>JAPWDP010000006.1:1334447-2668895 GCA_028827885.1 Penicillium sp. IBT 31633x
GCATCTAATATTTACATATACCTACGCAGCACAAAGTAGGTGCGGGCGAGGCGGTTCGTTTGCCGGTTAAGGGCCAAGAAAATCTCCTAAAGCTCCCGGGATATTTCATCACCAATCGGGGCGAGTTGGGCATTGTGGCTGACAGTGGAAGTATATATTGCCTCGGGCTGAGATGCATTGGGCGCTATGGATTTCCGATTGGCCCCCCTAGATTCAATAAAGATACCCTGGATCGGAGGAACCATATGGCCCTTTTATTACATATTACTATCTACCGACATTTTAAACGAGCTTGGGAGATCTAGCCACTGTGGCGGGCTACGATCGGTGATGTCGCAATAGCGTGGCCTCTGCGAACTATGGAAAGATGCCTGATTGATCAAAAACACAAGGCATCTGTGAAATAACTAACCAAGTGGGAAACTGAGCGATCATTTAAAAAAAAAAAAGCATTTTCATTTATATGAAGATCTAGCATCCGGCATATGCACATGCCTCGCCATGGAGCATGGCCATCCTAAATTATAGGGGAAATGCGCAAGATGAACCCAGATCGAGCGATTCAACATTTCAAAAGGCGATGGTATAGTAACACAGTGCAATCAAGAACAATCTCAGCGCATTTACAACGCACCCAGCTCCTTAAGCTTGGAGACAAGGCCGTCGACATCCTCGACCTTGCCACCACCCTTTCGTGGCGGGGGTTCTGTGGAACGTTAGCTCAATCCCGCGAACCAAAAAAAGAGCAGAAATATCAAACATACCGATAACTCTGACGGTCTTCAACCGCCGTGTATCCTCGATACCGAAATCGGCAAGAGTCTTCTTCTCAAGGGGCTTCTTCTTGGCCTTCATAATGTTGGGCAAGCTAGCGTAGCGAGGCTCATTCAATCGCAGATCGGTGGTAATAACCATAGGCAGCTTAGCGCGGAGAGTCTCAACACCACCGTCGACTTCATGGGTAATCTCGACAGTACCAGCTTCATCCTTAATCTCGACCTTGCTGGCCTGAGTGGCCTGGGGCCATCCAAGCAGACCAGCGAGCATCTGGCCGGTCTGGCCCTGGTCACCGTCAATTGCCTGCTTACCCAGCAGCACGAGGTTCACATTCTGCTCCTTGACAACTGCCTGCAGCATCTTGGCGATGGTCAGCGGCTCTGGGCCGCCGTCGCCCTTCTCCGGTACATCGATGTGGAAGGCACGATCAGCGCCCATGGCCATGGCAGTGCGCAGGACATCAGGGCATTTCGGGCCACCAGCGGAGAGTGCGAGGATGTCTTCGACCTTAATTGGGCCCTTGCGCTCGCGCAGGCGGACGGCTTCTTCGATTGAAAGCTCGTCGAATGGGTTCAGGGAGTGCTTGACGCCGGCGGTTTCGACTCCGGTTTGAGCTTTGTTGATGCGAGGCTTGATCTATTGGGTCGTAAAACTGAAATTAGTCGTGGGATTTCGACTTCGGGGTAAATGGTGGGGGGGGGGTTCATGACCCCGTTGTTTGAGATGTAAAGCTCCGAGGGTCGGTCGTCCGGAGCTGCGCTTGTAGGGTGCCATGATCTGATGAGCAGGTCAACTTACCGCATAGTCAATTACCCGCTTGATGGGCACCAATATCCGTAGGCCGCTCATTGTGTATAGTCAGTCAACAACCAATTCCTGAGTTGGGAGAGGAAGGTTGGTGACTCGGAGAGAGAAAGCGTGCGGTGACGGAGTGCCAAGAAATCAAAAACGCCGACGCGGCCCGAGTTTAACCAGCGCACGATACTAGGAGCTTTTGTGGCCATACCGACAATAAGCGCTTGGAGTCGGAGCATTCATGGTTGCATAGTACATATGTGCTTATATTGTTCAGATCTGGGGTGTTTTTGTTTGATTTGCTAGAGCTTATATATTTAGAACATCTCTCGTACCTGCTAGATGTACCTAGTACTTCAGTGACAATCACTAGCAATGCTACCTATTCAACAAGACGAGGTACTGGCCAACACATGCGAACCGACTTATATATAGACGTGATCTTGATCATATAGAAACATGAGGGCAGTTATCAAGTATATGGACTTAGTTCTAATTTAACTATTCCGGCCCATTCTTGTATGGCGTATTCTCTACCTCCACCTGTGTACATCGCTGTTCATTGTATGTCTCCGGGACTCGTTAACTTGAATATGAGCCTCACATATACATGTACCTTCCTCTAAGAATTCACCTTTGGCACATGCCATTCGAGATACCACGACAATTCATTTGACCGGATCGTAGGGAAATGACGACAAAACACCAGGCTTGAACTATCTAGGCCCTGGCGCTGAACATGTGAGGATATATATACGAGCATACCTGCCGCAATAAGATAAATAACCACGCAACGAACCAGAGATATCCCAAGCAACAGAGAGTAAAAGGAGCGAGTAAGCACAAATGACAATGTCCAAAGCAAAAAGCACAAGCTGGTAAAAACGTAGCTAGTATGTGATATAAGTAATGATGGCCGCAAATCTCTACTGTAGACAAACCACCGAACCTACCGAGGTTAAGCATACAGGCTACATATTGAGACAATGAAGTCGCCAACTGACAAGGTCTAGAGAAGTATGTCGCACTCCGAAGGGCGCTGTAGTTGGCAAACTTGGGTCTCAAATTGCTTGCTTGTTTTAAAAAGACCCCCAATTGACCGTTTTACTTCAGTTTCCACAAACAGGTCGCCTTGGATTTGATGTGCTAATTGAATCTATGCCGGCGGTATTCGTTCGGCAGTTACTCTTTCTCCCTTGTGTCACACTAATGATATTGCAAAAAGAGATCTCTGCCAATATTTACTACCGCAAAGTTCTTTCTATCCATCGACAAAGAGAGGTTTGCCCCACAAAAAGCAAAAAAGAAAGGAACGACGGCTGCATGATTCGAACATGCGCCTCCGAAGAGAATTGATTTCTAGTCAATCGCCTTAGACCACTCGGCCAAACCGCCTTGTTCTTGATGTATAGATTCAGCCCATTTTGCTACATAAGCGAGAGCTGAGGAAATACTTAGATTTGCTGAGAAACTTATATTTAGTCATCATCTCAAACCCAGAGGGAAAATTGTCGCGGAAATGGTCTCATGCGCCAGGACACTGTAGCATTCCTAAGACATTTGGCTCTGCTTAATTTAAACTTAATTGAAGATTCGATGCTAATATTTTCATATGTTGGATCGTGAGATTTATTGTAGAAAGCGGTTCTTCTCTGCCAGAATAACCAGAGCACGTTCTACATTTCATGTACACTTGCAAACGTCTCGTATGTACAGTGTGATGCTAACCAGGATTTTGTACCAATCACCAAGTCTCTTGTTTATACCTTCCGACCCTCTCCATTTCGATGAGATACCCCTCAGCCTGGGAACGGTTGAAAGGTTGGTCTGGCACAGGAGCCCCTCCATGCTGGAAGGCCTCAATCAGTGCCTCACGCACAGCTTGAGGCATCCGTCCTGAGGAGCCACAAATATAAACAGACCCCTGCATATCATGCAACAGACGGAAGAAAAGCGGGAAGTTTTCGCGTACGGTGTCTTGCACGTAGACCTTGTGCTGCTGGTCACGCGAGAAAGCAGTCAATACCTGTAGCGGAATGAGCTTGCTGAGCTCTGTCCATTCCTCCTTGAAGAAGAAGTCGGATTCTTGGTTTCGACCGCCATATAGGAGAACGGTAGGGCCGATGGGAGGGTTGACGCCGGGATACTGCTCGCGATAAGCTTGTACAAGTGCCGCTTTTTCCCAGAGCATAGAGCGCAACGGTGCGATTCCAGTGCCCGGTCCAATGAGCACGGTTGCTGCGGTGAGTTGTTGAACGGAAGAATTGAGACCACCGCGCTGTAACTGGATTTTCAGGGTACTGCCTGGCCGGAGAACGGAGAGATACTTGGTACAGACTCCCTCGCGAATTCTCTTGATCACTGTCTGGTATTTGACAATGGCGATGAGTAGTTCGAATTGGGTCTTACCATCAGCAGTCTGCTTGCGCTTCCCGCCGCTGGCGATACTGAACTGGCGGGCGCGCATGACAGGGATAACAGATATTGCGTGTTGCCAGGGTATTTTGACAGTGTCAAACTCATGCAGAATCTCGAGTATACTGCGTCGTGGACGTGTGGTGTAATCCCACAGCTCGTCGAGATACTCGGGATTTGTAAATTCTAGTAATCGTTCTTTGTGCATTCCATCGTTTGTATAATGTGCGATGGTGGAGAAAAAGGACCTCCGGGGTATCCCTTTGACATCTAGATAGTCTATGAGGAGAGCCCGGAGAGTGAGATCGGGATATGAGTCGAGGCCAGGAACGGGTGGTGGGGATGGGATATCCCCGGATGGAACGAGGGAGATTGGCCGATCTGCCTGATCGTTCCAGCCCATCAAATCAATAAGGGTTTGGATATCAGCCGAAGAGCTTTTCGGTGTGATGGCGATCATGTCTCCGGGGACATAAGAGACAGACTCTGGAACGGTCAGGGTCATATGGCGCACATCCTGCCAATGCTTTTGTGGAGTCACGCGCCTGTTTTCAGTCAACGTTGCAGTTAATGCGTGTGGGATAGGACGCATATCATGATCAAGATGATACAGCCCTGGATATTCATCCGTCGGAGCTTGAGGGTTATTTGCGGCCGCAGCTTGGGGTATCGAGTCAGAAGAGGTTTCATCCTTCAACTGCAATATCCACTTCGGTGGAAGCTGAACATCATCCGGGATCGGATGCTGTCCAGCAGGGAGGGGATGTCTGTCCAGCAAATTCTTCCGAAAATCTGTCATCCATGGTAAGAATGTTCCCTCGAGTCTGTTTGTGCCAAGCTATGTAAGTGACGAATAGGAATTGAGTGACAGTTTGGGAAACTCACCCTTCTGGATGTTGCTGGTCTGCTTCGCCTGTGGGATATATCTCATTTGCGCCGAGTTGTAACAAGCGCTTATAGAGCTTGCGTATCGCCCAATTGAACCTGTTACAATCAGCAAATGAAACCTGCAATCATATAATAGCATCCATACTTAGGATACGAGCTATCGCCCAGCCCAAAACAAGCAAAATTGACTCCATCCAGATAGTTAGCGGGGAGCTTCTTCAACAATAGCGACTTCCAGAATAACCGCGCATTCGCCGGTAAATCGCCTTGCCCGGTGGTCGAGGCCACAAATATCGTGAGTGTGTACGAGCACAATAATTCCTGTAAGATCAATGAGTAAGGATCAGAGCTCCAAAGGGCCAATGACGCCGTAGGTACGTACCGGCTTACATTGATTCAACTCGGACACATGCGTCGCAAAATGAAGCCGCTCAGTCAAGGCGCCCAATTCCTCGGCGACTTCCTGTGAATTTCCCGTTTCAGACCCATATAGAATGAGTACTGTCCGTTCCAAGGGAGGTGGACTTTGAGTGGCGTCCATCTTGTGCTTCGATGTCCAGCGTATTGAAGTATCTGAACGTTTATCGCAGCGCGAGTGCCCCTCCGAAAAACGGCTGACGTCATCCAAATCTATCGAGGTCCATTGGAAGTCTCAGTTCCTTCTCCAACTCTCAATCATTTGTGCATACGAAAATGGTGCATAGAGGGGAATCCATTGGATGCCCCTTGTCCATGCTAGTTCAATGGCATTAGAGAGTATTGTTTCGTTGCTTAATCACCAAAATGTACTTCCACCTCTAGCACGAATACTAATAGTTATATCGAACTCGATTCTCACTAAGAAGCAACCCTGAAACCACTATCAAAGTCAACTTATCAAAACCGAATATGCTTTGAACTAGATGGGTATAGCAGCCATAGATACACAGTGATTATCCGATTTAATAACTGGGATTACTGGGGAAGTTTCTGCGCCAAACACACTGGATAATTCACTGTCGCATTGGATGGATAAGCCCAGGAACACATGCCAAGTAGATATGACCCAAACCGCTAATGAGCCACTCTAAGGCTAAATTGAAAGAATAAAAAGGGTATCGTGAATCTGCTTTTCAGAAGTCATCATCGCCGCCACCACCTCCACCATCTTCATCACCCATATCATCTTCTCCATCGTCGAAGTACTGCTCGGCATTGTAATCGCCGCCCATTTCATCATCATCTTCGGAGAAATCATCATCCATCATCTCCTCTTCCTGCTCATCTTCCTCATCAAGCAGTGCGTTCTCATCCACCTCTGCTTCACCCTCTTCTTCTTCTTCTTCGCCGGTAGCGGTGCGCTTCACAGGCCCGGCTTCGTCTTCCTCGTCTTCAAAGCCGCGCTTCAATCCAGCAGCTGAAGTCTGAGCCTGATAACCGTCTAGAGAGGCGTCGGGTCGGAAGTTTGGCTGGAGGGTTTGCCATAGCTCGCGGGGGAAGAACTTGAGGACTGAAGATTGAGGTATGCGCAGTTAGTAAACTGTGGCCATATGACTGCCAAATCTTTTGCGACTTACCATAAGACCGCCCGGTGATCTTGGGCAGGGTGCGCCGCTTCTTCTGATAACGACCCGAGTAAGTGGGCATGCCATGGAAAGGGTCAAAGTTGGCGCGCGCAGCGCTGCCCTTCTTGGCGTTGGAAGAGGAGGCATCGAGAACGGAGTAGTAAGGGCCATCATGGAAGCTCTCGCGCAATCCTCGGTAGTAGTCTACCTGGGTTTGCTCCGTGGGGCTCAACTTCCGAGCAAAGGGAACGGTATATTTCTGGTGATAGGGATAGTTAGGCTTGGTATATTTCGGCATAATTGATATTTGCAGACTGAGAGAGGAAGATTTCCTGGAGAGCCAGGCCAAGAAGCCTAAGAAGCAAACATACAGGGTACAAAGGCGTTGGAGCTGTGTCTGGCTCCCCGCCAGGGTCTGCGTCCCATGTAAACTCTGTACCGGGGGGCTTTTTGCCCTTTGGTGCCCCACGACGCGACATGAGTTCGTTTATACAACGTCAAATAATATGGCTTAAGGAATATGGGTCATTTTTACGATATGACTGCGGACAAGACGATCATGTCTCCGGAAAAATACATTTCTTCACCGCCTACCATAAATAGGACCAGGGCTGGCAGATGCCCTAAACGCTTCCCCGCGTGGGCGCTAAGATAACAGGCGCCGATCTTTACTATTTACCTAGATGTAGATACAATGTATTAAAATAGCAATTGTGAACTTGTTTGAGCTTATTGAAATTGCACATGACAGTTTGGAGATGTATATCAACCTACTACTTTTTTTGCTTTTCAAATTCACTGCAATATCAAAATCCAGCAGTCATCACCTGGGTTCCGCTCGATTGCACGGGGCCCCAAGGGCCATCGTTCACACGCTGTTGTAGGGTTTGCATGATGTCTTCAAATCCTTCGACCTCACCACCAGTTTCCTGCAACCGTTTATGCAGTGCTACAAGAACATCATGTTTGGCAGTGGCAACTTTCCAAACAATACTTTGAGAATCACCTGCACCACCCCCAACAAATTCTGCATAGGAACGAGGTGGCTTAAAGAGATATGGAAGAAGTGTAGTTAGTGCAGGTGGGGTAAGGACTGCCCATGCTCCTGAGGTGGGCAAAAATCCACTAGCAGCTGGAGATAGCTGACCCAGACCCTCCTCAGAGGGCAGCTGGAACCGGGATGGAGTGATGTTAACGGGTGCGGAAGGTGAGGGCTTCCAGTTGGCAGTAGCAATAGCTCTCATGAAAGCGATGGCCGACAACGCAATATCTTTCATCACTAGAACATCAGCTGCTCCTACGATATCATCCCAGAAAGTGGAGTGTTCGTTGAGATATTGAAAGTAAAGGATGCGCGCTGCAGCTGCTTCGCGGTCCCAATCAGTTGGAGTTTGGCCGGATGTGTTTAACTGCATTGAGTCGGAAATCCCAGTCCGCCAAGGGCCGTGGAAGATCTTCGCTAGAACATCAAGAGCTTCGTTGTTGGGAGGATTGGTTGGAATGGCAAGAACAGGGTTGGCACCATGCTTGCCCGCTTCAATGAGAAGCACTCGTGGGAGTGAAGCTAAAACAGCCAGGTGACCAGTAGGTACTTCTCCATGCGCCCATTGCGTAGTACGGATGGCGAGAGACCTGTTGATACAGGAGATAATTCCGTCAAGTACGGTAGTAGGGTTTTGCAACAGGTGGTTGGGATAAATCTCAGCGTACCGCGCCACATATGCCATGACCGGGCCGGATAGATAGAGAAGGTCCACTGAATCCAGCTTGGACTCATCAAGGTAATAAGACAATACTTTGGGATGCAGCTGGTGTGACACAAGGAAGTCGAGGGCAGGCGACGAGAAAGTTGAAGTAGATTGTACGGAGCTTCGAGCAACCAGGCCCGGTCCATCAATCTCTAGCAATTCACGCAAAAAGGTAAGTAGCGTCATATGCATCAGAACATCGCTCTCTTGGACCATGTGACACGTTGCAAAGTGCAGGAGACTACTGCTCTGGTATTTGGCTTCAATTTCTGGTGCTTGTGATGTTGAGATGATATCCCAGCGTAATTTCCCGGCTCTCACTAGAAGAGCCATAAGTCTGCCTTGTGCGAGGGTTCTTTCGCGTTTAGAAAGTTCACCAGGGACATCACTCTGGAGGCTACACAGCCCAAACAATAGGCTGTAAACATCCTTATCGGTGAATAATCTCCTCCACACAAGGCCTTGTCCCGCATGAAGCTCGTTTCCAGTATGCTCATATTCTCCGCTTTCTAGATTATTAGCAACGTCAATCTCCAGAAGCGCCCACAATGTATCGAGTGCAGCTTGTGCGACCTCAGCTGAAGAGGTTGAGAGCCATAGCTCCACGAGAGAAGCTACTAAGTCTGAGTCACCTGCAACAATTGCAGCATCACTGGATTTTTGTCCAGCTTTAGCTAGCAGTGTCAGAGCAAGGAGATTGATTGGTGGCAAGGGGGGCTTTGAACCCAGCAATAAGATTGATGGGAGGATCAATAGATTGGAGATCAGTAAAGCTGAAGTATTCGGCAGCTCGGATTCCAAGAGTTGTAATAGGTGTAGGATCTTCTTGCAGAACCGGAAGGAGCGTAGAAATTTGCGAGAGAAGAGTGGCTGGAACCACAAGAGCTGTCGATTCGACCAACTGCAACTTCAGCTTGTCGATGAGGGTGGTGTCCAAGGCCGTGGAAGGATTCTCCTGCACCTGCTCAAGGTGCAACTTCACTGCATCAAAGGTGGATGGAATAGCCATCGTGAATACCTCAGATAAATTTTCCAACAATTCCGCACCATACGCACACCAGAATGGATGACTTCGTGATGGGTGAAGCTCCCCGCCCTCCGCGCCGCCGCCGCGGGGAGTATGTGTCTCCGCCTCAGGCATCAACAACAAACAGACCAAACATGACCGCATCAACCAGCCTTCCGATGTATTACTCCGTCGTCTACGAGAGATTCATGTACATCCCGGGATTTGAACCTAAGATGGAGCCTCCGCAATGCCTGGTCTCTCAGAAGTCATCAGACTCTGGTCTTCATATCCAGCTGCATCCTCTCGTTCTCCTCACTGTCTCTGATCAAATCACCCGGCACGCTGCTCGACAACAGTCAGGCCCGATAATTGGCGCTCTCCTGGGCCAACAGAATGGTCGGGAGATAACCCTCGAGCATGCATTTGAATGCCCTCTGACCTGTGGATTAAACGATGAGATCATTTTGCCGGCAGCATGGTTCGAAGAACGCCTGCAGCAGTGTATGTGACGCCCCACAAGACCAGCTAGCTATGCTTCTATCGGATACAGGCTAATTTTATCACAGTCAAGAATGTGCACAAAGATCCTCCCCTCGATCTAGTTGGATGGTGGACGACTACGCCATCAGACGGACCAAACGAAGTCCATCTTCCACTCCACCGACAAATTCTCAAGGACTACAATGAAACAGCCCTCTTTCTTGCCTTCCACCCCTCACAGCGTCAAGATTCAGGCTCACACGGCGCCAAGCTACCCCTGACCATTTACGAGAGTGTCCACGAGGGCGAGACCGCCTCCGACGCAAGCAAGGACATGCAGGTTGACGGCGAGGAGCCAGTCCCGAATATCAGGTTCCGAGAGCTGCCCTATTCGATGGAGACAGGAGAGGCAGAGATGATCGGCATCAATACAATTGTTCAGACTTCGGGAAGCGCTTCCTTGAGTGCGACACAGGAGTCATCCAAGCGCGCCCAGCAGACACAACAGAAAGAGGCAAATAAGCAGGGCTCGCAGGTTGAACTCTCACAAGAGGAGGAGGAGCGTAAGTTCCCACTACGACAGCACATTCAATGCTCGCTATATGATACTGACTGATATCGCACAGTGGTCGCAAACCTCACCACTCGTCTCAATGCCGTCCGCACCCTCGAATCGCGCGTCTCCCTCATCAAATCTTATCTCTCCAGTCTCTCAGAGGCGAATTTCAGCACCGATAGCTCAAAGGATAATCTATCCGCCACCAAACTCTCGCATCCAATCCTCCGCAACATCAACTCTCTCCTCTCGCACCTTTCCATCCTATCTCCCCCGGAACAAAGCACCTTCGCCACGGAAGTGCTCTCTCAGAGCAACGACGTGCAATTAATATCCCTTCTTGGCCAACTCGGCGAGAATGTCAAGGCCATGCGTGAAATGGGCCGCAAATCTGCTATCATTCAATCTGCACGTCAAGCGACTGCTGCGCGCAATGACCCCACCGCCATGCTTCACAGAAGCTTTAATGATGAATTCTATGGCCAGGGTGGACGCGGAGGTTAAGGCAGTGGGATGTATTCGTGATGGTTGGCTAGTTCTTAACATTCCCCCCCCATGATTTGCCCATGAAATACCCCCGCATTTAGCTACATGCCGAATTTTTGGCCTTGGCGTTTACCATCTTGCTTAGATGGTATCCCTTTCTGAGCCGCTGATTCACAGGCTTGAAGGCCCTTTAGACGAGATACGAACTTTGAGACGAAATTGCTTTTCCACTTTTCCTTGATCAATTGATGATATTAGATTACTCCCTTGACTACATGTACCTATATATAGTAGAGCAGCGCAGGCCAAACAGTACATACATGTAGTAGGGACATGTAGTTATCTTACGACGTACCTAGGTACCTAGGTACATAGGTACATACATGTGTGTATACTAGAAATGTGATGTCACTCGGCGCTGTTCCATGGTTGAGCTTCGCACCATATTAGGCCTAGTGCTAGACATAGTAGACACAGAGTACATGGTACCCAATGTATGTAGCTTTAGGAATTCACCAAAAGTCCTTAAGCATTTACTCAAGAACATACCAAAATGACCGCGTTCAAGCCGCACCCCGAATCTCCTGATGTCGAGCTCCGCGAGCTCCAAAACCGAAAGCGCTCTCTTAATAACAGTCTGAAGGGAGCTCGAAAGCGACTCAAAGGTCACGGATCCTTCGACCTAGACTTTTGGAAGCAGGCCAGCGAGCTGGAGGATATCGAATTAGCGAAGTCCCACGTTCAGCGCAAGATATCTCTTCAAAGCTATGACGGCCCAGATGCCGACTGGAAGAACTCCGACGAGGCCAAGGCAATAAGCCAGCAGATCAGAGCACAAGAAAAGTCCCAGAAAATCTGCCAACAGAGGATAGAGGCTCTTGCCCTTGAAGCGCCCAAAAGGGGACTAATAGCCTCCTTTATGAAGCTTTTTACAACCAGTAAAATGGGCCTTGGAATCTCAAGTACTGGTGCAGGTCGCCGTGATCTCGATAAACAGTCTAAGTTTCGATCGGATATGATTAAGGAGTACAACGCCCAGCGCAGCGGGTATGAGCATCTTTGGTGTCCAGTTTTTGGAGACTGGCGCGATAGCGAGCAAGTCATCGCTGCACACCTCTTTGCCTATATGCATGGGCAAACAACCATGGACGCCATTTTTGGAAGAACGAAGCAGCCTGAGCTATTCTCGCCGCGTAACGGCATACTTCTGTCGACATATATTGGAAGATATCTCGATTGTGGAAAGATAGTCATAGTACCGAGTCTTCCTGACCGGCCTAAGTTGGCAGAGCTCACTGGATGGTTGAAAAGCGACGTCCGCAGCCTCAAGATACGAGTGCTGGATCAGAATTGGGACAAGTTGGACAAGCAAATCGTCCGAGATTTGCCGCTTAAGTATAAGGATCTCGATAATCGACCCTTGGTGTTCCGTTCGGCCTTCCGCCCCGCTGCCAGATACCTTTATTTCCATTATGTGATTCAAGTCTTGAGAAACGCTTGGCAGTACGATTCTCAAGGCGACCCAGAGGCCTTCAATATCATGAAAGGAGAACATGGCAAGCCTTTCTGGGGAACACCTGGCAGGCATTTGCCCAAAAACATGTTGCTTGCGCTTGTGGAAGAGCTTGGTCACAGTATAAACCACTTCTTGATGGCGCGTCTCTTGGCCGATCCGAGGATCATATGCTTCTTTTGGAGGTGAGGACGAGACAGATTAGGTTCTCAAGGCCCGCGCTGAAAGTCTCAGGCTTTGGTGAGGAAATTTCAAGTGACGATTTAGATGAGGAGGAGGAGGATGATGACGAGGACTCTGAGCCGTAGCTCCCTTTGTTGTTGCTTGGGGTAACGGGTATGGCAATTCTAGCTACTGTATTGTTATAGAGGGAATGGCTGTTACTGCCCAGTATGTTTCTGGTCTGTTCAAACATGTCCCTACCCAAGGCATATTATGTCTAATGCCCATCTCCACCGGTAAACGCGCAGACACGAATGGGCTCTTACCGCATTGTGCTGCTTATGTTGTAGATGGTATTGCTTTCTGGGCCGCTGGTTCACAGGGCTGAAGGCCCTTTAAACGAGATAACGAACTTTGAGATGATTGTTCTGTTTCACTTTCCCCTGATCAATCGATGATACTAGAGATAAAATCTGGACAAATATATTGTGTCTAAAAAGTCTAGAAACACCTTATGCTACAAGTATTCCCCTGTAAACGAACTTGGGGAATAATTACCCCCTATACTCCGAAGAATGCTAAAAAAGTTACGAAACAAGGACATTAGGAAGATAGATAAAAGGTGTGTAAAAAGCGAGAGAAAGGCCGTCAAGAAAGTAATGTTCATTTGTGTCGCCAGACTTTCTAGACGGATGTAGTATTATACAAGAAATGTAACCCTGCAGCAATGCTAGGAGACTCTGCGCAGAGAGGCATATGAGATTGAAACAACAGAAGAGAGAAAAAGGAAGATACCGCTATGAACTCAGGCGGGTATTCATATCCAAACAATAGGACATAATCGAAGAAAAGCAAAAGCGTAATAAAATGTCGAGATGCTCGTGGGTAGCGTGATATCAGAAGACAAGTAGCAATAGGTACGCATCGCAATCACAGGGCGGACACGTAAAACACAAGCCCTGCGAATGCCAGATAACCAGAGCTACTATGGTTAGATCATAGACATAGTTCATGAACGACGGGTGTCAGGATACGGAGGGGGAGGGTGATAAGGATCCGGCATGGGTATGGGGGGTTGCTCTTGCAGAGGACTGATCAGGGTGTCCGAGTGCATAATGTCACGAGTGCGAATGGGCGCCGGGTCCCCATATGGTGACGGGCTCCGGCCGTAAAAGCGGGATGAGGGATCATCGGGATGATCATCGAAGTCTGACGCATATGGTGAAGTGCCCATAGTCGTGATCTCGGGATTGGATTGTGCGTGAGCCAGCAGAACATCAGCTTCGTCGTCTGGTGTTTCTCCATAGCGACCTCTTGGACCTCCGGACATGGATGTCTCAGCGCCACGGTACGCGGTCCCGTGTCGGGTGAGTTCGCTGCCCTCTTGGGGTGGCTGGAGGCCGAATGATTGTTGCTGGTAGCTGGGGTCCAGCATGCGGTTCTTGCGGCCGATAAATAGCCAACGGGCACTTCGGCCAATGGCTTTGAGAAGGTCAAGCGGGTTCATGGCATCGATTAAGGCTCTTAGACCGAGTCGTCCACCTTGATATGAAGCCTTGCCGTTGCCATAGAAGTCAGTGATCTCGGTAGACTGGCTGGAGAGCCGGTAAGGTTTCCACGAGAAGGCCCAGAGATGAAGGATGCCAAATATGGCCATTTCAATGTTGATTAGCAGCTCCGGGATCCCAACTTTGAGATCATTCAGGGCGATTTCCGGTGTCGCTGAGATAGCACCCGCGGAGACCAAAAGACTAATAAGTATCTATGGTGTCCAAGCATCAGTATAAAAAACACTCTATTAGTAGTGCGTAATGAGAATACTGACCGATTGCCAGAATGAAAGGAAAATGACGAGCTTGATCGAGATAATCTTCAAAAGTGGCTGATATTGCTTGATGTCTTGGCTGACCTGGTGATAAAACTGGATCAGGCAATACATGGCGATGGTGACGGAGACCGACTCAATGACAATAATCTACCAATGAGAAATTAGCCGACCGACAGTGATTGATATCCAGCATTTGACAGTGAGTCCAAACTTACCCAGATATGCGAAAATGCGGGACTGAGCGAGGCTTCGCAGTATAGCCCCACAGCCTGTGTAGCAACTGCAACAACGGTCATCAGAACGCGCATGACACAGTATTGGAAAATGCCGACCCAGACAATCTGCGCAAAGATCAGTACTCTGAACATTCCTCGATTCTAGTCATCTCCATGCTCTTACATTGAACCACGTCAGTCCACTGCGCGGGGTGCGCCAAATGCGCTCACCACCACAGCATTTCTTAAACCAATCTAACGGCCAGAGCCATTCCTTCGGTTGTATTCCACGGAAGTAATCCTTCTGGCTGTGTAGATCCGGGGCGATATAGTGACACATGAGGGAGAAGAAGGCGGAGATACAGAACGCTTCGTAGCAGTCGCCGAGGACTTCGAAATAGACGGAATCATGATAGAAGTATATGCTGAGCCATGCGACGAGGGAATAGACGGGGACCATGAATAGGATGCGAATGATACTGCGACAGAACCGAAGACCAGATCAGCAATGCTCGTTGCGGTCGATTCGTCGCTACCAAAGGAAAGAGAACCCACTGTCGTTGTTCAATCGGCTTGCTGTAATGTGTGGCATGTAGCATGATTAGGATTAATGACACAGCGCAGGCGATGATAGCGCAAGCGCCGCCCAGGATCAGCGCCAGGGTGTGAAATGTAATGCCGCCATCCCAGAGCGCGATCTCCTCAACTGTTTCCGATCAGCCATCGCAAAGGGAATCAAAAGGGATGGTAACACACTAATTTCTTCCTCCGCAGTAGAATTGCACACTGGCCAGCCCATGATGGCTGGGGTGAGCTTGGGGGTGAAAATGCCAAAGGGGATGATCCAATGTTTCTTTTTTCTTTCTTTCTTTTTCCCCTTTTTATCTTATCCGGATCGACAGGCGCCACCCGAAGTCAACGATGAGGCTCTAGAAGACGGAGATTCTGAGGAAAGTAACCAGTTAAGTGGAAAGACAAGACCCTTGGCTTCATGCAGTTCTCGAAAAATATGCCGACTATTCTGGGGATCGTCGGAAGCTGGAAGGCTTAGTCTTCGTTCTATTTTTGGTCTTGAATGATCATCTGCTTGGCTCAGTGGCAGCCCTGTGGCCCCTTGTGGAGCCAAAGTACGCATTACAATTTTACAATTTTACAATTTGGATTGGCATTTGGGGTTTTTGACTTGATTTCATGTTGCATTGTGCAGTCAAAGAATATTGTACACGGTCAATGATAATGACATAACTGCACAGCGCTTTTTATCTTCACCCTAGATTTCAAGAGCGCCATGAATCCCCACGCCGTCCACCACGTCCCCGTCCACGGGGTCCAGGGCCACCTCGAGGTCCTGGTCCAAATCGTTCCGGACCGACATCCACAAATTGATCTTCATTTTCGAAAGTGATTCGTCGCATCTCATCGCCGCCACGTCGGGGGAATGTGCCTTTCCGGATCAGCTCGTCGAACTGGTCCAGACGCTTGTCGGCAACTGGGCGCGGGACAGGAAGATAGTACAGCTTGGGTTTGGTAGTCGTAGATTCAAATAACTCATCCAGAGGCTTGAAGCCTTGTCCCGGTTGCGACGGAGGCGCGGGAGGCGCGTTAGATGGGCGACGGTCAAGCTGCTCAATATCACGGCGCGGACCTAAGGGAGGAGTGCGATTGAACCCTGATTCCCGTCGTCCAGAGGGAGCAGAACCCACTTCGGCAAGGGTAGCCGTGGTTTCATCATCAGTTGTATCGTATCTCACTTCCCAACGAACAGCAGCACCAGCACGGTCCCGAGATTCCTCTTCTTTCGCAATCCATTCCTTGATCTTATCGTCTGGGATGAAATCTGCTCGGAGGTTCTTTCGGTTGCGCTCATTGGGCCATACAGTTCCATGAATGGCAGAACGCACTCGTGAGGCTGCTGCGAGGCTGGTGAAACGAACAAAACAGTGGGTCTTGATGGAATCAAGGTGGAAGTCAATGATTGGATCAGAATCTGCAGTGTCGGGAGTGGATGCGAGGCTGGCCAAGTGTTTGCGAAGCGCGATCGGCTGGAGTGGGCGCATTAGGCCATCGATGTAAAGGCTAGCAGTTGCAGCATGTAACGCGGGCGTCACGTCCGCATCCTGCATCGTGATATCTCCTGGAGATATATCTTGAGGGGATGCATTGGCAGGGGCAAATAGGCCGCGGAACCGAGCATCTTGCTTCGTAGGAATTTTGTGCGAATCTTTTTCGGTATCAACAGGTTGCTTATCCTTTTGTTCTTCCGCTTTCTTTTGCTCTTCAAGCTTCGAACCATCAGCGCCCTCATTCCGAGAAACAGAAACCTCGTCCTTCAATAGCACACGTGGGGTTGTCTCCTTTGCGCGCGCCTTCCTTTTCTCAATCTCTTCTAGAGTAGGAGCCGGACTCTGGCTGCGGCGTTTGCGCTTACGTGTATCCTCCAATGCCTCTTCAGCTGGAATAGGTGTTGATATCACTGTGTCAGGGTCGATGGATTGAGGAGCTGGCGGTGTCGGCTTTTCTTCGGGCTTCGCGGGTTCTTCGTCCTTAGCATCTTGATTTGTTTCATCCCCTTGTGGCTGGGAGGGTGCAGCTAAAGACTCTTGTTCATCATGTGTGTGTTTATCTGCTTGCGCCTCCTGTGCAGGCTTTGGAACATCTTCAACTTGTTGCAATTTTACATCGGCTGCTGTGCCTGCCTCTTCTTTGGTCGACTTGTCTGTCTGCTTTTCTTCCTTCTCAGCTTGATGCGATACCAAGTCAGGTTCTGCTGCTTCCTGGGGTTGTGCAATTGGTTGTTCAGGTTGTTCAGGTTGTTCATTCTGTGATTGTTCGGGTTGCGGCTCTGGTGCTTGCGAAGCGGTATCTGGCGCAGGTGGCTGTGAGTCACCGGATTCCTCTGCTGGAGCTTCAAGTTCTGTGTCAGGTTGGTCTGTTTGTGAGTCAACCTCAACCAATTTGTCAATAAACTGTTGCTTGAGACGAAGGCCAGTTTGAGGAATGCCGCGCTTTTTGCACTCGGCCTTCAAGTCAGCCACCTTCAATGAAGAGTAGTCACTCATGATGACAAACTTTACACATCAAAGACTGAAATGTAAAGTGAGATTGAATGGAAGATGTTCGGAAGGAACAAGACGACTGGTCGAAGTGCAGGGATTGGATCTGGGGACGCGATGGAAATGCGCGCCGATGATGTAGGGTGCTAACCGCATCTGGACTAGCTCCACTTTTGTTTGAACAATGGACGGCTTGCAACCATCGCAACAATGCCACTTTCCTGGTTGTCTTCTTTGAAATAGAAATGTAATTGAAGGGGATCAAAGAACAACTCAAGTCATTAATTTGGAGAGAGAGAGAGAGAGAGAGCGACCAAGCAGATCATTTGTAGCTTATAGTGGAAGCTTAACCATCAGGATAATGCGGCTTTTATGGTGAACTCTTAAAACTATTATCATCTTCAAGTAGATATGCGTAGATACCAACAGGAGGGAATACATTAGCGCCATAGAGGTTAGTTAAAGACCAAGTTATGCACTTGGCCTAGAAATCTTCCCATGAATACTGAAGATGGCCTTACGTTCAGCGAATGACGCCCAGCATCTTTTTCATGGCTCGATCACCAGCAAATTTTGATACGAGAGCTTTCAAAGAGACCTTCCAAGTGGCTTCCTTCAGCAAATCGATCAGTTCAGAAACAGAAAAAACTCGATTTGATGTGTTCATGTATCTAAAGAGAATGGCCATAAGTTTCGGACTTCATCTGGGGTTTTGTTAACATCTGGCTTGGAAACATAGTAATCGAACAGCATCTTATTCCGAGCCTTTATCTCGGTGAAATCGCGGTCTGGAGCAATCCAGCCCTCATCATCAGTATCAAGAACTTGCTTGACGAAGCTGCGTATTTCGTGCCATTCTTGATATGCCTGAAACTCCTTCGTGTGTACTGCGATCTGCTCATCACTAAAGTGAAGCGGTAGATCTTCTTCGAATCCAAACTCTTGCTGATTGCGAAAAAGTTCAATCAGCGTTTCCCGGAGCGGGAGGATCCCCTCATCCCAAGTATCACCACAACGACGGAACAATTCCTTTAGTGGCAAGGGAGGCTGCATTGCTCTCCAGGCTTTTCTATCATTCAGAAAGGTTGCAACCTCATAGGCCTTTGACCAAGTAGCCTTATCCTTATTGTATAATGCAATATCCTTGTCTTCGGCGTCCATCTCTTCATAGCCAGGTGGAAGCCGAGGGAAAACATGGCCCTCTGGGTAGTCTTCTGGTGGAGTTAGAAAGACGGGCCATCTGACTTGCAAAAATAAAGGACTGATAGAGGTATGTTGCCAGTCAATAAAGCCAGTGACCTCAGCCGGGTCGTCTTCAGCGACAAAGATATTTCCCATATGAAGATCGGTATGCCATAATGTAGGCTGGGACTGAGCTAACAACTCAGGATTGTGTGCCACTGCTGGCATAATATCCTTTGCCATACCAAGAATTATCAAAGTCTCATCTAAAGGACCCTTCACAGAGGTTGGTAGTCTGATATTGAGATGTTGTTGAGATTTGAGAAGTGAGCGATTGACAAGAGATTCGCCCAAGTCACCGATTGTTTTCCCTGTGAAAGTATTAGCCGTGGATAGTGGAGGAGACGGGGCAATACTGACAAGGTCCGCAGTACTGATTAGGACTATGCTGTATAGGCCAGGCAGAATCACATGAGGGACCAACGCAAAATAGACCTTCAGGGTCCACAGATGGATCTAATGAGATCGATTCATGGCCGCATAGGGAACTTTTGAGATATAGGCTGCCAAAGGCTGGAAATGGAATCTCAGCAAGCTCATGCTCCCATTGCGTGAGACGTTTGATGATTGATATGCGGTTGCTCTCTCCCATTTCGCCCCATTTCTTGAAAATCTGGACTCCAGGAACTCGTTCCATCACAATGTACTCAGCGCCTACTGGGTTAGTTGAGTCGGCACTCCATGCCAAGACCTTAGGCACGGGAATTGTGGTATGTGTTCTGACTGAATCAAGGATATTCATAAGTTCACACATTTACGGTATTGATATAGGGGATCAATCTTACCGAAGTTCAAGACTGCAACCTCAGATGCTGTGCAGTACATAGGCTTTCCTGCATTCGGGCACGGGATCTTGACGATATATTCAGAGGCATCCGAAGTTGTCACAAGGAGGGCCTTGCTGAATCCACCCTCCATTTTCTCTATCTTCGAAACTTGCAGCGCTCCAGTTTCGGAGAAGCTTACGATCACATCACATAACCGGTCGACGTCAAAATGAACATAGCGCTTTGACAGCTGTCTTTCTTCCTCAAAAAGAAATCGACCATTTGTGTATTTGAAGAGCTCTTCTTTGGAGATAGGATTTCCTATGGTTCAATTAGCGCCTCCGAATTAAAAACCTTACATATAAGTGATACCTCGAGACATAATGGATAGGTGTCTTTTGAACGCGTCAGGAAATAAGCTCCTGTGAGGAAGCCGAAGCCTCAAGGCTTTACTTAAGGCTTGCATTGCGAGAATTTGTGGTCCCGATACCTACTCTAAACAAGGGATTTGAAAATAGACCGAGGATACACCCAGGGTCGGATTAGGAGATGTGACTGGATCTAGATATCTTTGTTTCTTCGAATGACAGACATGGTATCTCACTGACCGCCCTTCGATAACATACAGGGGATTTTACCTAATTTTAGACGCGATTTAGCATATGGTGTACTTTATCAGGTTTTCGAAGGTGAATGTACTAGCGGAAGTGTAATCGTCCGTTGCAAACTGGCGCAGCGGGATTATTTATATGATAGAAGCGCTTCTAATCTATAATACCTGCTGGAAGTAAAGCAACATAGTCCAATGGAGCCAATTCGATGCCATCAGGTATACCGACAATCTTCAAGGTGTCACCCTTCCGTACCTTGACGTCGCGGAACTTGATACGCGTCGCGGAATGCCCATCCAAACATATCGAAGGTGTGTGACTCAAGGTGTTCTCACTATTGCCAATCCATTGGCCGATTTTTCGATTATTCAGGTAGACCTTCCACTGCGACTGACCGCCGTAGAGATCGTAGTAATTCACCGCGAGATCATAGGTCCCAGAGGCAAAGTTGATTTTGGTTGAAGCAGTCCCAGCAGTACTATTGGAAGTCGTGACAATCGCAACAGAACCAGATGCTGTTTCGAAGGCGTCGACGGTGCGAGCCTTGTAGCCCTCCAATTTCATGTCCTCGGCTTCGATGCGCCATGGGTGGTGGCCGACACGATTGGCCTTATCAGCAATCCCACTGAGGTTATGGTAGAAATTATTGATCGCGTCTCTCCAGACAATTGAATGACCGCTCTGGTAGTCTAGGAAGCGTCGGACATGATTAAATCGTTCATTGTCGATTTTTCCTCGGAGTGATTCCCATCGTGTGAGGAAGGTCTGCGCTGTCTCAGCCCCGCTGTAGTGTTCATCGTAGAAGTGCTGGATGACAGTCTTTCCCGAGTGCAGAGTATGGGTATAATTGACATGATGGAACCACAAAAGAAGCTCGTCCGGTGTGGTATCGATGTTCTCATACATAGCTGCGATCTCAGCTGGATATTGGCCCGAATAACCCGTACCATTTGATACCGTCCTGTCCATGCCGATGGAAGTCTTGCCTGCGCGGGTCCATTGGCCCCAGCCATTGTTGTCCTGGGATGCAGGGCTGGGGCCGTAGTGCGTGTATATAATATCGGTTAATGTTTGGATGCCCAAGTTCCCGCTATATTGTTCGTAGGCCGGCCAAGACTCCATGGACATGCGGCTTATGGTATCGAGCACTTTGCGATCCAGCCCGAAGGTCAGTCTGATCCAATCTTGCAGGATCTCTTGGTCATCATCAGCCGGGTTCCAAGCCAAGCGACCATAGGCGTAAAGATTTGACATAGACAGATGACTACCAAGCCAAGTGGTGTTTGTGCCCACGTTAACAACAGCTGCTGAGCCACCCAATTTGCGATTGAAGCGTTTGCCGGCGACTATATCACGGACAAGCGACGGCTGATGGTCGACACGGAGATCAGAATCTAGAATCGTCTTCCAAAGGGGAGCAACATAGACCAAATGTGACTGTTGACCAAGGTACTCCTGCGTGACCTGCAATTCGATGGCCATGCTGGTATGGACCAAATTTGCAAATAATGGCGATGCTGGCTCACGCACTTGGAAATCAATAGGCCCGTACTTGATCTGAATCACGACATTTTCATCAAACTCGCCATCCAGGTGCTTGAAAAATTCGACAGCAGCTTTTGCACGATCATGCGTCCAGACGGATTCGTCAAGATGATGATCATAGACGAAAGCGCGATACATAACGATGCCACCATACGGCTTAACCTCTTTGGCGAAAAGATTAGCTGCGTCTGAAAGGGTTCTGTTGTATGTTTGGGGGCCTGGCTGTCCTTCCGAATCCGCCTTGACAAGATAGCCAGCCATGTCGGGGATTCGCTGATATATCTGAGCCGTAATGTCCGACCACCATTCGATAACAGATGCGTCGAGCGGATCAAAAGTGCTCAACCCTCCGTGAGTCTGAGGGGAAGCGAAGTTGAGCGACAGGCCGACTTGTATACCATATGGCCGGAAGATATCTGCAATCCGGGCCACTCCGTCAAGGTTCTCAGGGGTCAGAAGCGCAGGATTAGCGTTGACATTGTTAATAACTATGGCATTGATCTTGATTGAGGCCAGGAGACGGGCGTAGTCAACAACGCGAGTTAGATCGTCAACGATTTTGCCGTTTTCGAAAAAGATAGACGGGCCACCATAGCCACGTTCGATGCTTCCATCCATGTTATCCCATTGGTTTATCCAGCGAATAGGCGCAGCGGGGTTGGATGCGTAGGCGACCTTGGAGAAATTGCCTTGTGCAAGCATTGACAAGTATTCGAAAGTGCCATAGAGTGCACCCCGCTCATTCTGTCCAAGAATTTGTACACTCTCTCCCTTGGTGTTGAGCCAAAAACCATCTTCTTCCAATTCAGGTACGCCCTTCACAGCACCACACAGTTCTCGATGTTGATCGACTGTTCCAACAACAACGGAGGAGGATGCCTTGCATTTGTTGTGCGCAATGTGCACGTTCTTTCCATAGACATCCTTGAGACCCTTTTGCAATTCCGCCCCCGCGACATACACCGGACTCGTCTCAGTCGCATTGAGGGTGACAATGCTCGAAGGGAGTTTGGAGCGACAATGACCCGAGCAAGGTACTGATGCATACCGCAGCCATCCATTGAGGCCATTATCAGCGGCTGCGAGGCCTAAGACGGCAAAGAAAAGAAGTACACGCATTTTGGCCAGTTTTCCAGTGGGCGCATATACATGTTCCCTCGCCGCAGATCAACTCCCTCTTTATACTTACATGCCGGCGAAACACCATACTATCGGGACACTCGCCGAGTTCACAAACATCGACATCATTGTTGGAAAAACTTCGGGCTAAATGGAATAACTGTACAGGCTATAAGTAGTGTGCCTTCCCCGCAAACATTGCGGACCCATTTAGGTGGGGGATTGACTTGGCACCAACGACAAACTTGGAGTTCTTCAAGTCTAATGTAGAAAAAGCCAGAAAACGTATTAGCCTATTGGCTCTGCACACGACGTTGGTTTAGCCGATGGCCAGCAGTGTGAAGCCCTGCACTAGATTTAAGACTAGGTCGTATGCGGACAACCAAGGAGCGAACAGAACATCAACAGGCAGATCTCATGGTAATGAAGTGCATTTGGGATATTACACTTTAGGCTATTTCTATGAAATGGCGGAGTCCGAAGACAAGCGGCATGGAGAAATAACTAGTCACCTTGGCACGCTTATCTAGCCTAGTTTGGAATTTCCATGATTTATCATTATTCATGAGGAGTATTGGTTCAAGAATGGTTCAAGATTTTTATTTGTTTTTAGGCTCGCAACAGGGCGACACGCTTAAGCCTCACGGCTCAGGATGTCGGAGTCACCGGCATCGAGGATAGCCATGGCGGAGCAGCGGAAGAGCTTACCGCAAGCGGTACCGAGCTCAATCTATAGGGCGAGTTAGTCCAATTCGCTCTCCGGGACGCCTTGCGGTGTTCCCTTCGCAGAGCAACTTCACTCTCCGAAGTGGTAGTTTTGACCACTTCTTCTCTGAGTAGTGGAGCTGACTCCGAGGTTCGACATCCAATATTTCAGGTTGCCGACCGGAAGGAAAGGGGAGTGAAACGTACGTTGTTGCCGTTGAAGTGGTGAACGGGGGTCTTGGCGAGCATGGCGTAGTACTCAAGCTCAGACTTGCGCAGAGGAGGGCAGTTGCCGGAGATGAGGACCAGCTTGGCCTTGCCGGAGCGGAGAGTCTTCATGGTGGACTTGGTACCCATGGTGACTGGAAAATTGTTAGAAAATTGCGGTTTTGTGCGATCGAGTCAATTATCTTACCCTTGCCAGACTTCATCACAAGCGCCAGGCGCGAGGAGAGGGTATCACCGGACTTCTTAGTCTTGACCATTTTGAATGTTTTGAGGGGTTGGCTCGTAAGAAGTGTTGAGTCGGATGGTTAGCTACGGGAAAAGAAAATTCGACGGATGAGAAAATGGTCAAGTGTGGAGCGAAGCCCTAACCGCACGTGACAGTAATCATGTGATACACCGCTGCCGCTTTATTCTGCCAGCGGGGCTGCTCCGGGACCGGAGACTTGGGCATTGGCTGCGGGGGTTTGACTCACTGCGATTTAAAACTGTACACCTTGTTCTCATTTTTCATTATCCATCGTTCTTTTTCTCTTGCATTTTGTTCTGTTCTTGTATTGCTTTCTTCATCATGGCTGAAACTAGCAGTGTTTCTTCAAAACTCCGTCAGTTTTTGCCCCTTGTTCCTTGTTCCTATCCTTGAACCGCTACTAAATCCCGTAGAGAGAGTCGATTCGCAGCCTGAGAACCCTTACGCCCAGCTGATCGAGGATCAATCCATTGCGATCATCCCTTCCTTCAAACTTGAATCTGGTGTTACTCTTTACAATGTTCCAGTTGCATATACCACGCGGGGAACACTCGCTCCCAATGGTGACAATGTGCTGGTGATCTGTCACGCTCTTAGTGGCAGTGCAGATGTTGCTGATTGGTGGGGTCCTCTCCTGGGTGGTCCAGGTCAAGCCTTTGATGTCTCTCGATTCTTCGTGGTTTGCCTCAACAGTTTGGGCAGCCCGTATGGGAGTGCAAGTGCTGTGACCTATAAGGATGGTAAGCCTGAAAATGGCTACTATGGACCTGAATTTCCCCTGACGACCGTTCGTGATGACGTCAATATTCACAAACTCGTTCTGGACGATCTCGGTGTCAAGCAGATTGCTGCTGTCGTTGGAGGTTCCATGGGTGGAATGCTCACTTTGGAATACGCATTCTTCGGCAAAGACTATGTGCGAGCTATTGTGCCTATTGCCACCTCAGCGCGCCATTCCGCGTGGTGCATCAGCTGGGGCGAAGCACAGAGACAGAGCATCTACAGTGATCCGAAGTATGACGATGGCTACTATGCATTTAATGACCCGCCATCCACTGGCCTCGGTGCCGCTCGCATGTCAGCACTTCTCACATATCGCAGCCGCAACTCGTTTGAGTCCCGGTTTGGCCGCAATGTGCCAGACCCAACTAAGCCGCGGAACATCAATGGCACCGAGAAGCTGCCCACTCCTCCGAACGAGCACTGGGCCATTCACAACGATGGACATCGTGGCGGAACGACTTCACGCTCGGAGAGCAGACAAGGCTCGCCTGCTCCCGTAACTGAAAGTGACGTCCAATTCATGGACCCACAGTTCTCTGGCACCAAGACCTTTTCGCCAGAAGTCGACACAAAACCCAAATTGACTGCAACCGGTCGCCCTCGCCCACCCACCTATTTCTCTGCACAATCGTATCTCCGTTACCAGGGTGACAAGTTCGTCAAGCGATTCGATGCTAACTGCTACATCGCCATGACCCGTAAGCTCGACACGCACGACGTTTCTCGCCGCCGCGCCACTGTGAGCACCGACACTGAGGACAGTGTTCTTCAAGCCCTTGGCCGGGTGGAGCAGCCAGCTCTCGTCCTCGGCATCGAATCGGATGGTCTTTTCACCTTCGCAGAGCAGCAAGAAATTGCCGCTGGTATCCCCAATTCTCGCCTTGAGCGTATTGACAGCCCGGAGGGTCATGATGCATTCTTGCTTCAATTCGAGCAAGTCAACCGCCATATCGTCGATTTCTTCCGCGAAGTCCTGCCCGATATCATGGCGAAGCCAGGCGTGGATGGTGCCGCCGCCGTGGCCAGTGTCACCAAGCTGACAAAGAGCAGCACCTTCGGCGAAGCCGAGGTGGAGGACATCACCGCTTGGTAAAGCGTTGATTCCCAACCCGTATTGTTAGGCGCAGTTAAATTCTTTTTTTCTGCGGCCAATCCCATGCTCTAGCTTGGGTCCCGAATCCCACCGTGGGGTCCGCGACCGGATAGATGTCATGGCGCATCAGGGGAAGTAGGTTGCTGTTCTTTTTTCCGTTCCGCCAGTCAGGGAGATGAGCATCCAACTGCCTCTCCCGTCTCTCACTTGGCTTCTGTCCTTGTCTGAGAAGACTGTCAAAGAAGCATCCAACTGCTCTCCATCAGACCCGCCCTCTGGGTCAATCTCTCCTGGGAGGAGACTCCCTCCGCCGGAAGTGATGGGTCCGTTTTCGGTATCGACATCGCGTCAAAATCCAATAGATTTGTTGAATGCAAGGGAAAGATATTACCTGCAGTCAATGATTTAGAAATATAAAATTATCATCTGTACGAGATTCAGCACGTAGGTTATCACGTCCCTAAACCTACCCCCTCAAGGAGACCAAAAGGCACACGCCAACTCCCGTAAGTCGACTCTAAATGAAGAGGATTCGCCTGTACGATGAATTCTCTCTCCAGATCACCGTGGTGCAGGTCCTCCCGCCACATATATGAGAAATTGCTAATTTACTGCTGGCAAAGCGTGGCAAAGCAAAGCGTGGCAAAGCAAAGCGTGGCAAAGCAAAGCGTGGGAAAACTCCACATTGCTTCTAAAAAGGTCCTCTCAATTGCACAAGGCCATGCACTTGTACAAAGTAGGAATCAGGCTAAAGAGGCTATACAGACAGGCAGATCTAGATTACAGGAGACACATCGCAACGCCGTGTACGGGCGCCCTTACGGTGCCGTGACTGCCATACTACCCGGCATAAACGGCTGCAGTGCTTGAATCATGTTCGCAATCAGTTAATGTATTGACGGGCTTGTTTTGATGGTTTAAATTGCGTTTACCTTTGCGTGGTAAGGGGTCAAAATCGGGCATAGGCGCATCACTCGCTTACCGTTTACGTTAACGAGATAACGCTGGCTAATCGTGAATTTGGTGTTGAAGCAGGTCCCAGGGTTCCTAGTGGTATATAAGCTCTGGCATACTTATACGAGAATTGCTCTCCAGGAGTGAAGCTGGTCATCGCCTTCGGGAAGTAGTGCGTTTATTGGAGAAGTAGATGAGTTGACAGTTATGAACTATCTTCTCGGCCCTGGCGGAGACATGAGTTGGCTCAAACCGAAAGAAAGCTTCTTTCAAAACTGTGGGGTCCCATGGACGCATCATTGGACTCAGGGGTTTCTCAGATGACGGGCTCTACCTCGAGCAAGCTGTAACCGAGACCTTGGCTCAGCTGGTCCTGACATTGAGTGAATGTATGTACCCTGCATTTTTCTATGAACAGGGCAATTTCACTTCAACGAGATAATTGAGGCTTAACAAGATGGTAGCCTCGCGTATGAATGCGCCGACAATTAGAAATTAGGGGCAACTGTTGCTGCTTGACTTGAATAATCTAACCCTGATCGTGAACATACATATACTCAGGATTCAAATAGAGAAGGATGAATGTAAAGTCTAGGACATCATCAACTTACAGCCTTGGACTCTCTGACAAATAATCCCTCTGGCTGGCTTCCAAAATAATTTCGGAGTTTCATTGGGTTGAGGCTTGAGAAAATCTATCTCAACAATCTGAAGCTTTGCTTTCTCGATGTTCGACTTGTGCCGATCTCTATTTGTCTGGGTATTGGTGAATGCAATGAACTTCCGTGATCGAACGCGAACAGCATTCAGCCATTCAAGTTGTCCTTCGTCTTCGAAGAAGCTCTTGGATAAAATCTTCCCGATGAAGAACCAGAACGGTCAAGGCTTCTTGAAATCGTACGGAACTCCCGCAAGAGACTGCATGATCGAGTCCAGTCTCCTGTCAGAAAGTCTTGTGTATATTGATCAGCATTATCGCCGGGCTTTCTGTCTCGGAAAGAAAAGCATAACATGGCTTACTGAACAACAAAATGGCGGGAACGCCCCGTATTGGTCTTCTGTCGTCACTTCAGCAATAGGGACCGGGACGGTAATAGCTTCGCTATCTGGAAGTGTTTCATCCATCACTTCCTCCGATTTAAATTGTTCATGCAATAGGATTCAGGAAATGGTGACGATATTCGATAATACCCTGACGTAATCAGTAGAAGAAAGAGTTGTTGTTGTCAAGTAGGAGTCAGTAAATAACTAGACAAGCGATCCGAGTCACCACACGCTAAGATACACCCCTCACTACTTGGTGCTTAGATCTTCTTCATATTATCATGTGATCTCCATTAACTATACATACTCAATAACTTTAACTCTCTGCATATGAACCGTTGGGTGGGTAGTTGGGTATGAGTGTCGAGTGGATATTCCTTCGTAGATCGTGAAAAACAAGAAATAGCGAGTGGGCCAAAAAGGGGGAATAGCTTCGGGTTCAGACAGTCGTAGTCTAGACAGTACAGCTGTTCTATTCCAATGTAGATCTGAGCCTTCTTAGGCATTAGCGCTCTCTCTGAGAAGTGGCTCCTCCGGTTTAGTGGGGACTCTTCGTCTTTGGTGTTCAGTAGTTCCTGATAGATGATTCCAGTTAGGGCTGGACTTTCTTTTTGTTTTGATTCCGTGTTTGGCGCGAGGACTGTTTACTCCTTAATATCCTGTAGATCCCTGATGCTTTTGTCTAATCTCGGTAGATCACTTATGCACCCTCGTTCTTGTATATCTTTGCGCCGTGTCGCCGTGTATTTCCACTCGGCGGTTAAACGACAGCTGACACTTAACGAATAAGGATGGTTTTTAAATCCAAGACATTTTCTTTTTTTTTTACTCTTTTCCTCTTCCCTAATTCGGTCTCTCTGATAATGAAATTCTAGTTCTCCGACGTTACGCCGCATTCCCCTCTGTTGGTTCCCCCCGCATACCAAGCAGTTGTACCGACAACGGTTCCTGAGTCTCTCTTTCATTGCGACTGACATCACATACATAGTTTTCGGGAAATTGCTTTGGATCGACAGTCGCATTCGAATCATTTGGGTTGCGGTGTACTCTATTAGAGTTTCCCAGGGACCTAGAGCCGCATAATCAGCGTTGGCAGGCCATTTCCATTGTTTGTCTGCATATTCAGACTCCGGTTAATTTCTTCCTCTCATTGATATTCCTCCTCTGGTCTATCCCATTCATTAGATCGAATCCAAATTTACCCAGTTGATATTCTTGGTGACCCTTACCGGAGAATAAAAGAGACACAATCATTTCCGACATGGAGCGCAAACTATCAACAAAGGCAACCAAGATGCGCCATCGTCTGACCTTCACCCGAAGCAGCTCTACTCGAAGCCGCTCAACAACAATGGTCTCGCCCATCGTAACCAGTTTACCCAGCCCTCGTGTCCGCTCAGCGTCAAGCCCCGAATCTCCAACTCACGATGGACCAACGTGGGACAGCATCGACGCAAATGCCAATCGTGGTTACACTTTCACCGACGAGGAGGGCTACTTCCGCCCTGCCTCGCCGTTCATTGACCGCCAAGAGATTGAAGAAGACCTCGAGGCAGATATCAAGCATGCATGCGCTCTCCTATCCCACAGCATCGACCGTGGGATCCCCGCTGGATTGTCGTATCAAAGCGCTGTGCCCAATTGGACAGATGGGAAACAGCCTGTCGGCCAGCCCAGCGGCGATGTATCTCTTTCGTTCTTGGATCAACACATCCTGTTCCTACAAGCACCCAAACCAAACAACCGGCAGACAGAGAGCTCCAAGAAACATGATTCCGGGGTGGATATGAGCTTCCATACTCCCAGCCAACATGGAATATCACACGCCAACAGCGTGCCAGGCACAGATGCCACGGGGCGATTCTACAACCAACCACCCCCCTCTCACCACCACACAGCCCATCACCATCAGCACCACCCCGATCCCCACGCTCCAGGGGCCAGAGTCTAACGGTCACAATCGAAGAGATCTCACCCTGGCAGCGATCCTACTCCGCCAGCTCAGCCATATTCCCCTACAGCCCTCCTCTCTCCAGCGAGGAAAACTGCAACTCCACCAGACTCAGCAGCCCAGTCAGCCAGCTAAACGAAACCGACAAAGAACTCACAACCGCCTCATGCACACCCAAAGCCAATCCAAAGCACACACACAAAAGCGCCCCTAAATCCCACACATCCACACCAACCGTCTCCAGCGAACCGAGTCTCGGCGAGCCCGGCCAAAACTGGCTACGCGCAAGCAAAAACATCCAGCGCCTAATCGAAGAAGAAAAAGCCAACGCCGCACGAGCCAAGCGTGCCAAGCCCTCCGGACGCTTCTACAGCTCCGCTAGCAACCAAAGAACCAGTTCATTCGACTCACGCGAATGGCTAGCGAAGAATTTCTGGGAGGATCGGGACCCGAGTCTATACGGCGATGCATCATCGATGTATGCAGGAGTGGGCACTGCGTCGAGATCTGGAACGACGACGCCGAGACTGGGTAGTTTTTCGACAAATGGGGAGGAGTTGCCTGGGCTTGGTGGGTACCCGTATCAGGCGTGGGCGGGGCCTAGTGGTGGGATGTCTTACTCGTCTTCTTGTTTGGGGGATGAGTTTAAGCATCAGGAGAATGTCTTCTCGGCTGCTGTGCCGAGTGAGCCGAGGAAATTTAATCGCCGTAAGAAGGCTTCGCTGTTGTTGAGGAAGTTGGCGGGATTGGGGCTGAGGAGGAAGGGACAACGGGGTGGGAATGGGGGTCGTTGAGAGGAGTAGGTAATGGGGTTTGTTGGAGTACGAAAACGGTGCATTCATATGGATTGGAGCATTTTCTTTTCTTTCTTTTTTCCCGTTTCATGCTGGGGGACTGGGGTTCTTGTCTTTGGATCTTTTGATTTACCTGGAGGTTGATGGTTGGTTCTATGTACATACCTTTGTTTTTGATTTCTACCATTGTCATTTCTATTTGTGTTTGGTTTTGGGGGGAATTCCATATGGGGATATGTGTTCTTGTTTTTTTTTTTTTTCAGTCTCATGTCAGTTAGATCAAATACAAAAGCTTTTTCTTCTATACATGTCTCACAGTGTACCTGGATGTAATAAATGAAGCTATGCGTTTCCCAAAACTTCCCAATTGGTTAAGTGCCGAGACGGTCATTCTCTCTGCCTGTGCATCATTTCTTTTATGCAAGCGTTATGTTTATGCACAAAGAAGTATGATCCTCTCAGAAGCCATGCAGATGTGAAGAAATAGTAGTTCACATTCTTGATCACAACTCAGGAACAAAAACCAATGCCAAGCCAAACCACCCCATCCACAGATAAAAATAACATCACTCATGAGACATAGTCCTATATAAAGACCAAGACATCCAATACCCAACAAACCTACAAACCAAGCCAGAATCTCGTCTTGCCAACCTCAAACTCACCATGCAACTCCTCAGCCCCAGTACCCGTAACAAGAACCTGGTAAGTTCCCTTCTCCGAGATCCACTGCTCACGCTCCTCATCCCACCAACTAGTAGCCAGCTTCTTCTCAACAACCAACTGCACAGACTTACTCTCCCCAGGCTGCAAGAAGACCTTCTGGAAAGCCTTGAGTTCACGCACCGGACGCCCAACATCGGTCTGAGGTGGCACAACCCAGAGCTGCACGATCTCAGCGCCAGCAACGGCGCCCGTATTCGAGACAGTCACAGATGCGGTGATCGGCTCCCCGGACTCAGCGTACTTAGCTTGCTCAGGAACAGTCTCGATGCTTAGGTCCGCACGTGAGAAGCTGGTGTACGACAGTCCATGGCCGAACGCGAAGCCCGGTGCGACGTCGCTCTTCTCGTAGAATCGGTAGCCGACGTAGATGTCTTCGCCGTAGAGGACGCGGCCGCGCTCGGAACGGAAGTTCAGGTATGAGGGGTTATCCTGTAGGCGGCGGGGGAAGGTGATGGGCAGCTTGGCCGAGGGGTTGACGTCTCCGTAGAGGACGTCTGCGATACCGTTTCCGAGCTCGTTGCCGCCGAACCAGGCTTGCACGAGTGTTTTGGCCTTGTGGACCCACGGCATGGTGACTGGTGTGCCGGACTGTAGGACGACGACTGCGTTCGGGTTGGCGTCTAGTACGCGGCTGATCAGCTCGTCGCTGCCTGGGGGAAGGTCCATGGTGTCGCGGTCGTGGCCTTCGGTTTCCCATTCGAGGGTGAGACCGGCGAAGATGACGACTTGCTCGGCGGTTTTGGCTTGCTCGACTGCATTGGAGATGAGCTCCTCTTGGCTTACTTGGCGGCTGGCACCGAAGCGGAAGCCGCCTGGGCCGAAGGCGACGATGCCGCGGGTGTCGAGGTCTGAGGTTGGCGCGCTGCCGAACTGGAAGAGGACCTTGTATGTTTGGCCGGCCTTGAGCTCTTTGGTGCCGATCTCTTCGATGGTGGCCGTGCCGAAGAAGGAGGAGCCTTGCTTCTGGTTCTTGGTGTTATCGACGACCAATTCGCCATCGATGAGGAGCTGACCTGTGCCGACGACTGTGACACCAAAGTCGTAGACTCCGCTCTCCTCGGGAGTGAATGTGCCTTCCATATCGACGTAGTAGGTATTTGACTTGATCTTGGGGTTGACGTAGTCCATCAAGAAGCCCAGAGACTCAAGCAGATGCAACTCATCCACGACCTCCCGGTTCTCGCCGCAGTCGGGGTGTTCATTGTAGACCTTGAATGTGAAGCCAGGCTTTCCGTCTGCAGTCTTGAGCAAAGGACCAAGAAGTGGAAGCTCCTTGTGGGAGTACACGCCCTGGCTGAACTTGACCTCTCCTGTGCTCTTAGCAGAGACACCATCGAAAGGAGTGACAGTGTAGTAGGGAGCCAACGATGCCGAGCCACCGCCACTGTACGCGGCAATCTTAGCATTGGGTCCAATGACCAGCAGAGACCCATCCTTCTTGAGAGGCAGGATATTTTCCTCATTCTTCATCAGCACGACGGATTCGGCGGCAGCACGGCGCATCAAAGCCTTGTCCTCTGGCCGGTTGAGAGCCTTCTCAGATGCTCCCTCGGGAAGACCCAGAGGCTCAAGCCAGTTGACAAGGTTGAGAACATTGCGCACACGCTCATCAAGTTTGTATTGAGCGACCTTGTTCGAAGAGACGGCGTGGGCAAGAGCCTCACCACGCCAGCGGGTCTTACCGGGCATCTCGATATCGAGACCGGCGTTAATGGCATCAGAGGTACTGTAAGTACCAAACCTGTAATCGAGAACAATATGTAAGCCTCCGAAAAACCAAACAGAATAAGCAGAATAGAAGAATCGCGCCACTCACCAGTCACTCATAACAACACCTTCCCACCCCCATTCCTTGCGCAGAATATCATCAATGATAGCCTTGTTTTCACTGACATGAGTCCCATTAATCTTATTATAAGCAGTCATAATACACTGAGAGCGACAGATACGCATAGCCAACTGGAACGGCATCAAGTAGATCTCTCGCAACGCCCGATCAGTAACGATACTGCTAACAGCCAAGCGCTCATGCTCCTGATCATTGCAAACGAAGTGCTTCAGCGTAACAGCAACGCCCTTCTCTTGCATCGACTTGCAGAAGTGGCCAGCCAGCGTACCAGAGAGCACGCCATCCTCCGAGAAAGACTCGAAGCCGCGCCCGCCGAGCGGGGACCGCTGAATGTTGATCGTCGGGCCCAGCACGATGTGTGTACCCTTGGCGATCGCTTCATCGCCCATCAGCGAACCGACCTCCGAGAGCAGCTCGGTATCCCAGGTCGCGCCGAGCGCGGTTGCGCAGGGGAAGCATGCTGCTGGGATGCCGTTGAAGAAACGGGTTCCGCGGACACCATTGGGGCCGTCGGACATGCGCAGGGCGGGGATGTTTAGGCGTGGGATTGGGACTGTGTGCCAGAAATCTTGGCCTAGAAGAATACGGCTGGTTAGAACTTTATCCGTGCCTATGTGAGATTGCATCATTCGCGATGGAGATTGGGTTTACCTGCTGTGAGGGCTACCTTCTCGCCGAGGGTAAGCTCCTCAATGGCTTTTTCGACATCGATTCGAGTCATGGTGTAGAGCAATTCTTGTCACGTTGACTACTAATTGCCGTTGCTGGTACTTTATCTTCAATGGGTCCTTTTCCACAAGAAAAGGACTTCAAAGCAGTTGTTGAGACTCAATGTGAACCCCAAACTAAAGATGGAGAAATGGTGTGGTGATCTATCTCTCAGTACGGAGTACCTCACTGAATAATTAGAAGGATTTTCAGATGAATACGACCTGGATGCACTCTTATATCCCTGCCAATACCAAGGATTGAGAGTCAGGCGAACCAATTCTACCAATGCGCGCAGCGTCAGCTTGCAAAGCCATCCCGTGTAGGCGGGGAAGCTGTGGAGTTGTACATATCCAATGACGATCAGGATATGAGGAAGAGAGGCTGGCTATGCAAATGATACGCATTTGGCTGTCTCCAGATCTCTCAAATAGTCACGGAGATACCTGCGAGGCCGAAGTTCAGCCGGCAGGGTCCCACGGGGGCGGGGCAGAGAAGTCGGAAGTCGGACCGCGGCGCCTGTGGATTCCTGAAACAGGCATTGAGAAAGGCATAGCCCTGGAGGACAACTATACTTTGTAATAGATCATTGAATATTGCTACGTTCATTTAATAGAAAAAAAAAGTACATGTGAAGAAGTGAAGTGGTTTGTCCCCAAACACCAGGCAAAATGCAAATGGAACAAGATAGGAGAAAGTAGAGAGTCAATGTAGGGAGCCCAAGGAGTGTAGCAAGGAAGGAAAAACATCATCAAAGGAACAGAATAAGAAAGATTCCATCATTCCACTCTGTCGGGTATCATGGCGAAACAAATCACGCTCCTCGGCGAGGACGTTTGTTATCATTTCCCATCCTCATGCCACGTCCGCCGTCACCAGGATTGTCATCAGGACCCTGTCGGCCACGTTTACGGTGTCCAGAGCCTCCAGAGCCACTGCCACCCTCGCGATGATGGTCCCGATCACGTCGATCGCCACGGCGCTCGCGCTCTCGATCCCGGTTATCTGATCGGCTACCCCGGTCGCCTCCAGGATTGAAACGGCGCTCGTTTCCTTCAGGCATGGGGGGAGGTGGAGGGGGTGGTGGGGGCGGCGGTACTCCCATGGAGGACGGTGGTCGCAAGCGGCCCTCGGCTTCATGGGTGTCACTGGTGCTAGGTGGTGGTCCAGTCATCTCGGACGGTCCATCGGGACGATCACGTCGATCTCGGCGTCGCATCTCCTCACGCGAGCTTTGGACCCGGCGCAGGGTCTCACGGGGCTCGCCTGTGGCTTTTTCATCGCGACTTCCAGCTCCTACATCACTTCGACGGCTGCGCTCGCGGTCATTTCGGCGGCCATCACGTCGGTTACGGCCATTGCTGCTGCCTTCGCGGCGCTCGGGCTCTTTTTCACGATTAGGATCCGTTTCACGACTGCGGTCACCGGTTCGTCCAGAGCGACCAGCCTCGGGAACGAGGTCATCAATTAGGTCACCACCTCTGCCACCACTGGGTCGGTTGCGAAATTGGTCATCTTGGGGTCCTGCAGGGCCCATGGGTGGACGATTTGGGGGTTGAGGCGATGGTGCCTCCATAGCATTCAACTGGCGATTGGCGCCTCTTCCGCGAACAGGCGGGGGTTCCCACCTCGGTCACCACCACCACCGCCAGACTGCTGAAGCATGTTGTTAAGGCCAGCGAAGCGTTTATCGCCGCGGCCACGCTCCCCACCAAAGCCTTGTCCAGGCGATCCAGATGGACCAGACTGCCCAGAGGGTCCTCGTGGTGGTTGCTGCGGGCCTGATCCGCGAGGGCCCGAGGGAGGAGTAGTCGGGACGGCAGGCTCATTGACAAGATTCCTGAGACGATCTGGGTGAACTCCTGGGGCGCCAGTTGAGCCCGAGGGCTGTGTTGGAGCAGCCGCAGGTGGTTCGGGTGCAACACGCCCACTTTGCCGGCCAGGGCCTGTAGGAGCCTGACGTTCCGGAGCGGGTAACGTAGCATTACTTGAGCTAAGAACTGGGGGTGCCTGCCCAGGAGCATTGCGTCCACCGCGCCTTCCTCGAGGACCAGCAGGAATGTCAGATGGAGGCTCCGGCTGTCGAAGACGACCATGAGTCATATCAGGACCTTGGGCAGGGTCCCTCGGATCACCTTGTCGATCAATGCGAGGGCCTCTGGGGAGATCATCAATACGAGAGGACGGAGGGAATCCGCCAGGTCTGCGATCATCAGGGGGAGGGAATCGTTCAGGGCGGTTCGGCAAATCAACAGGCCTGGATGGCGATAGAGGGCGTGGAGGGTAAGGCCTCCGATCATCCTTATCCGGTCTCGATGGGTCACCCCGCCGAGGCATATCGACCGGGCGGTCCATGTGATCAGACATCGGCTCTCCCCGCACAGGGGCATCCCGTCCATGGAATGAATCATTAGGTCCGGGTCCACGCATACGGCTGGGGCGATCCATAGGCCAACCATTCTCGCGAGTAGAACGAGAATCGCGGGGTGGTCCACGAATTAGATCTTCGGCTGGAGGGCGCAGGGGGAAGTCGCGTTCCCGTTCGCGTTCACGTTCACGTTCGTTAAGATGCTCATTGAGACGTCCCCGAACATCACCTAGAGGACCATCAAACGCGCGATTGTGATCGGGACCACCATGACGACCGCGGGGACCGAAGTCGGGATGTCTCTCTCGTCGATCGTCCAATCCCTCAGGGCGAGGGGGCAGCCTTCCATCATTGTGTCGCGGCGGGGGACGAACGGGAGGATGGATTTGTTGGCGAATGTCAGGGCGTTTGGGGATATCAGGTTGACGAGACGAAATGGGGGCACGGGAATGCGGTCGAGATCGCACAGGTGGTTGTTCGCCGAAGGAAGCCTCTTGGTTGATATCCCCGGTAGCCACGGAAGGCGTCGTAGATCCAGCCTGAGAAGGCGTGCCAACTGGCTTGGCTTCATCCTTTCCTGCACCAACATCGGTCATCTTCGCATCCTCGATTTCACCATCCTCGACTTCAGTTTTTCCTGTTTGTTCTTGCTTGGCAATAGCCTCGGAGCTGGTGATGAATGGTTAGTCGTCATGAGTAGATAGAGACTCCAAAAGCTGTCACTTACGTTGCGGGATTGAACTCTGCGGCAGCGGCATTCAAAGTCGTTGCAGTAGACTGCGGAGTCCCGGGCTTTCCAGTTGCGTCAACGGGTGGCTGAGAGCCAGGCTGAGTTGCAACAAAATAGAAAGCTTGGGGCAGCATCCACTTCTTCTCTCGTCGGTTCAAGTCACCAATCAAGGACGCGGCGGGGATCTTCACGTCATCTCGCTCGTCGTTCTTGCTCAGGTGGTCAACGCAATTTAAGATATCGCGACCGATCCAGTTCACCGCAGGGAAATGATGCACAACAGCCTTAAGAACGCTAATTGCGTTGCGAATATGCATGTACTCACCGCTGCCAAGGCAGCTCTTGAGGGCGTTGGAGAATAGGCGGTGCCATTTATACAACAAACGGCGGAAATCTTCAAATTCCAGGAACATCACTGGCACACCTTCTGGGTCGACATTCTTCGCGAAGCCAGGAAGGTCTCTCTTGGCACCAAATGCCTCCTTTTCGTAAACGGCCTTGTCGGCATGCCATCTGGTAAGATCGCGCAAGATCTCATTCAAGAAACGACCAAGATTGTCCGCTTCTTTGGACGTGCACAAGAAGATGAGAGCAGTGAGTCTCTGCTCGCGGAACAGTTGGTCGAGGAGACCAACAGTTCGGAAGTTCGGGGTTCCAGAGCCGTGCAAAAATTTCAACATTTTGAAAGAAAAAAATGCATCAAGAGGGGACAAGAGAAGTCGAGGAATAAAGGATTGCTCCAATAGGGCAATGTTGAGAGAATCATGCTTGAGGCGCATGCCAGCAAACCACTTATCCTTCTCCTTCTGTAATCGAGACCGTGTCTGTCCGTACGCTTTTAGGTGGTTCTTGTTCTCATCTAGGATGCGTTCCTGTAGCTGAGTGACCTGCCTCTTCTGGTGCTCCTTTCGCGTTGTACCAGCCACGCTAAGATCAGATCGATCATTGTTGATGGAGACAACTCGCCGTTTGAGTCGGTCGATTTCGTCCTCATAAGACTTTTGTGGGATATGGACATCATACAGAGAAAGTTGCCAGAACGTCGCATAGAAATGGGCACCGATAGTTTCCCATGTCTCAGCGGGAAGAGCGGATTTGATGTCGTCAATCAAATCTTGCATGACGGGGTTTGCTGCCAGGGGCTCAGCATTGACAATAGGAACGTGAATAGTATCGGGTCCGTCGATCGAAACTGTAGTTGCTGATTCGTCTTTATCGACATCCATGGCACTGTCTGGTGGGTTACCCTCGGGCTTTGCAGGGCTCTCTCCATCCTCGGCAGTATCCATCTTATTGTCGCCGTTCGACTTTGGCGTAGAGGATGTGCCAACCGCAGTTGGACTCTCTTTGTTAGGTTTTGATTCTTCAATGTCAGTGATTTTCCGAGCGATGCTGGGCCGCCGAATCCAGAAGGCAATTTCAGGCTGAATCCCAAACTCCGTGATGAGGGATGAAAAGTCGGGAACAAAAGAGTCAAACTCATCCACTGACAGATTGCTGCGAAGCAGATCAAGGTACTGGGTGAGAATGCGGTGAATCTCGTCAAAGATATTGCCGAGTAATTTCAGTTCCGATGAAGTTTCCTTGTAAACACAGGTCAACCGTTCCTGAGCGATAGCAACCAACAGCTGACCAGCGAGTCTGGTGTGGGTCAAAGACTTGAGCAGCCGTTTGGACGTGGTCTTAGATTCATGACGCTTGTCCAAAAGTTGCAGGATGGTCTGGGATTGAAGGACATCACCACCGGCCATGGCCTGGATTTGGTTGTCGTTGAAATCGTTGTCTGAAATGATACCAGCCATTGAGCTAATCAATTGCTCTAAGATAATGAGATCGGTTGAGTTGTTGTGTCGCAATTGCTCAACAACATACTGAAGGACCGGAGTAGGGTCCATCACAGAATATCGTTTGTAAGTTCGACCGGCGAATGTAGAAAGGGCGTTCAACCATCGGCTAGTTAAAAGACCACCTTCCTGTACACGACTGCGCCCCTTTTGGCCGAGTGAATTGATGAGAGCCCAAGAAAGAATGTCGTAGCCGAGGTAAGTGAAATATCGTGCGCATTCAACCACAACTTCGATGAGATTCTCATAAGACTCAATCTGGCTGATGGCGACGTTGATGACGATTCCGGGATTAGCATAGGCGATCTTAGCCAATGCGCGGGCCATAGGCCGGATGTTGGTTTTGCTGAGTCGCTTGAGGGTGTCCTTGGTCTCCGCCCTGGCCTGGTCGAAGGCCTCCTTGATATCTGGCACCCGAGAGGTCTGTCCCGCGTACCACTCCGCATACATGTTATATCGCACGTCTCGGGGAAAGAAGCTGATGAGATCAAAAACTTCATTAACAACACCGGGATTTGCCTTTGTTAGACTGACGGCGGGCAGGAGAAGCCGCTTGCAGAGGTCGCGCCAACGTGTCCGGTTCTCTTCAGACCCATCCTGAAGCAAGCTTCCCTTACCAATACGTGCGAGCTTCGCCAGAAGGCTCGCATCTTGTCCAATCTTATGACCCGAGAGATTGAGGAAGGATGAGCAAAGAGCAAATACATCGTCAACGGACTGGCAAATGGGGATGTTGTCGGCCCAATCGTCCCAGTAGAATCGATAATCAGTACCATCATTAGTGTCTTCTTTATCCAATTGGGCCCAGCGCAGGACTCTTCTCGCAGGAGGAGGCGTAAGCCCAATCTGGCCTTTAGCGTGACTGCTTTGATCAGTCACCATGTACTTGGCTCCAGGGAAGTGACCAGCAGAGAATGATGGTCGGAATTGAAGGTAAACTTTGTTCAGTGAGTGATGGAGGATTCGGTGAATGAACTCAGGCAGCTCAGGATAGACTTCCATCAACCAAGGGAACTTGCTGATTATAAAGAGAGATTCGGGGATGGCGCCAATGGCGAGAAGACTTTTGAGAAGCAAGACTTTCTGGTCTGATGGGTCCGGCAATTCATTTTCTGGTTTGGACGTGCTCTTGTCGGATTCTTGGTCTTTAGCTGGAGTCGCTACCCGCGGCTCGTCGCGCAAGCGAGAAGGGGGGAGTGTGTCGTCCGACAAAGCGCCAGCCATCATCAAAGCATTCATTCCACCACCTGGGCGAGCTGCCTTAATTCGCTCAGCCTTTTCTGCCATCTTCTCATCCTTCAGAATCTCCATAGTGTCGTCTGATCGCCAAAGGTGAGCATAGAGGTCACGCAGGGAGATAAAGCCAACCTTTATTAGCAGAGCAGCAAGGTATATGAGATTATCGGGGAGAACGTCCGCTTTGGTTCGAGCTGAGGAGGAGTAAAACCGCAACTTGAAACCAAGGAGCTGGGCTGCAACCCGGTTGCCCTTCGGGGGTAAGGTACCGGTTTCTTCAAGCCATGACCGTGTGGCATCTTCCTCAAAGGACGAGCCATTGGTCTCTGAAAGACTTCGCAGCCTTTCCTCTTCTGTAACTGGTTTGCGACCGATCTCAAAGAAAGCACGAAGTCCGATTTCCCTCACCCGATCCCAGAATTGGCTATCGCGCTCCTCATTCTCATTTGTGATAGCCAATCGCTCCTCCTCGGTTGTGATCCACCCGGCTGAGCCAGGGAGTGCCCAATTCGGGATTCCTGAATGGCGACGACCTTCTTCCAAATTGTGGAAGATGTCTTCTTTCGGCCACCAGGAGCTAGCCCGCAAAAGCTTCACGAAGAATCGGTACTGTTTAACGAGGACTGCAGCAAAGACATCGAGCGTAACGTCTAGCACACGGCCAACATCCATATCAAATGCGCCGATCATGGCCTTGACTCTTTCAAATGTGTCTTGCACCACCTCACTCGACGGCGGCTCATTGTTGCTTGTCGTGAATAGCTCGGTGAGAAGCTTTGAGTATCCCTCGGATTCCTCCCGAAGAAGATTGTAATTGGATTGCCGGTAAAGCAGATTGGTCTGTTTGCGAATTCCCATCCGCGCAAAGGTTTCGCGAACCAATCCTAGAGCCTGCAACAACGGGGTATCGAGCTGAAGGCGCATCAAAGATGCATGGATGCCCGTCGCAAATACAAGTGGCCTGAGAGCAGGGTTCGAGGTATCGGCATCGGTTATGATGGAAAGGGTGTCAAGGAACAAGGAGCGAGAGTCGAATCCTTGGGTCGAAGGCTTCCCACTGCCGGTCTCCATATCCGCATCCTGTGGCGCAGATCCTGCGCCAATGATCTCTTTGACAGCATTACCTGCTTCCGATGGCGAGAGTCGACCGTAAATCGCGGACCGAATGAGCTCCTGGTAAACAGATGCTAACCGGGCCAGATCTTTTTCCATGCGAGCTGCACTGCCTTCTTCCACTATCTTTTGCTTCCCCGTCAAATTCCATTCCTCGATAGCATTGTCGGTCACAAATTCGTAATCATAGGGAGGGGGCGGGAGAGAGGGGCGGCGGGTAATAGTCTCTGAGCCAGCTCGAGACGGCGGATTAGGCTGCGGTTGCGACGCAGGAGCGTTCGGCGCGGGAGAGGGGGTAGGTCGCGAAGCGGCTGAGTCGCCGTTGTACGGCACTGGTTCGACGGCTTCCTTGGGCTGACTTATCGGCGGCGGAGACATAGCATTCGGTTCTCTGTGCTGCGGATTCGAAAAATTCTGACCATCATAGGATCCGCGTCGGGAACCAGCCCGGTTGCGATGCGATTGTCGGCGAGATCTGTCACGCATGTCGTTTTGATCTCGGGGAGAAGGTGATTGGTGTCCAGGATTGGTAGGGTGATGTGCCATGTTCAGGGTCCCAGGGCGATGGGGCGAGGGTCGCGAATTGTCATTTCCCCCTACGTCGCCAGACCAAGATGAGCGCTCAGCTCGCTTCCGCTTGCCACCGTGCCCGTACCCAGGCGCCATGGTGGGTAGCCGGGTTAGACGCGAGGAGTTACGACAGTGGAACGGGACGCTGGAAGGTTGCAACTCATGCAGTCGTGTCGTGTCTGTAGGAATCTGAAGCAATGAATTAGCGCCGGCGAAGATTGAGGGAGAATTAAAAAATAATGCGACTAATGCACAAAAAGAAACATACCAGTGAGAATCGTTCGTTGAAAAGAAGGTGGTGGAGAATGAAAGGCGTGTAAGGTGAAGATAGAAGATGCTGGTGGTCAAAGCTTGGTCGGCCCCAACCTTGGATTATGCTGGATGTGCCTAAGGTGTCGATAATCTATACTCTCATTCTATTCATAACTCCATTACACCAATTCGTTCAATATTGAAATTCTATTGGCCCTGCTATTGATTGAAACAATTGTCTCAACTCAATGAAACATGGGATTGGCAATAGATTGTATAAAGCGATTCATCCATTTGTGTCTATATGCATTCATGAAAATAGAACAAATGGATACAATACTAAGCTAAGATACAAGCTACACCTTGTCATGTTTGTATCTCCTGAGGTATCTGCTCTTAATCAAGTCCAATTCCTATGTTCTTGTTATGGTATGACTGAAGATGATCAGAGCAGTCCAAGATCCTTGGCCTCACCTTCAACAATCTCAGGAATAAGATCAATCAGCTTGGGTTTCTGGGGTGCCCACCCAAACAATTTGCGCGCACGGATCGAGTTGCCACGAGAGTTAGACCCCCAAGCATATTTCCCGACGGAAAGAATCTCAGTCGTTTGAGCGCCATCGAGAGATTCGACATCAGGGGAGGGAATCAGCTTCTTATCAAAAGCAGACTGCACAATAGCACGCTGGATATCACCCCAAACAAATGGCCCATTCTCAGCAAGGTAGTAGCCCTCATCATTCCAGGTGGCCTTGCCACCTCCCACCGAAGCTGCCTCGCCCAGAGCTAGGTAGATATTGCTCAGATCCTGGACGTGTACCTGGTGCCAAACATTCTCGCCCTTTCCGACTAAGAAGCCTTGCTTGCGTTTGAGCACCGCAGCACTGAAACCATAGGCTTGAATACTCTTAGTATTGCCAGGGCCACGTCCAGGACCGTAGATGGTGGGTGGGCAGACGACTGCGACCTTGACGCTGGCCGGGTTTTGTAGGCCAGTCCCGAGAATGATCTCATCCACGTTACGGTGGAATGCATCTGATGGAAGGTTGACTAGCTCGCCGACGCCGTCCCAGTCGTTATACTGCTTAGGGCGTTCTATGCCGTATGTGCCAGCACGCTGGTCCTCTACTGTCAAGATACCAGTGCCGGAGGTGTGGATCAGCCACAATGGACGCTCGGGTGTGTGGTGCTGAGCGCCCTTAGCGATAGCCTGGGCGGCAGCAACATGGTCGCAATCGGCGAAGCCTGTATAATACCTGTAAGCAAGGTAATGAATTTTACACATGGGCATGGACACGCATACTGAAGACGATGTCTGCATTCTTGACTTCCTCTTCGATCAGCTTAGACGAGTCCAAATCACCGATCACAGTCCGAATTTGCGGGAATTTGCTTGTCACTTGCTTGGCTTTTTCCTCGCTACGAACAAGGGCTGAGAATTCCCAGTCGGGGTGGGCGCTGGCAATGGCAAACAGACCGTCACCGCCGATGTAGCCAGTCGCGCCAGTGCTGCGGGGGGCATATCAGATCGAGTGTCTAAATTTTATAGTGTCGCAATGACTTACAGGAAAACTTTAGGAGCCATTTTGGTATTTAGCAAGGAGTTAGATAAATATTAGCGTTCATACAGGGAAAAGAAAGCAAGGAAGGAAACACAATTGGCATTTAACCTTGGGGATAATATCTTGCTTTGAAACCACCGCGTCACAGGAATTGGGCCACAGGTTGATCTAAAGCGGGGATTTGACGATGAACGAACCATCGAAATTCCCAGAAACCGCAGTCATATAGCCGTATACAACGTCACCGGATTAGCCAATTACAACTCTTTGAACACAATAGATCCATCTTGTCCTCGCTTGATTGTTTGTACCTCAAGCTTCGCTGCCCCGCATGGCGTCAGAGCAGCGGCTAATGTTTCACCACCATCCAGCTATCTAAATCATTGGCAAAAATATTCATCGATGCTAGAGAGATTCATTAAGGCAGACAGGTGGAGAAGGATATTAGCCAGCCTGATCAAAGTCAAAACCGGTTCCTCTCGTCGCATGTATAACTATTGATCCTACGGAGTAACAGACACAAAAGGAAGACAAAAGATACAGCCCATCCAACCGACCTACATCCCTATGATTATCGAGTCACTCTTTCTCCCGAATCATGCCCGAGTAACGTTTTCGAGTCACCTAGGGTGACGATTCCCTTACATTTGATCGGTTAAGGCTGAGAAGTTAGGACCGAGGCTTTCTTACGATACTCACGTTGGAAATGAAAACTCGAAGCGTTCCTTAAGAGGCCCTACACCGAAGTAAAGTAAACAGGGTGCTAATAGACATAATCCTGGCTTATACCTTGTGTCGAAAAGGTTCAGAGACCCCTTGTGCTTTGAGTAGTCCCCTACAACGAGTTTCGGGGATAATTATCCGCTATACTCCAAATAATGGTAGAAAAGATACGAAAAAATAACATTAGAAATATGGATACAAGGTGTGCAAAAAAACAAGAGAGATGCCGTCAAGAGAGTAATGTTCAGCCATGTCGCCAGACTCTCTAGACAGGATGTACCATGGTCGGTCATATCCAAAAATCCGAATCGCCTTTCTAAGTCTTTCTTTTCCTCCGCCCTCAGTTCAAACCCTCGAGCGTCATAACAACATCCGAATCTAAGACAGGGTTTTAGGCCCCTTTTGTAAGGTACTCTCCTTCTAATATATCTTACGGAGAGATTCTTTTATATGTAAAAACGTAACAGAAACCGTGTTTTCGGATGCCTTATCGCCGGGATTCTCCCAAAGATTCAGTCGAAAGCATTGTAGGGGGTTGAAGTCATCGCTCCTAAGGAGAGCAGCCTCCTCTGGTGATTTTTCGCCATGTAAAGGTGGCACTCGAGTGCGAAACAACCAAAGCATTGGGGGAATGAATGATAAAATGATATAGGGATGGATCTATAGATTGGCGTAGCTGGCGGTGGGCATGGAGCAATCGAAAGATAAAAGCATGGTGATATTGATCATTTACACTTGGTGAGTGATTCATCATGAGTCAGTGTCGATATGTCCATAACCGAACATGATAATGGGACAGAGACCCCAGGAATGGTCGCATCCACCAGTCAATAGACGAGCGAAACACTCGTTCGATTGCAAAAGATACCATACAGACAGTCTAGCTTCAGACTTGCTAGGACGAGGACCTATGCGTAAGATATGAAGATATGAAGACCGAGGGCGAGATTGACGCTGGGAACGGTCCTCATCGGTACCTCGACGATAGCAACCGCTATGCCTTTGGCGAAAGCTTCTAGTCCAAGTGCCAGGCATCACATACTTCATGGACGTCGATAACGAAAGAGGTGTCCTCAAATATCGGTCGTGTCAGAATGACGATGATGTTCGGGCCTAATGTGAGGAGCTACTTAAAGAGCTGGAGTTCCATGTTGTGGTGTACGTACTGGACCATACGATTATTGAGACGGGGTTTCATCATGATGCTTTGGTTGGATGAGCACGTATCAAGGAATCGCTTGCCATGCGTTTTCTTGGCGCCACCCAGCTGAGAGAAAAAATCAGGTGGAAGCTCTGGTCGAGGCTCTTTGATTAGACAATAGCCTATGAAAGGCCAAGGGATGCGAGAGGTTACAATGCAATTCAGTGTTGCAGTATTTTAGTCAAAGGTGCTGAACCAGGAAACTGGACCTCTGAAACATGTGTTGGGCGGCAGTTTGTATCCCCATTTACAGGGCGGTATGCGATAGTAGTCGGCCGGAGGAAATTCGTAGTATAAACCGAACAGAAACCCGCTATTGACCCCATCTCACAAATCCCAGAAATTAAGCTTGTATAATACAAAGTTTGAATCTTTGCAATGGCCTCCGGTAGCTGTGCTTGTCAGTACATCCATTACACAGCTTCCAATCCTCCAACCTGCCTGGTCAACTGCCACTGCACAACCTGCCGCAGACAAGCCGGAGCACCCTACCAGAGCTGGGCTTTTTTCGCCGCGGATGATATAAAATGGCATGTCGACCCCACAGAGCGACGGGCAACTCAAGCTGCTACGCGTAGCTTCTGTCCGCGCTGCGGCTCGACATTAAGTATGAGCCTGGACCGGGATCCGAAGAGTATCGGGATCGCTGCGGGGACACTCGACGAGGGCCAGACACAGATCCCGCGTCCGAGCCATCATATTTTTCTCAGTGAAAAGGCATCTTGGTTTGAATTGCCAGAGGGTGATGGAGCGAAGAGATGGGATAAGTGGGGTGTATATGATAAGTTATAGTGTTGGAATGGCTTGATGCCACCTGGAAGTAAAATAGATATATCGTTGAACAAATTACATATTCAATGCGGCATTGTGACAGTCATATAACACACTTGCGACCATTCTGATCGTTTGGAAACATGCAAATTAACCGGAGAAGGAATGATAACACTTATTGTTCATAGGCTGAGAGGCTGAGATAAAACATAACAGGAAGAAGACACGAAAAGGATATAAGAGAAACAGAGGGGAATCACAAATTCGTGCCCGGGCTACATACACAGACTCGTTGCATCCGGGGGTGCGATCAGAATGTGCTGGTGGCCAGCCGACTGGCTGCATTACGGGCATCAAGACGGTCAGCATCTTCCTCCGCGATAGAGTCAACCTGGCTGGAAGCTCGGTTGCGCCCTTTACCAGACCCCTGGCCAGTGACCTCATCTTCATCATCCGGGAGCGAAGGGGCAGTTAAGCTGCCACTCATGCTGCGTCCAATGTTGTCATTGCGGCGGGGAACACCGCTCCATGAATCACCCTTGGGACCCTGGCTCGAAGCCATGTTTGGCCGGCGTGTTGCTGGGTGAGATTCGCGACCAAGCCGGCTCAGACCACCAGAAGCATCAATGGCACGGATATCGGGTCGCACACTCTCCAAAGTGGCCAGAGTGCGACGCTCCGCTTCGATTTGCCGAAGAGTGTATTCACGTAGGCTGGATAGAATATCTTGAGTAGTCCGATCAAACCAGCGACGCTTCTCCTGGAGGAGGTTCGAGGTGACACGCTGGGTGCGCTTGGTTAAGTAGTCTTCATGGTTTTGAGCCTCCTCAAGAGCATTGATCGCTTCATCAACCTTATCTCGACGGACAGATGAGCTCGCCTTGAGGCGCTCTGCCGCATTTTGTTTACTGCGGGCATTTTGTTGGGCCTGGATTAGCTCGCGGAGCAGGATGTGCCGGTTAGTCAGTGTCTCCTTCACGATAAAGGCGTCCGAGGAGTGGTAGCTTAATGGTTCGCCAAGAGTCGTAGCTTCCGCAGTGGCCTGAACAGCGTGGTAGTCGCCAACGCTTTGAATAACCTTCCCAAGCTTGCGATAAGCGGCGCTCAAGCCAGGATGAGTTTCCTGCACGTGCATCTGACCAAGTTTCACGCCGAAATCGGCTTCAGCCAATCCAAGACCTAAAACAGTCAGATCCTATCGGAGCAAGATATTAGACGAGAGCTTCAAGTTACATACCACGACGAGCCTTGACCACTCGGTCGACCTTGTGGCTCGAATCCATTGACCCCAAGTAAAACATCTTTGCAATTGGCCGAGCAGCTTGCAACTCAGGTGTGTCATCCGGTGGCGGCGCGAATTGCTTCAGCATCTTTCGTCGTACACCTGTTGCCGGTTGCTTCATGCGTAGAACTGGGCTGTAGCCGAAGTCGCTTTCCACGAATAGAACAACCTCGTCATCTTGGATGAGGATCTCATTGCCCAGAACAACATTAAGCCATTTCTGCATTGCCGACTTGATTCGGTTTTCATCTTCCTCGGTGCCTGCACCGGCCGGTGTCACCGGCGATGGCACGGCGGGAACCAGAGCTTCCGGATTGGCCGAGACTAGGTGGTCTGAGAGCTTGTTGAATTCGGAATGGGTACGGCGCACATCACGGTACTGAGTCGTGCGGAATTTGGGGATATTGGTCTGATTTCAAAGCGAACATTAACCATGGCGTTCGAGCAGGACACTCAATGGGGCACACCTACATGGACATCGAAACGCAGGATTGGATCTTTTTTCCCTGTTCTCTCCAAACCTGTGATTTTTGCTTGGATCTTATAGGCGGGGCCGGAGGGTCGCAAGTTCTGTCGTGCTCCGGTCTGGTATTGCGTGGGGGTAGAAGACTGCTGTTGGGCGATTGGAGATTGGTGCGCACCGAACTGGGGATGTTCTTCGGAATAATCAGGGTCCCCTAGTTGCGCGCTCTGTAGCTGTGCGGAGAGGTCTGGAGATTGCACTTCTCCATTACGATCTCTGCTTATGTCTTCCGCCGATTGCGCCTGGCCTGGTAGAGGGGAGGACGGTATGTCATTGTCGGAGGTGGGGAAGGTCCCTCGCTCAACACGCGGTGAGCCCCAGGGTGAGGTACCAGTGGGATGCTCTGGGTCATTGGGGATTCCAGCGTAGTCCATCGTAGTGGAATAATGTAAGGAGTATCTTTGGTGGCAAAGGGGAGCGGCTGGGGATGGATGTAGGCGTCAGTATTCAACGGCTCATTGGACCCCACAGCAATGACCAGCTAGCTTCCAAGACACCCGAGGACCTACCTGGTACAGCCAAAGATTGAGAGAAAAGCTGTAGTGGTTTTCTCTTTTGCTTTCAAATTGGCAAATCACAAAAAGCAAAGAAACAACAAGAGTATGAGCAAAAGGACCCGGGCAGTGGGAGAGAGGTTGGTGTCGGGGACAGTTACGTGTGGAGGAATGCGTGCGCCAAGACTCGCGATCCCCAATCCGCTTTGCCATCCGATTTTCTTTGCTCTGGAGCTTTCTTGCTATTCCACTGTACCATTTAAAAGAACATACATTCAATGCCGACTTCAAGCTAGTATCTCTTACAATTCTATCGATTCATACTACTTGGAATGGTCGTCGCTCCATTGTTGCGCTTCCCACCGGGAATGCGCTGTATGAGCTCTAATCTGTATAAGACGCCAATCAATCTTGCAAGCAAGAACTCATTTTTCTCGCTCAAGGGTCTTCGGTCCAATTATAGACAGCTGCAACGCTTCTCTACAGCATCTGCATTTCAGGATGAAGCTCTGGACCGTACCCGAAACATAGGCATCATCGCCCACATCGATGCAGGCAAAACTACCACTACGGAGCGCATGTTATTCTATAGTGGCTTCACACGGCGCATTGGTGATGTGGACGAAGGTTCAACAGTGACGGACTTCCTTCCCGCTGAGCGTGCACGTGGCATCACCATCCAGTCGGCTGCCATCACCTTCCATTGGCCTCCTGGAGAGGTGAATGGAGCAACAGGCCCGCAGGCTGGAGAGCAGAATGAGCAGGCTCTGCGGTCGACCTATCCACATACTATAAATTTGATCGACACCCCCGGTCACGCAGACTTTACATTCGAGGTCATGCGGTCTTTGCGTATCCTCGACGGCGCAGTCTGCATATTGGATGGCGTTGCCGGCGTTGAAGCGCAAACAGAGAAGGTCTGGAATCAGGCAACCACATATCACATTCCCCGAATCATTTATGTGAATAAGCTAGATCGTGACGGAGCTGCATTTGGCCGGACGGTCCGGGAAGTTAGCACTCGCTTGGGTGTCTATCCAGCAGTTTGTCAGATCCCTTGGTTCCAAGGAGGCAATGGCCCCTTTTGTCGGGGTAGCAGATGCGATCAATCTTCAAGGACTACGATGGAAAGAAGGTGAAGATGGCCGCACGGTCAAGGTAGCCGACCTTCAGCAATTGGAAGCAGAGGAGCCAGCTCTGGCAGCAGAGCTGCGCCGGGCGCGAACTGCGCTGGTCGAGCTGCTTAGTGAGCATGATGAAGACATTGTTGAGAAATTCTTTGAATGTGAAGAAGATCACCTTGCAGTCTCGTCAGCTGATATCATTGAGAGCTTGCGCCGGTGTGTTTTGGATCAGACCAGCCGAATTGTTCCTCTATTTGCAGGTGCTAGTTTCCGAAACATGGGAGTCCAGCCATTACTGGACTCTATCGTGAATCTTCTCCCTAGTCCACCAGAAGCTCCCGATCCAGAGGTGAGCATCAGCGGTGTCAAAGGAGGTCTTCGAGATCTGCTATCAGGCGACTTGATTGTTGAACAGAGCGCAAAGGCATCTGCGCCATCCAAAGGTAGACACCCGAAGAAAAAGAATGTGGCCTTGCAAAGCAGCTCAAAGGATGCAATCAGCAAGCTTCAAAGCTGCGCACTTGCATTCAAAGTGGTCAACGATGCAAAGCGCGGAGTCCTAGTCTATGTACGGGTATATTCTGGCTCCCTGGACCGCAACAGTCTTCTGTTCAACACAAACCTCCACGTCTCTGAACGCGCCCCTCGCCTGCTGAAGATGTATGCCAATGATGCTGTGGAAGTGGACTCAATACCTGCCGGCCACATCGGAGTTGTGGTCGGACTCAAACAAACCCGAACTGGCGACACACTCGTATCCTACGCAGGGAACAAAGCTACTCCCCCCGAGCCACTCACCAGTCTCCAACTCCGTCCAATTGCCGTTCCCCCACCAGTATTCTTCACCAGCGTTGAGCCACATAGCCTAAGCGAAGAAAAGCGCATGCACGAATCACTGGCACTACTTCTCCGTGAAGACCCCAGTCTGCATGTCACCGTAGACGAAGAGTCAGGCCAGACCCTCCTAAGTGGCATGGGTGAACTACACCTAGAAATTGCCCGTGATCGACTGATCAACGACCTCAAAGCTAAAGCCTCAATGGGCCACATCGAGATCGGATACCGAGAATCCGCACTCGGCGCTTCCAACCCGATAACCAAGATCTTCGACAAGGAGATCGCCGGCCGGAAAGGTAAAGCCGGCTGCACAGCAGTCGTAGAGCCACTGGAAGACGACGCCGAGCCCCAAGAGTTCGACGAAGCCACACTGCTCGTCGAAACCCACGACGGCAACCAGATCATCGTCCGCGCCCCTGGTCTTCAAATCGACCGCTCCTCCCGTAATGAGGAGGAAACCAGCCCATTGCTCCCACCAGACATGGACCTCGTCACGTTCCGCACAGCGCTGCAGAATGGAGCCGTGGCGGCGCTCGCGCGCGGACCTCAATTCACCTTCCCAATGCACAACACCCGCGTCACGTTAGCCATTAACCCGGCTGCGGATCTTTTCGGCAACGAAACGACCACTTCGGCCCTCTCATCTGCCGCGCGCCAAGCCACGGTCGCCGCGCTGAAGGACGTGCAGGCCGGTGCGGGGACGACGATGATGGAACCAGTGATGAATGTGATCATCAGTGTGGATGAGGCGAGTCTCGGATCTGTTGTGCATGACATCTCTTCCTCGCGGGGTGGACATATCATCTCACTTGATCAGGAGGTACCGCTGGCGGGTACGGATGCTTCGACTTCTCAATCTGCACTTGAAGAAGAGGCGCCGCCGCCAATTGATTCCAGTCGTGTATATGCTCCACCGGATCCATTTGAGGCGCCTTCTATTGGCGTGGAGATTCCTGTCGCTGCTACTCGGCCGCGCACAATCACGGCTAAGGTGCCGCTCAAAGAGATGGTTGGATACCTTAAGCATTTGCGGAGTCTGACTGCTGGTCGGGGCACTTTCGTTATGAGCGTCGATCAGTTTGAGAACATGTCTGGTCAGAGACAGAAGGCCGTGCTTTCAGAATTGAGGGGTGGATTCTGAACAACTGATCCGTAAGCGTCGAGTCATTAACCTTTAAATTAGGCTAGCGATCCGTGGACGCTCTTGTACATTATCATATCTCATGGCACCGCATCACTGTACCAATATTGTTCTACTTTGGAACTAGCTTCTCTCCCGTTGCCGTAAGTGACACCAGGTCAAGCTAAGGAGATGTATATCGAGTATGCAGTCAATCCTCCCACTTTCAAATAGAGAGGTTCTAAAAAGGTATATGTATGGTGCAAATAGAGTAGACACAAAAAGACAACACCGGACATAAAGTCATGGCACCAGAAACGCGGCCCACAAACAAAGAAGAGTGATGAGAATAAGGCGCTCATATATTACCAGTTCTCATCCCATTCATCTTTCCCCTTACCCGTCGCTGAAGCCGTGGTATTTTTACTGTCCCCGGCGTCAGCGCCAGACAAAGCAGATGTAGAATTAGCCAGCGAGGATGCTGTCGGACCCTTGCGCATAGCAGCGGTTCCAACAACGTCTGACCGTTGAGACCGCTGTGATGCGCTGCGGCGATGGCTGGGTGTCTCTTGGTCTCCTAGAGATGAAAAATCATCCCAGAAGTCTCTGCGCTCAGGCTCTACACGGCTACGGCGTCCATCAGCACGTCCATCACCGCGTCCATCCTCGCCTTCAACAAATTTATTGAATTGGTCGGCAGCACCACGGACTCCGGTCTGCAGGTTCTGGCCAAGCATCGAAGCATGCACTCGAGCCTGGGCCGCAAAGTCGGATTCAGCCAGCTGGGAATTTATGTCAGTAGCCGCATCGAAAGGAGCCAGACAAACATCGTTATACACATACCTGTTTGGCCGTTGGCTGTAGGTAAGAATCATTAACCTGCTTTGCGCTCTTTCCAACTGCCGACGTAAACCACCCCAGTCCTTTAGTGATAGTGCCCATCGGATCCTTCTGCAAATCTTCAAGCGGCTGTCCACCGCCGCCACCACCACCCCAACCCCCGAATCCCCCAAAGGGAGAAGAGCGCCGCTCACCCGCAGCGGGCGCAGGCATGCCACCTCCGAAGCCAGTAAACTTGCCACCTTGTGAGGGAGGCAAATGATCGGCGCGAGTAGCATTTTCATTACCCAGCTTGGCAAAATAGGCCTCATTCTGCTCCTTCTTGCTGGGCGCACCCCCACACTGGCTATCACCAGAACGAATGGAGGATGCCGCAGGAGAGCCAGCTCGTGCACCAGATACAGCGCCCGCGCCCGCACCAGCGGCACCGCCCAGGCTCAAGGGCGTGCTTGAGCGCGGGGCGTTATTCTTCTTCTCCTGACCCTGGACGTACTCGCGGCCCTCGACTTTGCACGATAACCTCTCCTTCCATTCCTCGCCCGGTTCGCTTTCGTATCTTTCCTTAATGGTCGAGTCTTCGAATGTAAGGCCTTCGGAAATGGTCACGGGATGTTCGTCGTAGAAGGTCTTCCAGGGATCGTTGCCTCCCAACTCCATGCGTTGGATCTCAGCATGCTTGAAGGCGTCCATGGTGATCGAGCGGACGAAGGAGATGTGCACGCCTAATCCGCGGTGTGTGCCGGCGCAGTTGAGGCAGATGAATGTTCCAAACTTTGGGGAGGCCTAATTAATGTGCCCATGGCGGGCGAAGGGTTAGCGGAGTGTGTGGTTTGCGGGGTGTGGTGTAGACGTGTTGACAATAGGTTCATTTGTGAGAACAAAATTTAGGCGAAAGGCGAGAATGAGAGACACATACCCATTGAGGCGACGGGGCACCGCAATCGCAGCACTTGTCATTTCCGTTCAACTTGGAGATTTGGAGGAGCTGGGGCACATGTCTGCGTCAGTGACCATGCCGCGTTGCGTTGTGGGATAGATCTGGGAACACACACCTTGGTCCTCGTTTCTGGATCGACCTCCCACATTCGAGACATAGTGGGGGAATTTACAAATGTGACCAGACAGCAGTGGAGGAAATGCAATCCAAATGACGGAGTGCGCTCGGATGTTACAGGGTTGACCGCGCACCGACGTTGAAGGGTGATTTGTTTACCCCTTTTTTTCTCGCTTCGATGATGTTGCGCAGAGGCTGGAAGATCCCGACTAGAACGAAATATAGTGCAATTGGTTTGATTCAAGAACAAGAAAAACAGCCAAAGAGAAGTGAGACAATGCAAGTTCTATGTTTTGCCTCTGATCGGCGAGGGTCGCCCCGACTTAGCGTCCTCCCTAACCAAATCGAGCACATCACTGGATTACAAGTCCAATGTGTAAGTGTGCAAGGGCTACTTTGTACTCTTTAATCCAACATGCCAGGTGGCAGATCGTCATAATTTAGTAAATGTGTGCTAAGGTACAATACAGAAGGCGAAAAAAAAGAAAGTCGTTAAGGACGGAGATCACATCAGCAAAGATGGCTCTCCAGCATGGTCAATCCATGTTGTCCGATAAAAAAGTCATGAACCCTCCCCCTCGCCCCCATTACCCCAGTAATCGTGGAATAGCTAAAGATAGTCACGATGATCTGTGTTCAGCAGAGCACCGTGATCATATCTATACGATTCTCCCTTCTTATCTTCATTCCCCACCACTGAAGCCAATCAGCAAGTACCTTCCTTCTTCAGTTGAGTAGATATTCTTTGAGAATTTAGGCCTGGGTGGTGGCGGCAGGAGCTGCGGCAGGAGCAGGAGCGGTAGCAGCAGGGGCGGCAGCAGCAGGAGTGGTAGCAGGAGCGGCAGCGGCAGCAGGAGCGGCGTTCTCCTTAGCAGGAGCAGGAGCAGCGGGCTCCGCGGTTTCGGCGGCAGCGTTGATATCGTCGTCCTCTTTGCCTGGGCTGTCGATGGCAACCTTGACGGCGATGACGCGACCATCAATATCCTTGCCGTTCATCTCGGTGACGGCCTTGGTCTGGAGCTCCTCGGAGGCAAGGTTGACGAAACCGAAGCCACGGGTCTTGCGGCGCTCGTTACGAGCCTGCAGCTTTTTGATCATGAACCGGGGGATAGGACGCAGGGCAACCTTCGCTGAGACAGGGTCGTAGGCGGCGAAAATCTCCTTGAGCTAAAGGGAGAGAAGCAAGAAATGTTAGTCTACGTAACCCGAAATGGAGAGGATAGTGATCAAGAGATGTAACCCACCTTGTCCTCGGTCAGATCGTACGGCAGGTTGGCAACCATAACCTTAGTCTTGGAGGGGATACCATCCTCAGGAGGGCCACGCTGCTTCTGGGGGCGTGCGGCGCGAGCCTCACTGGCCTTGGAGGCAGCATCCTTCTCGTCGGTCGTTTCAGCGAGAGGAGCCTCACCGGCAGGGGTCTCGGTAGTTTCCTGGCCATCCTGGGCCTTATCGAGAGTCAGCATCCATTCCAAAAGTATCAATATGTGCAGTTTGAAGCAAAGAAAGAGTGTGAGCACATACAGCACGGCTTCGGCCGGTGCGGCCACCACGACCGCGGGCACGGCCACGGCCACGGCCGCGTCCACCAGTACGCTTGCGACCCTCGGCACCGCTAGCACCCTCGCCGCCGCTAGCAGCAGCTTCCTTAGCCTCAGCAGGCTCGGGCTTACGGGCAAGCTGCACAGACACCTTGCGCTGAAGGATCTCCTTGCCAGACAGAGCCTCGATAGCAGCGGATGCTTCAGCGGCAGTGGCAATATCGACAAATGCGTAGCCAACAGGGCGGTTGGTGCGGGGGTTCACCGGGATCGAGGTGGTCTCGCTGAGAGGTCAAATGAGTCAGAAATGGTCCGACAAATGATGAAGTCACGCGTTTGAATGTTTGGTTAAGGTGGGGGGTAACATGTATGCGATCTATAAACATCAAAATCACTCACATGGTGTAGGCCTTGAAGAACTCCTTGAGCTCCTCCTCGGTGGTCGCGTATGCGAGGTTCCCGATGTAGAGACGACGACCCTCGTCCGCACTGGCGGCGGCGGCATCGGCAGCCTGGGTGGAAGGAGTAGGGCCGTTGGTCTCGGGCTTGTCGGTCAGGGTGGTCGCAGCCACGGAGTCAGCAAGTGCGTCGACGGCAGACATCTTGAAGGTTGAGATGTTGAGGGATGAAAAGTGTCGGGAGTGTTTGTCTAAGCTGAAATAATCTTGACGGGAGGTGGAGCGAGGGAAGGAGCAGGGTAGCTTCGTGCCCTAGATACCAATTTGAAAGAGAAGATGGAATTGAAGTTTTTGATTCACTGGATCTTGAAGAGAGGAGGGAGGAGGATGGGAGAAGGAGATGGAAAGGGAAAGGAGAGGCGGTGTAGCACTAGCCCAGTGATAGCTCGAAATGACGGGACCTTCAGGTGCGATCGAGGTACTTTCCTCCCGGGGGCGCTCTAGGCTCCCGAAAGGCCCCCAACCACACCAATCCACCCCCTAAACTTTGGCTTCCTGCCCCCCGAATACTTCCCCCCAGCCCAAAACACCTTCCCCCGCTTTCGAGTTGACGGTTCCAAGGGAAAGGCCTGACTCAGAACAGCTGGCCTGATGTCATTCTGGAGACTCCTCCTCAACCAATCATCATCTACCAACTTCTTCCTTCTCTTTCTGTTTTTCTCGGCATCGTACGTTGCATATTCCATGTTATGATTTATGTTTAAAATCTCCACAATTCTCCATGTCTCCTTAGCTTTGCATACTGGCACATATGCGCATGACTGCACCTGTGCAACATGTCCTATAAATAATGATTACGCGGAGATCTTCCATCTCACGTAGCTCCACTCTCTGCTATCGTGCTCCACGTCTTTATGGTTGAAAATAGAAATTGACGATACGGCATGGACACTCTATGTATGTATACAAAAATGTGAACTCCAACTGCCTACAACGTATACAGCTCACAAAAAGAAATTTCAACTACACATATGCGCTTGGTCGTGCCTATATGAAATCTTGATTCAGGCTATATAGGTGATACATAGTAAAACCAGTATTTTGCTTCCTTGCACAAGATTCTACGGAGTCATGAGCGCATGAGCATATTTGTTCAAATCATTTCTCTTGTCCATGCAAACAGCGGGTCTCTCAAGCCAATATAATCAATCTATGATCAAGAGTATCTTAGAAGCAGTCCACTATGTATCTTTTAAACACTTGGTTCGTCAAACTGATCTTTCACAGACAGCTCCAGCGATTCTGGTTTGATAGCACCAAGTCATAGATTCAACTGCAATATCCTTGTCTTGCACAAATGAAATCGGGGCCTATTCTCAGATATTTGCCCTAAGGGATTTTTTAAAAAAACTACCCTAGGGTTGAACTTGCTTACTTATCATTTTAAGTGACGGGGAACAAGATCAAATATCCAGGTGAAATCGTTTAACAATAGTCTTCGGACCTTGGAATGACCATTGAATGGTCTAATTATAAACTTGCTGAGTACCAGTACTCCGTACACAGCATAACCTTGTTGTATACTTCAACATGGTGGGAATAAGACCTCTTGGCCAGAAGATCAACAAGGCTTCATTCCCTCTATGTTGAATTATACCTAAGTATGATGTGCGTATATTGTAGATCTTCATGGCGTTTTTGCTGATGACGTCTTGTTCAGGCCTAAGGTATTAATAACAACACCTTGGACTTGAGGCATCCACATGTAAAAGCTTAGTACCTTTGCAGAGATCAGCTCATTGGATACCACAAGTTAGGACTTTCCAAGGTTCGCCACTGTGACAATCCCATTCTGTTAGGTACAGGCACCAGGTTCTGAACATACACTACAACATATACGTGCGTTTTCAAAGGATTTCTCTGAATTTACCACATCATAACACAAACGTGTCTGTACGATCTGCAAGCAGCGCTGGATAAAGATCGACATTGTAGCGTGAAATTGACGGACTGAGCACTCCACTTGGTCGTCACTACAAAAACAAGATTCCGGAAGAGCTGAGTCATCCCAGGGTTTCTTCCGGGGCCCCTTCTAGACACCCAGATCATTCAGGGACTCGTATTCTATGTGGACCAAAGGGGGAATTCTGAAGACTTGATTCATTTATAGCTTCCCTTGGTCTAGGGGACTATTTGTTTTGGTTGTGTGATTCCGTCCCCAACCTCCCGGAATTCGTCGCTCCAGCAATATGGATCGCATCGAGCCGGCCGAGGACCACAACGCCTCTAATGAGAACTTTCAGGGACCCCAACACGCAGGGCAACCCACAGAGACTGGTCCTGTAAGGCCAGCAGGTCCGACACCGTTGCGCACCCGAGGCAACTCACGGACACGACGACCGAGTATACGCCTAACACGTTGCCCGTCTATCCCCTCACTAGAAAACGTCAATCAACCGGTGGCTCGGCAAGAGAATCCATCACTGCCATCATTTGAGTCGCGACCCATTCGTTCGCCTCCCCCCAATGAGGAGGATGAAGCCTGGCTAGCAGGCCGACGGCGCAGCAGCTCGGATCCCAATCCGGGTCGATGGTCGTCTCCCGACGGCAATTCACGGGTGGCGACTCCTATGAGAATGATGCCTCTCACCGAAGAAAACTCACACCAAAGTCATACCCCGACTTCCCCAGTGCCGATACTGCCCGCCCAAAAGGCGAACGAGGAACTTGCATCAGAGCAACTTGAGATCCCTCCCGCAGCAGCGCGACCGGCGGGTCGACTTCGGCGAACCAGCCAAGCTGCGTTGAACCGTTTTACTCGCAATCGTGCATCAACAGTGACAGGAGCCGCGCCGACTTTGAGCTCACCGGAGGAACAACGCCAGAACGAGTATGGATCTCATGTGGTCGACGTGCTGGACGTGATTGGTAAGAATCAATGCGAAGTGTGATAACAAAATCATGATCACTAACCTAAATCCAGACCCCGAGGTCTCTGCGCTTTCTACCCTCACCAATGTCCAGAATTCTCTCTTCGTGCCGAACCTGGGTAGCTTCATTAATCGCACACCCACATATACAATTACAAGACAACCATATCCCGCAGAAGATGAGACGGAAACTACAACGGACGAGGGGGAACCGTCCGACGGGGACACGTCCAAGGAACGGCCCAATTTGGAACGACTCCGCCGTCTAACAAGTATGTCTTCGGTATTGCGTGGTCCCAAGTATGCCGTTATCCCGGAAGGGCATGCACTCGAAGGATGGAGCAAAGAAGACTTTGCCGAACTCAATGATCATGTGCGACATATGCTTCACTCTCGGAGGTCCAAGTTCAAACGGTCTATGAAAGGATTCCAGCAGTATGTAAAAAAGCGTGAGTGACACTCTCCTACGACTGTCTTGCACAATACTAATATCTTCCAGCCCTCGGCTTTCTCGTAACTCTCTACGCAACTTTGATTACTTTATTCGGTCTGGCCTGGGTACTTTTCTTGATTGGTGAGATTCCTTGACCTGAGACCTCTCAACAGTATGCTAATCTTTACTTTTTAGGTTGGATCAACGTTGGCGGAAAACAACTCTATGTTATCAATGTTATCGATAATGTTTTGGTCGCCCTATTCGCCATCATGGGTGATGGATTAGCCCCTTTCCGCGCCGTCGATACATATCACATGAGTTTCATTGCGCATTATACTTTTTTGTCATGGAAAGTTCGTCGCAAGCGAGCCCTGCCAAACCTCAAGGATAAAAACGATCTTCCAACTAAGCCTGAGAAGGACGCCGACCTTGAATTTGGCCCTACAACCAAGGAGGATGAACACGAATATTCTGTGCTTAGTGCTGAGCAACAGTTGAAGTTGATGCATCATCAGCACAAGTTCGCCAAGTCGCATACTTTCTATAAACCGCACGAAACTTATACCCACCACGCCTTCCCTATGCGCTTACTCATTGCAATTGTCGTCATCCTCGATTGTCATTCCCTGCTCCAGATGGCTCTTGGCGCCTGTACGTGGAGTATGGAGGATTATAACAAGCGGCCCTTCGCTCTAACAACTGTTATTCTCTGCTGCTCTATCACCTGCAACATCGCCGGTGGTGTGATGATCATGATTGGCGATCGGCGGACTCGAAAGAAGGATGTTGTTGAACGACTCTTCCGCCAAGAGCTAACCGAAGAAGCCATGAAGAAAATGCAAAAGAAGAAGATCAAAGAGGAGCGCCGGAGTGCTCAGATTGAGCGGTCCAGTGCCCAGATCGAGCGGTCCAGTTCCCAGGTTGAGCGGTCCAGTGCTCAAATCAATCGCGGAGAGCCGTATCCCGGCACCTGATCACAATACGATCTATCTTCTCATTTACGACCGTCATGATACGAGCACTAGGAACTTTTGGCCAAGTTCGATTTTCGAATGGCCTTTGCTTTTGCTCTAACTGTACAAATTTACCAACTGATAATAATGCTGTTTTTGGTCCTTGGTCTTATATATGCTGGACACGGAGTTCTATTTGATTACCACATAAAGATGGTATTGACTTTTTGGATGACTTTTTGCTTTTTATGATCTTGCTGTTTAGCCTACATTGGCATTTTGATTTCGAATGATACAACGCATCGGCTTGTGATTTTAGATGATAGCTTTTTGAATACAATATATCCTAGCATCAGAACCAAACAAGCAAAGCATATCTATGGTCAAACGAACCAAATACGAACACTTAGTATATGAAGTCTATCAAGCACTGGATGAGCAACAAGGCGAAACTCACTAACCAGGCAGGAGAAGGACAAAAGACCCCCAACGCCAAGCTGGGATAGTAACTTTCTCACCAGCCCATTCCTCCCACTGCCTTTAACATGCTTGGCTACATTGCAAATTAATTGTAGTGCTATGATAGAACCCTGCACATTCATAGACCTCATTAGCGATATCTTTGATCTATCTTTTCGGTGGATGTATGCTGACGCTTTCGTATCTATTCATCTCCAATTCATCCCAATAACCAACTGAGGCTAGTGTAGAGTGTGGCTAAGTTGAGGTTTAGCCTGGCATAGATGATGGTACGCTAAGCTAGAAACGGCTTAGTGGCAGACAACCCACAACATGCGCGAACTACAGAGTACTCCATGGCAAGAGCTTGACTATCAATGCTCCGGGAGATTCATACATTAATGAGTCAATGTAAGATTGCTGGCGGAAGAAAGCATAGGGGATTTATTGATAATTTAAGCATACCCGATAAATAGAGTTGAAAGTGGGCGGGCGATTCTAACAAAGCTTCGCACAAGATATATATTGCGACCAAATATATAATTTACACTATAGCTCAATCGCTCAAACTAGTCCTATTTGGGTTTTATAGTAACCGAAGATATGAGCTGGTTTTTTATCCCAGACATACATATACAGATTATACCTCTTATTCAAATTTGAAGAGTATGGATCATGATCGAAGTTGTGGGAGACGGCTAGTAAAGCAATTAGCGAAACAATACATTCATTTTATGCTAAATATGGCTAAAGAAATTGGGATCCCAATGAAGTCCGAATATAGAGACGTCAGGGATTCCAGATGAAAATTCCAAATGCTTTGTCTATATATGATTGTTCTTCACTTAGGTAGATGTAGCTAACGAAAGGGACAGTCCAAACTGCTCACTATGCCAAATCCTATTGCGGTCTGCACTCATTTCTACACCGAAGCCCAAACATAAGCAGTTCATTCCTACCAAGAACAAGATAAAACTGCCGCTGGCTCATTTGTTGACTGGAGGTTTTGGTCTAGACCTAAACCGACCGAGACAGCCATGCCGAAGCTCATGTATGGGAAATTGAACAAACACCGACATTTACTCCTTGTGAAACTTGAGTACTTTCCACCAAAAGCAGAACTTGCCAATCAGCGAGGTTGCCCATCGAGACACTACAATGTTGAGATGTTATTCTTCGGAGCAGGGTGGGCAATCGAAGATTATGATCGGCACGGGGTCTGGGAATCCCAAATATGCACACCTCAAGGATCTAGAGATGGGTGGGGTGAGGTGAATCCGCAGGGATGTTGACTATACGCAATTTCAGAGACAAAAAGTTGCAAAACGGCGGAGTAGACATCGCTGCAGGAACATGCTGTACCTACGTTGTACTATAACCAGATCGAGAATCAGCTGCACGAGATCTGAAACCCCAGATCAACAGAACGCCCCAAACACCTTCAGCGTATGACGATCGCCGCAATATAGATCGGGCGGTGAGCTGATTTAAGGTAGGGGCATCATGGGTCATTGGTTGAAACTTCATTCATCGGGCGCTGCATTATGTTGTGGACAGAGAAACATGCGTATGCGCTTTAAATTAACCAGGGCGTAGGATGCTTAGACTTGCTCAATACAATGTATCACCGACGGAGCAAAATGCAGGGCACATGCATCTTGAGCACACAAGGGGCACGTTTAATTGACCATCAAATTTTGGAAACAAGGGAGAGCCAATGAGGTTGCTAGGAGGTAGAGATGATCAGGACGATCTCGGGGACCAAACCCTTCCAGAGGGCATTCTACCGGCAGAAATGGGAGGTTTGTTTGCTGGTCAACATGAACGCCTGTAGATCACCTCATGTCTAGGCTTTGGGATTTGAAAATAAAAGGCGAGCTGTGGACGGCCATCTACTTTTTTATTCATCAGCTCTTTCTTTCTCTATCACTCTCTACATTCAATTATTCCAACCTTCATTACCTCTTTACAAGATCTTTAATCTTCAATCACCAACCTTCAAAATGCAGTTCTCTATCTCCACTGTTGTCCTCGCCTTCGCCGGCCTTGCCGCTGCCATGCCCACCGAGAACGCCAACAATGCTGTCGCTTCCCAAAACGGCGCTCCTCGCTTCAAGGTCCCCGACAACATGACTGTCCAGCAGGCTCAGGCCAAGTGTGGTGACAAGGCTCAGCTCTCTTGCTGCAACAAGGCCACCTACGCCGGTGACACCACCAACATCAACGCTGGCATCCTCAGCGGTGCCCTCTCCAACCTGGTCGGTGCTGGCTCCGGCGCCGCTGGTCTCGGTATCTTTGATCAGTGCTCCAAGCTCGATGCTCAGGGTAAGCTACCTATTCTTTCGAATCCGTCAAGATTTCCACTAACACACCCTCAGTCCCTATCATTGGAATCCCCATTCAGGACGCACTCAACCAGAAGTGCAAGCAGAACATTGCCTGCTGCGAGAACTCTCCCTCCAGTGCCAGCCAGGACCTTGTCGGTGCCGGCCTTCCTTGCGTTGCCCTCGGCTCCATTCTGTAAGCACATTGCTTCGCAGCCACTCAAAATTGCATGGAGGAAAAAGCTACAGGAGCGTCTTGGTATACCTTTCTCTTTCCTTGTCCGTTCGTTCATTTGATAGTTTACGGTCTTATAACATTATGACTTACATGTACCTCACTTTATTCACAAAAATATATCTTGTTTCCATCTACCACATTTCAAGCTTGTACCCTGAATAAATAATCCGAGTCTACGTGTCATGGTATGACACTATTCCGACAGCACTCGCATTGTCGAGCCAACAGCGAAACGCAATTATCACAGATCTACGTCCAAGGGGCTGTACAATCGCGTGGTCACGGAAGTTTAGCCAGCAAAAATTGATGGTGTTTTCAAAGCTGGCTGGCAAAACCAGGCTTCCTGGAGACATATATACCCCTTATATCAAGCACTAAGCATTTTCACACATACTCAAGCCAGAAATTCGTCGGTAATTCCACACTTAGGAACTACCCGGCTCTACATTTTACGTGATACCGGGTCTTTATCTTTTGAACCTCCCTTCTTCATGGATTCGTAACTCTACCTAAAAAAGCCTAAATTAAATGGCAATACCGAGGCTTAAACTGCTAAATTTAATTTAAAGCTCTATTATCAGAATACTTAAAATCTAAATATCACGAAGACCACGCGTAAAACCTTAGTACCAGAGCAGTAGGCTTCGAAGACGCCAGAATGAAGGACAGTCTCTTTTCTAACGTTGACCTAGCGGTTATAAACTTAGTTCTATATAATTTTATCAATTATCTGAGTCAATTCTCTGCTTTAGTTAATCGTGTATAAGGCATAGTTACTACTAAATCAATATTAAGCAGATCTAGGAAGAGTGCGCGACCTCGGGATTTAAAATGATTTTCGTTGTCTAGAAAACCCTATGGCTATATGGGACCCGTGGACAGATATCACACTTTGCTGACACATGATGGTGTACTGAAATCAAGTATCCAGTGATTGGCGGCAAGGTCGGGGTAGGTTGCGCTATAAAAGGTGAGAATCAGTGTGATCATCACCTCACTCGCACGAACAACGCAGTGATTCTCTTAGCTGAAAAAAGGCGGAATATAATTGGATCGTGTCGCTTCCTTCGAGAGGCTCGGGATCTGGGCATCCAGGAGCATATACTCGCACACAATTGGTTACAATATGCAGAACTAGAAAGCGCCATATCCACTAGCAATACTCCGTAGGTATTGATATGGCTATACCTATCATATAATCGATTCCATAGTCCAAACCATACCCCTTTTACCCAAATGCCAAGCCGCTTCATCCCAATTCAGGATGCAGTGGAGAAAGATACATGGTATCGACAGGGTTCAAAGCCATATTTACGGGGGCCAAACAAGTCTCATGCGGTCAAAACATAGCATGCTCTCTATGTTGTAAAGTTTTGACCTCCCTTTGCTTATGTCCTTCTGTTTGCTCTTCCTGTTTCCCGAAATCTCTGCATTTTGGCCAAAATAGGGTACCCCTCCTCTCTTTCTCTCTCTTCTTTTGCATGGTTTACCTACTGAACATATAAGTCTGGAAGCCATAGTGCCAGGACGAAAACGCCGAACCCTTCCCAAGTCAAAAGATGGCTTCGTGGTCAATCATATCAATGGTGCTTTTGATACTTCAATCGGCAAATGCAATCACTTTTCCGACTCTTGTACCTACCGGCAAACATAATATAGCCTCCGAACCACCGGAGCCTACGCCAGGATTGCGGCTGCATCACCGTGATTCATTCGCTTCTCTCGAAACCTTGAGTTCAGTCCAGACTGAAACTCCCGCTGTATGCGGATGGCTTGATACCACCGACATAGACCCCGGTAGGTTACATTTCTTGGTGCACATGGATAGCTTAACTGCTGATAGAAAACGATTGGCTAACTTTGGCGGACCGGCTAGTCGATCCTTATGTATACAGTTGCGTGTCTGGCAATAGTTGTGTTTACCATATGCCAAACTCGGCTTTCGGAGCTCTTGTGGGATGTTGCTCGGACGATGATTGTGGGTTCACGACTGCTTGTTACGATAGCGCCAAAGTAGCTTCAGACCCATCAAAACTTTCAGGTAATACAGCCTTCACCATTTTCTGCACACAATCAACAGCAGCACAGTGTGCAACGTATATATGGAGGGACGTCGGCTGGTCAATCACCGACTTCCAGTGTGCTAGCGTTTCCACTGTATACAGTGTTTATGTTGAGGGAATCCTTGGAGGAACTGCGGACGGGACAATGACTCTGGTATCTCTATACACTACAACCGCAGATGACGATCTCATAAGTGCCTACTCCTCTATATATGATGTGTCGACGTCGATATCAAAACCAAGACTTCAAGCGTCGCCCACGAGAAGCATAACTGCAATTGAAACTGCCGCAGAATCAATCACGGTTGACTCAGAAGATTCCGACTCTCCGAAGTCTACTGGCGCTGGCAAAATTGCGGGTGGTGTTGTCGGGGGTGTTGCTGGCGTTTGTGCCATTGGAGGCAGTGCCCTGTTCTTTCTTTTGAGGAGGAAGAAAAAGAAGAAGAATCAGCAGGGCCAGCAAAATGGACTGAATGTGTCAGAGCAGGATAGAGGCCAGTCTACATGGGAAAGTCAACGACTTTCAGAGCTTGAGGGCCACCCACCCCCAAACCTTGCAAAATCTCATGGAGGTAGCCCTGCCAATGCGCCACATGAGATTGATTCGAGGGCTCTCAGTGCCGAGTTACCGGCGCCGGACGAATCGACCCATCACCGAAACTGATACTGAGGCAGGAAAGAGGGAGTGCGTGTTACCTACGTGGACCGAAATATAGCTTGTGCATGTACCTTTATATAATTAATATATCAGTGTGGCTAGATATAGTAATAGCAGATTGGATCGATTTAGTAGAGCGGCACACACGAGAGAGACGCAAGAAGAGAGAGAGATAGCAAGCTAGCGTGTGGCAAGCAAGGTTGACCACCAAATCAATGATAGTGTGCCCAAACTGTCTCAAACTGCCCCAATTATGTTTCATCGTCTGCCTTCAGATAAGTTACGAGAAAATACTCTGCTCAAGTGATATCCGAGTATTCAAGGTGCCCTAAAACTACACGTAGTATCCAGATATTCCCGGTGGGACTCCCCAAACCTACCCCTATCAATGAATACTTGTTTGACCTAGCGGATATGATAAATAAGACTAATTGATATCTCACCAGCTCGGGGCGATCCAATATTCATCCCACGCACCCCTATCCGCATCTCCAAATTTATCGATTCCTCCCTCCACACCATCTTCACCCGCAGTCCATACACCGCTTTCAACCAGCACTAGCCACGGCTCAAACAGTCTCTCCAATCTCTGCGATCGCCGCTCACCCCCAAACGGATGGAAGTAACCATGTTGAAAGAGTTCCGTGAATGAACCCGAGGTAAATGGGCTTCCATCGCTCATCCTACCCCCGTCCTCATCTCGGAAGAACCCAGGCCGTAGTGCAAATGGAAGCACGAGACGGAAACCTGCCTCTTCTGTATCATAATTTCCTCGACACACAGGTTCACTGTAAAGTCCAGTAGGAACATGGTCGTCGTTCATGCTCACATTCCCATGTGCGGTGGAGAAAAGGTAACGAATCTCGGGACTGAAATCCACCAACCGGTCTGGAGCTGCGAATAGCAGGACCCCTGGGATGCTATCCTCTTCATGAGGTATGTTGGTAAACCTCTGACGCCTCGCAAATGTCTCCTTATTATGTGGGACTTCTAGCTCAGGTGCGATAAATTTGAAACGCGGCGTCTTAACTCGTGTTAAGAGCGAGCGAATGAAGCATTCCTGCGGCACGGCTGCTGCGTCCAGCTCTTCACTGGTAAAGAGCGGTGCAGAGATGGGCAGAAGTGAGTTAGGAGGCATTCGTGATTCGACTGCAGCTGTGTAGCGCTCTATCGCAGCTATAGTGCTATCAATCTGGGCATCGCAGTAAGGGAACCACGACTACAGATAAAATTGCGATCTATTCGTCGGAGGATCACCAGAAGAAAGCCTTTCAGGAAGCCCAGGAACAGCCTTACCAATGCGAGTCATATAGATCCATTGGGTGAGAATAGTCTCCAGCGGGAACCACATTTCCTCGTGCTCGTCAATAGGCTCCACACTCCCCATATTGTCTTTAGTCATTGGGAATGAGGCCCGATTGAGCTGCTGGTCATGGACAACGCCCAGATTATGCCCACCTAGTTCCGAAATAGTGCAATAAGTCAAGACAAATCGTTCCTTGCCATTCTACATCTCGTTATCATCAATAAAGAACTCGTCGCAGGGCATCATCACAAGACGATCAACCCAGTAGAAAAAAAGTGGTCCAGGATCGTAGATTAAATCTGGAAACCTATTAAGCGGCTTATCAAGACGCCCCCGAATAGCTTCGACTTCCTCGTTTGCTTCATGGAAAAACCACTTTTCGCTGGCTAGCGCGTCAAGGTCGGGCGTGTCTCTTTCGTTACGGGCCATCCAGCCATAAGCGACCAGGTAATTGTGTAGTTTGGCAAAGCGCTCGTAGTCGAGAGCACCGTTATCACAGGCTGGATTGGCATCAGACACAAGAGCGTCTTCAATATCGAGGATCTGTGAAGCGGTATTCTTGGTCACGGCGTGTCGAAGGCAGGTTTACCAGCAGACAAAAGTACAGAAGGTTGGAACTTGCTTGGGCAATGAGGGTTACCACAGCACCACAGCACCAGAGCAGCCAGAAGCAACTTGACTGGTATCATTAGAGAATCTTAGAATACAGCAATCATGACCTTATACTTCCGACCTGGGAAGTCCCTGCATCCCGCACTAAACCGCATCAGGTTGGACTAGGCGGCAGTCCCCAGGCAGACGTCTCCGCAACAAAGCCTCACTGAGTGATCATCTCTAGTATAAAGCCGTCGTTCTCAGCAGCAAATTTGTGGAAAATTTTATCCACAATTTATCATCATAAATCCCTGAACAGTTCTTCTTCCACAGCAGCATGTCTATCCAATGGGTTAATTCCGACGACGATACTCGTATGACACTTCCAAGGCTGATCAAGTCTTATGTCGACAGGAAAGACCCTTCAGATGCTGTCCGGCAAATCTTTCATCTAACCGAGCTTCTGATTCTATCCAGTCACCTGACCGAGGCCCATTTGATTGCCTCCGCAGTGTGCAACTTGGCAGAGGACTTCGAAACAACGGACAAAGGCGAACCCCTTGATCATCCCATATACATCCCTTCTACTTTGGGTTTCTTCTGGCATGTGAATAAAACAGCCTTCCCCCGACCGAAGAGGATACCACTCCACTGTTCAAGATTCTCGGAAGAACGGCTAGCCCAAGATCAATGGGGTAAGTACCGCGAATGCACTCGCACAGGCTGGATGCTGGAGCACGTCGGACTCGCTGAGCCAGAGAATCCCTCTTCTATCTGGCGCGAGACAGATGATACAGCCATGCTGGCCATGTGTGTGCGCTTGCTCGCGAAAACAACCACACCGGGTACCTATCCCCCGGAGAATCTAGCTCGCGAGGCCCTTGGGGCCGCGCAGAAGCTCTATGCGACACCAGAGCCGCCGGAGTCAGAGGGTCGCGGAAAATTTACCCGAAAGAACGCATACTTACTCTATAGGCGGTTGGTTGTCGAGCTAGCCATCCGCCTGGGTGAACTGCAGACTGCGGCGGATATTATCGGCCAAGGGTTGGTAAAAGATGGATTTGTGCATGGAAGTGATTTGAGGGATTTTCTGCTGGTGCCTGGCATCTATGATGTCTTGCCTCTGTTAGCTTGTGGTGGGAAGGAAGCCAATCCATTCTTCATTTCGAAGGAGGATGCAGTGGTAATGGCGAGGGAGATCATTGCTGCGCTAGAGCTACGGGCTGAGCATGGGAGGCAATGGGAATTGCATCCATCCAATGTTGGCTGGAGGGAATTATTGGATCGACTTTCCGAAGGTGCGTGGAAAGCTCACAACAAAGAGTGTCGAGCTATGGGTATGAAGAGTGCCAAAGATGTCTTGTTTGAGCCTGCCACGGAAGAGGAGATCACAGCAGCTGAGGAAAAGTTCGGCGATCTACCTGCTGATTTGAAGGAAATGGTTCGATTGGCGAATGGGTAAGTTCTTAACAGCCCTTTTCCGCATAAAGCATGTTCTATGCCGTGAAAATATTGACTGACTCGCTCATAAAGATTCAAAGGCGGCTGGCACTTTTTCGAAGGCGGCATAGCGGGCATTCAATATATGGCTGTTGAAGGATACGGCTATACAGACATTGGATATCAGCATTATGAGGACGAGTTGGGAGATTCCGCTTATGTTGAAGAGATGATCCAACTCCAGCCCGGTACAGAGAGCGATTCATTCATCCATTACATCATTCTCCCTAAATGTTGGAAGAAAGCCATGCAGCAAGCGGGAAAAGAAGTTAAAGATGGCGAGTATCAATACTGGCAATGGGCATCTTGGTGGGGCAGTGGAATCCGTCACTGGGACTCTGTGCGGGACTATGTTGCGGACTGCGTGGAGCGGGTGGAAGAAATGATTGAAACAGGCGAAGACGAAGATTGGGAGCCTTAGTTCATAGGCAGATTATCCGGGGGAAGCTGATGGCCGCACTAAGAAGGAGGATTTGTCTTAAGGTTAAAATAGATGGGCATGACATACCAGCCAACATCCATTATCCCGACGGGCTGCCTGGTTAAGGAAGACCAGTCAATCCATTGGCAATCCTACAAGCATTACTCAACTGTCTTTAGGTAGGCCGCCTCATGAGAATGAAGTGAATTGCTACATACATGTCTTAAAACCCAAGAAAAACTAAATTACCTCAAATGACAGTTCCTTATCAATAGAAGCAACGCTGGTTCCAACGAAGCAGCTGTAGGTGCCCGCATCCACCCTCCAGTCGCCTACTTCTTCATCATACCATCTCAGTTCCTTACTGCGAACAGTGATACGCACATCACGCGTTTGTCCTGCTGGCACCCAAGTTTTACTGAAGCCCGCAAGAGTCTTCGGGTAACTACTCAGCCCCTTCGCTCGAATCTGGCACGATGGCGAGATGTAGGCTTGCACCACCTGGTGGCCATCATGTTCACCTTCATTCGATAAGCAAACATTGACAACAATCATCGAGTTCGCAGAAGTGGTCATCTGACCATCTAGACGAATCTCAGATAGGGTGAAAGATGTGTATGAGAGCCCAAATCCGAAAGGCCATAAAGGAGCGACATCCCGCTCCTCAAATGATCTATAACCAATGAGGACTTTCTCGCCGAAGGTGGAGCGGTCCTGCGCCGCCTCTGCGGGATGCCATTTGCTTGATCCGTGGTCCGATAAATGGCGGGGAAATGTGATGGGAGTTTTGCCAGAGAAATTGCATTTACCCAGTAACACATCCGCTAGAGCATTGCCGTTTTCTTGTCCCTGGTACCATCCGAGTACGATAGAGCGTGCCTGATCAGCCCATGGCATGCTAAAAGCGCTAGCGGACTGCACGACAACGGCAGTATTCGGGTTGGCAGCACAGATAGCACTCACGAGATCGTTCGTGCGTCCCGGCAAGTCCAAGCTCGCTCGATCACCTCCCTCTCCCTCGGAATCTTTGTTATGGCCGACCACTACGACGGCCATGTTACAACTGCCTGCGGCCTCGACGGCTCGGTCGAACATACCCTGTTCGTCTTCATGGATAGCAAGGCCGAGACGGAGGCCTGATACCTCAGGGAAGAGCGTGTTGTCGATACTTCGAACTGGTGGTAAAGTAACGAGATTTTCCACGGATATCTTATAGGAACAGCCAGACTTTAGTTCAATGACGGCCACCTTATCCGGACTGGAACATCCGAGGAAGCCATTGCTGGTAGCTACTTCCGTCCACTTCGTATTGTCAATCAAAAGCACCTCTTCGAAGAAGACTTTGGCTTTGCCTGTGTTGGCCACACTAAGTGTGTAAGTTCCGGAAACCTGGGGTTTGATGACTCCTGTGGCACGGTAGGAGTATTTTTGGCCTTTCAGACTTGGGGGCACATCGCCATCATTCATTAGATAGACAAGTGAGTTTGGCCATTGGCTGCTTGAAACCACAGATCCGTCAAATAAGTGGCCTGCAAAAAATTCGACCTGGAAGCCTTGCTGGGAGAGATCCGGAACCCAAAGGAGGTCTCCTAATAAAGGTGGCCGAATCGTGAAAGGCAATCCTTGCTCGTATTTGATCTGAATATCAGGATTACTGGAAGTGAGGGCTGTTTTGAGACAATCCTCCGGTGTTGTAAGATAGAATGGATTGACAGCAGCGCTTCCTGAGCCACCGGCTGTGGGCTTGCGCGCATTCGGGCCGATGATTGCGATGCTTTTCAAAGACGACGGCTGTAGAGGAAGGAGTGTCTTGTCATTCTTAAGGAGGACAAGACCCCCCTGAGCGGCTTGACGGGCAATTTGGTGGAATTTGGTGTTATTCTGAGGTTGTTCCGGACTGGCATGTTGCTGGAGTGGATGCCCGCTTAGATCAGCTAATGAAGGTAGCAGACCTGCCTTTTCTAGAAATTGTAACACCCGCTTTACGCTGGGGTCAACGTGGGCGCGTTCATTGATTTTGCCCTCGTGGATCGCGGCCAAAAGCCGCTCCCCGCGTCGGACTGGGGGGCCAGGCATCTCGAGATCGGTTGTGGCAATAAGACTTTCCACAGTGCTATTGCATCCACCCCAATCGCTCATCACAAGGCGATCAAAGTGTAGCTCCTTACGTAGAAGCTGTGGCAAGATGAGAGGACTTTCGTCGGCATGAACTCCGTTGATCAATGGATAGCTGACCATTGCGGTCCAAGGATCTGCCTCCAACGCCATTGCAAAAGGCTTCATATACACTTCGCGTAAGGTTCGTGCGTCGATCTTCTGGTCGACATTGAAGCGCCGAGTCTCAGTGTCGTTGAGGATAAAGTGTTTCATACACGCACCGACTCCCTTAGCTTGGATACCTCGAATGACAGCTGTTGAAATTGTGCCGACGAGGAAGGGATCCTCTCCATAGCCCTCGAAGTTACGGCCACCGAGGGGCGAGCGCGATAAGTTCATTGTTGGTGCAAGGAGAGTCCTGCAGCCTTTACGTCGGGTTTCATCACCCAATACCGTGCCAATTTTCTCTACTAGAGCAGGGTCCCAGGTCGCTGCTAGGGAGACTCCACAAGGAATGAAGGTTGTCGGCGAGCCATAATTCCATTTAGAGCCGCGGGGTCCGGCTGGACCGTCAGTCATTTTCAAGGACGGAATTCCCAGGCGTTCAATGGCCGTGGTTTCCCACATATTCTGGCCCGCCAGGAGGGAGACCTTCTCCTCCAGCGTCAAATCTTGGAGGAGACGGTCTACGATGGGGCTGTCAGGATCGCGAACCATATTTTTGGCGGGTAGATTGGCGTCAATACAGGTAGCGGTTTCAGTGTTGGATCTATGAAAACGATGCCCGGAGGAGATTAGAAATTATAGATGACATTTGATTCTCTTCGGGAGTTATCCGAGAGAATGACGATGTCGGAGCCAGAATGAGCTAAGTAAATAACCATTGAGTTACAGCCTCCAAACAATCTCTCTCCACCCACACGAGGAACCGTAAAATCCCCACTTGTCAGAGTTGTGGGTGATCCAATCATATCTAATTCATAATTCCAAGACTGGGGGCCCCAAGCAAGGGAATACCGAGACGAAACCCGGGGGAGGGAGAAAAGCACCAGCGAGACCTGAGAAAGGCAAAGATTCCCTCTCAATTGCCTTGACAGGCTCATACCGATAAATCTTTGTATGCTGACGCTACTAGAAGATTTTCATACCAGAGACCGGGCCGTGAGACCCGGCACTTTGGCTCTAAGAGATGTGTGAAATGATGTAGTACATAGGATGTTGTATTTTCGTTACAATATTTTTTTTTTGCTAGCTACCAGGTGTCGAACATTATTATGCTGATGCATCGTTCTGTCTCCTTCAAAAAAAACTCAGAAAGGCTAGATGGGTAGGAGAACGAATCGACTCAACTCATACCTTGAACAGTCAATAGCCTAGTTCAGCGCCCCTTAAAATGGGACCATTTCACCAGCCTAGCATCCCCACAAAACTGCTTTCAGATCAAGTTCATTCTGCATGAACCGTGGGTATACGTTTAAGAGTTAGCAGGAGGCTGCATACCCGATCGCTCGGGGAAGTTCCCCGAGACTAGAAAACTCCATATTGTTTTGAGCGGAGAATGGTATCGGGTGTTCCCCGAAGATGCAAAGTTGCCTCCACGCAGAATCACCGACTTTGGAACACAGGTCTTGGCGCGATCAATGGCGATAGATCAAAAACTGAGCAATGCGCCCTCTCAAATTGTCAAGCTGTTGGAGAGTAGCGCCGACGTTCTTTGACCTTTGAAGACAAACGAGATCCTCCAGCATGGCCTCCCGACCAAAGTGGACTGAAGTGCCAAGTAAGTGATATCAAGTTGGTAGTTAGTAAACCTGCTATTTACATTGTTCTCAGATAATACCCATCCCATCTGGTACAAAGATGCATGTTTGCGTCACAATGTGGCTCTTGGACTAGGTCTCTGCCTGGTGATTGCCACTAATGTGAGTTCCCACTCTTTCATCACTTTCTTCAGCTCACGCATTTACCTCTTTTTTAAAATTTGTGACTAAGTTCTGCTGTAGGGATGTCGGTGATAATTCTAAGTGCCGAATGGGAATTTTGTACTGTGTCTAACATGATATTCAAAAGACCAATCTAGTCTACTGAGTGGCTTTCAAGCAATGCCTTCGTGGCAGGGGTGAGTTTGACTTTTTCGGTTGGTCTGAGCACCTGGTCTGATTCTCTTCTAGATACTTCAAAAGTCCTACCGGAGCCTTATTGGGAATCTATGCCGCGTCCTTCTTTCTACCATCGATATTTACAGCTTTCATTGGAGACTATATTTCCACCAAACTGGGTCGCCGATGGTGCATCATCATCGCAAATGTTATTATCGCAATCGGGTCCTTGGTCAATACCTTCGCTACTTCCGTGGGGATGTGGTGCGGTGGTAGGTGACTCTTCTTAACATCAACCAATGCTCCATTAAACTGATCATGTTCCTAGGCCGTGCTATTATCGGAGCAGGAGTTGGCATCGTCAAGGTCGCGGCCCCCGTGTTGATTCAGGAAATCTCTCATCCCCGACTTCGACCTATTCTTGGCTCTTGTTACCAAACCTTTGCCTATATCGGCATCTTTTTTGCTGCTCTGATGACATGTGAGAATTTTTAAACCCTGTGAATCTACTTGTCAAACTAATTTCCGCAGTTGTTGGTCTGTATGTGCCTGGCGACTGGGGATGGCGATTCCCTTCGCTACTTCAGGTTATTGGGCCCTTGGTAGTGATAGTTGTTGCATTGTGTTGCCCAGAGTCCCCACGCGTGAGTCCAGCACCCAGCAGCTGATACGACGTTCCGAATCTAACTGTTTCATTTAGTGGCTCATCAAAAACGGCCACAGGGAGAAGGCTCATAATGTTCTTGCCAAGCTTCATGCCAACGGTGAGAAGGATGACCCCCTTGTCAAACTAGAGATGAGCGAGATAAGTCATGCAATTGAGCGTGAACAAATCCAGAATCAAGCAAGTTTCCTCGATTTTGTACGAACACCAGGAAACAGGAGACGTCTGGCAGCACTTGTGGCGTTGGCCTGCTCCTTGAACTGGATGGGAAATGGGATCATTACCTAGTAAGTCCAGTGGTTACAGGATTATACGACAAGCTGACTGAAACCTCCTAGTTTCCTTTCACCTATCCTCAAATCTGTCGGCGTTACTGCGCCTGTTCAGATCACTCTCATCAACGCAGGATTGGGTTAGTCTATCTTTTCACCGCGATAAATTGTTTCCAAACCGCGTTCTAACCTCTACCTAGCGCTGTGGAACTTGATCCTTGCAAGTATCACCTCTGTATATTGCGACAAAGCTGGTCGACGGCCTTTGTTCCTCGGCTCTATTACAGGAATGTTCTGCTCTTACATTATCGTTATGGGATTGTCCGCTGGCTTTGCAAATACCAAGCAAGCTTCAATGGGTATTGCCGTTATACCTTTCCTTTTCATGTATGGAATGTCCTGACTACCAACCCGTGGATAGCCTAAGCTGACGAGTCGAAATTAGCTATTTTGGATTCTACGATATGGCATTCACTCCACTTCCAATTGCATATACGGTTGAGATCTTACCTTTCGGCATTCGATCTAAGGGAATGGCGCTGTTCACAAGTACCGCCACTCTAGGAAATGCTTTCAACCAATTTGTTAATCCGATCGCACTCGATGCCATCGCTTGGCGCTAGTGAGTGATTTTATCCTTCTTTTCCCCTTCCGCCCTACCCCTTCTGTTCCCGTGTATTGAATGTGCAAAAACTCACCATAACGTCTACCATAACGTCTAGTTACGCGGTGTATATTGGGATTTTGGCGTTTTACTTTGGCCTTATTTACTTCCTCTTTCCCGAGACCAAGAGGTTGTCTGCCGAGGATGCTTCAAGGGTTTTTGATTACGATAGAAAAGGTGTGAAGCTCGGCAAGTCCCGGAATGATGCTGAGCAAAGCAATGCGGATTCCAATACTGAAAAAGGATTGGACTCTGTCAAGAGCAAGCACAAGGAGTAGATGCTGAGTGGGATATGGCGCGCCTGTTCTTGGTAACTCTCATATTTGGTCACTTCTATAGTTTTGCCATTTTTTTTGAGTCATTCAAATTTCCTTGATGAGATCGAGAGGATCTTTGCCCTTAATCTCATAATGCATAGCCTTTAAACATTCTAAGATGACTTTGTCTAGGTAAAAAGCCCTTGGAGTACCCGAGAAGACCACTGATTTCAATTTTCACTTTCGATGCGTTTTGAAGGCGGATGTACCAAAAAGTCTTCAAAGACAATTACATTATAGAACGTACTGAACCGAAACAATTAAAGTTGAGGCGAAAGTGGGTGGCGTGCATAGGGCAACATTAGCCGACTGTTGGGGCCCCGCGAATTCCACGTTCCCCATTTGTTCCTTGCTCCCGGTCCTTTTAGTCCATTCTTCTTTTCCTACTCGGATTATCCGGACAAATAAGATACACCGCCCTATGTCGGGCCATCAAGCAGCTTCTGCATCATTGAAAAGAGGCCGTCGCTCTGGCAGTCGTTCTCGTTCTGCTGGTACCGGCTCAATCGCTGTCGGCGACGAGAGACAACATCAAAAGCCACGAGCTCAACGTGCCACGTGGGCCTGTGAGAGATGTCGCAACAAGAAATTAAGATGTACCGGGGGTTACCCTTGCAGTTCATGCCAACGAGCCGAAATAGAATGTGACTTTGATGATCGAGGGACGTCTTCTAACCAGGGTCCCTTCGTCACGAACCAACGGCTCTTACAGCTCGAGAAGACGGTCACAGATTTGGTGGCTGGTCTAAGCCATCTGACTTCTAGACAGCAGCCTAGCCACCATGTGCAGCATTCAGCACATCTTCAGTCGTCATCTGTCCCTCCTTCAGATGGTGGCTTTATAGTTTCGTCTCCTGGCTGGACCGACGCCAATCAACTCGTTCCAAGGCAAGAGCTGACACCAAATGTGGGCGATATCCCGGATTCATCATCCACCCTGCGGTATAATATGGCCCCGACCTTAACTAATGCTTCCCAACCTGGCGTCAATCTGTTTGCCCCAAGCCAGGCCATATCACCAATTTCTCAGCGGACACCCGTGTCTCCTATTAGGCCCGAAGGACCAGAAGGGCTTCAATCTCGATGGACTGCGTTACAGCAAAACGAGGCCCCTTTTCCTCAATTAATGGCTCACCCGATTGCGTGGTCAGGAAAACCAGCAAAACTCACCTCTGAAGGGGGTCCAACGGAACAGTCCGCGATCGGTATGACCCAGTTTACTGCAAGTGTCAACTTTCACAGCGATCCAATGTCGGAGCGTATTGTGACAGAGCCGCAGGCATTGGCACTTTTTAGACTGTGAGTCCCAGGCAACTTTACTTTGAGTGAATGATAACACTCATAATCACCGTAGGTTTTTCCACAAGTGCCACCCGTCATTTCCACTCCTTGAACCAGGCCATGACCTTGGGAGTTATTTTGCTAATATGCGATCCTCATCTCCCTTTCTCTTTACCGTGATCCTAATGATTGCTGGCCGATACTATCCCAAATATCGAGAGTTTGAATTTTCCAAAGCTAGCTTACCCGAAATCACCATCGGCCACATTGAGGCAATCAATGATCTCGCCATCTCACATCTTGGGTTCGTGCTTGTCCGAAAACAACATCAGCTATCAGATGTACAAGCCGCGATTCTTTTTGCAGTATGGATTCCACGAGGAGATGGTAAGTCTCCAGACCAGTGGATGATCACTGGCCTATGTACTCGTCTAGCGTACCGTATTGAGCTACCGGACAGTGGCAATCACCCCCTGATTACACGCTTTCTGGAATCGAGTCAGGTCGGTCCCGAGGATATCCAGAATGCGAACAATATCGTAAATCAATGGCACACGTGGTTAATCATTCACCTGTAGGTCATTTGTCAACCCGGAAGCGTTGAACACTAGCTAACTGCCTCGTTTATAGACATGACACATTTCTGAGTCTTGGATTTGGCCGTCCTCATACAACAGCCTCGCCATCCACCTACCCTCAACAATATCTTGCCCTCGTGCGCAAGCTGGGATCCTCATCTTGTATCGTCCCAACGTCTGCCGCGCATGTAGCAAGTCTCGCAGAGCTTTCATTGGTGAGTAAGTTTCGGCCACTCTGCTTCTTTAACACTGAGACTAATTGACATCGGCCTCAGATTGCAACAGATTTGATTTCCGGCTTACAAGAAGCGCGATTACCACCAAAGCCCTCTAGTAATTTCAATCAGCCGGTCTGCATTGTCTCCGGGCTTCTATCTGCCTTAAATCAACGGATAGATGAGTGGCAACTTCAATGGACTTGGCGTGGTCAGTATGCTCCACTTTAAACCTTTCGATGAAAGCTCACACCTCTAGGTTCATATGGTGCTATATCGCTTGGAAACTTTGCGAAGCTAACCCAAATATATGGAGAGCATACCCGATTATGTTTGAACACACTGTCGCTGAATCTCTTAGCCGTCCGTACACCAGATCAAGACCACCAAAGGGATGTAGCAATACCATGCTTGACCAGAGCTTGTGAGGCGACTGTCGCAATTGTCCAGCTCTACACCGAGGGATCTGATATCGATCTGATTATCCGCTTTGGCACAGATGTGGGTAATAACCGTCCGCAAAATATGAAGCCTCTCTAACTTATTCCGATTTCTTCTGCAGTATCTTATTCTCATTTTAGGTCAAGCCGCGGTATTCCTCATTCGTTTACTTGCCGTTCGAACAAAGCTTCCTCTGCCATTTGATCCACTTGTCTTGGTACACTACTTCCAAAAGGCCGTTGAGCTTTTAGAATCCAATGACGTTTCAAAAACCGGGATTTGCGGCTGGGTTGCGCGCCTGAGTCGCGACCTAGCACGACATGCTGGTATTTTATTCGACGCGGAACCTGGTCAAACTAGTGTCAAGTATAGCTATCCCCTGCTAGGGCGCATGTGCTTAGTGCAAACTAACATGTCTTCGACAGCTCCTCGGTTCCGGACTTTGGCCCCACAGATCTCAACTGGGACTTCGATATCAGCGCTTTAATAGGTCAAGAGCTTCTCGTGGAGGAGTCGGGCCTCGACCTCGTCCAGTATCTGAGTTTTTCTCAGCCTTTTATCCCTCCTTCTTAACGCGCTAGCCCTCACGGCCATGCACACGGTGCGACCTTTGAAGTAATGAGGCAAAGCAAAGGTGGGCTCTTGGTAAATGTGAAATTGCAAGGCATGCATGAACGATAAATAAATGTACAATTCAGACGCTAATCACTGTTATGATAATGCACTCCCCTTAATGAGTTGTGAAGCAACACAAGCAACAGCGCTACTACGATTTAGCAATGTTCTCACGATGGGAGCATGTATTGTCCTTTTTCATGTCCTCCTCAAGCTCCGCCCTCTCAATGTCACTCTCCTCAACCTGGCGTATTGCACTATCATGTAGTCGTTTGATATCTCCATCAGTCTTATCGAATATCATCGAGACCTCTTCAATGGTGTGATTCTTTGTTTCTGGGTACATGAAGTACGCGAAAACCAGATAGAAAGATAATATGACGATATATACGGCGTAACTGCAAAAAGTAAGCTTCCTCCTTAGTTTCACAAGGTGAGTAGGACACCTACTACTTCCACTCCAATGCGTTCAGAGCAATCGGATTGACGAACTGGTTGAAAGCATTCGCCATTGTACCGAAAGAGGTAAAAAGCGCAAGACCTTTCGTTCGTAGGCTGAAGGGCAAGATTTCGGCAGTGTACGGAACAGGCAAAGGCGTCCATGCGATATCGTAGAAGCCGTAGTAACTGTGGTTCTTTTGAGTTAGCTTGCTTTCCTTTCAAGGCAGGAATGAGGCCACCACTAACATGAACAAACAAGGAATGACAGCAGTGCCCAGAGCATGGCTCTTTGATTTTGCAAAGCCGGCTGATAGTCCCATGACAAGGGCATAAGAAATAAGCATCCCAATGATGGAGATAAGGAACAAAGGACGACGACCAAAGCGCTCGACATTCAGTGCAGCACCAAATGCGAGGATCAGGTTCCAGATTGCTATGAAGAGCCTTCGTCAGCTAGTTGTCGAGGATATGTTGTACATTTGATCAATAATATTTGCCTACCCAATCCCGAAGTAAGAAGTGTTAGTTTCACGGGGGATTCTATCCCAACTGATCGAAGCACCGGTGTAAGATAGCTGCAAACCAACAGTTAGCTAACATCTTCAGACAATGGGCTAAAAGACAACTCACTAGGCAATGATACCGTTTCCAACCCAATTACTACCTATAGACAGAGAGAGAAGGACGGCAAGGCGCCGACGATTTCCCTTTGTTCTAAAGAAGTCAAAGTAGGAGGCTTTATGATCGAAAGTCTCACTCTCGATTGACGTCTCGATTTCAACTAGTTCCCAACGTACAAGGCAGTCATCATAGCTACCGTTAGCGTGATACTTTGTTAAAATGTTAGAGGCTTCTGCCACACGGCCCTTTGAGACAAGCCACTGAGTACAAGATGTTAATTACCGACACAAAGATAAAAAAAAAAAAGAAAGAGGTAGAGTTTCTTACACGTGGAGATTCTGGACATCTTGTCAATGTAAATAGAACCAGTAACGGCCCAAAAGTTTGGATCAGTGAGGGCATCCGCCATGACCAGTCATTTGGTATGTATAGCGCAGCGACTGCAAGACCCGGTTAGCATTAATGCGAATCAGTACCTCAGAACAATTGCATAAGCATACAGCAAAGAAGAGCGGACAATAGACTCCCGAAGTAGAAAAACGGATAATAGCAGCAAGAGAGCATGGGACGAAGTCGAGGATGTGCGATTTCCTGAATGAGCGCTGGTGCTGCCACTTTAGCGATACCACCTCCTGCACCCATAATGGCACGACCTGGAAAATAGTCAATAGAAGGCACATAGAGAGGTTTGGTATCTAGATGTACCTGCAAGCCACATCCCTGGGGTTGTAGCCAACGCATTTATCAATGCTCCACCGAAGACAGAAATGGATCCAATGGCTAAGGCCAATTTCCGCCCAAATCTTTCGGAGATGATATCACCTAGGTACGCGGTGATTATTGAAGGCAGATATAAAGACGCAGAGTACAAGCCGAGTATGGCACCTGTAGGGTGATTGAAGGTTTCATTCCAAGGCTCGATAGCCTGTAGGCCATTAAGGAGTCCGGCATCATCTGATAGGGAAAAGTCAGCTCTCAGGAGAGGGGAAAACAGGGAAAGAGATGATAGACTGACAGCCCTATTGACTTGTTTAGTATCAAACACTAAGATTGAGAGGGCGGAATACGAACAAGATAGTATATTACTAGACACAGTCCCAGACTACCAAACTCTGGTTAGGTCACGACGGAAGAAATTTCTTCGCCAGATTAAGACTCACCAATGGACGACATTCGCCCTCAAGCCTGGATCTCTGTACCACCAAAGAGCAGTGTTGTCTAAAAAGCATTGTTAGAGCTCCTGCGAGGAAAATTTTGATGACGAGCAAAGCCTTACTCGGTATATTCTTGAGAGCGTTCGGCTGTCTGGCCATGACGAGTGGCAATTGTAGAGAGCACCTCCACAGTGTTCAATGCATATAGTCAATGGATCCAACTGATCTTCACGTTGTGCATTTCATAAAAACAGAAAAAGATCAAATATGAAACGCAATTCGTGGGGATCTGGGGAATATTAATATTCATATATTCGAGAGAACTGAAGGGGCGCTGTTCGGGGAACATCCGGGAAAATCTACTTTTAAACTTTTTGGCCATTGGATTCGTGACGGGTGTGGGGTTGTGGGGAAACCTGGATGAGTCCCGACACGATAAACAAAAGTGTCGTGCCTCGCCGAAGAAAAAAAAAAAACAGGACCTCACCTGCAGGTTACCAAGCTTACTGATACAGAGCCTGGAGGCCTGCCTACCTGATTACAACGCGATGTTCACGGTCTACTAGATAATCAAACCTGATGAGCCCAAGCAGAAAAATCGGGATCCCGGTAAATAAGGAAGAAGGAAATGCTTGATGGCAGTCGAAGAGGCAGAGGGGTCGAGATAGAGTAAGAAATACGCACCCAGTCGCGTTCTGCAACCGCGAGGGAATATCAAAGAAAGAGCATGAGGACCCAAAAGAGCGTTTTGTCCCCGTAGCAGATGTCTCTTGGAGATGTTTGTTCTTACCCAAAACATGAGACATGCGGCATCATCGGACTGTCTAGTCAACTGACGTATTGTCAGTAGAGGTCGTGGTCTTGTTTTCGGACCAATTGAATATCGGCGTGCCGGTTGGGCTTTCATCAGCCCTTGAAGAAGGGGTTGTATTCCCTCTCACAAGGGGCGCCTGCTTTTGCTTATATCTGATTTCTCGGGTTTCTAACGACAAGACCACGGGTCTTTGTCTCAACAGATACCCTTACGCGCGGTTGAAAGAGGTCAATCCACAGGACCTCATGAAGAGAAATCTGAGAAGTATACGGCAAGCGACGGGTGATTATGGTTATATTCTTTCGGACATCGAGATTTGCTTGGGTTAGTTCATAACGACGTCAGTTAAAGCAACGCAATGATTGACAACCACCGGGCAATCTTCATCGATTTTGGTTCTCGCCGGAGGCTAGGAGAAAGATTAGAATATGTCGGCTGTACTTACGAATGGTACGATGTGACGATACAGCATTCTCCACCGAGAACGACCGAAATGCCGTGGAGGAAATTTGCATCTGGCTTAGTATCAGTTCAAGAGAATACAAATTTGATGCCTAACACTTTCCGGGTAGATTTTATCCCTGTATTCTCACATTACATCCCGAACCATCCTCCACAGATATAGAAATTTCATTCTCGGCGTTCTTCAATGCATGGAATGGCCTCGGGGTAATATTGATGAACGTATATACAATATTAACCAATAGAGTGATCTTCCAAACTTCCAGTTTCTTAAAGAACTAGGCAAGGGATTCAGACAAGATATCATCGTCAAGTCATCTAAATAAATTTATAAGCCGGTATACAGGGCTCTAATAAGGTTAAGGTTATAAGCTATGAAGCACTGTCATTCATAACTCTCACAGTCAGTTAGTTTGATTTAATATTTTAGCCCAATTTCCTGAGATTACCAGAATCTATTATCTAGACAGTAACACCGGTGACTATGGTCTTCAAGCTGCGAACCACCATAAAAAATGTACTCGACGTATATCCTACCCAATATATCACCTCCAGATTGAATCAGATAGTTTATTCCATCTTCCACCATGGCTCCCTGCTATTCCATATGTTGAAAATGATAGAAAGATCCACGGCCTCTGCGATTGTAGGCTTTCTCAGTCGATTGGGATTCTGAACACCTTAAACACACTTCTATCCCCACCGAGTTAATTACGGCCCTTTGGAAGTTTGAATCCCCCAGGGACCAGCTTTTGGAACACCTGTCTGGGATCATATTTTCTCTGGACCTGATGCAGCTTCCTCGTACTCTCCTCGCCATAGTGCGCAATGACCTCTTGCCTCCTGTTTGCATCGTTCATAAACAGATATGGCAGGTAGCTGCCCTCCTCTTTTGCCGTCTCCTCGATAACGTCCATCATGGCGCGTGATGCCCCCAGAACCTTGTCATCATCCCCAGGCCACCACCACGCCGAATCAATATGGAACCAAGTCTGGTTAGTCGCCTCTAAGTCCAAGGCATTACCTCCATTTTTCTGGCCTGCTTCCACTAAGGACGAGGAAATTGGCTGAAAGCTGAAGGAGACGGAACCAGCGGTGACTGAGCGAATGTCATTTAGGTGCGGAGAACGAAGCATTTGCTCTTTGATCACGTCGTATAGAGACTTGGTGGGCTTAACGGTCAATACCCAGTGATCAATCCTAGTATATGATTAGTGAGTGACCATTACATGTGGTGCAAATCTCGTACCGGGGAAGGGTTGGCGTGGGAAATTCGCCCATCATGGCTGACAAGGTTTTCAGACCGGTGGTATCCAAGAGAGCAGGAATACCAGAGAATAGATCAAAGACCTCGGGATACTCAGGTTTGAGATAGACCATTTGTAAGATCAATCCAACGTCAGTGGTGTTGACTGCCGCTGCATTTAAGTTAATGTTGGCGTAGGGGTCCTTGTTGGGAAGGGATTGATACTGCTGAATGGCATCAATGAGGGTCTCAGCATGTTCCCAGGCAATTATACGGCTTCCACCCCAAACTTGGTAGATAGGGTATGTCTTCAGGGTGTATGTCGTCACGATACCTGGCGAACGGGGTTAATTGATGAATTCAGCTGTCAAACAATCGAAACGTACCAAAGTTATTGGCACCGCCCTTCAATGCCCAGAACAGATCGGGGTGAGAGGTGACATTTGCGTTGACCAGAGATCCATCGGCGAGAACGACCTGTTATTTGAGACTAAGTTGTCTCGTTCTGACGAAAAGAGAAGGCACGTACCTCAAAGTTGACCACGTTGTCGCAAGCCAAACCATATAGATCAGACAGATAGGAGAGACCACCTCCAAGGGGCAAACCACCAACTCCAACGTCCAACACTCTTCCACCCACAACAGTGACTTGATGCTCGTCCAGCTGGCTGTAGACATCTCCCCATCGAAGCCCAGATCCGATGGAAACAGGACTGGCGTCCCCATCATAGCGCAAGTCGGTGAGCCTAGACAGATCTACCAATACTCCATTATCAATACTGGCAGCACCCTCGGCGGGCATGTGACCCCCAGAGCGAATGGCAAAGTGGGTCTTTGCTGCAGTCAACATAGGAACGGCTACTTGCAGGTCCTGTGCGGTGGATGGAAGGAAAATGCAGGTAGGGCGCTTCCAAGCGATTTGAGACCTACCCGCGTGAGCTGATAGGCTAGAATAATATAACATTGGGTGCTTTACCAGTGGTTATGTACCAAAGCTGTGTACACGTCGCTATCCCGGAGGAAGGTGGAGTTGTCGATAGCCGTACCAAGTTTATGACAGGTTTTCACAGGAGAGGCCATCGTGCCTATCATGGCCACAGCGGCCAGAGTGTACTGTAGGATATGATACAAGCGAGCCATGATTGCAACGTAAAGAAAATGGAAATGAAGAAAGTTGATGCGGTGGAGATACTACTGCGAGGTGGGCATGTATTTATACACGAAAAATGGGGGCTCTCTTAGGCACGGAGTCAGAACACCCTGGAGTCCCTAATATTACCGCTTACTCGGCTAGGAGCGTTCCTTGCTACGCCATGGAATCGATGTAATTGCCGACTGAGGTTCCCCGGCCACAGCATTGAAGTTTTAGTACAATCCCGTCTAGAAAGTCTGGTGACACAGTTGACCATCACTTTCTTGGCTTTTCTCTTTATACACACCGTTTATCCACCTTCGTATTGTTCTTTTCCCGTACTTTTTCTAGAATTCTTAGGAGTATAGCGGATGATTGTTCCCGAATCTCGTTGCAGGGGAATACAGTGTATAAGTATGTGGGACTTCACTTCTACGTAACGGGATCGGCCATGCCACTTGGACCCGGATGTCGCAATTCCCTATCTTCATACTAACACCGTCTTTTCCACCGAATTTTCATCTCCCGGTCCGGAGACATGGCGATGAAGCCAGCAAATTTGGAATCATCCTGAGCCGGCCTCTCCGACGGCTTCCCAGTAAAGTCCACCCACTCAACAAACTCAATGTCAAATTTAGTCACCAGCACAGCAATGGCCAACATAATTTCTTGCTTGGCAAAATGCCGCCCTGGGCACATCACATATCCGCCACCTAGCACGAATCTGTTAGCGATAGTTCCGGTATTGTAGGATAGAAGCAGAGAAACGTACCGTATGGAAAGAATGAGCTTGGTCTACCCTTGATGGCAAATTGAGGCCGGCGAATTGGTTCCCCGGTTAACTCATCTCGCACATCTACGTATTGAACGTGTCTCCAGGCCCAGAAATCCGATGCAGGATGCTCTGGCAAGGCCCAGACAGCGTCCTCAAAGTGTGCGATCTGCGAGCACGTTTGCAGTAGGGCCCCTTTCTCAATCATATACCCGTCTACCTGGACGGGTTGCGTGACCTTGCGTGTCACGTTGAAAGAAACATGTAGGCGCATGATCTCAATATAGAGAGACTGCAGCAGAGGGAGATTGATGAGCTTTTGTGCGTCTATCCGTCTAGCTCCGGTGGTGGGATCTGTGGTATAAGCTCCCATGGCCTCTGTGCGCACAGCTTCGAAGAGAGTTCGGTCTTTGATCAGCTCGATCATAGCCCATGCAGTGACAGGGACTGTGTTGCCGTTGAGGCTGATTAACGTTAGCGCATTTCGCACAATTCTCCGATATCACGACGAGCTCTCACCCAAATAACGAGGCCAACGTGTGTCCGGCGGCCGCCTGGTTCGAAAAACCCCCTTCAGATAGCCATTTTGCAGTCTCGCGGGACAATCGAGATCCAAAATGAGGTTCCCACTTGGACTCTGCATCGGGGCCATTCCAGTCAAAGTGCTTCCACGCGGAATCGATGTGCTTCCCCGTCATAGTGTGTAGACGATCCTTTATCGCTACCGATCGTCGCTGCAGGAACTTAGGAAGTCCCCAGACGAGAGTTCCGGCAATCTCATCAAACTCCCAGTAACAGTCAATGAAACCGGGATTGAGATCGATGATCTGAGAGCCAAACAGCGAGATAATGGCACTTTCGGCCATAGATGTCTTCAGCATCTCGAACAGATTAACGGTGCCCCATTCCGTCGTTGATTGCTGATCGAGACGCTCCGAGAAGAGACGGTAGAATGAGTCGGCTAGAGCATCCGCATACGTTCGATTACTGAGATACTCAGCGTAAAGGTGATCGTGACCGCGCCAGAACCTCTTCTCCGCTGGGGTACTTTCGGTTCCTGGGGCTGGGGTCTTGAGTCGACCGGATTGGTCGTTTGCGAACTTAGCGATTTCTTCTTTGGACATTCCCCAGTGACGTTCCATCAACATGAGCTGGAGGAAATTGCCGTCCAGACTGTTCGGAGAGTTAAACACCGTTTGTACATTCTTCGTGCCGGTGACAATGTACGCTGGTATCGGTCCGACATGGAATTTGACTATGTTGCTCTTCGTTTTCTCCAAAGTTGTTCTGAAGTTTGTCAGACCATATTGCTAAATTTGGGGAAGAAGGACAGAATAGACGTATGGAACCTACGTTACTCGATTCAAAAATGTCCCCACGTCTGTCAGATACTGAATGGTGTTGGTGACATATGGAACTCTCTCTTTGAGATATGGCGGCTGCTTTCCTCGGGAGGATAGTCGCAGAAGCCCTGATACAAGAACGACCAATCCAACAGCAACAAGGATGGTTGGCCTCTCTGCTACATGCGCAGCAAGTATATGTAGGGTGTCCATCATGGGTAAGGTACTTATGGCCAAGACAAAGGAAACAATGCCGAAAGAAGCCCAACGATTCAATTCAGATTCATCATGAAGAGCATATTCACATTGTATCTGCCCACTACATAATAATCATCTGTTTTTATTATGGAACAATCCTGGAATAGATGCGATGGCAATGCGATACCCATGCATTGCCGTAGTTCAATATTACCACATCTCGACAGGGGTCTACTCCGTACGGTTCGTATCGTAACTGTAACGTCATCATACATCGGCCCACTTCCCCGGTAAATTTGGCTGACGGAAGGATTCACCTCAATCTCAGCCCCTGTTGCCCAGGTCGGCTTTAGGTTGCCTCACTTGGCATACTTACGAGCAGGATCCAGACCGCCGATAATACCGGGTAAATCATCTAACCGATATTTCGCCGCACCGGTCGCTAATAATGGCCTACGTTATACTTTCTCACGGCCGCCCCCGACCGTATCTTCTGCATCTAACGCTAGCTCCGTCCTCTTACGTTATTTAACAGCCCAGGTTATCGAGAAAGATCACGTAAGAAAAGGCAAGATGCGGAAAGAGATAAACTCAAAAGGAATCCAGGTCCAAGCGCATGCAACTAATCTATTTAACTTCATGATACGAGGCTGCTCAGGGAGAATCTCCACTCGGATTTCCGCTCGTGGCCCTCCCGAACCCAATCTAACTTTATCTGGGATCTACCCGTGCCCCCAATCGTATAGGCTATCGCGCGGGCCTGACGTGGGCCACCGTGCGAAGGATCAATTAGGGTACCTAGATAATTTAGCCGCTATCGTCAACAGTCTAGATCCTATAAATAGTTTTGTTATTGTATTTTACAGTCAATTTTAGCTTTTATCGTTCAGTAAAAAATTCACATCCGCCGGACATTAGCCAGTGGAGTCAATCTTGTCATGTCTGAGTAAGATTGATGATAACCCCACGAATGACAATTCACGAGTCTTCTCGCCCCCACGTTGCAACCCTAGACGTCTCATGGCTGCAAGGTAAAGCCAGGCTTGGGCCTCATACCACTTACAGTAGAGATAGGGCGAGCGGGCTACAAGCGAGCTGTCTCTCGGTAGTTATGGCGGACGTGACATCCGACATGGGCTCATGGAGGAAGTCAAACTGCTGGATAAGCATAGCCCGTTGAGTGCTTGGACTTAAACCTCATCTGCATCCATCCTCTTGACATTGGAGGCGCCCATTTCCAGGTCAGGAAAACATAGGAACAAGACATTGCAATCATGGCGCCCTCCGACGCAGATAAAATGGTGTATTCAGACTCCGATACTCGGGTCGAGGTGTGAGTACCATTGCTATCCCATTAGCGACCCAACTAATCTGTTTGTACTTTTCATAGTCTAAGGAATGCCGTGAGCGGACGCCTCATCAGCCATCCTGAGCGCTCCTTTGCCCTCGAAGTCACCCTCGACTTGGTGAAGGGGGCCGATTTCTTCTGTCACAAACCGCCCGTGCACTTCCACGTCCAAGAAGAATATATCGAATCTATTCAAGGCCGTCTGGCGCTGGAGATTGATGGCCGGGAAGTGATCCTAAACCCAGGTGATGGGCCTTACAGCATCAAGCCGTACAAAGACCATCGATCGTACCCTCTTTCGCTGGATCAGCAAGAAGAAGGCAATACGGTGGTCAAGTTCCTGTTATCGGGTGAGAAGACCGACAGCGTGTTTGAATTGAGCCCGGTTTTCTTTGAGAATTGGTACCGGTATCAGGATGATGTCGTTGTCAATGGAGCTAAGATTGACCTGATCCAGCTGTTTAGCGTATGTCATCCTTCTATTTCCATCCCTTCAATGCTTCGGCTTCATGTCTAACTCATGAATACAGACGTTTGACGCCGGTGGATCGTACATCTCCTTCCCGTGGTGGGTTCCTTTTGGGCAGACCATCTCACGCACTTTGGGCCTCGTCGTGGGACGATGGGTGGGCGGTGCACTGGGCTATCAGCCTTTCTATCGTAAATGGACCTCGGATTGGGATTTGGCTTGTGAAAAGATGGAATCTTCATTCTTCCAACGGCGATTTGCCGATCGCTCGAAAAAGATAGATTGACCAATTGTGTCATTTAAATACGAGATAGTCCTCCTCAAATTACCTATATGTCTTCAATCACATTGTGAACAATCCGCTCCTCTAATTGTTGCTATCTACTCCGAAATGGTCTTGAGAATCTCCTCCACATTTGCAAAGGCAAGTTCTTCCTTGGTCTCCTTCCAGAGCTGTTCCGAGATCTTCTTTCCCTCTGCGGTGTAGATGATCGGTGCCAACCTGTAAACAGTTATAGTGATATGTTTGATTATGATACGTATGGAGGCAACTCACGGCACAATTTTCTGGAAGGAGAGGAATTCGCCATGCGTCTCCTCGCCATGTTTGACGGCTGCATCGGTGATCATTCGGGCTCCAACAGCAGCGGTGTTGGCCAGTCGGCGCATCACGACTTTCGCGATCGCTCCAGAGAAAGTCTTATCATGCTCACGGTTGAACTCGGAATCGTGAACAGAACCCGGGGATGTGGCATTGATGACCACCACAGAAGGCGGGACAATAGAGGCCAAATATGACAGGAAGAACTGTCCCAGCAGCTTGGAGACCATCATCCGATCCAGAGGATCTACCTTGGCATTCTTCTGGTCGAGCGCAGCCAGCAGAGGAAAGCTTTTCTTCTCCTTGAAGGCTGTCCATGCCGATACTTCCGATGAGACAATCGTAATCCGACTCGGCCCCCCTTGCGCGGCGCGTTTTTCCTTAACGACCTGGAGCAGTAAAATTGCCAGTAGAGCGGTGGAGAGATAATTGACCTGGATCATCTCATCGTGGTTCGTTTTGGGGTTAAAGACGCGTGTCGCGTTGGCGAGGCCGATGTTCAGCACGACAATATCCAACCGGGGAAGGCTCTTGGTACGCTCCGCAAAGGCAACAACAGACTCATAGTCGGACTGATCAAGTTTCCAGACCTCGATGCTGTCGTCGGAAAGATTCCGACCAGCGGATAAATCCGTCTTCGCCGTCTGACCTCTCTCTTCACTGCGGACAGCAAGAATAAGCTTGCTCAGTCCCAGGTCGAGTAGCTGCCGGCTGGTTTCTAGGCCCACTCCCGTGTTGGACCCGGTCACCAAGGCAGTTTTGCCCACGAGGCTGACTCCCTGGACCTTGACGGGCTTGACGGTGAGCTGATTGTAGAAGAAGCGAGGCACGCTGGCCTGCTTTTCTGGAGTCACGTCGAATTTAGTCCCCATTTTTTTCAGCTGGTGAGGTGTGATATCAAAGGAGGGTCTGTAGGGAGGGAAAGAAAGGGGGTCAATCGGCCCTCATCGACGACACCCTCCTAAGCAAGCTCGGAACAAAGAAAGCAAATGCATGCATTTGCATGGTATTGGCAGTATTGTATTTAATCCAATCCTCTCCAGTGATTTGCTAATGTATCATTGTTCTAGCACCAAACAGAATTAGATGTATTGGTATTACACGCGCTAATGTATGGCGGAGATAGATACGGTAGTGGCGTCTTTCTTCCGAATTAGCTTGGGAGAGTGGGAAGTTGCCAAGAATGTCAGATTTTAGTTCGCTCTTAGGGCGAACGCTGTCTTTGGGTAATTTAGTCCTGATGCTGTAACAGCCTTGTCAGAAGTGTGATCCAGGACCTAGACATAGCCATTGTCCAATCCAGACCGTATGACTATATCACGACAAGTATATAGTGGCGTGGCCGTCCGGTCCCCATCTCGCAGGCATTCCGAGAGGGGATCAACCACAATCGATTACTTACTGAGATCATGAAGCTGCTGAGTGTCCTGATTGGGGCGTCGGCAGCAGGGGCTCTAGCAGTCTCCACGAGTGATGTGACTAAATTCTCGTCTTTTGCGCAGGGACTCGGGCTGTCCCCTGCCAATACCCGTACCCTGGCGGCGCAGTATGCAAAGGCTGGGAACCCTGTTGCTATCTTGAACATTGCATGTTTGACTGCTCAGGGCGTTCTTGGCACCGAGAATGTCGATACATTGCCCCTCAACCAGACTACCGTGGAGGTAAATTGGTAAGATGTTATCATCTTGACCTTTGTATATCCGGGTTTCTTGCTGACCACACCGTGTAGGTCCGGATCATGCGTCGCAGAGCCCCACTGCATCATTCAGCCTGAGGAAGCCCAGGATATTTCCACCGCAGTGAAAGTCATCAACTTCTTCCAGGTGAAATTTTCAGTGCGTAGTGGTGGACACTCGCCAAACCCCGGCTGGTCGAGCATCGGTGGCCGAGGTATCCTGCTCGATTTGTCTCGATTGAACTCTGTCAGTCTGTCAAACAATGGCCAGATAGCGAGTGTTGGTCCGGGCCTTCGCTGGGGCGAAGTCACGACGGCATTAGACGCCGAGAAGGCCGTGGTGATCGGGGGGAGACTGCCCACGGTGGGTGTCGGTGGTCTGATTCTCGGAGGTAGGTTACTAAGATGTCTTTATTTATGGACCGAACGATGTGTCTAACAAGGTATTACAGGTGGATACCATCACATGTCTAATCGCTTTGGCCTGGCAGCAGACAACGTGAATAATTTCGAAATTGTTCTGGCAAACGGAGCCATTGTCAACGCCAATGCAAAGCAGAACAATGATTTATTTTGGGCCCTCAAGGGCGGTGGTCCCAACTTTGGTATCGTCTCTCGCTATGATCTTGACACCGTACCGGTCTACGAGATCTGGGGCCAAATGATGATTTACGCCCCCGATCAAGCCGGGGCCGTTCTGGATGCCTTTACGGAGTGGCAGCTCAACGGAGCCTCGGATGTCAAATCGACCGTGGCCATTGACATTTCCTTGACTTCAGTAGTTATTGGGCTTGTTTACTCTGAGCCAGCCAACAATCCCAGCGCGTTTGCGCCATTCTATGATCTGGAACCGTTGGCGATTCCCGTCCCAGCAATGAACACGACGTTTGTCGTCATTGATCAACTCCTGGGATCCGCCTTTCCTGTCGCGAGTGGTCGGTGAGCGATTTAAATAATCACTTTCCCGTTTGAAGCAGGACTAACACATCTCTAGACATGATTATCGCGGCTGCAGTACCCGCATCGACGCCAACTTGACCCGGGATGTCTACGATTACTGGCTGGAGAAGGCCCAGACAGCTTACCAGACCACCGGGGTCAGCCAGTCTTTTGCTCTCCAACATGTGGGAGAGAACCTCATCCAGAAAGGGTTTGAAAATGGTGGAAACGCCCTGAATATCCGATCCGGTCCCCAGCAATGTAAGACCCGCTGGCCTTTCCCTGACATGGAGACTTTCTAATGTCGGCTACAGGGTGGACCACGATTGTGGACTGGGAGAATGAGGCTGATGACGAGGCTGCCCGATCCGTTTCCATCGAGACGACAAAGTACTGGCAGAAATTGGCCAAGAAGCGTGGGCTGGATGTGTCCTTTACCTACATGAACGACGCATCCCGAGACCAGAATCCTCTGGCATCCTATGGGGCGACGAATTTGAAGAAGCTGAAGGCAATTGCCAAGAAATACGACCCCACGCAGATGTTCCAAAAGTTGCAGAACAATGGGTTCCTGCTTTCGAAGGTGTAGGAGGAGGTCCGGTCCGTGTCAGTCTACGTTGTCCTATGGGAGTAACAAATTCGACATTATTAGTTAGATGTATAGACTAGGAAGGTGATTTCCGAAAAAAATCAACCAATCACTATTCACTTCTGCCTACTCTATACGAAACAGCATTGCCCATACGACCGTAGAGACGCCGACTGATTCAGCCTTGGGCTTTGTTCTATGCCTCGTTTTGGACTGGGACTCTACGCGCCATCACAATTGACCGTAAAATTCATTGACGATATCGGCTAAATCAACTAATCGATCATTCGCCACGTTGGTCTAACAAACTATTTTCTCACGGCCGGTCAGGACCACCGTGTTCATCTAATACTAGCTCCGTCCTCTACATTTTTGAGCAGCCTAGGGTATCTGGAGACTCTCACCCGTGCTGAATCTGATATCAGCCACGTATCTACGTGCCCAATCGCATAGCTTATAGTGTGAGCCTAGTCTCGGCCCCCGAGTGACGATTCATGAATCATCCCGCCCCACGTTACAATTCTGCATGTCTCAAGGCTCCAAGGTGAAGCCAAGCTTCGGCTGCAGAATTCGTAATTCGGTGTTCTTACCACGATACGGTATTTGACGAGAAACTGCTAGTGTACCTATAACGGGCGAAGTGATTATACTTTGCTTCAACAGAGATAGCGGTGCAATCAGTGTGCTGTGTCGAGGTAGTGCCGTGATAGTATCCAAGAACGCCGAGTGTTTCGTACATACTTCGCAGGCGCTGAGCAGTCAAAAGGTCTATAGGGTAAGATTAAGCAGCCGTGTATATAGCCCAGTATAAACAGCATTCTCTCAAGTTGTTTTCACAATTTCCTTCAATTTATTCAATTTTCACAGATCACATTATGGATGCAATCTTCACCCTCCTGTCGAACGCTTTGCCCTCGGTGTGGTCGTCAAAATCGTCCACGGCAGTGGAACCAATCCCAGATTCCACTATCCATGGAGCTCGGGTGTCATATCCGAAGGAATCTGTCCCAGCCCTCTATCCCAACGAGAAGGTCGGCGAGCGAGTGACCTCCTACGCTGAAACACACAGCTCAACCCTCCCAAGGCATATTGTCAACTACCATGCCACTATTCAGAAGACCCTGCCGGGAACGGCAAACTACATGATCCATATGTCCGAAGCCCAGGCTTTAGTGTTTCTCTCAAAGATGGTGGGCGCGAAGAGAGGTACCTAATGATCCCAATGCTCTCCCTTCCGACCCCATGTACCAACTAGCTGTATAGTTCTCGAGGTTGGCGTCTACGTGGGGCTTTCGATGTTGGCCTGGAGCCATGCTGTCGGCCCAGATGGCAAAGTCACCGGTCTGGAATTTGACCCTCATTTTGCTGCAATGGCGGAGAAGTCTTTCACTGATCACGGTGTTGAAAACGCGGAAGTTATCGTGGGTGATGCACTGGAGACGTAAGTTGACCAAAAAAACATCATATTCATCTATCCTGGGACTGAAAAAAAGGGCTTCTCACATAGCCTCGCGACCCTTGCTCCCTCTGAGCCATACGATATTATCTTCATCGATGCACAAAAGTCCGGCTATCCGTTCTACCTTGACATGATCTTGAAACGATCCCAGCCGGGTATGCCTAACCGTCTACTGCGTCCTGGTGGATTGATCATCGGGGACAACGTCCTGCGTTGTGGGTTTGTCGCCGATGATAGCACCGACAATCCATGGCGCAACTTTGACTTTGGCGCGCATCGACCTGAATATTGGAAATCTCAGGATGTGAAGTCTCTGAAGGCATTTAACACAGGCGTGGCTGGGAGCGAACGTTTGGAAAACTGGCTTTGTCCGCTATGGGATGGTGTCAATATCTCCCGATTGATGGACTAATGGAGATCTACGGGAGAAATAGACTCTTATCTTTCAATACTCTGGGCGGTTTATGGAGGAGTCTGTCTATAATAGAGATCAAAACTATCTGTATTTACATAGAATGTTCCTACTGAATTTCCGTCAAAGTCATCAGGCATTTCTTCGGTGCCGTGACCAATGAATCGTACGTTTCCCATGAAACATGTTTCCCGGGGACATCAAACTTTACTGACCAGATCAGAATCGTCAGAACAATTCGTAATTCCAACTGCCCCAGACGCTTTCCCCAGCATCCTCGGTTGCCTGCACTGAACGCGAGGGTTGGGCCACTGGCCGCATCGAAGACCCATTTCCCCTCCGCGTCTTTTCGAAGCCAGCGTTCAGGAAGGAGAGCCTCGGGATCAAGATCATCCCAATTGTGGCGAGCCGGCTTATGCTTCTGCGACGTCTTGCTGCGACTGGTCTCTTCGACTGACACACCCGGCATATTGAGCGATGGGCCGGTCAGGTTCAGGAACACCTGGGTGTCACGGGGAACAGCGTGACCCAACACAACGGTATCCATTCTCGTTTGAACCATGATCGTCACGACTGGGCAGTTCAATCGCAGCACCTCCTCCAAGAAGGCGTCCAGGTAAGGAGCGTGTTTAATCAACTCCGCCGCTGTTGGCAGACGCCGTTCAGCCCACGCGGTAGGATATGTCTCTCGCAGGTTCTCACGAATCTTGTTCTGTTCCTCGGGGTGGGACAGAAGCCTGCGCATCAGCCAGATAAAGGACCCGGTCGATGTATCATGGCCGGCAATCAGGTACCCACAGATCTCATCCCGGATCCGCGGATCGTCCAGAATTGGCTCACGGCCGGCTTTTTGTGCGGCCTTGATCTCGCGTCCAATGACATAGTCAAGAGCACATTCCGGCCCACCGCCCTGGGTCAACCGGGGAATGGCTCCGGTAATTTGAGATTCAATGTATTCTCTCAGGGTTTGGCTTGCATGTCGGACCGAGGGCCGCAGGTTGTTGATGGCGTGGTAGAGACGAGGCCAGGGCATGTAAAAGCCCTTCCAAAGGGATTCCTCATTCACTATAAGAGCAGCCAGCTTGGTGGATGTTCCTGACGATGGGAATACCGCCACTTCGCCATTGATACTGTCGGGTTGGATGGTGCAAGTGCCGGTTTCTTCCAGGCGGTGCAAGTATGATAGTTGTCGCTTGATATCTCCTCCTTCTGGGCCTAATCCTGTAGCTGCGCTCAGAATAGAGTCAAAGGAGAATTCCACAATGTCATTGACGACGTCGAATGGACGTCCGCTGGCTAGCTGGGCTTTGAATCGCCACAACTCCAGCAGATTGCAGGCCACCACATAGGTATGAGGTGCATTCACCTGTCATCCGTTAGTCTAGGCTTTCTTAGGAGACCCAGCAAGGAATATTCTTACGGTATGAAGAAACGACGGCGCCATCAGGTCTCGGACGAGATCACGACTCTCTCTGAAACGTGGATCAAAGGTTTCCATGGCCGGGTGCGCATGAGGAAGGATCCCACTGAACACGTCCACCTTTTTCCCTCGTTTGAAATCAACCGCATCGCGATGGCTTAGGATGTCGTTCACCTCGCGATAGTCTGAGAGCAGAATCGCTGGCTTCGCAAACGGTCCAAGGAAGATCTGGGTGATGGCCGAGTTGTGACGGCGAGCCTGCTCGAGGAACCACGGGCGCATTCCCTGTGTGTCTTTTTGCCTCTCCCCTAACTCGGCCAGGTCGCCCATGATGGTTTTGGTTGCATGGTAGTTATACGGGATGCCGGGGAGTGGCCGTGGATATGCCCATTGGAACAGCCCGTAGACCAGAGTACCAATGCATGTCAAAATGACCACTGTGATGACGTTGGGATTGCTAGTCAACACAAACTCTGGCAATATCATCTTTGCAACAACCTCTGTCATCTCCAAGGACAAACGACGAGGCGCTTTTCAGGATGTAATGTGGGTATTACCTGTTGGACTTGCTTGAGGCTTGCCTTTTCCCCCGGCAAGAAACCGGCAGATACCTTCTCATTCGTTGTATATTGCCGATGTAACCCTGTCCAGCCGCTATAATCTCACTTCATGCTGACCTTTTAGGTCGAAAATAGTGAGATCTCGCTAATACGAGGATATCTTGGATGTTCGCGACACGAAGTAGGCGATAGGTTATTGCCGAACTATCAGCTACCTGAGTGGATCTGGACCCTGACCTACATCCCTGTCATCTTAGGGTTTGGCCAAAATCTGACCTGCAGATCTATCCACTCTTGTACCAAGACCGTTCGGTATTGGAATTTCACGTATGGAACGACTTCTCATAAATCTGTATACTTCGATAGCACCTCATCCATCCTCAGCCTTGGCTCCAAGGTAAAGGCCACGATGAAGGATACAGTTCGCTGTTCAGATACCGTGTCCAGCCGAGCCCCGTTTATAGATTTGCCCGGTATAGATCCCACATCAGCATTGGCAGCGGAGATTGCTCCTGGGTACAAATTTGCGAGCACAATGCCATCGAGAATCTACTGTGTCCCATCTCTATCCTCCTGTTCTTAATCGCGCTGTCTGTCCACGGGTCAGTAGAGCTTTCCCTTCACCTCTCTTCTAGTGGAGTATCATCCTGTCTATCGACCTCACCATGGGAGTAGCACAAAAGCCCAATGGCATAGCCAACGGCAAGCCTAACTCCTCACTTTCCACACAATACGGTGGTGTTCATGCCGGAGGATGGGTGGACTACCTTCCTTCTTCCTTTGTCCCGTACATCCAGCTCTGTCGTCTGAGTCCCCCGGCAGCCTTCTTCATCATCTTCTTTCCGCATTTCTTTGGTGTAATACACGCTGCCAGCGTCCAACAATCTTCCGTCCAAGACGTTTTGCGTGTCTCTCTCATCCTGCTGGGTGGCAGCTTCTTCTGCAACAATGCCAGCCACGCCTGGAACGACCTCATAGATGCTCCCGTTGACAAACTGGTCGCCCGCACATGCACACGCCCCATCCCTCGTGGAGCCATTAGCCCCCGCGCCGCATTTATTTTTACTTGCATCCAAGCCGTCGCCGCCGCATCCTTCCTCCTGCTCCTTCCCAGCGGCATCAGTCTGTCTACTGTGCCCACCATCATCGGGACCACATACTACCCCTTTGCCAAGCGACATACCCATTTCCCACAGGTGGTATTGGGCTTCTGTCTGACATGGGGGATCATGATTGGAAGTTCGGCCATGGGGGTGTCCGAGCCGTGGACGGACAAATCGACCCTGTCCCTGTTGATGGCCTCCATTCTGTGGGTGATCATCTTTGACACGGTCTATGCCCATCAGGATTTGGAAGACGATCTGAAGGTCGGTGTGAAGAGCACCGCGGTTCTCCTCCAGAACTATGCACGTCTATTTCTGATTGTCTTGTATCTGGGTATGAGCGCATGCCTCTTCGCCTGCGGGTATTACGCCAACATGAGCATGGCCTTCTTTTCAGTTACGGTGGGCGGTTGTTTCCTATCCGTTGGTGCGATGGTTTTCTTGGTTGATCTCAAGGACCCGGTGAGCTGCTGGTCGTGGTTTTCGCAGGGGTTCTGGATGACCGGTGTCGCCATCTCGGGTGGGTTATTGGCGGAGTATGTCTCTCCGCCAAACGGAAGTTTCTGGTAATTAGGCACATTGTTTCACGCTTATGGAAACTTGGGCTCACTCAAAAGTGAATAAAAAATGAAGATAACGCGTCGGGGTCCAGATAGAAACACTGAGGTAAAGGGATAGACCTCATGATAACTATATATTTTCAGGCAGCCGTCTGCCCTCCTTCAGGCACCCACGTTAATTTCAACTTCATCGTCACTTAAATTTAACGTCACTTCATCCTCTTCTTTTTTACTCTCTACCTTCCCACCTTTCTTCTCCGTTTTTAATTTCTCTCGACACTAAAATCCTTTATCCCACAATCCCCTGTGGACCATGGGGATGGTAGACTGAGATGGGTCTAACGCTGATCGCCGTCCCGCTGATTGGCGGCCCAAATCAGGTTTCGAGCATGGAAGATCGGTCGGACCTCCAGGGTCGACTGCTTTTGTATTGGACGCTCTGCCTGCTATCCCAGCCGGATCATCCCCTGATTTTGCCAGTTGATTCGGAGAGGGGTTATTTATAAGACCTTCTGATATGAGCCGATCGTACAGTCGTTCCTATCCGCGCGGCTATTCGTCAAGGGAAGAAGTTATCCAGCAGGGCAGTGACCAGATCTAGATCCCACTGGCTCTAGATAGCCCGCTGCCCGTCCTCCCATACAGGAAGCTATAGGTAGATCTGCGAGACCGGGGACTATATAATACAAAATTGCCTTAGCCTAGATGAAGGTCCAAAAATGGCAAAATTGACCAGACACAGTAATTCGCAGGTCCGCTGTTTACGGACTTAATTGACAATATGTTAGTGGATCAGGAAAAAGAAGCCAACCCCATATGATTTGCACATGGGCAATGCCCGGGCTGTCCGATTCTCCAGCCTTGAGCAGACTGACGTACTCTGCATTTCTGGTGAATACCTAAAGCAGCCATAGGAAGCTTACAATGCGGGGGTACTTATATGTTGAACACTGCCTACATTGACCCTCTTGGGAATGGCTGGTTCAAAATCGCTCAATTTCTAAACTTCGTACATGTGTCAGTCGGTTTCACAGTTTCGGTTGCATCTTGGGATTTTATAAAGGCGTCCGTGTGACTGTCCGACGTAAAACTCCGGCGAATTTGTTCCAATTTCATTAAGCCTGAGTGCCGAAATCTCTCCGATCATATTTTTGGTGAAATCCCTTTCGTGCAAGTACAAGCAGTTTAGCAATCGCAGCGATCGAGTATCTGCTCCACCGAAACACGAAATTGATAATAGGCACCGATCTATATTCCCTGTCAAACCCAAATATCTCAGCCTAAAAACTATCAAGCAACCTCATTGATCCATTCAAAACAATTTCCGCATAGATCAGCGGCGATCCGAAGATCTCCCTTACAGAATCAAAAGTGCGAAACTTGATTTCAAATGCAGCTACTTTGAGCAATCGAACACATAGCCCCTCTCAACGTGAATCTTTACCAAATCGGCCACGAATGCAGATTAACTTTTGGGCTGCATAGAGAAAAAAAAAGGAAACATCAAGGATACCAAAGCCACTTGTCTGAGTTGTTGACAAGAATAGCTCGCTTCGAGCTCCCCTTCCCAACACACACGCGGCTTTAATTCGACGTCAAAAGAAGAGCCAATATCTTCAGGTCAACCCGGGGATCGAGCCGAGTGAACAATAGTCATGACTTGGTCGAAGCCTTTCTTGCAGCTTCGCGACCAGCGACCGTGGCTATTGCCTCTAAGGTCGTCGCAGTCTTTCATCGTGACAACGATATCACTGTCTATGTTCACGGTACCCACCGCTGTCCCCTGATAACTCAAAAAATAGACCCTCCGCTAATAATATTCGATATAGGATCTCTTCCTATATGCCATGGTACAAATGTTCTCACCAAGACTTTCGATCCTTACCTGACCGATGCAGATTGTCCCCGTCATGCCCCAGGCATTAGTCTCACGAGCCGGAGTAGCATTCGAAGATAGTAGGCGACAAAAGTACATCAAGTTAGATAGTATATGCTAATAATTCTCTCTTCTATCAGGAGAGTACTGGAACAGCGTCCTCCTCATCTCAGAAGCCGTGTCTGCCCTTGCATGCAGCCCCATATTCGGGTACATGATAGACGCCTCTGGCACGCGCCAGGGACCCTACCTATCCGGACTTGTCTTGTTGTTTGGCTCCATGGTTATTTTGACAGCTTCGCACTCAGTGACATGGTATATAATTGCCAGAGTGCTGCAAGGCGCAGCAACGGCAATGGTTTCGGTCACCGGTCTGTCCATTGTGACAGACGCAGTAGATAGAGCAAATTTAGGGCAAATGATTGGATATATTGGCACTGCCATGACACTGGGATTTATGTCTGGGCCACTGCTGGGCGGACTAATTTATCAAATTGGGGGTTTCTACGCTGTTTTTGGTATGGCCTTTGGAATCATTGCGCTTGATTTTTTCCTGCGGCTTGCGGTTGTTGAGAGGAGGATTGCGGAACGCTGGTTGTGCCTTATTGATGGTGAACAGCCGTCTCTGGAGAATGGTCATCTTTCTGAGCATCCGCCATATGGAGCTTTCGGGACTGTAGCTAGTCGCGTGGATACAGCTACAGAAATGTCCAAAGCCACTTTTGCGTTGGGAAAGCTTTTGAAGCAGCCGCGGATTCTTATTAGCCTCTGGGCGGTTGTTGTTGGGGCCCTTGTGGTTTCGGCGTTTGATGCGGTATGTGATGCTGCTTTCTTGGTTAGATTCGCACTGATATTGTGGCATAGACTTTACCAATTTTCGTGGAGAACACATTCCAGTGGAATGTACTGGGCGCAGGCCTTATCTTCTTGCCAGGTGCTTCGGCGGCCATTTTCCAGCCATTTTTTGGTATGCCAACACTAATTTCTCACACTCTCTGTTGCACGGATCTGACGTGTTTTTTTAGGACTTCTCTCTGACCGTCTTGGACCGCGATTGATTACATTCGCAAGCTTTGTCATCCTAGTGCCGAGTCTGATCTGTCTTCGTTTCGTGGCGAAGAATTCACCATCGCACATCAGTCTTCTGTGTGTGATTTTGGTTCTTGTCGGAATGTGCATTGACTTAACTGAGCCAGCGTTATTAGTGGAGATACAACGCGTTCTTGATGACATGGAAGCTGAAGACCCCGCCGTCTTTGGGAGCAAAGGCGCTGTGGCTCAAGCCTTTAGTCTGGAGAACATGGCCCATTTTGGCGGCTTAGCATTGGGGCCTCTGGTAGGTGGATTTGTGGAGTTTCGATATGGTTGGAAAGTTATGACTCTTGCGCTGGGGGTTCTTGCTGCGGTCACTGCGATGCCAATGTTATGGCTCAGTGGTCCTGTAGTTGAAGACTCTTGGACCGAGTCTGCTGATGAGCAAATGGAACGTGAACCTCTGTTGCCAGAGTAAGCGTGCATTATTATACTGCATATAGTAACACATGCATGGCATTTATTTCATATTTAATCTGAGAGCGTGACAGGTCAGCTCTGTGATTTAGACTTACTCAAAGCCCTTCACCCCTGCAGGTGGGGACTAAGCAGTCAGATCATTGGTATTCGGTACAAGTATACTGGCCTTTTGTTTGTGTCTCCCGGATCCTGTACATTTCGGAACCTGCGTGCATGAAATTGACCCCTATCCATGCATGCTTGCTTTCGGTGTTTTGGTTTGGAATTTGTACTGAAGACACAACACTTGGCAGTATGCGTAACCTTGAAGCAGCCATAGTTACACCAGCAGACGATGTACGAGATTGCTGAGGACCAAGGCAACCGGATTGCATCTTTAAGAAGGAGACAAACTCCAACTTCACGTAGCCACAGCGAGGACCCACAGAGGAACTGTCAACATGAAGCTTTTTGAACGATTTCGCAAAGCAATCTCGGATCTGTATGCAAATATACACGCCAGGCTCCCAAGCTCCCACAAAAGCAGCAACAACGGGAGCAAAGTACAGCAAGGTTGCTACTTCTTCCCAGCCGAGTCAGAGCGCCATGAAGCTACAATCATGGGATTTCCATCACGATGTTCCCTGCCACCCAATCAGTACGATCGTGTCTGCAAAGAACTAGCCCAACTAGCAGCGGCCATCACTGAGTTCGAACCCGTTCGCCTGTACGTACGGCCCGAAGAAATCCAATTGGCCGAGACTCTGGTCAATTCCTGTGTGCAAGACGCCTCCAGGATCACCATTATCCCGTGTCCAATTAACCACTGCTGGGTGCGCGACACAGGCCCAGTCTATGTACGCGACAGAACAGGCGCATTCCCGAATCAACGCTTCGCCATTAACTTCCGCTTCAACGAATGGGGCGGCAAGAAACCCGAAGACGAACGGGTTTGCTGGGGTCAGCGATGGCCCCTGATGAGCGAGAGTGTACTGCAGGAGAATGCGGAGTTTGCAAACTGGGTAATTAAGCACGACTGCTCTCCCAGCTCCGTTACGCAAATTCAGTCTCCGATTCGTGCCGAGGGCGGCGGGCTCGTCACCGACGGCGAAGGAACCCTGCTCATCACAGAGAGTAGCATTGTGTGTGAGGGGCGTAACCCAGGGATGTCCAAGGCCGAGATTGAAGGGGAGCTGAAGCGGCTGCTGGGGATTGAAAAAGTAATATGGTTCCCTGGGCGGCGCAATGTCGATATTACGGATGTACACATGGATGCGGAGGCGAGGTTCGTGCGTCCTGGTGTGATCGCTTACTCAAAGCCAAACCCCGTGTCAATCGAGCTGTGGCAGGAGATGTCTGCAGAGATACGGGAGATACTGGATCGTGAGACGGACGCTAAGGGGAGGCGCTTGCAGATCCACGCGATCGAGGAGCCTGACCCAGGCGGATTGGTCAATACAGATCAGGATGAATTATCCGCGAGTTATGTCAACTTCTACTTTGTCAATGGCGGCCTGATTATCCCAAAGTTTGGCGACGAGGAAAGGGACAATAAGGCCCTGGAGATGCTTCAGGGGTTGCTTCCTGACCGAGTGGTCCGGCAGGTCTATACGAATGCCATTCCCCTTACTGGTGGGGTGCTTCACTGCGTCACTCAACAGGTTCCTTCAATAGAGTGAGAGCCAATGAAATCAATGTGGCATTGCGAGGCTGGTTCTCTCGGTCTTTTTTGAAACGATCAGCTCTCAAAGCTTTGTCAACATGCATAGACATTGAGGTCTCGGAGTAGGTGTTCAGATGTAATCACATTCCTACTCAGACATCGCACGGCATATGTTAGATCTGTTGAACACTATGTATCTGAACTTGTGGATATTTTATTTTCCGGTCATTCTGACTTTAACTGGTTTGTGATACCAATTGATCTGGCCTGAAGAAGGTCTCCTTGATGATTCTATCTCGAAGGGCTGTTAAAACCCGGCTATACAACAAAGACAACGATTCTCCAAATATCACAACGAGCAAAATTTCAACGTCGAAACAACAAGAAAAAAGAATGAGCTCTGAAAACATTCAAAAACTCCAAGTCTCCTTGACATGTATAACATGGTGGTGGGCCCGATCGCGGTGTGACAAAGTATTGTCCGGACAGAGCCGATATACAACATCACATACTACATACAACATACAGCTAATCACAAGGATTAAGGTCCTAGCGGGTTGATCTAAAGTGGGAATCATAGGAAAGCGCTCATTTCAGAGCTCTAATACCGGAAAATATTGCGCTACAAATCATGGGGTTTTCCTTTTTTTTTGCTGGGCTCAGCTGCGCCCACTTAGATCGGCAGATCACATCAGGTATAAGTTGTCTGCGGTTCCTGCATGCTAAAACCTGCTGTGGTTTCTATGTCATAAAATAAAGTAGTCAGAATGATGTACTCATATATGGCGCAATCTATTTTTATTCCCACAAAGTCGAACGAACTAGTATATTCCAAGAGATACCAGCCACCTTGGTGTTCCAGCTATATGATTGCCATTAACATGGCATTGGTCTGAGTTACTCGGTGGTAGCACTGCTCACAGCTTGTAGTCAGTCAAAATGACATCCGGTTACCTGTGTCACGACGTTATCCCTATTGGTTTCGGCATACCACATCCACCTCGTACATGCATCCAGCTCGACGCCCTCACTCATCAGGACTCCGCCACACGCAATCTACACATCAATTCTCTGTGACCTGTTCAATGAACATTTATTCTACCACGTAGCTGACTTGAAACCATGCAGAATTGCCTCAATAGGCCGATCTAGTCACTATTTGAGTGGGAATCTTCATCCCCATGCATATAGCACGCAAAGCTTTAAACACATCAATCCAAACATAATTGGCTGTCTTCCAGGTTAACTGGGCCATGAGTGAGTTCTTTCTGTATCCCGTGCGACTTATTGCTTATTCCTTTCCGTGAGATCCAACGTAATGCAGCATTCCAATTGCGTGCAAACTTGCTCGCTAGAGAGTTTTCGCTATTTTTCTCTTTCGTTTATGTGGACCAATGTCCTGAGCTTCTTTAAACAACCTAGTTGCCCGGGGTTGAATGAAGAGCCCTACAAGGCATCCTACTAAAAGGACTTATAATTTGTGTCATAGTTCCCTTCGGTGACCACATGTTCTGCGATGCTATTTCAATTACAGAATTCGCCAGTTTCTCCAGTCCTTCTCGATCGACTCCTCTCTACAGTTATGGCTCTTCTTCCTGGTCCTCGTGAAGCTGTGCCTACTGGTAAGATCATACATTCGACGGGGTATCGAAATTCCTCCCCGGATGAGCTGGTTGATCTCGCGATTGAGAGCCACATTGCCCGTATACTCAAGCGTTCACTCGTTGGTGGTGATGAATCCTTCTATATTGCCGATTTGGGTCAGATACTTCGGCAACATCGTCGTTGGACCCAAAATATGCCCGGCATACGGCCGTATTATGGTATGGATTTCCCCATCCCTTACGTTTTGCTTTTCTTGTCTTTTGCTTTCGGAAGCAGATGGATTTGAAACCCATATTTTGAATAAGATCAGTAACATCGTTCGGCAGCGGTCAAGTGTAATTGCGACCCAGCATTTCTCAAAGTACTCTCAGAGCTGGGAACAGGGTTCGACTGCGCTTCTATTGAAGAGATCCGCTCAGTTCTTGATCTCGGCGTCGACCCCACCCGGATATTATTTGCGAATCCATGCAAAGCCCCCGCCGCCGTAGCTTTTGCAGGCGAGGTCGGTGTTTTGCGGACAACGTTTGATAACATCGACGAACTTGATACCATCAAGGCCCACATGCCTGAAGCACAACTCTTGCTTCGCATCTATGCAAACGACGACAGTGCATTTATTTGCCTGGGAGAAAAGTTTGGTGCAAAGCTAGATACGACTGAGCAGCTTTTATCGAGGGCATGGGAGCTCGGTCTGAATGTAATCGGAGTTAGCTTCCATGTTGGTAAGTTGATGTTTGTGTAATCTCAACTTGGTCTATATTGCTGACTCTTGGACCATTAGGAACTGGCGCTACAGATCCTGCATCATTCTGCAAAGCCATCAAAGATGCGCGTACGGCATTCTCACAAGCTGAGCGGTTAGGATTTCACCCGAAGATCCTCGATATTGGCGGTGGCTTTCAAGACAATTGCTTTGAGTCTATGGCCCCGGTCCTCCGAGAAGCAGTTCGGTTAGAGTTCCCAGCTGGTATCACAACTATTGCCGAGCCAGGTCGGTTCTTTGCTCGTAGCGTTTACACTCTGGTATGCCGGGTGATTTCGCGTCGACGGCAGCTTGGGAGTGCGGCCCTATCGGGTGTTCCGGACATGCTTTATCAAAATGATGGTATTTACGGCAACTTTATGAATGTGATCATGGAGAAAGAGACCATGATTCCTCATTTAGTGAAAAGTAAGAAGGTCAGAGGTAGTCTATTGCATAAAAGCAGGACTGTTGTGGAAAATGGGAGAGCGAATGATGCTTTGCATGCAACAGCACATGGACATCGTTACTCGATTTGGGGACCTACTTGTGATAGCACCGACTGTGTTGTGCGTGAGGCGACTCTTGAGTGTGAAGTTAAAGTTGGAGATTGGCTCAAGTATAAAAATATGGGAGGTAAGTATTGCACATTGCATATCGCCATCTGATTTGAGAGGTGGTGTAGAGAACTGACAGACCTGCAGCGTATACAAGTACTACTGCTACTCAGTTCAATGGTTTCAGCAGTGCCTACGATACAATTTATGTCAACAGTGAAACGCTGATTGGCTATTAGTCGATTCTGTTGCATTTCATTCAAACGATTCGGCTTTCCAGTTAGTCAATGACTTCAAATAGAGGGTCATTTCTGTTTACAGAAGCTTTTGTGCCAAATATACAGACCATTGACCTTTTGGGCAAAACTTCACACAATGGGATGGGCTGTATCCCACCCTCTTGTGAATGCGAGAATTGAAAAATCAAATCAAGCCTTGGCCGAGAATTGTCAATTTATGTTGCAGCAAAACAGGAAGAATGATTGAGGATACCAGGCCACATAATGTTGTAGAGGTACATCCTAGGATGATAGCCGCATCCGGACTAGCTTTATTCTTGTCTGAGAAGACATGAGTGTCGAACGAATCAAGGACGCCACGGAAGTATGAAGTTTGTCTCGATCAGGTAGAAAGAATAGCCTGGGGCACACCGTGTCACTTTGTCGTACCCAGTCTGTGCATATGTGCACATGAATTGTGAAATAATTCCATGAATAGCCTGCATTCATTCAGGCAGCCTCTTGCGTATATCTATCCCAAAAACCATGACTACCTACTGAAATTTGACCAAGATTGGTCATCCGAAATGAAACAAGAATCACACGCTGAACAAAGACACCATAATTTCCAGGGATTTTCCTATCACTCCATTTGGAGCAAAGATAACAAAAAGGATATCAATATAGAAGAAAAAGAACAAGAGATAAAAGGAAACACAAAATAGGAGAAGACATAAGAAGATTGCCGAGACCAGCGGAGACAAGTGACAGAAATGGAAAATGTAAATGAAAAGAGAGACAAGAGGAAGCTCTTGAACGACATTATACCTTCTCCATCCCAGACATCGAAACATCATCCTGAATCGCATTCTCTGGGAGGATAGGTGGTTTAATATCCATGCCATATCGTTGAGCATCAGAAGCAGGTTCGCCCTGTTTCTCTGGCATATCAGAGGACGCCTGATTATCGGGTCGTTTTCGGCCTAGTCGCTCGCACCAGTGCTCAGCACTGACCAATGTATCATTGACAACGCCACTGACCTGCGCCATCATGTCCAGGCCCTCCTGGGCTAGAACTAGGATTCGATGAGCGCTGACCGTGGCATCTGAGGAGGCAGCCGGGGAATCTGGGGGTGGGTGCGATGTTGATGCAACCTGGAAGCGGTGTGGCAGAGAGGTCAGGTGCCGACGCACCAGATGGCGGGCATTTTCAGGCAGGGCACCGCCCGCATATTTGGAAACCACATCCACGACCTGTTTCAAGGTCGAGAGCACATCGGCCTTGACGGCTTGGATGCGCTGGGTAAGCAATGAAGCGCGTTCCTGGCCACTGCCTCCGGCCTCCATATCCGACTGGGATTGTGATTTGTGGTTTTCCCACTCGTTGACAGCACTATGCAGAGCTACAATCGATTTGCCTAGTCGACCATTTGCCCACCGAAGCCAGGTCAGACAGTATTGCAGACTGCGCAGCGATTCTTCGCTCATGGCGACTCCAAGACCAGACGTCGAAATGACTAGCCGGCTTTGCCATGTCGCCGACGGGCGTCTTCCGGGCTTCTCCTCGTAGTGGGGGGACCGAGTTTCATCGTATGGAGGGAGCGTCTCCGCCATGGACAGATCGGACGAGCTCCGTGTTCGCGGTTGGGGAGCTAAATCGTCGTTTCCCTCTTCCGCGCCCATTGTCCTAGGCGAAATGCTTTCATCCATCTTTCGTCGCTTTTTGGCGTGTGTGGAATTCGCATTCGCGGAGTCCCGTCGCTGCAGCGCCCAGCGAAGACCGCTCTCGACGCCAGTCTTACGGCCTACCGTACCGACGGTATTCGCGACAGGTGATCCGATATTGCGCTCGATGAACTCAGCGCCGGACTTGAATCGCGGTGAATAGGACTTTGACGTAGCGTAAGCAGATACTGAGCCGTTGATTGCAGAAGAGATAAGGGGATGGGAAGAAGTTAGCAGAGACAATAGTGGCTCTGGAGGCGGTGGGTCCGGCGAAGCGACGGGAAGTGATTGTCGCGCTATTCGAGGAGAATGTCCGAAATCTATATATTTCAGGATTAGTTGGGTGTTCGTCGCACAGCTATCCAGATCCAGTTGCGATACGGTGGGCTGATTCGGCATATCAGAGCTACATACCGGAACGAAGACCCTCGAGGGCCTGCGCGGCTTCAAGGTCATCCATGGATAATACACTTGCAGCGCGACAAGATCGGTCTTCAGATTTATCAACATCCATCACTGATGGATGAGCATTATGAAAAGGCGGAGCCGTGAATGACGGAGCGAGGTTACTTGTAAGCGCGGAGGGGATCGAATTGGCTGACGAGGTCCGAACCGTGGCGTTTATCTTTTGGGCAGGTGGTCTTGGCCCAGAGATTTTCGGAGGTTCCATGGCGGGTCACAGATCGTCCATAGATAGAGAGAGAGCAATGAACCCCCATAGACGTCGGAGTTTCGCATCGCCTTTCACGTGAAAAAGTGTCACTTAGTCACTAGTCCTAATCAGGAAGGATTATGAGAGGGTGAGGTAATCACATTTTTACGGTACTTGGTACGCCATACAACCTAGTATGGGGCCCTATGTACCTTTTCTACATCACATGCCAAATATCTTGATCCTTCGCCCCAACAAACCTACTTCGTACATCCATTCGTCCCTCAACTTCGATCTTGCCGAGAATCGCCTCCATAAAATAGGTCATGTTCATTTACAGAGTGACTTTGATGCAAAATACAACATACAACATAGTCAAGAATCGCCACAATTATGCCCTGTATACGGAGTTGCGCCCTCGCTATACCATACCTACCTATAGAACCTCGGAACCAAAGGACATTGCTCAATGAGCACATCAACCTATATTGTACTAACCAAACAGAAGACCCCGTGTTCCACGATCCCGGATAAACAAAAAAGTCACCAAGGAACCCCTCCTCGGTCCATCATCACCATACAACGTATGTATCCATTCCAGATGTAACTCGACTAGTACCTCTGCGTGCATGTACCCCAGCATGCGCTAGGGTGTGCTCGACAGGTCGAATACGAAAGCGAATGTGATTACCCATGATCTCCGACATCCTTTCTCCACGAACCAGAAGTGAGTTCTACTTATGCGCCGGGTTCGGCTCGCCTACAACATACTGCGTAGTTAGTTACACTTCTCTGCCCAATTCTCTACACGTATCCGTACGCCGTACGAATACTTCGTACCGGTGTAAGCTGTGCATTCAAAATGTCCCGGAAGACCTTGCTCCGTCCTATCATATGTCGACAACATACAACATACATAAGGCGATTCATTAATGATCACTTATCTTTGGCCTGCGATTCCCATTTGCCGCTCTGTTTGCTAGTACGAGACAAGTCTGCTCTTTGCCAAGGGTTTTGTACAATGGTACATAATATTCGACATTGATACTCGGTACTATAGCAATGCTAGGAAATTTCATTTAATAATACGTTACAGGCCTAAGCTCATAGTTGGGCCGGTGCCGCCTATTTCGGTTGATTGAGCTCGGCATGTGAAGTGGGGGGTGGGGGGGCATTTTTACAGTTGACATTCGGGAGTTGGAATGAAACTTTCTCGACTTTTTGAGTATTGTTGTGGCCTGTCAGTGGACGACTCAAGCATTCAGGCAAAAGTCTATGATTTCTTCAAAGTACAACTAAGGTACACAAGGGTATGGTTAAGTACAACATGTGACGAGAGTAAAGGTAATTTTCGACTTAAACACATGCAAAATGGGACAGAGTTGCATGCTATGTTCATCAATCACAGGCGAAACGAGGAAACACCGCTCAAAATGTCAAATGCGAAACACAAAATCATGAAATATGAGAATGAAAAATGCGCGAATCAATCGCGCAGTCATTATAGGCGTCATTCGTGTCTCATTCAATGGGCAAACGCGCCCTCTAATCTGCCCTCGCAATGAGCAACCAGCCCCCCTTTACAAAGAGAGCATAGCTTCAATAACATCTCCCTCATTGTACACATCCACATCATCAGTCTCATCCGCAGCCAATTCTTTCGCTGTGAGATGTGCCGCCATTTTCTGATTCACTCGGTAGCAGGCGACCACCTCATTGGTAATGCGACGGGATGGCGATACCAACGCCTTGATGTCACACAATGTTTCGCCATAAGCATGAAGTATGAAGCGCGACCGTGGACAGCGTTGATAGGCATATGAGGCTAGCAATTGAGACCACTCATTGCGACTGTTTTGCCAAGTGTGGATGAGCGGATGTTTGCCCGCTTCGGGGGGACTGAGTGCGGCCGCACTTTCGGCCGCTTGGCGTGAGATGGGAGAGAATTCATCACTGGTGGAAGTGGAGTGTCCTTGGTTCCATTGCTGGTATAGACGATTTATGGAGTCTTCGACTTCATGGAGCACCGATTTTAACTCATCGCTGTGCTCAGATTCGGTTTTTGATGCTTCGAGAGCTTCATTCCAGGGACGAATAAGATCCGCATCAAGTTGATTCTGAATATCATATTCAGGGAACGCCTCGTTGAGACCTTTGAGAATCCTGAAAAGCTCGGATTTGGCAACCTCAAACTTGAGATAGTCGACAATGTTCGTCATTTTGGGCTTCCGATCGGGGTCCCGGTAAGCAGGAAGCGCACGTTGTTTGGGGCTGATCGTTTTGCGGTATTCAGTCCAGGCTTGCTCTGAAAGATGAACGCCACCTTTACGGCCATCCACAAGATGACTCAAGAGGCAAGCCAACTCTTTAGCTTTAGGAGAGTCGATTGACTCGTCGTATGCCAATTTCTCATGCTCGACGGTACATCGACCTAGATTTGAGATGTTGAGATTAAACGCGAACGCAGTCTCCAAGAAGTCTTCTGTTGCTTTTAGTGATTCCATGGGAACTGAGTGTTTTGTCAGCCCGTAATGCTCGGGCGGGTACTCATACTCGGGCATGGGCGAGTTCTGGAATTTCTGGACAAGCATAGGATCCCAGCAAATCCAGGGCGTATCGCCATCGTAATCTCCGCCAGACAGCATGCTGGCAAGCGGGACATCACCTGTGGTGGGAAACACTATAACGTCTTTGAAATGACGAAGTTCGCTTTTCCATACCGCTCTGCGCCGTTGGATATCTGAAGGTACATGTGCCGGTAGCCGACCGACGAGAACATCTATGCCATCAAGTAGATTGTCTTCGAATTGACCTTGTGGGTCGCGCCAATTGGTCGAGAAGCCAAAATGAACTTCGTCCGGTGCAAGAACTCCATATGGATCCGCAATGCAGTAAGCATAGGTTGACAGTGGGACTTCAATCTTGAGTTCTTCAACATGTCGCTCCAGAAGCCATGTCAAATATTGACGAAGGTTCAACCGAAGTGGGTAAAAGTCTCGTGGAGCAAATCCTGCCTCCGAGAAACGGATGATAGACTCCCCATCGTTGGTCATCCACTGCTCCAATCGTCGTGCCTTGCCAGTCCCATTCTCACTCGACGATTTGTATTTCTGGAGCAGGGCTCGACAAACCACGGGGTTGTTCGAATGCAAAACTTGCATAAAATCATCGTAAATTCTCTGCATGCCATCTTGAGTAAGCTTGGCAATGTACTCCTTCACGTCCCCTCCGTGTGCCAGTATTAGGAGAATCTGAACATTGAGATACACGGGGCGCAATGACTTAGACCAATCGAGAATTTCAAGTGTCATTTTTTCAACATCAACTAGGTCAGTACATTCCTGTGGATGAGGGTGTATCTTCAATTGCGAGTCTGAGATTTGAATCCAAAAATCATCGTCGTTCAAGCCAGTGATACTAGATTGATGAGAATCAACCATCCAAAGACCCTTCGCACCTGCGATTCTGCCCTGAAAGGTACTAGGAGTAGCGGTGGTTATTCCCAGTTGATCGCAAATCTGGTTGGCAACAGCTCTTGACATCAAAGCACATCCATCATTCATGACAGGCCGGGTTGGATCATCTCGTAAACGAAGCACTTGAGCCGGCTTCAAAGTAACCGTGCTAAACGTTTTCGATAAACCCAAAGAGAGACGCTGGAAGAGTTTGCAATTGCTCTGGTTACCATTCGCGGACATCGGCATATGCCATTCCAGCAAAGTGTCCACACTCATCGGAGTATGGCCGTCGCTTCTCTGCCCGGGAGGTGCTACCGCTGGTGGCAGCTTATACCTATGATCGAAGTCTTCACCGTCAACGGCAAAGAACTCCACCCGAATTCGAGGCTCGGCTTTAGATTTTCGCTTAGTCTTGACTTCTTCACGATAGTACGCCCGCCATGTCCGTCCGAGACAGCTGTGATAATGCCGCGCGAGCCAGTAAGCAATGCTTTCACGTAGGACAGATGGATAAGACGGTTGTTTTTGATGGCTAGGAGGCCTTTTCGGGGCTGGAATCGTGAGTGTCAGGAATCTATCCGAACCGAATCTTCGACGAAATCGACACGTCCTTTCCAGCTTCAGGGGGTTGAGTTTCATTTTGAATACACCCGTCTCGGACTCCTCACACCAATCCATGTCTCCCGATAACACCACTACCTCCGAGTGTTTCTGTGTCTTGAAATCGCCAACTGCAGCCTCCCACGCTCGGCGTGGCGATTTCTCTGGCAACATACGACCATAACGTTGAGCGAGCCCGCTGACCCATAACCAGAAGTCGTGTTGAGTATTGAACGTGAGACGATCGCCAACAAGTATCTGTTTGAACGGTATACCACCCCACACCCGCGCAATTTATTCCAACTCGTACCGGGAACGCATTGGTATTTTCGGTGAGAAGGAGCCGTCCGTCGAGAATGGACCATATGACACCAGCTCGCCCACATATTCCTGTTGAAGAGAATACTCCGTCTCGGCGGGATCAGCATTGCCCATCATGGAGGACGCAACATCATCCACCGTGCGTATCATCTCTTCGGTATTCATAGATCCAAAACTCGAGTCTGCATAGGTGGATTGGGTATCTATTGGATCGCTCATCTCCGTCATGACTGTATCAAATGATTGCGCCATGCTATTATCGCGAGACATGAAGACTGAAGAATCAGCCGTCGTAGCAAAGCTGGTATTGGCTGAGTGGGGGATATCGTTGCGTTTGTATTCATCTGATGCTGCACTGAGCTTGTCAAGCAAAGTAGGCTTCTTGAACTCGACATCTTCCTGGGTAGTAGGAAGTTCTTTGCTGAAGCTATTGCCAAACCCAAAAGATCTAAGATCCATTTGTTTCAACGGCGATTGAGAGGCCGGTTTAGCCGATTTGGGGGATTTTGATGGTGACTGAACAGATCCAGGAGTTTGCGCAGGTGATTGTGCAACCCCTTGAGTCTTCGCTGGCGACGAGGTACTCGTCCTCCTCTTCACCTGGGGGGTAACATTGCTTTGTTTAGATGATGAATGAGGAGCTGCATTTCTAGGCGACGATTGGTGAAAGGCCTTATACTGCGTCGGCTGTTCCTTTGCTGGCAAAGGAAATGTCGCAGAGAACTTCGCCGGGGAATTGGAACTCTCTTGATTCTTTCCAATCGATTGAGCGAACCTTCCGCCCCTTCCCGGCGATGGTCGAACCTGACCGTTCGCCGGCGACGACGGTATGCCCCGTGAACCCCGCGCCGGAAGTTCCCTCACTCGATCGTTATTGACAGGCAAGCTCCCGGTCCCAGAGTTCCGCCGATACCCCTGGAAAGCAGCCTGCACTCTTCCAGGAAACTGCAAACCACCATCCACACTATTCCCCAGCGGCGATTGAGCCACCGCAAACCCCTTGACAGGTGAATTAGGCGCAGTATGAAAGTTCTCGTCTTCATCGTCGTCGTCGTTATCCAACCTTCGTTTCTTTGGTGATAAGCTCATGGCATCTCCAAAAGATTTAGCAGCTAACCTTTTCTTCATGTCTACGACACGACAGTTCGCCAGAAAATATTCCTCATCTCTCATGAGCGCCAGGAACTGCTTCATACACGCATCCTTCTGCGGACCGGTCAGCGCGAGTCTAAGCGGCGGTTCCTCGCTGGTGTGCCGCTGGCTTCCTCGACGATCTGCATTTGTCTGATGGAGCTGGCCATTAGCCGGTACCAGATTCCCGCGGACCCATTCCTCGAGATTGTCGAGCAGAGACTTCTTATCGACCTTTTTGTTGAAGAATAACGGGTTGATGTGTTTGAATACTTGGACAGGTAGACTGTGATCTTTCTCTCGAGCTGCGGGAGACTGGAGACCTGGAAGAGGGATATTCAGATCGAATCTGGTGTTTACCCGGGCGACGAAAGTGCGGAAATCTCCTTTCTGGGGTTGTGGGGTAGTCGGGTGTTCCATGGTTATGGGACGAATGTAGAGCACATCGGCTCCCATTCAAACTTCCAAGGAAAGGGATTGAGGTGACCTATTGTGTGTTTTGGATATGGAGTAGAGATTGAATTGACAGGCTCTGGGTCTGTTTGTCGTTAGTCCCAAGCGAAGGTCTCGTAGTGGAAGTAAACAAACAAGCTACCCCTGTAGACATTTATCGAGTGTCAGTAGAATCCTACAACATTGAAGATCGAATGGTGGCAAAAGACGTTTTCGAAAAACCAGAAGCAACAAAAATTACATCTGGATTAAAGCAACTTCATATTCTCGGCTCTTGGAGCATGAAAAGTACCCTGCTCCACGTCTTGTAGGAGAACTGTCTACGGAGGACCCGCGCCAATTTCGGGTAGCTGCCATTGGCGTTCCCCACCTGCGAGTCACTCGGGCACCTCTCCAGTTTGACGGGATCACAATCGAAGGTGCATGGTGGCTGATGATTGCGCCCGGTTATCCCGCTTCTGGCGGGATTAATGAGAGAATTGATACAGAACTTGCAGTCAAGAATCAAATGAGCGCGGCGGTTCGCTAATGGTAGATTCGATGTATGGATGGAGAGCAAAAGAGATAGAGGCTTAAAGTGAAGTCGATACAAAGTAGACGGCAGCGATTGCATTCGCTAATCAGATTTTTTGCACTTCTCATTTTCAGACATTACCCAAGTGACATTCAACAAAGAATGCCAAGGGTGCTCAACTCCACCCGCAAGGTTCTCCATAGCCATGCTAAGACTTCCCAAAAATGAGCCGTACACCCCTGACTTCCATTACTCTTGACCTCCGTGAGAATCGGTGCCTTCCCTTCGCTCGTTCTCCGGCTCAGTCTTATCTGTCCATAGATCGGCTTCCTTGGGATCAACATGTTTGCTGTGGACAGCGAGCTTGTAGCCAATGATCAAGATTATGTAGAGGGGTATACTGATATACGAGGCAATGAAGGACTTGACATCAAACGTCCGAACACCCGACTCAAAGCTAAAAGAGTCGAAGACAATGGTGACGGATATGAAAAGGCAGAGAACAAGAGCCAAACAGGTTCCGGGCAGCCCAAAGCGTGCTCTAAAAGCCAGGGCCTTATCTGAAACGCCTTGCGCCTTTCGTGCACGCACAAAACAGATGTGGGTGACAAGAATGGAAATCCACGTGAGCAGCCCAAGCATTGTGACCATATCCACGAAATATCCAAAGACAATCGTTGAGTCCTGACCGACGTTGAGATACGCTAGAGTTGCCAGTGACGAGCACACAGTCAAGGCGTAGATTGGAACGCCCCTCCGAGTAGTGCGTGAGAGGAAAGCAGGTGCACGACGCTTCAAGGAGAGATCGCACATTGCCTTGGTTGCCAGATAGAGATCATAATCCGCGATCGACAGGACGAACAACAATATGCATGCATTGAGCAAGTCCGGTAGGACGGAGAGACCTGCCAAATACAGAGCTGCAACAAACGCCGATGCGGCGGCCTCATGGGAGGCCTGGCTATGAAAAGCCACGGACATTGTATCTTGGGGGACGATCATTCCAAGAAGGGTGATCGCCAGTAGATGGAAGACCATGATTCGATAAAATGTGTTCTTAATGGCCCTTGATGTCGCCTTTCGAACGTTCGGAAAATGAGCCATGCCGGTTCGCTCGCTCCCGATGTACGCAAATGTGGCGGATGACATTGTCGAGCACGTTATATAGAACTTCTCCAGCAACGCATGGTCGTCATAGTGATGAATGCCGAAGCCACCGGGATACGACCAATATCGAAACCCTCGTCGATCATGATCTGGTCCTCCTCCCAACGCAATGACGGTTGACAATATCATGAGTCCGAACATGACAAGCAGTTTGAACGACGATACATAGAACTCAATTTTACTTGGAAGGCGGTGGTTGATGAAATTGAGAGTCACGATGACAAAAAGGAAGATGGTAATCCAAGTGCCAGGGTTAACTCGCTCAGCATCCACCCAATATGAGACGACCAGCGCTGCAGCAGTGAGCTGGTTCGGTGTGACAACAGCATATTTCAGCCAAAATCTGGGGATAAGGTCAGTAAAGCGAGCCGAGGCGACCCAGTTATTACCGTGAGAGGAAAAAGAAAATGCAATCTTACATCCAGCCTAAGCTGAATCCAAGCGCAGGATCACAAAATCGAACCGCTTGATCTGCCACCGTATACGGTTTCGGCAACCATGAGCCTACCTCACCCAAGGCAGATAAAACGAGGTAAACAGCAAACCCAACGATGGTATAGGAAATTAAGATGGCTGCTGGCTATAACGAATCAATATCTTGGCCAGCAAACCTGCTCGAAAATGACTTACTCCGCTCCTATTCTGGGGTTAATATGGGTTGGACATGGGGGAGAATCATGCATTCTGGGGAAGCAGTCTTACATGGACAATGCTCTTCCAGTACCAACCATCAATCCTGTTCCAATTGCCGATCCAATAGCTACACACTTGTGTTAGAATGGTGATTCTCGCACAACGATGGAGATACGGACTGATGATGCTAATCTGACGGGGCGTCAATGATCCGTATATATCGGTGAAACCGAGGGCATGTTCGGTCTGGCGAACTTCTGGGGAGTCGGTTGATGTCGTTGGTTCAGTGCTGGTGGGCGAGAGCTCACAAGCAGACGACTGCGACCCCGGTCGGCGCTGTGATGACATTTCCTATCAAATGAGTTTGTCGAATCAAACTTCCAGGCTATTGAAGCTTTCTAGAGAAATTAGTTTTTTGGCATCAAAAAGATCCAAGAACTCAAGGCATAAGAAAAGTAATGGGCACTTCGGCAAAGAACACTCGGAATAACGAGTGCCATGCAAGTGCGAGTATAGGAAAGAACGAGGCACCATCGATGGGATCACAGATCATTGGGATATATTTTCTATATGCAGGAATCCCATTATGGGAGAGTCAAAATAGAAGGAGCATGAACAAAAATAGAATCATTTCCCAAATGTGCCCCTAATGATGGCTACAAAGCCCATTGAGGAAGCACCGAAAGTGATCAGTGTCTATCAAAGGCCACAAGATCACAAACGCCCAAAAGAAAACTTGTTCAACCCCCCCAAAAAAAAAAAAAAGCACCAGTCGGTTGCATACTGAAATCCATGTCCCCGTAAAATGGGGCCAGATGGAGAGAGGAGATATCATAAAAGTCTTTATCGAAGATTACCAAATAGCAGCGGTTCGGGAAACGACTGGCGTTTTTATGGAACGGTCGCTCCCTGGGTGAGGCGGAGGGGTAACGCGAGATACGTAAGAGGTGTTCCTATTCATCAATTCATCGCGACATGAGCGAGTCGCTCGACTCTGTGCGGGGGAAAATGCGGGTGTAGAGGGAATCGCTGGACTCGGTGCGGGGGAAGTGTCGCTGGTGCTTTCGTGAAATCACACGGTCGGTATAGACACCCTTGGCGGAGCCCCGAATGACCTGCTCAAGATACTCGCGGAAATCTGTGGGGTGGAAGTCAGGATAGAGATCCTGTGTGGTGTGGTAGCCAAGATACTTGGCGTATTCGGGGTTGTTATCGCCGCGAATTCCCCAAGAGAGCTGGTATTCGGCCAGATAACGGGGAATGAACTTGATCGGGTCGAAGGGATAGGTTTCACTGGCTTGTCGGGCCGCCACGACTCTGCTGCAGATGGTCTCTTCGGGCACCTGTGCTCCGGAGAAAAACAAATTTTTAGTTAGCCGTGTTCTGTTCATCCCGAGCCCGAGCGTCAATTGCAACTTACGTAGTTTCGATCGATCTTCTCCTCGCTCAGTTCCTCCATCAACTCGTAAATCTTATTTTGTGTGGAGACCAGGTTGTAGGCGAGGATCTTCTTGTTCAGGGTACGGGGGTCGGAGATGATCATGGCCATGTAGCGACCGATGTCTCGCAAATCGGTCAAAGCTGTGGGCATGTTGCCATCACCGATAATCTCATCGTTGCCAGAGGTCATGGCATAGTCGACGCGCCCGGAAGGGAGGCGGGGGTAGGCCAGCTGGTACCACCAGCCGACATCGACTATAGTATAGGGAATCCACAATTGGCGAATCTGGTTGTAGACAATCTCTTTCTGTACAACGCACAAGCCTGGTCAGTCCACCGATCATTATACCGCGCCACATTGCTCATACCTCGTCACGCAACCACATGATACCACCCGGTGGGCAAACGGTGATGAAACCACATGGAACAAATCGCTTCACTCCGGTCTTCTTGGCTGCTTTGGCAAGGGGGATCTGGTCCTGTTGCTCAGCGGGACCAACACAGCTGATCACCACATCGATCTCAGCCAACGCTTCGATAAGCTGCTCCTCAGGGGCCTTCAAGTCGCATTTCCGAATCTGGCATCCCCGATCCTGAAGGCGCGTAATAGCTGGTTTCTGGGCCGAGATAGGGCGAACAAGAGCGATGACCTCCTGTAAAAATCAACGAAAAACGAAATCATTAGTCTTGGGATCACTGGGGAAGACCTCAGGTTGGGCCGCTTACAAAGTCACCAGTATCCAACAATCCGTTGGCGATAGACCCTCCGGTTTCACCCGCTGCTCCAACCAGCAAAACCTTGGTCTTGGACATGTTGAATCAAAAGTAAAGGGTGAGGATACGAGGGTATATGATGGTGAGATAGATTTGAAAAATGGAAGGGTTGAAGATCGAAGAGGTGAAAGAGAGAAAGAAAAGCAGGGATTGGGTAACAGGTTTAGGACCTGACGACGTTATAAATTCCCAAGGCTCAACCCACTTTCTCATCCGCAGCAGTGGGTCAGTGGATGTTCGTTCCCCTCGTTTGAGGGGGAGAGGTCTTTCTTTTTTTTTTTTTTTTTTTTCATATCAGGTGTGTCATAATTTCTCATAGCTACTGTATTTTATAATATTATTTCTCTACAGCATTGTATATATTTGACTACCATGTCCGATTTAATCTATTCCTTTCTTTCTTTCACGGGCCGGTGACTCGGGAATAAGAACCCTAATAGGTCGGCGAGGTTACGTCATGTTACGGCTTCCCGGTCAGCAGCCAATGTGGGATAATGATGATGTTTGCAGCCATTCTGTATATCTTGAGATGGATATAAAGTCCACTATTTCCTGATTAATTGATACGGTGAATAGAGAACTATGCTGGTAATATCGGAATTCTTCAATCCCTTCTGATCTTGTCAGGAGACACGGACTACCACTTTAGTCCTAGTCGGACAGAAACGTACCTTGAACAGCCCTCTCAAAGCCATACGTTGTAGCCAAGCCTCTTTATATCCCCCTTGTTTGCCGTGCAGAATCTCTGAACACCCACGTCACAAATCCCGATTTACCTGGTCACAGCTCTCAGCCCGGTTTCACACAATGGGTGACGAAATAGTAAACGATTAGTCAGGGTCCGGGTGTCATTGGTGGCGTAGCGCCCCCAAAAAAAACGGGGGTTTCAAGAGGCCATGAGACACCAATCATAGGACATTCTTTTTTCAGGGAGATATGATGCTAGATGGTAAGAGCACATGCCGTAACTAATTGCTTGTGACCTCCCCAAAACCGAGTCTTGGGAGCAGATCGCAAAAGCCCTGAGCTAAGGAGGGGCGCCAGCCACAACCGGGAGATCTGTGCCTGGCGTAATTCCCCTCCTTTTCCCACGAGTATCTGGGGTCCAAATTCGGTCTTGCCGGCTTTGCGAGGAAACCTACGTTGTATTTCACCCCTCATGGTCTGCATTCATTTCTGGGGTTGGTGGGGTAAGGTGACTCGCATTGCGTCTTTGGGAATTCTTCTTAAACCAGTAGGCGAGGGTGAAGATCTCTTGCCAGGTCAGCATCGCGGGGAATGCAGCACAGAAGGCCTGAACTAGTGATGTTCTGGGCCTGAGAGTCTCTTGACCAATATGATTGCTTGGGAAATTGATCATCGTGATGGGCGGCTAGTCAAAATGGTGAAATTATTGAAAACCTGGGGAATCGGAGAACTAGAGGTCTCATGAAAAGAGCAGACAGCGTTGTATGAGCTAAATTGAATTCTCGACTTTTTGACTTTCCATAATATGCACTGCAACCAATAATGCCTCATAGCAGATCGATCTGTTTCATCTCACCCGTTGCCAATCCAGACTAGAGTGTGCCTTGGCATCTTTGATACTCAGACAAGCTTCCAAGGTTCATTCCAAGATTGCCCATGAGTAACTAGTGTAATGGGGGGAGCTTGGAGGTGTCGGTAGACCTTCTACCAAATTTCCCACATGAAATAATATATATCAGGAAAGGTGGCGTCCACCTCGGTTATATTCAGGGTTTGATGCTATTAATACCAAAGTACCAACCGAAGTGACTTCATTTACCGTAGGGCATTCCTTGCTTTGGGATCTACACTCAACCATACAACGTACAACATAGCTACCCTCTCCTAGTTGTAATCGTCTAATTCATATGTTTACACTCTTGCCAGCGACTGCTTGATAGAGCAATGTCTTCATGGCACTCCATAGATATACATTCTATATTCGCTTACAACGTTCATCAATCCCAGTATACAAACAAACAGAGAGGATGATTGGCAAAGTCTCTTGAATTCAAGTGAAAGTATTTAAATGGGGTATATCGCAAATGAAAAACAACTCCCTCCTCATAGCGGCTTAACGAGCTCCCCAAACAGCGCACCGCGGGCTGCATAGCTCGCAATATCCACAACCTCCTCCGGAGTCAAAGGAGTCAATTCACCTGGCTCATACATAAAGTTTCGAACTGGCTCGCCGTTGAAGGAAATGTGGACCATTCGCATCCTCTGTCTTCTTCTCTCCTCCATGATATTGACCCATTGGGCCTTGACATCCGCGAGATGTTGCTCTCGCGCCTGTTCCCCCTTCCTCCATGCCGCGATCTGGTGGCCGATGGAATTGCTTGGATCAAGCTTCCATCCGACTCCCCAATCGGGGTCTTCTGCAACGGCCGTTCCGTCCGAATTGGCATTTTCCCACTCCCAGTAGTTCAGATCGGTGATTTCTTTGTCCGTACGGCACAGATTTAAGACACTGCGGGGGCCGAGGTAGTGTTGGCGGATGTGGAAATCCACCTGATAGTGGGCAAAGAGCACAGTAGCTTCGTCGATGGGCTTTCCTGACTGTGCCTCTGTTTTTCCCAGAATAACATCGATTTTGTCGTAGTACTGCTGTTGTTGGGAAACTGTAATATCTTGCCAGAAGGTTGCGTCGTCACTCTGGCAAGGCTTTGTATCAAGAGGAGACACATATTCGTCCTGCACGCTTTTGCAGGCGAAGAAAGGTGGGTATTGGGAGATGAGATATGATCCTGCAGTAATATCTGCATTCATCATATATGGAGTAATGTGCAAGTCCTTGCATTCAGTACATTTGAGTGCTTCTTGCAAAGCGTCATTGTGTGGGGACTTGGGCTTGTTAGAACATAGACCATATACAGGCTTTTGGCAAGTACGGGACTGTACGAGTTTTTCTTGGAAAGCTTCTGTCCAGTTCTTCCGAGAAGAAGCTGCGCGCTTTGTAACGCGTCTGTTGCTCTTTTGGATGCGGATTCCCATGGTGATTGGCTGTGTGAGTTCGCTTATGGGGTGGTAAAAGTGATGATCGGAACAAGATATGTGTAGGACTTTGCAATTTAGTCCGGGATTGAGTAGAATTTGAGTGAAGGAGGATGTTGTTTGGCATGCATTTATAAAATGCACCAAGGGTCTTTGTATGAATACCCCGGACAAAGGAAGAAAGAGAACACAGTCCATTGATCTTGATTCGTATCAAAAGGGAAAGCAAAAGAGGCTTATTCTCAAACCCATTGATTCGAGACCAATAAAGAAGGCGGATGAACTGAATAGGTAGCAGTAAATAGTATATTGCGGCACAATGAGATACTTAGATATCAACTATGCCTAAAATGGTAACCATAGAAAGGCTATTGTATATATCCAAATATAGGACAAGCCAGGGTGGACCCACTGAATATAATAGGGTTAATTTATGCCCTTGAAACCTGAATGACGTCGTCAAAGGTCATCTGGGAGAGGCGCATTTAAGCTCAGAGAGGCGTGACTCGATCATTTGGCGCGACCATTGTGACTTCCCGCGATCATCAGATCAAGCATATAATACACAATTAAAGGCGTCTGCTGTAAAATGAGGATTACACATTTCCAGTAATTTGTTGTCCAGCTGTCCATGAAAATGATCAATAGCAAAGGCTCACTATTGGTTTCTTATCAATAACAAAGCATGTTTCATGTTAAATTTTGACATCAACACGGCTTTTACACGTGATTGGGCATGCCCTCAAAAGGTTGAGACAAAGAAGAGGATGTTTACCTGGGTCAAGCTCACTGGCAATTGGCTTGTTATGTACAATGAGCCTATTGTTCGGGATCCATTCTTTCTGTAATGGGGAGAACTTCATCGCCGTATTGTTCGCCTGTTCACGGTCTTTCAATCGCACCAGTCCATTGTCAGCCATTCTAAGTTCCCGGAACAAATACTAAGTGTCGATGTTCATCTTCCTGCTGCGTGATCCTCCTTGTTATTTTCCTTTAACAAATCGCACAGCCAACTCAAGGATAGATCCTTTATTCCCAAAGCTTCTTCCTACCAACCCGCAATCTGCAAAGCCACAATGGTGGAAGCTTCTCTTACTTTCCCGGCAATCTGCCTGGCGCTCTCATTTCTCTTCATCATCAGCGTCTACCATGCTTCAATCAAGGAGCATCTCGGCGCATTCCACCAAAACATAATCATTCCCGTGTACCAAAAGATCGAGGCCAATCTGGCCAGCCATATCCCGCCAGACCACATCCCCACCCTTGAGGCAAGGTACGAGGCAATGGACATCGAGCCCAAGAACGAGGAAGAAGAACAAGATCTTCCATCTGTTAGGCACACCCCTTCACCATCACCATCGCCATCATCATCCCCATACCATCAACGTGGTGATAAAACTCCAACTCCAACTCGAGATATCTACAGCCCGGTCCCAGAATCTCGCAACGCAAGCGAATCCGCCAGACCTTCCAGGGGCATTCTATACGCAGGCGGCCCGCACCGACCAATGCGCGCGGAAGATTATGCGGGTACCGCCGAGCTCAGTGGACGCAGTACTCCAGATGCAGTATTTGACGATGAATATGACACCGACTGGTCCAACTCCGCAGCCGACGAGATGGTCTATGAGCCACAAAAACCCATCGGCGATATCCCTGTCTGGGAATTTGAGATGGAACGTGAGATATACGGCCTGAATGAGCGTGGCCAACAAGGACCTGAAGTTTGGCTAGATGAGGTTGTTGAGTGGACTGCTGAGAGCGTGTTTGCTGTGGTTGCTCCAGAGATGCTGCCGCCTCGGTTCTAAAAGGCACGTGAGAGTTGACGGCAGAGTCAGCAATCATGTCATGGGCTTCGTGATATTCGAGCATATGCTGCCCGGGGAATTTTCTTTCTTGAAGCCATTGTTTTACAATTAATCAAGTCAACTTGTAGCAACCAAACGTCATTTAATCTTCACTTTCACGTTACTTCTATCTTCATACAACATAGGTCACGAGTGAATTATTAGAATGTGAGAGGTCACATCGCACTTGGTGCGTGAGGCCTGTCACCGGGTTGGGGGTTAGAGCGCGATGATTGGCGGGGCTTAATCACTAAAAACGCCAACACAAGGAATCAGGAAATTTCGTTCTACAAGGATTGCACGGTCTTATGGTGCTACTTAGTCCGGCAATCGCGCGCCACCTGAAATTGGGTTGGTTGGTGCTGTTGGTGATGGGAAAATACTCCCGCCCATAGGAGCTTTGGGCAGCACCTCATCATGCATTCATTACTTTACGCCATAGACGTCCACGGGTCGTTTCTTATGGTCACCACATAAGAGTATCACAAATTCTGCGAATGCAGAGATATATGTATCATCTGTAAATTTGTGATCTGACCTGCTTTGTCTTTCTTTTATCATTCATTCGTCTATCATCATGGTCATCTTGTTCAAACAATATTCGCTGAAACCACTCTTTCCAAATCCATCGCTCAAAATTACAAATCCTTTTTTCTTTCGGAACTAGGAAGTTAAGTAATGATCTATGGGGCACAGTAACCACCATCAACGATGAGATCGGCTCCGGTAGTGTAGGTGGAAGCATCGGAGGCCAGGTAGAGGTAAGCACCCTTCAGCTCGTGGGCTTGGCCCTCGCGGCCCATGGGGATCTTATCACGCCAGATGTTCTTGGTATCTTCGGCCACAAAGCTGGAGATCTCAGTCGCAATGTAACCGGGTGATACGGTATTGGCGCGAGCGAAGCGAACCCATTCGACGGAAAGAGACTTGCCTTGGAAAATGTCAGCATGGTGGGAGAGCTGAAAAGGACTTGACGGTAACTCACAAAGGTGAATGACACCAACTTTGGCGGCGTTGTAAGCGGCCTGCATCTGGGGGAAGTTGACAATGTGACCACTCATAGAAGCAGTAGCAACAAAGCTACCGTATGTGAAGTTAGTGAGCTTGTTGCCGTTGGCATCAGTGCCCTCTTCCTTCTGGCGACGCCAATGAGCGGCAGCCGCCTTAGCACAGTAGAAAGTGCCATCGAGATCGATACCGATGACATCGCGGTAGTGATCGAGGGGACCGTCGACCATAGGGCCCTGGGTCCAAGGAATACCAGCGTTGGCAATAAAAACGTCGAGACGGCCATTGAACTCCTTGACAACTTCGTTCACGGTCTGCTCGACAGCCTTCGCATCGGTAACTTCAACCTGATAGGCCTTGGCTATCAGATAAGGCATGTTAGAATGACCTTAATCAGAATCATATATCATATTGCGCAAATCCGTTACGCACTTTGAACACCGTACTTTTGGGCAATTTCAGCGGCCCGATCGATACACTTGGCATTACTCCTGTACCACATAGCCACATTGGCACCAGCCTCGGCCAGACCCTCGGCAACAGCCAGACCAATACCGGCGCCGGCACCAGTAACAATGGCGGTCTTCCCCTTGAGGGAGAACATGCTCATGAGATTGGGATGCTCAGGAGCAGTAGTATTGTTGTGGACAAAGAGTCCATTCTTAGTAATTGGGCTAGCAGCCATTGCGATTACCTTGGATGAGGAGAGTAGATATAGACAAAGAAATGACAAAAGCGAAAAGGAACTTTTCCTATGTACGAGCGGGACGTTGTTTAAATAGAGCTTATGAGGGGCAATCTTACCAGAGGAAGACGGTGAGCGATGCGTTGGCGGGGAATCCGGACTAGACCATCCACAGACTCCATATAGACCGTGGTGGGGAGCTTTCGCATTGTCCGCCGATGCCTCGATGGCACTGGATCCTGACGCTATGCGCCCCGGAATAGCCAGTGGGGCTGGGTCTTTGACAGGCCGAGATCGGATACATCAGAATCCTGTATCATGCTCGACTGGTCAGATCAAATTGCTGATAATACTCAGATCTGGACAATCGAGACATCCTTGATCCTTTAACTCTGCTGCTCCCATTGTAGTTCCTACGCTGTGGTGTGGATGATGGGGCGGTGAGACTCGGAGAATCTTCGGCCGATGTTTCATTTTCTCACGATATACCAGTGGACCTTGTAGGTATGGTATAACATCTCATGGCCAAAGCATGCAATACTGCGCGAAATCGCTTCAGCACACACAATGCATTGCCTAAAATATCGGATCATGCTTGAAAACTAACCTTGGATCACTGACTCGAGTGCCCGTTTTGGAATGACCAACAACCCGGGCAACGCACCGGAAAGAACCACTTCCATTTCAAATCCCGCGCTCGGAATGGTGTGTAGACATGTACATTGCTCTGCGCCATGAGGGGATGATGGACGATCCCAGACATGCAAAAGCCCACGCAACTGGGCCGTGAGACTTGACTGAGGGAGGGACCCATGCGCCCAAGGGGTGATGATCGTAGTGAATTATTCGACTCCACAATCTCACACAAACTCCGCATCTGCTGCGTATACGTTACCTCAATCTCAGCACTCTTTTAGATTTAGTCAGTCGAAATGAGACTGGATCAGTCATCCGGGCAAGGCCGGGGTCAATAGCGAACACTGATGATATTGATCAACATAGTGTCAAAGGTTGCTAGTGACTAGTTGCCCTGGGTGATCTAAATCTTGCTTGGTTTGTGCTAAGAGTTGAATGAATCTTAAACACACCTTGGAGAAAGAGAGCCCAAGAAGACACGAAGAAAGATACAAAAGCACGTTGGCAAAGGTGTCAAAGATTAAACTCGGCGACCACTGGTCATGGCTTCTTCCGGTATACAAGGTATAGACTGGTAGCGATGGGAACATTTAACGCCCATTCCGATAACTGAAAAGCGGCCCTTTGGCCTCCTCGGATATTCATATTCGCTGACGATGTCATCGCCGAACCAGAATGGAAGGGGTAGTGTGGCCGCCAGCATTCTTCACATCCGATGGTGATGAATGAGCATTCCTCGGCTGGAAGTAATGTTTCCATAACAAATGGTGGCGCCCTTATGGGAATGCCGGCATATCTTGTTTTCTGTTGGGCTAGCTTTGTTCAATGCGAATGCGTTTTCCAACATCGTGAAGCTGACTCTTGCCGTTTCGATAGAGCCACAATTCATGACACCATATGTTTAAATGCATATCGTTCTCACGAGTGACAGTTTGAGAGAATCATTTACAAGAAAAAGGTCTCTACTGCCTTGGAGTGGGAACAGTGACACGCCAACGAGGCGACCATGCTGGGGCTGAGTGCCGTCGTCGCCATTGCCGCTTCCAGTGCGGCCGTCTGCGTTGTTGTCTCGGTGGTGAGTATTGTTGTATGGGTCAGATATCGCAAAGGGCGCCATGCATTGTCACTGCTGGGATTCAAACCGAAGCAAGGACAGCACAGTCGGGGGATGCAATCTTTCCAAGTCGATACCTTGACTGAACTGAGTCGTTCAGAAGGAAGTATACTGAGGGCGCATGGACAGCTTCCATACGGGAAGCCAGGAGAATGGGGTCAATTGACATCGCGGGAAAGTTTGCTTCGCCCAAAACATGAATCAAACTCCTCCTTCCCCTTTACTGAAAAGGCACGGTCTCTCCGAAACTCCCTTTCTCGATCTCGATCCAAGCGCCTATCACGATCATCTCATAAACGCGTGAGCTCTTTGGCTACGCTGGGTGAATCCAACCGTACCCCTAGTCCTCCACCGAAAGTATCAATATCCAAAGAGGACATACCCCTTTCGGCCGTTGAAGGGGTTCTGGAGTTGCCTACAGAAACAACACCTAGGCAAACACCAGATCCAAACGAAGCTGCTGGTTTTCATCTTGGTATGAAGCCTCTCTCGCCTGGATGGCGCAACTCAGGACAGCCGAAGCACTCGAAGCATTTCAGTGTTTCGGAAACCCGCGATTCGCGGAATTTCAATCCATCATCGATGGTATTTGACCAGTCTTCTCGCCGTCTGCGTGGGACGAGTATTGCTAGCCAAACTCCTGGTCTGATGCCAGACCATTCGTTACCTCCACCACCGCCGACAGCATATCCTACAAACAGATTTAGCTATGCCCGGAATGACTCTATCATGAGGCTTTCCTCAATGAGTCTTGATACCACAGACAGCTCAATTCTGGATGATGGAAGAAATGGTCCACGGTCAGCCGAGACTGATCTTACTTTGCCTAGCTTCCCCTCAGGTGGCACCTTTGTTCCTTTCAGTGCCGCAGATGTTGGAGTCAAGGACGGTCGCAGGAGCTTTATTGCCACTAACACCTCAATTCCGCCAATGCAAAACTTCCCTCTGCGCTCCTCTTCGATCACTGAAACTCGCCACAAATCTCCATCTCTATCACCTCGACGAAGTTTGACAACTATTCAACGTTCAACCAACTCGATTGATCATTTCAATATGCTTCCACGTCGAACTGACTCTCTTTCATCGTCTAATCCGCCTTCAAGGCACACTTCTGTGCATTCTGGCACTTCAGCGAGGCGTTTGGGGCGTCGAAGTTCAAATCCATCAGACTGGCGCGCATCCAGCTCCGATTTGTCTTATGTACCATATTCCAGGCAATTCCGCAACAGTACAGGCTATGGGAACAGTGAATTGGAGAAGGATCCCTTCTACGTTGGTTCACCTGGGGGCGGGGTTCTGTTCCATCCGGTTGGGTCACCTAGAAACGCAGGCAATATCCGAAAGCCACCCAGTCCAATGCAACGCTCCAATCCGTCTGTGAGAGGTTCTTTGCCTTCCGCTCTCAAGGGCGGTAATTCCCGACGCAAAGGTCACCGTCGTCAAAACTGTGTCCGTATCTCTATACACCCTCCTCTGACATTTGGTTCATCATCTTTCGCTCCCTGTGTTGAAGAGGAACCTCAGGATTTCGACAAGATGGAGGAAGTGGATCTTCGTGAGATTTCAATCAATAGCCCGGCAAAGCCACTACCTTACCTGCCTCCACCAAACTCAACATCTCCTCTGTCCTCCTCGAGGCGCAGCAAGTACGGCAGTCGACATGGCAAGCCAGGCCTAGGGTCTCTCGGGCCACTAGTTGAGGAGCCGCAGCCTCCAATGCACGACGATAGCCCTTGCAAGAAGAGAAACAAGGCTCCATCTGCCTTGGCTGCTAATAATCACCAAAACAAGAATGACCGCGGTCTCTCCGAACTCTTCACCTCTCTCCCTCCCTCTAATAACTTCTCTCTTACTCATACCCCCTCGCCCGAACGTGAACCACCCACATGGGAACTTTCTCACGCCCGGACGCCGTCTCATGAGAATCTCCCTTCACCCGGTAGCCCACGCCGCTCTGCAGTCAAGGGCCCACGAAACCAACCCAACGTCCTCACAGCTCGGAGTCAGTCAACCCGTGTATCGTCAAACTCATCCAACCACACTCTCAATAGCCCTTTGTCACCCAACGGCCTTCCTTTTGTCATGAGTATCACCGGCACGGAAGGTAGTGACTGGCGCAGATCCACAGACTCACTGCAACGCACCAGAACCGATGCTTCCAACCGCTCATCCCACCAAAACCGCAGCTCAGTCTCCAGCCTGGACAATGGGCTAGGTCCCATCGGCGGTTCGTCTGCATTGTACGGATGTCGCCGATCTAGCATGGTACCAAACCGCGTCACTATTTTCGAGGATTCCCATCGCAACACTTCCCCCACGAAATCCGCCGTGATGTCTCCCGTTGGCTCGTTCCGCACGCCTGAATCCTCACCTACCCGTGGCAAGAACAGTGGCCCTCGTGCTATGTCAGGCAACCCGCAATTCCCACCCCATCTGTCCAGCTCCCATGCACCCCCTACTCCCACGTCTCCACGCCGAGGAATGACAACTCCTACGGGTAAGAGCCTCGGGCTTGGAATTGGAACTGCTACACCTGCTAGTCTCTACGACGGCGATGGGTTCTTGAGGGAATAAGTGCAAGTTTTCTGTCTCTGTTGAGAGTTAAGAGGTCAAAATCTCCCGTTCGTTTCTGTCAATCCTTTTTCATTCTTTGTTCTTTCCTTTCTCGTCGATTGTATCTCATATTGATGTTGAGCGCAAAAGCCTCCACATCCTTGTTCTTTCTCCGTTTCTACTTTGTTTTTCTTCTCTATCTTCTCACCTGGCAACACTTCTCTTTTCTTCTGTGTTTATGTGTGATGTGTTTTTGATATCCATGGCATAAGTAGCTGTTACAAGAAATTTAATCCTCCTGCATCCATCTAAGCACGTTTCATCAAATCAACTAATCAGTAAATAACATATCCATTTGAAGCTACCACTCGATTATTTTGAACGCCATTGTAAACTTCGTCTCGAGTATTCCTTTGGACTCAAAGTGATCTAATCTCGATCAATCGGTCTTGCGCCACTTAGTCTCATCTTCGTCACCATTCTCCTGGGTGCCATTCTCCGAGTCCCGGGCCCGAACAGTGCCAGCTCCCGGTCCAAGCGGGAAAGAAGGCGGCTCACCACCAGCAATCCAATTCCCGTCCGCATCAAAGAACTGATCCATATTCTCCGCAGTGATCCACCCGGAGCTCCCAGCGACAGGCGGGGGCAGATCCCCGCTCCCGAGCTGGAAGACACCATCATGTTCCTCCGCTGTGATAAACTTAGGTCCATCTTCGTCATCCGAGTCATCCTGCTCAGCAGGATCCGGGTGAAGATACGAGCACGCCGATACAGCCCCGTAGAGTTGCTGTGTGGGAGTCTCGGTTTCCGCGTCACCATCGACAGGCTCTTGTGTTGTCGCGTCGGCGGGCAGCACGATTGTGAGTGCGACGCATTCCTCTTCATCGTCATCTTCGGTTGGCGCGCCCGGTGTGGCAATTTGCATATACAAGCCCTGGACTTCGGCGTCGGTGCCTGGGACGCGCAGCCGTTGGAGGGCGTGCAGTGAGATCGAGGGGTACGGGATTGACACTCCTGTTGAGGTGGATGAGGAGAAGAGGAAGAATTTGCTGTTGGTTGGGAAGTAAATTAGCTGGAACTCTGGCATGGCGATTGGGGGCAGTAAATGTAGCTATACTCACTCGGATGTCACCCAGATATCCACGTCTGCGATGGCGACCTGCTTCTCGTCGCCGTCTTGGCTAGTGACGCTGTTCGCGGCAGTATCACCCCGCAAAGCATTTAGCAATGGGCTGGCAAGAATCTCACGCTCTAGAACTACGATCTTGCAGCGCTGGCTGTGGTGGTACAGAACTGGGGGTCCGGAGTAGAAGGAGCTTGGGGTGCGCGACTGGTGTTCAGCCAGAGGCACGAATGAGGAGGCTTCGGGGGAATTGTTCAGGACCTCCATTTTGTAAATTAAGATCGATGTGAAAAGAGAGGATTTGAAGTGTATGGAAAGGGTCCTCCCTGGTTGATGATTGTTGGAATTGAGAAAGAGCCTCCGGCGCGGCGTGGAGCTTTTCCGTCACCCCGCGATAAGCTTTGGCAGCTGTTTTAGGTGCAGGCTAAAGGAACTATGTTGGACATTGACTACTGATGCACATATTATCAGATAAAATTCATGGCGCAAAAATAAAAGCGACGAATCAACTCAATTATCATTTAAGTCCCTTATGTTGAATTGTGTATCACTAACTGTCTCAACATGAGAAACTAGTATGATTCAACCTTCCAGCCTCCGTGCATTTCTATAACAGCGCGAACTTCTCCAACCAACCTTAGAACATAGTCTAAGTGCTGACAGTATTTTGTGCCGTCATAAGCGAAGCGAAGCACTGCCAACTTGGCGAAGTAGACAATCGCTTTGCCTAAAGCCTTAAAAGCGCCTGGCGCTAGGACATCCGCCAGACACAAAATTGGTGTACTGATTAGGAACTATCTTGGCCCCTTTGAGGTTTTGATTCCCAGGCGCTTGTGTGATTTCATAGCAACGAGAAGATCAAGTCTCCTGCAAGACTCTTCTGCATCATTTCAGGCCTAAACCACCAAATGCTCTATCCAGCTCCTTTCCCTCATCATGCGGCACCATTGTCGGCAATTGTGAAGATCCCTGGTCGGGGGAAGAACTGTCCAACAAACTTGTGTGGGCGTCGGCCGACGCGTCAGGAGAGTGACTCGTACGGCTAGGCTGAAGCAGCTTTTCCTCGCGATCAAGCCATCCAGGAGCTACACGCCTCTTTTCAGCCAGCTCGCGTTGTCTGATTGACTCTTTCCAAGCATTGATCGCTTGATCAGCGTCGCTGCGAGTTTTGTTCAAATGTTGTTCGAGGGAGCGGCACCCGGCAAGAATGTCGTCAGGGTGAGCTGCGTGCTCCCCACTTAAGGAGACAATAAAGCGAGCTTTGCCATCGGGATTGCTTGGATCAACAGTCACTGATGGTGGTAGGGTTGTGGGGACGGATTTATATGTGTAGGGTAGGGTGACGGAGGTGGGTAAGTTGATAAAGGGTGAAACGGTCAGTGGCACCTGGGCAAGCAGTGGGTGTGGACCTGAGAAGTTGGTTAGCGGTTTATTCATTTGAGAGTGTGGAGCGACGGAGAGACTGACGATAAGAGTCATACATGGTTGGAATGTTCAAAAGTCAGGGCGGATCAAGTTGCAGATGCGGAGTAGCGGAGATCGGGGAAGGTGAGGGGACATCGCGGGCACTAACAACGGAAACGTCAGCACGAGCATTTGAGGTCGACTGTTGCACCAGACAATAGCGATGGCAAGCTAATACACCATTTTCTGCTGAGTACTTTGTAAAAGTTTGGTGACGATTTTCTAAGCATTTGCCATTCGAATATAAGTTGTACTATTCTTTGTTATTCGTTATTGTTACATTTAACTTTCGCCAATATATATATAGCTTTAGGCAACACAAATAACTACGTCTGACAGACTACAACAACCAAAAGTTTCCTTGGGCATCATATTTTTATAGACACAGCCTTCGTAGATTTCTTGAAGAATCGCTTATGGATCATCAATGGCAAAAAGCCAGAGTCACGCACTGTTGGGGGGCCCCATCCTACTCCCAAGTTTAGCTGGGCCGGCAGTCAAAGACCTGATGGAATGAGCAACCACAATAGCTGTATATATTTCACAAGGCCGAAGCTGGTACATGTACTACTGCCATTGCTAGGACAGACTCTATGCCTGGCCCCAAACCAGAAAGGTGAAGCCCAGAATTTGGGTAATAGTTTGTGCTGGGGGGGGGGAGGGCTCCAAAGATATTTCTAAGTATGATACTAGCTGACCTCCTAATAATATTCTGGCCTTAGAGAGTACTCCCTGGAATCCATTCTGATTCTGCGATTGGAGGCAAAGAGAGTCCCGATGAATACTATCAGAACGTATTTCCCGGGTGAGCTGCGCACCTGGGCGAGCTGCGCAGCCCCGGACACATAGTAAATGCGATAAATTACAATATATTGATTTCAGCAGCCAACGCTTTTATTGAATCTCATTATTTCTCGATAGCAATTGATAAGGGACTTTAGTAGCATATATCAATCTAGTAAGGAACAGAGAAATATCATTATCATTTCAAAGATTACCGAAAATTACGTTGCTAAATTCTAGAAATACATATATCTTCGTCACTAATCTATCAAATTCGATTAGACTCTAGCAAGTGACTAGAATCTCTATAAGAGGCATTAGACTGCAAGGAATAGCTTATATATATAATCGTTGTTGAAATATAATGTTGTAATTTATCGCATTTAGCATGTGTCCGGGGCTGCGCAGCTCGCCCGGGAACTACGTTAATAGTAATCATCTTGTCAGGGTCTTTCTATTGGATCTTGCTGGTGGCATGCCGAGTAAGATAGGGAGAGCTAATACCCTGAGATAAAGCCCTATTTCTATCGCAAGTCATTGGTATGTTTGAGATTCAAATGGGGTAACGGGGATAATTTGAGAAATCTATCAATCTGAAGTTTAGCTTGAGCCTTGTACATACTGCGTCGAAGGTGAGAAACACAGAGGAAATTGCTTCCTGATCAAGTAGTACTTTCATCAAGTAAGGATAAAATTAATACCGGAGCGCAAGAGGATCGAGAGGAGATGAGTGTCCAAGCAAGGGGTTCGTTCTTTCCCGTCCAACTCGACGGAGCCCCTAGAGACGCTATTCCTTCAACAATCTCGCGCTGCAATGATGTGGATGAAGGTCACGACTGAATGATGTGCATCAATCACCACAGCGCATGGTTGTGCCATGCGAGCCCTGCATAGTCTGATTGCAAATCTAGCCGGCTCAGATTGAATGTGCGTGACTGGCTGCGTAGCAAAGAGTGCCCTATCTCAGGCAATCACTGCGTCAGTTGCTGCTGTTGGCTTACCCTAGGTATGGTTCTCAAAGCGAAATATCCCAATAAGTCCTGATCCTGCATGAACATGGATAGCTCAAATCCTTCCTTGAATATCTGCCGAATATCTGCCTGGATTCCCTGTATTGTCACTTTCACTTCTAACAGCACATTCAGTATCCGTTTATACAAATCAATATCCCCAGCACAGCTCCCACGAAAAGCACAATACAAGCTATCCATGACCTGGCAGTCTCACTTGAAATTGCTGAACCAGCCTGGCTTGCCCCTGCATTCCATTTCCCCACACCACCCAATCGTGGATATGGCTTATCTGGCACAGGAACATCGAGAAACGCACAAAGTGGCTCCCACCCATCCCCCAGCTGCAGCTCCAAGAATCTTTCCGGACTCACCTCATTGCGCACTCGCTCGTTGTAATCTAGGAAGCGCGTCTTGGTACGGATACTGTAATAGTCACCATCAAAGATCACCTTACACGCAGTTTTGGCTACACGCAGCTTGGGCCCTAGCCACTCAGGCTGGAAGCATTGGGGAATTCGGAACGATGGTTTCTGCAGCCACGGTGCAATGGTATTGTGAAAGGATATGTACCACATATCGGCAGGGCATGTGGTAAGAATGATTCTTGCTTCTGGATAGAGTCGATGGAAGTCGTCCCAGAAGAGACATGCTGGAATGCCGAGAAGAGCGTCGTATTTGCCTCGTAGGCGATCAAAGTCTTCTCGGTGATATGGATGATCCGAGTTGGAGAACTTGCGATTCAATGCATCCGTCCATTTATCGTACATGCGTTTGGTGTCTTCAATGGGCTCGCACATATGCCATGGGGTGTATCCAAGCTCCTGTAAAGCCAGGTACAAAGCTAAGATCTCCTTGATGAGTCTCTGTACTGGAGAAATTTTAGAATCAGGTCCATACAAGTTGTTCCAGTGCATGACAACCCTGCAACTATCACTCGCAATGGCTTCTGGACAGATGTCGATGGCTCTTCTGCTTTGGCAACCATGGCTGATTGAGTGAGGACAAGAGGGGAACTCAGCGAGGTGATGTTTTAGGTATTTGGAAGCAAAGGGAAAAGTACGATCAAAATCCATGTCAAGGAAAAAAGCATTTAAATAATGAAGAAGTCAACATGTACCTATCATGCATTGCAGGTTCAACGTGGCTTTGTCGCAATGCACAAAAAGCTGGCCTGCGCAGTTGAGAAGGCATTTGAAATTGAGCCAACTCCATTTTGAATACTCAGCAGCAAACAAATTCAATATGAGAATGAGTTGTTAAAATGACTGGGATCACATGCACGATCAATATGAGATACCATCAAATTGCTTGATACATTACGCAACGACAGCGCGAGGACACGTCGAGACGGCCTCTCTGAAACAAAAATCGGGTAGTGAAACCTCCCTGCTGAACCTTGCAGCCACAACATATTTGTCCGCGTTTGCGCAATTGAAGACGTGCTATCTTGGCGGCAAGGTAAAATTTCCAAGGCCCAACCCATGAGCTTATAAACCGTATGTGATCTCACTGAAGACTCTTCCACACAAGGCCAAGATCAGACGTTCCAACGATCTTACTAGAAGGACAATGAGAAGTATCATCTATGGTGAATTCGAGTATGTTGGATGCTGTGTTGAGCTGGAAGCTGTTTCGGTAGTGAGGCCACAAATTGGTAAATTCTTGGTGAGGGCTGCGCTGAGAGTCGGAGCTAGCGAAGGATCCGACTATATTCTCATTGTCAATACCCATTTCTGAACACCTCCCATCAACATAGCTGCTATTGACTTACCAAATGGAGTGCTTCCACATAGTATATCGTCCTTTGGGCATAGCTCATTCCACAAATATCCCTCAACCGCAGATACAAAGTGAACAGAAGACATTCGTCTCAGCTGTCCCGCAAATTGTGGGCGACAGAGAAGAATACATCTCTCACTGACAATTCCGATACAGGTGCAATCCAATACTGGGAAGCGCATCTTTACCAAGACATTCTAGACCATCGCCTGTACACATCGATATTCATCGGCGCACAACATTGCTTGCTCCCAACCAGCCGGATTCGCCAGACTCTCGGTACAAGTGCCTGGTCACTCACTCTGTACGACAACAATTTTCTCCAGAAATTGACCAACGGAGAGAAAAGCAAAATTGTCCATGATGAACACTCAATAGAATGGAAGACATCAACATCGTGGACCAGCTAGCTACACCCTGTGGTCTTCATGAAGTTGTGACACAGGGGGACGACAAATTTCACCGGCGCGATGGCCCTCATCGGCACATACAGAGCGAAGGTCCTGAAACAAACAAGAAGAGCTGGCCTAGCTAGCCTAGTTAGCCGCAGGCATTTGGAGCTCATGAAAGGTTGTCTTACCTCCGGAATCCAAAGGACAGCAGAAGAACGCCAGCAAGATGTCGCAACCTCCGCGGAGGTTGCTCTATTTTGGTCAGATGGTCAAATGTCATGGTGGTAACAATTGTCTATTCTTGCCACTCGAATCATGCTCTTTTTAGGTAATGAATACTACCCTTGGACCTCAGGCTCAAGGCTTCTGAGTAACCCGGATCTAGGTGAGCACGACTACGCTTCTACTGTGCAGATTTCTAGAATAGTTCAGGGCCTGGTTTGTGGCTTTGGGCTGGTGGTGCCGGGATAGATTGCTCCCTCTAGGCGAGACCCCATACTTGTAAGTACTGTAATCGAACACCACGCAGAAATTATGAGATGAGCTTGCAACAGCTTGAACAATAAACCTGAAGTCCTGAGATGCTTTGTTCTGGGGAGAGAGGCATTCGTTTCAGGGCAGTCAAATCAACCGGCCTGTGCTTCGGTGGTTCTAGACTCCAAATTTAAGCTTATTTGAAGTCTATGCTTGTCTAGCCGCCACCCAAAAGACCTGGCTTAAAGCATTAGTGTGGGAACTGCTTCTGTAGGGTTACTATGAGACAATATACGGGCTTCCTCATCGAATCAATTTTGATGAAAGGTGACATGGGACTCTCCGTTCGTTTTTCCATTCTATATTCCGATGCTGCCGCTACTGGTGTAACCTGCGAACTGCCTTCTCATAATCCAAGGCCGTTGAATGAGAATCCACACCAAAGTCAGAGGGGACAAGAGATGCATCAAATTCTTAAAATGCGAAACGACAAAGGCAAATATAAATATGTCCTGTCTTGCCCAACATAACCACTTTCTGATCAGGAAATCATCTGTGACAACGAGACAGCTTGCTTGCAAATCATTCTTTCTTCAATCAGCCTTCCAAGCCTCCCCAGTCTTTCGAAATGCTTACCAAGCTCGCATTGACGATCGGTCTCTTCTTGGCCGGAGCCCAAGCTCAGCAGGCTGCCAATTGCCAATATCAATCCCTGAAGTGTGGTTCGGCATTGCTGGCTGCACCATTCTGTAAGCTGCCTCAATCTATAACATCTTATATTCAAAGCCGCATTCAAAGAGACTAACGCGTATATATCTTGCAAACAGCCTACACTGATGCTCAGCTCACCGCTGCGGTCAACGATACTGCATCCATTCCGAGCATCAGCACCGCTCAGCTGTCTCAGTCCCTCTTCCACTGCACTGACATTATCGGCACAATCACTGCAAACGCTTATTGCTTCGCTGGCTGTGATACGAAGCCCGGAACTCGGAATGACCAGTGTATCTTGTAAATGTTACTCCATGCCCTCTTGATGTCTGTGACAAAAGAGGCTGGCTAGGTGGTACTCAAGTGATACAATTGATGCAATGAACGTGGAGGATCTGCTTAATGCTGCCTTTCCATAGTATGAGCCTAGCATATACTCCCTTGTCCTATGTTTAAGTATTGGCTGTCGACTTCTTCAGCCTCATAGGATTAATAGGCATACATTCGCTTCTAGTCAAATACTATGATGATATTTATATCTATGTTGATGCAATTGATCGGAGTAACTTCGTTGAAAGGTTCTAGTTTCATCTAACCAATCCCTTGCAAGAGTTACGTGTATTCGTATTCTTACTTGCGACTGGCACTAGTAATAACCCGACTCAGAAAGTTTACGTAGTACAATGTTGATTAGATAGTGGTCATTGTTATCGCTGTAGGACTCGAAGCCAGTATTGATACTGAAATGAATGAAGTGCTGTTGGAAACGTATTGCCATACAAAAGAAGCTAGGAAATGAAGGTGGAAAAATTAGAGGCTGTAGAAAAATTAAGCGCATCCTTGTCATTGAATAGGTTTGCATAGTGTCACATAAGCTTCCTCAAGATATCAGCCATCAGGTGTACGCTGGGTATGATTCTTGATCAAATACGGAGTTGGAGTCATAGTAGGCATGTTAAGTCCTGCAGTTGTCATATCGTTTGAACAGTGTCCTCCCCAGCAAACGGTTTTGCATTCTCTGAAGCAGGTTACGGGAGCTGTAACCGTGTTGGTCACTGTGGCGGTCACCGTAATCGTGGTACCATTCCCCGAGAGCCTGCATTGATCATCCTGAAGAGGAGAGGGAGATGCTAGACATTCTTCAACGCAGAAGCTGTTGCCAACAATCGTCCCGAGAATATCTTCGCAGCGATATATGACTTGTAAAAGTTGAGTAGTGGTAAGTGGAGGGATTGAGGGTGTCTGATTGACAGCAGCGATCAACTCAGCATTGGTGTATCCTAGATCCTTGTTAGCCAAAGCTATTTCCAGCCCATACCTAGATAGGATGAGACAGGCAATGGAGTAAATGATCAATGGCAAGGGAAGGCCCGTACCATACAACGTGGCAAGGGTAGAGCCACATTTGTCTGATTGATAAATGCAAGGAATGAAGTACGAATGGACACCGAGAATATGATACAACACAATCAACTTCAACTTGATGTAGGAAGTTCCGCTCATCGTGGTCTGCAAATGATGGTGGATATTCTGTGGACAAAGAAAGTTTAACTCTGATCTCAAGGGATCTTCCGTGTATGAAAAAAGGTTAAATACCATGCTTATATATATATAAGCAGTGTGATATAGCAGCACCGATCAAGATACAGTAGTCCAGAGTGTACGATGTTCTGTCTAAACTCAATCCATACTCTGATTTTTTAGTAAGTCGTACCTACCTCACTCAAGGTATATGGAATGATTGTCAATCAATTGTCACACCGAGAAAATGCAACCTCCCGAACATGATTCGGTGAAGATGGTGTCATTGTATCCCTCCGAAGCATCTCTCATTTGATGATACAGCCTTGTTGAACTTGCCGAAGTGAGCATTTGTCTTCTTCAACCAAAGCCTACGGTATCAAGTAAAGTGTGTGTGCCGTGAAGCATTTTTGACGTGACGACATCTGGCATATACATTGTGGGTGTGTTCCTGAGGAAGTGGTTCTGTCAGGGATCTAGCCCACCTGGGACACCTACCAAGACAGCCGGTCAAATATGCAGATTGTCAAGCCATTAGTACCGGGAATGGATACCGGGCCTTGCATTTTCAAAGTCGTGAGCGAAAGAAAGCGGACTTTCTCATGATTCAAATGAAATATGTGCATCACACATTATCGATTGATCGATATTGAGCAATAGCTGCATCCACGGAGAACCTTCGTCCTGCATACAACAAGTCTGGCGATCGGATCACAGTAAGTACCAATCGCAGGTTCATGCAAAACACTGAGGCTCAAGTTATATAAGTTGTGTGATGGGTCCGCAGCATTTTTTGAGACGTTTGTCAGATGGAGACATTGAAATATCCAAGATCTGGAATTCGATGAATCTGATAGCGTGGGGTAAAAACAAAAGCAAATACTTCAGCGCGGGTTTCAGGGACCGTTTCTGCCTTAGGCATTATTAAGTCATCATTTGTGTCGCCATGAGGCTGAACTTGATCATCCAATTTTGCCTCTCACAACATTCAGAGACTGATCGATCCAACTCCAAAAGGAAGGGAAGTAGAAATCAAGACAATATTTACGATCAAAGTTGGTGTGAGATCCACCGATCTAGCAGGACGGCCCCAGAAAAGCCGCTTATCCAATTTGTTTCTCTTTTTCTTAACTTCGCACTCCCACACGACCAACACCACCACCTCCTTCTTGGGCTCTGTTCTTCTTTTCTGTTTACTTGAAATCTTCAGCCTGATTAGTGTCTTATACGTCTCATACTATCCGTCATCGTGGGAGCTTCATCCCGCCCGCTTGAACTGACCCCCGCCACACCTCCGCGGTTCCTTTCCCCTCCCCCTTACTCCAAACTCAGAACTCGGACGACATTCCAGTCGCACCCCCAAAATGGATCGGACTCTAGCACGCGCCGTGACCGACAAGCAGCCGGTCCCGGAGATCGACTTCACATTGCACACGATGGAGGACAACACGCAGGTGTCGACAATGGAGAGAGTTGTCAAAGGTAATACCGCAATGGCCTCGGTCGCTTTCGCAATATGTGATAATCTGATCGCTAACGATGATTCATGATTGTAGAGGTCCAAGCGCCCGCCTTGAGCTATCCTCCCGATGATATGTTTTGGTCGCCGGAGGATCCCTCTAAGCCCAATCTTCAGTATCTCAAGCAACACCTCTATCGCGAAGGTCGTCTGTCGGAAGAACAGGCGCTATGGATTATCCACGCTGGTACGCAGGTTCTGAAAGCGGAACCCAATCTGCTTGAAATGGATGCGCCCATTACAGTGTGTGGCGATGTTCACGGCCAGTACTACGATCTGATGAAGCTATTCGAAGTTGGTGGTGATCCTTCAGAAACAAGATATCTGTTTTTGGGTGATTATGTCGACCGTGGCTATTTCAGTATTGAGGTGCGCCGCCCGAGCTTTCACAAAACCTAGAGGAATTATTCTGACAATGTCCCTTCACAGTGCGTTCTCTACCTCTGGGCATTGAAGATCTGGTATCCCGATTCCCTATGGTTGCTGCGGGGTAACCACGAATGTCGTCACTTGACGGACTACTTCACTTTCAAGTTGGAATGCAAGCACAAATATAGTGAGCGAATCTATGAGGCGTGCTTGGAATCTTTCTGTGCGCTGCCGCTGGCGGCAGTCATGAACAAGCAGTTCCTTTGCATTCACGGTGGTCTCAGCCCGGAATTGCATACTTTGGAAGATATCAAGGCTGTGCGTATCTAACCCTGCTTGCATTCTGGATGGCGGTACTGGCAGAATACTGATAAGAGACATAGATTGATCGCTTCCGTGAACCCCCAACTCACGGGCTCATGTGTGATATTCTTTGGGCTGACCCTCTGGAAGAATTTGGTCAAGAAAAGACGGGGGATTTCTTCATTCATAACAGTGTTCGTGGTTGCTCCTACTTTTTCTCTTACCCCGCGGCATGCGCCTTTTTGGAGAAGAATAATTTGCTCTCTATCATCCGAGCGCATGAGGCTCAGGATGCTGGATATCGCATGTACAGGAAGACGCGAACCACTGGCTTCCCCAGTGTGATGACTATTTTCAGCGCGCCCAACTATTTGGACGTTTACAACAACAAGGCCGCTGTCCTTAAATACGAAAACAATGTGATGAATATCCGCCAATTCAACTGCACCCCACACCCATACTGGCTGCCTAACTTCATGGATGTCTTCACTTGGTCTTTGCCGTTCGTTGGAGAGAAGATCACGGATATGCTCATCGCTATCCTCAACACCTGCTCGAAGGAGGAGTTAGAGGACGATACTCCTACGTCTGTTTCTCCTGTTGAGCACAAGGATAAGGATACGGTCTCGTCCCCGTCAATGGACCCTGAATCCACCGAGTTCAAGAGAAGGGCAATCAAAAACAAGATTCTTGCCATTGGCCGTCTCTCTCGGGTCTTCCAGGTTTTGCGCGAGCAGTCCGAGAGTGTCACTGAGCTGAAGACCGCAGCTGGTGGTCGTCTTCCCGCTGGAACCCTTATGCTGGGAGCGGAAGGTATCAAACAAGCTATTCACAACTTCGAGGATGCCCGTAAAGTGGATATTCAGAACGAGCACGTGCCCCCTAGCCAGGAAGAGGTTATTGCGGCGAGCGAAGAGAGCCGTCGCATAGCTCTGGAGCGGGCTGAGCATGAGGCTGCCAATGATGCGGGACTCGCCACCGTTGCTCGACGGATCAGCATGTAAGTATTTACTTCGGAGATTTGGATACCATCTCATTCACATACTAACTGACATCTCCAGGTCTGCCGGCTCTGGTCGCCCCCGTCCCCGACAGAGGGATCCTCCCAACGATGCCTGATCAAAGCGTGATGTGGTTGAGTTGATATTATGACACGATCTATGCATTTCTTTCCTGTCCTCCAGCGCACATGCCTTTTGCCCCAACACAATCGACATGATACCCTATCTATCTGCTTGATCCTACCTCTGCCCTGGCGAGTAACCTGTGAATACAACACTAGCGATTAATAGGACAGTTCAGTCAAACATGTGTACTTTTTTTTCCCCCGCCCTACGGTTTCGTTACCAGCCTGTAGTCGTAAATTTACAATCATCGTAGGCCCGTTGACTCTAAAAAATCGAGATGATAGTCAACCAATGAACTACAATTTAGCTGCATTTGATGTTAGTGGGCATCTATACAGTGTCACAGGAGAGGAGGGACACAGACAGAGCATAAAGCCCGAGTGATGAATGCCAAGCCCCGTTCCCGCGTCCACTTCCGCTCACCAAGTTCATCCACCGGTTGATTGCTGTTGCGAAGACTGCTCTACAGACCTCGCTTCACCGCGCCTCAATGGCTCCCAGACTGCGCAGCGCGCTCACAAAGAGCCTATCGCGTCCTTTGGGCAGTAGGGCTGTCTTTTACTGTCCTTCGTGCGCGATCTGGCTCCGAACATTGTCCACCCGCGCCAACCCCAATCGCAACACCGACAAACTCGACACACCTCGAACAGGCGCTCGCACTCAAAATATAATCGCAGGATTAGCTCCCCGGACCTTTACTACATCTACTGCTATAACGGCGAAAAGCGTCCCCCCACGTTACAAGGAGCTGCATGCTGCCCTTGAGGCAATGAAAGATGCCGCCCTCGAACAGGTAAACCTCAGTCGACTGCAGTTTGCACTACGGGGATTGGAGACCGAAACGCCTCTTATTCGAGTAGCAGGTGAGTGTCTGGTCATACAGTGCACTCCAGGCAATTGTTCCCTTAAGCACTGGATCCTATACCCAATAAAGGCCATGGCACTGACAACTTGATTTGGAACCTAGTTCTTGGATTGAACGATGCGATCTCCGCTCGCAAACTTGTCAGATTACTGCTTGCCGACCCATTGGCACCGCGACAAGACTGGGAAGATGTGCTCGACTCATACGATGCCGACTCATCCCGAGGGCTCTTGATCAGGTATGACCAACTTTCTACTTGCAGCCTGTATACGCCATGACACGTGCTAACTTAAACGTTCATTGTTAGGTATGGCGAAATCTCAGCATCAATTCCCAATGACCTACTGCCGACGATATCCGTGCCGTCACCCATCCTGAAGAAGGGCAACTTGGAGATCCTAGTCAGTACCCTAGGCTCTGGGTCTGACCCCAACGCCGCCACGTTCCACGCCGACACCTTCCTTGTCCCCACAGTGACCATACAGACTTCACACTCCGGCCGGCATAATGTTGTTCGGTATCCAGTGCACCGCACCATCGTTTGTGGGAGTGGAGTAGATGGCCTGCTGTCGTACAGCACAATGATCGGTCGATCAGATCTGAAGAACGAGGCTGTCTCAGTGCGTGGAGCTATCGACCTTGCAGTCGCTAACCAGAAATTGACAAACGAGCGACTGTCCTTGGTAGACGTCGACCGTGCCGCCACGGCGTTGGAAAAATTCCGTGAATCTGTCCACAATGCTACCGACTACGAACGTGGATGGAACGGCAGTGGCGTGCAGCCACTTATTGATTGGCTCGCAAGTCTCTCAGAGACACGGACCCAAAACGCATTGAATCCGGCATTGGTCCCTCTGGTGGAGTCTCTCGTGGACGCAGCGGATGCTAGTGTAATCGTTAGAGACGCCAAGGCCCTCCATGATCAGACCTCCGGCATAGCCCCTGAAGAGGTCCGATCCGAGTTGAACCGGGGAGTTACTACCTGGGCCGAGCGTGCCCACTCGGAGCTCCGCAGTTCCCTCGAGGCAGGGTTAGCCAGTCCCCGCTGGCGCGGTCTTGCCTGGTGGAAGCTGTTCTGGCGCGTCGACGATGTGAGCATGATCACATCCGAGATCTTGGACAAGAAATTCCTTCGCCGGGCGGAGCGGGAGGTCATCTTAAATGCGGGCAAGTATCAACAGGCCGGCCTGTTGGAGGAGCCTTCGTCATCTAGCCCCGAATCTGTCAAAGAGGCAGCCCTGGCTCCCTGGCCCACCCAGATCCCCGACCTGCGCACAAAGCTCCTCACCACCACCGTGCCATCTCTCCAAGCGCTCGCCCAGAGTCTCGTGCTCTTCAGCGTGTCTACCGCGACCCTCACTTCCGCCCTTTCAGCTCTCACGTATGTGGCTGTCCCAGCAGCCGGGGTTTACGAGTCAGCTACCATTGCCGCTGTGGGTTTGATCTACTCTATGCGTCGCCAGCAGAAGAAGTGGGATGTTGCCCGTGCTTTCTGGGAGGACGAGGTCCGCGAGGAAGGACGCACATCTCTTCTGGAAACCGAAGCTGCTCTCCGCGATATCGTGCAGAATGGTGGAAAGACTATCCAGGATTTGTCTGACACGCGGGCGCGAGATGCCGTCGCCAGAGCGAGAAAGGCTCTCGAAAATGTGAAGGCATGATCCGTGCTGGAGCACAGTGTAATATGTATCGATTTGTGAGAATAGACCTCTGGAGTTATATCCTACTTTGCTATGTGCGGTATAGAACATATGCCATGATCTTTCCTTCGGGTTGCCAACAGTTCTGATGTTTTGTTAGGGGAGAGTAGATAGTGTCAGGCTCATGAGTGGTCAGACTCCTTTCAATGTTCTCTGAGCGGACCTCAAAGCAGAACTCAACCTTAAAGTGTACAACATGCAACATACAGCATACTCTCCCAGAAATCGGGCCAGACTACAACTTATGTTGTAGAGGGAACCTTGCTTCTACTCTCCACATTTGTGAGCTATAATATTGCACAGATTTTATCCGAGGTAATGAATCCAAACAGGATTTGGCAGCTCCACAGCAGATCTTTATATGTTCTCCACCGAAGAAGATATCCTGCGTAAAGGAGAAGTGCTGCCTATTTGTATACAACAACCATAATACAAATATGCTGTACGGGATATACGAAGTAGACACCCAAAGCTTCATGCTTTTTAACATGTTCTGCCGTTGTGAGATCTGAAACATGGGGTAATCGATCGGGATATTGCAGGGATACGACTGCGCGAGACCTTTTCCTATTCCAAACGCTTACTGTCTGAGCTAGTCGAGGTACAAGTATGTGGAAGGTAGGATTTTACTTAGGTAGTACTTTGTATACGCGATGTGTATAATATATTCCAAGTGGACTGAATACTAAATTCATATAAAAATCAGCATACTATGTCCATACTGTACAACATACATTATGCACAGAGCATCGGACTATGTACAACATATGTTGTATACAACATACAACGTACAACCATGAGATGCAAATTCCCCTCAGATTCATAATAATATTCAAAATAGGGGTCAACGGATATTGATGGGTCGTTTCATGCCATCCTTTGATCCAATCCCTCGGCTCAACGTGGGTCTCATGGCACTTCCAAGACCAGACTAGGGATTTAGACCAGGAACGCGCTGTTCGTTTCAGCGTCTCAGATATCGACGTTGCTGGGAAATCACACGGGAAATCCTCCCCACTTGAGTTCTTTGATTTTTCTACTCCGTATTCTCCTCACCGTTGAATGGGTATAATATATTGACTGTGTTTCAGTTTGGCACCTGTTCGTATTCTCAAAAGTCAGATACAGGCGTTCATTTTAATTTCAGATGAACACCCAGTCGTAATTACAATATAGAACCTTGGGAGGGGGTTGGCCAAGGTGGTGAATACACAATTCCAGTCTTCCTAATAACCCACGATATCAAGGGATTGGCCGGCTCATTAAACTCAGGCCCCTCTCCCAGCACTAAGGGGGATTGGCGCCTCATTATTGAGGGTCTTGGTTCTCTTGTCCCTTTCAGCCTGAAGTACTTGATCCCCGTCTGCTGCTCCTGAATTCTGTTTCCTTGGGTCTCCTACTTCGTCCTGTGTCGCACTCCCTTTTTTTGCCCTATCTCAGGGTCTGTCGCTCATTTCACACCAAATTTGTCACTCATTTATCATTGTTTCATTCTTTTTAACTAGCCATTAAGGCTATTTACACAGTGAGTACTTGCTCTTCTTTTCACAAAAATAATTAAGGTTGCGGTGGCTTATGATAGGGCGTTTCTTTTTTTTTTTCAGCTCTAAAGGAATCACAATAGCCCAATTTGGAGAATTGAATCAGCGATCGTCTTTGTTTACTGACGTCAAGAGAACCCATCTGATCGGTAAGTTGCATACCATTGTACCTTTTGGGGCGCACTTTTCTATCTTCCACCCTATGGGGGAAGTGGTGTGGCATCGATGGAGGCAAGGGATTCATTCCTCTGCGGAAAGGGAGCATCCCCATCGATCTTCCCATATTCTCGAATAAGATTGTTATGAATGTTGTGTGATTGGCCACCTGGATTCCCCATGGTGCAATATCATGTACCTGCGCTTGATGCTTTGTCCTTGTTGTCTTTGATCAAACAACCCGCACTTTCATCCAACTGACATGTTACTTAGCTTCCAATTGACACTCTTTCCACGTCTGACCGGTTGATTCGGTACTCCTGGCGAGTCTGTCATTTACGATCGTTACCCTGAGATCATTCACTCCTTATATTTTTACTCTTTCAAATCGCCGAGCCCGTGGACACGGCTCAACAATCGCAATATGCAGGACATTACTCTGACGGCCGTTCTGGTGGCCTGCTTCGCGCTTTTCCCATCATCTGCCACTGCTTTCTGGCGTCTTCCTTGCCGTGGCAGAGGTGGACTTGCCCGGCTGGATCCTCTTGTGGAGCCGGGCAAGATCTCGTCGCACACCCATGCGATCCATGGAGGTGGAAGTAAGTGCTCTCTCTGAATATGAAACATCTACAGATAAGCTAACTTTTGCCCAGACTTTGGCATGACCACAAACCAGAACTCCCTCCTGGAATCTGATTGCACCTCGTGCGCAGTGCTCCAAGACAAGTCTGCCTACTGGCATCCTGCTTTGTTCTTCATGCACTCCAACGGTAGCGCCGAGATTGTGCCCGAGGTTGGAGGCATGCTTGTGTAGGTGCGAATCAGCTTTCGTGTTGAACTCGACTAACGCTACTCATTTAGCTACTACCTTCTGTACGGACAGAACATCAGTGCCTTCCCGGAGAACTTCCGCATGTTGACAGGTGATCCCTTCCAGCGCAACTTCACCTGGCCCGTTCCCGACCCTCCCAAGTCCGAGTGGACTGGTGCTCAGGGTTCCCAGGAAGCTTTGCGCCAGAAGGCCGTTGGGTTCAATTGCTTGAACTACAACAAACCAGCCGAGGCCTCGCTCGAACGTCACTTCTTGCCTAACAAGACCTATTTGGATGAGCACTGTACCGATGGAGTTCGCTTTGAGTTGATGTTCCCCTCGTGCTGGAATGGCAAGGATCTCGACTCTGAGGACCACACATCCCATGTTGCATACCCTTCGCTTGTTATGGACGGTACCTGCCCCGAAGGATTCGAAACTCGCCTAGTGTCACTCTTCTACGAGACCATTTGGAACACCTATGCCTTCAAGGACTTTGATGGATACTTTGCCCTCGCCAACGGTGATCCCACTGGATACGGATACCACGGCGATTTCATGCACGGCTGGGAAGACGGTGTGCTGCAGAAGGCTGTTGACACTTGCACCAACGAGTCTGGCAATGTCGAAGATTGCTCTGTGTTCAAGCTCCAGACCGAAGATGAGCAGCGCCAATGCACCTTCGACATGCCCTTGCCTCTCAGAAAGGAAGACTGCGAGATCCACGACGATGGATTGCCCGGTGGAATTCCCGTTGAGTGGGGTCCTGAACGTGCCGAGATGAAAGGAATGAAACACGACTCTCCGACTATCGCCCTTCCCACAATTTCCATCGGCGATGTTTCCATCGATCCCAATACCTGGCGTGACAACATCCACTCACCCAAGACCAGCACCAGCACCGCCCAAGCTACAACTTCCTTTACTTCCACTTCTACTTCGACTCCCACGCCAACCCCGACCCCCGTCACATCCACCGTTATCGATGCCACTACGGAAGAAACCATCTTCATCGAACGCGAGATCGTCGTCCTCTGCGATGGAAATGGCGAGAACTACTCGACAAGCACTGGCGCCATCCGCACAGTCTCCTCGACGACTTCGACCATTACTTCGACCTCCACGACCGTTGCCTACGTGAAGAAGGACACCGTCCCGGAAGTTGAAGACGTGGTCCCAGTGCCTACTCTTGGCCACGCGCGCAGACATGCTCACCACCGCCACGGCCACCTGCATAACAAGGCTTAAATCGCCTAGCTGTGCTTATTTGGAACCCGATGTGAAAAGTACGCAGCGCGTAGTTGTCTTCTCCGTCGCCTTGGCGGAGAGGTTATACCCCATGCTTCTACACCAAGTTGGACCTCAAACTTGCTGGATTGGTACCCCCTTTGGGAGCTTTGATTCATGTACATTTATTTAGTTCTGATTATTGGACATATTCCAGTCAGGCGCGGAGAGTGTGCATCGACCGTACTGTACTATCGTTCTCGTGATAAACTTTTAAATTAGCCTTGACCGGTACTCAATTCAACCGCATTTGGTCGTGATCGGGTCTATGTAGAACATACAAGCTTCTCTGTTGTTAGTACTGCACTCATTGAGTTTGCCTTCTACATGCAGTTGTCCAGATAGAACCCGATTTTGCCTGACTATTGGATTGAGGTTACCTGGAAGGATGGGACAGCAACAATGTATGTCTCAGTCGGATTCCCGCTCTCGACTCCTCGAACATTCTTCAACGTTTCATCTCAATTCCTCCCCCATCCTTCCTCAGCAGGTGTCTCAGCATGGCCGTTGGTCAAAGATCAGATTACCTTCGTTCTGAAGGCAATGGCCATGCTGTACATGTTCCGTGTGACAATTCGGTGGGACCGACGGAAGAAACCGAGACCCGATGAGCAGCACAGCCAGCACCTCCCAGAACGAACAACCAGTGTGGCCTATAGAAGATGGCGTGATAATGTCTAAGAATCGGTTGACTCACCGCTGCCACTGAGAACTATCTACCTCAATCAGCCTCAAGAGCAGATAACTCAACGTCGCAACGATGCGAGGTGTCTTGGATCCATGTAGCACGCCCGGATTGCACACCATGCAATCCAAATCTCTACCACAGTGTTGTTTGTTCGAGACTGTTTTTACTTGGTCACCAAAAGTATGTATCCTCCCACGAGAACTCCTGTCAACCCCGCTACTGCGAAACCGTTTTGTGTACTGACTACTTCTCGGATAAGAACCCCCTCCAGGGCTTTCTTGTCAACGAGAGGTACGCTCCTATTTATATAAGCCTGTCGTTTACCTTGGCTGTCGAGGGGTTTCGAGACTTGTACCCTCATCCCAGTGACTTCCATATATCAAAATGTTGCATGCAAACCTTGCTGCGAGGTAGTATTTGTGGGATCAATTGTCTCTGATGCCACCAGCGAACATATGAACTATTGTTGCTTTGTGGTGGCAACTTCACTCAAATCAAACCGAGTAAGCTTTGAATCTCGAAGAGCCCAAATTAGGCTAGGCTGAATGCTGGAACCGTCTCAATATAAGACAAGATCCAGCCTCCAAGCTGCAAATATCGAGATTTACTCTTGGTACAAAACACAGCGACCATCTCACATCGCCGTATCGAACTTGTTTTCAAGAATCATTCATGCCGAATGCGTTCTGACACCATTAAGATGGAACCCATTTATCGAGTCCACTTCTTCCTCGCTTTCTTCCTGCCATTTGCAACAGCCATTCCTCAACAAACCGCCACAATCATTACAACCGCAGCTCCAGCGGTAATAACCCACGGCCCGGAGTTGTGGTGCTCAGATGGCCAAACCGCCATCTACACGACGGATTGTACCCTAGGAACCCCGGTATCTTACTGTTTCAGCCAGGAGCCTCCAATCGAGTGCGCGCAGGGATTCTTCCCGTCGGTCTGGCATCCAGGCCATTGTATGGAGCAATCAACCTGTTTCCCGCTGAGTGAGCCCTGGATCACGACCAAGTGCTCGAATGGCGCGATTCCGTATTCGACCTCGACTTTGTATGAAGGTACCTTAGCGGGAGGGTCTTCGACTGTCATAAAGGGTGAGCTCTTCTTTTCTTTTTCGATCCATTTTTTTCTTTTGTTTATTTCGTTTTTTCTGCATCGGTCTCTAAGCTGAGCGCCACCTGCTCATTCGGTTATAGCCGTCTCTTGCTCCTGTGCCGTGAATCAATGGTACAGCATGAAGTTACCGGAAGGCTCGTCGAACCATGAGACTTTCTGCATGCCGCACAGCTTCTGTCCAGAAGGTATGACGACCTCCAACTCGGTGAATGAGTACTGCGCCACACAGTCGGCGCATGTGTGTTCGGATATTCCTCTGGAAACTGAATTTTGTAAATGTGCGCATGCGGCGCAGACTCCAGTCTACCCCGACTGGCCGGGGGCGCAGCCAACTGGGTGCGAGTTTTGAAATTAATGCAGCGCACGATGTGCATTTGAAGTTTTTGATGAGTTTTCCTTGTGTTGAATCTTTAATTTTCTCCTGCTTTCTCACTGCTTTCTTCTGCTGGATATGTGGTTAATTGTTGATGACTCTGAAAGCGGGGACAATTCCGAAACACGAGGATTGAGAGGTCTGTAGCCGATAGCCGATGGTTCGAAGTTCAATATAACCTCATTCTCACACATAATTCAAGTTCCCATTGGTCGCTATAGTGACATTGAGATACTGAATATTTCCGAGGAAAGAAAACAATATGGGCTAACGCAGCTATATCATAAAGAGAACCCCCTCCCCTACCCCGCTCCATAACACACATACAACTTGGTATGCTAGTATTGAGATCATTGTCATCACATATGGCACCATCTCACAGGTCTTTCCCATACTTGTATCCTGTAAGCTTTCCCTCAAATCAGATTAACCTAAGCCACTCTCTGCCCCAGTTTTCCCCCTCCACAGAGGTCCAAGCCCAGTTTCGGGGTCCCAAATGGGGAAACGGGGGATTCGATCCCGTCTCTTAACCCCGCATCGGCCCGTGTTATCTCCGTTCACAGCATATAAAGCAGGGTGACCTACAACGTTGTATGCTTGGATATTCTTCGTTGTAAATAATATCAATCCTCTTCACAAGCATCGATTCGTCATGTCTGAAGCTCTCCCTGAAATGCAGTACCGGTTCCTCGGCCGAACCGGACTGAAGGTCTCAGTCATCTCGCTGGGCGGCTGGCTCACATATGGTGGACATGTCGGAAATGGTATGGCCAATGCATACCAGTAACAGCAAGTGGTGGAGAGTACTGACATTGTGAACCCTGCTAGAAACCGCACTCGAATGCATGAAGGTAGCCTACGATGCAGGCGTCAACTTCTTCGACACCGCCGAATCATACTCCGCCGGACAATCGGAGGTTGTATTCGGCGAAGCAATTAAGAAATTCGGCTGGAAGCAAAATGACCTCGTTATCTCTACGAAGGTAAGTAGCGAAATGGAATCATCCATACTCAACTTTCTTCCCTAGCCCCCACTAACCTCATTCAGATCTACTGGGGCAGAGGCAACACCGCCAACCCAGACAAGCTCCTCAACAATTCCGGTCTATCCCGCAAACACATCATCGAAGGAATGAATCTTTCCTTGCAGCGACTGAACCTACCATACGTGGACATCGTCTACGCACACCGACCCGACCGCGACACACCTATGGAAGAGACCGTCCGCGCCTTTAACTACCTCATCGACAACGGCAAGGCCTTTTACTGGGGCACGTCTGAGTGGTCCGCGAGCGAGATCTCGGACGCGTGGCGCATAGCCGACAAACTCGGGCTCGTTGGACCTGTCGTCGAGCAGCCGCAGTATAACTTACTTGCGCGGGAGCGCGTGGAGAAGGAATACCGCTGGCTGTACGAGGCGCATGGGCTTGGGCTGACGGTTTGGTCGCCGTTGAAGGGCGGGGTGTTGACGGGGAAGTATAATCATGCTGCGGCCCCGCCGGCTGGGTCGCGCTTGGCAGAGTCGGAGGATAACTATGTGAAGGGTCTGCGTAAGACTGTTGGGGATAAGACGTGGCAGAGGCAGTTGGAGCAGGTTGCGGCGTTGGAGCCTATCGCGAAGGAGTTGGGTGTTTCGACGGCGCAGTTGGCTCTTGCGTGGATTTTGAAGAATCCCAATATCTCGTCTATGATTACTGGTGCATCGAGGCCGCAGCAGGTGCTTGATAATATTCGGGCTTTGGATGTTGTGGAGAAGTTGACGGATGAGGTTGTGGAGAAGATTGAGGCTGCAGTTGGGAATAAGCCTGCTGTTGAAGCTAGACGGTTCTAGACTTTAGACCTTAAGAGATACTAGAAAATTTGTGGAAATAGATCAGATCGGTTTGAGTATCTCATGAACACAAATCTCAATTACACTCGTGGTTTACAGCTGTGCGTATCTTCATTTGTACCTCCGTTCCAGGAGCCGCCGATCGAGAATACACGGCCCCCGGAAGTGGTCGCAGAGGCTTGATAGCCCCGGGGGAGCTTCATAAGTGGACCCTCTCTTTCAAGTGTCAGAATTTGGCTTGTGACAAGCAGCTCACCACTGCCACCATAGGACATGCCGAAACAGAACATGTCGTGTTTCATCTGGTGAATAATGCAAAGGGTTACCGAGCCGTTTGCCGGGGTCCAGATGGCCGTGAGAGTGTCACCATAGGTTAAGGTATTCGTCCTTTTTCCCATGAGGACCAGACAAGGAGCTCTTCCGGTTCTGGGATGAAAGCACACAAGATAGCCACGACAGACAGGTGAGCGGTAGGACTCCAGACACCGCCATCGGCGATCAGTTTGGGGCTATCGATGTCATGAATTTGCAGCGCCGAAATGCTGGCAATCTTACTCTCAAGAGATATCACGCGGACATGTTGACCTTGCTTGGGTTTGAACATCGCCAGCTCTTTTCCTGCGCCATCATACCATGTCCCGAGTGCTACTGGCTCGCCCAGTTATTCTTGTCTTCGGTAATGAACACCTGGTGGGTGGTGATTTGCCCGGCACCATAGAGACGGCATAGGATATTTACAACCCCGCTGGTTTTGACGACAACTTCATGTGTTGTGGTCTTATATCTTGGCAGCTAGAAGATGTTGATATCGTTTTCGAGGAGCTTTTCACACTCGTTCCTCGGTTGGCTGGTGCTGCAGCCTTGACTTATATGCACAGTAGGTCAATGCAGAAATTCAACGAATGAGAGAGCGTGTCCTTCCATTGGTTTGTTTTTTCGCCTATATCATAACTTCAACCCCTTGATCTGATCACTGTGTGCGTATTAACAATCCTGAACCCCTGCAATCTTTCAGCACAAATCCTTCGAGCATGAGCGCTGTCAACATGGATGATGTCAACCAGGAAGTCATGAAATCTATCGATGATCAATAAACAATTCGAATTGCGGCCGATTTACCAATCGATTTCTTACACCCTAATGACTATATGGGATCAGCATCCCAACTCATTCAACCCTTAGTTTCGCATTGGAACACGAAACATACAACCCAAATGCTAGTGGTTGATGTCTACCCACGACTTGCATACGTTGTGATCGACATCAATAACCACCAATATGACTTCCATGAAGCCCATCAGCAGAAGTTCATCATCCCTGTCTATCTCCTTCGCTTATCTAGAAGAAATAGAAGCTGGACTTTCTTCAGATACCCGCCCCAGGATCGACGTCTTGCAAGTCAGCTCGTTGAGCTACATCGGGCCAACGGTCAGAACCCAACTCCGTTTTTCTCGGATCACATCAATAACCTGTTTCAACGATTGTTCCGCGCACACCTTACCCTACCTTTGATGGACCGGTCACTGTAATCCATCGCACGGCATGAAGCCGCCTCAAGTTACGGTATCTCGAGCCTACAGGATTCTCAGGAGAGCTCAGGGTATGAACTCATTTATGTGCCTTGTGTAAGTGGAGAAAGATCTGGGTACAATATCTCAGAGGCCACCTTACTTCCACGGCATTCCTTTGAAATGAGTCTAAGCGCCTATCACCCCAGCCCCCCAAGTCTTGTTTATAGGAATGGAAATAATATCCCCTTGCAGCTTGATACATAGCTTGTATCTTCCAAGGCGCTTAACCCGGAGTCGATTGAGTTCATTAGCCCACGGGCCGGCCCGGAATGTATGCATGTTCTGTGCATGCTCATATCGAGATCATCTAGTTGCTATGGCTGGCTGGTGTTTAAGACAACAGATGGTTGTCTGCAGTACCTTGCTTATGTTGCTGGTTTTATGAAAACATCTCATGATGATACTTTGTGTTCATTGACTATTCGAGAAGGTCGATACTACATAGATGGCACAGCGAAAGTCCATACGCATTACCCATTGAGGCAGATCCACTTTCAGGGGTTATTTTTCATGAAGCTGGCACTTGCTATGACGATGATATTCCAGAAGAAATAGATTCACGGTAACCTTGAGCATTCAAGTTGCTCTTGCCAACCCAATTGACGTTACTGGCCTGGTGGAGTGGAGCATCCTCAGCACACACTTCCCGGTCGAGTCTGTCACCAAAGCGGCAGAGAATGATACGAGCAATGCGAGAAAGGGTCGATCTTTGATTTTGCTCGATGATGATCCACCCAAATTATGCATATGCATCTAAAATCCAAGGATGAGCTATGCAACCAAACTTTTGAAATGGCTCGTGTCTGATTTGTCCATCGGTGTATACTAAATTATGCTCCATCGCTCTGGCCTGAGTTATCCAAATGCATAATCACCGCATTTTCAGCAATCGGCAATGATGTTTCGTCTAACGAGCACGTTCTTAGAACATGCGATGCCGGTGTACAACACTATGCCATAATTTGCGTGTCCGATTTCCTACAACCTTGCCAACCCCACTGTCAGCTGTTCCTTTTCTTCGGATATAATTGATTCTCCTCATTGGATCCCACAGGGCTACTCAGCCCTGTAGTAGGGTCACATTGGTTACGTTTACGGTCATTGAAATCAGTCGGATGTAGGGCCTGCAATTTGCTGCTTGTCCCTTCAGCGAGAATCACGTCAGAGCTGAACACGCTTCAATCGTCAATTCTATTCAATCCATGGTTCAACTGGAGTTCAAGCATAATGTAGAAACATATCCGGTCGTTTGACTACCTAATTTTGGCAACTCAGCTCTGCAACGCAACATTTGGCCGTTTTCTACCGTCGCCCAGTGACATCCAAACCCAATCAAAGAGTTAAGCATAAAACGTAGCTCGTAATCCATCCTGAAAATTTGATCTTCCATCATTGAGAGCTTGTTGAGAAAAGCAGTTTTACGACAAGTATCTTTTCAAAATGGCACCAGACCTCAAGAACATCCAGGGTGATATCTGGTACGTAAAGCCTCAATCGCATAGATGCATGAATTGACGGTCGTTTAGGCCTCGTCTGCCAAAGAAATACGAGTCATTCTTGTTCTTTGAGATCCTCGATGAGCAGCTGTTCAAGGAAAACCTGGCGAAGTTCGTGGGTCGTATCACGACAGCGGAGTCGGCGCACAAGTTGCGAGGTGAATTCTTCAACAGGAAGAACAATGAGTTGATCGAAAAGATTTGCACCAACATTTCTTTTTCCGCTACTGGCCTTAAGAAGGTGAGCTCCAGTGACTGAAAACCTTGTATCCCAACTAAACTGGATTTCTGCAGCTTGGAAAAACGGACCTGGGCGACGATGTCTTCAAAGGCGGCATGTATGCCGACATGGTGACCGCCGGACTCGACAGAGATGCCGAGTGGCATGGCGAATTCAAGGGATCGCGGGGACAGATCGACGGCGTGTTTTCGTTGGCGGCCAGCTCAGAGGATACCGTGATCAATTGGATGATTGACGCTATGAACCCGAGGTTCTTGGCTACTGGCGCCGTGAAATGGCTATTCACCCAGACTGGGGCGGTCCTGAACGAATATGACATCGAGCAGTAAGCCAATATTCATAGGTTAAGTTCATTCTTGATGTTGCTAACTTTTCCCAGCTTCGGATGGAAAGACGGTGTATCTCAGCCTTTGATCAAGGGTTTGGACCCGGACAATACCGAGAACCTCTCGCCATTTAACATCAAGCCTGGGTAAGATCTCCCAGATACTCCTCAATGCACAAAATTTGCTAATATTTGACCGTCAGTTACATCATCGTCGGAGAGGACGGTGATACTCAATCCTCTACACTGGCACCGGCTTGGGCCAAAGGTGGCAGCTACATGGTTTTCCGCAGACTGAGGCAGCTGGTTCCCGAGTTCACGCAGTAAGTGATAAAAGATACTCCACAAATATTACCTAGAATACTGACACAATGTCTAGGTGGGTGGTAGGCAAGATTGGAAGTCAGGCTATGGATGGTGAAACGATGAAACTCGGCGTAATCTCCAACTTGTCCTCTCGGGTGATTGGAAGGTGGCCTAACGGTTAGTTCATGCCCTCGCTTCACAAATTCACGGATTATCTTTTAACACCGTGACTTGAATTACAGGTATATCTCTAATGGAGAAACCAGCGCCTACTGACCCGTACACCGACAAGGCCCTTCCTGAGGATGATTACCAACTCAGCGAAGCAGACAAGAAGCTTTTGAGCTCGAACAACTTCAACTTTCAAGACGTCATCTACCAAGACAAATGCCCCTTCGCTTCGCACATTCGAAAGGTGCGGCCCCGAGCTGATCGCTTGAACCCCGATGGCACTATGGATGACACTCAGGCGATGGTTCGCCGTGGCATTTCGTTTGGGCCACTAACCACTTCGCCTGAAAAGGCGGCTGCTGTGTCAATGCACGATCGTGGATTGCTCTTCGTATCCTACCAGAGCAATTTGCACAATGGGTTCCGTCACGTGCAAAAGGGTAAGCCTTGAGAAATTAAATGATGCACGCATTCATTAACATATATTCCAGAATGGGCAAACAATGTCAGTATCCCGCCCGGAAAGGGCAAGAATTACGACGGTCAACAGCCTGGCCTTGATCCGCTCATTGGCCAGTGGGCCGAAGACGACGATCAGAGCAACTACATTACCATGCCACGCTTTGACAATCCCCGTAAGGTAGAACATTGGACTCTGGATCGTACCGTGATTGCAGAGGGAGGCGAGTATTTCTTTACTCCTTCTATCTCGGCTCTGAAAGAACTTTCTGGTTCCAATTAGAGGGTTTCGTTAAATCCACTTCGGTTCGGCCAATGGACTATTACCAAATTGCGTTCGAATTGTGGACTTTGAGAAGTCATTCTGAAATTGCTAGCTATAGCACAGTTTATAGTACTCATGAATTGAAACTCGAAATGTGCAGTCTCAAAGGGTGTTCGATCTATTAACTTGCCCATGTATCTTATCATGCATTTGTAAAGCTCGTCGGATATCTATAAGGTCTAGTTTATAGGAGAGCGGTATGTAGATAGGCTCAAACATTGATATGTTTGTGCCACATACTAGCATACCAAAGCCTGTGTAAACCATTATCTTGGGCGAACTGTGCGTAGGTACTTTGCAAATTTATGTTGCACTATTTCATGACACCCCTTGCTTAACCGCAGGCGGGTGGCTCCTTCGGACCGAACCTACGTTCTGCAACCAAGTATGGGGCGATCTCGGGTGGCATTCCTTCCTTCCAAGGTTGGGCTTTGATTTCCCCACATTTCCTTTTTCGGTGATAATTCAACAACCTCTCAAGAAAACGAATATTCTATAAGTAATAGATGACAATCATAATATAGGTCACAATACAGAGAACTACGTCCAAAGTATGCTTAATTGGCAACAACTTTCATGATTCCTTGTGTTTTGCTCCCTGTACGAGGCAAGCAAACATTATTCTATGATGTAGCTATCCTAGCCTCATAATTAGGCCGCCAGGCGAAGCCAGACCAGTAAATCCAGCTTCTAGTCCTCCTTGCAGCATTGGTAGCAAATCTAATAATGGTGAGCGATTGGCACTTGCCCACAAAGTGAACGATACTAGTTTCGACCTACCACTTGATTGTTATCGTCGTAAATGGGAGTCGATACCTGTTTTGTGGATCAGATCTTGGCTTAGGCTTAACAAGAAGTGGTGGAATACATACGAAGTTGGTCCCAGTTCCGAGATCCGAGCAGTCCTTTGGGGTCGCATCTTCGCACGTATCTTGTACGCAGTAGGCGTGGACGCTGGAAACAGCAAGAGTCAGGGCTCCGAGGAAGAAGGATGAAAGTCTCATTTTGATAGCTCAGGTTGCTTTGGCGACTAGCGTTGATTTGAGTGAATAGATTAATGGTATCGTGAGGTGTTTATGTCCAAAAGGTTGTGGTAGTTCGTCTCTTTTATGGGCGAAAATCATAATATCTTGGGTTGTTTATGTTATTACAATATCCATGCCCCTACCGAAGTGCTGAGTATGAAGCTGATCTTTACATCACATCTTCCATGGTATCAGTTGGAGATATGAGCTACATGCAACATAAATTGTAAAGCTGCATGACTTCATTGTATATTTTCAGCCAGCCACTTGTTCGGAATATACCAATGTGGATAGATTTGGCCAACCCTAGTTGATAGCTGAGGGAACATCATGCTCTGTTACAACATAGGCTGTAGCTTGCAGATTTGCAGGTACTTGCAGAATGCTTCGCCGTTGCATTTTCATTCTCGCTGATCATCTTTGCCGATAGCAATCAATCAAACCATGACTCAGTGTGGTAAGCTGTAAGTAAGTTAGGAGAGAAGGAAATTATCTCCATCATGTTGGGTCCCGCTAACCAACGAGTGTTTCCGGCATATATGGTCATTTGTGCAACTTTCATGGATATAACGCATCTTTAATAGATCATGGTAATCACTGCATGCGGCGGTGCCCTCTTACTCGGTTAAATCCCAGCAATCCTCATCGGTCCATCCCTACCGTGGACTTGGATGACACGAATGATTGCCATCTCACAATAATACATTCCGGCCACTCATTATTCAAGCATTCCTTGTTCTCATTTCTGAGCATATGGCGCAGAGTGAATTGCTCCATTCCCGGATAACTTATCCACTGCTTATCCAACCGGCTTGGTATAGATGCGTTGGTATAGCGGCTCGTTCCAAGGTGTGTACGTGCATGCTTTGGTATTTCCATTGAAAAAGCGGCTCTATCTCGTGTGAACAGCATTAAAATGGACCAAATTTGTAATTTAAAGCTATCACATCTGTTAGCATACACCATAATATTTGATGTGGTTCCAACTCTTTACCATTTCTCAGCTATTAACGGAGAAATGCATGGATCAGGAGGTATCAGATAGACTGCGTTATTCTAGTAGTTGGGGGTTCCTAAATGATATTATGTCACATGTCTGGCTCTCAGATCGATCAAAAGCTTGATTATTGATACTCATTTGTCGCATATCCGTCTTCCCAGCCCAACCCCCGCTAGGTTGGGTGGCTGCGAAGACGGATACTTGGCACTCCATTGACCAACTCGTTACGGTGGCCTGCAACAAGGCAGGTTGTAGCCAGTCTACGATTTCAAGCATCATCATTGATATAATTCTCAAAGACATCCTGATAGAACACCTGTCCGACATCACGATGACTTCGAATCTTCGTCCTTAACTGCGACTCGCCCCACGTATCATACTTTCCCCTCAAAAATGCCGAGTCCACACTCGCGCTTTCGGACGCCTCCAATGATCGCCTTTGCGCAGCGAAATGATCCCTCAAAGTCTCAATTGCCTCTTTCTTCGTCAAGTTCCCCCGAACGCCCTGGAAGAAGGGCACGCTGTATCTTTTCAATAGACCTGACAAGACACGATGTGTTGTTGCCTTGCATACACCGTGAGTAACCACCTCAAATGCTTGCCCGATATTCACAACAAACGTATCTTCAATGACAGGAATATCGATCCAATCACCTGTCTTATTAAGGGCCTGTAGGCCTTTCACACTTGGAGGCGATGCTTGGAGAAGAAAGGTCCACCATCCAGAGGAGTCCTTGTGAGGGCCCACACCTTGGGCGTTGGTGTCTAGACCTGGATCCAAGGCAGGATAATGCACAAGCTTGAGACGGTGCTGCTCTGAGACGAACGAGGAAAGAGTATCGGGGTCCAGAGAAAGTGCTTCAGCGACGAGACAGAGAAATCGCTCGCCGAGTTTTGTTAATTCGTGGATATAGTTCTGAACCACGTTTTCAAGAGATGGAATTTGGGACGGCCACTGTGTATCGTGGTTTATATAACCTTTTTTCGGGCCTGATGGGTAATAGGCTGGGGAAAGGGGCTTTCATACCTGGTTCGGCCCTTTCAACCTTTCATACAGGGGAAGACCCTCACGCCATAAATCTGGAAGTTCGGTTGCGAAGTCAAATTGTTCGCGTTTATCTGCGACTCCTGCGGTTGTTTCGGAGCCTATTTGGCTGTATCCCAGAAAATGAGGGGAGTTGTGTAAAGCCACTTCGGCCTTTTGGATCGGATCAAGCGCAAAGAGTGTGGGGAGGGCACTTTTTAGGTCCGTGATAATATCCTGTGGAACATCATGGTTCTTGATGTACAGGAAGCCAATGCAAGTGATGGCATGGTGGAGTTCTTGAAGGAGCTTCGGCCGGGTTGCGGGCGAGTTGGCGAGAGATAGGTCTATGACCGGAATGGATTTGAAGTTGGCTGACATTTTCTATACGAAGGTCAAGGTTGGCAGGGTCGAAATGTAGGTGTCGACAGACACAATTATAATATGACCGTCCATGGCGCAACATCCCCGGTTTCTTAACAATTTATCCTTCGTCTACCCCACGCTTCTGCGGGGTAAAGCGAAATAAAGAAACGTATATTGGAAAAGGTCTTCAATTCATGCATTGTATGTCCTAAACAATATTCAAACGCACTTTCCACCATCCACCACCATTTCAGTACCATTGATGAATCGAGCCTCGTCGCTCGCCAGGTATAGGCACATGTTGGCAATGTCCTCCACTTCGGTCAGGCGGCCTAGTGGCACATTTCCAATGAACTTCTCTCGGTTCTCGGGGGTATCTTCCATACCAGTGAACATGGAAAACAGCCCAGTTCCAGAGAGAAGAGGAGCGACAGTGTTAAATCGGATGTTATGGGGGCCGTACTCCGCCGCGAGACCTTTGGTAGCCTTTTATAGTTCAATAGAATGTGAGCGATTCGTCTCATACAACAACCCAAAGAAGCATTCCTAAAAGCACTTACATTTGTAACAGCTCCCTTAGTGGCATTGTACCACACCAAGCCAGGCCGTGGCCGACTAGCTCCCGTAGAAGAAATGTTGATCACGGAGCCACCCTGGCCTTGTTCAATGAGACGCGGCGTGGCGACCTTCGTGGCCAGGTAAATGCTCTTCACGTTGACATTGAACACGCGCTCCCACTCTTCCTCTGTAACCTCTGCCGTCGGCTGAAATAAATCGTCAGTGAGGGGCCACCCTCATGACAGTACAAATTCAACTCACCTTGTTGCGATAAGAAGTACCTGCATTGTTCACCAAGATGTCTAGTCGACCAAACTTAGAGAATGCCAAGTCCACGATTTCCTTCCAGCCGGCTTCCTGGGTAACATCGTGGCGTTGGAAGATGATATTGGAAGGGTTCTGCGCGGCGACCTTCTCGCCGCCGTCGGCATTGATATCTGAAACGATTACTTTGGCACCCTCCTCGCCGAATCGTCGAGCGATTGCAGCGCCAAATCCGGAGCCTCCTCCTATAGGGAAGGCCGGGTGTGAGTTTCAACAACGAAATGTTCTGGGTTAATGATTCTCCTACCGGTGACGATGGCAACCTTGCCTTCAAGTCTTGAACCTTGGGACATTTTGGTGTGTTCAGCAATTGAAGAATGAGTTAGGAGTCACAACAAAAAAAACTAGGGCAGTCAGTTTTTAAACACTTTAGGAGGCTACAAGACCGAAGAGGGGGTTCGGCAGACATGAAGTTCGGAGTAAAATCCGATGTACCTTCCCCGCATTGGGTTGCCAACATCATTTACCTTTATTTAGATCTATATAGCCTATTACAAGCTATTGAGAAAGTATGCAATATCACGGAATCGCGGCTATTTGCTGTATCTGAGTTGTCGATATCTATTGCACAGCGGGATGGTCCCGCCATATAACACGTCGTTCAAACATGCTGACCTTTGTGCCTGAACAATCCCATCTATTTCCGCAGAGTGATCTACACAGGCAACGGGAGGCGGTAGATAGGTGCATACGGCCACTTTCTGAAGAGCGGATTATTCTTGCAATTCTGGAGAAAGGTGTATGGAAGATGCATAAATATGTTACAGGTGATATACAAGACTTCTAATCAACTCTCCAGGGCTCCAACAATAGTCCAATTTTGAAGTTAGCCTGGAGTGGACTCTAAATTGTATTGACCTCATGCCATATTGCGCTTGAAGGTATAGATCAACTCGTCGATCCTCCAAATCAATTGTAATTGTTTGATCCGCATGACCTTCGAATTGAAAGATTAACTTCGTAGCCTTCCTAATGAGGAAGGTTGATTATGATCGTGCCCAGTTCCACTTTCATAGGGGATCTCGATATGATTGGGCACACTTGGATAGCCTGTAGTGTCCACACACCATGGTACAGAGTACGAAGCAATCTGTTGAGGAACAAAGCACACGGGCACTTTCTGCGCCCAGAGGCGTCTAGAGCTAAACCTGGACTAAGACCGTCGTGTCTTCGTCGGATAATCGTTATTAAGTGTGCAGAAAACAATTTTTTTACATTGAAACGAGAGCAATAAGTCAGAAATGAAGTTAACAATGGACAATTCACAGCCTACAGTGGCCACTAGAAAAAGCCCCCATAAACATGTGTTTGCGCTGTTTAGCCCCCTCTCCATTCCCGGAGCCTCGGTGGATTTTCCGCTAATGCCCACTATGATTTATGGCTCCAATTGATTTGTGTCCATGTATGCATACTGTTTGAGCTCCGGTCTCTCGCCCGATGGAGATACGTACGGAGGGTCTCCCCTTAGCAGACACGTCAAATAAACAGCCCACCGAACCTCCCGAGCCCCGGAAACGAGTCCGCCGATGGCATCACCGTGGCTTCACAGGGTGTTCAACCTGTCGCCGCCGCCATGTCCGCTGTGACGAGACATCCCCCGCCTGCAATAATTGTGTTCGACTCGGGTGCGAGTGCGATGGCGCTCAAGGGCGGATGACCTTCAAGATTTACGGACCCTCCCAACCTCCAACGGATGCACTGTCAGAATTGTCAAGCTCGCCGAAGACACGCAAAAAACTCCCATCGTCAAGCCCGAAATCAAGTGACACCTCCGCGGTTTCGTCACCAGCCAAGGGGGAAGATGCGGGCGACGAGGAGGCCTGTGAAGCTGTGGTTGTCTCACCCACGACGCGACCACAGCCAAAAACTAAGTTCCGTTTCCAAGAACCCATTACCTCGACCAGTATCGCGAAATCTATCCAGCGCACCGACGAACGTTACTTCGCCCACTTTGTCGATCGAGTATCAACCCTTCTGATCATCTACGATAACCCCGACAATGCCAATCCCTACCGCACATATTTTCCGGACTTTGCTCGGTCGTCTCCGACAATGGTCAATGCAATGCAAGCGCTGGGCGCATTACATCTTGCCAATACATCCGCCGGGTCGCAACGAAATAAGCATTTTCAACAAGCAATGGGCAAATACGGCGTGGTGGTGAAGGGCTTCCGTGCTCGATACTCAGATCCTAGCCAGCAGCTTGGATTGACAGATTTCGCGACCTGTCTATTACTTTCTTTATTCGAGGTTTGTTTGCTTCCCCATATGTCACAGACCTGCGAGTAGGCATGGCTCAACTAATATCCCCGCAGATGATGGATTCCCAACACCAGAACTGGGCTGTACATCTCAAAGGAGCCCGCGAAATCTACAACCTCCTCTTCTACCCGCAGTCCGGAGACTCGGCGCACGAAGCGCATCGCCTTGCCGAGACCAATCATCCGCTCCGACCATTTCTCGTCTCCCTCCTATCCTATCTCGACGTGGCGGGTGCATGTGCAACCCCGGGCGGTACCGTAGTCGAAGGCGCCTACTGGAAGACCTTGGGCGGGGGGTGGGAGTACAATCTCGGGACGCCGAGCCTATTGTCAAAGATACCCGACAATCCGCATTTGGTCGAGCTGCGGCAGGCATGGTGCAGCCTGATGGAAATACAAGCTTCCATTAGTACATTTGCGTCGGACAAGAAGACGTGGATGACAGCGGAGCAGTCGGACATGACATATAAAGATATCTTCAACCAGCTGGTCGTATGGCGTGCCATGACCCCGCCCTGTCTACAAATGCTTGCCGATTTGGATGACGAGAGTCTTGCTCAGTATCCGTATCCTGACGTTCTAGAGTATGCGGGTTGCATTGAAGCATATGAGAAGGCGACTTTTATCCACCTGCTTCAGGTCGCTGGAGCTGGTCGTATCGGTTGGATCACTGATTGGACATATATGAACATGCTTGTCAGTCGGATCCTTCTGTTAATCTGCAAATTGTCCAAAGGGGTGGGTCAGTTAGCTGTTCTGTGGCCGCTTTTCATTGCCGGGCAGGAGACTCGAAATGAATGCGAGCAGAAATACGTTCGTGAGACCATGCAAGAATTGAAGCGGTTTGGTTTCAGGGTCTGTCTCAAACAATTCGTCAATCACAGGTCAGTCTGAAGGCTAATATGTATCCGCAGAACGTCGACAAAGCACTCGAAACTCTAGAAGCGGTCTGGTTCAAACGATGTTCCTTTCCTGGAGGGTGGATCCAGACCCTTGAAGAAGTCCAGACGAACATTCTCCTTCCGTGATTTGAAGCTGACTATATTAACACGACCCGACTCACTCGCCTGCTTTACTGGCAGGTGCTCATGAACTTGATCTATGAGATAAACTACCCGCAAGCACCACCCACCACCCACCACCTCTGAAACTTCTCTCTCTCTCTCTCTCTCTCTCTCTAATCCTGCTCTCCTTATTACCAACATCGCCATGCATATATTCTCTCCCCTCTTTTTGATACCCCATGAAATTTCACCTTCAAAATGGATATTTTATCGCTAAGAACCTGCTTTGGTAGCTTTCCCGCATAGCAGCATGTATATAAGCGTCATGTATATATAAACTGGACAAATGAGAGCATAGCACTCATTCTTGCTGCTTGAAAGCATTTGAATTCAATGCAAACATAATTGGGAAAAGGAGCAGAAGCAGATGTGTCGACTCGGATGAGCTGTCCTTTAGCAAGCACCTTTTCTAGCCATTTTATTTTGGACATGCTTCCGAGAGCTGCTGGTCACGTAGGAATTGGCAAGCCGGTTGAGACCATCTTTATATAATCGTAAGTAAGCTTACCGTTGCCAACTCCTGTAATGACAGAGGTAGATCTGCAGGCACTTAAGCCCATCGCTCACCCGGTGACCAACGTACAGATGTGCTACTTTGATATAGGAGCTATCGACCGATGGATTCTTACATCCCAAATTTCGACAGAAGGCCCCGGTGTGCCAAAGCACATCATATGCATGGTTTGGGGGCTGTTTTAGCAACCGCTCTAGCCGAGCTAGAGCATTGGCCTTTGAATATTGCAGGGATTGCAAGCATTTTCGTGTGCTAATGTACAAGGGATCACGCCATAAGACCAGGGAATTCATGTTAAAGACGATACAAAAGAGTGAATAATACTCTCATATGTTGCACTCCATGGATATGATCGAAGGTCTTGAGGTCAGGTAGGTTGCATTCCCGTTCCCCAACATACTAAGAGCCTTTCACTAACTAAGACCTAAGACACTTGAAGCAATCTTTTACGGAACAGACAGCTCCGAGCTTCATTTTTTCAGGTGGAAATTGGGATCTGATTTGATCCTCATTTTTGATTCGCAGACTCGTGTTTTCCCGAAACTTTCTGGTCTCATTAGCGAATGGGTTTGCGTGGTTTCAACGTGATGGTTACCCGCACGATCTGATATCCTTCAAATCGAAATGCAATAATTCACGGAATCTATAAATCAAAACTTCCAGCAAAATCTAGACCTCTCTCAATTCAACAAATCACCGCTTGACTTCAATTCAACGCCAAACCTGTTATCCGCTGGGTGGGTCTTTGACCGGGAGCGTGAACGGCGTGGCCGGGACGCAAAGTCTATTCAAAAAAATCTCTCGATCTTTTCTCAGAAGTTTCCAAGTTCATATACTCATTTTAGAGATACAATAAGAATCGGTTTCTCCTTCTTCTCCTCATTTGCTGGCTTTGCGTCTGTGTCATATCCGAATATGACCCCTCATGACGATTCTACCGGTCCCGCCGATCGCCTCGACAACGGTGCGGGTGAAGGTAATCGGGCGGAGCAGAAAGATCAGGATGATGCCGCCTTGCTAGTGAGTGATATATCCTAGATTCTCTGGCGCGTCTCATAGAGAGCAGTTGACTGACGTTGTAATGACTTAGAAAACCTTGGGCTATAAGCCGGTAGGTTGAAGAATGCATAGAATAAGATAGGCCATGATCAGCAACTGATTCGAGTCAATGCACAGGTTCTTCATCGGACATATAATTTGTTTGAGAATTTCGCGACCACATTTGGTATGTCTCTCATTGCCTCACCATCTTATGGTCGCATTCATCCTGACTTTGATCTAGCTGCTCTTTACTTTGTTGGCGGTGTTCGCGTCACTTTTAGCACTGGTATCGCCGCGGGTGGAAACCTGGCGTATTGGACTAGTTACCTAGTCACCATGGTGTTCACTTTCATTACTGCTGCTGTCATTGCGGAGGTCTGTTCGGCTTCTCCGTCCGCCGGTTCGATCTATTTGTGGGCTGCCGAAGCTGGTGGACCCCGATTCGGCCGACTCCTGGGCTTCATCGTTGCCTGGTGGAGTACAACGGCTTGGACGACATTCTGTGCAAGTATGTGGTATTTCCAGTCTTGAAACTTGCATCGCGTTGATTTTGATTTGATTATAGGCAACACTCAGGCTGCGGTGAACTACATGCTTGCGGTATGCTTTTTTTCCCTTCTTTTTCTGCCATTTTTGCCATGAAAAATATGTACTAATGTATCATTTCTCAGGAAATCACAGTTTTCGAGATCGATTTTCCATCAGACGCAAGCAGTGTCAAATTCCGTGCCGTCCAGTGGATCTGCACTGAAATCTTGCTTGCTCTGGCCGCCCTATTGAACTTCTTACCTCGTATGTACAAACGACCTACTGCTATGGTTTAATTCTAACCTCAACCCATTTCAGCGCGTTACTTCAGATATGTTTTCTGGTTCTCCGCCGGAATCGTGATGCTCGACTTCTTCTTGAACCTTATCTGGCTGCCCATTGGCACCGCTCAAACTTGGGGCTTCCGCAGCACCCACGAGGCCTTTATGACCACGTACAACGGTACTGGAGCCCCGGCTGGCTGGAACTGGTGTCTGTCTTACCTTGCTACCGCCGGTATCTTGATTGGTTTTGATGCATCGGGTCACGTCGCCGAAGAAACCAAGAATGCCTCCATCACTGCTGCCCGTGGTATCTTTTGGAGTACCGTTGCTAGTGGATTTGGTGGTCTAGCTACAATCATTCTCTTTTTGTTTTGTGCAGTACGTCTCCTTGATCTCTGCAATATCCGAATTCGGAGAACTGACACCTTCTTTAGCCCAATACCGAGACACTTATGGGCTTTGGCTCGCCCCAACCCTTTGTGCCTCTTTACGCCGTTGTTCTGGGCAAGGGCGGCCATATCTTCATGAACGTCATTTGCATTTTCGCTTTGTGGCTGGTGAGTCATCATTGTGTTCTCTGCATGTAACTCATAACTGACCATCGTTTTCAGAACACTGCAATTGCCATTATCGCCGCCTCTCGTCTTGTCTTCGCCGTTGCCCGTGATGGCGTGCTTCCCTTCTCAGGCTGGGTTTCCCGTGTCAAGAACGGTCAGCCACGAAATGCAGTCATCGTTGTCTGGGCTGTCGCCGCGCTGGTCACTTGCACCCTCCTTCCATCCAGCGTGGCATTCACTTCCCTGGTCTCTGCAGCTGGTGTTCCCAGTGCTGCTGCCTACGGTCTGATCTGTTTGGGCCGATTACTATGCACTCCTAACCGGTTCCCGAAGCCACAATGGAGTCTCGGTCGCTGGAGTAAGCCTTTCCAGTTCATCGGTGTCTTCTGGAATGGCTGGGTTGTCGCTATTCTGTTCTCCCCCTACCAGTGGCCAGTCACCGGAGAGAACTTGAATTGTACGTTTTAACATCTTTTTTTTTTTTTTTTTTTTTGATAACCTCTAATTTTTCATATCGCTGACTTGCTGAACAGATGCCCCCATCATCATGGCCGGAGTCACCATTTTGGCCCTGATCTCCTACTTCATGATGCCTGAGAGTGCATGGCTTCCTCGGGACCGTATCACTCACTTCATCGATAGCAAAGGTGCTGTCGAGACCGTGGAGGAAGTTGACTCCACTCACCGTGGTGAACCGAGTACTCGGTGATACTTCGGCGATGTGGATGAATGTGCAACTTATACTGCCGGGTATAGATTGCCTTTTAAGAAGTACAGTAGATAGCTTTCGATAAACACTACACATAATATTCCAGCTAGAAACATTTGCTATAATATTCCTCCACGGTCTGGGTAATTGAGCTCTATTGTACCTGTACCTGTTGACGTGGAGAATCAGGGCTCGGCTCGTCGATCCGCCCCCAACACCCCCGCGTTCATGGGGCGCGGGGATGGCGCCGGGGCGACAGGGGTATAGAGCGTGTAAGACAGAAGCACACCAAATGTCAAATCGAAATAGACCAACTGCATAAACTAAATATCCGGGGCGTTTCATTGCAAGGTGGGAATCTGAGCGTAGCCGCTTCCCCTCTCTGCTTGGTCGTTGCGCCGAGAATCGGGGCTTGATCCAAACTCCTTCCCCCTCCGATCTTCTTTCTTTCTTTTTCTCTCTTTCCTTCTGTCCGTTGCTGCGCCTTTGAACTCGTGAAGCTTTGCCTTTTACAAAGCTTTGGAGGATTCGTTCCATCCTTTCACGCGTGGCGCCTTTCGGTCTGGTCTGGATGCAGTACCCCAGTCCTTCTCTCCCTTCCTGGGCCCAATAGGCATTCTATAGATGAGACAGAAGCCCGGCACAACGTGACACTTGCAGGACCACTCATCATGAGTGCTCCAGTATCCCTGCGGTCGGCCCTGCGGCCGTGTTTTGAAGCGTCCGTTGCTCGCGCGGGGAAATCGTTCGTTCCTGTGACTTCGAGTATGCTTCTCCAAATCGAGTTGTTTGGTGCCCAAGTTGGGATGTTTTTTTAACGAATATTCTCAAATTAGATCTACAAACTCGACAGGCTACCTTCTTCGCGCCGCAGAAGAAACGGCTGTCCATTTGCCAGCCGCGATGGCCGTCCATCTCCAAGCGAACCGCTACAACCTCGTCTGAGTCACCTCCCTCCGATCCCGTTCCCATCGTTCCCACAACCCCCTACTCGCAATTGACCGTTGGAGTCCCTTCGGAAATTTTTCCTGGTGAACGTCGTGTGGCAATCACTCCCCAAAATGTCGCTCTTCTTCTCAAAAAGGGAGTTTCTCGTGTACTCATCGAACGTGGTGCAGGCGAGGGCGCCCAGCTACTGGATCGTGCCTACGAACAAGCCGGCGCGACAATGGTCGATCAGGACTCAATCTGGTCCCAGAGTGATATTGTGATGAAGATCCGCAGCCCACAGTCAGAGGGACCATTCAACGAAATCCAGGCTTTACGCAAAGGCTCGACGGTTATCTCTTTTATGTATCCTCTCCAAAACAAACCCCTCGTTGACGCACTCGCAGCTCGCGGAGTTACCTCTTTTGCAATGGATCGCATTCCCCGAATCTCTCGTGCGCAGGTTTTTGATGCTCTTAGCTCTATGGCCAATATTGCTGGTTACAAGGCGGTGCTGGAAGCTTCGAATCACTTTGGTCGCTTCTTGACCGGTCAGGTTACCGCAGCTGGAAAGATTCCCCCGAGTAAAGTTCTTGTCATTGGTGCTGGCGTAGCTGGTTTGAGTGCAATTGCGTCGGCGCGCCGCATGGGTGCTATCGTTCGTGGCTTTGATACCCGCCCTGCTGTTCGCGAGCAAGTCCAGTCTCTAGGTGCCGAATTCATCGAGGTTGATTTCCAAGAGGATGGCTCTGGTCAGGGCGGATACGCCAAAGAAATGTCCAAAGAATTTATTGAAGCTGAAATGAAATTGTTTATGGAGCAGGCTAAAGAGGTTGATATCATTATCACCACGGCCCTGATCCCAGGCAAGCCGGCACCGAAGCTGATTACCAAGGAAATGGTCGCTGCAATGAAACCTGGCTCTGTTATCGTTGATCTTGCCGCAGAAGCAGGTGGAAATTGCGAAGCTACCGTTCCTGGTGAACTCAGCAGCTACAAGGACGTTACTATCATTGGCTACACGGATCTTCCCTCGCGTCTCCCGACACAGTCTTCAACGCTATACTCGAATAATATTACCAAATACCTCCTCTCTATGGCCCCTCAAGAGAAGTCGTTTGGCATTGACTTTAAGGACGAAGTTGTGCGCGGTTCTATCGTGACTCTTAATGGTGAAATCATTCCGCCTGCTGCTCCGCCTGCTCCACCCCCAGCCCCAAAGCCAGAGGCACAAGCCGTCGCTGCGAAGGAGGAAGTGGCTTTGACCCCATGGCAAAAGACTACACGAGATGTGACCGCGGTCACTGGTGCGATGGGCGCGACCTTGGCCCTAGGAAAGGCAACTGGTCCAATCTTTATGGGCAACATGATGACCTTCGGACTTGCTGGTTTGGTCGGGTATCGTGCTGTGTGGGGTGTAGCTCCTGCGCTCCACTCTCCGTTGATGAGCGTCACCAACGCGATTTCCGGCATGGTCGGCATTGGTGGATTGTTCATTATGGGAGGTGGCTATGTGCCTACTACCATTCCCGAATATCTGGGTGCTGCCTCCGTGCTTTTGGCCTTTGTGAACGTCTCGGGTGGCTTTGTTGTTACGAAGCGTATGCTCGATATGTTCAAACGCCCAACTGATCCTCCTGAGTACCCGTGGCTGTATGCTGTTCCCGCTGTGGTATTTGGCGGTGGCTTCATCGCAGCCGCCAGCACTGGTATGGGTGGTCTAGTTCAAGCCGGTTACCTTGTCAGCACACTCCTGTGTATGGGGTCAATCTCCGGGCTAGCCTCGCAACAAACCGCCCGACGAGGCAATATCTTTGGTATCCTGGGAGTAGTCTCCGGTATTCTCGCCTCATTGGCTGCAGTCGGTTTCTCTCCTGAGACGCTGACACAGTTCACGGCCGTTGCTGGAACGGGAGCCGTAATCGGAGGGTTGATCGGTCGTCGCATCACGCCAACAGGACTTCCCCAGACTGTCGCTGCTCTCCACTCGGTGGTGGGATTGGCTGCTGTTCTGACCAGTGCCGGAAGTGTGATGGCCGATATTGGCGATATCACAACTCTGCACCTGACGACGGCGTACTTAGGTGTTCTCATTGGTGGTGTCACGTTCACTGGCTCGATTGTCGCTTTCCTGAAGCTAGCAGGACGTATGTCTTCCCGGCCGACGATCCTGCCTGGTCGACACGTTATCAACTCGACACTACTGGGTGGTAACCTTGCTACCATGGGAGCGTTCCTTACAATGGCCCCCGGAAGTCCTGCTATCGCAGCTGCCTGTCTTGGAACAAGCACCATCCTCAGTTTCTTGAAGGGATTCACCACAACAGCAGCCATCGGTGGTGCTGACATGCCCGTCGTCATCACGGTATTGAATGCTTATTCCGGATTCGCCCTCGTGGCCGAAGGCCTTATGCTCGACAACCCACTTCTTACCAGCGTCGGATCCCTGATTGGTGTCAGCGGTTCTATTCTCTCTTACATTATGTGTGTCAACATGAACCGGTCCTTGACAAACGTCCTGTTCGGTGGCCTATCGAGTCCAGCAGCAGAAAGCCAGAAGAAGATCGAGGGCGAGATCACGCAAACTAACATCGATGATACTGTGGAAGCTCTGTCCAGCGCTGAGAACGTCATCATTGTCGTTGGTTATGGTATGGCCGTTGCGAAGGCTCAATATGCGCTTTCGGAGATTGTGCGTTTGCTGCGTGCCCGTGGTGTCAATGTTCGCTTTGCCATTCACCCTGTTGCAGGCCGAATGCCCGGCCAATGCAATGTGCTGCTTGCTGAGGCATCCGTGCCATATGATAGTAAGTCAATGTTGAATTTGACTTTTTAAAGACTTTCTAACAATAAAAAAACAGTCGTCTTGGAGATGGAGGAAATCAACGAGGATTTCTCTGACACGGATGTCACCCTCGTTATTGGCGCCAACGATACAGTGAACCCCATTGCTATGGAACCAGACTCTGCTATCTCCGGCATGCCTGTCCTCCATGCATGGAAGAGTAAGGAGGTTATCGTTATGAAGCGGGGAATGTCCAGCGGATACGGTATTTTTGCCTTGCTACCATTACCGAGAACCCTCATCTAACAATTACATACAGCGGACGTTCCAAACCCCATGTTCTTCATGCCCGGTACGCGCATGCTATTCGGCGATGCTAAGACTTCTTGCGATGGTGAGTACTTACCTGAGAGCCTTTCGATTCCCTGTGCCAAAAGAAGGTAATGCTAATCTCGTTTGTCCATAGCTATCAAAACTGCCCTGGAGGCACGAAAGTAGGCTTCTTTTTCTGCATTGCATGCTATGTTTAAGGTTACTCGTGGCTTAGTTACTGCGAAATCTTGTGCCCTAGTGGGCTCTTTGATTGTTACATTCCAAGCTCGTGGGTAAATTGCTATTTCTTATCGGTTTACTTCTCCGTAAACCGAATCATCAAATGCATTTTCATATTTTTTACATGATACCTTCTGTATGTCCCCTGTAGGTTTTACATCCGGGTAGGTAAGGATGGTTTCTGGCATAGCAAGGGATGGCCTTACAGGCTCTCCCCCTCCCTCTCCCCCTCTCAAAATCCCGCACAACCAGCCTGTACATCCCTCACCCCGAGATAACTTCCAACCCCATTTCATCTAAACTGTATTTGAGCTGAAACCGTTTCTTGGAGCCCATGCCCCGCAGAACAGCGGGTGCCTTACAACCAACCTTGTTCGGATGTGGGGTAGGGATATGGGAATAGAGGCATCAATGCATAGATTTTCTGAGTGAATATGTAGCTATGAATTTCACACTAATCGCATAATCAAAAGCGTCACAAGTTATTCATCTAGGATTTATCCCAAAATCAAATGTCATGTGTCAAATATTGAAGACGTTAGCCGTCTCAGAACTGCGACTAGATGCTCGCCCCTGCCTAGGTCCTGGGCCGTTACACATTACTCCCAATTAGGGAGAGTGTGCTGATCAGAAACAGAAGTGATCAGACAAAAGACATGAAAACAACCTGCCAGCAAAAAAGAACCAAACCCAAACGCCGAATATCAAGGATACCAACACGAGAAATAGAGAAACCAACACCACCTTTGCGAGGACATATCGCCGCCCATAAAAACATTACTGTGTGAATATATGTTAAGTTAATTATCAAAAAGAGGCAAAAATGCAAATTGGGAACGAGAAGTCAACTGCACGCAGAAAGAATAAAAAAAAAAGGATCAGATTCGAAAGCACCAAAAGCCTCGACCACCACCCCAGGTCTAGGCTTTAGCACGCGATCTTTTGCCCAACCTCAAGCCCATGAAGCCACGCCCGCTTGGTACAACGCTATTATGGCGCAGATGGCGACGCTGGCTCGACTTGCGGACGATCTTTGCATCAGGACTGGGCGCCGGGACAGGTTGGGTCGCGACTGAGATCTGCGAGAAAGAGGGGCCGTTGGTGCCGATTTCAGAGCGCAGGCTGTTGAGCGAGTGCACGCTGGAGAAGGAGCTTTTTCTTGTTATGTGGCGTATTGTGAGTGGCGAGCGGTTGGAGAGGATGTTCGAGACGCTGTAGGTTGAGCTGACATTGCGCTTGGTGTATGGGGGTGGTGAGGGGGATGAGATTGAGGCAGGACTGCAGGCTCGTGCGAGATGGGGGGGGTAGGTCGGTGTGGTTGGTGTGGTTGGTGGGTTTGGTGAGAGGGATGGGTGTGTTCTCGGGTGAGAAGGGAGTTGTTGGGCGCGAGGGATGGGAGCTGCTTGTGCTGCGCATTGAGGGGGGTCGGCGGGATCGTACGTTCAATGGGGGTGGCATTGTTATGTCTGAGCCTGTGGTTGAGGGACGTGTCCGGTACTCTTGGGCTGGGATTGTTCGGGGTGGTGCTGGGAAGTAGAGCACTGGAGGGATCTCGGAAACACGATTGATGGTTGCACTGGGTGATAGCTGTAGATCTTCTTGTGGGGTTGGGGTTGGGGTTGTCGTTGATGGATGTCTCATGGTGGTCTTTCTTTCAGATACTCGGGCTGACTTGGTTGATGGCTCTGATGAGCGTGGTAGTCCAAGTCGGCTGTCAGCCCTAACAAGCGTAGGGCGGATGCGGCTGCTTTCCCGGGAGCGAGAATGACTGGGTCGAGACCTCGAACTCTTTGGCCGCGACCCCAGAGCGTTGATCAGAACCACCGTAGGACGGGTTGGAGGTTCCATGATAGTGACCTTCTTTGCAACCTGGATGTCTGCCTCTTCTATCGAAAAGATGGAGGTAGGTGAAGCAGAGCGAGATCTGGAGTTGGCTGGCCGCGGCGAATTCGGCCAGACGTATATCGATGGCTGTAAGAAGGTTCTCGGTGCCATTTCTGGAGAACTCTCTGGGGATGGTAGTTCGAGGACTAGCTGCTCTTCTGGATCAAACACATACGTATCCGAATCAAAGGTGGCATTGCTGTTCCTCTTGGTGGCAGAAGAGACAGGCCGAGGCCGTTTGACTGTTGGTGGAGCCAGAATAGTGTGTTCATCCTCGTCAAAAACAGGATCCGTGTGAAAAGTATCATCGGCACTAAGATCTGAATCAAAAATCTCAGCTGCTTGTGAGCCTATCGGCGAAGAAAGTAAGTCTTGGGCGCCTGCATCGGATTCGGACACAGCCTCCTCATCTGACTCGTATCGATCCTGGAGGCTATGGCGGCTCAAGCGGTGTAAGCTCAGCGAAGTAGTCGGCTCATACATGTTGCCGTCAAATGAGTGGGTGAATACGGTGATAGAACAGAAGAGATGATGATTGTTCCAAAGAGCAGATAGTCCCAAAGCAGAACAGAAAGGGAACAGAATGGGAGATAAGGAACAGAAAAGCAAAACCACCTAAGTAAGAGTGCCAAAGAGTAAAAAGGAGGCAGGAGACCTCACGTAATAGATCCTGGCAAATATCCCACGGGTGCAAAGCTGCATAGGAGATCCAACAGCCCCCAGTAGAGCGGGGCGATAAAAGGACTCTTTAAGGAAGTGGGACCAAGGAGCTATGGGCAGGAGAATGCATAAATTCCAATATTCCAAAGTTAGTCCGCCGTCAGTCCTAGTTCGTATATAGAAGGCAGAAAGAGGAGAATTTTGGTTGACATTAGGAGCATGTTAATCCCTGTGCACGTGTGGCAGAAAGGCAGAAAATGGGCAAGGTTCCTTAACCCTGAACTTGCTGGGCGCGTAAGAGTAAACCTTGAGGGTCAAAGTGGTGATGGTATCACCCTTGCATGGAACAAATAGGGCGGGATGGTCCGTTTCAGAAGTATACGCAGGAAAATCTCGTGGCGGAAAAGGCTGGATTGAAACCTTGGGGGAGCAATAAATCAAAAATAATAATCCAAGAAGAAAATGATTCAAAAAGAAATCTTCAGCCCGAATCTGATATATCATCGTGAGCTATCGTTGGGAGGAGCCCATGCGCCTAAATTTCCGTGCTGGGATGATTGGACACGTATCGGATCTTCATGCACATCAAGGCCAAAATAGTTCTTGCGCATCGTATCTAGTCTTCTGGCTTTCCAGTTCCCACGAAAGAGTGGAAAGAACAGAGGATTCAGGGCCCAATAAGGGAGACCTCTCCCCTGAAAGAATCCGCTCTGTGGACCGATATAATCACTGTACGCCGTTGAACAGGGTTCAGATAAGAGGGACAGATGCTCCATAGGGACAAGAATGAGAAAACCAGGGTCTTTGTCGAATCAGATGGCGTAACAAGAAGCCCATACAACATAGCCGCCCGGGATCAGTGGGGCCTTGTGTTTAGCTCAAACACGCTACGAACTCCTAGAAAGCGGGTTAGCTTCAAACCGTGGAATAGCAGGATGGAGAACGTAGGAGAATACAAAACACGCTTAGTCCTTGCTGTGTAGGATGCCAGGGGCACTTTAACAAGACTAAACCCCCTTTTGTCTGGAGGGGTAAGTATCTTTCAGGGAGAGATCAGGGGTTCTATCCACCTGGGCACCTTCCTGTACGTTGTACGTTGTTAGCGGGAATGATCCTTCCTTCCTGGAAAGGCCGTACGTCAGAGCAACTTCCCCATCCAACCTCCCCCCTCTTGCCTCACACCTCCTACTACCTTCTACCTCCTTACATCCACATGGATCTCACGCTGTCACATCTCAGGTGGCAGGTTATTTCTAGCACACCTATCATCTTATCCCACATTTCTCAATGTTAGTGCCACACCATCGATAACCTATTCCTATAGTGCAGCTACAGGCAAGGACTCCGATTCCAATATTCCGACTTCTAGCTTATGCAGGTACCCATCCATGGTGTATTCTCTGCATCAGGCTCCAACTTTTGACATTTGCTATTTCCATCAACCACCCACCAATCCCCTAGTGGGTTTCTCATCCAGCCGCCATGGCTCCTGCTGGTGATCGAAGGTTTTTAAAACTCGCCCAAAGCGACGGGAAACGCATGCGCTGATCGTCAGGCTTGAACATTGACTTGGCAACTACTGCACTCCTGGGCGTCGTCTTTCTTTTCGGTCCTATTCTTTTCTTTTCTTTTCTTTTTCCCTCAATTTCTCTCTCAAATCGGCGTCTATATTCCGGCAGCAACCTCCGAACCTGCATTTCCATCCAGTCTCCGAACTAACCATCCGCATGGCATCCAAGCAAGGCGCCAGCTCGGCTTTTGCAAGCGGGGATGGTGGGACAACCATCAAATAATCCATAATACATATTCCCGCCTCAAATCTTTACTGCATTGCGTCCAGCCCCATGAACGAAACCGTGGCTGGGCTTTATTCTCCAATGTTGGGAGAACCGCACCACACTTTAGACTTGGGAGGCTGGATAAAACCCATCCTTGCTCTTCGCCTCCTTTCTTTTTGGTCCACGCCTGTTTGTATTTTATTATCTTTGTGCTCTATTTTTGCCAGCATGGCTGAGGCTCTGCCCGTTTCGTCTGTCGTTTGCCAATAATTTCTTCGCTAATAGGGTCACTAGTGCACCGGCAGATGAGATACATCATGTTTGTGGCGTTGTCTGTGCCTCGTCGCACAGGCCATAGTATGCGGATCTATGCTCCACTACGGGGTAGATGGTTCTTGCATCTTTGACAAGTACCCTCAATTGTGTGATACTGCACATTGTGTTGCGGTCTGAGGATCCAAGGCTTCAAGTTGCCATATCAACAGGTTAGAGTATTTGTGTTGTTATTTCGACCTGTGGAGTGGTTGTAGATATGGACGACAGACTGCCGTAAGAGACATTAGGGTAGGTTGTCCCTTGAGATTCGGACTACAACATATATCAGACTGGGGATGGACCCCGGCTGTCTCAGAAGCAACGTGCATTGCTAACCAGATGCGAACCGGCCGTGTGGCTATTGGCTGGACGATAATATTCTCTTCTCCCGCTTTATAGAACAGACTATTTCATTAGAACAGACATTATTACATTTGTCTTGATATGAGGAGCTAAAGTCTATCGAAGAATACTTTACTAACAATAATAAGGGCGAGGGGTACAATCAAATGGCCTGCCAAAAACAGACGAAGGGTGATAACGACAAACATGAACAGAAGAAGAAAAAAAAAAAACATTATAAATACAACCATGACGAGGCTGCCGGGGCAATCCACCAGCACCCTCATATCGAAATGAATTGCCTTGGCCATAGGCCTTCGCCCCGTAGGTTTTTTCGTCAAAACTTCTCGGCGCATGCATTCCGATAACTCCAAGGGCGCATACACCATGCCCGGGTAATGGATCTAGCATCATGAGGTGGTCATTCATTAAACAAATATAGGGACGCATCACCCAAGAGCAGCCACTCTGCTCTCCTGCTTTGCTTGGCCACAAGCATCGGATGGAATTTTAATTCAAAGGATCATCCCGGGCTGTCCAATGGCCAAACTCGGGAATGGGATAATTCTTCCAAATCACACAGTGAAGGTGTTCGGGGGCAACTGTGGTCCAGCTGTTTAAGCCTTGCGGGAGCGCGTCACAGGGCCATTGGAGCGGCCGGTCGACTTGGCGCTGCCAGGGGCAGGGGAGGGGATCTCGAAGTTCTTCATGTCGATCAATGACTTCTGGCCGGTGTTGCGACGGGGACGGCCGGTCTTAGCGGCCTTGTTGTAGGTGGCAATGTAGAAGGAGATAAACAGGACCAAGTACGAGCTGATGATGCCGATACCAGCCATAGCAGCGAATTCCTCACCGGCACAGTTGCCCATGTTAGGGAGCCACGGGAAGTAGGCAGAGGTGAAGTAGGTGTACGAGGCGAAGTAGATGAAGCCTTGAATCTGTTAGCATTCCGTTGATTCTAGATTCCGCGCCGGGATCACTTACCGACGTCAATGACGAACTGGAGAATCTGCAGCATGGTGATGTACTTCTTCCACCAGATGCGAATACCACGGGCACTCTGGAAGTAGTACCAGTACATCACGACGTGGACCAACAGGTTGATAGTGATAGGCACCCATTGTACGGCCGTCACACCAATAAGCTGGGTGTAGCAGAGAAGGGCGGTAGCACCGTGGTGGTAAGTGTGAAGGAAGGTCAATGGCTTCTTCTTGAGGACCAGGAAGATGGTATCAATGAACTCGACGTATTTGTTGATGTAGTTAAGCTAGTCAAGGTCGTTAGTTTCTCCCCGTCTGACTCGTCATGCAATGGAGAACTTACGTAGTACAGAATAATGAGAGGCGGAGTCCAGCCGCCGCGCTGATCACAGATAGTGTAGAAGACTCCGTGTCTCCAGAGAGTGGGCACAAGCTGCTCAATGAACAAAACGAGGAGGATGGCGCTGACAATGGTCAAGAAAAGGTTGTGGATCATGAAGAGGGTGTTGAGCTTGAATGCAGGGAGCTTCTTCATGACTTCACGGCCACCAAAGATGATGACATAGTATGTGACAAGCATCATGGCGGTTTCCTTCAAGGTGGACAGAGGGGTCACACCCTCGGCGAAGTGGAACTCGCTGGCGGGATATCCCATGACCTTCTCAAAGGCCTGCTCAAAAAGAGGCCATAGGTGTATGCCAAAGGGCCGATCGATGGTTGGGAAGGAAACATGCTTGAGGACTTCAGATGCCATTGTGACGGATTGGGTTGTTCTCTCAACCTAGAACAATGTGCGATTGAAGATGGCGACAGCCGTGTCAGGCAGCGATTGGCAGTGATGAAACTGCAATGAACTGTCACAAGAAAGGCCAAATCAAGTAAAGGAGAGAAAGGAAAAAAGAAAGAAATTAAGCCAAAGAAAGGAAAGTGGGAAAAGGGGAAGAAAAGGGAAAGCTGGAGAGATACAGGAGAACAATTACTTTTTGCGTCCGGCGCGTCCGTTGAGGGCCTAAAGGGGTTTAGCGTGGCATAAAAAGGGGAACATCAATTTCGAGTGCATCCAAGAGGTACTGAGATTGATATACAACATACAACATTGAATTGCTATACATATTAGATATTAAATATTAAGCTGTATGGATCTTGTCACTAATTAAATCTTGTTGGCTCTTGCTCAGAACCTCGATTCAAATCTCCATATGGGGAGTGCACTGTTCTGTGGACGCCAGGCTGTCCTCAGCGTGGACTAGAGACTATCACATGCTAGTGGCCGATTCCCAATAGCGCATTACAAATTACAAAATAATTATATGGCTCTATGGTTGCCGAGGGATTCTTTGAATAGACGTCCGATCTTATACTGGCATATTTCCCAACGATCACCTCTTATCCCTGATTGATCTGACTGAGTGGATTGCAATCCCCGCCTTACAAACTCAGATCCATACCCCAACCGTCGCATTGAAAATCTTCCAATTTCGTAGTAGATCGAATGGGTTGCGACTTAGTATCTCTCACATTGGTAAACTTGTCATTTATCGGCTTTGCAGAGTCAATTGCAGTAACTTATAGAGTATATATTTCCTTTTCCTTCTATCTTTTTCTGGTGAGCTGGCTTCAACAGCCCGAAGTAAGAAATTGGCCCTATCCGGATATCGGCCAAGTGTGAATGAAGCTCAATGCGAGCCTCTTCCGTTAATCTGGCTCGATCAGATAGATAGGATATTGGGAAATCGTTATAAAGATCCGTATCTCAAAAGCTGAGAAATCTACTACATAATAATCTCCAACTTGGTTACTGTTTTCATCCCAAGCTTACGGACCAGTAATCATTTGCATATTTGGGATGGATACAATAGATGAATTGCCTGACTTCTGCTCCCTTTTCTGGCCTAATAAGATAAGAGATTTCAATGAGCCTGTTCAAAACTGTTTACCCAATCTGTTGTTTGGGTCTACATCTAGGTTCCTTGATCATGTTGACCACATATATATATAGTCTAAGCTTCATTTTCCATATCAATTTCTGTGTTTTTTGAGTCCCCATATAGGACTCCCTTTGAGTTTTGGTCCCATGACAGGGTAAAACAAAAAGAAGAAATATGTATAAGTATCTCTGTAGACTTCTTAAGGTACCTAGGTAGGTTGTCTAGAAAGAATGATATCACCCAAAACCGCTATTATGACCTTAACACTCAGCCAATGACACCGAGTATCTCGAATGTGACAGTACTTCAACCAATCAACAGCCGTTCTTACAGATCAGGACAACTGGGACGGGGCCAATCGGATGATGACTCAGCACCCGTGCAGCTGCCTCAGGCGTTAACACCACACCACCCGCAAAATCCTAGAGGCACTTCTCACCTCCCCTTCCCGTATCCATCCACACCTTTCCCCTCACCAGTGTTCCCGTTCGGTCCAACGTGGTCCTCTTCTCATAATGTCCTCCCTGTCCATCTTCCGTGTGGCGGCCCGCGCCGTTCGCCCTACCAGCTCTTTCAGAGCTCCTCAATTGGCCCGGTCCCGGATGCAGTCCCCGGTTACTCTGGCCGCCGCCCGCGCCCACAACTTCGGTACTACCTCCATTCGTCGCTCCGGCCACGAGGATGAGACATACGAAGAGTTCTCTGCCAGGTACGCCGCAAATCGCAAACCATTGATGTCGGAGGGGTGGAAGGGAAGCGCCGTGTATCCTTACGTTAGGCGCTTCCCGGAACGGACATCGGCAACCTTCTGCACATAATCAGGCCGTTTTATACTGACTGTGTATCTCAATTGCAGATTCGAGAAGGAATTCGATGGTGTGCAGGACGTTTTCGAGCTCCAGGTATGACTCTTTCGACTTCACCCGCGGCATATGGATCGGCTTGCGATACATGGCATCAGCCACACCCGTCACTCAACATGCGGCTTCTATATCCGCTCCAATTTGACAAATAACTAATGCACATATCTGAAAACAGCGCAACCTGAACAACTGCTTCGCTTACGATCTCGTTCCTTCCGTTGAGGTCCTCACTGCCGCTCTCAAGGCTGCCCGCCGTGTCAATGACTTCCCTACCGCTGTTCGCGTTTTCGAGGGTACGCTTCCACAACATCTTATCTTTGGAGTGATAGTATCTATTCTCATTGAACAATGCTAACTCTTATCTTGAAATTAGGCATCAAGGCTAAGGTCGAGAGCCCTGACCAGTACAAGCAATATCTTGAGTCTCTCGAGGCTCTGCGTGTGGAGATGGGTGTCGCTCTCCGGGAGGAGCTCTACCCCCAGGAGGCGTAAATTCGCATCACCAATTCTACATTTACGCCAATTTTCTCTTAAACAATCAGTACCCCTCGCACGTTGTTTATCCAGCACTGTTTGACTGGCTGAGGATCAGGTCTTGTAGAAGAGAAAACTGTATACATACTTTAGAGATCTCTTGTGTTGTTAGTGCTGCTGTTGTCTGGAAAAAGGTCATCTGTGCCTTACTTGGTTGGTGCTTAATCTATCTTGATTCCATCTTGTTCAGTCATCTTGCATTGTTGTATTATCAACCCCTCAACTCAGTCCTCGGTCCACAATTTTGACTGTTCCTACATTCATATATTACCACCTCAGATTGGTAGAATAGTCAGAACTGGTCTGCATTTCAGTTCGTACTCTTACGTAGCCAATGTATTCCACTAAATGACAACTGCGACAAGCAGGCCACGAGGAACCAGCCCAAAACAAATGAATAGAGCCTCCAGAAGTGACCATGCGCGTTCGATATAAATACAATGAAAACAAGGCCCATGTAGCTCTCTGGGAGACACCAACATGGCCCGGAACGTATTTTGTGACAAGGAATTAAACCAAAGATAGGGAGAAAAGAAAGGAACACAAATCATCAATACACACAGTTATGTGTCCGCTCAAACGCCGGGTACCAAGCCACTAATTTCCAGTAATATAGTCATAGAGGTATGCAAGGTGATGCAAGGGATCGAGTCGTGAGTGAGACGTTCTCAGAATGACAAGAGACGAGAGAACAGATCAATCGGGAGACATGACAATTAGTGCGTTCCAACATACTTAAAGTAGGTAGGTCGGCAATCCTCCTTGGAAAGCCAGTCTGCACCTTGATAGAACTGACCAGCCTTGCAGCCGCTGCACTTGGGAGAATTGGGGCAGTTGAGATACGGAATGTGATTGTATCCGATATCGCGGAACCTAGGTGAAGTTGTATGTTAGTAAAATTCCTTACACGATAGCAAAGAGCGTCACCTAGAGCGTCACCTACCAGTGGACGTTAGCGGCATCGGCGAAAAGACCAATGCCGAGGGAGTGAACGGGGGCATCACCCCAACGCTCGTAGAAGAATCCACCCGCGCGATCCAGGTGCTGGAAGTAAGCCTCGTACTTCTCGCCACGGAAGAAATCAAGATCGCCGATTTCAAAGTTGGACCAGAAGTGGCAAGTGGAGTAACCATTCGCGCCTTTGGTGTGCTCGGGACGAGCCACGTCATCTGTAATCCACTCCCACATGTTGTTGTCGCTGAGGTACGAAGGGTTGGCGGCGAGGAAGCGCTGAGTCTCGGGCCAAAGGGTCGGGATACTCTGAGGTGCGTCGTACAGATTGATGGTAAAGCCGTAGGTCTTGTTGCCGTCCTCCATGTATCGGAACACATCATAATCGACATCGCAGAAGAACTTGACGTTGGGCTCGATGCGCCAGTAGTAGCGATAGCCTGCGAGGGCAGGGTGCTTGTAGAACATGCCGCTATTCCAGCGACACATTTGGTGGTAGGAGAGTTTGGAACTGTACTGGATGTCCTGTTCTTCTAGAACCTTTGCGGATTCGTGGAAAAGTTCCATGTTGATCCAATCTGGAACATCCCAGTGCTCCTTGGGAACAAGCTCTACATTGAGAGTTAGCTATGTTACTCCTCATTCCAATATGAGGGGAATATGTACCATATTGGCATTTGGCCTTGGTCATTGCCTGAGTCTTCTGCTTGAATTCCTCGCTGAAGGCTACATCATTGAAGAAGATGTAGGGATAGTTGAACTTGTGATTCCATGTACGCTCCAGATCAGTCATTGTCGAGAGAAGCTGATCCAGTTCCTCGTTGCGGACGAGGGTAATGAGTGCGGCATTGGTGCGGGCCGATTGCTCGCTATCGGGAGAGTAGTCGTGTTCGTCGGCTCGCCATAAAGTTCCTGCGGGTTCTCCAGTCGCTATAGAATGATGTTAGCATGGCACTTCATGGGCGATAGTTATGATAGGGGATGTGGCAAGAAACCAGGGTCACGCACGATCTACAAGAGGATCTTTTTTCATGCCATGAACCAACTTGGATCCTCCTTCAGAGGAGCCCTGGTGTAATTGGAAGACAAGAAATAGACAAAGAAGGATGCATGCTGCGCCCAGCATGCGAATCGGTCGCGCAATAGCCATGATGGTGGTGTTTGCTGAAAGGGGGCGAGATGGTCGGAGGGAGAGAGAGCCGCGCATAAGAGTGGCCATCTTTCCTTATTGGGACTAGCGTCATCCTGGGAAAACATCCGTCAATTTATGCTTCTTCACTTCATGCTTCTTCACTTTATGATGTCTCTAAACCTGAAGCCGTCGATGTGATTCCGGATTAAGTACTGATCCTTGATCTGAGCCTATCTTTGAACATGGCTCTTGCGGCTGATTTGAGTGCGCTTACCGATGCCCTGGTTGCTTCTGTCGCCAAGATATCACCGGACCACAAGGTAATATAGATTGAATTAGCACTATTTTTTGTCTTATCAAATACCCAGTTCTGATGACCTTGTAGGGGTCTGCACGTGCTCAAATACTGAAGCGTCGTATACAAGGAGGTCTCCGAACTGGTTCTCACACGCGCACCGACCAGTTTGCAGTCGCCAAGCAACTCGAGGGACTACAAGAAAAGTTTCAAATCTTGAATAGAGATGAACTTGCCGAAGCCCTTCGGAGCCGCCTTGAGGAGCTGGAGAGCAAACCGCAGTCCTGCCTCCCAGAGATATTAAGTTTGTTACTGCAGCTGTCAGATCGCCCCGCCCTCTTGTCCAGGGTTCCGCGCCTGGAGGAGAGAACTAAGGCTCCGGAAGCAGAAGCAAGACCAAAAGAGGCTCTCTCCTGGTCAGAACTGAATGCAGATGGGACGGCGTTCAGTGACGACGAAATCTGGGAACAGGTAGACTTTGCTGGCGATTCATCAGATGACGACTTCTCGTCCGTTGCCAGTGATGTATCTCTCCCACGACACAGGCCTCCAACCGCCACAACAGTGGAGGAAGATTATGTTGTTCCAGATGACACTTTTGTTTCGACAGAAGACGAGAATGTTGTGGCGTCTCTAGAAAAGGCCCAATTTTGGAGACCGGATCGCCATCCGTTGCCCCAAAGAGAGGGAGCCACACGAATTATCACAGAATCTCAACTTGCTAGAGAGACCATCTTCATGCTTCAAGGTCTTCCTACCTCTATTTTTTCACGTTCGGACAATGATATCTCAGTGGATCGGCAATACACCCTCGCACATTCATCTAGCGAAGCCCTGGCATCGCTTTTGCAGTGTTTCAGCCAGATAGGCGCCCAAATCGACGCTATACGACAATTCACCACGGTACCACAAACAGTTCCTTATATGCAAACGTTTTGTCGGGGAACCGAAGAGCGTCTTCGTGTATTTGACAGAGTACTATCTCAAGTTCAGTGCAGATATCTTTCCGCTGGTTCAACCATCAGCCTCATCCAGCTTCTCATTGACGTCCGTGAACACTCTCGTGAGTTAGTATTGATTACAGAAATGATCTCAAAACTAAACAAAAGCTCGACTGATCAACCAATGCGCTGCCTTGATCTGTTATACGAGTTAATATGCATGTTGGAAGCCCTTGGCGACGAGCAATCATCTCGACAACTGGCAGAATTATTCTTCATGTGCTTCAAAACATATTCAAGCTCAATCAGACTCTGGATGGAAACCGGTCAGGTCGATGCTTCGGATAGCACCTTTTTCGTGCGGACTCATCGTGAGAACGGGGATCCACGAACCCTTTGGCATGACTGGTTCGCGCTGGATATGGGCCACAGGCAACAAAAGGTTCCCCAATTCCTTGAAGCTAGTGTTCAAAAGGTCTTCACGGCGGGGAAGAGCATGGTCTTTTTGCGCCATCTTAATGCGCTACCAGACACTTCCGACCAGCCCGAGGCCATGAGATTTGAGGATACCCAAGATTCTTTACTATCTCTTCCTTTCCCTGCATTGGTAGAATCTGCTTTTGAAAAGCTCGTGGATGTGGATCATTCACTCAGTGCTAGCCTTTTACGTACGGAGCTCGACGAACAATGCGGATTGTGGACATCTCTTGATGCTCTGCATCATGTCTATCTTGGAAAAGACATGAGCGCTGTCAGCGTGGTTGACGCTAAGATCTTCGAACTGATCGATCGGGGCCGTTCTTGGGATGACAGGTTTTTGCTGACTGAGATATCGAGAACGGCTTTCAGCTCAGCATCTGTCATTGATACATCAAGACTTCTTGTACGACCGGTTAGTACTCCATCGCGGGGCCCGAGGCACCAACGAACCGTCAGGATTCTAGAAGCAATCTCAGTCGATTATGGTCTCCCATGGCCTATTGCAAACATAATAACCGAGGAAGCGATACACTCCTACCAACAAATCTCGACCTTCCTCATGCAGATCAGACGTGCCAAATATGCTATTGTGAAACAACGTGTCGCTACACCTGACAACAGTGACACTTTGATGCACGCTCTCCACCATAACATGCTTTGGGTCCTCGATTTCATTTACGGCCATCTAACCTACCTCGTCATATCAACCGCAACCCAATCCCTACATAAGGCTTTATCCGACGCAGAAGATGTCGATGCCATGATTGCCGCCCACCAATCCTACATGGCCTCTTTAGAAGTACAATGCTTGCTTTCCAAAGATCTATCACACATTCATGAAGCAATCATCAATTTCCTAGATCTCTGCGTTCACTTCGCAGATCTACAACTGGCGCACTCGCTTGGCGTCGAAGACCAAGACCCGGAATATCCGACCGAGTCGCGCACAAAGCGGGATACTGAGGAGTCGGACTCTGATGACGAGGACGATGAAATAAATCCTGAACACACACTCACAGTCTCATTCCGTGAGTCGACCTACAGCCAACAGATGAAACTGGTCAAACATCACTTCGATCACTCGACCACATTTATCACCGATGGCTTGAAAAGCTTATCTCGTGCAGATGGGCCCCCGAGTTGGGACATCCTTGCTGACAGGCTCGAGTGGAGACAAACCTGGCGCAAGCTCTGATACAAGATACCCCTGTTTTTGGTTTCAGCGCAGCGGGAGTTAGCGTTACAGAAATTCACGAACCGATCTCGCCTTTTGCAATAATGACTTAGTTTGGCTACATGGATCTAGATATTCATCTCGGTTTCTAAGTTAATAATGATAAGATATTTACCAACAGGTTATGCACATGCTATCCCATTCATCGCTCCGAGGGTTGGTGTGTCTCTTGCGTAGCTTTGAAAAATGAGTGCCCCTGTCCTTAATATCCTTGACTTGCTGCGCACAATCGGACACGAATAAGCCTTCAATTTATGGAAATTCATGTCACGCCGTTGACGTCAACGAAGGTAGGTGAGCCTGTGGGCACCATGTCAACGATAGTGCATTTAGTAAAAGATGCGAACCGGGCAAGTTTAATTTACTACATGAAGTTCATGTTGGGTGTGAATATTATTGATTTTGGTATATACTGATTTGGTGGCTCATTTTGGCATGTTTTTCTAACTCCAGTACCACGGACCAAAAGAATATGGACAAGAACAGAGGAAAAGAAAGTGATTGGACAGACAAGTAGAAGCAAATTTTCGTAAATAAAGACTACACATTCTAACCAACCCAGCGTCTGGCACTGTAGAAGACACGTCCCCAAGGGCCAATTTCGCCCCAGGACGCGGCGTTAGGAGGCAACCAACTGGCAATACCATTCATGACGGTACGCTCGGGGTGAGGCATGATAGCAAGGACACGGCCATCAGGACTGCGCACACCGGCAATACCCTCTGGACTGCCGTTAGGGTTGAAGGGGTACTTCATGGTAGGAGTGAGGGAGGCATTGTCGACGAATCGGACGGGGGCAAGACCCTCGCGAACGAAGTCGGAAGCCGAGACGCCCTGGGAGTTGGCGAAGGAGGCACGACCCTCGCCGTGAGCAACGGCAATAGGGAGCGAAGTGCCGTCCATGCCGTGGAAGAAAACGCTGGGACGAGATGGGTCGGGATCGGAGATGCGGACCATGGCGACACGGCCTTCGTACTGCTCGCTGGCGTTGCGCTCGAAGCTGGGCCAGTAGCCTGCGCCAGGAATTAGATCCTTGAGACGAGACAGGAACTGACAACCGTTGCAGACACCAAGGGCGAATGTGTCGGGGCGCTCGAAGAAGTCCTGGAACTCCTTGCGGGTGTTCTCGTGCAGTAGAACGGACTTGGACCAGCCCTGACCGGCACCCAAGACGTCACCGTATGAGAAGCCACCACAGGCTGCGAGACCGGCGAAGCTGGAGAGAGACACACGACCGGAAAGAATATCGGTCATGTGGACATCGACGGCAGCGAAACCGGCGGTGTTGAAGGCAAAGGCCATCTCCGCTTGACTGTTAACACCTTGCTCACGAAGAATAGCAACGCGAGGCTTATTGGCGAAGGGCGAGTACTGGGAAAGGCTGGTCATCATGGGCAGGCCCTTGTCCTTGGGGTCGAAGGTAGGGTTCCACGAGAGACCGGGGTTGGCGTCATCAAGGATATTGGCATACTCTTGCTCCGCGTAGTCCGCATTGTCACGGATCTTCTGCATGTGGTAGGAGGTCTTGGCCCAGGTCTGCTGAAGGGCGGAACGGGTGTTGCGGTAAACCAAAGAGGCCTTGTGGTAGATAGCAAGGTCTTGCTTAGGCTGCTGAGAGACACGTCCAATCTTGTGAATCAATCCTGGGGGAGGACCGCAAGTGGCGAAGCATGAGCGGAACTGGATCTCGTGCTCCTTGCGGACCTGGAATACGGCACCAAGTTCCTCAGTGAAGAGGCACTCAATGACATCCTTGGTGTTGAACGAAGAGCAGATGTTGTCAAGCATAACCTCAACACCGCAACGGCCCGCAAACATCATTTCAGCAAGAGTGGTCAGAAGACCACCATCGGAGCGGTCGTGGTAAGCCAAAACAATTCCGGCTTCTTGAAGTTGCTGTGTAGCATCGAAGAAGTCACGGAAAAGATCAACGTCACGAACGTCAGGGCACTCAGAGCCGACTTCGTTGAAGACCTGAGCAAGAGCCGATCCGCCGAGGGTCTTGCGACCGAACGAAAGATCAACGAACATGAGGACAGTTTCTCCAACATCTTCAAATCTACGAAGAGCCGGGGTCCAGGTCTTGGTGTAATCGCCGACGGGGGCAAAGGCAGTGATAACACAGGACATAGGTGCGGTAATTTCCTTGGCCTCATTCGAGGACTCGTCCTTCCACTTCATCTTCATGGACATAGAGTCCTTGCCGACAGGGATGCTGATGCCAAGCTTGGGGCACAGGTCCAGACCGACAGCCTCAACAGCTTCATAGATAGCAGCACCCTCGCCAGGGTGGCTACCGGCACACATCCAGTTAGCGGACAGCTTAACCTGGCTGAGACAATCCACAATGTCAGAAGCTGCCAAGTTCATGAGCGACTCAGCAACAGCCATGCGAGCAGATGAAGCCGCAGAGATGAGAGCCAGAGTGGGCTTCTCGCCCATAGCGAAAGCTTCACCGGTCTTGATGCCTTGGGCCAAAGCAGTGGCAGTAACTGAAACGTCCGCCACGGGTGTCTGCCACTTGCCGACCATCTGGTCACGGGCCGTGAGGCCGCCGACCGTGCGGTCACCAATAGTGATCAGGAAGGACTTGGAGCCAACTGCGGGAAGAGACAAAACTCTGTTGACAGCTTCACTGACAAACTCCACCTTCGAGGTGAGAGAGGGGAGATATTTGGTGAGACTAGAGTCCACCGCGGGCAGCTTCAGCTTTCGGGAGTCGACAGTTCGGGTCATGCGAGGAGGCTTTCCGAAAAGTACAGACAGAGGAAGGTCAATGGGGGCCGGGTATTCCTTGGATTCACGGTCAAGGAGAATGAGTCTCTTTTCCTCCTCCGATGAACCACCACCACGACCGACAACGGAGAAGCCACAGCGCTCACGCTGAGCGATAGCAGTGAACTTGTTCATGCTATCTTCGCCAACGGCCATGACGTACCGCTCTTGGGCTTCACAGCACCAGATCTGCATGGGGCTCATGCTACGATCAGTGTTATCAATTTCACGGAGTTCGAAGGTAGCTCCCAGGCCAGAGTCGTGGATCAATTCGGGCAGGGCGTTGGACAAGCCACCGGCACCAACATCGTGGATGAACTTGATGGGGTTGTTGTCTCCCATGGCCACACAGGCATTGATAACCTCTTGGGCTCTCCGTTGAACTTCAGCATTGCCTCTCTGAACACTAGCGAAGTCGAGCTCAGCGGATCCCTCACCAGAGGCGATACTAGAAGCAGCACCTCCTCCAAGACCAATAAGCATGGCCGGGCCACCAAGAACAACGAGGAAAGCACCGGGCTGGACAACCTCGGGGTGTTTGATAGCGTGCTGGGGACGAACGGTTCCAACACCACCAGCGATCATGATGGGCTTGTGGTATCCTCGCACTTCCTTTTCGCCATTGCCCACATCAATCTCAGTGAGCAGAGTACGGAAGTATCCACCAATGCAAGGACGACCGAACTCGTTGTTGAAAGCAGCGCTACCGATGGGTGCCTCCAACATGATATCCAGACTGCTAGCAATGTGATTGGGTTTGCCGACATCAAGTTCCCATGGCTGCTTCAAATCAGGAATAAGGAGATCAGACACACAGTAGCCGGAGAGACCGGCCTTAGGGCGCGAGCCACGACCGACCGCACCCTCATCACGGATCTCTCCACCAGATCCGGTAGCAGCACCAGGGTAAGGTGAGACTGCAGTGGGGTGGTTGTGAGTCTCGACCTTGGCCAAGAAGTGCACAACTTCCTTAGTGTGCATCCACTGCCCGGTGGTTGGATCGGGGGCCCAGAACGCGGCCTCAGGACCCTCTAGCACGGCAGCATTGTCACTATAGGCGCTGACAGTGTGATCGGGATGCTTCTTGTGTGTGTTGCGGATCATGGCAAACAGACTGTTCGGCATTGGCTTGCCGTCAATCACCCAAGAGGCATTAAATTGCTTGTGACGGCAATGCTCCGAGTTGACCTGAGCAAACATGAAGAGCTCGACATCGGTCGGGTCACGGGCAATCGCGCCGTTCGGGCCATAAGCCTCAGCAAGATAATCGATCTCCGATTCATCCAAAGCCAGGCCCAGCTCCTTGTTTGCCTCCTGAAGAATCTCCTTGGGGGACTTCGTGCCGCCCTGGAGGGAGATGGTCTTGAGAGGCTGAGGAGCGTGCTCGGAGAACATAAGGCTCAAATCAGGCTCATTCTTGTCAATGATTTGAGTCATCCGATCATGAAGCGTATCCATGTAGGTCGGCTTGTAATCCTCTGCGCTGTTGCGAAGGCACGAAACCTTCATACCCCGTTCAATCCGCTTGACGTACTTCTGCAGGCCACAGACGAGCGCAATACCCGTTGCCTGGGAGCTCCATGGTGAAACAGTACCAGTTCGTGGAAAGACGTAGAAGGTATCGAATTGGCCGTCGGTATCACTGAAGGTGGGAGGGATGTCTGTGATGTCGCCGTACTGAAGCAATTGTTCAAGCACAGCACGCTGGGGCTCGTCCAAGGGCTGAGTGGTGTGTACATAGTGAACCCACTGAGCCCGGACGTCCTGGACACCGATGCTAGTAGCAATAGCATGTCCCCGAGAACGAGAAAAGGCGACGGAGCCCGGGATGGCCAGATAGGTATCGGTAGAAGTCATTGTGAAGGAGAATGGGGTTTCTCCCAGTGAACCAAATGAGACACAGGGAGGTATGGGTTGATTCTCCTGATATGGAAGGAGATTGAGTGGCTCGAGTGCCTCTCTCAAGTGAGCTTGAGAAGATCGCTAAAAGAGGCCTGCGATGACTCTTATCGCCGCTTTTTTTCGTAGGAGAAATTGACGGTCCCCCGCCCTAAACCCGATGCGGGCTATCTAAGTGGGTCACGTGTCGATAACAAATTAGAGTTTGACATCGGCAAATTCTTCATTTGGGACATTGTTTTCTACAACATACATTTGTAGTCTTTCTGACCCTCAGAATGCTCTTTTTTTTTCTGATAACCAAGTGAGGCGATCAGTCTTCTCTATCTATTTGCTCTAATACAAAAGAATAATCCGCCCCCGGGGGGACAGAATCTCTCCGGAATGTGGATACCGAGCTCTTGGCATTGGCTCAGCGTCAACAACAACATCGTCAACAACTAGAATATGAGGGATGACCTATGGGATTGACGCCGAAAATGACCGATTTTGAGGCCAGAAACGGCTGGCTTTTCACCCCTAATCTTGGACGTCTAGCCGCCCTTTATCCGCCTACTGCCCTTTAACACCTGTTTTCTGTACCCGCCTAGCACCACTTTTAGTTATCCTCCGGTCTTGATGTTGGCGCTCGATTGATACACTTGTTCCCCTCGTTTCTACTAGCGATCAAAATGACGCTCAAAATGGCTCTATTTAAGCTATATTCAAGTCCCCTTTCTTTTCGCTCGGTCTAATCAAGCGCCTATAAGATACTAAAGTTCGCCTTCCCTACCCGCTTAGATGTACAACCGGGTCCCATTAGTCTCCCAACACTTTGTTTATAGTTTCCAACCAGAATTTTACCTTGCGAGGATTCTCGCCATCGAGGTGTGAGCTGTAATATGATTTCGATACTTTGGAGCTTTTCCTTTCTGTTAATACTAACACCAAGCCAGCTGTGTAGAGAACATACGATTATTTCACTCAGCAGGTCAAGATCCGATTCCTAGTAATGCTAGAAATGTTCGCTCTGGAAGCCCCTGTTTCAGACGAGAGCTAAAGCGCCAAACGTGGCATCTCTAGGCTGATCAACCTGCCTACTTTGGCTGGCTTTGTTGATACCGCATGGGTGCAATGTTCAGTGGTTCTGGAGAAGTTGCTTAAGCTCATACTCTCGGAAGAAATGGTGTCATTGATCCCCCCAATCGAGACCAGCAGGGCATACCTCGGACTCAGCAGATTAGTGCTTTCGAGTATTTCGGAGGTTCCTCACCTGGGCTTTTGTTCCCCGGAATTTCTGGGCACCAAACTCAGAATTGAGGTGTCCATTCAATGCTCTTCAACTACGTTCAACTACGCAGAAAACACAAACAACCTGGAACCCAATTATTTGGATAGTAATACTGAATATGGCGGTGTTCAAACCGGAGCGTCACTGCCATCTATCTGGACAGGTGATGAACGCCTACTGGACTGCCCGGCTGTAAACCCTCCTGGTGCTATTTCACAGGGGCATCAATGTATTTAACCCCCAATAAACTCAAGTGGCAATCAAAAAAAAATTACGTTCTTCTTGTGTTCAGTGATGGATAGGGCGCGAAGCTAAGTTGATTTTCAAAAAGAGCATCGATCTAAAGATACAAACAATCTAAACAATCTAAACTGGCAGGCCCAAGGCATCAACGAGACGTGACCTCAAAAAGCCCTCGAATTAAATTTAGCATGAGTTTTAGATAACTCGCTCATTCACAGTAATAGCTCTAGAGGGCAAGTAGTTGGCAGAATGAAGTTCGAATTCCTCCCACTCTCCAAAACGAGAAGGCATCCTTCTGCTTGGCTTGTTTGCTGATATAACGTTCTAGAAAAGTTGGAGACCTTATAAGTCAAATCCAGCAGCTATTTTAAGCTATTGTTTATAACTGTATCGATATACTGCCAGGAAAGGGCTTGCGAGCAAAGTTATCCTGCTCCCGAGATATAAACTTCAAACTTCCTTAGCGTTAAGCAGGCTTTTAAAAGTTTCAGCCATGAGAAGCCTTAGATTTCGTCGATCCTAAACAGGATCACATCGTAATCCGAAATCACCTCGCTGCCTCCGTTATGTTAGGCTTACTGAAATTAAGCATAATAAACCTTGGGTTATACTTACTATAAAGGTAGCTTACTTATTCGGTTTAATTTTAAACTGAATATAATTTTAGTATTTGATTTTGAAAGCGATCAAGGCTAAATATATAGATTAATATAAAGTGATTGATCTTTTTATAAATACTCCTTTACTTCATAATAACCTTCGCCTTTATAATCCTCTTGAAGGAGAAGAAAGCATTTCTCGGACTTTTAATCATCAAGATCAGCAGTTTGTGTAGTGTTCGGATTGGTTCATGGTGGCTTTCTACGTAGCATAAAGCTACATGATCACGTACAGACTGCCTGATGGGCGGCTAATCTAGAATGTATGTCCTTTCCAATACGGACCTGTCTATAGTATATTGTTTTGTTCCTATATACCATGAATGTCATAAAACATGATATTGAACCGGTCAATGTACTTAGAGCATTTCAGGTCCAAATCTTTGAAAAAACTAGCGTTACCTGGGTCATATGCTACCTTTGGCTTACCAATTTATAATTCATGGTCTATATAAGCGTGAGAGCCAGTTATATCAAATCGCAGATTCAGTTGACTTTCTGTCTGCGATAATGAGCCCATGTGTATATATTCCTCCAATATAGTTCGATTGAACATTTTGATATCAGTTAGACAAAAAGAGGCAGAAATAAAACGCATGACTTCCTGAGCAAAGACACCCAGACGGGCAAGTATAAGGGCCACCTAGTATCAGAACTCTAATTTTTTGATTACGCTTAAAAACCGTGAAAGCATAATTTCAAAACTTTTATTCTACTCAAAAAGGAAGTACACGACGTGGGAGATGAGGTCATTCACATAATTACAATTACAAAAGTACTATATAGAGGCAAAAGCAGTAAAGCCATATTGCGTTGTCCAATTGGACCAAAGTCTCCGGTGGCACACTTAGACTTCGATACATTCAGAGCCCTCTATCAAATCAAGAGGCGCTTAGACAGCTACTTCATAAGTGTTTAATCGACGCAATGTTCATGATATGAATATCTAGATGCATACTCATTGGCGGCAGCCCGATATTTACTAATTACTTAACATTATATCAGATGATGTAAGTGGAGCTGGCATAAATATTCCGACGCTCATAGTGATAAAATGTGGCCACAAAGTAGATAGATACAATATATTTAGGCTTCTTGTATCACAAGGGTCTGCCTACATGCCATCAAGGCTCAATTCCATGGAATCATAAAAATACTGTAAGCTTTCTGCAATCTTTAAGTACCCATAATCCGCGACTCCTCTCACTGAACTGGGGTAGCTACTCAGTGAGCGAGCAGGTGGGGAGCCAGCATCGTGTGGGAAAAACAAAAGAACTGAAAAACCATGGATCACAGTCCGGCTATGCGGGAATCAATGCCAATACATAACCCCCAGAAAAAGTACCAGTCGCCACATGAGCGCTGATGATCTGTTGACGATGGCAAGTACCAGGGTTGACTTCTCCAAAACGATCGCAGTTTGAATTTCCTACATGTAGACAAGCAATTGCCACCCTGAACGGATCCATATTGGAGTTGAGGTTGACAATAAAGGGTATAGGCTCCACTCGGATTGAATATACGGAGTAGAGCTCGGGGTATCTTACCGTGCGCCCCTGAGAAGTTAGCCACCATGGCGTGAGCTCACAAAAAGAGATCCGAAAAAGTGGCTACCGGTAACCAGCGCCGGTCTCCACCATATTAGATGAGAAGCGGATCTTAAATCTTTCCGTTTAAGGACGGGAAGATAAGAATTCGAAATATTTCTCCTTCATTTTGAGTGAGGCAGCAAAATCCCATGTAATATCTTTTGGATTTGTACTGACGAGTTCATGTATGAGGAGTCATTGAAAGCAATTTAAAAACACCCCAGGTTAATCAGTAGGCATTTTCTCCGAGGTGACAGAGCCCCTCTTCACCCTTACTTTGATGAGTATGATATAGTTGTCGTATTTCCTCTATTTCATTGCCATCGAATAAGAAATTCCGATCTTCCCTTTGTTCTCTCCCTTGGGCGACATAAACTTCTAGTGCATTGTGGTTTCCATAACAGTTCAATTGAGCTGACTACGGTTATAGAGCAGCAAATATGGCCTGCAACGCTATGAATGCTGTGTCAGGTCATTTTGTGGGCCCAATTATTCAATAATTGAGTTTATTCAATCTAGCTCGGACTTTGAATCTTTGTTGAATAAGACGCACGGCCACAAGTTCTCTGAATATCTTCTACTCCATACATAATAGATTATTACCTCATATCTGTGCGTTTTAATCCACTCATGTCACGGCCACCAGGGGAGGGTCGTATAATATGTGCCTAATATATGTTATAGAAGACTCCATGTTGTAGGTATAATATGCTTAATTGTTTGTGATCTGATATCTTTGACAAGTACTATATACACGATAGATATGTTCAACCGTACCAAATATTTCTTTTATCGTAACCTCAATAATATAAATTGAGCAGTAATAGAGTAATGTAGAACTTCAAATTTAAACCTTAGAAGTCGTCATTTAGAGAAAGGAAATTACCAGACAAGTCTTTTTGTTTAAGGGGTAAGTTCCACAACGTACGTCATCTATTATCACGATGAGGTGTCAATAGCGCAAGAGAGAAATCTGTCTTTCTTCCGCTGATTCGCCATACGAGAAGAGTATCGTCTCCCTAGGCAGCCGTTATGTAGGTATCCATATATGTACGTAGTATGTTGTACAGCAATCGTTGTATACTTAGCCACATGCTCTGAACATATAGGATGTATGGTTGTACAAGGCATACACATAGATACTGCGTCTATGTTGTGCGTTCCACAAATAATTGTCTGTTAGACTTTGGCCCACTCACTACCGCCAGGAAAGTGTCCACTGGTGGATTGAGAAGTCCGGAATTTTCATTTTGATACTCTGTACAAGAATCTAGAACATGACAGTATGTGCTGTGGTGGCGAGCAAAGACCCACTTTTGCCCGAGAGTTAATTCCCAATAAGGTAGTCGTTTTTACTTCCGAATCCGGCAGGTTGCCCCGAACTATATGTTGTACATCTTAAACAATGTGAGGTGAAGAGCAGCGATAATATGTTTGCTGCCCGATTCACTATAGTACTGTAGCCCTATGGCTGTCACATAGAAGCAGTTTGATATGTGGCACAGCAATCACCCTTGGATTGAACTATGTATCTCGTAGATAATAAAGTGGTACTAAACACAACCGTTTGATATACGTTCGGTATACACCTTGACGTTTAGGTTCGTTCAATATAACCTGAGGCCTTTACCAAGGAAGTACTCTTATCTAAGAATTCCACGCCCTCGGAATCCTACCATGTAAAATTTTGCATGTTAAATTGCTATTTCCTAGATTGATACTTCTTACGTGCGGTAGTCGCATCGAGACCCACTTTCGCATGATGCTGCCAAGCTGGAACTCGGGACCATACAAGGTACCATACACAATGAAACAACTTTGGAAAGTCTATGACATATACTCCGTATGGAGTACGAACCCGATCATTTAGGTAACTTCAGCGGAAGAGCCTTTGTTATCGACGCACAAGTTTGCGTCTTCTCTAGTCTCTTCAGTAGTATGCTCCTTACTCGACAAACAGGCTAGGGTATCCCAATCAAGGATTCTATTAGTGTCCCCAGAAGTGAGTTTACATCGATTTGAGATAGTTTGTGGAACGAGCTCTATGGGTACATTGAAAATAAAAATAACAAAAAATGAAAAAAATAGAAAAAACAAAAAACAAAAACTAAACAATGGAGTCCTTTTTCGCGTCGAAAAGAATGTGAAACTTCAAGATGGCGATAAGCTACGGAGGCTTCGTTGTATATTACCTGATATGGTTAGAGCAACGGTTCCATATTGGGCAACTCATCCACATCTTGGTATGGTACGGGCCGATATCAGAGTTGCCGCATGTAGGAAAATTGCCTGGTTAGTATAGCATCATCCCGTCCACTGGTTCTTGCTTCGTTTTTAGAATTAAATGACCCACTCGTTAAAAACTCGGCGCCGAATTTTATTGGAGATAAGTTATAAAAGAACCCCAATCCCCTCTTCTCAGGCACAGACAACAGACCCCAGGTTGCCACAAATACAGATCTATCCACAACTATAATTGATATACCCACAACCACAACACCCCATACTTCTGTCTGGGCACAGTCCTTCATCAACCCAACATGGAGTCTCCTCAGTTAGAAAAGATCCACACGAATGCGTCAAGCCCAACAGCCTCCTCCGGGTCGTCGTCCAATACCGAACATGGACAAAATGAACAACATGGACAACATGGACAACATGCACAACGTGTACACACCCGTGATCAACTCGAATATCTCGATCTACCTGTCCGCGTAGTCAGTGATACAGCCGACTTCCATGAATACACCGAAGAGACTGCGGCAGGTGAAATCATCAAGCCAATCAAGTCCAATGTCACTGGCCAGATGGAGGATTGGAAGATGGTGACCTTCACCATCGACGATCCCGAGAACCCCAAGAATTGGTCTAAGGCCTACAAGTGGTACTGCACCATGGTGGTTGCTTTCACCTGCTTCGTTGTTGCCTTTGCTAGTTCTGTTATCACCGCCAACATTGAGGGACCTATGGAGAGCTTCGGTGTCGGACGTGAAGTCAGTTTGCTTGTGGTCACAGTCTTCGTCATTGGATTTGGTGTCGGACCCATGGTCTTTGCTCCTATGTCTGAGATGTTCGGACGCAGGCCCGTATACGCTATCACCCTTGGACTTGCTGTCATTTTCATCATCCCTTGTGCTGTTTCCAAGAACATCGGAACCCTTATTGTTTGCCGTCTGATCGACGGAATCGCTTTCAGTGCCCCCATGACTCTAGTCGGCGGTACTCTGGCAGATTTGTGGAAGAGCGAGGAGCGAGGTGTTCCGATGGCAGCTTTCAGCGCTGCTCCCTTCATTGGTCCCGCAATCGGTCCACTTGTTGGTGGCTTCTTGGGTGACAACTGCGGCTGGCGTTGGCTCTACTGGATCCAGCTCATCTTGGCCTTTGTTGTCTGGGTCATGATCACCTTCACTGTTCCCGAGACATTTGCGCCAATTCTGCTGAAGAAGCGCGCCAAGAAGCTTCGCAAGGAAGAGAACGACCCCAAGTACACCACTGAAATGGAGCTCGATCCTCGCCCCATGAGCGAGAAGCTGCGCATTTTCCTCTTCCGTCCCTTCCAGCTTCTCTTCCTTGAGCCTATTGTCTTGTTCATCTCTCTCTACATGTCCGTCTTGTACGGCTTGCTCTACATGTTCTTCGTTGCCTATCCTATCGTCTACCAGGGTGGCAAGGGATGGTCCGCGTCCTCTACCGGTCTCATGTTCATTCCTCTGGCTATCGGTGTGCTCATGAGCGCAGCTTGCGCTCCCTTTGTCAACAAGCACTACCTCAAGATCTCTGAACAATGCGGTGGCAAGCCTCCTGCTGAAAAGCGTTTGATTCCCATGATGTGGTCTTGCTGGCTCGTTCCCATCGGACTTTTCATCTTCGCCTGGTCCTCCTACCCCAGTATTCACTGGATGGGCCCCGCCATGGGAGGCTGGCCTGTTGGATTCGGCTTTATCTTCCTGTACAACTCGGCCAACAACTACCTTGTCGATACCTACCAGCACCAGGCAGCGTCTGCTCTCGCAGCCAAGACTTTCATACGTTCTATGTGGGGTGCCTCCACCGTTCTGTTCACCGAGCAGATGTACGAACGTCTGGGTTACCAGTGGGCCAGCTCGCTTCTTGCCTTCATTGCTTTGGCTTGTTGCGCCATTCCTTATGCCTTCTATTTCAAGGGAGAGGCCATTCGCCGCTTCTCGAAGTACGCCTTCTCCGATGACGAGGAGAGCAACATCAAGGCATAGGTTATTGCCAAATCTGTTCCTCGGGACAATTGGCAAAAAAGGGGAGACAATCTCCAAAAACAAAAGGGGTGATTTTCAAAAAAGAGGAGGTAATATCTTTCAGCTTGCGCGGCATGAAGCAATGATCTTGCTGAAATGACTGATGTGGAAAAGAACTCGGCATTGGTACGGCGTCTTATGATATCCAATGCGTATATAATCGATAGAGCTTCACATATTTAGCTTTGCATAGTTTTAGACCTTAATTAATTTTTTTGTTAACGCACATAACAAATGAGAGCTTCCTAATCTATGAGTATCAAAACCCGTTCTTTCCTATGTCCCCCAAGGAGCTTTTAGGGAACATGAAGTTCGTGCTTAGGATACATGTACATTAGAAACATTGTCCACACTTTGTCCTTTAACGGCATCCACTCATAAAGTGCATGTCACAGTGGATGGTAATTATTGCACATGGAGGTATATATGGCATTCGTTTCGAGCCCTTTACTCAAGCTGTCATTGTGAAAGACGAAACATCCGTTTCTGACGGATACGGCGATGATTTGCTTGAATGATGTGAGATGCTGGACGGAAAACCACAACAGAACTTTCTTTATTGATAAACAAGAAGCTATTCACAACTCCAACATACTACCCACAGACGTCGTCCCGCGGGGCGGGTCCAGCTCCAGGGCGGCTCAGATATCTGCTGACATAATCCACATGAAGCCGCGAGCTCATCGGGACCGCCGTATCAACTTGAGCCTCGTGCACTTTGCGTTTCTTCGAGGTCAAAGGTCGACAACCATTCCAAACCCGCTTTGCAAATCACGCCAGAGATATTCGGTCTCTTCCATATCTAAATCATGGCTTCCGACGCCATCTCCGCCTCGCATGCCGAGCTCTACGACTCTGCCATGACCGTCCCCTCCGACTCGGAGAACTACTCCGCAAACCATGAGATGTCTTCCTCGGTCCCATCAAGCACAAGCTCACCGATGATTCTGTACAAGCCGCCCAGTGTGTGGGGTCTTCTGCGCGGTGCCGCCATCAACCTCTTCCTCCCCTTCGTCAACGGTCTCATGCTAGGCTTTGGCGAGCTGTTCGCGCACGAGGCTGCTTTCCGTCTCGGGTGGACAAACACTAAGGTATGTGCAATTCTATCAGATACTTTTCATCCCGATGACTGACAACAGGCGCTATTTACAGATCTTCCCTAACTACCGCCGCACCCACGCAGTGGGCCCTGGTATGGAAATGCGGGAGCTTCCCTCGGAGCGGAGACGTTCTGGATTGAAGGACACTGCTTCCCTGGAATAATTTATTGAACATCATTCCGTCGTTTGGTTCATTTAAATATGGCTGCATTCACGCGGGACACAAAACCGAAGCATTTGTGATTTGGGATTGATACCTGGCTTTCCGTGCACACCTGAATTAGTGGTTGTACATAGACCCGTTGACTCGGAGGGCGTTTGGCGAATTATGAGTAGCATTTTGTATCCAAGATTTTTATTAACTACAAGATTAGAGTATTCCAGTTCGTGAATACTTTCCATTTCTCCGTGTTTTGAGTCTCTTGTGCCTATCCGTAGCCGTGGTCCGGGGTGTTTACCGCCACCCGGCAGAAAAAGTCGCGCCGAAACGCAGGAGAACAACTCTTCCGAATTGTCTCCTCCATCACGAATTATTTCAACCACAATGATGGGACCTGTTGGCCTGAAAGGGTCCGGCGCAGCCGCTGCGCTCGCACGTCAGCGGATGGCCGCTATGTCACGGTCCTCTCGATCTGTTTGTCCGCCCGTTGACTAGGATTTTTAACAACCTCGAAATTGACTTGGCTCTGCAGATGTCCACCTTCCGGTCACAAAGTTTGCGCTTCCCTAGCCAGCGAGGCCAACTGAAATCAGCACTTTCAGGAAGTGCCCCCTGGCGCACGACACCTGCTGTTGCTGGTCCGGCCGGCATCCGATTCAATTCCACCTCCTCCGACCCATTACCCGAAGTTACTCTAGGTGACGAAACGAAGACCTTGGTGGACATTCACGATATTACTACGATCCCGGAGCGCATTGGATACCTCAAGGAGCTTGGCCTGGATTTCGGCTATGGTTTCACATCGACAATGCAGTACTTGATCGAACATGTCCACATCTATACCGGTCTCCCATGGTGGGCTAGTATTGTGACTGTTGGTATTCTGACTCGTGTGGCGATGCTGCACCCAGTCATTGGCGCATCCGAAAATGCGGCAAAAATGGCCAATGCCAAATCTAAGATTGACCCGCTCCGAGAAAGAATGCTCCAGGCTGGGCAAGCAGGAAACCAGCAGGAGACACAGCTCGCAAGAGCCCAGCTCAAAGAGATCCACCAAGCCCACGGCATCAAAACATGGAAGTCGTTCTTCCCCATGCTGCAAATCCCACTTGGTTTCGGATGTTTCCGAGTCGTTCGCGCAATGACTGCGTTGCCAGTGCCGGCCTTGGCCATGGAATCAGCGGGATGGATTAAGGACTTGACCATTCCTGATACGACATACATTTTGCCAATGATTGCTGCAGCCACGCTGTGTCTTTCTCTAAGGGTAAGTGACCCTCGTGTGGTCTACTTTGAGTGCAATACTGACTGACAACAACAGAAAGGAGGTGAATCCGGCGCAATGCCCATGATGCAAACCGAAGCAGGAAAGTACATTGTCTATGGCTTCCCTGTTATGTCTTTTGCTTTCATGGCATTTATGCCTAGCGCCCTGCAGCTTTACTTCGTAGCAACTGGTATTTTCGGTCTGGGGCAAACGTATCTGATCAACTCGGACGGTTTCCGGAAATGGATGAAGCTGTCGATCGCCCAGAAGGCCACCGCCAGGAAGCACAAGTTCTCGGAACTTACCCAAAATACTCAGAGCAAGGGTCTCCGCCTTCTGCTGGAACGCATTGAGCAGGATAAAGCCGCGCAACAGAAAGCCCGCGAAGAATCCCGCGCACAGGCCCCACAGAAATCTGGGTCTAAGGCCTCCGGGAAGGTTAGCTTTATCGACCGCTTATATCAGAAATTCGGAAAGGCCGGGACCAGCTTGTCTGATTCGATGTCCAAAGCGCTGAACACCCCAACCGTCGAACAACGTATTGCCAAGGATAACAAGAAGCAAGCAGACGAATATGAAGCACAGCGAAGAGACGAGGATGAGCTTCTGCGGAAACAGCGCAATGAAGCCCGCCGGAAGGAGCACCTGCAGACGCTGGCGAACGAAAGGAACAAGGCCAGCGAGTCTTTGAAGAACAGCCAGGCCGCTCTTCGCAAAGTTGGTGGTGCACGTGGCCCTCGTCGCGATTGATCGGAGTGTGTGTTTATATACAAACTGTAAAATATGGCGCAGTGGAATTTGCATTTTTTTGTATGATTTGAAGATACAATCTCGTCTGACCACAATCTCCAATTGCCTTGATATACTTGTTGAATTTTTAAACTTGCATCTCTCATTCTCCTGTTGCATTGGATATAGACCCAACAGTCAGAAAATGGAAAAGACCTAACACAAGTTCTGTTTATGATATACACCAATGGCCATGGACCAGCCATGCCAAAGAAGAGCGAGTATTCCAGCGACACAACAACCAAAACCTCTAATCAAACGAAACAAGTCTATAATATCGAGTTGTAACACGTAGGGAAAACAAAAAGAGGAAAAGGAACATCAATTCGTCTGCATAGGAATTGAAACAGTAGGCAAAGGCAACGGCGGCTTCTCTTCGTCCACAAAGACCGCCCTCTCCAACTTCTGCGTCAGCGAAGCACAGAAAGTATCGACATATGCCGTCCACAGCGCAGCAAGGAGATAAACAAGCCCAATCCAGACCGGAATACTGATCGCAACGACCCACGGTGGCCGAATAGGCAACCAGTCGTCACGCTTATCATCCGTCAAAGCTTCAGGGCCTTCCCAAGGCTGACCAGTGATACCATACAGCATCCAGCAAAGCACGACGCGCAGCATCGTACCGTGAATAAGATAGACCGCGAAACTTTGCTTGCCAAGCCAGAGAAGCAGCCTGTTAGAAAGAAAATCTTTCGTCGAGGGAGAGAAGAAAATCGCTAGAATGATGATGTCAATTGCAACTGCAGTGTAGCGTTTGCCGACATTGACGTCTGGCGGGAATATATAGTGGCTGGCTTTGAGCATTGCGTTGGACCAGCCGGCCCATTCGGGGTGTTCGCCTGGGTATGAGGCGATGAGCAGGGCGACGATGGTAAGCGGGATGGTAAGCATCTTTCGGCCTCGTGGGTGGTTCTCAATCCAGTCTTTAAGGGGTGTGTGGTAGGAGAAATCGCTCAGGAGCACGCCGTAGATGGCTTGCGTTTGGAACGTTTCTGTTTCATGGGTGTCAGTAACGGTTGTACCCCTATAAGCACTACTTCCAAGCGCGTATGGTAAGGGTATCTATTTGATTCCACGAAGACTGACCTGTATCTTTGGCTGCATCCTGATGGAAGTATAGCAGCATGCCGATATATATCATGACCCTATATCGGAACTTGACGAACATAGTCGCAGACAACAAAGTATAGACCAACATCGATGACAAAAGCAGCGGTAGAAGTGCCCATTGATGATCGTCGTATGCCATATAACCCGTCGTCCAAGTCGATAGGAAATTCATCGGCAGTCGTAAAAGTTCTTTCCAAAATGAATCCTCCAGATCCGGCGCCGCATATCGACACCACCAGCAATCAGACCTATTAGCGACGATGAAGCCCCCAAACTGGGCAATAACCCACGAGATAAACAAAGCGATTGTCGCTGGAAAGATCAGTCGCGGTGGTCGTCTGAAAGCGCTTTTGGCTATTGTAGTAAATGCGCCAAGTACATCGCCTGCTCGCGATAGTTTAAGTGGCTTTAGCGCGCAGACGTAGCCTGTCAAAAAGGCGAAGATGGTCACTCCTATACGACCTTGCCATGGGATGCGGAGGATAGGCCATTGGAGAATTCGGGGAGTGGCGTTCTCACTATCGCGTGGTGAGAATAGTTCGTAGTCCCATGCCCGGGCAAGATGTGTTAACACTACTAGGAATGAGGCGATTCCTCGAAGGCCCTGTAGATTGCACAAAACGTTAGATCACAGTAATGGAAGCCTGTTTCCTTAGGATTGACATACATCAATCCATTTGACGCTCTTCCTAGGATCTCCTTTCACTGACGAGCCTCCAGAGGACCACGGTAGGGTTGTGGGTATTGTATCTATCAAACGAGTGTATAGATGAGAAGGTTGGAAGGCATGCATTATAATAAACACGAAAAGAATGAAGTAAAAGAAAGAAGAAAAAAGGCCAATATATGAATTCAAACCAGGCTCTGAGGACAAACACGAAATCGAGCGTCGACTAGCCCACTCCAACCAGAAATGAGGGCATGCAAGAAGGCTATGAACAACAAGAAACACAATAAAGGAACAGAAACATCGCACAAGAAGGAAGGAAGTTGGATAGTAGCCCCTCGGCGATCACATCCGACCGCATCGAGAAAACGCCTGCCAAGAAAGAAGGGAGGTTGAGTCGACGCGGCCTCCGATGCAAGTGCCAGCCCTCTCCTCTTGGCCAGCTCCAATCCTACAATACCAATGCCATCACGTCCCTAGATAGAACACTCCCTGTGGTCTTCTAGGTCCCACATTACAAGATCGGGGATGGCCACCTGTCATTCCAATAAAGGAAGCGCCACTCGGATAGCAGCCCTTGCAGCCCTGTGCTGTGGCTTTCTGCAGGGACGAATGATCTGCTCCATTCCTTTTCCAGGCTGGTTTGAGGGATGATTATACTCGGTACACAAAATAATGGCATGGTTATTGTCATCTGGTCCATTACTGCTTTGTAGAAAGTGTATGTGTATATTGATGAATAGCCCTAATTCCGAGATGCCCAACTGTTTGTCCTCCGTACCCAATCAGACTGTGTGTATTTAGGCAACAGAATAGAAGTTGAGAAAAATACCAACTTCATGCAATAGCGTCATCTAGGCAATTAGCGTGCGTGACATGTCTGTTACTCCAGAATTGGATTGAGAGCAATAATGAGGGCTGGAATTTTGCAAGTCAGGAAGAAGGTGGGAGGGAACTTGTATACCCTGTGATTCTCCCCTAAATTACAACATATGCCGCCGCCTCACAATAATATTCACAGTATGGGAAATCAAGATGTATAAGAATTACGATTGCTGGTGGCGCTACATTCTTTGCCGAATGAATTGATACGCCACTGCCAAGATCGAGGGCCTCCTACTGGATCAATCAGATCTGGTGTGTACTTATGCACTTAATACTTATGTGCGATTGGATATGTACAACATGGATGTTCCAACTGTACTTTATGCACAATCCCTAGCTACCCTATGTGTTGTACATTGAGAGTATCCCAGGATGATTTATGTTCTGGAAGGATAATTATCGTGATATCAAGAACATAACAGATTTGATCTGCTGTAACGATTTCCTCACAAACCCCAAGACGCCGATTTTGCTGTAGCAGACATGCAAAGAAAGTAAAAATCAACATAGACACGCCAATATGCAATGAAGTAAGACCGTTGAGATCTTATCGGAAGAGCCTTCTTCCACCTACGCTTCCGGAATTCCACGTGAAGGAGCCGCGAACTCCTAGATTCTCCAGACTCAACCCCGAGTAGCCGACTCCACCACCTTCACCATCACGCTTTATGCGCCGTACCGCTTCACGCAGATGTGAGGGCAAAAGCTGGCCACGGTGTGGATTCGGCGGAAGACGGAATTCCCGCCTGGGGCGAGGAGAGTTCTGGTGAAGAGGGATAGAGGGTGTAGGCGTACGGTTGTCATACGGTTCTTTCTTGATGCCATTGCTAAAGGAACTTGGGGCCGAACCGGGAGCTGGTGTGCCTGCAGGTGTGGGTGTAGAGGGTTTTGAGTTTGCGGCCACACTTGAGGCTTTCGCCTGGGCAGCGGCTTCTTCGGCCTCGAATGCGTCGCGCGCAGCGAGGTCGTGTGCTTCGGCCCACTGAGCTTGAACTGTTCGCGCCATTTCAATCACCTCACCCGCGTAGACTTTCGTGAAGCCGTTGACGGTCGTCACCACGCTAGCTGGGACAGATTGCGAGAGGGCATGGTTGACAATGCGGCGGAGTGTTTCTTTGCGCAGTTTCGCGCGCTTGAAGAGATCGTATCTCTCCGATTGCATAGGGTTGAAGGCGTCGACCAAGATCCTGTCCACGAGCAATGTTAGTTCCATCAGATAACACCAAAAACACAAGAGACAAAACATACGCTAGGTTCTTCTTCTCGGCCTCTGTGTCCGTAGCTCCTTCTTGCCCTCCAAAGAGCTCTGCCTCATCGTCATCATCGTAATCATCTCCATCATCTGCACCCGCGCCGCCACCTCCGCCGCCAGACGGACCGCCTCTGACCGAACCCTCGTTATCGGCTGATCCGAATCGTGTTGAGTCTCCACCCCTCGCGCTGAGAGCATCCTCACGCTCCCGTTCCCGCTCGCGCTCTTTCTCGGCCTTGCTTTTGCGTCCTCGCTTCTTCCCCCGTGCGGCGGAAAATACTCCATCTGCGCTTGCTCCGCCCAAACTCCCTGTAAAACTGCCTGTCACGCTCCCGGCGTCACTGGTACCACCAAAACTGCGCTCTCCGGCATCAAGGCCTGTCGGGAAAGAAGTCTGCCGGAGTGGGTGCATGCGCTGCTTTTTGCCGAGGGGTTGTGAGACGGAGGAGGAGAGAGAGGGCCGTTTGAGGGGATTGGATGATGATTGGTACGGTGGTGGTGACGACATTTTTAGAAGTTGTAGCGGGGGAAAAACTATGTGATGTTTTGACTTTCGATGGCTTCGTAATCTAAAGTGGAGACTCTCAGAAGTAGCCTGCGATGGGTTTCAATCAACGCGATGTGAAGCTGTATCGAGGTTGGTAGATTTCGCGTTGCGCCGTTGCGCCGGACGAAGGAATGAGAATCAACCGCGAACTTGAATTAATTTGGGATTTTACCGATAGCAGGTAACTATTATCTGAGGGATCATCGACGATGATATGATCCTACAGCGGTTTTTAGGGTGAGCAGCTTGTTGCAACAAAGTGGAAGCAATCTGAATGAGACACGAGATAAGGACGCAGCTCACCGCTTCCCGTCTCGGATAGCCCTACGACTGACGCTCGTTATTGAACGCAATTGCCTCTAGGATACATACGCCTAGAAATCGAGAATCCTACAATTACAGACTGCCTTTAAGACGAAGGGTTTGCAAAATTAAAATATTATTCGAGTATGATCGAAAGAATGACAGAACAATATTCAAAGCTCGAGAATATCCATGGTCTGAGAATTTCCCAAAACCGAACTAGTGAAACGAATCAAGAATGGATGAATCGCTCAGCGCAATCATGCGACGCTGTGCACTATATAACGATGAGAGGTTGACACAAAAAAAAGAAGAAAAACGAAGAGAACTGTGCAATTGGAATGGCAATTTGCCAAAGACCCGAGCAGATGGAAAGGTCGCAACCACGAGAAGATAGGTTCATTGGCAGATGGTTGAAGAACCAGTTACCTCAGAATCCCTTCTCTCCAATTCGCGGTGCCCCCCCTTTCCAGTCGTTGCGTTCATAGTAACGGAACACAAGATCGTATCCATTCAGATCATGCACGATGCGGTCGACACGGCGGTAGCCTTCGACATGCTCCATCTTGTTGCTGCGGCGGAGAGCCTGGCGCTGAAGATGCGCAAGATCATGCTGTCCGTTGGCCTCTTCGACCTCATCCAGAGCGGGCTTAGTCTCGAACAAAGTGATGCTGAAACGCCCAGGCTTGAAGATTTCAACAACCTGCTGGATGATGTCGGCGGTAGCCCTGCCGTTCTGGGAGTGCGGAACGTTCGTCTCGAAAGATGCGTACGAGCACTGGGGCTCCGGTGTGACATGCACAGTAAAGTAGTGAGTCGGAGCTTTGCCATCGGGAGCCGGGATGACACCATTGGCAGAGAAGCCACAAGGAGTGAAAAGATACGCATCGATGCGAGCGTCTGGGAACTTGCTCTTGGAGTACACGTCGGACAGGCCGCATGACTCAGAAACAACGGTACCCAGAGCGTGACCCTCGGTGGTCAGCTCCGGTGGCAGGATGCCGCCGGTCTCCTCATCCATATCGGAAGTGTTGCTGAAGACATCAAGATGATCGTCGCCATTGTCCTTCTGCGAGTTGCGGTGACGCTTCTCGGCCACTGCGGTGGCATTCTCGAGGTAGAATTGCTTTGCATTCTCCTCGTCAAGGTCAGTCATCAAAACCTCAAGGGTTTCATCGTGCTGATCACAATCGGTGAGCGGTTTAGCATCAGGGAAATTGAGGACCTTGGTTTCGGTCTCGTGGAATTCAAGTTCCTCCTTAGGGGTCGCCGGTGGGGTGAGCATGGTGCCGGGATCCGTGAGGTACAAGTACCAATGCTCACCGTTCATCTTGCCGATCATGTAGGCGCTGCCGTTGACAAACAATTTGTCCATGGACCGCACCTCATCACGCCAGCTCCGGTGAGGGCCACGCTGACGATCAGGGAACAGGAAATTCTTTCGGCTGTAGAAGACTCGGTAGGGAGCAGCTGCCACCGAGATACCCCGGGATGGGGGTGCGGTGGCGCGTGGGAACCCTGCGAACAAGGCAGCGATCTCCAAGATCCGAGGAAGGCCCGAAAGCAAAGTGGTAGTTCCACAAGTCTTGAGAATCAACTTATGCTGCCAGACAAACATGCTGGATTCCGACAGGAGGTAGGCATCCATCTCGTCGGAGGAGATGACGGAAAGCACCTGGCAATTGACCAGGTCCAGCATATCCTTCCAAATTTCCCCGGGCACGTTCTTGAGGCCCTCAGGGCCGGCAGCACCGAGTTCGGTGGCAGACGGCGCAAACCATACCTCGAGAAGCTTCTCAGGACCCTCGAACGCATTGGTCGAGTCAAGATCCTGAGTGGCCTCATAGTTGATCGTGAGGGATGGCGTACCCGCCACGAACGAGGACGGCGAGGTGGTGTAGTTAGTTGGAATACCGACGTAAACCATGATGACTGATGGGGATGAAGCTGTTGTACTTGTATTGGTTGAACGAAGCAGAAACAGTGACGTCGGACCGCCCTATGGACTTCGATGAAGAAAGGCTGTAGAAGCACTGTCTACTTGCCCAGACGAACAAGGGGGCGATGCCCGTCTGAGAAGAGAAGGCCCTTAAACACAAATATAACTGGCCAGGCCAGGTGGGTGGAAATCCAAACAGACCAAAGGGCTGCTAAGGAGGGCGAAATGCGAAAGACAGGAAGAAGATGCTAAGAGAAATTGTGACTTGCAGTCGGTACCCTCGTACTGGAAGATACCGATACCGTCAAAGTATCGGGTCTAGCAGACGAGAATGCTGCTTTGAAAAAAAAAAATTTAAGATGCGTGGGGTTTGGTGACGGGAGTCGTGTTATCGAGGCCTGAAGAAGTATCAGGGTTAGCAGGGACGCCCATAGAAAAGATAAAAAGCATGAACGATCATCAGCGATGTTTGCGATAACGGTGTTCGCCATGTATCTCTGGTTAAAGAGCACTCTCAATTGCTTTTGGCTGAGGTAGTCGGCGCTCGATCGAGGACGGAGGGGGCAAAATCGCACTTACTTCGCGGGCTTGGAGAGGAATCGCAGAAGGTCAGTTGGGCTCATGAAAGGCGAAGAACAATTTTCGGCTCAGATCAGCACACGAGGTAGCGAACGGCCACAATCGTGAACATCGGCGGGTTTTTATGAGTGTCGGTAGGACAGTCTCACCCAGAAGCCCAATGAGGTACCCGAGAGCAGATATTGATTACTCTGGGCTTAGAGGGAGCAGGAGAAGAATCTCTCGCTAATATTGGCGATCGATGTAGTTTTTTTTGCTCGCCTTGGTGACCTCAAGTGGGAGAGGAAGGACTGCAAAAATGTTTGCTGTAGGCGGTTTGATTGTTAATGAGTGATTTTCTCTGTGGGCCCGCGATAGGTGGGGCGTAATGGATCAAAACTTGTCTGACATCAGGGAACCAGATTGTTAGTTGATATTTCAATTGTAGGAAATAATGGGGGCATTGATTGGAGGTTGTAACGTTACATACTAGGCTAGCAAGACAAGAGCTGCTGTGTTATGCAGACTGTCGTGGACGATGTCGACCTATTCGAGCGAAACAGGGAAAAAAAAAGGCCAAAGCGGGCGAGACCCCCGCCGCTGGATCTCACACGAGCGGTGATGTCCGGCAGAATAGACTTTGGGGTTCCTGGTACTGTTACATAAGCCTCACGTGACAGTATATATAGCGGGGGTCTAAGCGGGGAGATTTCGGTGAATTGCACGCATTCTATATTTACAGATACACACCAAGGACATCGTGTTTCATGTCTTTTATCCTCTATGATTTACAGCGGAGATTCAAGGCTATCAAACATAGTGTCAAGAACCAAATATAATAGCTTAGAGCCCAAATAAGAAGATCTTACAGGAATCTGCCCATTATCGGCAACCAAGAACCGGCTAGTTTTTCGGAGATAAGCTCTCAGTATATAATTTTTTCTCGGTTGTGTATCCACCGCCAGGAGTCAAACTATGATTAGGGCTGAAGACTAAAATGTAGAAGCTTCGCCAGGTAATGATAGAATAGATTTACATAAATAGAACAGAGGCCTCTCACATTAGATAGTGTGTTCAAGGGGTAAGTTCGAGTAATTTCAAAGCCCAACCAGAGTCTGGATATGTCTACCTAAAAATATCAATAACTCCCGTACTAACGCCTAAGATAACGCCATGCCACATGAACAAATCAGCGCGGCCTCATTTGTAACATCACTGGAGAGATACCATGTAGAAAACGTAGGAAGTCATTTAAGCTTCTAGAATGGTATGTGCCAATTGGACCTCCCCCGCCTCCAGGATCTTTGCCGCGATAATATCACCGACCTTGTCAACTAGTTTGGCACGGAGGTCTTCTGTAACAGTATGACCATTGGTCAGGGACGGTTGATCACTGCGCAGCGAGGCCAACACAGCCACAAGGGCATTCAGCACTCGCTCTGCAGCCGGCCGACGGGCAGGATCTTCCAAGCCATCACTGAGAAGTTTGGTGTAGTCATGCAGATTAGGAATGATAAGCACTCGAACCACCTCAGAGCCTCCGACAGATTGCAGTCCAATGACAGCACCATAGTGAGCACCGAATGGCTTGGAAGGGTCGAGGAAGGTCTTGAGACAGGAACGCACAAGTCGAGGCTTGAGCATGTGAGACGAATGAGAGTATTTTTTGGCAATGAGACTGAGGAGAGAGGCGGCCATGTCGCGCAGAGCAAATGACTCTACGAGATCCGAACTTCCACCAAGCTGTCGACCGATGAGACAGGTAAGAATAGATGGGACGAGGGATGCGATCTGATGCGGTTAGCCTCTAGATGTCTACTTCCAACTTGACGGAGTCTACTCACATAGGGATCCACGTAAAGAGACTGGTTTTGGACCAATGCCTCGGCCATGTGCATCACCTGAGTCAGAACGAAAACATTCTTGAGACTGTGGGTGACCTTCTCGGCAATAAATTGGACGAAATATGGCACCAGCTGGTGCAGACCTGGATCCTCGCGAAGGCTGGAGTACCCGGAGGTGCGATAATCCTCGCTGGTTTCGTGTAAGAAAGCGCTGCAAACCTTTTCAAAGTATAGTTGGAGTTCTCTTGAAAGCACATGCTTGACCAGCGGCTTGACAGCTACGTCGCCTGTGCCACTAATTGCCGCGAGTGTGGAGTTGGCGTTCGGGCCCTTGGAGACCAATTCGAGGTTGCGAGAATCGGCAGCGGTAGGGTTCTGGGGAATTGACGGCTGCACACCTTCGACAGCCAACCAGTGGGCTACAGTGGAAGTTAGTAGATGCTCAAGAAATATTGGTAAGAAGTAGAATTCACTCACCAGTAAATGAGACCTCGCGGGGAACCTTTGGCAGGGGCGCATTAATCAACTTTTCAAAGTCCACCTCCTCATCCTCCACATAAAACAGCGGCTGACCGGGCCCTAGAGAGGCTTCGCCGAACTTCAACGGACGGGTTGAGTCGTAACCATACAGAGGCTCCACGTCCAGGTTGCGCAGGGCCAGCGCGATGTCTTGAGTGGTAAGAACCGTGCGCTTCCCGTGGCGCATAGATTTGAGTGCTTCTTCAAGTACCTGCGCAATTCGATATTCGACGTCCCGGGCTAGATTTTCGGTCACATCGTGATTGAGATTGAGAATACCGACGGACTCGGCGACGTCGCGGATATTATCGGGGTTCCAGACAGACATGGCGGGATTTTTAGTCCAAAGTGAAGGTATGTGTATGTTGGTAAGAGGGAGACCGAGGAGAGAAGAGAAAGATGCGTGTCTAGATGATTGGTGCTATCGCGAAAAGCGAGGTGAAGCGGGTAACCAAGTCAGGGCAGGTGAGGTTCAAAGGGTGAGTCGCATTCTGAGGCAACCGCCAGCGGATCCAAAGAATTGATCTGGTTGACACAGCCCTTACTATATAGTAAATATTAGTGATGACGGCAATGCGGCAAACTAACAGATCGAAGAATGAAGTGAACAAGCACTGTCGGGAGGATTAAAGCTTGTCGATAAGAGCTGCGCGAATGGTTCTGTGGTCACCCGTACAAGCTGCCCAGGTACCTTATGATGAGGCTTAGAATGTACAACCCTTGGGAGGTATAACTCGCTTACACTAATAATACACTATTTAAACCACAAATTCATTTTGAGAGTGAGCAGAATAGAGAGACTCAAATTAGGTAGAACTAACAATATTATACTAACAATGTAGTGCGTCTATTAAGAGCACACCAATGACCAGAAACCAGGTAAACAAGAGCGGGGAGTGTGATCTACTGCTCCTCCGGGTATCATAACGAACAGCACCAGCCAAGTGGCGATCTACTGGGCTCCATCCTTCACGGGCTCTTCCTTCAGAGACTCAGGCTTGGGGATATCTACCTTGGCAGATTCCTTGGCAACCTCCTCCTGGGGCTCTTTGGCGGCCTCTTTAGATGGCTCAGCAGCAATAGGCTTCTCAACAGGAGTAGGCTCCTCAGCAGCCTTGTCCTTTCCCTTGGTGTCCAACTCCTGGTCCTCGACCAAAGAGATAGATCTAGCATTATCCTTCAGTTCTGGACCCTTGCCACCGTAAACTTTGGGAATTTTCTCAGCAATCGAAGGAGAGAATTCTCGAGCCAGATTGACACCGTTGGTAATCGGATGGAACTTCCGGGTGGTGTTACGGCTCAGGATAAACTTCATGGCGGTGAACATCCAGCCCATGATAGCAGGGACGTTGACGAAGAACTTCTCCCTCAGGAGCTCCGGGTATGCCGTGGCAAACACTTCGATAACCTTCTTTGTTGCGGCGCGGACAGAAGGATCCATACGGAAGAACTTGACGTTCATGTAGTCGTGCACTTGGATCATCTGGTAGGGATCCTCTCCATCATACTCAATGACCTCGGTGGCATCTTTCATCTTCAAGTCCTGCACAGCAAGTTCCATAAGAGCGGCACGCCATTGGACGAATCTGTAGGCAGTAGTCAGCATTGATTGCAATCATATATGGGTTTGCGGTGGTATCATACTCGTCTGTATCCGAGAATGTCGCAGTGATATCTTTCACCGCTCCGTAGATGTTCCAGGTAAACACCAAGGGCCGTCCATTCTCCTCATAGGTCGTCAGGTATCCCAAACCACCGTATTTAGCAGCACTGTATTTCGCAGACTCGGCTAATGCCAATGGGTTCACTTCCTTGCGCCACTGCAGTGCCTTGCTCAGCTGGCTCTCGGCGGCTTTGGCATCGCCCTCGTTTGCGCGCAAGAATTTGATCAACACGTTGACGGTGGGGATGTCTTCACTGTCCCTGAGGGAGATACCCCACATCTCATTGTGTCCAACGTTTCCAAGGATGGTCGGCAGGCGGTCGAATAACTCGGCCAACGCCGGGTTGTTGCTCAGATAAGCTGGCTTCTCAACCTTGGGCTCCTCGGGCTTTGTGGCTTCGGGCTCTGCGGTGGCAGCGGCGACAGCAGTAACATCCTTTGCAGGTTCTTCCTTTGGAATCGGGGTAGCAGCGGGTTCTTCTGTGACTGTGGTCTGTTCGGTGTGTTCGGCAGGTGTTGCAGTAGTCACTGGTGTTTCCACTGGTGTTTCCACGGGCTTATCGGCTACTTCCACGATTGCCTCACGCTTCTCAGGCACAACTGCAGCAGGCGCATTCTGCTCGACTGTTTGGTCCGACATGATTGATAGGATTGGACAAGTCCTGGATAGTTAGGTGTGTTGTAACGTTCACGGAGGAAATAGGGGGTTTTGAATTCACAGGGGGTAGTTGCCTTCTCAATAACCAACGGGCCACCCATCAATGCCCCCCCACCTACTTATTTGATCGACACATCACATCCGATGTTGAATCTATTTTTATGTGATCTAAACTTCATCGTCATGACTTGGTTCCGTTTTACTGTGGATCTTATTTTTCTGTATGCGTTGAATGCTTTATGCTCCCCGTAGTAGGTGTGTTTATGCATTTTTTGTGAATGAGATGAGATAGTATAGTCCATTTAGCTCTCGGCACTCCTCATGATTGCCAGTAAAGAATTGATATAATTCTAAGATGACAAGCGAAGGTCCCTTCCCATGGTAGGATTTTCTTCCACTATACACAATCTCGCTATATCTCTGCCCGCAACTTCTGAAACATATATAACAGCCCACTGCTTCGTAGATATAGCAAAGCTAAGGAAAAGGAACATGAGACATACTACATGCCTGTTTGCTTTGTTCTTCGACAGGAAACTTCAGCCCAAACCCCGCGTATGACAAACTAAACACTAGACTCCAAGGTTCTATCCAAAGATCGCCGTTATGTCTGCTCCAGCCAGTGTTCTGGCTTGGCATGATAAGGTCAGTATCTTGTTCCCACAAAAATACCTATCTAACATGTAAAGCTCTAGAATCCTGGTGTACACTTCATTGGATATCTTACCGAAATAATGAGTGACCCATCACAAGTCACTGTGTTCACGGATTCAAATTCACTCTGCGGCCAAAAATCAGATCTGGAAAAGATCTTGCTCCAAATAGTTTAAGTGGCAAAGGAATCTTTCAAATATCAAACTCCACTGTCTTAAAAGTTGGCTGGACAGTGAAGATGAATGAGGCAGAGGCCTTAATTCTACTACCCACAAAGACAGCCGTACCCGTACCAAAAGGCATTACTGCGTACACAATCGGTGATATAGGCTTCATTCTCATGGACAAAATTGATGGTGAAACCCTTGGCTCTTGCTGGGACAAAATATCTCAGGAACAACACGAAGCAATTACACGCGAACTCAAAATATATGTTGGCGAGTGGCGGAAGCTAAGAAGTTCTTTCTTGGGCTCAGTCAATGGAGGGCCTTGTGAGGATATCATCTTCAAGCACCCCTTTGATTATAGGGCACCTCCGAAGCACTATGGGCGTTTCCATTCGCTGCAAGATTACCAAACCGGTGTAATCGAAGCTCTGCGTCTATCAATGCCTGATGGAGCTTGGGACGCAACAGCAGAAAGTGCCAAGGAAAAGATTCGGACATTCGCTAATGCGGAGAGCTCTATAATCGAGAATCTAGGAGTCATGACTCACGGTGACTTACATGAAGGCAATATTATGATTGATAATGGTTCAGTGAGCGGAATAGTAGACTGGGGTGAAGCTGGGTATAGTCTTCCAGAGAGAGAATACTTTGCTGCTAGACGCATCGCTATGGATCAAAGCTGGATTGATAGGATTCCTTATACTATTCCTGCCTTTCCAGAAGAATACGCGCTGTGGGATGAGGTTGACCGAGCAATGAGAAGATATTCTCCTTGTTGAAGCGGGGTGATCAATACAGTGGAAGACCGTATGAGAATACATGGCTGTATGAAACCCCCTATTATGATATCGACGAAGTCGTATGATGAAGGAAGAACTATCTGAGTTATTGAGAGAGATCACAGATATAAATGAGCACGTTCGAAGTTAGGCACATCATGTATTTATCATCTCCCATTCAGGGAGGCCCAGTTCGCACCAGCTTCACCCTTAATAGTCATCGTGGGCTTGCCAACCCTTCGAGTCCAGGTCTCTGCAGTTCCATCCGGGACTAGTTCGTCGACTTCTAGTGCGACCAACCCACTTATCAACCAATTTTGGCAGTCATCACTCCCACCGTTTGGCGCTTTCTCCGCAGACAGTACGGAGATTACTCGTGCGCGTTGTTCATGGTTAAGTTGTGTCAACTTAACCAAGCCCCACGCACCCTGCGATTCTAGTCTGTGCCCGGATCGATTCTCGAATATAAATCGATTGGAAGGTATATCAATCACTCGAACATGTAAGAGGTCTCCGAAATAATTGGGCGGTTGATGGATGACGAATTCCCCAGTGGGCACGGTCAGTGAGACCCGGCCCAAATATACCAACGGAGAGTTGGTAAGCCATGTCGATGTATGGATATGTATACACAAATGCCTCCCTCTGAACTGAATCATATAGGCAAGGTAAACTTAGTATCTTGTGGTAATCCAGGGGAACAGCTCACCTCTCACAATAGAATGCTGGTAGCTATCCAAGTAAAAACTGCACCTATTTACTATTTGGCTCTGGGTTGGTGGGAAATATTTATGTCCTTCTGATGAGTACAGCGAGAACCTCCACGCGCCAAACTAGATTGACGTTGGAAGTCACCAACATCAGCTGCGGTCTGAGAGCCTAAGCTGGCATATACATTTGCAGCCTTTGGATTTTATGATCCAATCATCTAACTAAGACTGTCGCGGCCCAGCAGATGGTAAGCAAGCGAGCAGTGATTGGTAGTCTCTCAGACAACATATAGCATGGGCGATACGCCCATTTCGTGGTTAATACCGAGACACCAAATCCAAAGCATCGCCGACAAATATCAAACCGTAATATTATGGTACCAACATATATTGATAGGCTGACTGACCAACCATAGAATGAGACGGGCATCAAACATAGGATTTTCGGTTCACTATAGCAATCCAACCGATATGCAACTCCTGCGCATTTCAAGGGCGAATAAGTCAAGGCCACTCGATTTTTGAAACGTTGCGTTGGTGTAAACAGATCACCTCGAGTGGCAAAATGTAACGCGCATCAAATACTCAAGTGTCGGTCTGCGCCTCTAGCTCGTCGCATGATTATGCTCGAACTTGGGTGTTTTCCTGAATACCTTGCGGGATACCAGGAATTAAAATAGTTTGAAGCAGTAGTGAGAATAAGCAAAATTTATGTTCACCCTCCATAGGCCTCTGCAACTATTAGATATTCCGTTGGTTATGATTATGAGCTGTGTCATGAACCTAAGAATTGTAGTAGCAAGAGACCAGAGAATAAAAACAAGAGCATTCCAAGTACAATGATATTCGTTCTATTATTAACGACCCAGAGCCTGGGTCCCACTATGGTACATGGCCAATCCGGATGAGACTTGAGATGCTCCAATCTAAGACTGCTCATTGACAAGCCTGCATCCCGCAATTGACCTTAAGAACTTCCCCATCCCAGCTTGCCTTTTACAGCCAGCATTGCTTGGCGCAGGACATTCCAATGACCCGGGCTCTGGGCTCGCCAGTTGTCCACCTGCAGCGGGATGGTTGGACCGATATATACTTGGTTTGGATGGTGCATAGCCAACGGCCATAGGTCGTGTAGTTCCGCCGATTGCGACTCCAATATGGCATACAAATCACCCCAGACTAGACTTCCGAGAACACGCATCTGGCCGCTATAACCAGGTGATTCTTCTGGTCTGCTGAGGCCTTCTTTCGGATCAAACTGGGAATCGATGGCGAGAACGAAGCCGGTGGAGTCATCAGGAGGCACGAGAGATGTTGTGGTGTCATCAGGTTTGGTTTGGTATGAGGCGAAAGAGGCAGAGTCAATAGCAAGGAATGCTTTTGGCTGTAGGTCCAGAGGGGCTGTTGTTTTGGGCTTCTCGGTCGAGTCGTCGTTCAATAACTTATTGTAATGGCTAGATTGACTATTAGCTTGCACAGTTTGTGACAGGATTTGGACTGGAAAGGTGTGGACCTTTTGGCTGCTTCAATGTCGCCCTCTGCAAAACCAAGTTCCTTTCCATCTATCCAATGGAGTTTCAAATATGGTTTGATAGCATCACTGCCCGTTTGGCCTGTTCCCCAATTGGCGATGTGCTTTTCCATATTCTGGACGAATTCTGACCATTCGGACTCAGATTGACCATAGGTCAGACGATAAATGGCCAGACCATAGTCTTTTGGTAGGTCATACTCCACTGTGGACTGGATACTGCACAGCCTGGAAGTGATCCACGGCTCCTGCAGAATGGAATCTATCGATTCTCCCCGCAGCTCACTTCTCATTTGTGTCTGGGCCACAATCTGTTCCATTGCCGATTCGTGATACGATTCCCCGGAGGTTAGCTTGGGTATATCACCGCTAGAAATATCTTTCATCAGTTTGTCAAAGCTGATTTCGTGACTGAGAAGCTTCACGCGCTCGGCATATGCCTTCCCCCGCTTGGTAGCGTCTGCAACATACATCTCCGGTGGGCCATTTCCATTTTCTGGAGCTGCATACCCTTTCCAGCCTTCCATTGGCATGGTGATCATATAGTCCGCTCGGACAGAGATTTCCAGCAATAGGTGCAGCGCATTGCAGAACTTCCACTGCATTTCATCCGGCTCCCCTGTTCCTTCCTTCGATGACTGATGGTTCAACAGGTCCTGCATTATTGGAGCCCGTAAGGCATCGATATGCTGTGTGACCCATTTGTGCGCGCGCTGGGTCACCACCTCCAGATGGGCAGTCATAAATATAGTCCAAAGATTGGCAACACTAACATGTTCCTCGCCGATCTCGGTTCTCCGCTCATTGAGAACGGGGTCTATGGCTTCCAACAGATCGTGAACAAGATTGAAAGTCACGCGAAGATTATCCCGGACTTGTTTGACATTGAGATATTCAAATACCGCGACCACAGCTGAGAGATGCTGACAGGCTTGACCAAGGTTTTCTGGGAGGTGGAGACCTTTCTCCTGCCACCTTTGATCACTCAAGGGTGTGATACCTTCCCATAGACGAGACTTGAGAGAGTGGATGTTCTTGCCAATACCGCAGAGCCGGCCAGCATCTTCATTTGAGCCGATATGGACCATGATATGGTGTATAACAGATTCTGTTTCTACACTAGAACTGGCTGGGTGATTGCCTTGCATGAAAGCAAATTCTTCCTCGGTCAGAGAGGTGATGGACGAGGGCCGGGTGCCAGTTGGGAGTGGATTTCCGAGGGCAAAACAAATGAACTGCATGATGGTCTGAGGCTCTAAAATGCGGTCAACTAAAGTGTGAAAGTCCTTGAACGATTAGCTGTTTTCCGCAGGCCTTTAGGATAGCTGAACGTTGAATGTGAACGAACCGACCACCAGATCCTGCTGGGCCTGGACATGGGCAGCAGTTGTCGGGCTGCCGGTAGCATCCAGATGCCAATATGGCTTTCCGCTGCTTTCCGTCACTGGATTGTCTTTTGATGCAGCAGATCGGGTTTGAAACCACGATCTGTTTTGTACGAAGACCTCATTTGGGAATTTTTGAGGCCAACGCGCCCGCATCAGGGGGCGAAACATTGGGGGCACGATGGAGTATGGTGTTCTAGGAGTAACATAACATATTCAATTTCGATCTATTTATGTACTTGCACTAATACCCAGCTAATTTAATTAAACCCTGCTAGTAGACTCTTAGATAGGCTTGGTTCGGGTTGTTGCCTTGTGTGGCGTTTCCGGGTTCTTATAAGCGATCCGGATGTGCCTGATATTGTTTCGGTATGTACCAGATTTCTTTTCCACTTTGAAGTTAAAATCATTGTAATGATTGCGTTGAATATATACCAATTATGGTTCATCGGTTCCCAAGTCACTATCACACTCCTCGTTTTGAGGTCGTGGTGAGCTTAGGTTGAGTGCAGCATTGACACTAGCAAATAAGGAAGTGACAACTACGAAGTAGACATACCTTGTTAGCGCAGGATAATATATAGGGATATAGAAGACTTACCAAGAATACACTGCAGCTCAAGATACCCAAATCGTTCGACCACAATTCCAGCCACAATGGGTCCCACAAGCAGCCCGGACATCCAACTCATATTGGTGATGGCTACAGCACGCGAATACCCACCATAAGGGCCAAATATGCCAGGATGCAGGTCCTCCAGCTCATCCACAGTCTCTACACAAGGCACGTCAGTATCGCAAGTACCATATACAACATTCCAGTCTTACCAGTTGCTTCCATCGTCCCAACCCCATTGAGCAGACACAAACTACACCCAATCAAAGTCGTGCAAACGCCATATAAGACCTCTCCCCTCGTTCCAACCGTAGCCCAGGGGAAGCTTTCATCACCAGCAACCCCCAGGAGCCACAAGAAAGGTGCAACACAGACGAACCCAAGCGCAGTTGGAACCCTCGATCCCACACGATCTTTCAAATACCCAACAAGCGGAGCCAAGATCATCCCCGGTCCCTGGATAGACGCAAACAAAAGGCCAACCGAGAAAACGCCCCATCCGAAAGTATGCCGAACATGCATCGCAATAGTCGACTCAAAACTGGCAATCAGCAGCGCAAAAACAAAATAGCAGACAATTCCCGCCGTAAAGCGAGGCTGGCGGAAAAGACAGAAGTAGAAATGCCAGCCGCCAACTTCCTCGGTATTTACTGTCCGCCTTCCATCTAACAGTGGTTCTGTGTCCGAGTGGCTCTGTCCCTCTCCGCCGAGAGTCCCAGTACGGCGTTTCTTTGGCTTTTCAATCATGAGCAGACGCATGATGATATCCACGACGAGAAACAGAGCTGCCCCGGCCCACGCAGTCCAATAACCCCCAATACCAAAGAGAAAACCTGCAATTACAGGACCCGAGCATGTTCCCGCTGCTGTCAAAGTCGAGCTCAGGCCTGCTATCTTGCCCATGTGTTCTGAGCCTATATTCTCGGCCATCGTGGATATGCTGACGATATATAATGCGTTTGCGACGATGCATTGGAAGAAGCGGCCGATAAACAGCCAGGTTACTGCGTATGATCAGTATACACAGCATGGATGGGGGAGTTAGGGTGATCAAAATCATACGGGATGTTGTGATGGATAGACATAACACGCTGATCAGCGTGAGCACTAATAATATCAGCAGTAACGCCTTTTTAGAGCTGGCTCGGTCGGCTATATTCCCGGCGAAAGGACTTGAGATGATAGATATAAAAGCTCCTTCAACTAGGAATATAGACGTGAATCGCTGGGTGAGAGATGTGTCTAGCCCTAGGCGGTTCTCGAAAATGTAAGGGAGTAGTGGGACCATGAAGGCGAATAACATTTCATCTGGATAGGAAATGAGCAGTATTAGCTAGGAGATAAGATCAAGTATTTTACAATCAAGTCCTTTCCAGCACAAACCCGTAAATAAAGCCATTGACATGCTACTTATGATGAATGCATCGGACGAACGCCAGCGAGAACCCCATGTTTGCCATGAAGCCGGTTTCTTGGCATCCAGTGGTATGGGATACATTTTTAAGGTCCGAGTAATCAATTAAGGAGAATAAACGAGGGACTTCGAATAAGAAAAAGCGAAGATCGAACGAGAGGTTGTGAAAACAGAGATACATATATGGATTGCTGAAGTAGATGTCCTGGGAAAAAGACGAACCCAACAAACAGCCCAGAAAGAAATGAGACATGTGTACCCCAGTTGTATATACAATTTTTGTGATTGTTTTTGTTTTCAACCAATAACATATGCCGCCGTGGAATGCAAAGCCGGGCTTCGAGGCGCATTGTGGCTCCAGCAGGTTCCAGCTGAATCCCATCCCTGACCCAATTATGAGCCATATCGTTATGGAATTACAGATGTACACTTGGGGTTTGTTGAGCTCATACAAGGTAGGGTTTGTTTAGTAACACCAAAATCAGACTTCATCTTCCTATTATATTATACTCATGTAGTACAATTCCCGGGACGATCTTCAGATTCACAGAGCTTATTGAAACCAGAAGAGATGCTACGGTGCTAATTAGGAAGCCAAGTAACGTAAATCATTTATTCATCTCCCAAGAATCAAGAGAACCACAAGGATATACCTCATTCTGAATCGAAGAGAGCATTTGCCAATGAAAGTCCTGAGAGGGAAACAAATAATAATAAGCAGCCGGTAAAGGAAGATAACGCTGGGGGGATATAGACAGAAGAAAAAGAAGAAGAGCACAAAAAGTCTGAAAAAGGAGACTGATGTGAGGAATTTCTGAAATCAGCAGAGACCACCATAAGGGGCAGAGCTAAGAATCAACAAATACCAAAATGCAGCAAAAAACAAGAGTCTAGTCTCTATTGTCCGCCGTGGCGGAACCGCTCAGGCAAGTTAGGCATGGGAGGTGGGGGACCAGGCTCTGATCCGTCATCATCTTCCATTTCCTCATCTAAATCCTCAGGATGCCTAAATATCGGAAAAGTTAGCTTCCAAACATAACAAATCAAGTCCGGGATCAGGTCCACATACGCAAGCAACTCCTTAATATTCCTCATCTCATAGTGCTTCTTGCGCTGCTCCTCAAAATGGGCGTGCTTCGCGCGGGCCTCTTCGGTTGTCAAGAGGGGATCATCAGCGCCATTCATATTCTCCACACCAACGTGGACATGCTTCTCGCTCTTGTGCGAGTCCGTGCTCATGCTGCGGTCGCGGAAAACGCGAGGATCGTCCAAAGCAGCGCTCGGTATGTTTTCCTCAGGTTCACCGAGCTCAAGGTCAGGAATCTCATCCTCTGAAATGCCCTTTCGGTGGTGAGTGGGATTGGCAGATTTGTCCAACTCGTCGACAACAAGCCCCTGCGCATTGATCAGGCTTTCCTGTGCTTCCTCGAGCTGCATCTGTTCATCATCCTCGCTGGGGTCGTAGTGCGGGGCGTAAGGTGTCTTGGGCTCATCGATTTTCATCTTCGCCGTTTTTTCCTGCTCAGTCAAGTATAGGTTTGCTTCGTCCCACTTTAAACGGGGCTCGTTCTCGTCGTAGGCGCTGACTGTCGACTGGCGGCGCGAGTTGGAGCCTGGTCGAGTGGTGGATGAAGATCGCCTCCGGCCTGCGTTCTGCAGGGTGTTTTGGAGGGTTAGCTCCTTAGTCTCCTCGGGTTCGGAGATGGTTGGAACAGAGGGTGGGGAGGTAGCCGTCATCGGATTAGAGGCGCCTTGGAAGGAGTTCGAGTTCTTGAGGATACCTGTTTATTTGGCGCAAAGGACACTGGTCAGATCTAATCGGTGCCTTGAATCACTTCCCGATGTTGACGTGGTTGGACTTACCTCTTGGCCGATGATGCACATCGTCGGAGCTGTGCGCCTTGGCTGGCATGTGTGGTGCGGTAGTCATGGTGGGATGGTGGAAAAGAAAGGTCGGGCGTCGCCCAATTTGCAAGTGGGCGATGTAGTAAGAAGTCTGATTTCCAAGGGTGGGAATCAGGGGGTTTAAAAGAATATGGCCTGTTGTGTTTTTAATATATCACAAGCCTCGAGGATTTGCTCAGCTGCAATGCGGGAAAGAGGCTGAGCCTTGCCTGATGTGGTAGCGGGGGAACGGATAAATCAGACGAGTATCAGCCTGACTCAGATGTTTGATTCCAAGGAACAATACAAGTAGTCACGGGTGACAACAAGAAAAGAAGAGAAGAAGATGATAATACATGGTCAAGTGGACAGTGGGGTTGCAAATCCTCTTGATGACGTCGGCCCGATCATCTACCCGACATCCAGATTAGGTAACGGTTATCTGATTCCAAACTTGGTCAGGGCCCAGGTGAATAGACCTCGGGGCCTTCCAAGGTTGGATATACCTACATGTACCTTTTGTACCTTGAGTTCCTATGTAGGTGCTAGGTATGTATGTGGGCATGTACGTCTGTGCATAGCTATAAGTGGATAGCCCTATAACCCGCAGAGCCCTGAAGGTGGACGTCATATTACAAGTTTGTATGTCAATCACGTATCTCGTATAGCCCTGATCTTCACTATAATATATAGTATCTATGGAGGTACTCAAAGACCATTAAGGTAAGTGGATGAATACAAGTGGTATATATTAGGCAAGGAAATATAAAATTTAAGATTTAACAGAGCTCAAGACACAATAGCCGCCCAATCTTTCAATGTATTATTCAAGAACGCCAGTCATGTTCCAGAGCTAAGCTCAGACGGAGACCCGAGAAGAGTCCCGAGGTTCGCGAATGCCTTTAGAACACCAACTTGATTGCCCGAACAGGGGGTATATGGATATATATGCAGAAAAGGAACAATCACAATGCAAAAGTGACAATCAGAAGAGAAGTAGAAAAAGACAAGTGAAGTGGAGGAAAAAGGAAAAGAATATCGAACCAGCGAAAGAAGGAATGATAATAAAAAAAAACCCAAAGAAACAAGCATAGCAGACAAACCAAGAATCAGGCAATGGAATCGAACTCCTCGCGCTCACGAAGTCGGTTCCGAGCAAGAGTATCGCCTCCACTGGCTGACAGCTGCATCCAGTGCAGTGCCAGACACATACTCTGCGGGTCTGATTTGGAATCTTTATCTCGTCGGTACATCATTTCTGCCTTGAAGGTATCCCGTGGGAGAGTCAGGGGAAGAGTCACGCGAGGAAGAAGCTCTGGGTGAGTCAGGTAGAGTATTGCAAGTTCCCGCTGGGCGACTGAATTGCCCTCTTTGGAAGTGATGATCCACATTCCTGCTGCATCTTGTATAGCATGGCTAGGGTGGGATTGGAAATCCGAGGCGAAAGGAGGATGGCGACGGGACAGCTCTTGGGAGACGATACGGTCTGCGATTTCAACCATGCTATGGCAGATCTCTTCTTTGAGGCTTAGTGCAGCCAGGCCGAATTGAAGGAATGCTGTTCCGCGGTCGGTTTTGTTTAGCTGGTCGGCCGGGACAAACGCTGAAATGAACTGCAGGTCTCTGAAAAGGGTCTTTGGCTTTACTTCTAGAATCAAATCGCGCATTGTAGCTACGATCTGAGCCTCGGATGGTGTCGAATAGTCAGACCGTCGGGAGCCACATGTAACCGACTCCGGTGGAGAGGAAGACAGCACTGGGTCCATCTGAGGGATATCACGGGCTCGCATCTCAGAGAAACTGTGGCGAGCGGCTCGGTGAAGTTGAGGACTACTTCGCATCCGGTCAGGCTCTCCAGGAGACCCAACGCTAGCGGAAGGATTGGCATCTTGCGGCGAAATGAGCGACGCAATCACCAACGATCTTAAGTCTCGCAGCGCGTTGAGCTTAATAAATGGATTGCCATGACGCGAGAACACTTCGATCAGGCGGCGGAAGACTGCCTGGTATGAAAAGTTTGACTGTTCATCTGTTTCCAGCGTTGGCTGAGGTAGCTGCGACGAGGCTTCCACACCAGGGGCTTTGTGATTAGACGAACGCAGGTCGCCCAAAGACCTGCTCCGACGACCCCTTAATGAACCACGTTGCTGACCAAGATGCTTAGAGCGCTCATCGTAATCGGCAAAGAATTTCTGAACAGCAGCTCGTCGGTGCATCTCCACATCAATGCGTTTCTGGTTCAGCGCATTTGTAAACCAGGCGTCAGTCTCACTTCCACAACTCCATACTGGAGAGCCCAGATCGCTCAGGAGAAGACTGGTCAATGTCTGTCTCAAACCATCCATGAACGCCGTCTTCCCGTGTGTTTTGCGTTCGACACGGCGAGGTTGGCGGGTTGCCGATTCACTGAACATCGATGGTGGTCGCGAGTACACGCTCGACACGCTCGCGGCATACATGGGGTGCCGCTGTGGTGCAGACCAGAATGTACTGCATGTATCACCGGTAGACGTAGAAGCAGCACGGCCAGGCGAACCTGCCAGAGAAGACATATCAATTGAAGAGAAGTCACGCTGAGGCCTCCATTTATCAGAGATGATGCTCTGGATGGAAGGCTTGTGATTCAAGGAAGGGGTATCCTGAGAAAGACGAGACATAGGATCGGGCATAGTCATGGTGGCGCCGTAGAAGTGGGAAGCACTGTTTGTGTCCTCGCTTGTGGTAGTCGAGGGTCGAGGAGTGCTCGGCATAGACATGACAGGGAAAGGGCGAGAACCGTAAGATTCGAACCTCGAACGTTCCATCTGGAAGAGTTCACTTGCCCACAGCACCGGAGTCTCAGACATCGTTTCACCCACCAATTTATTGATGCTCGTCCGAACCTCATAACAGAAGCGATGTATTCTTTCTTCTCCCTTGCAGAAATTCTCGATCCCGTTGTGCGAAAGCCATTTTCGAGTCAGTTCAACTTGCTCGTCTGACAGCTTGTTCGGTCCACCTTGGCTGCTGGGTGCTTTCATCATGTTCATAACCTGCACTTCAGGTTTCTGGAAAAGGGAGCTACCGAGCGACTTTCCTCCATAACGAGACCGCTGTTCTTCGGGAAATTGGCTGAACAGTCGGGCTGAGTAGATCATCGTTTTCAAAGCCATAGCAACATGTTTAGCTTCCTCATATTTCATGGAATTCTTAACGTCAGTCATGTACCACATCTTGTCTCGAATCTTGCAAAATGTGACTGTCAAATCTTTGACTTGAGTTTGCAACCGGCGAAGACTGTGATCCAAAGACACGAAGTCACTCTCACAACGCTCAATGACGGCTCGTGATTGATCCAAGGAGCGACTATAAGAATCATACATGGGACCTAGGATCCACGAGTCGTCTGATTTCCTTGATGAACCAGGTGGAATCCGCTGCCCTAGCTGCTGTGAAGCATTCCACCAGTAATGGGCACCAACAAAATCGGAGTCATGATGGCAGCAGAACATGGCTTCATTAAATCGCTGCTTCAAGGACATGGCAGCTGGCTGCAAAGTGTTCTGCGAGATGAATCCATAGTCATCCGAGTTCTGGATGCGGTTTTCGTTGACTAGCCGAACAATCGCTGTCTGTAATGCTTCGTGGTTATCCTCCAGTCCTAGTGTCGTGGAGTGCGTGTCCTCATCAGTTTCAATGATCTGGTTCTTGGACATTTCTGATCTATTCTCAGGGAGGAGGCTCCAAGTCAAACCACGGCCATCTGCTGCAATTGATAAAATGGCCCAATGCTCATTCGAGGGATCCTCTAAGCTCAAGCGCTCGCTGGGATGATCTAAATCAGTCAGCTCGAACCGAATGAGAGCAGCCTTTTCTGCCAAGCTAAGTTCCGGGGTCAAAATCGAAGGCGTCTCAATCGAGAAGATGGAGCCATTATGAGATGTAGGTTTCGGACTTGTGTCATACTTGTAACGGGCAAATCCGGATTCCATAAGTGAGTCCGGGCGAAGGTTGACAGATGGCGGCGGGCTGGATGGCCAATTAGGAACTCCTGCAGGAGATGATGAGGAATGCAAAGAAGAGGGTGCCTGTTGGAAAAGAGCGTCTATGAGTGTGACGACATCCAAAGCAGACAGCAACAGAAAATTTGAAGGAGAGTTTCGTCGGTGAGGACGAGGTGTCTGCAAAGAGTGTACAGAAGAGTCGACCGATGGTTCCGGCGGCATCGTGTTCTGGAACCGAGAGAGCATGTTTTCCACCCGCTCTCTAACCATCGGACGAGGGATTGAGAAATGATGCCTTGAAGAGGTTAGCAAACATGTAGAGATATGCAGAAGATTCGAGTAAGAAGCGTACATAGAACGTAAAACAGCAAAGACTTGAGAGTAGGCACGGTGCCCAACCTGGTTCAGCAACTTCTCACGAGCATCTTTTCTAATATGGAAGTCGAGGAGAAGACCGTGGGTCTAACAACGCGATGGCAAAATGTAGTCAGCTTCGCATGTTCACCAATAATTAAAGGCTGATATACCTCAGGGTACGTCAACGCGCCGTAAAGGAACTTTGAAAAGAACCACTGGACAAATAAGAACTCCATGAAACGATTGCGGGTCTCGGGATTATCCAGCTTTCGCAAAACAGCCTTTGCAAACTGGAGGACAGCGTGGGGGAAACCACCGTCCGGATCATCTAGTACACGGAACAAATCGTCCACGGCAGAAGCAAAGAATTCCTCTGCAACATCCGTTCGCAAGGGGTCCAGGGAATCCATGGCAAAATCTAGCCCAGGTGGGGTGGTTATAGGCTCCAAAAGAAAAGCACCGGTTTGCAAAATGTCCATGAGGTAGAGTTCGAATTTGGGGCGGGCTTTCCAAGTGCTGCCGGTGGTCCAAGAAGAAAGGATCTGGCCGATAAGTGGGTAGTATCTACTACTTCCGCTGGATATTAGTTGAGCGCAGACGGACGACCACACTTCCAGACGCAATCGGGATTCAGGCGTCTCTGGATCCAAAGGAGCGGCAAAAACGTTAAACAAAAGTATGGAGAGTGGGTCAGTTCTTTCAAAAGCATACGCGTGGTCCTTAAAGGCAGCAGATTGGGCCTGGCTTCGGTTCAAGAAAGATTGGCCTCGAGCTCGGGAGGTAGAAGGAAACGCAGGATCATTGGAATCCAAAGCAGAGGCAGGAGAAGTAAAACTGGCCAATTGGGATGATGACAAGCTTCGTAGCCGGTCAACTAAGAACTGGGGATCAGAGCGGACCAGCCGCAAAATCTCCAGGAAGTCCGTCCGGGACTGAGGGCTTAGTTGATGCAGGAAATCCGGGAAAGGGTCAATGTCAGTTGCCAAGGATGGCTCCGCATCCATGGAGTCCGTTTGGCCATCGTTAATAGCCGGTGAACGGCACGATTCCTGAAGGGCATGGAGTGTATGGTAGAGGGCAACGAAATTGGCCTTGTCATCATGGCGGAGGGCTTCCACGAGACCTCGCTGTGCAGTAAGCCCGACACGAGTCATGCGCGCTGAAATACCAATGGATACCTTGGTGGCGCGGAGTCGCTTCTCCAGTCGCTTCCTTTGGGCCTGCTTGCGCTGGTTCTGGTGATAGCGGATGGCAAATTCTTCAAATGAGATTTGCGGAGCATCTTCCACTGGTGCAAGTATAGTAGAAGCAATCGCGGGCCCGGGATTATGTCCATTGAAATCGGGGGTGGCCTCTACCCTTGGACTGGCACGGCCCGAGCCATCCAACTCACCTGGTCCCACATTCGACGGAGTTTCACTTGCGAGTGCGGGTGGCATGGCTGGCGATGCTGGAGGCGAAGGAGGCAAAGGTACAGATGCGGGATCTTGCGCCCGATATGACAAGTCACATGGTTGATTAGCCTGGGGGAAAGCAGGTATTTGTTCGGCTAGAGAAGATCAGATTGGGCTGCAACAAATAGGGGGGAGAGCGGGGGGTATAGGCGATAGGCACACCCCTATCTCGATGTGCCCTCAAACTAGAGAACATGGGCCAAAAAAAGACCCAAATCAGAACACCATGACGTACTGGTTGCGGAAGTCCAAGAGGACGAAGAATGACCCTCTAGCTGGTTTTCTACCATCTTGCCATTAGTTGCGACAGACAGTCGCAAACCCCCCTTGCCGACGGATCTTTATCGCATTGTTCTGAAGAGAAAACCAACTGGTTTTCAGGCGAGTGACGATGCACTCGATCGGACAAGCAGTTGACTTCCAGGATGAATGCGTGGGAGAGGAAAAAAAGGAAAGGTAAGAAGTCGCAAAGGAAAGGGGGGGGGGGAAAAAGGAGGGGAGATGGATTTAACAAGTAAAAATAGCTTTAACGAAACCCGGAGTATAAACACGAAATATCAAGCAAAGCGAAAGGAGAGAAAAGACCAAAAGACTCGAAGCGGACAGTTGCAGAGGATTAGTCTACAACCCAAAAAGGTCAAGTACTGGAGACTTCCCAGTGGTTCAGCTACAGGCGTACTCGCACTAAATACCCAGAGAGGCCAGGTACCAAATACAACGGAGACGATGCGTTGGCAGTGCAGGAGTGAGGTGTCCATGCGCCCCTCATGCGCCCCTCCACAGAGTCAGCTTCGGTGTTTTATATGTTAGTCGACGTGTATCCAACTAGCATCATCTCTCCACTCGAGACTCGGGCTAATAAGAAACCGTTTCAGCTACTGAGGTAGGTTTTAGTCATTCAATATACGCTGTACCTTATTTACTACCAGCCTAAGTATGCAACACATATTTGTCCACGCAGCTATGATGGATATGGATCTTATACTAAGATCCCAGTAAACCGCCACCTGGACGATCCAGGGAGATTTGGAGATATGATCAAGCCAATGTCGTTGGCAGAGTGGCAATCTTCTCACATGCGTATGATCCTAGTTCATCTAACTACAACATACAACACGCGCACAACCGGGCCTGTCGGCATTTATTTCATGCACCTAATCCGAGACACCCCGACTCCTCATAATATGGAGGGGAAAAAAAATAAGAATATAAGCAATATATGTTAATCGTCCAAATTAAGGAATTCGAATTGTCATAAAGGCATTAGAAATGCTTAGGTACACCTAAAACCCCATTCATAAGCACTCATATGAAGGGCGAAGACGATGACAGCATCATCGACAGACCCATTTCTTGTCAATTTCTTTTTGTCCAACGCGAACAGCGACCTGGTCGAGGGTGGCTTTGAGTGTCTCTTTGGATACTTTAGGGAATCTGTGCATCTGGATTAGCATATGGTCTGGAAGAAGTAGGTGCCATTGGGAACTAACCGTTTCTTCAAGATCTCGACCAAACCGATCTTGCTGAGGTCACTGCCCTCAATTGCCTCCCTGAATTCACCGATCTGATCTGGCGGGAATGGCCGTTTGGCTTTTGATGTGGGAGGTAAAGCAGTACCCGCCGCTGGTGCACCGGGGACTGCAGGAACAAGGAAGCCATCCATCTTCGTTGCGGGTCGAGCTTTTGCGGGCTCTCGCTCCACGGGCTTGGGCTTCTCCCAGTATGCAGTCGAGAACGGGTCAATGGGAAACTTCACCGCATCAGATATAGTCTCAATCTTATAGACCTGCATTTCAGGTTCGACGCCATCGGCAGCCCAATTCATTCCAGTAGAGTCAGGCTCCAAATCACCAACAATCAAACGACGTTTGCCCTCAGCAAGGGCATCATCTTCATCATCTAGGAACCCATCGAGGTCATCTTCGCCCTCATCACTACCTTCGTCTTCTTCTTCAGAGTCCAGCTCTTCGCCCTCTTCGGGTTCTTCCCATTCCGCCTCAGAGTCATAATCATAATTGGTATCGGGCAGGCCTCGGTGGTAGGGATTCCGCGCAAGTCTTCTCACAGACGACTCGGGGACGTAACGGGTATAAGTTCCCTGATAGGGAGGGCGGATATCCTCGCCAAACTTAAGAGACTTCAACGTGACCTTTCGAAGAAGATCCTGGGGACTTGAGGACGGGGTTGTGCCCAAGCTTTGAGTGGGCTCGGCTGGGTCTTCGGACTTTTGGAGCTGCAATAGAATGTCCTTGACAGACGCCGTTGACTGACCCCGACGATGGAAGGGTATAATTTGGAAGACTTCTGATGGGCGGAACGGATGTATTTCAATGGAGTTCTCATTGCTTAGACATGCGTCGATCGTCTGGCGTACGTGCTCGAGAGCTTCGGAATCACGTTCAAACCGATGGGGAGGTGCCACAGTGGTATGAGATTGTAAGAAGAAAGTAGGAAACTCTCGCTTATAATCTGATTGAGAGTCACGAGTTTTGTCAAGCGGATCGGCTGTAGTAGATAGCTTCCTAGGGGAAGGAGCAACGGTTGCCTGTCCTGATGGAGTGGAAGATACCGGTGGTTTGGCAAAGAAAGAATTTAATTTCATTTGCGACTGAGATGATCAGTATATAGGCGCTTTCTTGTTAGTATAATTGTGACAGCCACTTACTCGGGTTTTCTTCTCCTTCTCCTCGTCCTTTTTACGTTTCTCTTCTTCCTTGGCAGCCTTTTCATCTTCCTTTGCCTTCTTCTTTTCGTCGCGCTGTTTGCGTTCCTCTTCGCGTTGAGCCTCTTTCTTCCGCTTCTCCTCTTCGCGCTCGGCCTCACGCTTCTTCTTTTCTTCTGCCTTAAGGCGCTTTTCTTCTTCTCTCTTTGCTTTTTCCTCTTCTTTCTTCAGCCTCTCTTCTTCCTTTTTCACCTTCTCTTCGGCCTTCTGGCGCTCTTTGGCTTCTTTCTCTTGTTGCTTAGAATCTTTCTTAGTGGATGCTAATTTGCGTTTCTTAGAGGCTGGGGTATCAGGCTCAGGATTAGAAGCAGTATTGACGCTTGGCGATCCTGCGTCTGCGGCACCAGCACTCTCTGTATTCTGTGTATTTTGCGTTTGTCTCATCACGATCTCGACTGTCGGGGGAGGTGGAAGCGTGTGCTTGAAGTCGACTGGGGAGGAAGCAGTGTCGTCAGGTTGAGAGGGAACAGAGGGGTCGCGATTTTCTTGATTTTCGCCAACATAATCCGTCGATGGTCGCTTCGCATTTGGCGAGGGCATAGCGGCATCGTCAACCTCGTGGATCGAACGTTTTCGAGAACCCGAGGAAGGTGACGCAGAAAAAGACGGGGCCGACGTCAATGGCGATAACGTTGTGTTGGCATCCATCGACTCCGATGTATTCTTGAAAAAGTGCTAGTCAAAAACGTGGGCTCTGAGAAGTTCGGTTGGGTGAAGGAAGGGACGATGGGGACAGGCTGTTGTGTGATAGATCGCGACTTCGGTATATGGGTAGTTGGCTCGTGCCAACCAAGCAAAAGCACGACGTAGAGGACAAAAAAAAGATGTGGTTTGTGGTCTGAAATACACAACCGGTATTGAACCTAAGAGATCCAACTCCCCTATGCAATGAGATTAGAGCAATGACGAACCAGTCCAAGGGAGTTGGGCAGGGCGACGCGTTAATCGTTTCGCGCGCTCGCGACCCGATAAGCACGTGTGTGATTATATAATGTAATTCATAACCCTGGAGCCGGGCGGCCCCAGTGGGCATCTCCGTTGTGTGGGGTTTTCATTACATTTTGGGAAGTATGGCCTCCATCAAGATCGAATGAGCCAAGTGTAATTTACGATATCTTCCTATACCAAATTTGTAGAAATATTAATTGTAGGTGTTCTTCAGTTGCATCGCACAACCATATACAACAAATAGCATTTGAATATGATGAAGAACAGCATGCCATCAAAACTAGTCAAAGTGAAATGAGACAATTTTTGGTATTGAATTATTATCTCTAGATAGGGAGAGACTGTGCCAGATAAATGACACCAGGAGGGCCCTGTATGGAGCCGTAAGAGCACGAAGGCACCCCGGAGAGCCAATCGATGGAGACCAGCAGTGCCATCGAGGATGTACATCGAAAAGGGAAAGGTCTGTAGAAGAAGGAAAAGAAAGGTGGCGCTTAAAAGGGGAGTAAGTTGGACACAAAACGAGCAAAGATATGGACAAGATAGAGGGACGCATTGGTCAAAATCATCAAGATTTGCCGTATGAGACCAGGTGTAGAGTTGCAAGGAGATAGGTATTATGTGCGATTGTGAAGGTGGTAATCGAGATCATGTAGAAATCATAAAGGGCGGAGAAAAGGAAAGCAGGATACGAGGAAAAAGAAGGAGGGAAGAAAAAGGATGGAGAAATGTGCACACTTTGCACGAGTATCAGAGCCTCATTCAGTCGCTGTCAGAGTCAGGGTTCGCGACGAAAAGCCGCACATTAGTCATAGAAGTAGTGCGCTCGTCTACACTGCCTCGTCGTCGTAACTCGGCTGCCTTTTGGGCTTTCTCGTTTGCCGCAGTGACGGCGCTCGGGGCCTGCATATCACCAACAAAGTCATCTCGCTCATGCTCGCTGCTGTGTGTTGTTGCACCATCATCTTTAACGAGTGACGACAATCGGCTCTTTTCTTCTTCGTGTATCTCCGCGGTGGTATTTTCGGATACCTCTGGAAGGTCGGTCTTCTCATTCGGGGGTGTGCTGTTACTGCCCATCGTTCCTTGTGGTCGTGAGTACCCGCTCGGGTAGCGGTGGGCACTTCCTAGAGAGCTTCGGCCGCTGCCGGTCCGCCTGTGAATTGCGCCATCACTGCTAAGAGCGTCGTCGTCCCCATCACCGACCTCGTTCGCACTCAATCGCACCGGGACCTTGGCGCCCACAAGATTTGAGGGCGAGAAGTCAGATGCACCCTTGGGACCATGTCGCATCTTGCCACTAGCCAGAGTTCCTGTTCGGCCGGCACCTGAGCCGTGAACTTCAAGATACGCTCTTTTCTTGTCCCGCAAGATTTGTTCGCGCATTCTGGCATCTTCGGGCTGCGCTCGATCACACCACACGGTGGCCTTTTGTCGCCGCATAAGGGCCACATATCCAAGTTGAGACTGAGCAGATCGAGACGAAGCCGTTCGCCGGATGTCGGAAACGCCTTGCCCCATATGTACCGTCGGGTGAGTACTGGTAGAGGAAGTCGAAGTTGTGGTACTAGACATGCGCCGGGAAGGTGGATGGTGAGGAAGGGTCATCATTTGGGGGACAGGAGGCGGCGGAGGGGTGTGGTGATAGTGCGGAGAGCCGCCCGAGTAAGGCAGCACGCTGGAGGATGTGGTTCGCGATCGACTGTGCGTGGTCTGGGGGCCTGCTAAATGGGGAGCAAGTTGGGCCCTCGAAGAATCATAGGGTTGATACCCATACCCATGCTGGGCACCAACGAGGGGCTTCCGGGCAGGAGGCCCTTGGTGGCGGGGCATTCGAAATTCAGTCATTTTGAGCAAAATAGGACACCAGTCTTCAGATTCCAACAGGCGTGACTGTTAGTTAAGGACTTCAGTCCTCTCACGAATGCGCTAATGAATAGCTTAGGGGATGAAGTCCTGGTCCGTGGTGACTTGGAAAGTTGCGTTCCTGATGCGCGCGGCTGACGGATAGGGAGATAACGTGGTTTCAGCGCCCACTGCAGTATGCAGCCACACGATCCGCTGTGGAAGGGATCTAGAGTAAAGCTGAAGTGAACGCCTTGAACATGTAGCGGCACTCGGGCGTTGTAGGCGTGCAATGGGCTGATCCTCCTGATGCTTGGGGTAGTTTGAGGCGAGGGTGACGGGGTATCAGAGCACACTCGAGGTCCTATAACCCAATCGATGCGCGATTTAGGAGAGTGTGGTGAAAGTGAGGGAATACGAAGAAGCGAACAACCAATGAATCTTAATGGGAAGGAGTGGTCGGGATGGGCATGATCTTAAGGGAAAGGCGGATTGGGGGAACCCATGAGGACTTTGACCGGCGGTTCCTTGGTTGGGCAAGGTGATTGGGCGATACGGAACATGGCGGAGAAAGTACCTTCCCATAGAACTTGGCAGTGGATGTACATACTTGGCCAAGCCACACTGAGGCTGGGTGAAACTTACGGTTACATTTCAAGGTTCGATTGTCTCTCTCCAGCTCCCATTTGGACATGTCAAAACCTTGGAAATGGCATCATTATTTTTCTTTAAAAAGGTGCTCTTCCCATGAATGCTACATTGACATACCAATCCTACAGTTTTGCCCTCTGCTGAGCACGTGCGTTTTCAAAAGCGACATGCCCGTATTCGCGAGATCGATCTCTGGTTATTTTCGCTGAGGATAATCGCTCGTCTGCGAAGGTTCCAAGATTGGTTGTGACATACAATTGACATCCAACGTTGTAGACCACAAAGCCGGGGTTGGAGCCTTCAATCGGCTTCACCATCCGGCCGCCCGTGACCCCAATGCACTCAGACACGCTGGCGACAATCCCGGTCCACAGTGCACACGTTTTTTCCCAGGCTGCGGGATCATCCTCCAGGTAGATGACCATCTATGGGTGCCCCATGTCCTAGGCTTCTCGGGTCAGGCGAGAAGTTGGAAATCATGGCGCGGCGGACCGTGAGTGAGCTAGTGCTCTTAGCGACTTCAAACTAGTGGTAATTTGTTGCCACTCTTCTGAAGACGCGCATAATACTGGTGCAGATTGGCTCGAAGTAAACAGCCCGTTGGGAATTATCTTCTTGCCTCTACCGCCTTGACAGTGAACTCGGTATATTCACTAACCTATATGAAGATGCACTCGAGTCGGCTCCTCCACATGTCGTGCCCAGTACAGACGATGGAATCCTGAACAGCGACTCCAGATCGCCTAGTATCCGCGACCAGAGCTGGCCCTCTTTATTCGATGGTCTGTCGATTTTTTTTGGCGTTTTTTGATATGAAGAAGGATCATTTGATCAAGGAACTGTCGCGTATGCCATGGCTCAAATGCTTGCCTGGACACTTGATTGCATATACGCTATGAAGAGTTATGACCAAGGCCATGTACACCGAGATGTGTTTGCTTCCATGGTTGCTTCTACGTTCGTAATCCCAAGCGTCCAAGATTCAAGTATCAGCCATATCATACCGAGAACCGATAGCCGCACGTTGATCATTTCTTTTCCATGCGGGGTATACAAACGTACGTTGTTGTTTACGGAGTACCTTCGAGAACATTAGCAACATGTTGTATACTTAGCTACAACGTAGATAGGTTTCTCTGTTGTAAACACCCAAGAAAATATAGTTCCCGAATCAGCATTCATAATGATACCCTACATAGTACATAGTACGGAGTACTCCGTACGGAAGGTTCAGCCAGCCACTGATTCCTCTTAGGGCTGTACATTGTATTAATACAACATACACAGGTAAACTTAAAAAGGGGCGCTTCAAATCCGTTCGCTTAACGGCTGGATTCCGCCCTTCAAAGCCCTATGTCAATGACATGTTCGCATCCCACAGAATCACTTAAGCTACAACTCATACAGCGTTGCCCAAAACAAACATCCAATTCCATTATCAAGATTGTACCTTGTATCAACAAGTATTGCCAGTGGGGCCGCATTAAAAAAAAAACATTAGTCATGACGTCAACATGTTTCAGTGGACCCGAATTTGTACACAGAGACAATGGAGGGGTGCCTGTTCCTTGATACATTGACATTCAGAACCAGGCACACTCCGAATATGGAAATTACTACGGAGTAGTGCTAGTGTAATACGGCGGGGAGATAGCACACAGGCTGTCCATAACTTGCCCAGCCTAGGATGCTAACAGAACTTGGCTAAGTCGTGCTCCAAATGCTCCAAACCGCTGCATGTCATAATTTGTACGGAGTATGTTGAAGCTCAGACCAGAGATTGATAGCCATGGTGGAGATATCAAAAGCAGATAGAATCTGCCTTGCTATTCGTTAATACTGAGGCCCCCCATTCAACAGTGAAATCCTTACATATGTTTCAAGGTTTTATGTATCTCATTCGTCTCTGGAGTCTAAGCCACAGGGCCCCGCCGCTCCACCCACAGCTTACACTGGTTTGTTTGGGTGTAAAGTCCATGTTCCAAGCTCGTGTGATAAGGTGTCCGCACTGAGTGGACACCAGTCTGACCCGGGCAACCAACAACCGAAAGTTTACCCTATTGTGCGCATGGCATGGTGATTTCAAACGCCTAGTTTACACATTGATATCCCGAAAAACATGCTCCTTGTATAGAGTATTGCATTGACATATATCATTAGAATGACTAGATCTATCGTCAAGACGCGGTTTATGCGGCGTAGATCGATGGAAGAACAGGAACCGTATCTGTCACGATGTTGGAAGAACAAGGGTATTGCAAAGACAATCACTCGTACCGCCCACGAAGGCCGGAGACTCCTTCAGTGCTTCATTGCCTCGCTTCAGTTTCCTGGGCTGGGGACGTGTGCTCATCAATCGTGGCTTTGCCCCAAGCCTGTTCAAAGGCCGAGTCAGTCAAGGGCTCAGCAGCGGCCGACGTTTCGGGCTCGGTATCGGGCTCGGGCTCGGCACTGAGTGATCGTAGCTCAATAGTCTTATCGTCTTTCAGATCATCCTCGACCTCCTTCTCAACCATCCCTTGGGAGAAGGTTGGTGAGACAGTTTCATTGTCAACCAAATCTACTTCCCTGGCCGGCGTTGCCCTGTTCTTGGCACCAAGAAGCTCGAGGTCAAAGTTGGAACTGTAGACCACGGCAGAGAAGGCCTCGAGCTCACGCACGTTCTGATCCATGGCGACCAGATACTCGTTTGGCGGGTGGGCACCATTGCCAATCACGTGTGTTTGGCGAGTCATGACAGCCAGAAGGTTCGCAAGTTTTGTCTTGCGATCGGAGTTCGCAGCCAGGGGCACAACAGTAGCAATCGAATCAAAGGACTGTGGGGTAGTTTCCGGGACAGAGGTGGGCGCCCTGAAGGCATCTGCGGCACATCTCTGGTCGATGAGGGTTGAGAATCCTTCGTTGTTAAGAAGGGTGAGTACTAAGGAAAAAGAAGGAGAATCAATCAAATCCGCTGTCTCATCCAGGAGGTGGCGCAGCTTCGATGCCGTCTGAGAGTCGGAAGGATCCGCTACGCCCTCCACACCGGACTCGCGCAGGACATATTCCTCCTCTTCCGCGGGAGGGAGCAAGCAAGAAAGCCACTTCTGGGATCGTCGTTCATCTTCTGTGCTGCCTTCTACCTTCTTTCGGATTTGCAAAGTCAACTCAGAGAGCTTAGCCAAGCTGATATCCTCACGCGGATTCAAAGGCCCAAATGCTTCCTCTACAGCAGTTTGCACTTTGCCCATCAGGTCTTTCCATCCGCGGTGAAGCAACCACCAACTAAAGGCGAGATAACGTCGGTTGGTCTCGAAGTCATCGCCCAATGTTTGTGTGAGCTCATCATCGTGATCTTCAAGACTAATGGTCGAGGCGTTGGCAGGTGGAGTGGCAAGAGAAATCACGCTGGAGAGATAGTTCCGGCGGCCAAGGAGATTGAGTTGGATATGAGTGAAAATAGTGAGCAGGGAGAGGGTGTAGACCATAGTAAAAGACCGAGTGATAGCTGGGATACATTAGCTTCTGATACACAGAGTTTCATGGATGGGAGCCGTTGGGAAAAAGAGACTCACAGGTGATCTTAACCTCATTCCACAGCTGGGTCTTGTTCCGCTTGGGCCGAGGCTGTCCATCTGAGCCCAGGGAAGAGTCCCCAACCTGGCTCGCATGCACATAACCTTCACTCTGGAAACTGGAGAGACTCCTCCGATCATCATCCGGGAGACTAGGGGTCACCGAACTCAGATCTGACCCAGTAGCCTCCCCGGCATTGAGCCTGGCCAATCTTTCCGCACGCTTCTGTTGCAGTTCCTTGGTCAACTCCTCAACGGGGAGAGCTTCGACAATATTCTCGGTGGCGGTCGGCAACAAGGCCAGGACAGTGTACGTGCAATCGGTCTGGTTCTGTTCGAATCGTCGACGTAGACTATTGACATGGTTAATGATTCCGGTTCAGGGTAATGTGATCGGGGTTGCACCAGGCACAAGATCGCGTGCTTGCTAGCAGAGTGGCAGGAAGTTATCAATAACAAGGAGAACTGACTTTTCGCGAGCAATTCGATCGCTGCTCATACGCTCCCGTGCCTCGGAGATCTTGGATAGTACATATTGCCCGGCCAAATAGCCAGCTCCAATCACCCCAGCCCCGATTGCAAGGCCTCGGCGATTGCGCTTAAGCCAGCGCCTCGTCGCACCGATCATATTGAATGTATTTGGTGCCCTGAAAGAGAATCAAAATGAGAAGAAAGTTCTACTCATGGTCTTCCAAAGACGATGATGGATTCCATACGGAGCAGATGGGAGGAAAGGCTGCGGCCGCAGATCGTCAGTTTCAGGCCTCGGCTAGAACTCACCGTTATGCAACAAGTGAGTGATCACATATTAAACAACATAGCCCAAGAAAGATGAATAAATACTGCCAATTATTATAAATACTTGATTTCTCTACTTAGGTACCTATAAAGTTTTTGAAAGACAACTATCCAATTTCTAATCACTCTAATTGTCCAAAAGACGACTCATCCACATGTTCCACTTGAGCTTCCCCCGGATTCGGCGCGGCCATCCGGCAACAACCCGCTGACCCCTGTCATGATGTCTCTTTCTTGTATTCTATGCCTTTCTCTCTACTCATTACAAGCCTTTAAGACAAATGTCTTTCAAACACGCGGGTTTCCCCAAGTTCGATGATAAGCGATAAGCTTCAGTCGGCTGCGCCCGAAAGCCGATACAGGCCGTCCCCCTTCCCATATCAGCATCACTCCACCTTACGTCAACCTCTCCATGCAACCCTAGAACAGACTTCTCACCTTGCCCACTGACCATTCTTCTATAACCTAACTGGGCTCATACCTTCTTCGCATCTTTCATAACCGTCAGAGACTACCCCGACCGGCCTGGTTGCGAGCTGCGTCATGGCGGGGATGGAGCCCCGCAAAACCCCTCCGGAGTACTTCCTGGAGATCTTCGCCGATACAACCCATGTGCGAGATGTGTTAAAGGGTCAGTTTTGGTATGGGCAAAGTACAGGCGTTTTTCTTAAACTAAAACAATTTTCGTGCCAGGTGTCCTGAACCTCATCTTCTTCCACCGTTACTTCCCCTCCATTCGACCGGTCACCTTTGACGTGCTCGATTTCACACTCCCCGCCATCAACGATGCAGACCTAGAGACATTAATTGAATCGCGTGTATCTGCATTAGTCTTGCAGCACCTCTCATCCGCGGCCGGCGGACAGGATGGCCAAATTGCCGGTGGGGGCGGGGGCGTGCGAGGGCGAATCGCAGTCGAGTTCTATGAGAAGAAGCGACGTCGTTCGGGGCACTGGTTTGGCGGACTGACGGGGAAAGGCGAGGAAGAGGTTTGTTGGGAGATTTGGACGCTCGATGTAACGATCGCGACTCCGCGCACCGAGTCCGGTATGTACACTGTGCCGGTCCCTTTAGTCTGGCGCCACCCTTGCTAATCTAGGTATAGAACGTGCCAAGGTGCGCAAAGCGATGGGAAATATGCTCCAAAAGGCAGCTTTGAAGATTCTAAGCGTCGTCAACCGCGATAAAGACCATATTCCGCCCATAACGACCAGCGATTCCAATCCGTTCCCTTATCGGGTTGTCGTTAACCCTCGCGCTGATGGCTGGGGTCATCGCATGAAGCTCTACTGAGAGCCTAGGCCATGCTATTATAAATCGTCAAACTGATATTTTTCCACCTCCGTTATTGTTCAACCAAGCGGATACGTCTCCTTTGGTCTCCTTTCATGGGATGTGGCAGTGGACGATCCCGATACGACTTACGAAATCTGTCAAATATTACAAAAAATGTATCTTCACTTATGAGGTTACGAATCAGTCAGTGCCGGGCTTGAGACTCTCGAGCGATGGGCATATGGAGTTCACGGTCGAGGCGTTTGTGCTTTTCCTAATTCCTTGAGGGGTACTTTTTACGATGCCGGCATCGGCACATAAGGCGCATATGTCTTTTTACTCAAATACGAAATCAAATGCAAATACTTTACCTCAAGCACTTTATTGATCCTCAGGGAGGAAGCACTGAATAGAGAGGCATGAAGCTTTTTGAAGGCAGTGTACGACGTCTCTTAAACCACATAGACCGTTATGGTCCTCATCTTGATGTATACTGAGAACAATACGTATTGCACATAAACTGCGTCCTGCATACGACCTGCATGTGGTAAAAAATGAAATCTCGCTAAGCCAGTAAAATCCCATCTGTTCCTCCTGCGTCAACATTCAGCCGCAGAATACAACTGCCCCTCCATGCACTGTGCCAACGCCCCAATGTCAAACCAAAGAAACATCACATTGCTCCAAGCAGAAGCCGACGATGAGGACGAGAGTTATTTCCGCATTCTGATCAACGGTTCAATCAAGTATGTTACCATCGCCCCTGGCATCTGGAGCACAGTAGACATGTGCTTTGGTCCATCTCTGGCCTCAATTCTGCCAGATCTTCCTACAGGCGAGTGGAACGACGGGCTAGTAGACAAACATCCTGAAACGGGCGAGCCATATTTCGTGCGCGCCACTCGAACCACGTTCTCTGGTGTTGGGAATATATGGCATAGTGTGTTTCTCGATTGTATGGATCTCGAAGAGGTCAGAAAGCTTCGAGGGGGCATTTACGAAGTCAAATGTGCGCAATTTGAGGGAATTACCGTTGCCAAGTTTGCTCGCTTTTATTGGGAGATTGGATACATGGAGGGCGAGACTTGCGCTTACCAGCTTATTGAAGGCTCTGGCATCGGGCCCCGGTTCTTAGGGCATCTCACTGAAGATGGACGTGTTATTGGGTTCTTGATGGAGTGTATCACTAATGCGCGGCATGCTGGGCCTCAGGATTTGGAAATCTGCCAGCGGACGCTCAGTAGGCTACATGCTTTGGGCCTTAAGCATGGTGATGTTAATCGGTTCAATTTTCTTGTTCGTGGCGAGGAAGCTATTTTGATAGACTTTGACACGATTCGAAAGTGCGACGATACAAGTTTGCTAGCTGAAGAGCTCCAAAAGTTGCAAGAAGCATTGGAAGCTAAGTCGACTAGAGGTGGTGGGGGGCGTCTTTGTTGAAAGTACATCGCTGTCATTGTTGTTGTGCGCAGGAGCGAAGGAGTAAGCTTCTAGACAGTTCATCCGTAAGGACAACATCATATTTTAGAAATACCTAGATAATCTAGATGCAACAAATGCTTGACACTGTCATTCATTGCCTTGATTTTCTGCTCATGTTAAGTACAAGCAGCAATCGATGATCTGCGCCACATACAATGGCATTCCGCATTAGGAAAAACCGAGAACCAGTTTCATCAACACCAAGATCTCAATTGACGTAACAAAACTTCCCTGGAAATGATCCTGGTAGTATTCAAACAAGGCATGACATCCAAATGAATTCACTTCGTGTCAGGACTTGAGCAAAGTACGAAAGGTATAAAATACTCACTTTGTCATGGGCGTATGATGTGAGTTGTTCTGAGCCCTAATTTCCTTTCTATACATTTTTCGACAGTAACTACACACCAACAACAACACCCAAAATGACAGACAAAATACCCCAAACCATGAAAGCCGCAGTAGTAAAGGATTTCAAAAAGGGCTACGAAGTCCGCGAAGTCGATGTTCCCAGCTTAGGACCTAACAACGTTCTCGTGAAGATCCACGCCGCAGGATACTGTCATACAGACCTACAAGTTGAGGAAGGTGTCTACAAGTCCGACGGCGCCAAGCCCGGCTTGATAGGCTCACACGAGCCCGCAGGGGAAGTCGTCAAGACAGGCTCCGCCGCCGGGGAATCCAACATCGCCGTCGGCGACCGGGTCGGCTCGATCAACACCTACGGATTCTGCGGCTCCTGTAACGCATGCAAGAAGCAGGGGCAGCAGCTGTGCGAGAAATTGGTCGGCATGCTCGGGCTGACGATCAATGGCGGTTTTGCGGAATATATGAAGGCGGATGCACGTGTTGTGTCGAAGATTCCGGAGTCAATTCCGTACGACGAGCGGCGCCTCTATTCTGTGCCGGGGCAACTGTTTACGGCGCGCTTCTTGCTTCTGGTGTTAGGGAGGGAGAGTGGCTTGCTATAATTGGTATTGGCGGGCTGGGTCATCTTGGAGTTCAGTATGCCAAGGCGATGGGGGCTAAGGTGATCGCGATTGATAATCGCAAGGAAGGGATTGAGACAGCCAACGCCGTGCCGGGGCATCTTGAACCGGATAAGTCATTTGTCGTCGACTCGCCTGAAGCGGAGCAGGATGTAATCAAAGAGCTTCAGTCGTCGTTCTATGATACGAATTCCGGCGTTGACCGTGTTGTCATCAATGCCGAGGCCCTTGGCTTGGTCAAATTCTCGCAGCAATTCCTTCGAAAGGGAGGGACGCTGGTTGATGTTGGTTTGCCGTCGGATGAGCTTCTTGAAGTCGATCCGTTTGCGCTCAGCTTCAAGGAACAGACTGTCAAAGGGCGGTTGATATGTACGCCTGAGCAGTGCCAGGAGATGCTTGATATCCACGCGAAGAATGGTTGCAAGACGCATATTGAGAAGACCTATTCTGTTGATCAGATCAATGAGATGTGTGAGCATTATCAGAGGAAGGATTTGCGGGGGCGGTTGTGCATGGTGTTTTAAAAGGTGTTGTGACGCTATGGAATGATGACGGGGATACCATAGACCTGGAAGACGGAACAGCACGCGCTGGTGTATCGCTGTTAGACATTGCCGTAGACCTTGTTTATAGCGTGCTAAATCACATTGGTCGGAACTAGCAATTGTTGGTATGATGCATTCTACCTAGAACGTTTTGAATTATAAAGCGAAAGACCAACATTGCGTGTAATATGTGATATACCGATGTCCTTTCGGAAATTCAGATCAGTCTAAGCATCCTTAGACATTTTGCCTTGCGTAGCGACACATATGAACGGGGCATATGGTAATATGTCAGAAGATAGGATGGTTTCAAGCGCATGATTTGCATTTCGGACATTCCAAAACCACTGCATCAACATTCGCAATAATCAACGTACGAAGTAACCACTAAATCAATCGAGTGTGACAAAATGTCAAGAACCAAGAAAAAAACATTCTCATATTCAGCAAAAGTCCAACCACGAACCTGGAGCAACAGTCCAGGTCCTCTCTATTTCATCCTCCAGTAATCTCAAGTGCTCCTATTTAATCATGACAACGAAGCTTTGAGCCAACTACTTCACTTCGCGCGTAGTGTCCCACCGTACGCGGAGAATCGGGATCCGCGACCCGCGTCCAAGCAAGGTCACACGGAGCTTATCTTGTCAATGCGATTCCCTGCTCATGGGTGATACAACAGCCCTTTAGGTGGAGTGGGGCTTGCTCGCAGCCTCGGCCTGGGCGCGGAGGTTAGAGGAGGTACCGTTGCTGGAGAAGAAACGGCCAAGGACGGGCTGGAGGAAGGACTGGAAGACAATTTGGGCACCGCTGCAAGAATGGATCAACTACTGAACTCGTTTTAGTCATGGTCGGGTGACATACCTGGTCTGGGGAAGAGCCATCCACATGATCAGGACGAACTTGAAGATGTAGTAGAAGGCTGCGATCAGTCAGTAAAGTCATGCAGAAAATTATCGACTCGTGGGCACATACGGAACCAGTATGCGGCGCTGATAGCGCTCTCAATAACAGTGAGGAAAGCGAAGACAACCCAGTACTATCAAGATATATGTTAGAGTCACTAGTCGTGTGCGAGCGGGAAATTTGTCACGTGGATAGTGTTTGATCAGCCCGAAGCGGCAGTGATCTCAAACTTCCGCAAAGTTGCGAAAACGGGGGGAGAGAATCATGGGAACATACAGTAAGCCACTGTGAAAATCGAGAGAGTCAGCGATTTGCGCATATGAGTGAAGCAGTTCAGGTTCAAAATTCTTACCTGGGTGTCATCCTTAGTGCTCGAGGTGAAGAGCGCCTGGAGCGAGTAGTAGCCGGGGACTAGGAATCCAGCAAAGTTGACGAGGAACTCGCCAGCAATGTTGAAGAAGACCAGGAAGAAGTAAACTCCAACGAGGCCAAGGACAACATAGACCTTGGGGACATTGGTCTGACGCTCAAGGTTGGCCAAGACAGGGTACTTGGAGAGCTACAAAAGGACATATGTTAGCCGCGAAGCATAGCAATCGATAGCACGATAAAGTGTATGTCAAAGCATGCGACTCGTTGCAACCGTGGTCGCCGGCGCTTCGGAGCATTGCAGCGACCAGGCGAGGGCTAAAACCCGAGGCGCCAGCAAAACACACAATAGCTAGAAACGTACCTCCTTGTCAAGCTGAGCAATGGTGTGCTGGGCACGCTCCTGGAAAGAGGCCATTTTTGTTTATTGAGGGTATCTTTTATGGTAAAATCAAGTCAAAGAGCTGTTCGGATGGCAATGGAACGAGGGATGGTGAGAATGCAACTGGTTAAGCTGGCGGCAAGACTGAGACAAGAGGCTAGCCTGTGCGTATCACGTGATGAGCATGACGTATACGGCCACCGCCATGTGAAGCTGCAACAAGTAAATTGCCATTGGTGTGATCTTCTCACTGATGCCATTACAACCTAGGTAGTCAATTTGCATAAGGAGGTCTAGACCTTGGAAAAAGGTCACTATGTACCTCTGTGCAAAGTCATTGTTGATACTACCAAAGTATCACCGGGGCACAACATAGAATGTACTCCGTACCAAGTTCTAGCTAAGAGGCTAAGGCAAACAAATGGTATCAGGATGTACCAAGTTCCACCCTTTCAACATGCCATCGTAGTGAATTTCAACAGCATTCAAACCAGAGGTGTAAAAACAGAAAGATAGCGAATCAGCTAGTTGGCTTTCATATCCATATTTCTCCCCGAGTTCGGTCTGGTACCTACCCGGCATGACGTACGCGGCTTTGTAGACTTAATCAAGACTTGACTGCTCCACAGCGTTGTTTGTCCGGTGACTACATACTTAAGTAACTAGTGGCCTGTTTGTCTCATGAACGTTTTATTACTTTGTATCGTGAAACCGGGGAGGGTTCCTCGGTGGGCCTCCCCTGCAGCACTTGACCGAGTTTATATTGTATGTGATGCATCCATCTCCACCTAATAACAGTGACCAATTACTGAAGAGAGAAACCAGTCTTCAGACAATAACGTACATTAGGTCTGTACAATATATGTATCAATTTAAATATGATTCATGAATGTCGCGTGCAGCATATCTTCACACGCAAGTCGGGATCCCACTATGTACATATCCGCGTGACAGTCATGTGACAGAGATGTGTACAGAGGAGAATTTGTTGACTGGCCATTGAAAAGACAAAAAAACAACTACATAATACTCAATAAACGAGAAACATATTATCCGGGTACATTGGACTTTTCAAGAAGAGACTTTCGAGTCTGACCGCCAGAGACGATCTCGGCATATGATGTGATTGGGCCAAGGGCCAAAAAAACACAAAGAGTTGAGGAAAGCCCTTGTGTTATTAGGCTAACTCCCCTTATCAGAGTCTCTCATCCTACAAAAATCCCATGCAGAAACGCCTAAGCTTGTTTTAGGCAGAATTCTCGTTATTTGTGTTAAAGTATTCGGTGGACCCTAACCGTGCACGAAAAGGCGGGCCATTGACCGATGTAACCGGTCCGCGTACCGCCCTCCTTAGCTCTTCCATCTTCAAGGGAGCTACACATCACAATTGAAGCATTTTGCTGTATGGGACCATATCAACCCACTTTACTCACTATTTATCTCGACATCGTGACCTCTACCACGTGGAACGATCAACATTACATCTTCTAAACTCCGTCGCCTCGAACTTATTTCGATTCCCATCCCGAGACCACTACATAATATCGACACTTGTCTTTCTCAATGCGGCCACAGTGAGTCTCTCGATTCTATTTGAATACCCAAAACCCGATTCTAATTGTTTGCGCCTGGTTTAGACGCGAATACCATATTGTTGTTTTGGGTGCTGGTAGGCGTCGGCCAGTCCTATAATATTTCCATGGGTCAGTGGCTGACCACAGGCGCTCCTACGCGATGCGATAACAGGAGGTGTTGGAAAAAGTTGTTTAACAGGTCCGTTTACCGTGCTCTGTGCCCTGCCCTGAGCTCTCAAGCTGATCAAACATTTACGTCCAGCCCAATTCGTTCAAAATGTCTGGATCGAAAGCTACGATCCCACGATCGAGGATTCATACAGGAAACAGATTGAGGTAGATGTAAGTTGTCAATCATGGGCTACAGGCGATCAGTCGTTAATCAAGTCTCGCAGGGTCGACAATGCATATTGGAGATGTGAGTAAATTGGTGGTTTGGACATGGCATGATGCTAATTTTTCGCAGTCTTGACACCGCAGGAACAGAACAATTCAGTAAGTAGCCTCCCAATCAGCTGGTCATAATGCAAGCTTGAAGCTAACTGTGACCCAACAGCGGCAATGAGGTAAATTCGGTTTCCAACCGGCCGCCACGATGGACTCAACGGACCGACTTCGAGAAAAACACACCATACTTACAACACCTTTCTACAGAGAACTTTACATGAAGCAAGGCCAAGGCTTCCTCCTTGTATTCTCCATCACCAGCATGTCCTCCCTAAACGAACTCTCCGAGCTCCGCGAACAAATCATTCGAATCAAAGACGACGAAAACGTCCCAATCGTGATCGTGGGCAACAAATCCGATCTGGAAGAAGATCGCGCCGTACCACGCGCCCGAGCCTTCGGTCTATCCCAAAAATGGGGCAACGCCCCATACTACGAGACCTCTGCGCGGCGGCGCGCGAACGTCAACGAAGTCTTCGTCGACCTGTGTCGCCAGATCATCCGCAAAGACTCCGAAGGCTCAAGGAGCAGCACCGATCCCAGCCGCAAATATGACGGCTCGAGCCGTAACGACCGCAAGAAGGATCATCGCAAGCCGAGAAATCGTCGCGGGCCGTGCATCATTCTTTGATTCAACGATTCGGGGTGAATTTTTTCTAACGAAGCGCGCCCCTTGTCTTGTTTCAATTTCATGCGATACGACCCCCCTGAGATATATGCCCCGCCTCCGCTGCTTATGCATCTTGACATGTCATATATGACTGATTTTCTTTCTACATCTTGCTGATATGTCTCCGCCTCTCCTCCTTATAGAATCATGCTCCGCTGCCACAGATTTGTGTTTTTTTTTTCCTTTGGACTGTACACAAATGGTGTCATCCACTCTTTCTTATTCGATATACTTGCGGTTTGGTTGATCTGGACGCCTAAAAATTACTGTCACGAATTGAAGAAAAAGTGTTTTTTGTTCTTTTAGTCATTTCCTACTATGGTCCGCTTGCTAGGCTTGAGTTAGATCCCTGAATGCGAAATACACTTTCAGCATAGAGGCAAGAAGCAGATCTACACGATGTGATGGTGCGTAGCAGTTAATTGCAACTCGAGTGCTTTCTCTCGGTTTACTCCCTTGGTCTTGTCCAATTACCCTACGCTTCTAGGGGTCTATACGCCATTTGATAGAACCTAACTCTATATCAGAAATCAGATAATACTTCTTGAGCAAATCATCACGTATTTTTTGTCTTCTCAGATTTTTAGTAAAAAATAGTTTGCACACTTTACTCCAGACAGTTAGCGCCCTACATTCGGAACACACCAAACCTGGTCTGCACATCCGGTTCAGCCTTCCCACTGAGCGCAGCTGCTAGACCCAACCCCAGCATCTTCCTCGTTTGGGCCGGCGGAATGATACCGTCGTCCCACAACCGAGCCGACGAGAATGTCGCTTCGGATTCACGGTCAATGCGTTCCTTCAAAGCTGGATCAGCAGTGCGCCCGACTGCCTCCATGACTGAGGAGAGCTGCTCGGAGCCCATAACGCCGATCTTAGCATTGGGCCACATGAAGAGAAGACGAGGCGAGTAAGCACGACCACTAAAGCAATACCAGTTAGAATCAGGAAGATAAAACCAAAGACAAGGATAGTTTATAATCACAAGGAGGAACTTACCACATTCCATAATTTCCAGCACCGGCACTAGATCCGAAGACCACAGTGAACTTGGGGACATCGGCGCACGCAACAGCTGTGACAAGCTTAGCTCCGTTCTTTGCGATGCCGCCTTTCTCGGCGTCAGCGCCAACCATAAAGCCAGAGATGTTTTGCAAAAAGACAAGAGGAATCCGCCGTTGAGCGCACAGCTCAATGAAGTGTGCTCCCTTGAGCGAGGACTCAGAGAACAAAATTCCGTTATTAGCAACAATACCGACGCGGTGGCCATGGATGCGCGCAAAGCCCGTTACAAGCGTGGAGCCATAGTCGCGCTTGAACTCGGCGAATTCACTGCCATCGACGATGCGCGCAATAACCTCGTGGACGGGAATCTGGCGGCGCAAGTTCGTACCAACAATGCCATTCAACTCATTGGGATCGTACAGCGGTTCTTTGACGACAAGTGAGTCGCCATTGCTGTTCTCCAACTGCAGAGGAGTGGTCGTGCGAGGGTAGTTGAGGTTCGCGACGGAGCGGCGGGCGAGGACAAGGGCGTGTGCATCATCAACAGCCAGGTAGTCTGTGACACCGGATATACTGGAATGCAGTTGGCCGCCACCTAGGTCCTCGGCGGAGACCTCCTCGCCCGTTGCGGCCTTGACGAGAGGGGGCCCTGCCAGGAAGATGGTGCCCTGATTCTCAACGATGATGGTCTCGTCACTCATAGCAGGCACATATGCACCACCTGCTGTGCACGGTCCCATAACGACGGAAAGCTGTGGAATACCAAGGGAGCTCATGCGAGCCTGGTTGAAGAAGATCCGCCCAAAGTGATCGCGATCTGGGAATACATCTGCTTGGTGAGGCAGGTTGGCACCGCCAGAATCTACCAGGTAGATACAGGGCAGGCGGTTCTCTTGCGCGATAGCCTGTGCCCGCAGGTGCTTCTTCACTGTGATGGGGTAGTAGGTGCCGCCCTTGACCGTGCTGTCATTGACAACGATCATGCAGTTGACACCCTCGACCATTCCAATGCCGGTGATAATGCCACCGGCTGGTACATCCTCGCCGTCGTAGACTCCGTGTCCCGCTAGCGCTGATAGTTCTAGGAAGGAGGTGCCTGGGTCGACTAGGGCGGAGATTCGATCTCGTGGGAGCATTTTGCCACGGGCAATGTGCTTCTCACGTGCCTTTTCATTCCCTCCCCGCGCAACTTTTGTGTGTAGACTGTTCATCTGGTCTAGTAGTTCCTGCATTTGTTGATTGTTTTCGCGATATTCCTGTGAGGATGTGTCCACGGCTGTGGGGAGAACGGAGAGAGCCGAGGCATGGTGAGGATGTGTGTAGCTTGCTACTGTTCTAAGCGCGGGCTGGACCATTACTCTTGACAATGACTTTGATAGAAATTTGCGTGGTGCAAGTCGTGAGCCCCAGCTCCGAACGACGAGCGGGGACGCGGCACGCATTGCGGGGAAATCTGTGGAGTCACTTGTCTTGAGATGAGAATGGCAAGATTAAGATCAAATCGAATGGTGAAAGAGATGTATAAGTACAATACGAGTGTTGCAGAGTATTTAAAGATGTATTGGACAGTGGGAGGTAGAAGCGAGACACAAAGCTTGGAGTTACCCCAGATGCGGAGGTGCGATGATTGCCGCTTCTACCCGAGGAGCATCATCGCCCGCACGGGAATGCAATGGTTCAAACATCGCAGGATGTTGGTCAATTATCAGGAGATCGAGAAAAATTAAATAGTACAGAGAATGCAATTGATCTCTAGAGTGGTTATATAGTACTCAAATCTTCAGGAATCCAAAATTTGAAGAGGCGAGCATTCTCCATAGTATAACAGTCATACATTGATTGCGCGCCGAGGACTGCCGTCCCCCTGCGCAAGACCAACGACGTAGGTATTTAAAAGGTCCACTTCCCCGAGAACAATCCCCCGGGCTTTGCATTTTACATCAATTCTCTCACCATGGCCTCCCTCACTCTTCCCTCTATCCTTCGCACATCAACGCGCACATTGCGGCTGAACCGCATCCCCGCACTCACCCCAGGTTTCCGCTCCATCTCGACAAAACATCCCGCGGGCTTCAAACCCCCATCTGAGGAGGAGCTAGTAGAGCTCCGAGAGCGTGTGCAAGATTTTACCAGTACACTAAACACCCCGTCGCCCAAGCTACACTTCTAACATTGGCACAGGGCGAGAGATTCCAGCTGACGTCGCTGCACGGACGGATGAGCAGAATGAGTTCCCCGCAGAGATGTGGAAGAAGATGGGTGATGCCGGGTATGTATTCCCTCAATGAAATTATTTTCTCTCGAAAGAGTGAATTATAGTCTAGGTAGTATACTAACAAGATGAAGCTTTCTCGGTGTCACCGCAAACGAAGAATACGGTGGCTTGGGGATGGGCTACCAGGCTCATTGCGTGGTGATGGAAGAGATCAGCCGAGCTTCTGGTAAGATATTACATGCCCAGATTTTGTATGAAGACTTCATCTGACTTAGGTTCTGGATCAAAGGAAGCATCGGTCTCTCTTATGCCGCCCACTCCCAGCTCTGCGTGAACCAGGTCTCCCTCAATGGCACATTGGAACAAAAGGAGCGCTTTCTCCCCGGCCTTCTAACAGGCACGAAGGTCGGAGCCCTGGCAATGTCAGAGCACTCAGCTGGATCCGATGTGGTCAGTATGAAGACTACTGCGAAGGAAGTTGATGGAGGCTGGCTCTTGAACGGAACCAAGATGTGGATTACGAACGTAAGTCGTCTGATGATACAAGAAGTTGGAGACTCCAACGGATAGTCATTGACTCTTTTGCAGGGCCCCGATGCCGACTACATCGTCGTCTACGCCAAGACAGAGCCTGAACTTGGCTCCAAGGGCATCTCGGCGTTTTTGGTTGAGAAGGGCTTCAAGGGCTTCTCTTGCGCACGCAAGCTAGACAAGCTGGGCATGCGCGGCTCTAACACAGGCGAACTTGTCTTCGAAGACGTTTTCGTTCCTCGGGACAACCTTCTAGGCGAGCTGAACCGCGGTGTCCGCGTTTTGATGGAGGGCTTGGATCTGGAGCGACTTGTCCTGAGTGCAGGACCCCTTGGGTAAGCCGTCCAAAATTACTGCGCAGCTATCCCATTCTAACAATACCTAGTATCATGCAAGCCGCACTTGACCTCGTTCTTCCTTATACACACGTCCGCAAACAGTTTGGTACCCCGATCGCCCACAACCAACTGATCCAGGGCAAGCTTGCGGACATGTACACTAAGCTGGCTGTGTCGCGTGCGTACACTTACGCCACCGCACGCCAGGTAGATAACGCCGCCGTAGAACCCGGTGAGATGACCATTCGGACGCAGGATTGCGCCGGCGCAATCCTTTACGCCGCTGAACGCGCAACTGAGTGCACCCTCGATGCCATCCAGCTGATGGGAGGCAACGGGTACATCAACGAGATCCCTGCTGGGCGACTTCTCCGGGATGCAAAGCTGTATGAAATTGGTGCCGGGACAAGCGAGATTCGGAGGATGGTCATCGGCCGCGCTTTCAACAAAGAGTATGCTTAGGTAAAAGAGAAAAGAATGACACACAAAATTATTTTATTCAAGTAAATTTCCATCTATCTAAAAATGAGATGCACTCTAATGCATTTGAATCGTTGTACATATCATAAATGGCCATATAATATAACCAGTGCCCCCTGGCTACTTCTTCTGCCTAGCCGACCTGCGCACAGGCGGTGCCGAGCGCTCTTTGGCCTCAGCACCACCACCTTTGCGCGACTCGATCCTCTTTGAGGGAGGCTGCGCTGTATCCTCGGCGGGATCATCTTGCTGCGCAACGGCCTTCCGCTTGCGTCCTCTCTTCAATGGAATCACGACCTTCGGCGGCGTTGCAAATTTATACGAGCTGACAGGTTCCAGCTCCTGCTCCGTGGTCGTGTTGGAAGCATCCCCGGTATCAACACCCGAAGTACCCAACGAGAAGACATCGGAATTTTTGTCCGAACTGTCCGGCTCGTCGTCAGCGCTCTGGCCAACAGACAGGTCATTGTCAGACGAAGGCGAGTCAACGGGCTTGAAATCCTCCGAGCGGCGCCGTTTCAGGCGCGATCGATCCAGCACTGGCTGAGAAGTTTTGAAAACTTCCCGCCAGTTCTTGAGAAGCGCGACTTTGTCCCCCGTGTCCGGCTCGTAGAGAATGGCAACGTCTTGGTCTCGGTCCAGCGCGGGTGTTTTCCACAACACGCCCTGGAACGAGGTGATATCCGGAACCACTGAGGATTTCGTCGGCGGAATCATGGCGGTTTGATGTTTCGTCCGGGAAGATGCTTCTGTGCGCCGTTTTGCTGTTGCCGCGATCTTGGTCCTTTTCTTTCGCTCTGCGCTTTGTTCGGCTGTTGCGTCATCGTCATAGTAATCGTCTGAATAATAGTCCCAGTCGCTGAAATAGTCTTCGACATCAATTCCCGGGTCTTCGTATAGGGCAGCTTCGTAGTATGAGGAAGCGGCGAGGTCGTCCTGGACAAGCAAGAATTTGGTTAGAGTCTGAGATGACGGTTTTGCTCGTGCAGCAATGTTGGCGCAAATTTTTCTACACATTGGCTGAAGATATATACTTACTACCATGTCTGGGACTAAATCCTCATACGCATAATCGTCCTCGAATTCATAATACTCTTCATCGTCGGACATATTGGAGCGGGTACCCAAAAGAAAAAAGTTGAAAGAAATCGACTAGCGAGGGTGTCGATAGAATATTTTTGTTAAAAGAATGACAAGACTCGAGCGAAAGCAAGTCAAGTACAGGAATATACAGCGCAAGCAAAAAGAAAGATGCAAGGCTGATATGACGGAGTGAAGATCGGACTGATCTTGCATTGAAGAAGATGGCAATCCTGCTAACATAAGCCTTGGCGTTTCTCCAGATCCACATTGCTGTTACTACAACACACAACGGGGGCCTTGTTGTGCTTTATGACATACGGACATCTTTCAAATAGTTTGGGTGATGAAGAAAAGAACAAGAGTATAGAAAAGTTATTCAGATCAGATGAGAAGCATCAAGGTTTGTGAATGTTATTTTTCGAAAATCGAAGCATACAACTTTGGAAGCTAATTGCTGCGCGAAAGATAACCTTGGAAGACGTCCATAGAGAAGTCACTTGATCACATTGTTTCGCTTTTTACTCTTCATTGTCCACTCCGAACCTATTTCTCATACTTTCCCTGTTTTAGAAGAGCTAGCTCTCTATTTGATTTGTCGACTTCATACCATCCATGGACACTCTTGACTGCGCCTCCTATCCTACATCATTTTCACTACAGCGGCTGCCAATTCTTGCAAGTTGCATTATCTCTTTAGGGATTCGGAGATCGAATAACTTCTTCCATTCCCCATTTATGGTATAGCTGAAGCCTTGATTGTATTCCCAAGATGTAGTAGTTTTACCAACTTCAGTCTGTGTTCACATGCCTCCTAGGGTACAGATTGCCCCATTGGGACCGGACATCGCGACTGTACACTACCTATTTGCCTGCTTAACCGAAACGAGAATCCGATATCTTAATCGATGTCGGACATCGACAAGACCTGAGCCCCAGCCAGACATATAGACCCGCCCATTCATTCTTCCCTCTCCTTTTTTTCTTTCCTTCTTCAACCATCCCAGGCCATGTATTACAGACGCTCCCCCAGTTTTGCTCGTGTCAGTTGGCGCTTGTATCTGTTGATAAAGATTTTGTTGCTTTACAAACCTGCGAAGATTGTTTGTTTGAGACGACCTTTGTGCTTTATTCTTGAATTTTAGATAGCTCACCACCTCGGTGCTTGGGTTTAGGCTAGGGCCCTAGTCTTTATCTAAAACCCGAGCATTCGCATTCTCCATGTCATTGCTTGAAGTGCTCGGTGAAGATTGCGGCGCTTGCGATCTTTACTAGAGGCTGATAGCTTGGATTCTAAAATTCTCCCCTGCGGTGAAGTTGTTTAGGGGATGTTCTTGATTTTTGGATAGATCTCCAGGGCCCGGTTTTCTATCCAATTGCTGAGCTATCATGATGTATTATTCATACGCTATTGAAAAGCTTCGTGGAAATTATGGTGGAACTGAAAATTTGGGCTTCCCAACTCTTTCTTTTTGTGATTCGTTGATATCTTGATGTTCGAAGCTTCTATAACGGAAAAACAAAACAAAAAAGCACCCCCTTCCCAAATGCTGAAGTTGATATGGTCTGGGATTGGTTCACTGGTTCATTGGAGATGATTTGTGTGTCTCATCTATGTATCTCGTGTCAGCTTTTTGATTTTATCTGATTTTGATTTTGATTTTGATTTGGTGCAAACGTCTCTCTCTCATCCGGGTCCAGACTGGCGGCTTTTCCCACGGGGTTTCCTGTCGATTGGACATTCAGACATTCAACCATGTTGAACATTTCGAACTTATGTTGGTGATCGACTCTGCATCCAACCCGGAAGCTCTTCCGCATGGGCTTTCCGACTGGAGATTCACCATGGTATCCTCGATATCAAAACGCTTTTACGCCAAACACTCAAGCGAGGCACTCTTTCCAACCAGGAAGCTTTCCCCACGCGGTTTTTTTCTTAGCTGGTTTTAACGAGGCCTCATTCGAACAACTATCAAACCGATCACCTGGAGAAACATTCACGGACACACAGAATATGAACGGCTCGGCATTGCCGTCATTTGGACGTGGGGAAATCGGTTGAAGACACATAGAGGCATCCGACGAAAAATGAGGAAAATGAGGAAAATGAGGAAGAAACTCGACACGACAATCATGTCACGGAATGACTGCCAGACAACAAGGAGGAATCAAGTTTATCTTGAACACGCTCTAGGAAAATATGTTGAATAAATTCGACGCATCCGACTGGAATTGAAGAAGAAAACCGATACAGCAATCATGTTACCGGATGATTGATGGAGAAGAAAGAGGGCTCAAGTGCACATTGAACGTGCCCAGGAAAGGCGTCATTTGGCAATCGGAAAATACGTTGGAGAAAGTCGACGCAACCGATGGAACTTGAAGGAAATGAGCATACCAATTGCGTCACCAATCGAGTCTTTGGGAAACGAAATGATCCAAGTCACCCATTGAACAAGCCCACCAGCAAAACAACGAAGGCTATCTGTCTAGAACTTCGAAATGTCTTTTGAACTGCAGCAATATCAACAGCATCAATATCAACAGCATCAATATCAACAGCGTCATTATGAACAACATCGAAACATCAAAAGCAAAAGAAAAATACAAAAAAGAAAATACACCAAAAAGAAAATACACCAAAAAGAAAAGACACCAAAAAGAAAAGACACCAAAAAAGAAAAAAATACCTTCAACATCTTTATAACATCTTTATGAACATCCAAAACAACCAAAATCTCAAAAACAATGGAAAGGAAGGAAAGCGAAGGGTATCTTGAAATTGGGTCCTGTACGAGGTACTCTTTCCAGCTGGTTGTATTTGTCCCATGGGGTTTTCCTCCGGCTGGTTTTAACGAGGCCTCGAGTTTATGTCGGAGAAATTGAACCATGAGCTATGATTTCTGTATTGAATGTATGGACAGAAGTTGTTGGATGGTTCGGGGAGGGCATGGCACCTCTCTTTCGAGCTGTTCAGTAAACAACACAAGGGTTTGCTTGCTATATGGTTTGGGGGAGGGCATGGTACCTCTCTTCTAAACCGTTCAGTGAACAAACGGGCTTAGATAGTTGTTGCTAGATGGTTAGGGGGAGGGCATGGCACCTCTCGTCCGGGCTGTCTGGTGACCAAACACAATCAAAAACCAAATAATCAATTTGATTCTTTCTGTTCTCCTCGTAAGAAAAGTTCTGGGGTATAATTAAAAGTCCATCTCATGTCCAAGGCTTGTCAGCGTATATGTTTGCTAGGGTGGTATCTACTTTTGTAACGCGCTCCTACAGTATGTTCTTTGATATATTCATCGGCCGGGTATTCCAAGCTGTTCAAAAGCATCTCAATAAGTCCCTATCACAAATGCTGATCTCCTATATAGCACATTGGTATTTCAGCAATTGAGGTCCTATGCATACATCCCCGGTAGATGTGACATGTCCTTGAAGTTCTTTCATTGTTCAGGCCTTGGTTCCTCAGGCTTTCTATGTACTACAGTAGTAGATAAATATCTCTCCTCCCCTTCCTTCCTTATTTTTTCCATCTTGAAATAGAGGTAGTCAATAAAACCATATTGCAATCCCCTCTATCTGCATCCCACAATTTATTCATTCACTACCATTTACACGAGCTAGAAGAAGTCAGATAATACTTCTGTGTTCTGCTGTAGTGGTTTCCAAGGTTTCCCCCGGAGTCCCCCCAAAGCGGCTGATTACATCATCCTCGGCTTTCCCCGCAATCTCGCTTTGCGTCGGCTCAACGAGAGTGTTCTCCAAATCCTAAAGCCTTTCCCATTCTTTCTTTTATCCCTTCGAAGAACCTCGATCATGTTAAGATTTTGACTCACTTTATCCTCTGTGAAGACCTAGTTGCAGCTGAAAAGGCTGCCTTGCACCATCATGACCCTCTCCTCCCTTCTCCGCATCTTCCCCCGCTTAACCCCGACCGCGGCCCGCAGAACATCGCGAGCTATATCGTCAACCACCAACACGTCTAACACAACTAAGCCATTGGATTCAATTCTTATTGCCAATCGAGGAGAAATTGCTTTGTAGGTTAAATGCTGAAATCATGTGAAATTGGTGGTTCTAACTTTGACTTGCTAGACGAGTTGGACGCACTGCTGCAGAGCATGGCATCCGTGTAACAACACTTTACACCGACCCAGATAGCCAAGCCCAGCATGCCTTGAGCTCCCCCTTCGCGTTCAACTTAGGATCTGTGTCGGCGTACCTTGATGGTGACCGGATTATTGAGATTGCAAAGAAAGAAGGGTGTCAGGCAATACACCCTGGTTATGGCTTTGTAAGTTGATTCTACTCATTCAAATCCTCAACTCAATATTAACTCGGGCTCTGGTATACAGCTGAGTGAAAATTCTGCATTTGCGCAAAAATGTACCGAGGCCGGCCTGGTTTTCATTGGCCCGCCGTATAAGGCTATTGAGGATATGGGTGATAAGAGGTACGCTAATCACTACATTGGAAATCGCACCCTGCTTACATAGATGCACACGAACAGTCGGTCGAAAGAGATTATGACCGCTGCCGGCGTACCATGTGTTCCAGGCTATCATGGACAAAATCAAGATCCCGCGTTCCTCGAGGAGCAGGCCGATCGAATCACATACCCCGTGCTTATTAAAGCCATCAAAGGAGGTGGCGGAAAGGGCATGCGCATTGCCAGTTCCAAGGCAGAATTTCAGGCTCAGCTTGAATCCGCAAAGTCGGAAGCAATGAACTCATTCGGAGATGACAATGTCCTGGTGGAGAAATACATCACTACACCCCGGCATATTGAAGTCCAGGTATTTGCAGACAAGCATGGAAACTCTGTTGCATTGGGAGAGCGAGATTGCAGTATTCAACGGAGACATCAAAAGGTTCTCGAAGAATCTCCTGCGCCTCATCTCCCTGATGTCACCAGAAAAGACCTCTGGGCTAAAGCCAGATCCGCTGCCGAGGCTGTTGGCTACGAAGGCGCTGGCACAGTCGAGTTCATCTTTGACAATGACACGGGCAACTTTTACTTCATGGAGATGAACACCCGTCTGCAGGTCGAGCACCCCGTGACTGAGATGGTCACCGGACAGGATCTTGTTCACTGGCAAATTCTGGTAGCCGAGGGAGCTAAGCTTCCCCTTACACAAGAAGAAGTGGAAGAACGAATCGCCCAAAGTGGGCATGGCATCGAAGCCCGGATCTACGCTGAAAATCCAGAGCAGGGGTTCATCCCCGACTCAGGGCGCCTGCTCCACGTGCGAACGCCAGCCACGTCGGAGGACATTCGCATTGATGCAGGCTTTGTGGAAGGAGACGATGTCTCAGCTCACTACGATCCGATGATATCCAAGCTTATCGTGCGCGGAGCAACCCGCGAGGAAGCTCTCCGAAAGCTGGCCGCTGCTTTGGAAGAGTATGAAGTCGCAGGACCTGTGACCAACATTGAGTTTTTGAAAACTATCTGCAAGAGCCCGGATTTCATCTCTGGCGAGGTTGAGACAGGCTATATTGAGAAGCACCGCGAAGAACTCTTCGCTCCTAAGATTATTGAGGATGAAGTGTTAGCACAGGCCGCACTAGCCTGTCTACATCGCGATTCTGTTTCGGGCGCCCGCTCCTCTGCAGGAGTTGCTGGCTCAATCGTCGGCTTCACTCCTAGTTACCAGGAGCGACAGATGACATTCACTCAAAGCTCGGGTCCGGGGTCCAGCGACGGCTCCATGTTCAATGTGCGGGTGCAACAGACAGCAGATGACACATTCAACGTTGAGGTCGGCGGACGGGTCTTTGAGCAGGTGGTGAGCCGCATGGATAGGGATTCGCGCATTGTCACCTCCTTTTTTGCGCACACCCGGCTGGATACGACCGTCGTTCGAGACGAGGACACCCTTATTGCATTCCAGCGCGGAACTCAATACCGACTCACGGTGCCTCGAGCTAAATGGATGGAAAAGGCCCTGGGATTGAAGGATGTGACAAATAGCGTCCTCGCCCCAATGCCGTGTAAGGTGCTCCGGGTGGAGGTGCAGGCGGGAGACGAGGTAGAGAAGGACCAGCCTCTGGTGGTAATCGAGAGCATGAAAATGGAGACAGTGATCCGCAGTCCGCAACGGGGAACCATTGCGCGGGTCGTGCATCAAAAAGGAGTAAGTCACGCGCCTTCCCCCCTGACTTTGTTCTAGAATTCTCCCGGATCTTGTGACACTGTTTGCTTTTCAATCTTTGTTGTGACCTCTCTACCCCTTGGTTACTGATATCTGTCTGGGCTGTTTTTTCCTTTTGCCTTTTCTTCCCCTGTCTCGAGCCCCCCAGATCAAACGATCCTCACTTTCCATTAACTTCCCCGAGCCCTACCCAACTGCAGACGAGAGATTCGAGAAGGATTGACTAACAAAAACCTTGCAGGATCAATGCAAAAGCGGAACCCCGCTGGTTGAATTCGCCGAGTCCGAATAAAGTGCGATTCTCGTTATAAAGAAGCGCAGATCTCAGAAGTATCTTGTGGGTGGCGAGGTACTAGGGGCAGTACTAGGGGGATGTTTCTCCGCTTGGCAGAAGATACGAATCTTGACCACCCCAGCACCAACCACGCCTCCCACACATGATTCATGGTGGAACCGGGGGGGGGGGGGGGGGGGGTGGTAGTCTGGATTTTGTGGAAGGAATAAAAAACATATCCGTTCAGATAGCAACAGTGTCAGATAAAATGCTGATAATCAATCCCTAATTAAAGAATAGGGCTTAGTAGCAAATAGCCACAATGGTCTCGTCTGCACTCCATATGGTGGAGATGGTCGTTTTATAGGACTGGGGACTAAATCCCCACAATCGATGAGGCCCACCATTTACCCCATGCTGTATCCATAACCTAGACTGGTTCCAGCTCAACATCCATGCTATCTAAATCACTATTAGTGACTGTGCACTCATTGTAATTCTCCAATTCCAATTTACCGTTAGCAGATGTGGCAAAAAAAAATAAGGAACAAAGCACCAAAGCTGCATGACACAAAAATGACTACATGTACAGATCCAAGCAAATCAGGAGCCGGCAAAGCCGTGTTGCCCCCCCCCCCCCCCCGAGGTGCAGAAAATGACCTGTCTTTTTAGATAAAGCGCCTTGAAAGTACAAGAAGTGACAGAAGTACTCGATACTTACATTTCCTGTAGCAGCTTGTGCAGATGGAGGAAACTCTCCACCCCTGCCTAGGTACTCTGCATAGCTATCTGTGCTGTACGTTGTAGGTGCGGTAGAGACCTCGTCGAACAAAGGGTGGTGGAAATAACGGATAGCTCAGATAGCCATCACCAAATAGACGGGATGGGCTACTTCCCCAAAGGAAAGCAACAAGAGCAAAGAGCAGTGGAAGTACGTTGTACATGATACGAGACTGGTAAAGCCACGCAGATCGCTCTGACATCACTTGCTTCTATGTTCCGTGTGATTTGCAAGCTCTCCCGATTAGGATTTGAGTAAATAGAAGAGGGAAAAAAAAATCGGTCCAAACAGGAAATAAATAGAAGCTCCAATAATAGCATGCCCGCTGTCCATTGGCCTCTTTTCACCGCTGTCGCATTCCCCAGCTCCTTGGGCTTTGCCAAAATAAAATGAAATCAAAAGATAAAAAGCTCTCCGACCTTCAGGGCTTGTTTCTTCCCCCTCCCCTGGATCGGTCCTGCTTGTACCACCTCCCTGTTTTCCTTTTGAGAGCGATATCTTTTTGCGTCCTTCTAACCCACACCAGCTCCAGTATATCTGAAGCTGTACTATACAATGTTTAAGCCTTCAGTCGCACGAAATGCCATCAAGGCGCTGAAAACCGGCCGCCCTGCCTTTGTAGCGGCTGCCCGCCCAGCTACACAGTTTACCCGACCTCTCTCACACACTGCCTCGCTTGCCAAAAAGAAGAACAATGACCCCGCAAAGGATCCAATTCTTGCCGCTACAACAAAGGCCCCCGAGGGTGCCTCCGGTGAGCATGAGGGCCAGTTCGCTCGCACCGATGAGACCGTCCACATTGAATACCCTCCCGACAGTGAGATGCCCCCACAGCCCGTAGTCCAGGGCCGTGGCGGCATGCACTTCAAACGTACATTGGCCCAATTTTCACTCGAGAAAAAGGTCAGCGTGGTAACCGGCGGTGCTCGGGGGTTGGGTCTCGTCATGGCGCAAGGGCTCGTTGCGTCTGGCTCCGACCTGGCTATCATTGATCTTAACAGTATGTGGTACAATTACAGTAACTGAGCAGTGGAAACTAAGTGTCCTAACATCTACATCAGAGGACGAAGCCGTAACCGCAGCTAGCGAGCTGATCGAGCAGTTCCGCAAAGAGAACCCCGGTCTGGAGGAGTAAGTCCACTGCCATACCCTCCTAGCTTGACACAACAGCTAACCCCCAACAAGCATGCCCAATGTCACTGCTCACTACGCCGACGTCGCCAAACCCGACTCCGTGAACAATGCCATAGCCGAAGTCCTGAGCAAGCATGGCCAGATCGATAACTTGGTCACTTCGGCTGGCTTTACCGAGAACTTCGATGCTATCAATTATCCCTTTGACCGAATGCAAAAGCTATGGGGCGTCAACGTCGACGGCACTTACCTCTTTGCCATTGGTGTTGCGAAGCACCTCATGGAGCGCAAGGCCCCGGGTAGCATCGTTATGATCGGTTCGATGTCCGGCGCCATCGTTAACGTACCCCAGCCTCAGGCTCCATACAATGCTGCTAAGGCTGCCGTGCGTCACCTTGCAGCTTCGCTCGCTGTCGAGTGGGCTGGCCATGATATCCGTGTCAACTGCATTAGCCCCGGCTACATGCTTACTGCTCTGTAAGTGACCCATTATTAGATTGAGATTTACATCTGGATACTAGGAATTGCTGCTGACATTTTTGTTTCTGTGCTCAGGACTCGCAAGATCCTTGACGAGAACCCTCAGCTCCGCGACCAGTGGACTGCCCTCATTCCTGTCGGCAAAATGGGCACACCGGAAGATCTGATGGGCGCCGTTACTTTCTTGCTCAGCGATGCCTCCAAGTATATCACAGGGGCAGATCTCCGCGTTGATGGCGGCTATACCGTGACCTAAGCGCGTGTGAGCTACAAAATTTTGAGTCCGTCTCTTTTTTCAATATTCATTTTGCATAACCTATGGGGTTCTTCCACCCACTGGATACGATTGCGACATATAAGCGGTGTAATTTCGAGGCATCACTGCATAAGATTGCAGAATCATATGGCCGCTTGGCTAATATTCTTGGTCTCTCATAAAAGTCAATCTTTTTTTAGCGGAATTACAATTGGTCAACATCAGATTGTGAGCAATCTTCTACTCCTAGTGGAATTAAAACCACGTCGTAGTGAAAGAGAAACATCGGTGCCGGAAAAGAGACGATATAGTTGCACATATGTGTATGCATGTCTGGTCTAGACCTCCCCCTGTATCCTACGCCGCATCTCCCCCAATCTGCAATAAACTCGCAAAGAACAAATGTCCCATCGCTATCCATATCTATGTGTACGTAACTAGGTACTCCAATCATGATCCCCACAACCCCTTGCAGAATGGGTTCAGAAAGCTAGCTATCTAAGGACAATGTCCGGGATGACTGTGATTTGCCTACATTCCAAGACTCCTACATGTAGGTACGCCTGGCCAGCGACCTGGAATTGGGAATCCCAACCGCGGGACGCACTTCGATTTCCCCGTTATTTAGGAATGCTTGGCTTGACACTGGCTTGTGGTCTGTAGCAAGAATGAGGCTCTTAGCAAAGTTGATGCCTGATACTTCAGGCGTCAGTATGGCACGGCATCCACGGCATCCACCCCCACCCCATAATAAGTTGCCTCGAACACTGGCCTCTTTCCTATGATCCATCGGTTGATGTTCCAGATGTTTCCCCATATTTCTCGATGATTTAATTTTCGTCTCCTCACCCAGCTCAATAAGGGACTAAACTCCCTAATTCTGGGCTCTAGCCCCACCAGGCTGGGACTGCACTTTCGGTTGTGCAGTCAACACAACGCGGATTGTCTGGATCCAAGCAAGTACTCGGCCAAGATCTGCAGCGGTCAATAATGGATAGGCTTCCACCAGAAATTCTTACCCTGATTTTTGCGGAAGTTTGTTGTCCTAGGTACCTCATTCCCGGCTCTGCTAACAACCCTCCAGATTTGGGATCTGTACCCTGAGAGTTTAAGAGGCTTGAATACAGTCAATAAGATATTTTACCATACTGCTGCGCGGTTTCTCAACAAAACGCTCACTATTCAGTTCGAGACCAGCGAAGAATATGACGCAGCTCTTACGGATTTGTTGGCTCTCCCGACCAGTGAGAACTGGTTCAAGCACACTCGGCAGCTTAACATTGCCTGCGTGCACAAAGAGTCCTACATGAGCAATTTCCGGGAGATGCTGATGGATATAAGTCCCTTTCCAAGGAACGATCTAAATTTCGCTCCGCAGACGGAGAGAATGACTGAGCAATGCATAGGCCGCCTCGCTGCTCCGAAGTGGAGACTACTGGTCTCACTGCTTAGCAAATTACAGCATCTGGTAGAGCTGAACTATGCGCTTCGGAATCCGTTCCCACGAAGCTGGCTTAAGGCACTTCATCAGTACCACCCGGCTTGCAGGCTCAACATCCATACTTTCTGTCCCAAAAGTCTTATGTCATTGCTCGATGACCCCTGCGAGACGAATCTTATCCAGTCCCCTTGCCTCCATGCCATTCACTTTATCCCCCGCTGTCTCCATACTCGAAGTCCTTGCGGCAGGTTCAAGAGTCGGTATACCGAGAATAGAGTTTCTCCTGCCGAACTATTCAAAAGACTCATGTCTACTGCTCCTAACCTCAAACATGTATATTTTGGAGTCGATATGCCAGGCTTTGATGTTTCTAAGACCGTATCTAAACAAAGTGAGCTGGATTTACCAATCTCGACTGCGGCTATTGGCCAACTAAAGTCACTCACATTGCGAGTTTGGAAGAAAGGAGATATGCTGAATGACGCGAGTGAATATACGGACTTTACAAAATTACAATCTCTCGATTTTGGTCACATTGACAGTGATTTTGTCCCAGGAGCAATTGTCTCTCAAAAGCTTTTCCCTAACTTGCAGAGCCTATCGATCGTTATTGGCAACTCTTTGAGCGAACATACAACACAGTCAATGTTTGAATTAATCAATCCACTAATTTATCTGAAGATCAGAAGCTATTTGGGCCCCAGTCTTATTGAAAAGATTCTCATACATCACGGTCCAACATTACAAGAGCTGGTGCTTCTTCCCAGAACCGGTTCTGGGGTTGCTCCAGCCGTAATGCCGGTAGGCGGGTGCCCTGAACAGGTATTGCGATACGCTGAGCTCTGTCCTCGTCTGAGGAATTTGCATATCGAAACTCAGCGACAATATGGGACTAAGAATGAAATACAGCTTTACAAGGCCTACGGTCGGTTTCCCTCTCTTGAAATTCTCGCCCTGGACATGGAGTGCACCCTCTTCTCTGTACGAACAAATGACCAAGAAGATCTCAACATGGCTGAGATGGCTGGAATAGTGTTCAATTTAACACTTGACCCAGCCTTGTGTCTGGCCATATGGGACACAATCGCATCCAGTCAAAAGTCCGGTCGACTGCGAAAGCTGCAGCTTTTCCCCCATCAACGACGCAGCCAGATGTCTCTTCCCGTCCATGACGCCGTGCTTCGTGTTGCCTATAGTCTGAAAAGATCGTACCTTGTCAGACGAAGAATCTTTGATAACCACGAGCTACCTACTGTCATCGAAATCGATCCCGGACGCTATTCACTGACTGACCGTTTGGACAAACCTACCCGGCGTCCTTTCTGGTTCGAAGCATTGCCTCATGTTGACTACGCATTTTCAACCGCTGGAGATGAATTATACCCATTTTATCCAAATTGGCGCTCCCATTGGTTATCGCTCCCGCTGCAACGCCTTGCCGTGGATCTCTTGACCAATAGGCGCAAGCGGGCGCGCGATGGGGACAGCCAACGTGAGACTAAGATACCTCGTACAATCTCGCAGTGATATAGATACATTGAGTGCATAGCTCATAAAATTAATACGATATAGTGTACATCCTCGCATACTTGCAGCATTAATCTGGGACATGGAACTCCTATAAATCGGTGGCTTTCTAGCTTTCCGTTGAAGCTTCAGAATTCTGAGTCCTGTCTCAGCTGTTAACTACGTGTCTCACTTTTTTTAAAAAAAAAGACTCCGACGACTAATCAGGCTGGGTTGCTTGATTTCTTCTGTCTGTGAAGAAACCTCCGTTTACAATCCAAAAGTAATGGCCTTTACCCATAACAAAGAGTCAAAGTGGCACCATATCTCCAGGGTTTAGTTTTAGCCAGAGCATCTTCGTCAAACTCAGACTTCTATCATGACCGTTACAGGCTTCTACGCCCATACTCTTCGCCTACGGCATCAGTCAGTAAGAAGGACGCTCTAAAGAATCGAACACGGCACAGAAAGACCAAGTAGGAACTTACACCCTATGCCAAACATGGTGATAGGGATTTTAGAGCTTCCTACGTAGCTAAGCTACATATACATGGACTTCCTCTTTTATCCATAGCTATAGCTCGCCAAACTTTATAAGGAGCCACATACACCATCCCTCCATACCGGCTACCTAGTGTTAGAAATTAACCATGCCAACCTCCTTTAAGTGTTTATATTTGGGCCATGGACCAATCGGCCACCTGTAAATCTTTTCATGCATATTAACAAAAGCAGCTTTTCGGATGCTACTAGAAATGGTATCGACGATATCACACAGCCGGCCAGCGTGGGCTCCGCACTAAATTATGTTGACCTAAGTGGGACAAAACACTATCGGGTGGCAGACTATCGTCATCAGTCTAGACGATAAAGCTCATTTCCACTTATTCGATCCACCCGCCAGTTCTCAGGTTGCTATCGACGTCAGTATTTTCAATAGAATATAATAGCAGATATGACTCCACTATCAATATACTCACTCATAACACCTTTTATAGACCAACTCCCACTCCGGAGGACTAAAAGATCCAGTCATATGGCGCATATAGATCAAATCAAACTTCTTACTCCATGTCCATTCCTGTAGCACATCGTCAACCTCTAGAATTCATCTGGTCCAGGACGCTCGCTTGTTCATTACTTTCAGAACAAGATTAAGCAGGTTCAATTGCCATGGAAAGTTCAGCTGATACACGCTCTAGCGGCTGCTTCAGTCGGCCCAGGTTATTTTCTAGCGGATATTAGTCGTGGAAGGTAGGGGAGTTTGGAAGTTCATGGTTAGTGAGGTCAGGTAAAGCAAAGCCTTATCAAGCACAATAGAGAGATACTTCACATCCTCCACGGTAGCTTCAGGCATAACCGACTTACTCATTAGGCTGCTATAGTTGTACTAACCTTCGGTGGACTGGAATAGCGTCCCCGATACCGTGATCAACCCACTTCTCACAATCCTTCCCACCCCTAAGACTCGGCTCTAGAGTACTGTTAAGATGGAGTTCATATTCTGAATCTCATTTGAAAGCATGAAGGTGAAGAATCAAGAGGGCGGGGATTCTGTTTCTTTAAGTAAGGTTTGGTGCCATGAGAAAGTGGCGGTTCGCCAGGCGGCTGTTCGAAACAGCTTTCTTTAGAGTCGCTGTTTTAAACCGTTAAAAGGGCGCTCGACCGACGACCGACACTATAGAAGTATAGTATAAATTTAGTGGAAATACCAGCCTATTATAACTTATAGGTAGATAATACTATATATACGTCCTTAAGGTTAGAGTTCCATTTTACTCTATAGTATATTACTATTTAGCCTTCACTCTAGCTTTCGATATAGCTAATTATAAGAAACTAGAAATACTACTTCCGTCCTTAGGGACGTTACTATATTCTCCTCGGAGCTTAACGCGATAGAAACTCCTAGAAGGAGATCGTATGGTTTAATATAAGGACGAATCGCGGCTACCTAGATTTTTCTAGAATCGCGATTCTAAACCGCTAATAGGGTGTCTAACTAATAGATATATAGTATTTATCCTAAACCGCTAAATCTAATTAGTGGTTCTATACTATAACGAAGCTCCTTTCCTATATACTTCTTATTATTATATATAGTATAATAGTTTTAACTCTACTCTTAGCGATATATTAAGGTATATTTCTAGAAAATATTCTTTCTATAAAGACCATTAGGTTCTTCTAGGAATTTTCATTTACCTTTCTCTAGTATAAATCTCCTCGTCCTTAAACGGCCGATTTACTTAGAGCTCCTTATTCTTCCTAGGATACTATATAGTAAGTAAAAGGATCTATTACTCGAATATTATATAGAGGGACTAATTGATTTATATTCTATTTATATATAACTAGAAAGAGTTCGATAAAGTAAAATTAAATATATAAATAACGTAGGCCTAATCCTAGTTAAACTCTAACTTTCTAAGCTAAAATCGGACCTAGGTATCTATCTAAAGAAATAGCGTAATCTTTAACCTATCTATCTAATTATAAATCTACGATCGCTATTATTAAATTATAAATCCCGATCATTTTTTAAGTATCGTCGATACTTAGACGCGCTAGTAACTAATTATAAGCTAGGAAATAGCTAATAGTATATTCTAAGTTACTATAGAGACTGATAATATTAGGCCGATTTATTAAAATATAGAATATTAAAGCCTTTATCTATATCTTAGTGAATTAGCTATTTTCTCTATATAATATTAGCTAGGGAAATTTCGAACTTTATAGAAGCGCGTATATTATCCTTCTATAATCTTAGCTAATAAGTAACGTTATACTTAGACCTTATGACACCGACCATTTTTTACTAACTTACTTATATCGAAAGATAGTATCTTAAATAAGTGACTTTCTAGGAGCTAGAAGGCATCGGTTACTAGTATTTCTAATAGCTACCTCGATATAGTTAAGAATATAGGTAGTGAACTTTCTCGGTCCGAGATTAAGACGCCTATTCTTTTCCTTATTATAGATAGTCTTATAGAGTATGTTGACTTAGACTTTTACGAGACGAATCCTTATATAGTTTTCTACGTTTAGGTTACCTATCTCCTTAATATATTTATAGATTCCGGCGATCCTTTATCTCGTAGACGAGCCTAGCGAGACGCTAAGGTCCACGAAACTCTATAATCCTTTAGCTTACTAGTGATTGACTTAAGTTTCTAAGTAGGCTAAGTCTTAGGGGAAAAGACGGTTACCTAGTTCCATAGCTTATCGAAGTTTGTTTATACTTAAATCCGGAAATAATAGTATCATATTTTAAGTATGGTTAATAGGCATGACTTTAGGCGCCTAGATATATGGTAAGGCTTTAAGAGAAAGAGAAGGACTAGCGTATTGATTTGCCTCGGCCGGATCATTAGCTATATATGGACTTAAAGATTACTTAGTAGCTTAGGAGATAAGGACCGCTAGCTCTACTAATGGTGGTCCTATACTAATGGTATCTATATTTTCGGGCGTATTATATAGCGTAGAACCCCCTAAGTTAGCCGGTGGCGGCGTATAATCGAATATAGACTAGGCCGGGTCTAAATATACGGGTCTTAGTATATCTAATAACTAGAAAGGATCGAGATCCGCTGGAGTGGAGAAATTAGAGCCTAAGATATTGGTTCCTATATCTAGACTAGGAATAGACTAGGGGGTTAGGTATAAGTATGTTTCTAGAGGCTATGGTTTTAGCGAATTAATCTCTAAGTTCGAAGGTATAGGCGAGATACCGAGATTATGGGTGAACCCACTAAACTCACTCTAGGAAGTGGCTTCTATTATAGGATCTATAGAGATTAAGTTAGTACTTACGGTGTTAAATAAATTACGTAGTAAATTAAAGCAGAAATCGAAATGGAATAGGCTATATACTATTATTTTCTTTAACCTACGAGTCTAATAAGACTTGATTTCTAGGTATGTCGAGATAAGGTATGGTTAGCATTAAGTATGGTATACCCGCTTTAGCGGCTATATCCTGCCTCTCTACCTCTAAAAGAGATTAAAGGGCTAATAGGTTATATCGAACTAAAGTAGGGAACTGATATTGATCAGTAATCTATTAATGATATCCGAGCTCTAGTACTTACTCCTTTAGACCTTATAAATTACTGATAGCCCGATAAATTCTTATTTAAGGATGAGTCTTAGGATCTGTTAATATCGAATAATTTAGCTTAGATGGTCCACACCCCTATTACTATATATAGCCTTCCTCCCGGGGCATATTATAATTCCCTTATTAACGTAGACCAAACAATAAAGAGGCAAGGAAAAACGAGTGTGGGGAGGGGAAGCAAATGTATAAAAAGAATGGGACGCCTAGATACGTAGCACCTAAGCAGGGAAAGATAAAGCTGTGGGCGAACGTCGGGGATAAAGGAGACGGAAGAGGGGACTGGGGGGAGCGACCAATTTAAGGCTAAGGTGGGGACAAGAGGCGCGCGCCTAGAGGAAGGGAGGGGGAAATGCTAAATAGAAGGTTCTAGTCTCCAAGCAGCGTCCGCGAGAGGCTGGTGGTCGCAGAGTCGGCGGTTTTAAATCGCGAAGTTGGACATCCAATAGGCTTTCCCCACGCACCTCCACTCTCACACTGGCAGTCTCTGATCGTAAAGAAAGGCCTCTCGAGAAAGGAGAAAACGGTGCTACGTCAGTGTGGAGACGATTTGGACGATCTCAAATCCACAAGACTCATAACCCATTTTTAGCTCGGTCAAGCCAGACCAAAGGCCTTCAGCTTGAAAGAGTACTTAATCCATTTCACTCAGCTCACTATGAACACTCAATCATGTGTGACATGCTGTTCTTTATTTCGGGTAGGTACCCTTTTTTAAAAACATCGCAATCCAGAAGGGACAATCAAAAAATCATTAGACTGTCTCTACATACACCTGGTCGATGATTGGCTTCCAAGGAGATGACTAAACATGCTGTTCTCAACCGCAACGATGAAACTAAGAGAGTGTCGAAGACTTACACCACCTGGTAAGATATGAAGAAGGGCTAATAATGGTTCCATACAGCGGTTTTGGCTGAAAGCCAAGCTCGACCGAGAGCTGTGGACGTAGGTCCACATTGGACCTACGTCCGGAGCCAGAAGGACCTGGCCCCAGTTCACCCGCCCTGGGTGCCTAAGGCTGCAGCCATCCCACCACGGCTTCCCGGCCATGGACCCCTGCCAGTTGAGCTGGGGCCACCATGGACGTCAATCACCGAATTGCCATCGCAACTGGCTTTACAACAAGCAACATAGTTCCAATACAGATATTTGGCCACCTAGTCTTGAAATCTTCATCTTTCAGTCCGCGCAGGCCGCTCATCTTCCTAGTATAGACGTGGGCATCCGGCTAAGAACCGCCCTCTGCAACCCCTGGGTGCCTCCATTGCCCATCTAGTTTGTATGGTCTGAATTTCTGTTGTCTAGGATACATCGATTAGGGGGCTGCATAAAACCCAAGGCCGTGAGAAGCCTGAGACATACATAAATCAAATCAAACTCGCTACTTGTCGCGGTGATCTATTATTAGAACGTTTCATTCTGCTTGTACATCGACATATTTTGGCTAGACGGTAGTGAATCCATACGTCCTCTTCTAGATGAAAAAAATGTATAGCTTACAAACGACATTTCAATTTAGGCAACAGTGCATAGGTGAAAATGATCAAAACATGAAACTTCCCCAGGAATGGGACTTCATGGAAGGCCACACTCGTCAGATATTTGTGCCAACAACCGTCAATTGCACCACACAATAAATTGGACAAGATGAGTGCATTCCAAGGCTGATCTTGGCATTTCTTTGCTTCGATGGGATGGAGAAGACGGCACCTGCCAATAGCATCTCTTCTCTTACCGCTCGCTGCTGCACGTCGTGTTCATCATGAGGCTGAGTCTCCCCAGTTGGCCTACATAGTATTTTCATGAGTACTGCAGCCCCCTCCCACTTCGCGTCCAAACGCCTGTTGCCCGATATGATAATCTGTAGGTGACAGCATAAAAACACATGGTTGGGGTCAATGGCGAAGTACATATGCTGGTGTGCCGTGTGGACATTAACACCAATGGGGGGTTTTGGGGGCTAAAACAGGCCACGAAGATCATTTCCACATCCACGGGGACATTGTTAAACTCAGCCTCATTTAATTAAGGGAGAAGTGGTCAAATTACCCCATACTCCAACCCATGTTCCTTTTACATCTCTGCACACTTGTCTTTATTCCAAGCCTGTGGATATCTACCGTACACAGCGGAGCACAACTCCATCCCAAGTATGGGTAGTGAGGATATATGGCCCCGTGCCAAATCTCTGTTCGCTGGCCAACGCTATCATGGAGTTCCCAGCACTCAAACCGAGAAATCAAGTCTCAAGTTTTCACACCGGATAGAAGGACAGGAAAACATGGAGGAAAATACCGAGGCACAGGTCATTGAACACGAGTCATCCAACCCCCCAAAACCACACTGGATTAATGGCGTCCTTCTCTGTGCCAAGGCATCTGCCGTTATGCTTCTGCTGAATCTCATCTTCATTGCTGTCGCTGCTGGACTATCCAACCGAAACCCAGAGAACGGCGGATTCTCCAGCATCCAAGTAATGTACCAGGGCAGCTGTGCCTTGTCCAAACGATGGAACATCGCCCTGCATTTAATAATCAACGTACTCAGTACTGGAATCTTGGGTGCTAGTAACTACTGCATGCAGTCACTGGTCGCGCCGAGTCGGGAAGAGGTTGACAAATATCATGCGCAAGGCCGGTGGCTTGACATCGGGTCCTCCAGCGTGAGGAATCTCTTTGTCATTGGACGACCTCGGCTCAGTCTGTGGTTGGTACTTCTTGTCACAGGTACCCCCTTTCATTTGTTGTAAGTTATCAGAAGAGGTCTACGAGACTGAAGACAGGGAATTGACACAAGTTGGCAGGTACAACTCGATGGTTTTCGAATCCGTGGCCGTAAACGAGTTACGCGGTCTTGTTGGGCCTGGGGATTTGAATTCTTCCAATGTCGCAAGCTTGGAGACTCCTACCCTTGACCGGTGTTTTACCATAGCCCCGACATATAAGGGTGGAGATACTGAATGGTCTCCTTATAATGATCGCGAGTCATATTATCACTCGAGTGATGGGTTTCCCGAGGGTAAGTTGAATTGGCATGACTTTTCCTCTGACATTGCGGCGGGCAACTACGAGCGCCTAGATGCTCAGGAATGTAACAAGCTTGACAGTTTCAGCGAGAACAGAGGGGTAAAGGTGGTCGTCATGCTCACGAACGAGTTGTCTGTGAGCCAAGGTGGAACTGATGCGATCTTCTGGACGGGGCTATCGGGATTCCCCGATCACGAAATGATGGGGTTCAATTTCGCTCGCAAGAGTTTGGTGGTCAATCTCCTTGAGTCTGGTCGTGACCATTACTACAAAAACGAAAACTTCACGTATCAAGCCTGTATGGACACTTTGGATCAAAATACCTGCTCAAATGCCCTCCTTCTGCTTGACTGGGCCATCCGGCAAGAAGAGCCGCCGACGCTTGAGAGCGCGAATCAATACGTCCAGTCGTATAATTCATCTGTCGTTACGGCCATTGGCTATGATGAGATTTGCCATGAGGATGATATAGCGGCGCCTGAATCACACACTTATCACGTCAATGGATGTCTTGTGCTCAGAACTGAAAATCGATGCCAGCTGCTCTATAGTCCACCGATTTGCATTATCATTGCTCTTGCGACTTTTGTTAAAGTCGTGGCAATGTTCCTGTCAGCAAGAATAGGTCGCCATCGATCGCCGCCTTTGCTCACCGTGGGCGATGCAGTGGCGTCCTTCATGGAGAAGCCAGATTCTACGACAGAGGGGATGTGTTGGTTAACCAACGCTGATGTCCGTAAAGGGGTGTGGAAAGTCTCTCAAAGGACAGAGGATCCAGCCGAGGAGCCTTTGGGGGGAGTCAGCCAGCGAAAGCCGATGGTATACAAGCGATTGTCGCGACGCAAGCTCTGGATGCAAGCCCCAAGCCTCAAGCGCTGGATAGCGACCCTTACCTTGTAAGCGCCCAAACATCTATATGCACTTTGACGATTCTAATAGATAATCTAGATGTTTCGCACTGATTGCTGTCGGAGTATTTTTGTTCGAACAAGCCCTCGACTCAACAGGAAGTCGTTTGTTGACGCTCTCTGTGCTCCGTCAGCTGTGGACAGAAGGGTTCTCTGGCGCTGGGGCATCGACAACACTCGTTGACTTGGGAAAGAGATTGCCTGCTTTGAGCAACGTGGTGATAGCTAATATACCACAACTGCTCATCACGGTCAGCTATTTCTTCTACAACAGCGTGCTGACTAGCATGCTCGCGACTGCCGAATACAGCTCTTACGGGACAAGTTTAAAGCCCCTTCGAGTGACATGGCCCATCAAAGGCAGCACGCAGCAGTCAACGTACTGGCTCTCCATGCCATATCGATACGGAGTCCCTCTGATCGTGATCTATGTGGTGCTCCACTGGTTGATTTCCCAGTGTATCTTTTATGTTCGTGTCAACGCGTATGACTGGGTGGGCCGACAGATCCAACACCATTCAATTAGCTCCATGGGCCATAACCGCCTGGCTATATTTATTTCTATTCTTGTGGGCGCTTTTATGGTCTGTTTGTTGATTGGGGTATCCTTCAGAAGGTTCAAGTCGGAAATGCCACTGGCGGGGGCTTGTAGTGCTGCGATTAGTGCTGCATGCCATCCGCCGAAAGATGAGGATTTGAGTCACGTTGCCAGAGGGCCGGTGATGTGGGGTGAAACTGTGGCGTCGTCATCGTGGGGGGATTTTGGTGCAACTGAGGATGACAAGGGGCATTGTAGCTTTACATCTTTGGAGCCAGTAGAGCCTTCGTTGAGCAAGATGTATGCTTAGAATGATGTGCTAGGTAGAAATAGTTAATCGTTAATATGTATTCCGCTAAAAATTGTCAATCCGCCTCATCCAAGCCCAACCCAGCCCATTGCGCAGCCCCTGGAGGTGTAGGCGGGTTATTACTGGCCTCCTGGTCCTGAGGTCTCTTCTCCGTTTATTCAATATCATATCCTAACCGGGAAACGGTATATCCGGAGTAGCATATATAGGCGATAAGTCTATCCAATAATACTAGTCTAACTGCTTCTAGCTGTTCTAGTGCCGTGGCAACCTTTGTCGTCCTAGCAACTTCCAACCTCCCATACTTTCTGCTGATAAGCCTTCCCTTTGACATCGAGTGTCCCATTCCCGCGCGATCCAGACTTTGTCAGCCGTAATACGCCGCTCAACCATAGCCAGGAGAAAAGCACAGTGCCATGGTCGCGGATAGCGTTAGTCGGCCTCGGTAGTGTCGCATGAGTAGTGTGACCAGATCAACACGTAACTCCAAGAACACCGCAACCTGCCATCGGATACTCGTCTCATATTCGGTCCGACTGTCTGGCGACATGCGGTTTTCGGTGCGGCCAAAAAGACCTACAGTATAACTGTACAATGACGTATACTTCGAGAGAAGCCATGCGCCCAAAACGCCACCAGACCCACACGGGTGGGGAAGTGATCGTTCCGCTCCTCAGCAATAGAGTGCCGCAAGAGGTTTGCCATGGTGATCTACACCAGGCCAAACCAGTACCAGGGGGAACAGAAACAGTGTTGCACGAAAGGGCCCGTGTTGCTTTTTTTGCGGACAATTTATCTTATAGTCTACGACACCTTTTGCTGTCGGCAGGGCACGAGTACCTGCCGGAAATGTAATAGCTCAAGCAAGGCTGGAAGGGTGAGATAGTAGGAGGTCAATTCGCTCAGTCTCGTTCTCACCTCGGCTCACCTTCGACTCACCCTCAGTTACTATTCTCCTCCAGAGCAACAGCATGAAATTCAATGCTTCTAGCATGACAGGAGAGCAAGAACAGGAAGCACAGTCCTTACCTAGAGATTAAAAACCATGGCGGCCCCGAGAATCGTGGCCTTTGGCTAAAGCAGCATTTTAAAAGCGCCTTTTGCCTTTTTTGTGATTTTCCCCTAGGAAGACACACCTATCGTTCATAATACAAATACCCTGCCTTGACGCCGGCGTACTGTTTGCCTATAATTCCCCATATCACTCGGTCATAATGACCAGAAACCCCGTCGGCCAGTCCACAGCTTCCAGCGTGACCAAGAAGTCATTACGCTAGAGAAGAGATCGACGCAAGATGTCCCTAGAAAAAAAGTCGCACGAGTACAGCAAGTTATGCGGCGCAGATGTATGCCTATGCATTCGGGTTCGAGAGTCAGGGAAAGTATTCATTTTTTCCGCGGACACCTCAGGATTTTGGTCCTTCATTGGTCCTCATCTGGTATGCGTTGAGAAGCTTTGATCACATCAGTACATATACTTACTTTGATAGGGTGCTTATCATCCAGCACCAATACAGAGAACTGAGAAGAATTTATAAATGGAAAAGAGCCTTAGTGGGGAAAATAGATACGTTTATGTACTTCTTGTGATATGAAGCATAAATAGCATGAAGATCTTAAGCAAGCCAGCAACAGCTAGAATTCGTAGTTTGGGTCATGCTTGGGCTGAAACGGAACAGTGGGGCGTGCCGATTCCTTGCGGTCCTGTTCGCAAGATACGGACGTAGTCTGCCGGTCTGCCCATATCTAGAGAGGCTAGTTGAATCAAAGCTGTGATGAAGCTACTGCGAGAAACAGATAATATTGATAATACTAGCTCATTGAGATGATGATAATCATGGACGGGGGAGAGAAGAAGAAGGGAGAAGGAGAAGTGGGCAAACTCTCTACTATGGGAGGAGCATACTGGCAAACATGTGATGCCTGAGGCACCAGGGCCTCAACACCATACCCCCTGGTCTGCCCATACCCCCCGGTCTGAAAGCCCTGGGTAGACCGAAGTCGTAGTTGTTTGGGTGTGCGGAGCACGATGTTTGTGCCTTATGGATCAGGCATCGACCCTCATAGTTTGCTAACGTAACCGGTAAGCGAGCCGCCATTACAAGCGAGCCGCTACCCTAACCCAACCCATTGATTTTAAATTCAATTATCATAACCAAAAACCATTATATTAAATATAATAAATTATCTACGCCTATTTAGACATGTGTTTCTCTTATGCCCTTTATTTCCATATGCTCTGTATTTTAGTAAGGCCTTTATTTGTGGCTGTAAAGCCGGCGAGGGCCTTCTTGGCTAGGGGGAGGGGGGGGGTTTAATTGCTTCTACTGGCTAGATAATTAATTAAGAAGCTTCTAAAACCGAGAGGCCTTCTTTAGATGGTATTTGCCTTTTAGATCTAGCTCGCTTTTGCTTCTACTTCTTATTAGTAGCGCGTAATTCCTTATTTTCCTTTATAAGTATAATTATAGAATATATTATAACTTAGCAGCCCTTAATAAGCTGATTTAACGTACGATCGGAGGGACTCGGTGGGCTTTAAGATCTTATATGAAGTAAAGCTTTGATTAAGGAAGCCTGTTAACGTAGTTCTTTCTCTATAAAAGGGGTTTTTAGGGTGAAATTCCGACTTAAATCGTTACCCTAGCTTCTAGGAGGCGTAGGGGTTCGAAGGTAAATATCGAGTTTTAAAAGCACCCGATTAGGGGGAAAAAGGAATTAAACTAGCGGCCCCGAAGCTATTTATAATAGTCTTATATTTAAAAGCCTCGATTCTTATATATAGGTAGGATTCGAGGAAATCAAGTTTATCGATATAGTTAATCCTAGTCCGTATTTTGATTTTAACCATCTAACCGTATAAACGTTTTAACACTATAAAATAACCGATATCAAGTGGCTATAAAAGGTATAATAAATATAAATATATATAGATTAGAATAATCTTATTCTCTTTATATATTTAATCGAATTTTAGGGTTAAATGACTCCTATAGCCGTCGAGTATTAAAAGTCGATACCCTCCTTTTATACGCGAAGAAGTTAATAGAATAAAAAGCTTTTTAAGCTAGCGAAGTCTAATTTTATTAGAGGTCTATCTATTCGGACTAACCTTAAAACGCTTGTTATCCGGAAGACCCTCGAACTAAGCCTCTAAGAAACCTTTACCTTTAAAGATAATATATAGAGGAAGGGCCTACCCTAAGGCATTAATATATTTAATTATAGTCACCCACTCGCGATTTCTAGGTTATAAAAGCGATCGCCGGCTATAATATTCCCTCCTTATAATAACCTTTATAGTTATAGTTAATCCTATCGCGAAACCGGTCTCGTTAAAGTTATAAACGTTATTAGGGTTGATCCTAAATTAAAGGATCGTTTTTTAAATAAGTATAAACCATTTATTAATAATTCTCGGGTCTTTATATTTTACCCTCTCGTAATTATAGCGCCTTAAGAACCGGGAGGAAAGAAGAGGATACCTTTTTATAAAGTTATAAACCCATTTTTCCCTAACTATTTTAACTAGTATAGTTCCACGTACGGTAAGTAGAAGATTCGTAGTTTCTCGTATAGTAGAAGGCCGGGGGGTAGCTCTATAAGCATTAAGTAAGAGAATCCATTTTTAAAGAGAATCCATTTTTAAAGAGAATCCTCTTCGATTTCTATCAATTTATGACTATTAGCGCGCGTAGAACTTCGTATAATATAGCCGTTAAGGCGGTCGCGTAGTGTTAAACGGGGCACATTAAAAGTACGGGCAGCGAGTGTAATACTACTGATTTCATCGTTCTTAATAGCCTAGATAGCTAATAAGATCCTACCCTCCTGCTCTACTGAATTTCTAGAGCTTCGAGGGCGAATTAGTGGCATAGTAGGTGGTTAAATTAATTAAGATCTAACTCCTAGACGCGTTATAGGGTAGGGTGGCGGCTCGCTTGCAATGGCGGCTCACTTACCGGTTACGTTATTTAGTTCGAGGGTTTGCTCCCTTTCTCTCTTCCTAATACAACTCTCTTGCATCTATTCGTATTGTCTCATCAGTAGTCATGTCTTGTACATAATCAACTAGACTTGCAAACTTCATTCGGCTTCTCTTTAATCACCACAACATCTGTTTGCGAGAATGCAATGCTTTCACGACTACTGTTGATTCTTAAGCTAAAACGCGGATTAGATTGACTGAACAGGATTAGAAAAGAGCGCCTAATACGCGATCTGCCTAATGTCCGGAAAGAAAAGAAGGCCACGGTGGTGACCCAGCTAGTGTGGTGAACTAGTGCCTCAAAATGCTACCAGCAATATTAGTCAGCCTCCTGGCCAGCTTATGTCGGCCTACGTAAAGTGGAGGTAGAATACACTAACATAGGCCCTTAATCCAGTGCTCTTAAAGTAGCATCCTCGTAGGCATTTCCAGTCTAATAATTAAATAGACGCTCTTACCAGCCTTGCATTTACGAGATCTCGGACCCGTCAATAAATCCTTTGTCTGAGGGCTTTTTCCCTCCGTATAGTCGGATCTGATGCTTATGTAACAAGCGACTCGATCTAAGAAGGGAATAGACAGATCACACATAGCAAAGGAGAAAATCTGGCCCGAATCGAGGGTTACGTCTACATCTACATCTATATCTCGACGATGCGATATGGTATGAGATAGCTAAGGCTAAAAATGGATTATGGGGCTAGTGGATCCTAGAAGGGTCCAGGAAATGTTTCCACTATGACGTGGCGTTAGGGCGCTATTTTCTGGGGTTCTCTCCTTAAGATCGGACTACCCGTATGAGAATGGCTCAGTCAAAATTGCTTATAGAATCCACTAAAATGTCATAAAATATAGTCAAGTACTAGCTAAGGGTGTGTGTGATAGATCTATGGAATTGTGTCTAGGCGGGCTTTAAGTCTAGAGATATATATCCGTGGTTAGGGAGCTATGGCCATAAGGCCAAGTACTGACGGCTATGGACACAGATCCACATTAGACGTACGTTCATAGCTCCTAGTCTAGGTGGGCTTTCGAACTATCAACTAGCGGCCACCCTGGCTTAGTAACATATGGGTCACAAGTATTTTGATCTAGAAGTGCAACTTATAGGATAAAAAGCCCCGTTTTCATATATAGCGAGACATATCTAGTAAATCAACGATGGTGGTTTCACCGAATGGATGCTCCTAGGAACGACATAGGTATTCCTAGTAGCCCTTACACTCCCAGGAACCCTTACTTAAGCCTTAGGAACCAGACTTCCGTTCCCAGGTAAATAACAGCCTTTAGCCGTTTATAAGAATAGACACCTATTGGCTATAAAAGCGTGTAAACGACATTGGTCTGACCGTCTCTATATAGATCTGTCAAATCCATCGTTGATGGAACGAGTGGTGCAGAAGTATTTACGGAAAAATTATTCACTATGCGATAAGGATTTATATAACCTAAGGCCGGCCCAATGCTACCGCGTAGCGACTGCTAATGTCCGAGCATAAGGAAAAGAAGCTGGCGGCCGAAGGTCGACTTATAGAGGAGAAGAACCTTCTATGGATCTCGAGTCTTAGACCGGGTAGAAGATAGAAGGGATCCTAGGCGTTTATGAGATACCCCTCTTAGGACACGTATAGACCTATATGGCTTAAGATAAGAGCGTACTATAGATAAGACGTATGGCACCCCGAGAAAAATCTAATAGGAGTGGTACTGGGATGAGAGACTGCTTTTATGTCTATGATAGAGCTATATAGAGTATCATAGAAGTGGTAATATGAAAGGACGTTGACAACAGACTATTTTCAGATAGCTCATTTTAAGAGTGAGGGTCACTTAGAAGGATACAAGTAAGAGACCTCTTAAAAGAGGTCTCTACTCATAGGGACCAGGAAATGCGCACGACGGTTCTTAGCCAGATACCTACCCTGTCCTAGTGAGGGCTAGTGTCATTGGCTTATTAGCTAAAGGGTGGGTCCCCGTAGTGGCCTTCGATTTGGTGGTGGTCTGCACCCCTATAGCAGGTTGCTTTCTTTTTAGTAGTGCGCTAATTTCCTCGAGAGCCTTGTAATATAATCTCTAAACTTTGAAGCAGCCCTAGTAATACGATCATGGTCTGAATGACACGGACACCTCATCCACTAAATAGCTATACCGCTTAGTATACCGGCCTTTTATTAGTGGCGGGCTAGTTTCACGTAAACGCGTTCCCTTTATGACCTTTTCGCGGTTCAGAACCATATCCTTATTCCTTAGACATTATTCTTCGAATCCCCCCGCCTCCAGCCCATACCACGAGTGAACTATCCCTAGGAACAGTTTAGTTCCTAGGAGACATGCTATATCTATCCTTGACTCTCGATAGTGTCCTAATCGATCCCTAGGTGACCGATTTTTTAATCTATAACTCGACCCTTACTGGTCTATCTAACTATATAGATAATTGACCTGATCTAGGTAGAAGGCGGTGACAATAGTTATGGGCAGAATACACTACTAGGTCGCTTGGACCGTCCGTCACCTGGGTGTCTTGCCTAGGCGATCGAAAGCGACACCATTCCCAACGGCGAGGTCTTAAGGCCATAAAAGTCATTGAAACCTATTAGACCAAGGTTAAGCATGTGTCCTTTATCTAAAGTGTCAGAGATATACATGAAGCGTGGGACGGATGGAGATACGATCTACGCGGGACCCACATGGTATATCTAGGTTCCCCTTAAACGCGAGGAAGCTACCTTCCTTTTACTTCCTCGCGCTACGTTTTATATCTAGAGTCGACTATAGCTTTCCTTAATATTAATCATTTATCTACGAAACTCAGTCCCCATCTACATATACATAAGACCTTCACATACAGTCCAGTGACTCCTAGGAGCAGGATATGGGGCTAACACCAACCACGTTCCCCAGAACCGCCCAGAGCCCAGGAACTATAAGTGGGATCCCAGAGTCGGGTCCCTAAGGGCCAAATTTAGATTTTTCTCTTATTTTAATACTATAGTTTTAATACCAATGGAACCAGTCCGATAACTAGAGGTTTTTTCACTTCTCCTATTTTACTACCACTAAAGTATTAACACCCCAGTTATACATATTAAAACCATATAGGTTTCCAAAATTATGATATTCTAGATTATTCCATTATGTTTAGTCAGCCCTTTGGACCTAATAATCATGGAGTTATCCGTTACCAATAATGCTATAACGTCCTAGGACGCCCTTTTGGTTCCGTTATTATATAAACCCCTAGGCTAATAGGTCTCCATTCATAGGGGTTCTAAGTCCCTTAGAGTTACGGGCAACGCTCTAGACCCGCGGCAGTGACTATCGCTCTACCCTCAGGCTATGCTTGGCTAGACTCATAATATGGCAACGATTACTAGTTCCTCAAAGGGCTTGTTCGCAGTTTATAGTTCGCGGTTCTAAATAGCAATTTAGTTACAATATCCCACTTACGTACTTCGTACACTCTCAGAGGAAATATTTCCAGTTACGTCACAATAGCATATCTAGTCATCTTCTTATATACCAATCATTGGCTAGATACGGGATCTGAACCGAAGACGTCATTAGTGGCCCCGCGGTCTTGCCTTTTAACCTAAAGATCAGGTGAGCCGGAATGGAAGGCGACCCGCTAACTCATTCCAAAAATAGCCTAAAAGTGGGGTTCGTGGGCGAGTCGCTAGCCATACGCAACCTCCATAGCGCTACCAACTATAGTATTAGGTCGCCGGCTAGCCTAGAGAGTTAAGCAAGAGTGGGAGTATCGGCGGTACGAAGTTTCACGGTTTAGAGTTCGCGGTTTGGAGTTCGCAGTTCTAGATAGTAAGACCTCGCCTCCACTAGGCATCTTATACAATATTTAAGAGCTAATCATCCCCGAAATAGCCAATGTGTATTTAGGACCTAATGGCTCAATCAGGGACCATCAGCATTAAGCAAGCAAGCCTGTTCCTGACAAGGAATAGGGCAGGTACGTCTTTACTTATCAATGAGATCCGTTAGATACTGACTACATGATATCTAACCCCCAAAGCCTAGAGCATATAGAAGCGTGTTACGCAAAACAGACTAATAACGAAAGAGGTAAGCCTATTCTCTCTATTTCAGAAGAACTTCGCTGACTACTAGCTTTGTTATGTACATTCCTCATAGCGAGGTCACATAACATAGTTATCCTTCGAAGTAAACTGCTTTTATAGGACAGAATGCGGGTCCGTGAGTGATATAATTAAGATAATGATCTCGCTACGGTTACTATACTTATTAAGGATTAGAAGGGCGGCCGAATTCATGTATGTGCTGACGAGGCAAATCTAGATACAATCGGGTCGACGCATGTGTCGGAGACAATGAGCTTGAAACCAACCGAAAGTTCAAGGTATATTTGATGCCTAAGGCATAAAAAGACTCGGAGCCAAGGGGTAAGTAAGCTGGTCAACAACCAGACGCGCATCCTCCTGTGACCGTCTATTCCCCACACCCGCCGGGCCCCCCTACTCTATTAACTTCAATTAATTTCATTCGATTATCTGCTGATTACTTTCAATAAGATATAGAGGAAACAATCGCTGAATTACGACGCCAGGTTAAAGAACAACAAAGGCTCCGAGAAGCGGCTAAGCGCCGGGAGGAGGAAGAGAGACTAGCACGAGAAGAGGCAAAACGGCGAGTGTAACCTAACATATTATTTCGCCTCTTCGATTACTATCATAATTCTCTATCCCAAGCGATCTAAGTTAAGGCGGATGCACCCTCACGACTCAGGGTGACGCGACCGACCCAGTGAACCGACTCTACCCCAAGCACATCGTCCCTTGGCTTGACTTCCCCCAACTACAGGAACAAGTCTAGGAGAAATTCGACATCTACACCACCTTACTACATAATTACCTGCATCCGCGGCATGGTCAACCGAGGCCCTCTGGATAAAGAATACCCTAACTAGAAACTCCACGGTGGCCAGAGACACTCCATGGGACCGCAGGAGTTCACACGCCGGCTTCACCGTCAACTTACCCGAAACCGAAACCATGGGTTTAAACAACTACACGTCTGTGGTTAGACGGGTTACCTCATTAAAGCTACTCTTCTATTACACAGATACACTATGATCATTAAGGCTACCACGACAGAGAAGCAGCATCTCCTTCAAGCGGAAGTAGATAATTATCGTAACCTTAAGAGCTTACAGGGACAACATATCCCCGTCTGCCTTAGGACCTTTATACCCCGCGTTATATATTAGTACCATGGTAAATTAATAGCGTAGATGATGATACTAAGCTAGTCTAGAACGCGGCTTCAGCATATCATTAACGATGAAAATTCTAGCTTCTTTCACTAGGAGCGTGATAAAGCTCTAACCGTGCTCTAGTCGCATAGAGTTATCTATAACGATAGTAAGTGGCGTAATATATTATGGGATGACCCTAGTGGCTAGTTAATTATCATTGACTTAGAGGATATGAAATGGTTAAAGCGCCGTTATATTCTTGAATTAACTTCTAGTAATACCTGGCGTGGTCATCGCGTCAGCGCGGGGAAAGCAAGTAAAAGCTCTTATCTAGCTCTATAGTTACCTATATATAACGACCGTTAGACCATAGACCATAGCGTTAGTCGACTCGGTTAACGTCCGTACCGTTAGATCATAGGATAAGAGGAATTATATTTATATTATTAGCTTAGTTATCGCATAATATATGATAATTATACGTTCCTATAACTATCACTACCTACCGCTAAACCAGTCTACTAGAATATCAACTTAAGAAAGTCGGGTACTTATCATAACAATAAATCATATCGAACACCTAGACGAAGAAATTATTTAGTTAGGGTTAGGTTAGATAAAAAAGTGCTTCGTCAAGGTGTTCGATATGATTTATTATCATAATAAGCACCCGACTTCTTAAGATGACATTAACGCTATATCGGCGTCCGGTAATATGGGATATCGAACTGATTCGGGCTATAGACTAACGGTCAAGAATAGGATGGGATACCTCCATAATATTCAAGGTTTTATAAAAAAGGCAGTCATAAGGCGGTTATGACTCCCATAGGAGGCAATCGGACGCTCCATAAATACATCTACTTTATCTAAAAGTAGCACCACATCTAATTGTTTCGCGATCTTAAATATACACTTAAGCCTTACCTAATATATTAGGGTTTCTATGGTCAACTTTAAGTTCCTCCAGGGAGATCTAGCTTTTCCTAGCGCGAGCATTAGCTAGATAGAATTCCATGATATTGCCTACTGGCTAATATAGGTTATAGGTTGGTAAATATGTTCAAATTAAGGAGTGAAAGTATGAAAAATAATTGAAATAGTGGGGACCTAGGATCGATGGGCCAAGAAAAAGACTAGCAGGGTAGCAAAGTACCTAAAGGGCAAGGAAATAACTAAAAAAATAGTGAAGCGCCTTAAATATTAAACTAATATCTAATTAGCGACATAGTTTTGGTCAGTCCTATCCATAAACCAAATATCGTCGCGGTGTTATGCCCCTTTACCTCTCTATTACGCGGGTATCCTCTCTTCCTAGTTCTTAACGTCCTTCTTATACCTAGGAGCCCTCTCTCTTTAGTTAGCTCCTAGCCTTATCTTTACTACCTAGTTTTTATCACTAGTAGTAGCGCCGAAAGGCAAGTTCTTCTATTCTAATAGGAACGATAAAACTTTAGCTAGGCTAAAAACTTAGTCTAGCACCTTAGAAGTAAAGTCGTTAGTAAGTCTCTTAATCGCCTTATCGCCGAATTCATGCTTTGATTCCTTATAGTCTACCGTCTACTTAAAGACTATATAAAAAAGTTAAGTAGAAATCTTCTTATTAGTAAGCTAGAAATACACTTTCTTATCTATACGGCTAGGCCGAATAAGTGCTTTATCGAGATATTCGATATAATTAGTCATTATAATAAGCACCCGACCTTCTTAAGATAATATACTATTAAGAACATTTAAAAGACCGGATAGGGTGACTATAGAGGTTAACTTATTCTCTTAGTCTATATTAGAGTCGTCCCTATACCCTATCCTAGCGGCGTCCACGTCCTCTAGGAGAACGATATAGTGCGGCGGAAGCTTAGTAAATAGCTTAATTAGCTTACTATTAGAAATCCCTAATAGTTAAAGCGTATAGATATCTAGTTTAAATTCCCTAGCTAGAGAGAGACTAAAGCTAGATTTTCCGGTCCTAGGAGGTCTATATAAAAGGTATCCTCGTTAGTAGGGGATACTATAGTCGGCGTACCACTTCTATATATCTTTATTTAGGAAGTCCTTTATATCTCTTAAAAGGTCATCTTATACTTCCCTATCTATAATGACTATTAAGATAGGTCGAACTAGTCTTAACCTAGTTTTCTTCTAGTCCCCTTTATAATACTTAAAGATTGTGATCTTTTTATTAATATTATTAAGGTAATTCCCTCGGCACTCTTTAACGAGCTATTTAAGAATATTTAGATAAAGGCTAATAGAAGAGATGTAAATATCTTCTCGATAGTCTTTAATAGCGTAGTGAAGTATAAGTAAGTGTCCCTTATACTAAAAAGGGAAAGATCTATCCTAAGGCGAAAAGGTTAAAGGCTTTTTCTTTTCTTAGCTTTAGATGGTTATTCGCTATAGAGATCTTATACGAGCGATTATTAAGTGAGCGTTACGGATAAACGGTTAGTGAGCTATCTAATCGACTAGTATGTCGTATGCTTCGTCATAATATAAGACATGGATTGTCGAAGCTACGGACGATTAGACTCATCCTATTTATAAGGGAAGAATTACGAACTGAAGTAGCTTCTCACTAGCTCCCTAACGTATCGGACTATATAGCGAGTGAAGAGGATAAAGATTCCTAAGGTATAAAGGAGTCGAGTATAGCTATCTAGGTTACCGGCAAGCAGCTACTATACGGAGGTAGAGGCCATGCTGAAACCGGGAAAGAGGACATCTATATGAGATATCTGGGAAGGGCTATGGTAGGAACCACCTCCGATAGCGGCGTTCATCGCGTATAAGAGAATCGAAATATATGAGATTCGTAGTTGAGATAAAACAAGAAAGGGTTATAACTGCTCCTATTTATATCTTCGTCGCTACTTCTTTTCAAATCGCATCGCTTGCTCGAGGACAAGGTACGAGAGCTAAGCTATATTAGTTAATATATATAGTATGGTACCATATAGGTATTACACGGAAATTCCGTTCGAGCTACGAAGTAAATTCCACTTTATAGCTATAATACCCAAATATAGTAAAAGATAAGATAATATTTCTCAAATAACACTGTTCAAGGATGACTTTCTTCTTGACCATTCTATACCCTTTAAGACCTTTTTATTTGAATGGATAAATATAATTTGACAAGTTAACTCTACCCAAAGTCACGTGCCTATAAGGGGCAATCATGATATGGACGAACCGAGGGAGATACCTAACCTACGATTACCCTCGCCTAATATAAGGCCACTTTAATAATAATCACTCCTGGTTTTCATTCAAATCTATCGAAGGTCTAGAGAGTCTAGTTGAATCAATGCTGTGATAAAGCTACTGCGAGAAACAGATAATATTGATAATACTAGCTCATTGAGATGATGATAATCATGGACGGGGGAGAGAAGAAGAAGGGAGAAGGAGAAGTGGGCAAACTCTCTACTATGGGAGGAGCATACTGGCAAATATATGATGCCTAAGGCACTAGGGCCTTAACATCCCCCTTATAGCATGCGACTCTCTTAAAAACTTCTCACCGCTCTTAATATCAAACCCCCTGAATTCCAGTTTACATAGTAAAATTCTCGCAAAAAATGGTAGAAAAACTCTCTCGAATCTTATAAAACGGGGCTTATTAAATCATGCCGTTTCTTAACCATCTATATATAGTGAGTTTATAAATAAATTAAATTGATCTTTCGGTAAAGCCTTCGTAAAACCGTCTACTATATTTAACTTAGTGTTAACCCTACTGATTTAAACCTTACTATCGCTAACTACACTCTTTATAAAGAAGTATTTGATATCAAGCCATCTATTAGAAGTGCGGTAACCCTTCTTATTAAGAAGTAATTACGAATTAACGCTATCGGTAAAGATCTTAATGGCACCTTACTTAGGAAGCTTTAGCTCTCTAGCAATCTTAGTAAGCTATATAGCATCTTTATATAGACGATTAAGCGTAACCCACTCGGTAACTATAGTGGAATTAGTAGTTATAGTCTACTTCCTAGTATACTAAGTGATCGGGTAGCCGGCTAGAAACCATACGTAACCCTCAGTTAATTTATAATCATACTAATCACTATATAAGGCATTAGCGTATGCTATAAAGCGTAAGCTCTACGAGCCGCTAAGCGTAACACTTCGATCTAGATATTTATATAGATATTTAATAACGTGCTATATTACCTAGAGATCTATACGATCAGGCGCTACTATCTTATATTATAGTCTCGTTACCACGAATCTAATATTAGGCCGGGTCTTAATCGCGAGCTAGTTTAGTATACTAATAACTAATTAATAGACGTCGAAGTCATCGTTATCTAGTACGGCGGTAGCGTCGAATCTAGGCTCTCTCTACTTCTAATTAGCTAGTAAAGGGAGATCTTTAAACCTAATGATACTAGTCTTATGAATAATTAACTAAATATATACTGATTAAGATATAGAGATCGTCTTCTTCTAATAATCACGATCTAGTACGTAAGCGAGAAACTATTTCGGCTCACTAAGATCCTTTAGAAGGAAGTCGACGCTTAGCTACTTAATGATCTCGTTAATCTCTATATTAGAAGGCGCGGTAATAATAAAGTCGTCTATATAAACTATAATGATCGTAAGGCCTAGATCGCTAGTGCCCTATTATATATAGATATAAGGGTTATCGTTAAGCGGCTAGAAACCTATTAACTAAAGCTTCTTATTAAGATCATTATTCTATAAAGCTACTAAGTCTCGTAAACCATAAAGAGCTTAGTCTAATATATAAACCTAGTGATTCTTTAGGCGATTAATCTCTAAATATTTAAAGCTAGTTAGCTATCTTATATAAATGGTCTCTTTATCCTTTCTTAAAGCATTAAGGTAAGTAGTAATAAGATCAACTTACCGCTAGCGAAGATTATACACAGTAATAAGCGTAAAGACGATCTTAACCATTATCTCTAAAATAATAGGTACATAGAAGCTATTATCGTTATCACTCTTTAGCTAGAAGTTACTATATACCACCTAGCGGGCTTTAAAACCGTATATAAGGTCTTCATAAGTGCGCTTCACTATAAATCGCTTCTACCTAGGTAGTATATTAATATCTTTACCTCTCGGCTTTAGGATAATAGAATAGGCGTTTTAGGTAAGTAGATTATTGATTTATTACTATATAGCCTATTCCTAATAGTCCTAATACTTAGACTTCTTTACCTACTTATAGGTTTATAGAAGGTTAACGTTATAGGTATAAAGTGGTTTCCTATTAATGATAATTAGATCTATACGCTTTATAGTAATTACCTTATCTTTATTAGTTATAGCGGCGTTAGATATAGCGGTAATAGTAGTAGATCTAGTCCTTTATAAGCCACTAGGTCCTATAGACCCCTATCCTCTACCCTCTATTAAGTTATTACTACCTATTTCCTCCGCTTATTCGATTATATCACGTTTAATAGCGAGTAGCTTCTCCTTTAGATCGTGATAGCGTTTAGGAGGAACCCCTTTATTAGTGCGGTATGATTGATATAGAGGCGGGGGTATAGGTTATTAAATTAGATCGGGCGAAGAGCTAATTAAAATGATCTTATATAGGGTAGTGACTACTAGAGCTTACTAAGTTAAAGCTTATAGGGTAGTATTTACTAGGGCTTCCTAAATCGGCGAGGAGTTAAAAGGAAATTAATACTCTATATATACTGGTTTAATAGAGCTTTCTACTTACTACTAATCTTTTTTAATATCTCCTAAAGCTTACCTAATATCATTTATATCTAGTACGGTTTCGCTTACTTATTAGGTAAGTGCTCTTAGTCTCTCTCTAAATAAAGCCCTCTAATTAATTATAGATGGTACTATTAAGGCTTTATATATCGGTGGGGTCGAAGGAGGCTACTAGATAATTTATTAAGCTAGATATTATATAGGGGTTAGAGATTCCTATTCCTAGATAGGTTGAAGTAAAGGTTTAAATATATTACCACGGATTAGCGCTACCTTAATTACTCGCTACTTTATAGGAATTAGTGCCGCTAGAGTTTTAATCTCTAAAATAATACCCTGGATTATAGGAATCATGATCGTTAAGGGAGTGATAGGTTACTAAACCCTCTATAGGGTAACTAGCTATTAATTAATCTCTATACGTGGCTTCTTATCGGAAGTGAGGGGTAGTAAGGTCGATACTAATCCTAAACTAGATAGATCTTTTAGATTAATCACTAGCTTCTTTATTACGCTTCCTAGTATCTTATTATCGTTACTAGGCTATAGGAAGCCGACGTCGTATGAAACCGATAGTAAGCTTATAGCTAGATTCTAAACCTTATAGATATGACCACTATCCCCCTTATAACCTATTGACCATCCTTTCTATACGTAGGGAGCTATCTTATAAGATTAAACCCGTTTCTCCTTAGGAATATAGACGTACGCGGTATAACCCTATAGTATTAGGTAGGAGAGCTAGGGTTTAGGATTCGGAATACTAAGTTTCCTTCTCTATATAGTAAGTGGCGAGTACCTGGTTTCTAGTTTAATAAGGCGGTTAGTTATATAGGCTACTATATCGAGTATATATAGCTAAAGCTTATCCGGTAAACCGGCATTAATGATAAGTATACGCTAGATACTATTTAGATATCTACTATACCGCTCGGAGACGCTATTTAGCTCCTTAGTGTAGGGAGGAGTTAGCTTAAAAACTATCCCTTTCTTCTTTCCCTATACTATGAATTTAGTAAATTCTATACTATTATCTATACGCTAAACACTAGGGTATCGGCTGGTTATTATCTTGATTCTTTTATAAAAACTAATAAGCTATAGAAAGATCTAATTCTTAGATTAGAAGGTAGGGGCTTTAACGTATCTTATTATATCGTTAACGACTAATATCTAATACTTCTTACCCTTTAGGCCTAGCGGGGATATTAATTAAGTATCGATATAGAATTTCTACGCTACCTCTTTAACTCTAGCTTATAGTTTATAGGAAATACGCTACTATGATTTACCTAGAAAGTAAGCTTTATAGTTAAAATACTTAGTGCTACGCTCTTTATCTTCTCCTAAAATAATTATATGCTTTAAAGTAGCGGCTTACTTAGCCTTACCTATATAACTAAGGCGGTGGTAGATCTTAAAGGTAGTAATAGCTTTACTTACTAGTCCTACTTTATTATCTAAATCTAGATCTAAATTAGAATCTAACTTACTTACCGAATCGTCAATTAATCTATTAGTAGTATTAATCTACTAAATAGTATATATAGCTAGGTAATTTACCTTTAATAGAGTATTCTTTAGCGATATAATAAGGTAAGGCATACTATCTAATATATTAGTATGGCTAATGATATTACCGTCGCTATTAATTAATGTTTAAGAATATATATTATACTTAATATTAAGGTCTTAAAGAAGCTAATTTATACTAATAAGTTTATTATTAGTATCTAGCGAGTAGTATCTATTAATTAAGAAGCATTCTAGCTCTCTATTAGCTATCTTAGCTTTAATTAAAATCTCGCTATACCCCTTCGTTATAGTATAGTTACCTAAATAATCTCTATATATATAGGTAGTTACTAGATTATTATCTTAGTATAAATAGAAGTCATCTATATTGTATATAAGCGTTATATTAGATCTAGTATCGAGAAGCTAGTTATTCTTCTAGCTACTAGTTAATATAGCGATAGTAATTACTATACTAGTATTACTATCCTTTAAAGCTTTAGTAAAGCACTAGATATTTAGGTTCTTACGCCACTTATTTAGAAGCTTCTTAGTAAGATAGATATAGTCCCTAGTATTATAAGGTCTATAAGAATAATATATATAAAAACCCTAATCGTCCTTCTACTTACCTTTACGTTTCTCCCTTACCTATTTATAGATATCTTTACCGTCTAATAGGGAGTTATAAGGCTTGATCTTAGGTTTAGTAGGATCACTAGATAAATCGTTATTCCTATTATTTTATCCTTTCCCTTTTCCTTATCTCTTACTAGTAGATTTGCCCTTCTTATAATGATTATTCCTTACTATATTAGTAGGGCCTTCGAATATTAAGAGCTCGGCGTTAGTAGCGAGGTTATAAAGGTAATTATAGAGCTATTAGTTAGTTAATGAATCTAGAGATAATTATCTAATTTATTTAGTGATAAACTTAACTTTCTCGATTTTATTTACTACTTAATATATAACTTTAACTAAGGTAATAAGTAGAGAGACTTATAATTTAAATCTCTTTATAATATTATACTACTTTTTATAAGTATAAATAAATTTAGAGGTAGAAGTGAAATCGCTTCTCTTTATATAATCCTATTTCTTGATTTCTCTAATTATATTTAATATCTTCTTAGTTCCCCTAACCTTATAAAGAATCTATTAGTATAGTTTATCTACCTCTTTAGTATACTTTAGGTTTTAATAGATTATTATTTATATCTCTTTATTAACCTAATAGTATAGCTAGCTAGCGATAAGTCTTATCTAATACTTCTATCTCCTATATTTAGGATTATAGTTAGTAGGGCGGGGAAGGGTATTATTAATAATCCCCTTAAGTAAGAGGCCGACGAGGGTAAACTAGATCCTAGAATACTATTATTTAATATTAGTATCGTTCCTAGTAAGTTCATACGTCTTTTAAATATTAAAAGCGCTAATCTCTAGTAAATATATACCCTAAGTCTTATAGTCGTCGTTATCGTCGTCTATAGGAGGGGTAGTGGCGCGGGAACGCTATCTTAGTAGTAGGTACGTAGACTATTTATATACCTACTACGAGGTAGTAAGGCCGTCGTCGCCTAAGTTAGCTATAACGTTAGCTATAACGTTAACTAAGGTCGTGGATTATTACTAGGTAAGGTCGCCGAGGTACGGGATCGCTACTAGTCGGCGAGACTAGCTAATCGGATACTTAGTAGGAAGGGTGCCGGGTAGTCTAAAACCGGTAGAAAAGGCTTATAACCTCTAGAGAGGCTAGTTAAATCAAAGCTATGATAAAGCTACTACGAGAAACAGATAATATTGATAATACTAGCTCATTGAGATGATGATAATCATGGACGGGGGAGAGAAGAAGAAGGGAGAAGGAGAAGTGGGCAAACTCTCTACTATAGGAGGAGCATACTGGCAAACATGTGATGCCTGAGGCACCAGGGCCTTAACACGAAGCTCCCTTGAGTATCGCGTTCGAGTCTAGGAGCTTTGTAACGATAGAAAAGGGATAGATGGAAGAGATCAACAACAAGTTGCATTGGCTAACTCGAGACTAGAAAAAAGGAAGAAGAGATACGTATCTATTACCGTAGTCCTGGATCAGAGCCTAAGGCGTCAAGGCCTCAATGATTATATTCCTCATCTCCGTACCACCTGTACTCGAGCTACGCGACAGAAAACCAAGAACAAGGAGTCAAAAGAAAGCCAAAACGAAAGAGTTTTCAAATAAAGCAATTAAACAAAAACCCCAAGGCGTATACCGGATCCCTGTGGGACCCAGTACACGCCCATGTGTGGCTCCAAATCGCCACCTGGGGAAATCGAACCACGAAGCTAGGGTTGTCGCTCCCCAACCCATTTGGGCAATCCCAAATGGGCTGGGGCAGAAGGGGGCCAGCCTTCTTATCTCTGAGCCAGTGGTTCGATTTTTTAGAAGGGAACATTGTCACTGCCCTTTAACATGCGTTGAGGCAGTCGCACCTGCCAGATTAGTCTATAGATATTTGTGGGTCTATCACGTGATAATAATTGTTATGATTGGATGGGCCGGCACGCTAGTGCCAGAACTCAAACAGGCTCCCGAGGTCATCCCGATATCCAGCTCAAGGTCCTGGATCGGATTTAAGAGCCTTATTGGCACTAAACGCTAGAATACAAGAGCGTCCCAGGTAGAAATTCCCGGATGGATTGATCAATCATTACCAAGAGGCATGTGTGGTAAATTCATGGCTGTCTGAGGATATTCAACATTATAATTCATGACTCCTACTTCACTTCCTTCTGTTAATGAGCGCAGGCCAGCAATGCAACATGGAAACTTTTGTAATAACTTCTGTTTCATGTTCTCGTTCTTTGTATTCGCCATCGTGCTCTTGGGATCCTCTGGAGATTGAGCTGGAGTCACACTTGAGTGCTTCCGTCAACGACCTCTCGCCGTACGCCAGAACACCCAACGCGAGGATTAGTCTCCGAGAGGTTCAAGCAGGGGAACCAATTCGCCGAGAGTATTGTTTTTTTATCTGCACTATGTTCACTTTTCTCGTTTGATGAGGGAAGTCAGTTCCGCAGATACATCCTCTTCGACGTAAGTGCACTTTGCAATACCGTTACCACAGCGAAAAGCGAGTCTAATCAGGTCACAGCTGCTGCGAAACTGGAGGGATGCTTTAGTAAAGCTCTTTTGATGAAAGTAATTAAATGAAAACAGACTGACGTCCACAGGTGGGACGAGAACGCAAGCGTCTCGAACGCTTACTGTTTGATGCCTGCCAAGTCCGTCGAGCGCGGACGGAGTATGAAATTGAACTTAGCTTCGCCTATTAAAGTGGAGTAAAGAGATGTTATTAGTTTGACAAGTAGCTTCTCAACGTTCCAAGGTTGAATTGATCGTTTTAGGGACAAGTGGGGACTGAATGGCGTTTTGTGGATTCCACGAGGAACGGGTTCTGGGCACTACCAAGTACAACCCTAATAAGAATGACTGTTCTGGTATATCGAGGTAGCTCTACGTACCGTATTTTCGCTGCTGGGTGGGGCATTCCTTATTTTAGCTGCCGCTTTTATAAGGGCGCTCAGAGTGAGGCTCACTAAGTAAATCTCAGTCCGGACTCGGATTCTCGGGCTCGTCACGTGACAAAGTAATGCGGTCTAATGAACTCTTAATGAGGGCTGAACGTCACGCGAAAAGAATCAATGAAAGATATACAGGGAATTGATGGATATTCTGCAACATACTAGATCTCTTGAAGTCGGTTGCAGCCTGAGGCAATGTCATAACCAACATTTTTACAATACAAAACTATATATATAAACATTGGATCGTGGATGAATCTCAATAAATCACAGAGATCACTTTGTAGTATAAGCATGAATCATATGACATAAAACAAACTCAGAAGCACATTAAAAGCTCTCAAACCCTATAACAAGTCATAGAAAGGAAAGTTGGCGTATCAAATCTACCCCGATTCCGACAATACGGATCCGAATAAGCATTAGCCCACCTATCAGTACTATTGCAATTTTTATTGTTGTAGACAGTGCACCCACCAACCTTAGCTACCCAGGATTGAGGAGAGTCGAGAGTGCCAGCATCGCAATTGGTGTTGGTGCTGCCCCCGTTTGTAAACCATTTGCACGAAACACCCGTCTCCGTGTATTGGCTGCTTAGACCTCCCCGTAGGCTCAGGCATTTATTCGAGAAGCCCACGTTGTGTCCTTGGAGTACGTAATAGTCACCCTTACAATCTTTCTCACTGTACATCGTGAGTGACCATGGATCAACAGCTGTTGCTTTGCTGGTGCTGGTGCTTGTTTTTGTTTTCGTTTGAGATGTTTTCGTTGACTTGGCCGTCAATGTAGTTTTGCGGGTGGAAGTAGTCTTGGTGGTCGTGGGGACAGATTTGGTTGTACTGGTCGATGTGGTCTTGTTAGTGGCTGAGGTCTTACTGCTAGCCACGGGTTTCTGAATAGTTTTAGTTGTGCCAGTAGATGTGGAAGACTTTTTCGATGGAATTATCCCTTTAGGAGGTTGAGCCGCAGAATTGCAAAAGTCCGGAGTCGTTCCACAAAGACCCCATGAAGAGCACTGTTAATGTATCAGACATCAAGCCCAGAGAAAGATTTTCAGACTCTCAACTCACGCATTCATTAGCCGCACACGGATTCAATGACCCCAGTTCAGACCAGTTGTTGGGGCGCATTGCTCCAGGCACCTGGGGGCCACAGACAGCATTTGGAAGCGCAACTGGCATCATGGGCTCTCCGGCACTGAGGCAGATAAAGGTGCCCTGTGATAGATGTCCGCATCCAGACCATGCCCAGCTTCGGGCGTTGTAGGTCTCGATATCAGCCACGGTGATAGAATGCGCTTGAGCAATCATAGAACAAGTTTCACCCGCTTGGACAACATATTTGTAACAAATACCGTTGCTATTTGCTTGAGGTGCAACGGAAACAGCTGCACCTGAGGTCGTTGTCGGACTGAGCGAGAAGATGCCGAGGAGAGCAACAAAGTGGCTGAGGTGGAAAGACCCCATCGTCTGTAGACCTGCTTGAGGGCGTAGTTCTTTTTTCCCCTTCATTTTCGAGGAAGCAAGGTCTATCTTTATCTGTTCAAAGAGGTGATAATGCGCCAGAGTGCCAAGAATAGATGTATGGTTGGATGCGACATTGCCGTGGATGTGAGGGATCTCTTTGAAAGAACTGTGATGCTATTCCAGGGCCATTAGCACAGCACTGGAGCGAATCATAGAAAGGCGCTGCATCCGAAGGTTGACATCCCGGATGTTTTCTTTGTCTTCACGCCGCTCACTGCATGACCTTCCCAGGTTGATTTATGAAGGCTTTGTCTGACCCCCTCGATTCCAGAGGGAATCTTTGGACACCGAGCCACTTCTTTGTAGATGTGTAGGGCTAGATGATTAGGAGGATTATGTTTGTTAGCACCGTATTGTCGTATTCCTACATATTCATCCTTCTTGCAAACCAAGCACCAGGCTATTGATACTATTCGGCCATGCGTAGCTTAATTGGAGCAAACTTTTGGTGGAAATTATTTAAGAATAAACTTCACAAATACGTGTAAGAGACACATTGCCATAGACCTCAAATCGACAATCTGCAAGCCTCAGAATGAAAGATCCCCCGGCCTCGATAAACACGCGCAATACAGTCAAACTTCCTTTGCTGGACAAATCGAGAAACGACTCGTGTCCATGGGGGAACATGTTTTCGACTCTTACTGTACTTATTCGGCAAATCCTCGTTATCAATGGGCTCTCAAATTTTCTCCGACTGAGAGCCTAAGCGCTGACCACTTACAGATAAACATAGTGAGAGTCTGTCACCGTCGAGCCTTCAGAGTGAAAAGAAGCCCTAGGCCTCTCGCGGGTTCCTGTAGGTCGCAACTTTCCACAGTTTTCCTTCCCCAGCCTTGTCCATGAACCCTGTCCAGCTGTCCAGGGTGACACTTTGTTTGAGTATGTGAACCAAAAATACCAATGAGCTCCATGTCATATCAGACGACAACTTGACGACTTCGTCCATCGTGGCTAACATAATAGGATCAGCACAGCGAATTAGCCATCGGCCACAGCTCAACCCGGTGGGACCCAACCTAACCCATCACGAAGATTGTCAAGCTACTTCAGGACCGGATGACCATATCGTCGAATGGATTTCAACATGCCAGGCGTAAAATAGCGTGAAGACCAAGAGTTTCGACTGGTATCTCATTTACCCACGTTGGGAGATTCAGGACAAAATAGTCATGCTGGTATTTGATCCGATTTAGGTCTGGGTGCTTCGCCTGACGCATTTGACCTGGAGAACAGGCACAAAAGACTTTGGCTTAGGAGAGCATTCCGTAATGATGCTGATCTTAATTTTCATAGCCCGTGTCTACCTTGCGTCTCACTGTGCGCGTCTCATCTTCTTGTTCGGGTTGTCGTTTCTCTGTCCTTTTCGCAACATCAACATCATCACCATCTTTGATATCCGAGGCATTGTGAAAATGGTTAATTGGTGGCAGTAACAGCTCGGCCACAAGACGCTGCTGAAAAGTGTGAAAGGGCTCAAAAGGAATCTTTTTCCGCGTGATGATCGGCCAGTTTGTGATGGACGTGGCAGTCTTTGGGGTTTCAATCGCTTCCAGAAGCTGGGAGGTAAATTGAGCCTCGTAAAGATAGATAAAAGCACTATCTTGCCACTTTGCCACGAGAAGACGCGACTATAATGAATGTCAGGCTTTTGGTTTCGCAGAACGAGTCCACAAGTTCATCAATTCAGGGTCAGGGACGTGATCAGTGGTACCCGGTGGTCAAAAAGCGGCACGGGCTGAGCACTAAAGCGGAAAGGAAAGCTAACAGGTGGAAGAAGAGACGAAGTGCACACACAGGTAGGTAGCTCTTGGACATTTTCAAACCAGTTCTCTTTTTTGGATACTATGCTATTTTGATATACGAACCACAAACCTCGTCTTTGATAATGTGATCCACGATATTCTGATGTACTCTGGTACAATAGGATCGCCAACGTAGCTATCTAAATAAATTCTACTGAACCCAGGTTATACCACCATCCGCATATTTAATCCTATACCAAACCAGCTAGGACCCACCCAGTTTATGTATCCACGATATCTGTACCAGATATATACAGACCAGGGAACTAGAGCTCAGAAATTTTCTGTGCATCTTCTAGATCGTTTGCGGAATTGAAGTGATATAGGTAGTGGAGAAGGCGAAAACAATCTCCAACCCAATCAGAAGCTTCCCCAGCTTTTCTCCACATACCACAGACTCAAGACAGGTTCCCCTTATTGGACCGAATCCAGGAGCAAGGGCGAATGTCACCTCGGTACAACTCCTTCATTTGCACAAATCCACCGATTCACGATGTTTCTGTATCACATTTGGCAACTCAGCCGTCGATAGGGCTAGGTAACCCCATCCCTGCAAAGGACGCGCAATTTGGAATGTACAACATAGTGAGTACCTAGGGTCGGAGTACGGAGTAGTGAGGATGCTGTTTGCCTAATGTGGATTGAATTTGAATTTATTAAATGTCTTGGAGTTGGATCTGCAGGTCTGTATAATCCCCTAGTCTCTTTTCCCAACGATTGACATCTCTATATACGAACGGTGAAGCCCAATATCGGCCCGTCCCGGTGATCCCGAAAGGCGATGACAGCTGGATGACTTGGACGAAGTTGGATCCCATGCAGATTATCCAACAGAGTTGGGTAATTCGTGGGGCGATCAAGGTTGATCAAGGTTGATCAAGGATAGATCTATCGAGTCTAAGGGGTTCCCCACCTTGACCGCTACAGGCAAGGGACCCTGGGGTACTCCGTACATTGCTCAGCTTCTTTGTCTCAGGTACGCTCTCGATTTTTATCTTTTTCTTTTCCTTCTTTTTCTCAAAATGTGGAGTGCATAAGATTTGAAAATGATCTTCACACAAACTTGTTAAGCATGGTCAAAGGTTATTAACTGACATGTCTTCATCCAACCGCAGGTTGATACTTTCTCTACAGCCTCAAATCGCCACTTGAAAGTAGTACGGCACTAATCCAGAAGAGAAAAAACTTTCTCTTTTCTTAGCTCAGTCTTGATCTTCTTTTTGTTTCTTCCCTGACCCAAGGTGTTCATTTTTTTTTTTTTTTTTGAACTGAATACAAAGGATGAATGTGAGCTTTGGATTTACATCACGCTTGTCCACGCGACATTCAACAGCATCACTTGTGTCAACTTCTTGACCCTGTTATCTCAAGCCCTTTGAACGCTTGTTTTGCAATCAACATCTTGTCTTTTCAATCCGAGCTTGGCCTGTCCAAACCCAAGATGGAGCCGAAGCTTCCCCAAGGTCTGGTTGCCATGCCAAAAATGTCTCCTAGCGAGGACTTGAATCGGGACATATTAACTACTGGAGTCTACAAAAATCTTTGGCAAGGTAAGATTCCCAACTTTCTTTTGTAAGGTCAAACTAACGAGAGAAAAATAGCCTACTCGACCTCGTACTTGGCTAGCAAAGATGAGACGGAACGTCGCCTAGAGCACCTCTTCTGGCGGATATGGGGCGTGAAACAACTATCAACTAGCATGAATACCCACACTCTAGACCGTCTTATTCTACGCATCAAGGCACCAGCAGAGCTAGTTGAAAAAGAGGTGACAATGCCACCATCAATGCCTGAGAATGGCAACAAAGAAGAACAGGTAAATACAAGTTCCTTCCACGCTGCAGCTTTTCCAATCCCATATTAATTATTCATGCAAGCCCATTAATAAGACTGAGCCTGGCTGCGTCACCGAGACCTGCTCTCTTCAACCCATATTGAAGAAATCACAGTCTTCCTCAGCTGAATCACATAAAACCACTCGTCTCCTTCTCGACACTTCCATCGGCACAAAAATAACACTTGAACCCTCTTTCTCTCCCACCTCAACCATGGCTGCTGAGCCTGGGCCCACTCCAACCCCAGAAACCACGGGCCACCAGAGCCCCAGGAAGACCAACATAGTTGCCAAACCCACCCCAATTCCGGAACCCATGAACCGCCAGGGTACCAAAAAACCCCACCATACTGCAAACCGCAACGGACGGGTCCCACGCCGCCGCGCAGTCTTTAACCGTCGCAGATCCTGGCAAGCATCCGTTTCAAAAACCCCATCTCCCGCACGCCGGCGCTCCGAGCCCACCACGCAAACCGACGAACCGGAAAGCAGCTACGAAGACAGCTACGTGGAGCTGGGTCTACTGCAGCACCTTAGCTTCCGCGAGGAAGAAGACCAAATCGCACGGGATCTGGGACGTGAGATTGCGCCTGATCCGAAACCCACCAAGCCGCCTGTGCCGCTATTTGACGAGGATTTCTACGACGAGCCGGCTATTTTGCAGGCTCCGAGATCAGGAGCGGAGACTTCACCTGTGCCTTTTCCGCGGGCTTCGTCGCTTCGTCGCCCGATGCTGAGCCCCGAGGATTTTTGCAAGATCACGCCGTCGTTTGGTGTTGTACAGAGCCATGTTGAGTTGCCTGGTGGGCCGCAGCTTGTGACTACTGATGATGTTGAGGGCGATTGGACGGATGTCGACGCTATTGGTTCGACTCTACCTGTTTCGCAGCCTTCCAAGGGTGTGGTTGTGCATGAAGGACCTGTTCAACAGACTCCTCCGACGGTGCAGTCGACTATAGCCCCCGTTGTCAAACAGGCTTCTGTACTTTCTTCTGGGATGAAGGGTCTGAGGCTGTGATTTTTGATGTCTTGGGAAAATGGATATTGATCTCCAGGACTACTGTGCCTCCGGGCAAGATACATCGGTCTCGGCTTTGGCCTCTACAGCACCAAATGCACTGTACATTACACTATCACTGCGCTTCATCACGCGATGAATTTCTCAACGAGAATTACAAGAAGCTCTCGATTGACGAGATCTTGTCTTCCAGTTAGTGATGGTTCACGACCAGGCACAGACACATCAGACTAAAGATACGGAAGATTCCTGCAATGCCAGGTCCATGAATAAGGGCATAGAAGCAGATGCAAGCTACTATGGATAAGAATGAGGTAGCGCCCACTTTAGGGCATTGAAGTCAATGATGATCCAAGGATTCGCTTTGAGCTATTTCAAGTTTTCTCTTTCTATGTTTGTACAATAAGCGACGCGAACAAATCGTTGATCTCCACCCACAAGCCTACAGTCAATAAGAAAGAAAGCCTCCTCAAAAAGGAGGCTTAATTGGTTGTATTCGAAAAACGCCATCCGTGATATTAACCAAGAGGACTAGCCACCAAGGCTCCAGAGCCAAGATGTCAGAAACAATTGAACAAACGAATGTAAATGCCAATTCCTCTTCCGCCGACTTTTCCATACTATGCCATCAAGGCATATCCGCAACATGTGTCTCCAGCCCACTATCAAAGCAAGCCATCACACCCACACCTTCCTAATCTAAATCTGATTCCCCTTCTCAGCATCAAACCCAGCCCCAGAAGCGGCCGACCTGCGACTCTTCAACCAGCGCAACAGAACCCAAGAAGAAGTCATGATCCAAAACGCCAAGTTAATAACATCAATCCAAACTGCATGACGCATCCGATTAATCTTCGACGCATCCCCAAGCCCCGAAGTACTCTCCGCATTTCCCTTGGCAGTTCCAGTTCCATCGGTCTCCGGATGCACCCCGATATACATCTTTCCAAAGACGCCGAAAAGCGTCAACCACAGAACCGTAAGCACAAACTCCCACGCAAACTGCGGCAGCAGCAGCGCAGGGTTCTTCGCCGCGCCAACACCGGCCTTCGTCTTACGCAACACGAATGGCAGGATGAGATGGATGCTTGCGGTGACAGTGGCTAGGAAGGCTGTAACGAGGGCGTAGACCCATTTCGAGTGCCAGGTGTTTTTCTCGGAGTGGTCGTAATGCACGTCTTTGCCGTACAGGCCGATGACGGTCAATCCAAAGACGAATTGCAGGAATCGTACGAGGGAGAAGAACATGAAGGCTAGTTTGGCGGTTTTGGTCTGCTCTGGTGGTGCGGTATCGTAGTGGATTGTTGTTCCTGGCGCTGCGCCGGCTGGATACCCGCTCATTGGGTGTTGTTCTGGTTGGTAGGTTGGGTAGACGCCGGCGTCTTGGTATTTTTGTTGGTCTTTTTTGGCTTTGTGCTTTTTGGCTTGCGAGTAGCCTAGTTTGAGAAGCTTGACTGCTACGAAGGACATTTTGATATGCTGGTGTGGATTGGATGTGGTGGTTGTTGGAAGGTGTGGATAGATGCGTAGAATGGATGCTTTGGGTGATGATATGGCGCACAGCGCAAGTATTATGTCCTTCGGAGGGTGTTGGGAAGAGTTGCGAAGAAATGATGGACCGAGTCTCAAGATGGATTCGAGCAGATGTCAAATAAGAGAAATAAAATGTATAGCTTGTGTCTGGGGACAAAGAATGCCTGACGTATAGTGTAGATGAATGTAAATAGGCAAGAACGAAAGAAAGAAACAATGGAAAGAATGACTCTGGTTTCATCACTGATACAGACAGGGCAGTTCTTTATAGACCAGCCCTATTCATAGACCATATTCAAAAAAGATGCATGTTTGTTATATTTTTGGCATCTTCAGCCAGGATGAAACGTATCTTCTCCTTTGGGCCCTGCGCGGTTAACGCTTATACACCTTCCTTGTCTTCTATCCAAAGACACCCCGTCGGGGATCAGAGGATGAAACACCTGAGATCGAAATAGAATGCCCGTCATCCCGTAATACAAAGTGTCAGGTTGGAGCCTGCAGAAATCAGTGGGGTGCTTTAGTTCGCGCGCGCCAACTCCGGTCTGAGGTTTGACTTGGTTTCAGGGCGGCGGTTGCTCGAGATCCAATCAAAATGCTGCGACATTGGTTTTTTTTTTTTTGGGGGATAATTGTACTTTTGAGGTTGAAGTCAGGACGAGAGCATTAACGTCGCGTCCTCGGTTCACAGTCTACTAAGAAAAGCATATCTACTACAGCGGTAGAGGAACGGAGTTAGATCGTCTCACATCTGATTCGGAACATGCATATCGCTCACGGACATTACAATTACAAAGGTAATCAACAAGGGACTCTGTCCAATGGATTGCTCGCCAGTCCAAAATGCTTGAGAGGGGATTTCCTTCCATGCAAACCTCGAGAACGCCTATCAAAACAGCCAAACACCTACTCACCCGATAAAGAAAATGCAATAATGAGATACAGAAGAAAAGTAGCAGCTATGGAGGCGCTGTAGGCTGCTCATGCCGGTCGACTCGCCCCGGAATCTGCAGCACCCTTGATGCCCGGTACAGACGCCGCAATCTTAGGGTGGTTTCCAGCAGGCGGTAATGGAGGTTTGAGATCAGTGGGAGAGGCAGGAGCGGAAGGCGGGATTGGCGACTGTTCATCATCATACTCGTGGCCTTGGTATTCGTCATCGGGAAGAGCTGACCCACCAGCAGAGGAGTGGTCCACTGAAGCGCGGTCGTATCCCTGTTGGTAGGGGTGCTGTGAAGCATTTTTCGAAGCGTTCTTTGTCGCCTTCTTGGTCTTGCGACCCTTCATCTTCGCCTTCTCCAAAAGCCGCTTCTTCTCCGCCAGTCGCTTGCGCTCTTTGCGGTCTTTCATCTCATATTGTCGAATCAAAGCTTCAGGCGGACGCCCGAAGATGCTTTCATACTCACAGAATTCACAGATCCAGATATCTTCCAAGCTCGGAGGATGGTGCAAGTTGGTGTATTGCTGCTGGATCTTGCGTTGACGTGCAGACAGTGCGTATACGCTACTCGGCGACCGTTTCTTTTTGGGGCCTGCCGGGGGTGCTTCTCCACCTTGAATGGGTGGTTGGGAACCAGGTTGACCCTGGTGGTTCATGGCGCTAGTCTGAGTACCTTGTGTAGAGAACCCTCGTTGTTTTTGACTTGCCGGGCCGAGGGGTGAAGTGGGGGAGCGATATGGAATCGAATAATTTCGTTGCATAGCCATGCCTTTGGATGAGTCGGATTCACATGTGAATGTGAACTGGGTCTTGGTGGGTGTGGTATTTTCTTTGTCAAGGAGGCTGACATTGCTGGGACCTCGAGGTGGAGAGGATTGAGTTGCAGCATTTGCAATTGCGGTGGAGATGATTCCTTGGTCAGAGACAGAATCACCTGAGGCAAAAGTTAGTACGCTACAAAAATGTTCAGAGAGTGACGGAGCAAAGTGCATACCAGAAGGACCGGGAGATGACATCAGCCCATCGCGTCGACTAGGGGTTCGGGCATTCATCCAACCATTCTGTGCGTTGGGTGACAACGGATTCCTGCTGCTGCTACGAACAGTAGGACGTCCCAGCCGACCTCTCCCAGAACCAGAGATCCCACTTCCTAGAGGAGACGCGGGGTTTCCACTTCCATAATACGTACCGGTCGAATCACTCGGGGCAGGCGCCGGTGCGGGGGTTGAGTTCACCAACCCCATGCTGGCGAACTCCGGAGACAAGGCAGAATGGTGTCCTCCCAGATTTCCGGGCGTAGGAATTTTTCTTTTTTTCTTGTTGTTCGTATTCTCAAACGCGTCATAACCGTCACCAGTTGAGGATTTCCCTGGGGGTGTGTTGCGAGGGAAACTGCGTGGGTTGCCAGACGTGGAAGGTGACAACGACGATCTCCGAAGTACACCACTCCTGCGAACCACTACCGGGCCGTCTTCATCTCCGCTCTCCAACTCTACTGATGTCTCAAAATTATGAGCATCAACCTCTGGTGACAGTTCAGTCTCCACAGTTTGCTGCACATAAACTTTGGACTCGTTCACAGCTTCTTCGGAATCCGCAGAGACACCGTAAAAGATCTGTGATGCCGGGGGCGTTGGGGGGTAGAAGATGGTCTCGGCGGCATCAGAAGAAAGGCGAGAGCGGAGGGTCCGTTTAGGGAGAGGCCGGATCAGACGATCGGGATAGATGGTCGAGGGTGTGTCAGGGGCCGAGTTGAACACCCCGTCTACATGGCACTCGTCAGTAACTGGGTAACTAGTAGATCTTCTCCTCAAATAGGGAAAGTCCAGATCATCCAGACCAGGAGACCCTGAGCAGACATACTCAATGTAGCTGTCATCATGAAAGTTCTCCAGGCTCGCCATCAACCACCGACGATGCTATGAAAATGATATTCCAGCCCGTTGGCTCTGTCCTTTTATCCCCCGCCACCGTATCTTTCCTGAAGGAGCCAATAATCCAAAGGTCGGGGCTTGTGTTGAGGGTCGGATTGAGAGGTAATGTCTTCAATATCTGTGATCCGCAGTCATGAGCTTTGTTCATTTAAATAGCACACCCCCACAAACGGTACAAACAGCGAGGCCAACATGTGTATCGGATTCCGATCCAATCCCCGCGTTCCTCTGCTGTCCACAACCCCGGGGAGACGAATATCGACCTACCCACAAAAGAGCGCTAGTATTCGGCACCTTCCAAAATCGAAATTGGTGGAACAGAGTTCGAGTATAGAAGTCAGGCAAATCCGAATCCAAATTCAGACCTAAAGTCAGGGCAAATGGACAAATACGGAATTACTAAGAGGGGTTGAGGGAGGTGAAGAGAAAGAGACGAGTCACGGGAATTCAAAAAGGACGCTAACCTCCTTTTGGTAATTCTCTACCCAATGACTTCGGGGATAAGGTGCATTACATTCTGAAGAACTACTCCAAAGACCTGGCAAAACATACAGATCTCAGGTTGGGCTTATTCCCAAGGTACTAGCAAGTATCGTACCTTTGGTTGTCTGGCTATACAACATATAACAGCCTTACACTGATAGTTTCATCACAACTTGGAGAAAACCTATCTGTGATTGTTTCTCAGGAACTGCTGGTACCTGCATTCACACCGAACAGGAACATCCAACAGCTGATCTGAGATATTGGTTGAATTGCTACTCAATTTTACAGATTTATAGGTTACCACAGCCCCAAAGAGTGCAACAAGCCCAAATTGAATGTGATTAGACCCGTTGAACTCATCCGAACGGCTTTTCTCGGTGACACACTTCACCCCTTCGGCCATAAACCTACGCCAAAGCACGGTCCGGACCAACAGGCATAATATGGGAAGATTCAGAAGAATCATTACCATGAATTTCGACTCACAACCAGACCAAGGTGGTCTTGCCGACGCTGAAGACGCGGTCGGCTCGGGGTGATAGGAACAAGACACAAAGGGTCGGAGTCAACCAACTCAAGGCAAAAGGGATTATGTGATATCAGTATGCCTGCAATAAAAACGCAAGCAGACTTAAGACCGGCCCTTTAGGGCTACTCAAGCGTGGTGAAACTTTTTTAGTTCCTTTCTACCCAAGTGCTTCTCTGCGCCATTTCCATTCCTGCATATCGCATCAGGTTATAGAGAGAAATGAATGCACCATTGGTCAGCATTGTATAATGTTTTTTATATCCCGACCTGGTCTCTGTAGCCTCGCAGGCCATTCCATAAATTTGTCTAGTTCTGGTGTAGAAACAACACTCACATAAAAGAATGGGCCACAAAGCCACTATACACCATGAATATAGGGCCAAAAGAATGGCAAACCGCAGATGTAAGAAGTCCTTATGGGTATCTGATAGGAATTGGGGAGGGGAAAGAGGAGAAACACGAACAGAATGCGTGGTGAAAGATTCGCGCGTTGAGAGGCGTCGAGAGCGGGGAAACCGGCGATTGGATCTTTTGGAGTCCCGTTCCGGTGCTTTTCTCCTTCTCTTCTTCCTCCCCGCCATTGCACGGAATCACTTCTCGGACTATGTAGTCATCGGGCTCTTTATCGAGCCTTTTGATGCCTTTATACAAATCCTACTGCGATTCCCAATTGTCCTTGTCCTTTTGACCCTGCACCCTCCCCCAGAGCTCTCAATCGCGCGCAAGAGCTCCCTCGCAAACAGCTTTTTCTCGAGTGGCTGCTGAATCCACACCAGCCAGCGTTTCAAAATCTGTCAAACCGTTATAATTTGTTTTCCAGACGACCTCAACACCCTCTTACAGTCCTCAATATTCCTCCCCCGCCATGTCTCCTCGTCGCTCCTCTCGGGCTCGCACGTCCCAGCCCTCTCCTGCTCTCCTCCAACACACCAAGTCCTCCTCCAGCTCCTCAAATTCCCTTACTCGAGAGAGAAGCACTCGATCGAACCACAAAAATCCTTCTCCCCATGATTCAGCCGGCAACCGCTCTCAGTCCATCGATGATGCTGAGAGTGGCTCGAAAGACATTCCACACACACGGCAGCGGCAGCGCGCCCACGACGACGACGATGATCCACCTCGTGAAGAAGATGAGGATGACCTTGAAGACGAGGAAGAAGAAGTAACTCGATGTCTATGTGGTCAGCAAGAATATCCGGGCTTGCCTCCTTCTCGTCGCGAGGCCCTCGGTCGCGGCACCATCAAGCTAGAGTCGGGACAAGTTCCTGCCGATCTATCTGATCCTATGTCCGATGAAATTGGGAGCATGTTCATTCAATGTGACTTGTGTAAAGTCTGGCAACACGGTGGTTGCGTTGGAATTATGGATGAAGCAACGAGTCCTGACGAATATTTCTGCGAGGAGTGCCGGAAGGATTTGCACTCGATCAAAGATGAACCTCACGGGTGAGTTAACAAGCTCGTTCTTATTTGCATTACCCCCCTCTCTTCATCTCTGCTTTTTCCGTCGATTTGTTTTTTTCCGAGTTCATGCTATGGTCTTGCTACTTGGAGGGGCTGCTTTTCAGACGCAGCTCCGGGCACAACCACTTCCTCCAGGAGTTTTGTGATGCAAAATACTCATTCAATGCGGCGCTATTGAACTTTTCAAAGATTATAACACTGACAATTCCTCAGACAACACTCTTCTACCTACCTCCCCGTTGCACCAGAACCAGTGCCGCCGCCGCCACCACCACCAGCACCACCAGCACCAGTGTCAGCGCCAGCGTCAGCACGAGCTCCTTCAACGGCGCCAGTCGCGCCAGCCGCTCCACTCCCTCCAGTCGTCCCGACGGTGGAGCCTTCTCCTGCCCCATCCTCTCGTGCCTCTTCGATGGAAACATCGCGGCGTTCCAAGGATCCCAGGTCCCGGAACAGCGAGAGTGCCGCGAATGCCAAGCGGCGATCAACAATGAACAGTAGGGATGCTGCTTACCACGAAGAAGAACTGATTCGACGTGCAATTGAGGAGAGCAAGGTGGACACCAAAAGCAATGCGGACGATACAGAGACACATTTGGGCAAGCGAAGTCGAAGTGACAGCGTGACGTATGTAATCTTGGATCCTTGAACAGATTTGGGCTCGAATTTCGTGGCTGACCATTTATCTACAAACAGAGAAACAGCAAAACGTCCGCGAACTACTTCACCATCACCCGGTGCCATCTCGAAGCATAGCAATCCTGCATCTCACCCGCCGTCTGGTGATGAGGCCAAAGAAAAGCCCGCAGTGAATGGCACCCGAAGACAGAGAGCTATGTCCCGGGGCCAGCTCGACAAAGAGCCTGCAAAAGATCCTACTGAGGGTGAGGCAGAGGCTCCTGAAGCAGCAAATCGCCGGAAAGATCGATCAAACCGGCGAAAGGGAGATGGTAAGTGAACAACCAATCAATGTGCAACTGTCCACTTTCTGACTATAATATAACTACAACAGAATCCGAGCTTGAAGTCGGGTCCCCAACCAAGACTGCGCCACCTGAGCCTGAACCGTCACAGGCAAGCCCCAATACTCCCACTCCCCAAGAGCCCACGCCTGTTCGTCCGTCAACCCGCAAGTCCGGTCGACCTCCCGCTCGTCGTGGCCGCGTTGGGCGAAACCAATATACAAAAGATCGAGACACCAATGGGAATGGAGATTTTGGATACATGGCGAACTCACCGCGCCGCGGGCACTCGCACGAAATTGGCGGAGACTCCCCACGAGTCGGATACGGTGTTAACGGAACACATCTCAACGGCGGGGAGTCAGGCCGGCCAAGCAAGCCACGCCACATGCACCCACAGCGAACAACGATGAACGAGATGAAACGCCGAGTAGCAGCCATCTTGGAGTTCATTTCACGCATGCAAGTGGAGATGGCCGTCGCCGGAGAGAACTCCTCGACGCCTTCTGGTAACGGCGACCGGGCCCAGGGACTTCTTTTGAAGAGCATGGTCGATCAGATCGACAGTGCGATGCCTTCCGTGCGCAGCGACGGCGGCGAGTCCGGCCCCGCAACCACAGATGGCGGCTACGGCGAGTCCACGAACCACGAAAAGGATTTCAAGGAGCTCAGCAGTGTTGAGATGATGGACGTGCTTACTCGTCATTTGCTCAAATGGCAGCAGGAGTACGGCAAGTTCGGAGAACGGTAGTCGTTTTCACGACCACACAGCTGGTTCTTTTCCTCTTGTACTATCTCATCTTTTGAGCTTGACCGTTGCTTCGCATCACGATACCCATCTGAATTTGCTTTTTGCGTCCCACCGATGTACACTAGAGCGCATACTAAATGCTTTTTTTCTTTTCTTTTTTTTCTTTTCTCTTCTCTTGTGTTTTCTCGTTTCATTCATACCTGTCCGGCATCATGATCATGCTCGAGAACAATGATGGTGTGTCTAGCTCAAGGGGACTATTTGTCTAACCTGGCTTTCATCCGCCTTGTTTCCTTTATCTTTCAACCTGGGATCCGCGCTTTGCTATGACTGTGATCTTTCGCTGCTTGGTATAGTCTATCTTCCAAGATTTCTTTTCTCCTCTCGTCTGGCTTTTGCCAGTACCTTCTGTTTTTTTTTTCTGGCGTTCGGGTTTGTTTCTAAGGTGTTGGGGAAAAGTCAGGGACTTTATATGGCCGTTCGTGTAAGAAATCCTCTCTTTTTAATGAGAAGAATCACTGCTCCTTTGAGAAGTACAATATAGACATACAGAGTTCTAAGTTTTGTCCGGAGCTATACCTGCTATACCCTATAGCCACTGAATTAGCACCTGATAGGAGAAGTCAATTAAGTGCTTGAAAGAAAGCTATTTGCATCTAATTCGCCGGTAGTTTCACTTGGCTGACAGGCTTGGCCGAATAATTCATTTGTACGGAGTAGACTGAAGTATTATGGACTGTATGGAGTATTCCGTACCTACATGTAGGTATGGTGGTCTCGGGCATAATTGCGAAACCCCCGACTATATTTAGGGTCTCAATGCATGCAGCTCAACTAGCTACCCTCAGTAAGGTGCATGTTACAAGTTATATGCAGCGAACACGCTCAGGATCGAGTACGGAGTACTCCGTACCTTGATTGAGTATCCACCCACGGCTTTAGGGCTTAAGGCTGTACGGAGTATTATAGCATGGCTGGATTTGGAGGTCCAGTTACGGCGTAAGGGTACCTAGGTACTCCGTACATTATAGGCAATTGGTGCCCGCTTCATGAGAAAATGTTGTACATTGTACATCAAATTGTGGAAAACGGGTCAGATAACCAAATACCCAATTGATTGGACACTATCTAATGATGATGATGTGACTTAAATGAAGACACGCGTCTGGGATCACTGTGTCCAGATGTCTCATCGCGATTGACAAGCAAGCACAAAAGTACCAAAAATACACTCTGTAACCTAGGACACAGCTCCCAGCCTCTCTTGCAAAAAAGAGGGTCTAGACACGAGCTGCATGCGCTGGCTGGCTGGCGCCTCCGGTGGTTGGGCCGGGGCTGAGGAATCAAAAAGAGGGTCTGAGGATCTCGATGAATCACATCTCAGTGGAGAAATGTGCATTGAGCATTGAGCATTGAGCGGTACGTAGGATTGTTACGAAGGACACAGCATTTACTCTGTACTGTAGTGCACATTGATGTGGGAATACTGTACTCCGGGCTCCGTCCTCCGTGTTATTGTACGTGCTGCGTTGTCCACAGTTTCGGATATGGGCCAATGGCTGTCCCAATCGCGCGCCGTGGCAGAATGAGCGCCAAAGGACACTTTTCAGGCCGAGGAAGTTACAGTTGAACGTGTCTCCGCAACCCCAATCCAATTGTGCCGATGTGATGGAGCCAAACACGATCGGCGCCAAGGGGACCCAGATGTCCGATTCGACCCGGAGGTTGCTATGGTGATGAACGCAGTGGCGCGTTGACGATACGTGCAGGCTGGCCAGCCCCCTCCATGTGAAAGGGCCCGATGTGTATTGCTGTTGTCGGGGTATCCATCAATAATACATCGATAGCGAGATGGTGCATTTTTGGATGACCCCTTTAGTGTGATATCAGAGCAAGAGAGAAAGAAGAATTCAATCGTCACGCCATTGGAGAATCTAATAGGAGCAAATTCACATAGACACACAAAGGCAAGGAGAAGAAATGAGAAACCTCGGTGATCAGCAGAGGCCCCAAAGCGGCAAGGCGGCGTAAACAAAGATGGCATAAATAATCGTGACACTTGCCAGCTGCATTGCTCTTCTTCCTCTTCCTCTTCCATTCCTAAGATCTACCATTCTCCAGCTTAAGCTTATCCCCCTCCATTCCAATCATCTATAATCTTTGGATTGAAAGAAATCTTTTCTTTTTCTCCTCCCCCCAAACTCCGAGAAAGACTTCCCCCTCAAGTCTTTTCTTGTCTAGTCTTTCGAGTTGTTTCACGACAGTTCGAAAGGCATTCGAGAAAAGACGCTTAGAAGTCCGTCAATCTGGACTTTGACGCCCGTGTCCCTATCCCCTTCAGTGTCTTCCCGTCGTCGTACCGGAGTGACGCTGTCTCTGAAACTACTCAGACGAGAGTAGAGGGAGAAGTCAATTTCGATCGTACTTCGCGCGTCGAACGGGAAGATACTCGAGGTTCTGCTCCCCTTCCCGCTCCTGTGAGAAAGGAAGAAGTCGAGTTCCGCATTCAAGAAGAGCGTCCGCGCCCTCAAGAAGAGCACCCTCAGTACACGCAGCAATCGCAGCAGTACACCCAGCAACACTCCCACCAACACTCCCAGCCCTCCTACAACTACGCCCCCGAGGTTGAGCTTACTCGTGAACGGTATGTACTAGTGGTTTTTTTTTTGCTTCTGCCTTTTCCCCCGTTTTTCCCTTGTTTTCCTTGTTTTTGCTATTTTTTGTCGGTGTATCGCTGCATCTCGCTATGATTTGCGGTGTTTCCCCCCCCCAGCCTCTCCAGATCCACTCGGAGTGGAGCCGTGCAGCTGAACTATCACTATTTGTTGTGAGATCTCCTATATGGGTTTAGAGTGGTTACGGATTTAGTCCCGGACTCAAATTACGTGTCACCCAAACCCACTCCACCCCAATTAGCGGTGACTGGCTTGTTTTGTTTATATTTTTATGGCACCCGTGCATGTGGGCTGACACCTTTCCCACAGCTACCCCAGTTACCAACAACCTTCTGTCGACTACGAGGATCGTACTCAAGTCTACGATAAAGTCGTCGAGAATCAACTTGACATTACTGAGCGAGACTACCGTGAACGTACCTCTCCCTCTTACGACCTCGACGTCTCTTACGACCGTCGTTATCGTCAACCAGTAGACTCTGCCTACGGTTACCAGTCCAATTCAGTCGACGTCTCGTACGACCGAACTTCTCAGCCTCAGACCGACTCTTACAGAGCCGACGACGTTTATCTGCGTGAAGTTCAGCCCCGTGCTAGTTACTCCACTCTCTCCACTCCGACCCAAGTAAAGGTCTCCAAGTCCACTACCCGTGACACCGCCCCTTCCCGCAAAATGGGTTACTACGACGACGACGGCCAGTACCACTCTTTCCGCCGTGGCGTTGAGCGCGCTGCCGACCGTGTCATGCACCCCTTCTCCCACTCTGATCGCGAGGAGTCTCACGCCGGCGAGGACGTCGTCCCCGCCCGTGAGAACGTTCGCATCGTCGAGCCCCGCAACCGCGGTGCCTCTGGCGAGACCGTCCCCATCCCCTGCCACTTCATTCGCGTCGGCGACATCCTGATCCTCCAGGGCCGCCCTTGCCAGGTGATCCGTATCTCGGTCTCCCCCAGACCGGCCAGCACCGTTACCTCGGTGTCGATCTCTTCACCCGCAAGCTGCAGGAGGAGTCCAGCTTCGTCTCCAACCCCTCTCCCTCCGTGGTTGTCCAGACCATGCTCGGCCCGGTCTTCAAGACCTACCGCATCCTGGACCTCCGTGATGATAACCGTCTCGTCGCCATGACTGAGTCTGGTGATGTCAAGCAGGCTCTCCCTGTCATCTCCCAGGGCCACCTCTTCAAGCGCATCAGCGATGCCTTCGCTGACGGCCGTGGCTCTGTCCGTGCCCTTGTCATCAACGACGGTGGCCGTGAGCTCGTCGTCGACTACAAGGTCATCCACGGCTCCCGTCTGTAAATTCTTTTTTTCTCGGTTTTCTCCTAGACGGGGTCTGGATACGCTTGAACCTCATCCATGGTGTGATGAATAGTTGATTACGTTTATTTTCCTTTTGCTTGTGTGATTTAATTTTCCTTTGTATGACGAATCTCATGTATGCACCTCTGTTTGTGTGCAGGTTAAAATGTGAATGGATTTATTTATCTTTATTCAATCAACCTTGACTCCTTGTAACTATCCCACAATGCAACAATCAGGGCCATGTCCACTCTTGTTTCTGTGCTTTTTTAGCTCATATTGAACTCGGGCAGAAACATCTGCATATATAATTGGCTTGGCCGAGGACCTACATACAACATGTGGAGGGAGTACTTCGTGCATATTCTCGATTTTACCGACGTTTCAACACGTCTTTCCCTGAGTCAATCAAAGCCACCCATTCCATACGTACCTTGAGTCCTCCATCACCGCTTGCATTCTCGTTCGGTAATACAAATGTTCACTTCACTGTTGTACAGACATGGTCCCATATCCCCCTATCCACACTCAATGATACATAAATCGACTTATTACCTGAGAACCCCCACAGCTTGCAGCTTGCATCCCGCAGCCTGCTTTCGCAGGCCGGGATCGACTACATACTGAATCGGCCAGAGGTCTAGACCATTTTGGCATCGCCCTCGGACAAGACTTCACCGTTTCTATCCGTCACGAATGAACTCTTAATGAATACATGCACCATTCATTGGATCCCACCAAGCTTCCATGAAATCATTGTTTATAGATCAGCGAGTAAAGAAAAGCAGTCGAATTGAATTCCACATCTAAGAACTCAGAACCAGCACAGTACGTTTCAATGTGTATATTCAGAGCATTGCTGGCCTGGATAAATTATATTCAAACTATTATGACGGATAGTATTCCGTTCATTGACTAAATCTATGAGAATCAAGTCTGAAAAAAACACCCAAAACGACACAAATCATCTCGTGTCTCGAAGATCACCGAGCCAGCATAAAGGACATGGCGTAGTATAGAAAACGAGAGACAATAATACAGAGGTGGGAAGAGAAAAAAAACGAGGGTATCAAGGAAGTACACAACTCCAATGGGGTTCATCAGAGATTAGAACAAAAGAGTGAAAGAAAAAAACATAGAGGGTAAAAGGGTGAAGACCCGTTGAAGCCAGACCCTCCCAAAATGAGCGAGAAAAGTGGGATGGAGGCCACAGCGAAAGTGAAGCTGGCCAAAAAAAAGAAACAGAAAAGAGTATGGAGAGCCAGAAGAAGCAAACCAAAGGGCATATATCAGTCATTAGAGATTAGATATCGTTGAAGATAATATCAATTTTTTCGAAGACAATAGGAGCCATCGTTGTTGTAACATCGTTGTTGCAGACCATAGGTCTACCATCTTCCATCACGGAAAAATGATAAACAAAGCGATAAAAAGAGGATATGAAAACAAGGGTATTGGGAGACACTTGAACTAGAAACGTGCAGCATCGTTATTGAGCAATCGTCTCATATCAAAGGCCCAAAGAAAAGCCATCTCAGGTCTGTAACACGATCAATCACGTAGACCAAATGCCTTGCGAAGAAGAGGGAATCGTTTCTTTCGTCCAGAGCCAGCGATGACGACGTCGCGCGCCGAAACTCCCTGCTCTTCGGGGTTTGTTAACTCGGAAGTGGCATCGATGTTTGGATCTGGCCCGTCGCGGAGTGCCTCAGCTATAGTTTCAACTTCAGATGCCCTGCGATCATCATCCCCATTGACAACGGCGGTTCCATCACGGGTTGCAGCTGCATCATCTGTGGCCGATGTAGGGTTCTGAGTGCGGAGAGTAGAAGGCAGGGCGCCGCTCGATTGATCTACAATTGGCTCTTCGTCCTTGGGATCCGGGCGGAGGGGCCAGGAGTCCGGTCCGGTCGACTGGCGTTTGGAGGTTTTCTTCATCAGCTTTGACGAACGAGTGGGCTCGACATTTCCAATGGACCCATTCATCATGCCCTCGTTGCGTAATTGATCCCGTTCTAGGCGTGAGCGCTCCAGTGGCGTATCTTTCCGCGAGGGACTTTCAACGTCTGTTTTGCGAACTCGATGTTCCGATTCTTTGGATTTTTTGAGGCCAAGTCGGGTGAGGAGTCCTGGCTTCCGACGGGGGGCGCCATGATGAACTCCTCCAAATCCCTCTGCGACATACCACGTTGTTTGGCCACAGCTGCAATTCCAGACATGTTCTGTACGTTTTTTCCGCGGGACCTCGGTGGGGAGGTTATCGACTGGGATGCAAGCACTGGCTGTGCGTGCTGTCGAGTGCCTTCCTCTGAACTATCCTCCAACTCTGTCGAGTCACCGTCATCGGCGCCTTGGGGGCGGGGGATGCCTCGAACAGGGCGGAGCTTATTGCTTCTGGGCTGATCTTCATCGCTGGAATCTGCGAACCGACTGGTAAAAAATTGGGGTCGGCCTTCATCCTCGTCATCGGAATGTTCGAACCGGGTCGCGCGCCCCGATTTGGGATGAGGTTTCGTGAACTTCGCTCTCGGCGGTGCCTTCTTATTCGTCGAGAAGAACGAATATCGTTCACCTGCAGCAGGCCCCCGAAGTGTCTTGCGCATTGTGCCATTCGAGGAGCCGGCTGAGAGAGGTCGATGGTCAAGAGGAGACTCGTTACGCTCCGTTGGAGAAGAGGCTTGAACATGGGCACCAGCAGCGCTAGATCTCATTGTCCGTCGCAAGGCTTGGTGGTCTCCACGCGGAGAAGAGCGTTTGAAGCTGCTTGAGGAGTCACTCCCATTCGACATTGTCCGGCGCAGACTGTTAGGAAAACCCGATTGGCCCCCTGATTTCTGGAAAGCCGGAGCAAGAGACACTGGTCGCGGCTTATTCTTGCCCGCTCGCGGAGAAGTGTCGTTGCTCGACCATCGAGGATCCTGTGTACGAGACGCACCATCCACGGCCACAGACACGGGCCGGGTTCGCATGGTACGCTGAGCCTGAACATTGCCATTCTGAGTAGGCGCTTTTCCAGCTTGGGACTTGATTGGCACAGGCGCGTACGCAGAGTCCAATCCATGGCCGATCGAAGAGCCAGCGGATTCCGCCACCAGTCGGTTGACCGAGTCTTGAGTCGGTGTTTCCGAGCGCACCGTTTCAAGTGGCGGATCTGTTACAGCTTCCGAATGACTATCGACGATTGCGGCTCGACTGAGAGGCTTTGGTGTGGCATCCCGAGATTCGCTCGTACGCTCTGGAGCTGGCGTTGACCGAGCAGCTGATCGGCTATCGACGATGGCATTAATTGATCCAAACCCATCGCCGTCAATGTCCTCCGCAGCATCACTGTAGATGCTATCGCCAGACTCCTCCTCGGTGTCCACGTCGTCCAGCTTGGGAATGGCACTCGCCACAGTTTGAGTTCTAGCCTTCTTTGCAGTCGAGTCAATACTTCGATCTGAGCCAGACGGCGGGAACCCTCCTGGAATCCTAAATTGGTCCATGCTGGATCTCTTAAGGTCGAGACTTTTCTTGGATTGATCTATTGGGGGCGTGGCGGGCTCAACGGCAATCGCAGGCATAGATAAATCTGAGCTTATGCCGGAATATGGCTGTTTCCCGTTGACACCACTGATGAACCCGGCAGGCTCCAGTTTCGCCGCTGAATTAATGTTTGGATGAGAGGTAGGCGACGCGCCGTTGACGGAAAGCTGCTCCAAAGTGCTCAAGTTCCGCGGCTGGAAATATTCTTTTTGTTGCGTCTTGGGTATAATACTTGCGAGGGCGTGGTCATTTGAGAAAGACATGTCTGGCTTTGACGGCACGTCAGATTCAGATGACGATGAGCTGGACTCATTATCACTGAAATCTGGGATTGGCGACCTTTGAAGACCACCCCCTCGGCTGCCCCGAATGCTACCGAAAGAGGGAAGAGCTTGCCGTGGTTTCATGACCGCATCCCACTCTTCGTCATTTGCAAGCTCCGATGGGAACTTCTTCTTGCTTACACCAGGCCAAGTTAAATGAGACTTGGATTTATCGCCGGGTGGAGAATCAGGTGTGTATTCTTCCGGCGAGGTAGGAGGGCTGGCTGCCACACCAACAACCTCCGCCTCATCATCGAAACTGACTTTGGCAGATTTCTTCTTGCCGCCGATCCGAGGAGCTTCGTCTGAAGCCACCGAAGTACCGTCTGACAGCTCGCTTGGTGGTAAGGCTCGACCGGTTGCACTGGCCCTTCTATCGGGCGATAAAGAGGTTCCCCTTGGATGTTTGAGAGCTGATTTGGCAGGAGACACTGATCTAGGCGGAGGCTGGTGAACATGATCATCGGCACCTGCTATGGAGAGCAGCCTGGAGAAACGAGTAGATCGACCTGGGCTGGACTGGCCAAATTGTGGCTGCTGCCCTATTGGCAACTCCGATGAGGGCGACTGGGGTACTGGCACCGCCTCAACGTGATCCACCGTTGGTGATGCACTTGTCAGCCGGTCGTTATCTTGTCGTAAATTGGCATTTTCGACACGTATATTGTCATTCTTGGGCTCCTCTTCTTCTCGAACGGTGGATGGCCACCGTTCAGGAAGAACTCGAGGGGATGGGTGTTCTCTGTCCGCGCCAGAGCCCAAGACAGGCATTGCATTGCCAGTATATTGGTCTATTGAGTCAGACTCTTTAGGCATATGCTGCGTCTTCGTAGTCCGCGATTTTGCAGCTGGACTCTCATTTTGCGAGCTAAGTGCTTGAGCTGTAGCCGCTGTAGCATTGCTCAGAGGCGCGGATTTTTTTGCAACGGGGCTTCCATCTAGACCAGCAGATGGCTGCGTGCTGGGCTTTCTCGTCGCTGTTTTTTCAGGCTCTTGGGCAATGGACTTTTGAACAGCGCCATTCAGTCCCATTGAATTGTGCTCAGTCATTGCAACCGGGGAGGTAGATCGAGATCCCAAGGGATACGAGAAATTCACCGAGTTGCGACTCGCCGCTCGTTCCAACTCCGGCACCGTCCCAAGGCTAGTCACGCGTTCGTGTGTAGCGATCTGAATCGGGGATCCTCGGCCCTGTTGGCGATCCATGGCTCTGGCCCCAGCGCGCGGTGGAGACGATGGAGACGAGCGCATTGTCGGCTCCATACTCATCGCACGGCGATTTGGCTGTTTGCGCGGGGTGAAGTGGGTGGGCAGGGAAGGTAATGGGGGCACATCGACCGGCGCAGGGACAGGTCCCGAACTAGTCGCGGGACGATGGGGGGACTGATCACGGAACGTGCGTGCGCTCATCGAGCTATTGCTGCTGGAGCGACGTAGCGTGTCACTCATGCTGGCTGAGCGACGAGCGCCAACGGGGTTGACCTGCGAATGGGACGAGGCGCGTCGCTGGACCATGCGTCTTGTCTGGACATTTTCGACGGGGGTCGGGGTGGGTGTGGAGTTGCGGAGCGCTGCTGCTGCCGCGGCGGACGACAGACTCGCCCCGGAGGGCTGGGATCTTAAGAAGGCATGGCTAGCGGCGGACTGGGCGGATTGCGCGGCGGGTGAGGAGAGTGGCTAGTGGGAAGGAAGGGGAGCTGTCAGTTTCATTGTCATGCATAGGTTGCAGGTACCCGTTGGATTGCATGTACGATGGGACCGATACCCCATTGTTAATTAGGAGGAGACCCCTATAGTATTCAACGCGTGGGACATACCTGGTGATGGGCAGAGGCGCTTCTCTTGCGACGACCGAAGACCATTGTTCAAGCACACTCCTTGGGCCTTTGGGGAACACGGGACTTGAAGGATTGGATGGCCGAACACTGCTGAATGCAGCGTCGGGATCCGAGATTGAAATGGATGAAGCAGAGGTGGATCTTTTGAATGATCTTCCGATATGATGGATAGATATATGATTGTCGTGAGATTGATGGGGAACCGAGAAGTTGAGAAGCTGGGAAGTTGAGGGGGAAACAACAAATCGGGAGGGACGTCAATAACCAGTCAGGGAGGTCAGATACAAAAGGAAGTCTAGGCAAGGAGACCAAAAGCAACAAAAAAAAATGAGAGCAAAAGGGAACGAAAACCTGAAAAAGATCGTAAATTGGCAGATCCAGCAGATCCGACAAGATCGAGACGAACTTGCGTCATGACTTTCTCCATCGAAATGGGTCAGGCACCACTTTTTAGCGCTTTGGCTTGGAGTTCGTGAGCTGGGACTTGATTTTGTTTGATCTAGAACACTGGACTTGAAACCTCACGATCCTACAACATAGACTCCTATATATTCCTCTACGTTATATATAATCAATCTCATCCCAATCACCAAATGACTCTCCCACCCCTCCCCCTCCCAACAGGCCTAACCAGCCGCAACATCCAAACCAAAGATCTAAACATCCACATCCTAGAAGCCGGACAAACCCCAGAAAACAACAGACCACTGATAATCCTGCTTCATGGCTTCCCAGAAATAGCCTATTCCTGGCGCCGCGTGATCCCCAAGCTAGCAGCAGGCTTCCACGTCGTCGCCCCCGATCAGCGCGGCTTCGGCCGCACAACAGGCTGGGACACGCGCAATCACGCCGAGGTCGACTTAGCAACATTCTCACTGACCAGTCTAGTGCGGGACATTATTCTCCTCGTACATGCGCTAGGCCACCGCTCAGTGCGCTGCGTCGCTGGCCACGACTGCGGCGCTGTGTCGGCGGCCATGTGCGCGCTAATGCGACCGGATTTCTTCCAGAGCGTCGCGCTCATGAGCCATCCGTTTAACGGGCCTCCGGAAATGCCGTTTAATACTGCGACAGAGGATGTGCAGCGCGCTGGGTCTGATAAGGCCCAGCCAGCAGGCGGTGCTGAAGGATCGGCTGTTGCGGCGAATGTTCATGAGGAGCTGGCGGCGCTAGGGCGTAAGCATTATAAGTGGTATTATTCGACTCCAGAGGCTGGGATGGAGATGTCAGATCTTGCGCCTGCGGATATGCATCGCTTCTTAAGGGGATACTTTCATCTGAAGAGTGGTTCGTGGGCGGGGAATCGGCCGCATCCCTTGGAGAGATGGTCTGCAGCTGAGCTTGTCGAGCTGCCTGGGTATTATATCATGCCGTTGGATGAGTCGATGCCTGCGACAGTGGCGCGCGATATGGCGCTTGAGCTGTCCGATGGCTTGGACTCGCACTCGTGGCTGCCGGATGAGGAGCTTGCTGTTTATGCGGGTGAGTATGGACGTACGGGCTTCCAGGGCGGACTGAATTGGTATCGTGTTCGCACTGCCGCAGGAGGTCGGTATACAAAGGACTTCGATGTCTTTGCCGGGAAAAAGCTCGAGCCGCCTTGTGCTTATATCTCGGGCAAGCTCGACTGGGGAAACTACCAGGAGCCTTGTGCTATCGAGAAGATGAAGAACGGAATCTCCTGTGCTGACTTACGTATCTTTCGGCTTGTAGACGGGGTTGGCCATTGGACCCCCCAAGAAACCCCAGAAGAGGTGGCGCAAGCGATTTTGGATCTAATCGGAGGTCTGCACGAGTAAGATGTACATACATTTGCATATGCGCAACACCACATAGCACGACTTGGTATATGCGATTATGATTTACGAAAGAACTACATTTCTGAATGATCATCATAAATTTGACAGGTATATTCGTTCTGTAGAACTATAGATTTGAAACCCAAACACCAGTCAACGCCAAAACAAAACCCATAGCATCAATTATATAGTTCAATGAAGACATGCTGTATCATCAGCACTGATTTTGAAGCGTCATGGATTTATGAAACCAGGGGTATGGCGCAGATGAAAGAAAAGCCCTAAGCGCGCGCAAATGCAATCAAGAAAGTCAGACTTCTACATGTACACGCCAAAGGCGACCGCCAATAACAGTGGCACGACTGCCGCAGCCGACAGTTTCGGAGGCTGTAGCATTGCAGCACCCGAACCGATGGAACTGGTGGTGTACATGTACTCAAAGCTAATGGCGGACGAATTGAAGCAATTGTCGCGAGTAACCGCCTCTACAGATGCATCACCGTCTTCTGCGAACTCAATGTCCACGCACTAGAGATCCAAGTCAGTACATTGATTGCCATATCAAGGAATGAGGAGGGGGGCAATGGTACATACGTTGTACAGCGCAGCGCCGTGCTTAGCAACTTCGACCACCTGTATAGTGGCGTAGTCACCAGGGCTGACACTAATGTTGGCGGGCAAAGGAACCTGGGGTAGACACACGGTACCCGGGTAAGGGTTGTTGGTCGGGCCGACGATCTGGAATGGGGGAACGACCGGGTGGCTCATGTTCTCGGGGACCTCGCCGAACCCGAGATTGACATAGATCAGGGCGTTCTGGTGGCCTGGGAACCATCCTGGCTGGAAGGCGACAGCACCACCGCTGACAGGCCACTTGGTCCGGTTGGTCGATTGGGGCATACCACCACCTTCAACACAAGAATCAGTAAATGGTCTCTAGAGGTAATCGGACAAGTGTTCATGCTTACAGGGATAGATCCATTGCATGCCATACGGGAAGGTGTATGAGCCATTTTTCACATCGTAGGCAACACCGAGACCATCAGCTTGCGAAACGCTGCCGTTGGTGTGGAGGTTGTTTCCCCGATATCCGGGATATGTGATGACGGTGTGAGCGTGCGCCAGGCTCAAGCAGAGCAAGACCAGGACAGACATCCATCGCGATGTCAGCTGTGTGAAGCTCATGGTGAGATATGCCGGCAGTGACAGTGACAAAAGACTCCAGGTTAAACACGAATTATCCTGTCGCCGAGCGAGACTCCGACTTGGCTTCTCTAGTAAGAATGTAGCAGGCTGGAGAGTGAAATGGATGTTAATGGCAAAAGGATACCAAAATCACAGAAGCTCCAAGACCAAGACCAAGCCATGATTTTCGAGGGCTGGTCAGTCTTTTTGAGGGGGCGCCGGTCATCACTTGGGCGGACGAGTCAAAACCCAGGAACGCAGATGTGACCAAGACTGCAGGCAAAGACATCTGTGAGTGGCTCCGTATAGTGATGGAGAGCAGGGATGGCCTGGGATCACCACATTCCGCTGCAAGTGCCATCACTTGAAGGCCGATGCTGCATGGTGATTTGCTGAGTGGCCAACGGTGGAAGCGCCGAGAGAGACGCTAATGTTCGGAGGGGAAACCACTCGGGCGCTTACAGAGTCCTTTGGAGGAGACAGTCAAGCCTTCTCAAAGTGCTCTGACTATGGAGCCCTAATCCCTGGCTTACTCAAGTCAAGACTATACTCTAAGTACTCTGTAAGTTGTATGCAAATAGACAGTTCAATCTACTCAACTCCATTCCCAATGAATGCCAAGCCTTTCCCCCCGCATCTCAAAAAAAAAAAAAAAGCTTCTCCCCATTGATATAACGAATCATCCGACCCAGAATATCCTTATATACACCTAATATTCTAATATCTATAATATATCTACACCGAAACCATGCCCCATTCCTCCCGCCCAAAACGACCAACAACCCAAAAACGAACCCAAGTCACCGACGACGACGGCTGGACCCATGTCGCAAACACCGGCAACGTGCGGCGCATAATGCGCAGTCGGCCGCGGGGCACAACTGCGATCGCAAACGATTTAGCAAACGATTCAGCAAATGAGATGGGCAGGATCCCTTCTGACCAACCTGAACCTACCCTAGCCCCCGCAGAAGCACCCGGTCGACTCACATTACCCGAGCTACAAGCGCAGTTCCAAACCCACCGCGAGAGGTGGGAGAGCTCGGAAAGTTGGGCGAAGTTGACGGGTATTTTGGACCAAACGTTGCAAAGAAGGTCAGAAGAACAAGCTTCTGCTTCTTCTCCCGTCTGTCCTGTCGACGCCATTGTCTGCATCGGACTCGGGAGCCCGAGTGGGTTCCTGCGCGATGGCTGGGTTGACCGGCGGGCCGTGTCGCTATACCAGCTTGCTGCACTGGCAAGCATTAAGGATCAAGTGTCTCGTTCGTCTCCCGGTCTTTTTGTGAATTTTGATTTTCGTTTTATATCTTCGTTTTCGATTTGGGTTCTTCATACTATATCTTGGATCTACTTCCTACAACCACCATCTTCTCCATTCCCCAGTACCCAACCCAGCTAACCAGGATCCCAACCCACAGACACAACCACCACCCCCAATCTCAAAGTATACGCTCAAGACCCTGTCTTCAATACACTGGACGAAGCCCTGCTAGCCACACTAGACATTACCGTCCTCAAACACCCAGAAGCCTTCACGCACATCACCGCCAACACAATGCTCTTCTGCCCCGGTGCAGAGCGCAAACACCTCGAGCTCTTGCTCCCGTCCAAGCCATGGCTGCTATTCGGTGGCCCGCTTGAGCATGCGGACTCGGGCGGTGTTCTGCAGGGGTATGTGGATCGTGCCGCGTCGTATTGTTTGCCGGTGTTTGAGGCGCTGGAGCATGCCTTTTGGAGAATGAGGCTTTATTGGATTGAGGGGGAGCGAGATGAGTAGTGATTTTTATATTTATATAGATTTTGGGCTTTGGTATTTCCGGACTTTGGAGGGTTATATATCTATATACCATGCATTGGGCTGGCGTTGGTTATATACATTCTTGGACTTCTTTTGGATGATGTTTGGATTTGGAATTTAATCGAATTTCATGCATTTCCTTGAATATTGGGCGTCATCCATTACACAAGAGGATTACTGGAACGTACGAAGTCATGGTGAATGATGGAAAGCCAAGTTGGATTATGGCTCAGTAGTCCTTATGCACCACGGGTAAATCAAAAGTCAATGGATGCACCTATGTATTTACACTAGGGCCTTGAATGATTGGCCTACTCAGATAAACAAACAAGCAGAAATGATGTCAATGAATCCCCCATACAGACAGATTTCCACCAAGAAAACAAGCAGTGAAAGGCCAACCACAGGGAGGGAAAGACAGAGGCTGGCCTGGAACAGAACAGCAAAGACAACAAAGGACAGAAATGACGATGGTATGCCAGGCAGGAACCCCGAGATATAGGAACGTGAAAAGAAGAGTGGGTGTACAATCGAGGAAAGCGAGATGCAAGGAGAAAGATGAGAGGTCCAAGGGTTCCCGCCAGAATGAAAGGTATAAGAGAGAGAGAGATAGACACCGGAGCAAAAGAAAGAAAACAAGCAAAACTAAGAACGCAATAACTATGCACATAATAGAGATTTTCATGATCATAATCCCGTAACAAAGAGCCACAGCTGAGTGAATCTGATAATGAGGCATCAAACAGTTTTGCCGCCGCAGTCTGGGATCTTGAGGCCCGGCTTGAGCTTGCGTCCGGGGTCCATAAGACCCCATTTATCTTCCCATTCCTTCTTCGGCTCATTGAACTGGATCTTCCATGGTTCGTCAAAGGCCTCGAACCTAGAGAGAGAGAGAGTCAGTAATCTGATCAGACTGCAGGTGCCCAGGTGGTTAAGAGATTCTAGATAAGAAAAACATACCAGAAATAATCAGTTCCATTGTCCATCGCTTGGCAGACCCAGTCATCCATGAAAATGTTCATGTTTTCAACACTGGCAATAGCACCGGGGGTATCATCGTCGCAGACCTTGCTATCACCGCAATCCTTGCCGCCACCGCTGGGCCATCCAACCTCGGATATAATCTGCTTCTTATTTGTACCTTCGGTCAAAGGTACATCATGGTTCATCCAGAAGCTCCATGTCCATGAAACAGCAACGTCGACGTTGACACCGGCAAAGAACGGATGAACGTTGGACATGACCACATCCACGGTGTCCACCAGCTCGGCATTCCAGTTATCACCGAGGTCGGAAGTGGCAATCGGAAGATCTAAGTTGCGCTTCTTGACCTCCTTCGTAACATCTTCGATGTACGAAATTAAGGTTGCCTGGGCGGTTACCTTGTCCTTGCCCGCGCGGAAGAGGGCTTCATTGCCGACGATGATACCTTTATAGATGGAGATATCCTCGCTATCGTCCAAGATCTTGTAGAGTTGCTTGATTTGTCGTTCGGTAGAGGTTGTATTCGAATCGATCCACACGCCGAGCCAAAGCTTCATGTCTTTCAGCTCGAGGCGATCAATCGCATGCAGGACCATTTCGGTTTGATTACAGTCCGTGCCGTACAAACGCACTGTGTTGGTCAGCTGCGATAGGACAGCCATGTCACGGGTGACATTGTTCTGAGAAGGGGGCCATTTCAAACAGTCTGGGTACTGCACGCCCCAAGGCGTGTAGTCCATCCCAGGGAACACCTTGTGAAGATCCGTGTTGTTCATGAGAGCCTTGATCTCCGAGGAATCCTTATCAAGATCACCATTCTTCTTCGAATCACCCGTTGCAGTCTCGTCATTCCCAGCCTTGTTGGACTTATCCTCCTTGTGTCGACTACCAATGGTACCACCCACCGCACCACCGACGATAGCCCCGAGAATGATGAATCCAAGAACAAGACCAACAATCCAGCCCATCTTCTTGCGCCCCTTCTCTCCATTACCTGCCGATCTCCTTGACTCCTCTCCGCTTTCCAGCCCACCACCAGGAACCGAGTCGTATGCAACATCAGCAGTCTTCTCACGTCCAAAGAAGCCCGTCAGAAGCCCACCCGCCGCCGCACCACCCGCAACCCCGGCCGCCGCAGGCGCAGCCCTATTCCGCGACCGAGGAGTGAAATCCTCGTCACCGTCATCGGCGATGTCATCGGGATTGATATTCGACATCTCACCATTACTGTAAGCAGTCGAGTGTCGCTGGTAAGGTCCATCACTGATACCGGAATACGCAGCGGGGTATTGATAAGGGCTGTGGCCGCCGTCACTCAAATGCACCGAGGACTGACCGGGAGTCTGTAGGGCGGGCGAGGCGACGGCGCCGCCGCGAGCCATGTTTGACGCATGGGCATATTCTGGACGGAGAGATTCGGTGCTCATATAGCCCGCTGATGGTACGTAGGGTGTGTCGGAGCCGGTGGTGTTGAAATCGCGCTCTGCGGGCCCGGCGTATCCGTCGTGTACGCCACGAGAAGCGTCAATCCCGCTCTGGCGATCGTGTGTATTGGCGATTCCTAAGGCAATTCCACTAATCCCACCGCCCGGTGAGCTGGGACCGAGATTATCCATGCCTGGAGTGACGGTGTGACTTTCGCGGGCTCCGTGGGAATAACGATGAGCTGGAGGTGGTGGGATGTCCATGTCCATATCGTCTGATGGCATGTTTGTTTTTTTTTTTTTTGCTTTGGGGATTTATGGACTTCCAGTGTCCGGTAAGGACCGGGCGTTGTGAACAATAATCCGCTTGGTATTCGAGAGATGAATGGAATTTCTTGAAATGTGTAGCTCTGGAGAGAAATCTGATGGGAAGGTGCCAAGGCAGGGAATTAAATTGTCATCCCAGAATTGCCAAACAGTGGAACCACGGTACCCGGGAGATGAGAGGCGCAGGAACTGAGACCCAAGTAAATTTAATTTCTTTCTCGAGACCCGACAGAACTCGAGTAGAAGAAAAGCGACAAAGAGACAAATAGAAAAGTAGAGAAAGCTGATGCGGAAAGCGGATGCGGGATCAACAAGGCGTGGCCCGGCCAACGGCCCCAACTGATGCGGTAAAACTTGCTTTACGTACCTTGTTATAGGTATGTTCGAAAGATCATTGAATTCGGGTGATCGACCTTTTCTATCCAAGAAGGTATACTATATAATCCCAATTAGGGTGTTCACGGCCATGTGTGGACCATAGTGGAGTATTTCCCTGACAGTCCCTTGAAAGGGGTCCATGGAAGTGATGTGTTACTATTTTTACATTCGGAATGTACATTGTCATCGTGTGCATCCCACACCACGTCACCTCTTAATTCTATACTGGAAGTGGCTACGGAGTACTCCGTATCAAGGTACCATATAGAACATTCATATGTCTCATTCAGCGTTAAAGATAAAGTCATGGTATCATCCCGGGGCATATCTCCCCTATAGAAATCATATCGAATCCCGTCTCCCATCCCAGCGCCAATTCCAATTTCAAATCCCTCCCCGCATTCCTCACATTGTTCTTTTTTTCTTCTTTGGCATTTCTGTTTTCAGTTTTCAGTTTCTTCTCCTTCCGCAAACCGCATAGCTTCCGAATCCGTAAATCACCAACGCCCGCGCACGGAGGATACCTCGACCACCTCCAAAAAGTCAAAAACCAAAAATAAAATCACAAGCGAAAGAGCCGCGAAAACGAATCAGTGAATACACAAATGGTTAGCCTTCAACCTCTGCCGCGCTCCGCTGCGCAGCTGTTTCATCCCTAGATTCAAGACGACGTCCGCGCTCCAGGAACAGTCGCTTGCCACGGCGAGTATCAAAATGATCTGGGATCTCTTCAGGGTCCTGGCCTGCAGCAAGCATGCTGCTTCGCATCTTATCGCGATAAGAATCCACTATAGGCGAACTGTCAGCCGAGGTGTCTCTCTTATTGTCTCAGCCTCTCAGCCCTAGTGTTCCGATTGTCCGCACGTGGGTTCGACCCCAGTAAGAAAACAACGATACACAACCACAACCATCCAGTCATGTCACATGGCACGTACACACAACCAAAGGAGCAAGGGAAAAGGCGAAATATTGGGGCTGTAGTTTATAATAAGAGATGAAACACTCACACGACCGCTGCAAAAATAACATCCTACCCGCAAACACACGGCTCTGGCTCCAGCTCATCCGATAGCCAAGGTCATTAAGTAGCAGATCCTTACGATGTTTCTTGCGCGACAACTTCGGCACCTCGATTTCAGCGTCTGCTTCGAGCGAGGGCGCCGGCACAGTCGTGCGCCCGATGGTGCATGCTTCGGGGTCATCCCCTTGCTCGGCGTCATCGCGGAAGAAGCGCTTCGCAGGGACGACGCGGTTCTCATCACGCATTTGGACGGGGAAGTAGGTGCGCGGGTAGACAGCGTTGGACTCGCGGTATGAATCTGGGATCTCGTCCATATTGACCTTGTCGAGGACGACCTTGACGCGTACGCGGCAGCCGCGCTGCGGATCGTCGACGAGGATGAATTTGCGCCGTTTACCGTCTGGCAGATGGCTGAAGAGGTCGTCGTTTGTTGGGCCTTGCTCGTCAATGTTGTGGTCGGTTGAGTCCATGTGCGCTGAGGTGGCGATTGTGGGGTGTCGGCTGAGTGAGGAGAGGTTGTTGTTGCGGAGTAATGGAGGCATAGAGGGGCCAATGGCACTGCCGCCCTGGTTTAGTGCGGTTGGTGTATCATGGAATAAATGGGCGGGGCGGTTCTCGGGGATGGTGGGCTGTGGAAGCCGTGCATCCACGGCCCGTTGGTGGGTGCCTGTGTAATTTGTGCCTATCGGATGAAAAAGGGAACAAGAATTAGCCTACACTGTACAACTGCATGTTTGGCATGTCAGGGAGAGAGGATTGAGTTCCAAGGAAACAAGAGCCAAGGCACAAGAAAGCGCGGCGGTGTCAGATGATAACGGCGACAAAACAGTGAAGTGAGGCAAACAGGGTATGGAATAAACAGAAGCCAAATAAAAACGCAGACTGGGTGCGGACCAGGTAGGGATATCGAAGAGAGTCCACGGATACACATCTCATACCGCCATTGACACATCCTTATATACTCATACACACACACACAGACAAATAGAGTACCAGGTCCGATAGAACATAAAACTCCCACATATACACATACACTCGAGCATTGATCCAGTAAAGATCCCCCTCTCCAAAAAAAATACATAAGTGATTCCGCCGCTCTTTGCGATAAGGAAAGAAAAGAGAAGGGAGAAAGAAGAACATCGACAGAGCAAAGCATATCACATGTGGTGAAACATACCGCTGACTTCCTCATTCGGATTGCCTTCAGGTTGGTGATGATGATGCATCTGCGGTGGTGCCATCGACATGGGACCCAGACTTGGGCGAGGGGCAGGAGCTGGCATAGCAGCCCCCATTCCCGGACCAGGCAGATTACCTTGGCCAACTTGACTCTGCTGTGGCATATGAGATTGAGCAGGGACCGATTGTCTCCGATTAATCTTCGCCATGCGACGAACACGTCTACTACGCAGTCTCGGATCCTGATTGCTGTTGCGCCAGCTATCAACCGCACGCTGTATCAAACCCCGTTTGCCCCTCAGAGCAGGATTTAGCTCGGCCAGCGCCCAACCAACAGCGTTACACTCTGTCTCGTAAACCAGCCGGTTCCCGCGGTACTGGTCCTTACTGCAACAGGCGCGCGGGTACACGCAGTTCTCCGTCTTGAACTCTTGCGTCAGCGTGTCGACGATGACGGACTCCACATCGCACCGGATCGTGTATTCCATTTTCACCCGGTCTCGGGAATATTCGAAGGCAATCCACTGCACACCATTGCTGTCTTGTCGCACGACAAGAGGGGTCGTCGCTGGGATTGGGCCTGGGGCTGCGCTGGAGGTGGTGCCGCCCAATGGTGGGCTTGCGTGGGGATTGCTGGCGGGCATGGAATGGGTGTTGGTTGCCGCTAGAGGTGGATTCAACATTGGTTGCTGGGGAGGGGTAGGGTGCTGAGCGGAATCGATTTTCATGATGGGGCTGCTAGACATGCCAGTTGTAGGGATATGGGGGGATTGGTGTGGTTGCATTTGGGACGGCGCTTTCTGAAGAGGCATCATCAACGGCTGTGATGAGAGAGGGTGCTGCTGGGGCGAAGGATGACCCGCATATGGTGACGGCTGCACTGGGTTGATGGGCGAGTACGGAGGATAGCCGAACATCTGGGGTGGCATCTGCGGCGATTGCGCGTACATGTTGCGGCCATGCTGTTCGTGCGGTTGAGATGCTACCGAAGCCGGTGAGCTTGATTGAGGAGTGTGATAAATAGGAGGATAAGGTCTCTGCATTTGAGCGGTGGATGCCATTAGGTCAGGTGGTCCTAGTCCTTGAGCATTAGTTGATGTCTTTGATAAGCCGAATAAAATGAAGGAAGAAGAGTCAAGCAAACCAAGCGCCAGTGCACTTCTCGGCGCTGACAATTCCCAATTGCATTCTAAAAGGGAATTGAGCTTACCAGTAGAAGGGTAATGTGCCGACGCTGGGATCGTTGGATATGAAGGATGAGTGGTGTAATAAGGCGATTCCAGAGGTGTTGGTCCGTAGGGGTTATGGTGGCGCAGAACCCCGCTGCCTAGAGAGTGGGATGAAGGATACGTGGGAGACGGATTAGAATGAGAAGGCTGAACAGGCGAGGCAGGACCTTGCTTCTGTGGTTGAGTTAAAGTTGATCGAGGTAGTAATGTCTGGGACTGTTGAGAACCAGGACGTCCAGAGTTGCCGTGTCGAAGCTGTAGCAGAAGCACACATCAGTGACTGGGTTTCGATAGCCAGTCCAAAATAATCGCTAGAAAGACACGACAGGCAAAATTCGAGCCAGGAAATGCATAGAGTTACAACAACCCGAGAACGTGGATGTAGCAAAGAAAAGAAAAGGGACTTGTGAACACAGCCAGAAGTGTCCGGAGTGACATCAATGTATGAAGATCCCGGTCTAGCGTGGAAATCTGAATTCCGCAGGGTATGCAGACTCTCATCATCATGGAGGGGAAGGTTGGATTGGGCCACAGGTCAATAAAATCCTCGAACAGGGATGGTATTAGGTGCGTAACAAATTGGCCAGGGTATAACCGGGATAGTCCGTCCAAAACAAAAGAATTGCCTGGATCTGTGTAGCGCTGATGCCTCCTGGATATCGCGAGTGGGCTTTTTCTTCCGGAGAGACAATGCACTCAGGAAATTATTCATGTAGATGACGATTGCAAGCTGCTACACGGGCTTTAGACATTGCGTTCCTTGCTCTTCTCTCTCAATTGGAAGGCCGGGCGCCTCGTATGGCTGAGGTAAGGTTCTAGTCTGATCATGACTTTTGGTAGGCCCCGTAGAGACGCATACAAATGGGACAGAGCTCCATGAGTTATGGCCAGCCCACGTCGTCAAATGGATCAGTTTCGGGTAGTTTGAACTTCTCGGCATCCAGTCCAAATTGACGGTGGTCCTTTTTGGGCTGAGGCATTGTTGTCGTTTTGCATGTTGCGTAATATAGATATCGACGAGAATTGAACAACCTGAGGAGGGAATCCAAAGGCGCAACAGACATCCAAGCGTTGGCGAGAAAGGACACGGAACTCGACCACAGAGTTCTCCAACGAGCACATATGAAAAGACCAAGATAGGAATGATATTGAAGTAGGAAAAAAATATCACACACTCTATAATGCAGAGGGCAGAAACGAAAGAAACAGAATGGGCAGAGGGATGTATCAAAGCATAAAAATCCGAGAAATGATACTTACGGGATCGATAGAATCTTCCTTGTATTTCGTCGCTGGAAGACCAAGGTCAGGCTGTACCATGCCGGTCACAAACGAGCTCTCTCGTCCAGGACAGAATCTTGGGCTTCAATGCAACGATATGTAAGGTCTGACAAGATCGAAGGAAGAAAGAAGGGGGTTTTGGAGAAACGTGGGAACAAATGAGATAAAAGGAAGACCACGAGGGTGATCCCGAACTGAGGCTAAACAGAAGCTGCGCGACACACTAGGTCTTTGACTGGGGTTCAGGGGGCCGTGTCAAATGTGAAGGCAAGTGGAGGGTCCAGGGTTATTTAGCTGCACCCGTGAGACCCTATTCTTATTTATTTTATTTCGTCTATTTTATTTTATGTTTTCCCTTCGGAGGCAAAACCTCGAGGCTCTACCGGTAAATCAAAGACATAAAAGGAATAATAGAATAAAATAAAAAGAAAATATTCAAAAGAGACAAAGAAAAGAATTAGGATTTCTTTTATGAAAAAAAAGGAAAATAGAGAAATAGAGAAACCAAAAAGAATAAAAAAAAAGCCTAATAAGGAATGGTTAGGAAAGAACAAGACCTACGCCAGGAGCAAATGTATCAGGAACTTGTAACTAGCGGAAAAGTGGTGTAATAATGACTAGGTTGGACGCAGATTACAGACTCGAGTCCGGTAAACATCCGAACCTCTTTAAAATTAAATGTGTCATCAAGTCTAGCCGAGATGAGAGAGAGTTAGACGCTTGGGAATGATGTGCAGACAAAGAGAGTGGGGAATGGATGTACCTACTTACGGCACTCGATTGCTTCTACAATTAGGGCAAGGGATTTGCCGCAACGGCCTTGGGCTTCTCGGATCCGATGGAATGATCGTGATACGTCAAGCGATCCATCCAATGATTATATGCGAAGTGACTCGAGTTGGTATAAGAAATAAGATCACTCTGAGACCTACTTTTCGGCGGGATTTTGATTGCGTAGAGACCAGAAACAAGCGCCGATGCTAAATAATAATAAAAATAGATACCATACAGCATGTACGAATGCTGAGGGGGCAAAGAAGCCTCTGCCGTTTTTACCTAGCATCTAAATAAGAGCCCTCCATAGATTATACTCGATACAAAACACATTGAATGTACAACATATAACAACGTTGTACTCCGTACTCCATACTCCATACACGAAGAATCCGTTTGCTCATGACGTTCAGATCGAACCTCAAATGACCCACTACAAGTCTAGAATACTTGATAGCCCATAACGATTGGCGTGTGGGCCTCGGGATGGACTCGAGGTAAAAAAAAAAAAAAAAAAAAAAAAAAGGAAGCTAATTGAAGTTGCCCTCGGATCGTGCAGAGGCCAGTTTCAGGTACGGAGTACGGAGTACGGCTTGGGCTGAGAAATTCCCTTCGGAGTATATCGAAGATCGGCGAAATAATGTATGAAAAGAGTTAAATGAATAGAAACGACGAAATAAAACCAAAAACGAGGAAAAAACGAGTAAAGCAAATGCTAACTCCCATCGCATTTGAAGACGCGTACGGAGTACTAGTGAATCTAGTAAGTTACACCGATCTCTCAGCTACATGTTTCCACGGCCCAATTGTTCTTAACCAGAAAACTAACTCTCCCCTCTAAATAAACTCGAAACAGCCTAACGGCGCCCATTACCACTTCCCTTTCTCTTTGACTCTGCGTTCGTGAGACCCGTGTAACCCTGTTCCAGCCTCAACAGGTCGATCCCATGAGCTAGTAGGGTATAATCGGCCCATGCTGCTTCCCGTGGAGATTAGAGACCCCCCCCCCCCCCAGTTCTGAATACGCGTCTATATCTCAGGACGATACACCCCCAATCGAGTCCCTCTTACGGACACTAACGCTAGGAAAGCATTGATGCCGTTACAATAGCCAATCAAATCCAAATTCCCTCCAACCATGCGGGTCTCCGCCCGGGTTCGCTCTATCCCACAACTATTCTAGTGACATCTTAGTCAATCTTGGCAATTTCATCGAGTCGCCAAAAGAAGAGAAAGAGTCTGATGGAGGGAGATAATCAGTTGAAAAGAAAAAGATGAAGAAAATGCAATGCAAAGCCTTGACCTCCGCCTCCTCCCTTACTCGATTTTCTCCGGGTTCTGACACCAGGCGATGCATGACACTTGAGTTCTTTTTCAAGCATTTTTCATTGTTAGCCCCCCTTGATGTGAAATGAACGGAACGCTAAATTGGTGGCTAGGCATGCAGTTTTGCTTGTAAATCAGCTTTCGATCGGTTGGATCTCAACTTCGTATGCTGACCCATGTCCTTTGTACTCTTCTTTGTACCTCTTGTCTTGGGGGTGGAGACATCCCGGCATGGGTGGACTATATTATATGTTGTACCTAGGTACTCGACAAACTCATCGGAGGTAACCATGATACACACTCATATCAATACATATGTTGGACCTAATACGGAGCAGGTGTTGGTTTATTGATGCTTTATAGCTATATAACAGATTTCAGTTTCCCCTCCATTTATTGAATCCTGTGTACTTAGGGATCCATGACTCGTGAAGCCCTCACTATAGCTCAGTTGGCAGAGGAGAGAATTCGAAAAACATCCATAAACAGCATCAATTGCCATTGTTGCGCAGTGACTTTGCATGAAGAGGAAATTACGGGCGTACAGGAGCCCAACATCGGAGGTTTACCACTCCGTCCTCCGTACTCCGTAGACCATGCACACATCTTCCGTAGACGAGCAATAAGAAAAAAATCAAAGACCAAGCAAAAAGCAAACAGCAAAAAGCAAAAAAAAAAAAAAAAGACTCAAACTATGCGCTTTTGAGAGTGCTTCCAGAATGAGGCTAGTCTCGGGGGGTTGGTCCATTCAGCTGAATCGAACATCCACGGAAAAGGTAGGGTCGAAATGCACCAATGACTTGCTGCCCAATGGATCGTCAAGCGTCTTTAGTGTTCGAGGCACACTTATCAGGAAGTAAAGAACTAACAAGTTAAAGAGACTCAGCCTTGAAGGTTGGAGCTAAACTCACAAGTGCACGGTTGCATCCCCCACTCCCCCCTTTTAAATTGCTGTTTCTCTTTTTCTCCCTCTGGCTAAAACGGACACATTGCCACGGACTATTATTGGCACAGACGGTGATCGATGCAGGGTGCTAGGGTCCCGCGGTCTTCCGTCGCGTTAAGCCGTACCCGCAGTCCCACACGATGTAACTTTTGGAGTCTCCAGGATCAGTTGGGAAATTGTGATAGCGTGCCAGACCCACATGGCCCATGCAGACTATAACGTACAGGATATGGCACGAGGTACGGAGTACTCCGTACATGTTATATTTTGAGGATTGTCGTGGTTTTCCCGCATCTCAAGTGCAAATTTATCGCAATCTCAACCAAAGCTGAGACGAAGTCAAAGGGAGTTCCACCTGATATTGATTGTTACACTTGGAAATTTGAAGGTGGCTGGGGCTAACCGGGGACGATATCAGGGACGAACCAGAGCGCAAACCCCTGGGCGGATCAACCGACAATCCTGGCCCCCTTTTCTGCTCTAAAGTGTGCCACTACCGCCCCGGATCGACTGTGGACTTACGAAGGCCCAGAGCATTGTGCGGACCTAGATACTTGTGGAGCCCCTCTCCATTTGCCGAGACGTTTAGGACTTCGCTAAAGTATGAACCAAATAAGATTTAAATGGAAAAAAAAAAAAAAAAGGAAAAGCTATCTCTTTGTGCCGGTCTCCCGTCGGCCTCGTTGTCGATCCACGGTGAATTACGTCACGTTCGGACAGAGAAACAAAGAAGTGGCCTGTGCGAGGAGACGTAACACCTCACCGTTTTGATTCGGGCTTTCTCATCTCTTATGCGGCCTCAAACCCTAAGCCTAATTCAGCAAGAGAACCTGCAGTCATCTTGCCATCAAGGGGCTTAAAGGGGCTCAAAGTGCCATGACCTCGACCGTCTGCTGATAGTTAATGCACATACACCACATTATCAACCTTGGAAGATAGCTCAAACGCACTGTTCAGCGTCAACAAACCAATATATACCTTATAGAGCATCTACCCGTAATTACCGATCGTCAGCCCTAGGTGCGGAACAAAACTACCCGAGACGACTCCGTGTTCTTTTAGTCAAACCCTCGAATCTTTGTTTCTGGCCAAGAACGATCATGCAAACCCGAGTTTGAAGACGCAGACCACCCGACGTCCACGTTGGCTTGGAACTGCAACCCTTGCTTCCTGCAGTATTGTAAGCTGCACTGCAGGCGAGCTGTCTTCATCTCAAGGACCTCCCGATTTATCCACAAGCCCACCATTTCCACACAAAAGCCTCTCCGAACCCCGGAGACATACTTGAAATCCAGAACTCGGCAAGATGTGCACATATACGGTACATATGTCCGATCGTTTATTATTGACGCTCGGCCCCATGTCCCATAAGAAAAGGCCTACGCCAATGGACACGGGGCAATTGAGGGGCAATAAGCCACAATCTAGTAGATCGCGGGTCGGGTTACTCCGTATAGTACACGGACTTAAAAAGCTCAAGGCAGCCAACTGAAGTCTTGATAGTCTTGGCCTGGCGGGTACGCCCATGGTTACGTCGCCTTTGCCCATGGATCGAGAGAAGAGAAACCGGAAATTGCCTTGGAATTAATTCCAAATCATCGTTGATATTCTATGACCAGTCACTATATCTAGATCTACCTAAGGTACTCCGCAGATGGTAAATATTTTTTTCAAAAGCAAGAAATTCGCGAAACAACTGCCCCCAAATTAAAGTTGTCGTACCCTGGTCTCTCGACCACGCGGATATTGACCACCCTGCTTAGTTTGCGATGATCTACCCCAGGGCTGTCAACGGCTCAGCTTCTTGAAGAACCAGCTTACTGCATTGACGCATCTTAACGCTGACATATACCATTAGCTATGGATTGATTACATCCCCAAGCATAACAGTATACAAATCCTCCGTAAAGAACAAAAATAAGAAAGAAAATGCTTGACATTCTCCGCACTTACCACCCTAGCACGGATGTAGCCCCTCGGACGAAGCGGGAGGACTCCGGGAGGAAATGATAACCACAAAGCCATCCAATTCGCGCAAGTATCGGCTTCCTCCGGAATAATTGCAACACCATATACTCACCTGGGAATTCCATCTCGCTACGTGTTAGGATTGTTTAATATCTCGAGATCCTTAAACCCGTCCTGGACTCCGCACCAGCACAAGTCGATAGATCGTTCCACGGCCCCACCATCCGGATCCGAGGAATGGAGCTTCGAACGTGCGAGTAATTTTATTTTTAGCCGAGCTCTTTTTTTTCTTTCTCTGTGTTCCGTTAGTATATCTCCTACGGGAATAGGAACCTCCTACGGAGTAGGAATGGAGCCCCTCTACCCAGCTATTATGCGGTATAAAATCGAAAGGGCTCCTACAACGTATAACATACAAGTACGGAGTACGGTATGTTATACTCCGTACCCCGGCAAAAGCCGCCATTGGGGAAATGATAATCGGGGATCATGACCCGGGGACTGATATTATTTTGTGCAAGTATTGTATCATTTGTACCCAATAGAATTGCAAGACCGGCTGTTCTATGCGTAGTATACACATATGCTTTTGCTATGTATTATTTTCCCCTCCAGTTGCCACATACGACGTATGTAGCCGTGATCAAGAAAAGTCTCACCTCCACGCGCCATCTCTCTCCCACCAAATATTCCTTCAAAGTCTGCCGAGAACAGCTCAAATAAGAGCCGAGAGAATCAAACTTACTTCTCACCGCAAACTTTGTGAGCCATCCACGCGAAACGGGTGTTGTATCTGCATGTGGTCGCAGTAGCGCATCGCGTGGCCGGAGTTACATAGCTACCTGTTTCATATTTTCACACCTGTGCTCTTCCTGCACGTTTGAAGTGCGGGAAAAAAAAGTTTTAAAAAAAAAAGATTCCTTGGGAGATACCCCGTATAGACACTTTCGAGGCTGATCGCTGCAGATATTCTTGGATGACAACTGCCACACACGCACACCGTTCTGATATTTAGGATAAAGCACTTGGAGTCTGGTGCATGAACTTACATGCAGGTATGTACTCCGTACTCCGTAGACATAATCAAATGCCCAGGTGGAAGGTGCAATTGTCATTGTCGGCATTGTCGAATACTCTTAAATGGATGGAAGCTACCCATGCGGCACTTTGCTCCGCATTCTATTCCGTACCTGAGATATGTTCTGTCGAAGCCTCGGGGAGAGACTGGTATCTCCCCTTGTCCTATAGGGGGGATAAGCAATGAAACAATGAATCGCCATTCGTTTATCTCTCTGCCGCCCCCCGGCCCCATTGTCAATCAATGACACCATCGGGGGTGCACACTGAATATCAGACATCAAGTCAGAGAGACAAGAGGGGTTGGATGTGCGCGTTTGCTTTTTACTTTTATTTCATTTTTGATCATTTTATTTTTGTTCATTCTTTCGCTTTCGCTCTTGCTTTTTCCTTGTGCCCCCATGTGCCACGACGATCTTCAGCCAGTTAGGGATAGTCGCACAATGTCAGAATAAAGAATCTTGATTTAAACGGCATAGATTACCTTGGTAGATACTCCGTATGAATCATTGGCATACACCCCCAATACTCCGTACTCCGTACAAAATACCGAGTACGGACCCTCCGCACCCAGAAGGACAAATATCGGAGATCGGGAAATCCCTGACGTTAGATGTGCTCCAGGATCGGCATGTGAAGTCCCATCCCCACAACGGAGGTAAGCACTGTATATGGACCAATTCGCAGTCTCGAAACCAGATTGGACGATCTCCTTTTCTCCCGTTGTATTTTCAATACTAGTCTCCAAAAGCAAGATCAATCCCGCCAAGCACGCGGACCACCTCGTACCCTCACCCGTGGAGCCAAGAAACAAGCTCTCGCCGTTTCTTATTTGATTGACTTGATTCAGGAATCGGGAGGCACGGACACAGGGGGGTTAGCCTATATGGGCATGCAAGATACAAACACACAGAGTATCTGCGCTATCAGACTACTTTCTCGACTCCGTATGGAGTAGATGGTCCACTCATTCCCCTCACATCCATGACTCGCGCAAATCATTGCTAACCGAATCTCATTGCCATCCACTGACAGACAACGGGGATCTCCATCGTAGAGATTGGGTCGAATTAGGTTTTTTTGCGTCCGGTATGGAGTATACGTTGTTACATCATACAATATGTTTTACTCTACTCCGTACGGAGTACAATATAAGATTCTTGTTTTCTTACATCTTATTTCTTGTTTCGATCCAAACGAAATAAAATGACGCATACACTACTCTTGGAAATCAACCAATCTGGAAAACCCAAGTGAAAATGTAATGTTTGTGGCGTCGGGTGGATTAGTCTCCGATATGTGATTAAATGTCTCCGACTTCATCAAATCATTTGTAACCTCGCTATGACTGTTTGAGTATATGCTCCATACAATCTATGTTGGAAACAGAAAGATGTTGTGGAGTATTGCTCCAGTTGGAATCTACTGGTGGGGTAATGGTATGGATTCAATATCGGTTCGGACATACCTATCAACTCGACCATTGATGTATATTTCACCCGGGCAAATTGGCAAGGCTGTAATAAGAGAGAGGACTACAGTTGACTTGTGGAATGGGGTTTGATTAGGAGATGGCTGTATACTTCATTCCATGGACAAAATCAAGTATATATCAGGTTGGAACTATATTGGAAGACTTTGCGTGTTTATCAAAATACTCTACATGTATCTTATAGGTGTACAATTTTATGCCTTCCAATATAAATACCTACAATATGGTAATCTAACATCTTCCACTATAACTAGAAGAGCACCGGTGAAAGCCGACAATCAACACCCAAAGCCCCCCCAAATGTTTGCCAGTGGCGCTTGTCTAGAACCTGCCAATATGCAACCATAAGTTTCTGAATACTGTCATTTCCACCATTTTTCCTTCTGTTTTTCTGGTTTCTTGCATTCTCGGTATTTGTCATTACTTCACACGTTTTTGGTTTCGGCAATCAGCCGATGGGAGGGGTTGGGATTTAAGCGCTGTTGGGGATGGGATGATAGCCCAACCATGGTCTCCCAAAATATGGGGAGAAAAAGAAAAGAAAATAAAAGAGAAATTCATATTCCATATCTTGACCCGATTACTACGGAGTACATCTGCAGACATGACGCTTCTATTTGCTTTTTGCTCTCGCCTCCGCTTTAGGAAAGAGTGCTTGGTGCATGCCTACGTACCTAGCGCTCTCATGCTGTCGAGATATTGGATACGCATAATATCAAAGTCATACTCCGCTTGAGCTCCTACTTTCCTCGAGAACATGTAATAATCTTATTACATGCGCGTACCATTGCACCGACTCATCCAAGAGACAAGAGTAACACAAAAGCTGAGAGAAAAAAAAAATGAAAGTGCCGCCGGTGACCCATCCAATGAGCCGCGCGCAACATGAAGCACGACTCGTGTTCGTACTCCGTACCATTTGATCAAATGTGGAATGGAAAGTGGATGCGGGTGCGAGCGCGGGTGCCTAGCGACTGATCATCGCCAGCTCCCGCAATCACAAAAAGCCAGGGCACTGATAGGACCGGAAGGATGCCACGGCGGCGTGTTGCGCAGCATGTGCAGGCGTTGGTGGTGATCTTGGGGGAGGGGCGTTTCTGTCAAACAAAATTGACAAGTGCGGAACGAAATAATTGGTCAGGATGGATTCAGAAGCGGCGTAAGCCGAAATGAAGCCTGAAGGGGAAAAGAAAAAAAAAAAAAAAGACGCCTCAAATGCAGACTTGGGATTGTACATTGGGGGCGTGTGAACAGTGGGATTTGAATGGGTGCTTGCTGGGCTGCGGGAGCTTGTCGCATGGGCTTCGCCCGCAGGAATAGGTGCCTTGATTGCATTGGTTTACACAGTAGAGCTACTTAGCTTGGGAACTGGCGGTTGCCTTTTCCCTGTACACTTGGCATTGATCATCGTGTCCTCTGATATTTGCTGGGCATGATCAGATCTCGTGGCATTGGTGAAATATCCTATACTGCCGTAGCAGATGGGGCCATCATCCTAGGCTTCTCGGCCTCATGCATTGAGTTGCTTGAGGCGCGTGGTCGCGATGGCAAAGTCGTCTTTGGTGCAGAAGGTGCCTCAAGCTGCTTTGGGGCCTCGTCGTCGCCTTCATCCTCGTCATCGCTGGAGGACTCAGAGCCCCGGCGACCATGACGTTGCGCCTCATCTCTGGACTTGCGTCTTTCGCGCAATTGTTCCTTATGCCGGATATCTAGAGTCCAAATGTGAGTATTCCAATTCATGATGTACGCAGTATCCTGACTTACCTCTAATTTCCTGTGTCTTCACAGCATACTTCTGGATTTCTTCCTTGCTGAGAACCCGCAACACAATCACATAATCCGACCGCTCCTCGAATCGCTCATTGCCAGCTTCCAATGCCTCCGGATTCACTAGCCGCCGATCGATCTTGGTCCACCGAGCTCCGGGCGGGATACCCTGCTTATGGGCGTCTTTGAGAGGGGCGACTCCCTCTCTCACTGGATTCGGCTCCTCCGGGAATGCTTCGCGCGGAGCCTTGAGAATCCCCTTGGGAGGGGTCTCGAGCTCCTTCGGAGGGGAGGTGGGCGGGTCGACAGCAACAGGCCTTCTCGAATCATCTTTGGCCATGTCTACCGGCGGCGACCGGCGCGACTCAGTGGTGTAGCCATCCTCCAGCATGCGGTGGGAACGAGAAGAGTGGTGTCCACGCGAATGGTCTCGGTCTCGGTCTCGCCTATGATGCCGCGAACGCTCCCGGCTACGATCGCGATCACTTTCTGTGTCAGTGCTGCTGTGTTTGCGACGAGCAGGCTCACGTCTATAATTCCGCAGATCGTCATCCGACGTGTCGGCGTCATCACTGTGCGTCCGCCGACGGGAGCGTCGTCGGGATCGACGGTGGCGATGGGCGTCAGCAGGATCCAGATAGGTCTGCTTGTTCCTTTCAGCGCTTGGAGCTGCCTCTACAAGCTCCCGCGTTGGGGGCTGGACGGCATCGTGTTGACCGTGCGAGTGTCTGTGCTTGTGTCGTGACGGGCGGTAATGCTCATAGTCTGACATATCGGAATATCCGCCTCCTAGGGCTGCCGTCCCGAGTCCCATGGCTGCAAGCGCGCTTTCATCGTATGGCTTGTGGTGGCGATCTTCTGGATAATGATGTTCCCGATCATCTCCGTGGCGCGCTCGGTGGGCACGTCGGCGGCGACGCTCGTCGTGGTCGTGCCGAGAGGTGTATTCGCTATCGGAATCCTGAGGCCTGGGGACCAGTGCCTGGTCATGGAGTCCATCCCTCGATCTATGCGGATCCCGAGGGTCATCGTTACTCCGCATTGAGGCTCGAGTTCGTTCGCGACTCAGCTTGTCAAGGCCCCAGGAAGTCGGGGGTGGGCCGTGGGGACGGTCTTTCCGTGCCGTCGAGTGATGATAGTCATCCCCGCCAGTAATACTCAGCGGCCGGCCCATCGAGGACCGCGGGCCGCGAGGGCGTGGCTTGTGAGGGAAATCCCGGTCGAATTGTTCCCGGGCGTTGGTGTACGAATAGGCATCGAAGTCATCGATGTCGTCACCCTTCCTCAATCCGTCGTATGCTGGATAGCGTGCTGATCGAGTGGGTGGATGAACACGGTGCGAAGGTGAGCTATGACCGGTCCGATGTCTGGCTTCATCCCTTGAGTCAAAGTGACCGGTGTCGCTCGCATAGTCATTGCTGTAGAGCCGGCGGTGTGCGGGGTGTCGAGGGGAGCTCGAGAGTAGTTGAGGTCCGGAACTGGCGGGGAGAGGGCTCGTATCACGACGGTGAGTCGAATAGTGCACCGGCGAGAGACGGTGGCGGGATGTGGAAGGCACAGCTAGATGCACTGGTGTCTCGTAGGGGTCCGCTGCTGATGTGGTGCTGCTTCTGTGCCTAGTGCGGGGCTGCACGGTGTACTCGGTGCGTTTTTTCGCGGATGTGGACGGATCACGAATTCGACGGGAGGAAACTGGTTGAACCTCGAGTTTCGATGAACGTCCCGAGCGGTATCCATAGGCACTGGCGTATCCAGTATCGGAGGGGTAGTCTTCGTAATCGTAGCGCCTGGGCGCATCGTAGGGATCGTAGGAGGAGCTGAGCTCCACCATGCCGGTTGATGCTCGCATGGGGTCAACCATAGCATGCCGACCCCGGCCGGGTGATAGATTTCGGTAGTAGCTTGACATGATGAAGGCTGCTCAAGGTGGGACTGTAGGTGCAATGGTTCGAGGCGAGGACAATGACTGTGGTCAGCCTCAAAATTGAGCGTGACAAGTCGTTTCCCGACCGGCTTGAAGAAATTGATGAGAGTATTAAAGGATTCGAGTTTTAGCTTTGTCGAAATGCCAAATTTATGTTGTAGATGGTTGGTTCGGCGTCAAAGATTCCAACAGCGCAAAGAGTTCGAAGCTGAGGAAATTGGAGGGGCTAACTTTGACACGATTTGACACGACACTTCTGTGGAGCCCGAATAGTTGCCCAACACAACAATCAAGAAGGAGCAAAAGGGGGACCCAGTGTGTTTTTAATAAAAGAATGAAACGTGTGAACAATGACGCAAAAGTGGGTTGGGGTTGGACAAAAGGTTAGTAAGGAGGACGCCAAGTCCACCTTCCACTGAGATTTGGGGAATACCCACAGGGAAGGTATAAGATGAACGAGACTGGTATATCTCTCTACATGATATGGAAGTACCTAGGTATAGTTGGAAATTCTTAAACTGATATTCTGACCCATGGATATGAAGTCCAGAACCGTGGATGCCATGTGCTCTACCCGCTCTTTTAACTTCTGTTATGTACATAATGAAACTCCCTTGCTTCAGATACAAACCGATCCCCCGACAGGCGGTCAACTCGAGGCTCTAAACTCCACTTTCTGCGGGTAAATGTCTGAAGTGGACATTGAGGGGGTTTTACCTGGTGTATTTGATATCATCACTTGAGCCGCATACTCGAGGCTTGTACAACATGTACCTGTGTAATCACCTGGGTACTTTGGAAGGGAAACGAGACACCGGAGTTGCTTTGAAAATTGGTCCCTCACATCAATTTTAAATCTTGCGGCTGTGCAGAGGTAATCAATCCATACTATGAGGACGGTTACTCAATATCCAAGCGTACCTAATGTATACATAGTTGTCTTCTAATCAGCTGGACCGGTCAGGACTCACCACGAGCGCGGAATCGTACTTCAAGACTTCCTAGCCAAGCTCACACGAACAAGACCTCTATCTAAAGATCCGTTCTTCCCCTGAAACCCACTCGCCCAGCTCAAGATTCCGAACTGTACAACTCCCATACAACCCACAGCCTCAATATTGCCCAGGTACCATCCATGGATGAGCACTACATACTATCTTGGCACCCGTCATCAACAACCTCCAAAAGAGCGCAACTCAATCTATCTAATAGTGATCAAACCAAGCGGCATTGAGTAGGGCGAACCCTCTCCAAATTGGCGCCCGCGGGAAAAGAACGGGACCCAAACGCCCCAACCGACGCACAGAGTCCGCACAAGTAGCGCAAATCCCACAAAATCCATCGAGGCTACTGCATCTAGACGCCCACACCCTGGATCTTTTTACACATAATGCGACTTCACCCGGCCACCCGGCACTAGAAGCCTTCCCCGGACGGCTCGGCTGGCTTGGAAGACGGGTGACCCGCTTGCGACACTAACATCACCCCAAACTACCCTCAAAGCTGCCGTATCCAGTCACTGACGCCAATGCTAACTGATCCAGGGCTCTAGGTCTTTGGACTCTCCGAGTCCCGCCGAACAAGCTATGCCCAGTGCCCAGGTCGCGGGTGAATATGTAGGCGTCAAATAACCGACTACGCTGCGGCACTGTTGTCGTGCCCTGGCTCGTTAATTGCAGTTTTGCTTCACTGTTGCTTAAGCACTGCCGACTGCCTGTTTCATATACCCTTCTGCCCGTTGGGCATTCTGTGCGCCAAGTTTGGGCTTTTGAGCTCTCGAGCGCGTCGTTCTTTGGTTGTTCAGTCCGCTGCTATGCATTTGGGTGCGAGCGGGCTTGGATACTAGGATATGTTGTTCAATTATTAGGGTTTCAATCCTCAGCGCCCTTCTATCAGAATTGAGGTATAAATAAGGCTATCCAGCGCAGAATCCATGAGTTCATTACACTGCGTCTATCAATCAGATTTCGAATTGACTCTGTATATCTTTACCTACAGTCCAGCTCTTCAATCCAACCGTTCTATAGCTTCAAACCATCGCAACTCGAGTATTCTTCTCTACCAATTGGATTATCAATTGAATTACCAATCAACCCCTTTGAATCACTATGTCTACCCACGCTATAACCAACAAAATCTTGACCACCGAGGCCAGCAACGAGAGACAAAATCAAACCACTCCTCTGCATAGCTGGCACTTCAATCAGCTCGAAAGCCTTGCACTCTCCGAAGCGGCGAGCATTCCGCTCGTCTTTCACGGACGATCAATGCTGGCTCCTTTCACGGATACAATGACCGTGCTCACACCTTCACCCGATTGTCTCTCTACTGGTGCCCCAAGGCTGGTACCAGCATGGTGGAGGTGCTGCGGATGTGATCAATTGGTCAATCCCAGTCTAGCATCGCGGTGTCCGATCTGCTCGCATGACGAGTGTTCCTCGTGCGGCACGGAGAATGTTCCTTGAACCAAAGGGAAATGTACCGGAGTATGTGGTCATGTTTTGAGCATTTTTTTTCTTCTATCTGCCTCTTTCTTCTTTTTTGGGATGTTTTGGATTCCTTGCTTGTTTTTTTCAATTCCTCCCTTTGTGAAGCATTGTTGCATATCGGGATCTTGGGAAATATATCATAGACAAGGACGGGGTTTGGGCCAAGATTTAAGAGCGAGCATATTTGAGGAAATTGAGAGGAGGATGTTGGGGAAGATGAATACTTGGGTAGAAAGTGATATGATGATTTTGACATGGACTATCAGGTCACTGTGGTTCTACAGCTTCTGTTATATATATAAAGCTTGATGGCTTAAAACTTCTTTCGAGTATTACATGTATGCTTGCATTGACGCATCCCAGTAACTGAGCGCTTAGCCGACATGACCACACTATACATTGGGCTAGATTGAAAGATTACTCGTAGGTGATGTAGGAGCGTTGAGATACGCATCGAACAATGTGCAGGCGGCGCCGAAAGAATTTATCCTCGCCTAGACTTTTTCTTTACCTTGGAGATTAACTGTTCAATGGCCCAATGCCCTACATAGTAGCATCGAAAGGTCGATGACTTGCAATCTGCCCTGGCCAGGAATTAGTAAATATAGGTGATTACCAAGCTCAGCCCTACGTCTGCCCATGTGGGGACCTCAGCCTACCAGAACGCATATACAAATATCGAACCGTCTATCCTGGCCAAGACAATACGGCACATACCAGAATGCATTAATTATACGTGTCCAAAACGTGTGGGTAGGTACAAAGCATTTCAAGCGCCCCGACTATGGATTGTTAGGAGTATTTTCCCGGTGACTACGCCCCGAATGTGGAGACTGTGGAGCAGCAGCCCCGTTATTGGGCGGCGGGGCAAGCCCGGCCTCTTGTTTCAAGCGGGTCACCACGGGTCCCAGGGCAAACTCGCTCTTCATGCGACTGTGGTCTGCACACGGGCTTTGCTTGATCGGCAGTAACCAATCAGCAACGCTGTATCCCATAATTTGCTGGAGATTCTTGAGCGGACTTCCCAGGTCGAACGGGTTCTCGCCTGGCAGAGTGTGGAGAATAGCGAAGACGTGGCGTTCCCTGTTTGTTGCTTGCGGCTGGTTTGGAGTCGAGGGTAGCTCGGGCGGGTAGGAGACCATGCGAAAGGTCGGGGCCCAGGGAGACTCAGGTTTCCATAGACTTTCGAGAAGGTTCTCTGGAACACGAATGGCTAGGGTCCAGACGGCAGTACGCCGGTTTAGGTTCTCAATTGTTGTTACGTTGAATATGGCCATTTGAACCGAGCTCAGGGTCATTCCGGCGGTAAAGAAAGCGAAAAGGCCGCTCCTGGTAGATTGTTAGGTTTGATGGATTTTTTGATCTCGCATGACTCGGAACTTACAATCCAATGCAGACGCACCAATGCGGATTTGCTCCTCCGGTCTGGTAGGCAAGTTAACAAAACGCTCTTCAACAGGTCATCCGTTGGCTCGCGAGCGTCTCACCTGGCGTCGGATCTCTGCGGTAAAATATGCAGTTACTATAAGAGCAAAGCTGCAGAATATGCAAGTATAAACAACGAATTGAATGAAGAATTTGAAGGATGTCTCCGATACCACACCTCCAACCCTGCGTTCTGTCAGCGAGACTCTGTAGTTTTGGTAGTGTGTTGATAACATACCAAGGACAAAAGTGGTCCATTTTGCGCACACAGCGACCCAACTCCCGGCAGTGATGCGCCCTGTCTGTCTTGTACTGACAACACGTAGAGCACCACAGAGGCCGGCCATCATCCTGGCAGACAAAAACATCCTTGGTATAGAAGTTTTCTAGCACAATGTCTGACTGAAATGGGCTGCCTACAGAAGTGGAGTTCGAGCCTCTCTCCAAATCCGCATCTGCCTGGTTTGTCTTCTCCGGGTCGCTTTTGCGCGGGCTTCCCTTCCCGCGACGGCGTTTCGATCGTTTCGCATTTTCGTCATCTGCGAGTTTTTGTTCACCGAGGGGGAGGTATCCCGGGTTCCACAGGACATAATAATAAAGACGCATGTAGGACACGACCATAGGGATTAAAAGGACGTAATAGATTACGAGGATCGCGGCGCCAGCGCCAACTCGAGAGCCTCGATTATGGGAAGGTAATGGATGAATTAGATAGTCGACTGTCCTTCTCATCAGCTTTCTGGATTGACAGAGACCACACAAAACTCACTGCATAATGGCTTCGTGATCGCATAAGAAGCGTATATCACGGCACCGAGTAATATGGGCGGGATAAGCCTGGATACGGCGACGTTGACGCGCTTCTGCGCGGGGGACGCCATACATACGGTGTCAATATAACAATATCGAATGCATTGATTATTAAAGAAAAGGGAGAGATGCGCATCAAGGAAGTTGTGGAATCAAACATTGCAAACCTGACGTAATAATCCCTGAGGTCTCCACGTTCCTTTCCTCTCGACCCATGGATCCGGTCATCGGGAGAACATCTCCTTGGCCCTGAGCCCTGAGTTCACCAACTTCAGCTTGTTATGTTAACGGAGAATGTCGGGCCTATTACTCATTTCCATTCAGCTCAGCTGCGACCGTCAGATAGAGCCCAAGACAGAATCTTGAAATCATCCCATGCGCCTTTTTTGTCAAAAAGAAAATTAAGATGCTACAGTGGTACTCGATAGATTCAACTCATTCACGGAGTATACTTTGTACATATCTGGATCAGCACATGGCTTGCATGGAATGTGAGTATTAGAATTAGAAATCAGCCTTGAGGTTCCACAGCATCTCGTAATCTGCTATTTCTAAACATCACTAAAAAAAAAATGCTCCCAAACAAAATCACCTGGGTATGATGAAACGAGTCCCCATCTCGAATGCATCAGATTCAGGTGTCAGTGTAAGAGGGCCTGGATGACTTAGGCAACAGGGGCGTAGCGGGGCACCTGACTATTATGACTCCTTATTTCGGTTTTCGCGCAATCGTTGCCTGGAAAACCAGGGAGAAGTGGAGTATACTATACGCGGAAACCAATTGATCAAGTCTATCTGTCAAGGCATCAATTGCATTTTCTGAATGTAGACCGTTTGTTCGGGTGCCCCGAGTCATCAGAACCCGCCGCCGCCCATACATTTCTCCCGGGTAGCTAGTCCCTGCGAGTCGGTGTACATTTGCTTAGCCCCGGGCCCCGTTGAGTCAAAGTGCCGGATCTTCAGATGATTCACGGATTCTTGATCTAGGCACAACGCCCTGGTAATTGACAGAGGGCACTAAGCCACTCCCTTGAATCTCTATCACCCCGGATGATGTGCGACTAGGTCAAATTTCACCCGTTGGCCCCAATAACAGCCCAGACAACAAAAACGGCCTTAACCCAAAGTGGGTTCTCGAGGCAGCCTAGGATATTCACTCTTACTAGGAAACGTTGCCTTGAGATTTTAAATCTGTTTCTTATATCCATTTATATTCTTTTCTTCAAATTATATATAGTATAGCTAATCTCCCGTAATCTAATTCATTCACAAACTCAATCACATCCAAGTATAACTTCAACCTTGGGATCCCAATCCAGTCAGACCTTCGCAACTTCTACAGCTATACATTGCCAACTTTGCTTTCTACAAAGCTTCAATCTTGTCTCTGATATCAATCCAACAATCCATCCAACCCACAATCACAATGGCTTCTTTGTGGTATTGCTGCGCCTGCAATTTCGGCCCTCACAACTCGTCTCTCTACGACGCTTGCATCCAGTGTGGAACAACTCGTTGCCATCGCTGCACCGAAGAGAAAGTCTCCATGAGCATGAACGTCCACTCCCACTCCCACAGCTGTGATCCTACATCTGCATACCCAGCTGCCATCCCCATGAGCTCTCCTCGCACTCCAACATTGAGAACCACATCTATGCCCTTAGTCGTACCAGAGCTTCCTGGTCTACGACCTCTGCGCCAGGCCGACTACACAGACACCTCACCAGCATCACTATCTGGAGTACGACAGCACTCTGAGACATACATGTACATTTGCTGCTCTTGCAACGATGGGCCCAAGATTCACAACCATCAGCCCAAGTGTGTGATGTGTGGCCATGAGGCATGCTCCAACTGTGTCTATGTGAAGTGAGATTTCTGAAACTCCGTCTTGCGGGCCGAGACTGGCTACTACGAGTACTATGGTAAGTTACTTTGTTCAATGCTCACTCAGCACTTGGGTTTCTGAAGCTGACAGTTCGACATAGTGATTCCGAACTCTACTCTGTTACTTTTTTTGGGTGCTGATTTCGGGGTTCTTTTCTTTTTTTTTTCGGGAATTTTCAGTTCTTACAAAGCGGGTCATGGGCTATGGGCATATATCCTGGTGTATTCTTTTGCTTTTTTTTTTGTTGTTTTATTGTTAGACTAGAGATTTGTATACTTGCTACTTCCTGATTTGGTTTAGCGCGATGAGATCACCGGGGCCCCGGGCCCCGGTGTCTTGGAGGGCTGTCTGCCTTGCAATTTACATGTTCTTCATTCATATCACTCATCTTTTGGCTTAATAGCATAACATTCCATAATATGTTTATTTTTGTGAATTCTAGGTTCTGGGATTCTCCATTCTTTTTCTCGTTTGGGTCTACGATTACCTGCGCCCTGCAGTAGAGTCATAGTCTCATCGTGATCTTCACGGCGTGCAGCAAACCCCCCTGTTCAACCCCCGAGCCTCAACCTGGGCACGGGTAATTTCTAGTTTCCACCAATTGATGAATTCACCTGATTGGCTTGAATATTTTGCAGCTCGGCCAAGAACGGACCCCGGCATGCTAAGTGGTGGAAGCGTTTATGCAAGCCAAGGGTGATGGGGAAATACCCAGCGCCCAGCAACCCAACGCCCGCTAACGAGCCTGTTGCTCCTGTGCCTGTTACCGCTCCTTTGGCTTTGCATTTGCAGCACCAGCCCTACGGCCCATAGTGAAAAAGGCGGCCTTGGTACTCAAACGCTATCAGAGACGACGTGCATGCTCGCTTGATCTCCGCTCTTTTTACCTTCCAAGTCTTTACTTACTCTCCACCTTCTCCAAGGCGTATCTTTTCTGATATCAACTCAGCCCCCTATGGCATGTTCTTCTTTTCTTTCAAGGTTGTTTCTCTCGACTATGTCATTGTCCGGGCCCCACCAGGGCACTTTCCACGTTCCTTTATTGACACTGAGGCTATGCTGGCTGGACTGTGCGCCCCGCACGGGTTTTGCTTGGCTTTAGCTTCCCTCGACTTCGCGCTTGTTATCCTCAACCTCAAGTCGCGCATATTCGAAACTAACTTTCATACCCACAACCCGTCTTGCCAAGTGGGATCCTCTTGGTTGTTTTCCTGAACATTGCCCCGCTTCTATCGCTCTTGGGGCGCTGGGCGCGCTATCCATACATAGTACTTCGTATACAACCACACATAATCAAAATATCCAAGTCGGAGGAAGAACCTTGTCAAAAGCGAGCAGCCTCCGGCCCAATCAGCATATACCTGTTGCATCCAAGACATCCAGTCCGCTGGTCTGCCTTGCCCTGACTCATTCGTATAGACTTGTTTTCTGAATAGGAAGAATCCTACGTGCACATATTGTTCAATCTTATTAAAAAAAAAAAATTGGTTTAAAATGGGACTATCCATACATTATATTGTTTTACTATTATTATCTCGTGGAATCTTGAAACTGTCGCACGAACCTTACCTGGCCCCCATCCTCATCCCCACCGGACTTTGACGCTATACTTAGCACCCAGCCGCAGGAACCCACAACTTTTCTGCTTCTCTTTTGAAGCTATGTGTCTTCTTTCATAAGCTTTGAGTTTCTTGCTATCCTCAATTAGGGCATTACTCAAATCTCCACTTATAATTTTTTTTTACAGCTCAAGATCCTCAGCCCAGTCATCCGGAGCTGAAAACATATATCTCACTGCATGTTTTGGCTTCATTGTGGGGTATTTGGCTAAGCTCTTTCCAGACGCCGACTTTGGCAAGTCATCTTTCTCTCTACAACTATTTCTTTTTGCTTACAACGCATGAGTGAGTCAACCGTTTAGCGTGCATAGGTGTTTCGTTAGTTCACAGCGCGACGTTTAGTTGAAACTCAGGTGGTCAGATGAGGTCACTGGTGGACCAGGGTCCGCCCTTGAAATTGAGAGATTGACTCAGAATCATACCTATGAGCCAACCATAACCCGAACATTGAGCTTATATCTATTTCTACTAAAGATAAAAAAAAAACGAGAGGGATATTTGGATCAGAAAAAAATAAATATTGACTGATTGCTATGGAAGATATGTTCTGCGAAACCCGCCGAGATCCTAATCGTACAACCACACCCAGAGACATGTGCCTTCGGTGTGCAGATTAGCAGTAGCTAAAGCTCCCTCAGAGCCGGAACCGCAAGAGTTACGACCAGAAGAGAAGATGCAAAATGCCCCAACGCCGTTTCATTGGGTCTCTGGACTATGAAAGTCCCAGGGCTTAGATCAACAAGAATAAGAAAGGAGGCCACCGAAAAACGCGAGCCTTCCCGATCGCGCAGATCGGATGCAGTTGGAATGCAGAGAAGAAAACGCCGAATCGGCTAATGATGCAGAGTAGAAGCCAAGTCATGAACGCCTTGAAAGAGGCGGCAGCAAGGGATATCGTAATGGAAGATAGATGGCATCATGGCCATGGCGAGGATTGCCGGAGTCCATGTGATGTGATGATGTTTTTCCCCCGCCATCGAAGAATTTTCGATGACGGTGTTCACAAGACGTATGGAAGACAGCTCACCTGAAGAGGATTCTCAAAGAATATTGGAAGAATGAGGGTAGGAGAATGTTACAGGGACAAGACACGCGACGGGTCTTGGAGGAAGCGCCTACGGTATGCGGCTATCTCAGAGGCCACAGTGTTGAAGTCTTTCACCTTGTCTCGCCGTAGGTTGTTGATCATCTCCTTCAAACCAGTGAAATATTTTTCTTTTCCTTCTTCGGTTTGGCCCTCTCGGACAGAGCCCATCCTCACGAGAATTTCGTCGTCTGTCGAGGTTAATGGTTCTGTGGTCAGCATTCGGACAGGGTAAAAAGGAAGCGTGGACAAGTTGGAATAGAAGGAAGAAGGATGGAGAGGAAGGCAGTAGAGCAATAGACAGAGATTCAAAACAGACTAGATAGTGCAATACGCCGGTGGGGGAGCTCGAGGGCGAGGTGGAGTGTTGCACATTTTTCATGTCGACGCACCGCTTAGAGTCATATCCCGAAGATGTTGGAATTCGCAGGATTTGTCATTGCAACGACCACCAGCGGCCAAATCAAAAGGACACAAGTACTTCATTGAATCAATGTTATGACTGTAAGTTAGCGAGCGGTGGCCACTCGGAACATCTTCAGCAAATTGGGGATGATAGCGATAAGCCTGGAAAGTTCGCAGTGGGCTGGTATACGGTGTGAATTTTTGCGCTGTGGCAGATGTTGCTTTGGTCTAAATAGGGGTTAGTATGGGGTCACCGGAAACTTCCTCTGAGAAGGGTAATGTTCATACGCCAGGAGCGCCAACCTGCAAATCCGGTTGAGGTAATGGGTGTGACACCTGAGGTGTGTTTGTTAGTTCTTCATCAGCTTGAAGCGGGTCAGATGATGGTGTCGAGATTGCTGTGTTCTCTACGAGACCGGGAAGCACCGGGCTGAAGGGAGGAGGACTGTAACTCGACCCTTCTGATGGGGCGTCAGTCTCAGGCTCTGGGGGCTCATATCCGTCGGACTCTGCAGACATTTCACGTTGAGACTGTATACTCAGGTCACGCAGAGCAGTGGATTCATCGGCAGATATTGCACTGGGATTGGTAACGGCAGAGGGTGAGCTCCGAGGCGCCGATTGCACCGAAGAGTCAATTTGCATAGGCTCCAAATGTGCTGGTTCAGTAGTAGACTCGGCACCAACTTGGGCTGGCGAGCTAGCAGCTTCGTCCTCGCTCTCGCTGGATGATTCGGAGCTATCACTGCTACTGTCATCAGATTCATCCATGGCGGATCCAGCGGAGTCGGATACAAATGAAGCTGATGTCTGTGCGCTGCTATCGATTGCACCATCCACTACTTCATCAGAAGAAGCCGCCCCAGAAGGTTCCCCATCGGCAAGGGTCTCAGGTAAGGCTGCTGGCTGTGAAACAGGTTCAACTGGTAAGAGCTTGTCGGGGACAGCCGTGGTCGGTTGAGGATTGCAAGAATCTGGCAAATGATTGATTAGTTGAACTGTACAAGACTTGCTCAAAGACGAAGATATCTTAGAAACAAGGGGAAAATGGTATAAAAGAATGTACCTTCTTCGGAATGAACAGCAGCCATACTGGACAGTCCACCAGACGATGATGTTCCTGATTCATCGAGGGTGCGAGGTGACTGGGTTCGGCTGGCAGCGAGCTTCGATTTCCGTCGTAACTCTAGCTCCGCTATCTTGCGGCGCATAGCCTGAATTTCCATATCTTTGAGTCGAATGTCTCCTTGGTCACTGAGACTGGAAGGGCCTTGTGGGGTGGCAGTCGAAGCCCTGGTGACAGTATGATGTGTCTGAACCTGTGGCTTGTCCGTAGTCGAGGTCACTACTGGGACTACATCTTGTTCTGAACTAGAATCTAACTCCATGTTGTCATCTTCGTCATCACCATAGAGTGATTCATCATCGCTGATAGCGATAATGAGTTTGTCGCCGGGATCAAAGCGAGTCGCGTTCGGATTGAAGTTCCTTTTTGGGAGTGAAGCTGGTTCATCGAAATCAGACGCGCGAGGCCGCTTGCGTTGATTTGTTCGAGATGTGGGCGTTGAGTCCACAACAATAACACTTGAACCAGGCTCAGAGGCGGAATTCTCACCCCGCTCAGTCATGTGGAGACCAGGAAGACTAGCAGGTCGGCGAAACTCCGGCACAGGGGGTCGAAGAGGTAGCGGATGTTGAATAGCTGGCGCTGGGGTTTGAAGCTGGATTGGCGCCGGATTCGACTGAGCCAATTGCCGGGTCTTGAGTAATGTCTGCTTCTTGAGTTCCTCAATACGCTGCCTTGCCAACTCCGTCTGGGCTTTGCTCTTCTCCTTTGCGAGGGGTTCTTTTTGGACAGGGCGAGTTTCAGGGATGGGTACCGCAGGGGGGATTTCGCATTAACAGTCGGCGAAGTCTCTTTGGATGTCGCTTTCGCAGCTTTCGCAGCGAGCATTCGGGCGATGAGTTCTTTCCGTTCCAAAGGCTTGTCGGCCTCCAAAGTCGGTGCGGCAGATGGAGCAGAAGATTGGGGCACTGACAAATCCGACTTCGTGATGCTATGCTTCTTCTTTGCCAATTTGGCCATATTTGATTTTTCAGATTCCAGTGCTTTGCCATTGGCGATATCAACAGTGGGGGCTTTTTCAGAAACCAATGGAACTGGCTCGGATGTTGGGGTGACTCTGATGCCGACTTCTTCATAGAGCCTTTTGAGTATCGCAGCGTTGATACCCTCCGCGATCAGTTCATCGTAGCGGATGTTATGAGGCGCGAGGCTCAGCAAAGCACCTTGGGCTTGGATTCGTAGTTGCGCCACGGACTTTTGAGGTTGAGGGACCGGAACTGTTGGGGTGGGGTTGTTCGCCTGTGACTGAATCGCATTGTTGATCATATTTGGGTCTGCCGAGACTGACAAAGGAGGGTTGTAAGCTGCATAATATTGGTTAACCAAAGTCAGATAAGAGTAAGATTGGGAGCTATACGTGATCCACTACTAGCGGAGCGTGCACCAGAAGATACGGTTTCTCCTTCCTCCATGTCTGAGTACTGCCGCGTATCCTTAGACATTGGCCGTAGTGACCTTCCTTCAGCTTCTTCACTGATTTCTCCTTCCTCCCTATGGTTCTCTATTGGATCCAAGGGCTTGCTCGGATGCACAGCGGATGCTGGTGGTGGGTGCGAGCCCTGTCCTCCCATATCCTGACGCGCCAGGGGAGCACTCGGAGCTCCTGTTGGCATCTGGGCCGGGTGGTAGCCCGCTGAAGGGTATGGCATTGGGGGAAATGTAGGTGGATATTGTGACGCGTCAAACTGGTTGTAAAAGGGAAACTGATGTGGAAAGAATAATGCCGAGTTCCCTGGGCCATTTGAGCCCGCGATACGTGAATTTGCATTGACACTTGCCATGTTATAATCGAAAGGCTGCCCCGGGTTTGTCGACGGAGTTTGATTTATCTGAGAGTAGTCTGAGTTGACTGGAAAACCTGGCGGTATCATCGACGGGTATGCTGGAGGCCATTGCGACGCATAATTGGGATGGCCATATGCGGGATGTTGGTCAGACATGATGAAATCGTGTGTAGAAAGAAAGAGATCTATTCTCTACGTGTTTCAATAGTAAGGGATGAGCTTGACCATATGTTGGGTTTGAGGAAGGATAGCGACTTCAAACACCAAATCTCATGATGTCGTGGAGGGATAAGGTGGAGATGTACCAATGTGGAGGTCTCCGGGAGCAGGATGTGCACTTGTTCAATTTAGTGGTCACTGAATGAAATGGGGACAGTCTGGTGGCAAGCTAGAAAAAAGAAACAGCCACGCGACTGTGTTCCTCAGCTTTAAGAAAGGTAAAATGATGAATAGGGGTATGAATTTCCAGAAGGATTGACAAACGCGGTCTCTAAACGCCTTTGACGAAAAAAGATCGAGTACGTCACGTGAGTATGCACGGACCAGGTGAGATCGCTGGGCGCCCGAGGAACGCAGAGTAAACAAACACCATGGACATCGGGGTGCGTCACTTCGACCATCTTATGCTTTCTTCCCCATTTTTGCCAATTCCACACCTCTATTAATTGAATTTGTCTCTTTCTCAATTTGGACCTTGAGTCATTTGTTCTAATTGAACTCAACCTACACTACAACTGAGATTACGAGATAATCTTGGCTATGATAACCACTTTTGCGCTTGAATAATGTCCTATTGAACTACGCCTGCCATGCTTCCCTCCCAGCTCAATGGCTCACCAAAGCGTGCGAGTCTATTTGCACGTCCATCATCTTCGCATGGGACCAATTCACCACAGGCGAGACCCAAATCGGCCGTAATTACACCATCTAATGGACTAGAGTCAGCGAGAGGTCATCTACGCAACTCGTCGGTCTCACAATTATCACCCACACTATCACAGCGGACAAATCGCGACCGCTCAAACTCAGCGAAAAATAGTCCCTCTTGTGGAACATTTGCTCCAAGTTTCATCAAGTCTGAAGAGCTACGACGCGGGGCGGATCAGATTCGTGGACTAGAGGGAGAAAACGACTTTTCGGGTAATAAATATGTGTGGCTACGGGACCCCCAAAAGGCTTTCGTGCGAGGGTTGGTCCTTGAAGAATTTGAAGGAGGGCGCCTGTTGGTGCAAAGCGACGATGGCGACGTATGAATCCCCTGCCCGTGGAGAAAACAATGCGCTGACACTGCGATAGCAATGGGAAGTAGACGCAGACCAGGTCGATAAGGTCAATCCTGCCAAATTTGACAAAGCAGATGATATGGCAGAACTCACACATCTAAACGAGGCGTCTGTGGTACATAACCTGCACACCAGATATCAGTCTGATTTGATCTATGTTCGTCACACCCGAAAATATATGGAATCATGGGCCGGCCGCTGACTATTGCTTCTACAGACTTATTCCGGACTTTTCTTGGTAACCATCAACCCGTACTGCCCTTTACCAATCTACACCAATGAGTACATTAAAATGTACAAGGGTCGTGGAAGAGAGGAGACGAGGCCGCACATTTTTGCTATGGCGGACGAAGCTTTCCGAAACCTTGTCGAAGAAGGCCAAAACCAAAGCATCCTTGTTACAGGAGAGTCTGGTGCAGGTAAAACAGAGAATACGAAGAAGGTTATTCAGTACCTGGCTGCTGTCGCCACTTCCGATACCCCCTACGGCCGCTCGGGAGCGAAGCAAATCACTGGTCTGTCACAACAGATCTTACGGGCCAATCCTATTCTTGAAGCCTTTGGAAACGCCCAAACGGTCCGCAATCACAACTCGTCTCGGTTTGGAAAATTCATTCGCATTGAATTCTCGCGTTCCGGCCAAATTTCTGGGGCTTGGATTGATTGGTACCTGCTTGAGAAATCGAGAGTTGTGAAGCCCAACCCCAATGAGAGAAACTATCATATTTTTTATCAGCTTCTCCAAGGTGCAGACCGCGAAACACGCGAGAAACTTCTCTTGTCGGACCTCCAGCTTGAGGACTTTGCCTACATGAAAGATGGGAATGACTCCATTGTTGGAGTCTCAGACCAAGAAGAATGGAACTCATTGATTGAAGCCTTCCATGTCATGAATTTCGATGGGGAAGATCAGCTGTGCATCCTGCGGACCATCGCCGCCGTTCTGCACCTGGGTAACATCGTTGTTGCAAAAGCCAGCGTTCGCGCAGACCAAGCATCTCTGGCACCTGAGGGGTACTCTAGTGTGGAAAGTGCTTGCTACCTTCTTGGTGTTGAGCCTGAGGATTTCGTGAAAGGTCTCCTGCACCCACGCGTGAAGGCCGGCCGAGAATGGGTGGAAAAAGTCCAAACGCCAGACCAGGTCCGTATGGCACTGGATGCCCTTTCCAAGGGCATCTATGAGCGCGGATTTGGAGACCTTGTCGCTAGAATCAATGGCCAACTGGGCCGCTCAATGGCAAATGATGACAACTATTTCATTGGAGTCCTTGATATTGCTGGATTTGAGATTTTCGACAACAATAGTTTCGAACAACTCTGCATCAATTACACAAACGAGAAGCTTCAGCAATTCTTCAATCACCATATGTTTGTTCTTGAGCAAGAAGAATACGCGAGGGAGCAGATAGAATGGCAATTCATCGATTTTGGAAAGGACCTGCAGCCAACAATTGACTTGATCGAACTGACAAATCCCATTGGTATTTTCTCTTGTCTCGATGAAGATTGTGTCATGCCTAAGGCGACGGATAAAACGTTTACGGAAAAGCTTCACGGTCTGTGGGATCGTAAGACTCCGAAGTACCGCGCATCCCGTCTCAATCAGGGCTTCGTTCTCACACATTATGCTGCAGAAGTCGAGTACAACACCAGCGATTGGCTTGAGAAGAACAAGGACCCCTTGAACGATAACATTACTCGCCTATTGGCTGCTTCAAAGGCACCACACGTCGCGAATCTTTTCTCCGATTGTGCAGACTCTGACGAGGAAGGTGGTATGAACCATCCCAGAAGTCGGGTCAAAAAGGGATTGTTCCGTACAGTCGCCCAAAGGCACAAGGAACAGCTATCTAGTTTGATGACCCAGCTTCACTCAACTCATCCTCATTTTGTGCGTTGTATCCTACCTAATCACAAGAAGCGCCCGAAGATGTTACATGCGCCACTGGTATTGGACCAGCTGCGCTGCAACGGTGTCCTTGAAGGCATAAGAATTGCTCGCACTGGATTCCCAAACCGCTTGCCATTTACGGAATTTAGGCAGCGTTATGAGGTTCTCTGCCAGAGCATGCCGAAGGGATATCTCGAAGGGCAGAGTGCTGCTCGGATCATGTTAGAGAAGCTTGGCATGGATCGGGCTTGGTACCGGGTTGGTCGCACGAAAGTATTCTTCAGAGCTGGTGTTTTGGCCGATCTAGAAGAGAAACGTGACCAACTCATTCGGACCATCATGGCCAAGTTTCAATCTATGGCACGAGGATTTGTTCAGCGCCGCATCTCAAATAAGCGCCTCTACCGTGCCGAGGCAACCCGAATCATCCAACAAAACTTCCACGCTTATCTAGACTTGAAGGGAAACCCATGGTGGCGGATGTTCTCACGAATGAAGCCCTTGCTGGGCGACACCAGAAATGCGAAGGAGGTGAAAAAGCGTGACGATAAAATCCAGCAGCTTGAGGCCAAGATGAAACAGGATCTTGCTGATCGCCATAAGCTGGATGAGGAAAGACGCCGGACAGAGATCGAGATTCACAAGATACAGCACACTTTAGAGAGTGAGCGTGCACTGGCACTGGACAAGGAAGAGATCTTCAAGCGATTGCAAAACCGAGAAGGGGAACTGGCCGAAAAACTTGCTGGTGCAATTGCTGACCAAGAAAGTCTGGAAGAGCAGTTGGACGAGTTGGTCGATGCTAAAAGGAAAATAGACGACCAGCTACAACTTCGCATTACCCAGCTGGAACAGGCAGGTCTGATCATTCAACAACTTGAGTCAGAAAAGAACAAACTACAGTCTAAAGTCGAGGAGCTCAATGTCAAGCTCTCAGACACAGAGACGCAGTTTTCTGGGAAGGACGTCCAAATTCAAGAATTGGGGCAGGAAATCAAGATGTTGCAAAGCCACCTGAGCTTGAAAGATCGCAAGCTCCAAGATCTCGAAGCTAAAGTGTTGCAAACTGACCATGACCTCGACATCAAGTTAGCAAACACCTCCAAGGAGCTGGAAAAATATAAGAAACAAGTTCGGGATATCTCTGAGGAGAACCGGTCAATTCGTGATCAGATCTCCGAGCTCTCAACTACTTCCACTGGTTATGAGGACTTGTTACGCCGTAAGGAAAGCGAAATCGCGGTTCTTCGCAAAGACGTCCAGAAACATGAGGATGAAAAGAGAAGCATCGAGTCTGAAAAAATTTCACTTCTGTCTCGTCACGACGACATGCAGTCTCGCCTTCGCGAGGTACAAGCTGAAAGAGATGCCATGCGCTCTGAACAGACTCAGCTCCAACGCGAAGCTGCGGACATCAAAAACTTGCTCGAGAACAAAAGATCCGAGGATGCAGAGGCTGGCGAGAGCAGGAAGCTACTCGAACAGCAGGTTCAGGACCTCAAGGGTCAGCTCTTCGGAGCCCAAGCTGATCTCAGCCGCGAACGCCAGTCACGGGATGACGTTCAGATGCTTTCTGAACACAATCTTGCGCAATTGACTCACAAATATGAGACCCTCAACGAGTCAAAGATTACCATCGAGAAGGAAATGTATATCCAGCAAGATAGCTTGCGCCGTGCCACAGAGGCGCGAGTTGCAGCCGAGACGACACGGAAAGAGCTGCAAAGCGAGTTGATCAACCTGCGCGAGAGGTTCACTGTCGCCGAAACTGCCCGTATGAATGCCGAGGCTGAGATTGAACGAAAGATACTAAGCCAAGCAGAGGAGCGCATGGCAAGTTCACGCAAGGACCTTGATGAAAAGGCACGCCAGCTTGAAGAGGTTGAAGCAGAGCGATTGCAGCTCTCGGCGCGGATCCAAGAACTCACGCACTCAATCTCTGAGTCTGAAAACTTCCGCCTGCGCCATGATCAGCATAAGGAGCGTCTTGAACGAGAACTTGTAACTCTCAGAGGAAGATTGACGGCATCCGAAAATGATAACAGATCTCTCTTGACCAAGATTCAGCAAAAGAACCTCGATATCGCCCGATCCAACTCCAAGGCTAGTGATAGCAACCGACTGCGTTTGACCAACCTCCAAAAGGAGAAGGCTAGGCTCGATGAGGAGACCAAGAAACTGACTCGTCAAGTGGAAGACTCGCAAGTCATGATTACTTCCTTGGAGAAGCAGAAGGAAAAACTGTCTTTGAGCTTGGAAGATCTGAATCATGAAGTAAATCGCGAGCACAAAACCAGTCGCAATGCTGAGAAGGCTGCGTCCACAGCAAACCTGCAACTAGCAGAAGCCAATCGCAAACTGGAAACAGAACGACAGCTCCGTAACCAAGCTCAAGCCAATACCCGCCAAACCCAGGGTACGCTTGACAGAGCGAACAAGGAAATCGAGGACTTGCATCGCCAACTGATTTTACTGCACAAAGTCTTTGAGCCGGATGCTACTGAGCCTACGCAGTCTTGGGAGGCTGTTCAGCCACATCTGTCCAAACAAGTTGATTTGGCTCAAGTCCTTGAAACTGTCCAGAACAAGCTCGGAGTTACCGAGGAGAAGTATGCAAGGGCTGAGAGCCAGCTTGCCGAAATGCGCCGACGCCATGCGGACGAAATGAAGGAGCTCGACGCCAAATACTCATCTTCTAAGCGTGCTTTCCTCGAGGAGATTGATCAAAACGAAGTGAACAACAACCGTACCCCTGCTCACCTCAGAAAGAACTCCGAAAACGCTGCCAAGAGATATTCTAACCCTACCACGCCCAACCGACGCTATAATGTCTTTGAAGCACCGAATGATTCCGCGCGATCCGACCGAACAGTGGATACACAGGGCTACCAAAGACGCATGGATGCAGCTGCTGAATTAGAAGAACTTCAGAATAAGCTTCAGTTGACTGAGCTGCAGAACAAGCACCTTCAGAGCCAACTGGGGCGTTCTGCTCCTGGCGCGGATATCTGGCAGGATGACAGTCCTTCAATTCGTCGTATGCAGCTTCTTGAGCGAGAGAATGGCCGCCTTCACGATCAACTTGACGACTCTTCCAAGAAAGTTTCATCCTTGGAGCGTAGCATCCGCTCCGGAGAATTGTCCCTTCGCGACGTGCAAGCTAAATCCCACGAAGAGCTATACGACCTTATTAACTCACAAGAGCAATCTAGGCGTTCGCTGCTCAAGCTTCATAACGAGACCATGTCTGAGTTTGGCGATGCTAAAGCTCACTTCGAGAAGTTGAAACGCGCCAGAGCAACCTTGGAAGTTGAACTTCGTGATGCCCGATCCGAGGCCCAAGAACTACAAGTCGGCAGAGACCAAGACACAGTCAGCCGTAATCAGCTTCTTCAAGAATTTTCGGATTTGCAGATTCGCCTGGATGCGGAGACATCAAGGTCTGCTGATCTCGAGTCAAGCTTAATGTTGTACAAGAGTCGATCCGACGAGTACTTCAACAAGCTGGAACAGGCCGAAATTGCTGTCATGAAGGCTTCACGGGCTGAACAGTTCGCCAAATCCCAAGGCCAGGAAGCCGAAGAGACATGTGCCCAAATTATGTCGGAGCGCAAGGAGATGGATGCGCTCGTTGAGGACTTACAGCGGCAAACCCAGTCCCTCGAGGCTCGAATGGAGGACCAAGCTGCTGAACTTCAAGCTGCCTTGCAGGCCAAGCAACGTCTCCAGAATGAGCTCGAAGATTACCGCAATCAGCGCGCGATCGACCTCGAGGACAAGGAAACCTCCATGGAACAAACCAGACAAAAGTACCAGAGAGAATTCTCCACTCTCAATAACGAACTCGAGATGGAGCGTGAGCGTGTGCTCAATGGTCGTGCAGAGACTTCTCGTCTTCGCGAGGAATTGGAAGACCTTCGCAGTAAATGGGATAACGAAGTTCTTAATAGTTCAACATGGGCCAAGGAGAAATCCCGCATGGACGTTGTTCTGCAGGATGTCACCAATTCTCGAGACGAAGCTGTCAATGCACACAACGAGGCTCAAAGCAAGGTCGTCTCGCTCTTGTCCCAAGTGCGCACCCTTCGGACTTCCGTTGAAGATATTCAGGCGGAGCGCGACTTGCTTTTGAAGGACAAGAAGATGCTAGAAGGTCGCTTGGCCGAAGCTGGCGAACGACTTGAAGATCTTGCCAAGGGTGAGAGCCCATCTATGCGTAACGCTGCCAGTATGGACCGCGAGCTTCTTGAGCTCAAGTCCAGAATTGCTCAGCAAGAAGATGTCTCTGCCGCGGCGGTTGGTAAAATGCGTCGCGCAGATGCCCTGGCAACTGAAATGCAGAAGGAGGTCACCGCTGAGCGGGAGGCCAATGCTCAACTCTTCAAGGAGAAGGCTGCCGTTGAGAAGCAGCTGAAGGAAGCTCAACTCCGTTGTGTTGATCTGGAAACCAAGAGCTATTCTTCCGGTAGCCAGGATGTTCGCTTCTTGCACAAGCGAATCAAGGAGGTAAGTTAAATTACTCTGCATCCAACAATGTGAAACTCGAACTAATATGATGGTTTAGCTCGAAACCCACCTGGAAGATCAGGAGAGCAAGCACAGCACTGAGCAACGCTCTCTCCGCAACGTTGACCGCACGGTCAAAGACCTTCAGTCCCAGATTGAGCGGCGGGACAAGTTGAATACTCAGTTGAACGAGGATATCAACAGATCTCGCGACAAGATTGAACGGCTCCTTCGAAACATTGAAGAGCTACAACATAACGACTCGGACGCACAGCTGCTGGCCCGCCGCGCCGAGCGTGAACTCCGTGAGGAGCGTGAGAAAGCATTACGATTGGAACGCGAGCTGGAGGGCTGGAAAGCTCTGCGTGTTGAGCGAGGCAGCACTATTGGGCGCGGCATGGTCACATTCAGTGATAATGGTAGCCGTCGCGGGAGTGCTGCCTATGGATCTAATGATATTCCCCAACGGCAACCCAGTAATACCAAAGGGTTCTTGTGAATAGGTAGTATTGTTTAGCAGATCATTCCTGCTTGCACATGCACCAACAATCATGGATGGATTTTTGGCTTGACGGCGTTTATCTGCATTTGGGAAAGGCATGTTTTAGTTTTCTCTGCTGGCCCTGCTCTTGTTCATTATGTTGTTTTTTGAAGGCCATGCTGTTTTCCCCTTGATTTCTGTTTTTGGCGTTGTCGTATTAGCAGGCTCCTTTGTGACATTTTTGTTTCTTTTTTGTATTCAAGAGTGAACATACTCTGCGGGTGGGCTAGGCTATTTACAATGACGTGGATGTAACAACTCATGACACTTTCTACTTGTTCCTTCAACTTGCCTCTCCAATGTGGATGTATAGCTTTGCTACGCTGTAATTTCCGAGTCACTGAGCTCTTGCAGAGAGGAAGCTGCTGCATTGCTCCAAGCTCGTTGGCCCTTCGCTATTCTCTTGATCGTCCATGGTATTCCCAAGGTTGAAATGATATTCTGCATGCTATGCCCAAGTAAGATTGGAGTGAAACCTGAGTATATTGTTTCTTGCGCCTATGACGCAACCAGTTGTAGAACAGAAATCATTGCACTACGTACTGATGGCAACTAATAGAAGCCTTCAACTCTGTCTTGATGGAGGATAGAAAACATGGCAGATCTTGATCCCAGGGAATCAAATCTATAAGAATCAAATCTATACAAAGGTCAAGAGGTTGACCAGATTGTGGCAGTATCTGCATACATACATCCAAGACACGTGATAGGCGCGCGGCAACGCGGCAACGCGGCAACAAGCGCTAAACTTCAACCTCAAGCTGTCAAGCTCATGATTTCCTCTCCGGATTTCTTCCCTGCCAACGCCCCTCGATACCCGACTTCTTCGGGTCGCTGACTTGGTCAACTCCTCATCATGGTATGTCTCATTTACCAGTCCAAATATATCAAAAGAAAATGCCCATATCCAATTTCCATCACATTTTTGCTGACCCAATCCCCGCTTTGTAACAGGCACGCAACAGTGAAAAAGCGCAGTCGATGCTGTTCCGCTTCCGAGCGCAACAAGCAGCCGATCTCGGAATTATTGACATCTCACGCACACGCCGCCCCAAGGCAATCACCTCCGTCGACTCAATCCCAACATGCGAGCGCTGGCGCGGACAAGTCGTCAAAGAGATTTCACGCAAAGTATCGCGCATCCACGAGCTCAGTCTGAGCGATTACCAAGTACGGGATCTCAATGACGAGATCAACAAGCTCATGCGCGAGAAATGGGCGTGGGAAATGCAGATCCGCAACCTGGGCGGACCCAATTACATGCGAGGATCGAGCCGACTTTACGATGACGAAGGGCGCGAGATTCCGGGCGGTGGAAAGGGCTATAAATATTATGGTCGTGCTCGCGAGCTACCTGGTGTCAAAGAGATGATTGAGGCTGCCATCACTCGCGCGAGAGGACCGGCGGAGGAAGAAGAGGCTGTGTCTGGCCGTGGTGGAGATATTGCGACGAGGAAGGTCGATGCCAATTATTTCGGATATGGTCTTGATGAGGAAGATGGTACGTTATTGGCGTATGAAAAGCAGAAAGAGAAAGAGGCCGTTGAACACTTGCGCGGCAAAGGGGAGAGTGATGCCGAAGACGGTTGGCAATCCCTACCTGGTGATGCGGGTGACGGGGTGGAATGGCGGCTTCCGAGCCTGGAAGAGGTCCAAGAAGAGCTCGTGGATAGGCGACGCCGACGTCTCCTTGACAAGATTTCTTGATCTATCTGCTGCATTCGAGACTCTCTGCTTCCATTTCTGTCCTTTGTTTGGGTTGGGCGTTACAGGTGCTTCCACAAGATATTCACATTTCAAGCATCATTCTTTATTTGTTCTTCATGACATCACTTGATTATTATTTTCGAAATATACATCAATAGCCCCAAAATCAGACTTTCGTTATATGTGTACAAGTATATTACAGATTGCTTGTTGCCTCGGGTTTGTTCTTCCGAGTCGTTCTTTCCACTCTCAAAGCCTGCGTCATGCTCATCTGCGCTTTTTGGACAGGATCTTCCCGTCGTCGTTCCTCTTCTTCTAGATTGTCCACCAAAAATCGACCCATATCTCCCTGCCTCCATTTCTGTATAAAGAGAAGCGCGGCTCCTTCCATATTCGGTACACCGCCTTTCCCAAGCAGGCCAGTTTGGCGCGCAAAACTCTCGATCAATGGAACCACCTCATTGGTCGGTTCCGACCAGCGTTTATAGATTGTCGGATCATGCAAATTTATATGATACAGCAAGTAGTCCACGAGAGTGATTGGTGAAATGACATTGTCCTTCACACAGCCACACAGAGCCAGCTTGAGCATATTCTCTGCATCTGGGACATAGGGCATGAACACACCCGGAGTGTCCAGGACGTAGACATGTGACCCACTCTCGCGTTCGATGATTTTCACCTGTGTAGCGATCTTGCGGGTGATACCAGGTTGCTGGCCAGTTTTCAAGGCCTTGGCTTTACCCACGCCTGAATTGCGCAGGTTGTTGATCAGTGTTGACTTGCCGACATTGGGCATCCCGACAACCAACACTCGACAGCCTACTAGCTTGTCAGGCGCTTCGGCATCGGTTCGGAGGTGTTTGATGATCTGGCTCACATCCTGCCGGGAGGATGAGCTGGTGAAGAACACGGCGCTTTTTGGATCGAAACTCTGTAATTTCCGTTCCGTCTGCAGTTGGGCGTTAGATGATATCCAAAACAACTATCCCTTATATCCTTATATTCTCCCCAGGCAAGAAGGGCTTACTGCTTTCTGATCAGACGATTTAGGAGTGCTTCCCAGATCTCTTTTTGTGTAGACAACCAGTCGTCGCATCTTGCCCAAAGCTTCTTCAAACATAGGATTGATCGAAGTCACGGGAGCCCGGTAATCACGACACTCGACGACATAATCGATTGTTGAGAGCATGCTCTTCATTTTGGTCAAACCAGCCCGGTGATGTCCTAAGAAATAGGATCTTGGAATGGCCCCATGGTGGGGGAAGGCAATGCGCGGAACGAACTGGGCCATCGCAGTTCGTTGAAACTAAGGAAGTATTTCAATCAGGTGAAATGTGATTCATTGTAATCCGAGCGGTGGACGATCGCTCTGAAGGGACTAGATGATTGGAGAAACAAAATGAATGGGCCGCGGAAGATGGAAAAGTCCGTCAAAATGTTCAAGGCGGAAGGAAGGGCGGTGAGTAGTGCATAAGGATCCAACACTGTACTCTATGCCTTCGGAAAATACACAGGACAACCTAACAGATTACGAAGTACAAAAAACCAAGTTGTCAAGAGTGATACCGGTAAACTTTTGCCCTGCGAAGGTAAATTATCTGCCTAGCTCCTTTACCTGTGTCACGAGCTCATAGCTCCTCCTTTTCCTTCCCTTTGTGGCTTCTTGCAAGGCCACTACATCGGTTGCTTTTGCGTCCTTGCTCTTTTTACCCCATATTCGCTTCTCCAATTCTCTAGTGAACATTCGCATAAGCACGCAGATGAGAAGACCACACAGCCTCGTCTGTTCTGTCTACTTCTGCTTCAAACATTACGGTCCTTTCAAGCTTGTACGATCTGTTGTATTATCATAGTTATTATTACTATTGCACAGAAGAAAAAGGAAATTGGAATTAGGGGAGTATCAACTATCAAGTATAACGACGATATCCCGTTTCATATTGTGGTGAAGGAGCAGACTCAACACCAAATCGAATGGCGTTGGCTCTGTAACGAATTAGGGTTGGATTTCACATTCCATGTATCTCTACTAGGTGCCTAGGCATATTATAAACAAGCACATTACAAGGCATGTTGTAAGTGAACGAGAAATAGTAATAAAATACCTCGACAGTAAGTTTTCTGAAGGCTAATTCAAATTGTCTTATTATTGAACCAAGCCTGATGTATGCATGGGCTTTCCACCCTGGCATTTTCAGTCTCAGACCGCTCAAAATCCTCAAACTGACTGAATTATAAGAGTAAATTTCCAAACTGCTATTCTTCCCAGGAGAATGAGGAGACATTATTGCACAATAGAGCTGCAGCAATCAGAAAAGGAGATGAAAGTTACCTCATCTGTGATCGACTCTGACCTCGTCATTCGATCATATTCCAGTCCAATTCCCAACCAGAGAGTCGTCCCCCAGATGATGAACACCTATTCAAGGCAGTTCGGCGTATGTTCACACACTTCCTGACCCCGAGATCACATATCCTTATCCTTAGCCCGGTGAGCCATGGCAGCTGGAGACCAGGGAAAGTGACCAAGTGGAACAGTGAAGTAGCCATTACTTGGAGAGCATATGCCAGCAAAGGCCATATACCAAGCCGCAAACGAAGATAAGATACCAAACACACCTCCAGCCTTCTGAACCGCAATCAGAGCCCCTCCATGAGAGCCGCATTCAATGTGTGCAATGCCGAGTAGCAAATAGTTCACATCCAGGAAAAATAACTGACTGAACATTGCAAGACTGGATCTGAGAGTGCATAAGAGCATCAAAGTAGTGAATATGAACCAGGCCTGCATGTAGACTTTTAGGTAAATAACCGCGCCATATGGTATTGGTAGATTGGAAGGAAGTGCCTTACCAGCATGAATACGCCCATCAGGTTCTCACCCTGGCATACTGTATCTATTATATCTTGCGTGGTCGTGGGGGTCTCAAAAGTCGAGATGAGAGAGAATGTAATCCAGTAGGCGCCGAAAGAGCAGAAGGTTGTCGCGCCGAAAGTATTTCCACATGCCATTTCCCTAATTGTGTTCTGTTCTCAATAGACGTACCTTGGATGAATGAGGGTATGAAGAATAAATAGGACTTACCACATGCCAGCCAACACCTGCACTATACCACCGTAATTCAAAGCCAAGGATACGCTGAGGCCTGCGGCTTGTATATTTTGCACATTGAGGTTGATGCAATTGTAGAGAAAGGACGTGAGTGCAAATGCACATAGTCCGAGAGGAGCAGCATTGCCAAACTTTCGAAACTCGACCGGCACAGGCTGGGTCTCTTGTTTCAACGGAGGTAGGCGTGACTCCGGGGTACTTGGCGGGTGCGCATAATAGTCATGACGGAGTGGAGGAGCGATCGGGGAGCCAAAGTTGTCTTGCGTACTTGCTTCAATATGATATTCTGATATTGCTTTGTGTTGTGGAAATTGAGTAGCGTTAATAGTGTCCTCCATCAATGCCTAGGTATGGTTCAATGAAAGGACGCAAACTTTATGTTGAACAGATGTCGGAGATCCAAGGGATTAGCAATGATATGGCCAGTGGGAGGAGAGATGGGAATAGAACAGAAAATTTATGCCCCATAATTCGGGATATGGGTGGCACGTTGTACATATCCTTCGAAAATTTATGAGCATAGTTGGCCCTAGGCACTCTTGGCCAAGCAACTCGAGCCCGTGGTACGCACCTATAACAGAGGCTGATAGACCCACTGCAAAAGAAGCTTCAGACACCGCTTGACTCCGCGGTGTCGGAAGCTCTCCCTTATTCGTGGGTAACTGCCCGACTAAACTAGGGTAATCTTCGGGGAGACTCCGTAGGAAAACTGGGGTTTCCTAATCCGGTAGTCCACGACCATTTTTAATCGCCTCTCTATGTAGCGCCCAATTCTTTTAAGAAATAAGTATTAGGGCCTTGTTATGTTTACGGGGATCATGATTCAATGTTCTATTGATTGATATTGGTGGTTTTGATGTCTTTCTGCTAACTCGGCTATGTACTTTCCCGAAGGCTACGGAGCAAGTACAACATAGGTATGCTCTCCGAAGAATTCCTAAGCATGGCTGTATTTTGTTTATCGTATTATTGTACTCCGTACGGTACTCTTAAATCCGGGCGGAGCGCTAGGTGGATGTTCAAACCTTGCGCCAAAACTCGCCTCACCTGTAACTCCACTTTGGTATAAAAAACAAATGAAGTCAGGTGACCTTAACACAAAATCGACCTCACGATTTTCGAAATCGTCGTGATTATACACTCCTAGCAACCGTCGGGATATGGATGCGCCTAACATAGAGGCCAATAAAAGTGAAAGCTGTAGTTGAAGCCTTTTCCAAGGTGGGTCTGCCGTTGAACAAGTTCCAAACACCGCCTAAACAGAAGCCCGGATGGCCAGATCCCTAGGCTCGGGACAGAATACGGCAATCCCGCGGTAACTGGTATATAAATGTCCCGAGGTCTCTGGCAAGCTGTTGAGCCAGTCGGCCTCGAGATTTCCCGACAATAATTTATGCAGAGCATGGGTGGTATTCTTAGACATTGCAGAGAGACCCGAATGGTCGGATTGGACGAAACCAAGCTCAGTGCCAGGCTGGCAATTTGAGGAATGGTCTGCTCAATCCCGCGGAAACAAAATGAGTCTTTTTGTATATTGTTAGTTATCCATGTTCAGGTTCAGGGTTCTTGGTATAAAATGGAATATTTGCCCGCTGAACATCCTCGCCAGGTTTTCACCAAGTAGCTCATCCTGTGCACTCCATGTTTGTCCCGGAGGATCAGTATGAATGAAGGATGTGTTCCGCGCAATCCAGGATGAGAGACATTGCGCAATTGCTACAGGATGTTACATTAATCTCCACGGAATGCGGCGGGTGCCGTTCGAGTCTTGGAGTGTAATACTTGTGACTAATGTCGCGCTATAATGGGTTAAAAATAAGATTTGAGGATCCGATCTCGGGAGGAAAAGCTTGAATAGACTTTGAACTATGATCCGAACGTGGCCCATCATAAGACTCTCCAATATATGGAGGATCGAGCTAGATCTGCATGACGCAGTAAGCGTGACATTTCATAAATGATTAACATCTAGACAAAATCAGCTAGTTCGGGTATCCTGGATTTTGCAAATTCACCATATGGCGCCATAAAAAAGAAAAACGCAAAGTTTCCGTTTCCCATAACACGATCCCAATGCGCCTCTAACTTGCGGTGCAGGTTCAGGACAAAAGAAAAACAAACATATGTTCATGCAAGATCAACATGAAAATTTATCCGAAGCCCCAAGAAGCCACCGAAAGGGCTCAAAAAGTTAAGAAAATTTGTAGAATTATGCCCGCCAGCCTTGCACGAAATCATGCAAGCGATCAATCACAACGCCGAAGATAGCATTGACGCTGTCTGCAATGAGTTGCTCGAAGTGACGGATAGCCTCTTCCTCGGTCATTTCGAGATGGAATCGCTCCTTCACTTTCAGGACGGCTTTGTCCGGCTCCACTCGAATATCGGGGATATTGGCATCCACCATCAAACTGAAAAGATTAAGTATTAGGTTGGCGGACTTGCGCAGCGTGGTGTAAGCTGTGTAACAGTATTGTTTAAATTGCAAATAATGAGGCGAGGTTGTACCGCCCATGCCTTCAACCATCTCCTTGCAAAGTTTCATCATGGGTGCAAAAGGCTTTGGGTCGCGACCGAGAATGAAGCCAAAGTCGGCGTGGAAGAAGTGACCATCTGGCGCTAGAAGCAAGTTTTCAAGATGTCGGTCACCAACACCAAGTAGATAGGTAATGACGCAGTATCCTGCACATGATTTGATGTAGGTATCCATTGTCTCTTTGCGGACACCAAGAGGCTCGTTCTCATCTGGGTTATTTGCTTGTAGGTAGGCAAGAATGGACTTATACTTGGCGGACGCTGCAGAAAGCGATATTGAGGGGATAAATTGCACAGCGCCGGCTGTTGCGCTCGTGGCGAGAATCCGATAAGGAGTCAATTTTAAATCCAGGTTCTCCTTTTGCAGAAGCCGATCCATCAGAATGATGATCTGAATGACCAGTTGATCCTGACGAAGATCATCGCCGACCTTAAACAGCATTGGATAACGAGAGCCTTCGGATGTTTTGTACGTAATGAGCAAGGGGGAAAGAGTGGATTTGAAGACGTTTGATTCATCGGGATATAGGCCAACAACTTGTACGTCGGGGTTCAAAGGCAATGGCAGCGGTGGATCAATGCTTATCAGGTCATTCTCGGGGTCACGGAGATATTTTTTGAGCATCTCGATCTTGCCAACTCTGTTCTCACGCGCGAAGCGGACATCTTTAGCGATTTTGGAGAGCACAGCCATCATTTCGCCTTGACGCAAGAGTGTTTTTCTATGCTCGGGATGGATCTTTTCGAGTTCGAGCATGAAGTAGTATTCAACCCGCGCAAACAGCCGGCGCTGGGCTGCATCAGCATCGTCGAATTCGACCATCAGATACCAATGTAGGTAATTTCCAAGTTTGAAGTTATTAGCCGCACGTGAAATCAAGAAATGTGCAAGTGAAGACTCTTGTGGGGGTGCGTCAGGATTATTATCAGGGCTTCCATCATATTTCAGAGCTTGAACCAGCTGAAGGAGATATAAAAGCAACTCTTCGTCGTCCGCCTTTCGCAAGGTTTCCACGGCATATGAACGAACAGCAGGGTTGTCAAAGGTAGGGCCGAGAATCTCCAAAGCATCATCAACGTCAATCTCAGTCCATTTAGGAAACATTTCAACAGCTTGGCGTGATTCTCCGACATCCCGCCAGTTGACAGATTTAACGAATTTGGTCAGGGCCTTTTTCTCGCGCGTTAGATGGTACCTGAATCGCCATATAAGATCTTTCTCTTCGGCAGTAAGATTTTGTGTCGGTTCGTAGGAGATGATCATATTGAGATCGTCTCTGATCTTTGGGTTAGGTTTCAGGTCGCGATCCATGATGCCAGTTCGATGGCTTCGGATCAAACGCCGGTGCTTGTCCTCACAGGGATTTCCGATTTGACCGACCTCGGGATCGTAAATTCGAATTACATTATGAGGATCGGCGTGCGCAATGCCAGGTCCGAATTGAACCTCTGGAACTGGCTTAAGGGTTGCATTAGGGTGGAGAGTTGCATTTTGAGACCAAGAGGAGATGGGCGGAGGAGGATACTCGTGGTCGGCCCAGACGATGGGATGATCAAAGCGGGGAAGCTCAACGTAAAGATTAAAATACTCATCGTCAAGGTCCTCTTCGTCAGAGCTATCGTCTTGCCCTTTGACGTGTTTCGGATCTTGTTGCAGGATTGTGTGAAGTTCAAGGGCACGCTTTTGAGCCGCTTCATCCGCGTTTAATTTCAGTTTCTCCAACTCACGGAAAAGCAACTGATCCATCCAGTCAACACGTGGGATCTCGCCCATTTCATGTTTCTTGATCAAGACCTCAACCCGTTCCAGTTCTGCCTCTTCAGGCGACTGCTGGGTCAGATCGCGAGTGTTCGGTTTACGACGCTTAGGTGGTGGAATGGAGGGAGTAGTGGTTGAAGCAGATCCATCTGCATCCTTGTGCAGGCAGACCTTGCACTTTTGTCTGCCCATCTTCAATTTTCCATCCTCATCGAACAAGGTGATGGTAGTGCCACCAAACGGAATATGCGTGATTCTACCAGCAGCGAGTGGAGATAGATCAACTATTGTAATTGCTAGCTGAGCATTACGCTCCACATCCTTGATGGATATGGGCAATTCCAGCCATTCGTTCCATGCTCGAGTAGCTTTAAAGGCCTTGTACTTGGTTTTCATCGGTACGCCCAATGGCTTCGATTCTGACCATATCTGAACAGTCACATATAGATCGGAAGCAGGATCTTGCACAGAAGCCGTATGCCGCAGTTCGGGGTCTTCATGGAGAGTCGTGTACGGGATCGGCTTCTGCTTGCCCTCTAGTGAGCCACTGCAGATGTGTTAACGAGGCAAAGCCCACAAGCTTCGGGCGATGAAAACATACATCTTGATGCGTATAGGAATGTCCACTTGAGTGGTCACGGCAAAGGTGAAGGCTTCCATCTCTGTCTATCGCATGAAGAGAATAACAAGCTCCTCCTGCGTCATGGCTGATAAGCAACCGACGCGGGGAGGTCACGTGCATGATCTACGCGTCGCGAAAGTCAATCAATCATTCGCGCTTAGTGATGGGAGCGATAGATCTTTTTTGTTTTTTCTTTCCGAATAGAAGTGTCTATTTTGGTATTTTCTTTGTTGAGTTGACTTGGCCTGGTGTGCTTGTTTTACATTCTATCAGCCCCTTTTTCTTTGTCAAACTTTCTTTGTTTCCATCGCTCGACTCGTCTGGCACTACGAGTGCTGACCGAGTATGGCACGTTTCACTCACACACACCTGGACGAAGTAACTACCCCACGTCTCAGTGTGACATCTTCGCCCGAAGCATCTACCTCCGATAAAGAAAATCGCCGACAAGGTGCAAATAAGAGACCAAAACCCGCAATGCCACCCTCGCGCCATAGCAAACGACCGCGACTAGTCGATCGCGACTCGAATTCCCAGCATGAGCAGTCGCAGAGTGACAAGCGATTCTATGATCCCGACCAGGATCCTGAAGAGCGCAGAAATGTTAGGAAAGGACTCAGAGACCTCGGAAGGGAGCTGAACGGTAAGTTGCTATCATTTGAAGTCGAGAGACTCGGGTGATCGTGATCTAACATTTTATACGAAGACACTCGAGGCGAGCTTATGCAGCCTGGAAATGACGGTATCTTCAGCATTGTCGAACAAGCGAATCAATTCTACGCCAAAGTGAAACAGACCTCCGATGCTACACTCGATTCGCGCCTTCTGGTCAACGCGGCCGATCTGTCGCACAAGAAAGCCGCCCAGCTTGCCCTCGGCGATGCCTCTGCTGGTATTGATGTGGATGAGTTTGTCTCCAAGTGTGTATCATTTATGCGTCGCGGCTCAAATAATGCGCCAGCTTCAAGAAACGGAACCCAGGGACGCCGAGGACGACCCGGTCAAACCCAACGGGATCCGGAAGCTAGCGACGAAGATGATACTGGTGATGCGATGAACTGGGACACACTTGGTCGATCTGCATGCTTTCCTCATAACGCTCGACCAGCCGTGTCAGGATGGTTATTGGGCCCGCTATCATTACAGAAGCGTACGCGGCAATTCACGCAGCGGAGAGTAGGAGAGCGGATTGATCCGTCCCAAGCTGTGGCACCTCGAGAGATGGAGCAGCAGGACCTTGGCCAACAAGAGAACGCAAACCTCACTGTGATTTGCTCCGAGATTAACAAATTGTTGGCGAAAAGCCAAACCGCCCGTCAGAGTCTTGCCGAGAATGAGCTCGGTCTGAAAGAAAATATCACCCCAGAGGAGGCTCAGAATATCATGGATGAACACAGTGTGGCTGACGACGGTGGAATCCCCTTGTTTCGCTTCTGTATTAACCCAGACTCGTTTGGGCAAAGTGTAGAAAATTTGTTCTACGTGAGTTTCCTGGTTCGGGACGGCACAGTTGGTGTGTCCACCGATAGTCGCGGGTTGCCAACTCTCCGTAAGTCTGCTTTGTGATAACTGATCGATCAAGCACTAATACATCCACAGATGCGGCGGCACCATTTGCCCCCAGTGAAGCCCAAAAGAAGGGTATACAGAAACACCAGTCTGTCTTCAGTTTGGATCACGACACATGGGATGAACTGAAGAAAGTCTTCAAAATTAAGAAGTCAATTATTCCTCACCGCGAAGAAACACAGGAAGAGACCGGCACAAGTTGGTATGGCTAAACACCTAAAGACACGATCTCACGACTCAATGTGTTCTTTTTTTTTTTTTTTCTTTTTTTTTGCAAGATACCCCTTCAAATTTTCGACTTGCAGTGATACCTAGGTAGTTCAATCTAATACGATAACGGTTCTGCTATGGACATATCAATCCTTGTTTTCGTAATTGCACGATTTAGAGAATGACACTCAAGTACCTCGGAGATACTATATCGAGATTGCATGTGGCCACTTCGAAAGGTCTTCGTTTAATGTTGATTACCTTGCCGAAGCCAATTTGTCACTTTTGTGCTGCGTACATACACATCTGTATAACTAAGTGCCTTATGTCTAAGATCGGTATATTAGATATGTTGTAGCTATCCCACCTGGGCAATATCCCCGTTGGATGATAAATCCGGCCAGGCTCGATCCAAAGTGGAGAATCGAATGTGGCAGATAAGCTGTGTCACACGTCATCGTTCGATCTGGCAAACACTGACCTCGGAACTTCTTGAGCTTGATTTTCAATCCGTTACATTATTCTAATTGAACTTCGCACTTATCTGTGAGCGCGTGAAGTCTGCAAATTATCTACAGCTCCTACAAAACAAAGTTGGCAACTGGGATATTCAACACCGGAGGATACAGCTCCCAAGCGCAAGAACAACGAGAACACCGAGCAAAAGCAAAGGTGACCGAAGATGCCACAGCTTTTTCCAACCAACCCCTCTGCGACCATGGTTATTCGCCATGTGACGCCAGATATCGTGACCATGAGCCTCCCATTCTCGCGATTCGGAAAACTACAATTTGGCGGACGAGGAACGTTGGGTGAGTGTCGACCTTCCAATAGAGCTCATCTACCAGGCGCGCATACCCCTTCAGTAGAAGGGGAGTATTTGCAGCCATGTCAAACTTACATGAACCCCCTACCAACAAGCCAGCGCTAACGTGCCTTGCATGCGATAAAGTCAAACTCTCCACGGGCTCTCTCGCCGTATTCTCACCCGTCACCCTGACACCGGAAGTCCGCGAGACAATCGAGTCTCTCGGCGGGAATGTCAAGTACATTACCGCGCCGGACCTCGAACACCACCTCCATCTCACACCATGGAAGAAGGCTTTCCCGCAAGCAGAGATTCTGGCACCGGAGGGTCTCCATGAGAAACGGCAGTCCAACCCGGAGTACCAAAACACCCCGTTCAGCCACATATTCAAACAAGATGATAAACTACCGCGGTCAATTTCAAAAGAGTTCGATACCGACTTTGAGAGCGAGTACGTGTACGGCCACGGCTCGCGTGAGCTCGTGTTTCTGCATAAGCCTTCGCGAACGCTCATCGAGGCGGATCTGCTCTTCAATCTGCCTGCTAAAGAACAGTATTCCAAGAGCTCCGAAGGCTCGGGAACGAATTTCCTCACAAAGCTCATTTTGCCGCTGACATCTACCAAGCCGCCGGCGACATGGCAGAGGCGGTTTGCGTGGTATATTCTTTCCTCAAAAGACCGGACCGCTTTCAATGAGTCTATGAAAAGAATTGATCAGTGGGATTTCGATCGCTTGATTCCGTGTCATGGTGATACTATCGAGACCGGTGCGAAAAGCATATTCCGCGATGTGATGGCATGGCACCTGGACCAAAAGAATGCTCGAGAATGATTTCTGCGGCTCTCCATTTCTTTGTTCGTAGGAAATAATTTTTTCCAGTCGGCGATGATATTTTAATTCCAATGTTGCGGATTTGGGGGTTCTTCTGTGTGGGTAATACAATATGTATGTAATTTTATTTTGTTATTTTGTTATTTTGATCTTTTGTTGGGACCTTGCAGGCAGCATGATTTCGCTTTCTTGGCTTCCCCATACCGTTACTATTCATAGTATCAAGGCTATGAGATCTGGTGGAATTGAATTGCCTGCATTTTTCTGATCTCTTCCTGCAATGTAGGGAATGCATCTTGGATTTTTTTTTTTTTTTCCTTAGCTATGTCTGCCTAATTCTGCTATACAACGTTGTATATCTCCACTTGTCGAATGCGAGCCAAAAGCGATGCACAATTCCATGATCATCATAGTGAAATACTTTACATAACATAAGATTTCTATATAACACGAGTATCCACTAAATCAAGGAAAGTTCTACGTTGTATGTTGTACTTCATCACCCCACGTCATAGGGCTGATCGAAGAGCCAGGGTCATATGACTCAAATGAAACATGATGTCAGTGTTGTCAGTGCAACATTTAGCTTCAAACCGGATCTTCTCTGTCAATAGTATGGAGTACAGAATACAGGGTACAGGTTCTCACCTTTTTACTCTAAGAACATTTGAACTCAAGGTGCCGAGTAACAACACACACCTGTCAGTTACCTTGTAGCCTGCCACAATGATCGCCCCTGAGTGGAGACCCAACCCTAGATACAAACTAGAGCTATCGCTGATAGTTGATGGGATCGGCAGTGTTCTTCGTTCACGAGACAACTCGTGCACTCGAAGGACAAGCCACTGAAGTATAACGCAGTGCAGGAAACCCTGTATTCCGCGCCAGCACATCACCTCGGGTTAGCGAGCACGGAGAGGCTGGATCTGGGGAAAGACAGGGATGACGAAATGGAAGTAACAGGATATGCAGTATGTTCTCCGTATGCGATATAGGCTTTTACCTAAGTACACATGTTGTGTGTATTTTCGGCAGTCCAAGGCCCACTCCTTGCTCCCATCGGGTGTCAAGGAGCAATCAGCCACAGTCCACATCAGCGGTCAGTCCACGCGAAGTAAACAGTAAATCTTTTACGACTACCCATCCCAGCCCTGGAAAAATGGGTTGGACACAGTTGACAGCTCATTCTGACCAATAGTAATTTCAGCTCTGAAGTACTCACTGTATTTGGAACTGATCTGACGAAATCGGGGGGCTTGGATCAACTCAACTAGTCGCGTCTAAATGCAAGCTGCGCTTTGTTTGGGTTTCTGATTTTAATTGAATTTTCTTTCGTTTATTTAGGCTTTTTCACATTCGGTCCTTACTTTACAACAAAAAGACGCACTTGCGCCCTCTCGGAGTTTGCTTGCCTGTGCGACGTGCGCTGTAGACAACACGTTATATAGCCTTGTTCTTCCCCTGCACTCTCAGCCCACGATACATCTGGCACGAGTTTGACACATTTATTCTTGATCTATCATATTAGCTTGACTTCAACCATATCTCATTGATCTAACAACACCAACACCTTCAATATGCCCGTCGTCTCGCGTCTCGCATCTATCATCCTCCGCGTTGCGGAGATTGCCTTTGCAGCTGTGGGTAATCCTAATCAACTGCCAGTCATCAACTACCACTGACACTTTATCAGGTTGTCGCAGGTGTTATCGGACACTACCTTGCCCAACTCGACAACAGTGGCGCAGATGTCGATTGGTGGCCACAGTCGCGATGGATCTACACTGAAGTAATCGCCGGCCTATCCATATTACTGGGCCTCATATGGCTGATCCCGTTCTCATCGGGATTCTTCTCCTGGCCATGTATGTGCTAGATCTACCGCCCGACAAAGAGCGTACTAACCCAAGCCCAGTGGATATCATTATTTCGCTTGCCTGGTTTGCTGCGTTCGGTGTCCTCGTCGATACTATCCGCCAATTGCCCTGTGGCAGCATCTGGTCCTGGCATTTCAGAGGGGACCAGACGTGTGGTCGGTGGAAGGCAGCTGAGGCTTTCAGCTTCCTCTCGGCTATTCTCTGGCTTGTTTCTGGCATTGTGGTATGTGATGAGATTCTCCTACTTTACATAGATCAAGTTGCTAACCAGCCTCCAGGGCATCTGGTTCACCTTCCGCGTCCGCCGAAACACCACCGATGGAACGTAAGTAATCAATACACATTTATACATAACACTATTCTGTTTTATTGATTGATACTGACATACTGGACAGTCACCGCCGCCGCCGCTGGGGCCGTTCAACTGTCTAAACGGCACCTAGTTACCAAAGTCTATGCATGAACAACCATTGGCGCCGGTACTCAATCATGTACAATGTACGATCAGCTTCATGCATTGCTGATTATGTCCGGCCTTTGGCATAATATAGCAAAATTTCGCTGTGGAATTTGTTTTCCTTATGATATCCATGCTTTCTCGCTGTCTTGCTCTCGTCGTGATATCTCCATATTTATTAAGGAGACGAACGAATTACGACTTACGTTGATACCCTCGGTGGATTAATATGGATTTAAGTCCGGTGCTTGGGGTGAAATTTGGTTCTTGATCTTGCTGTAAAGTCACTCGCTATGTTATTCGTTCTTAATACATATAGTTTCTTTGAACATGGCTGTGTATAACCCTGCGAGTCTACACTTGTGAAGGGCTGCTCCGGAAATATTATACAATACGTAGGTAGCTTTGTAGCTAATCACAAAATTTTCTCGGCTCTTTCATAGACTTAATCACTTCTTATCTGCCTTTACTTGCTATTTAATATCCGTCTTTTGAGGATTTTTTGCATGTGTGTACCTTGAAAATGAGAAAAAGTCCTAGATTGCAACATAATGAGGTTACATTTTAAATCATTATTTTCACTCGTCCAAATCATATATATTGTTGCTGTTTATTTTATTGTTGACTCAATTGACACACCGAGAGATATTGCTTTGTTATATCTCGTACCCTGCGAGGATTCCTTCTACTTGGTGCGAGTGATAAAGGCAGTGAACAAGGGCCATGTCTTCTCATCTCTATGGTTGCTTTGTCACCTTTGTTGTCTTTAATACTTTCTTTCTTCGCTAGTGCCCTTTACTTGAAGTCACAGCCTCTTAAGCTCAAGAAGCACAATGTGAAAATAACATAATTATGCCAAGTACAGCCAACTTGAACAACTATCATCATCCAACAATCATCTATCGAGCCTCATATTAGCAAATAACCTACCTAGTAACTAACAACATAGTTATAGATCTTCCTGATTCTGACTCGTGATTGGTTTCTTCCGATATATTCCATAACCCTTGACAACACACCACCCGCCAAGTTCAGACATCCAGTAAATCATGTCGGCTCTTGTAGACAACACCTCATCTCGAGCCTTTGCAACCGAGCACCTTGCGTTCCTGCACTGCTGCCAGGATTTCATCGGCGACCTCAAGAACAACGGTCTATCACTCCATGATGAGATTTCCAAGCGACTAGACCAGCTCGATATCGCTTTCGGCCGACTCCGACGAGCCGGCCAGAAGATGGTCATCGATTGTCCAGAGAGCCCTCTCGCCTGTCTAGTTCCCGAGGAATCTGACGAAATTGACAACCGCGCCGTACAAGCCCCTGTGACCGAGTTTGACTGGGCCTGCACCTGTACCCAGGATACTTTGGACTTGCTGACCGATGATTTCATGCATCACAGCAACCCCGCCCTGCTTGCCCACAGCCTTGAGATCCAGGCAGCCCTGTTGGATTTTGGTGGGCGATTTCCTGAGTCGCTTTTCCTGGCTGAGTCTGCTCTCCCGCCTATCCTTGTGAATGCTCGGATTCCTTTCGCTACTCGTATGGCCTCTCGCATCCCCCGGGCGGTTCGCTCTCGCCCCGTTGAGGCTTCTCCTAAGTCTAAAGAGAGTAAGAGTAAGTAAAAGGAGTCTGATTCTGAGTACTGACTAATTTCTAGGGCAAATATCATAGGTCTTTACAGATTTGCCTGCATCCAACCCCGGTAAGCTTTTTTTTTTTTTTTTTGTTATTTGTTGCTTGACGTTGAGTCCTTTATTCGTTGTTTGTCGGGAAACAAGAATAAGAGCAAGAGAAGGGAGTACCAAGAATATACCTATAAAAAAAGAACAAGCTTAAAATAAGGTTAATGAGATAGAGTTCTGAGATCGTTTCATCGCCTCGCATACTTTTATTCTACACATTATACATCGTTACATCAGAACAATATACTTCGATCCTGTGCTTCCATGAATTCCATGAATTCAAAACAATCATTCTTCTCTTTTCCGTAGATATTACTTCGCTTGAGAAACGATTTAGAAATACTGAGAACGAAAACTACCGTTTCGAGTATCCCAAACCTCTAAGGCTTGTAGTTGATCTGACTATTGTTAAGGAAATATACCCTAAACAACCAAGCAACGCACCAAATATAGTATGGGACGAAATTCCAGTAGATACATATACATAGTATTTTAATTTTCTATATATCTTCGTGATGAGAACTGATGATTTGGTACCTGAGTTAGGTCCATGCGGATAGACGGTCCCCAATCCGGATGACTAAAGCCAGGGAATTGGACCAATTAGGCCAAATTGTTCGCAATTCGCAATTCGAGGAATTCCACACCTTCCTGCCCCTGAGAACTCAGGTAAATATATATAAAATGCAGTCGCGACCGGGGTCTCCCGGGGAAGTAAGTGCGCGAACTCCCTCGCCACATAAGCCGTCAACCTCCGAGTATCCCTTGCAGGAGATCGGGTCGCCTTACAAGGACGATCAACCACGCGATAGCGATGAATTGAGCCTCGACCTGGAACTGGGCGACGTGCCGCTTCTGCCTTCGGAACTTCATGATATGGAGCGCGTAGAGGGTATGGAGGGCATGGCGGCTCAAGAAAAAGTTACACGCGATCCGCGGTTTTCTTGTACGCTGTCGGGGTTCTGCGCATGGCTTCGGGGCCCAAACCCGCCGCATGTGTATCACATTAATCCTTGGTTTCCGCGATTGCAGGCTGCGCCGGCGCGTCTGATTGATCGGAAATTTCCGCGCAGGAGCTCTAAAATTGCTCTGCTTTTTGGTGGTTTGATTTTTTGGATTGTTGTGTTCTTCGCATCCTTGAAAGCTTCTGTAGCCAGCCAGGATATTCCGGGGTATGGGCAGCCCGTCAAGCTGTCGTGTCATGAACGTTTGTGGTATGTCTCTATTTTTATCCCTAAAAAATATTTGTCTAATCTTGTGGAACTGACGATATTATTCAGGCGCAATTCCACGAATTGTGGATTGAATGGCGACCTTTGTCGCCCATTCGAGGAACAGTCCTTTGCATTTCGCTGTCCTTCGGGTTGTGCGGCGGCAATTCTCTTAGAGCCATACGTTGTCGGTGATCAGGAGCTCAATTATCGGCCGTTAGTTGTCGGAGGTAAACCGTTCAAGCGAGATGGTCGAAATAGTGGCATTTACCGTGGCGACTCCTCAATTTGCGCATCAGCATTGCACGCCGGTCTAATCGGTGATGCGACGGGCGGATGTGGAATTCTGCAACGTACCGGCGAGCAGAAGAACTTTGCTTCCGTTAACCAGCATGGAATTGAAAGTATAGAGTTTCCCTCGAGCTTCCCGATGTCATTCCGACTCAGCAAGGATGCCTCATCCCCAGATTCGAACAAGACAAAGCCGGTCGAGTGTTCCGATGCACGCTGGTCGCTATTCGCGTTCACATTGATATATACCACTATCTTGTCGTTGGTTGTGACATCGGCACCGGCATTCTATAGCATGATCTATTTCATTGTCTGGTTCCAAGTCGCCATGGCTTCCGACCCACCTTCCGTGGGGAGCTATTATGATCTTGTGTCAATTGGACTCGGTCGTTTCCTTCCCGGCGCATTTGTGGGATTCGTGCTGTATTACTTCTGCGTTAGGCATACACTGAAAGATTTGGACGCGCATTGGGACAAGACTGTTCTGTGGCTAGGCGGCTGCTGGGTCGGCGCCCTGAACACCGACACATTTGATCGCATACCACTCTCCCGCCTTACGCCCCACGATATCCAGCAACAACCAGGTGCTCTGACAGCTCTTATTATTATAGTTGGATCCCTTATTGTAATCGCATTTGGACAAGCACACTGTTATCGTCGCGAGGGCCGCTTCTTCCCTACGATAAGCATCTACGGCGTCCTTGTTGCAGTTGTTCTCATCCTCGTCGCCGTTCCGAACATGAATCTACGAATTCACCATTATATTCTTTCCCTGCTCTTCCTACCAGGGACGACTTTGCAAACGCGACCCAGTCTCCTATACTCGGGTATTCTTATTGGTCTGTTCATAAATGGCATCGCCCGCTGGGGCTTTGACTCTATCCTCCAAACACCAGGCGCCCTTCTTGATGGTGCCAAACTTGGCACTGTGCCGCCAAAAATTTATCCTCCTTCCTTGACGGATACAAACAACCTCGTCTTTTCCTTCCCGGATCTCGAGCCCCATGCAGATGGCCTCAGCGTCATGGTAAACGATGTTGTGCGCTTCCAGGCCTTCCGGCCCAAAGACGGCGAGCATCTACCGGATTTCACTTGGTCCCGTACTTATGCCAACGAGGTGGAATATTTCCGTTTTGGACTCGTTCATACTAAGGCTTTGGGCGGACTTTGGTACGAAGACTTCTCCACACCTGCCGTTTGGGGCGCGGATGGAAATTTTGTTTTCTCTGATCCTGAGATCCCCAATCCTGACGAGTCTGAATCCAAATAAAGAACTGCGGTGTCCGCCATTTGTACATACCCTCATTCCTTGGTTGTTTGTGGACATACGAATTTTTCATAGATTAGCGATGCGTGAGCTTCTGACTCTTTTTTGGAATTTTATCTTTTCTTCTCATCACATTTTGGGTAGTAGCTTCTGAGGCAAGGCTCTCATTCAGATGTTGAAATGCAACCGCTGCATTCTTCACATATTGACTTATTGAAGCCAACATGGAGTAGATTAAATGTGTCGAAACATACTGGCTCAAACCTTAAATCCCACGTATTCTACCTAATATAAGCTATGAATACGTAAATACAAAACCTAATCCTTTAGCAATCTCTAAAAAGAGCCAAAGTAGTAAGATACGTTTTCTACTAGGGCTGCCGAGGAGAGATAGCCACTCCTCTGAATGTATTGCTGTGTGATGTAATCTTATCCCATGGAATTCTACAAATCAATGCAAAGGGCCGTTACTCCTTAGCATAGTCACGACACGATACTTGTACAATATTTTGTTTTCCGCCGTCCTCGATAACCAGAGCCGTAAGCTTTCCTCCCTTCACACAACCCGAGTCAAGGCCTTTTGTGAATGTGCGAATGGAAAGAGAGGAGGAAGCATCGTGGCCATAAACAACAGTCATGGTCTTTGAGCGGGGGTTGTCAGTTGAGGACTCGAGGCTCGAGTATAGGACTGATTGATGCTTATCAAACATCTAATTTGAAAAAGAAGTCAGTATAGCGGCAGATGATAAATGAGAATATAAGGCGAGGTCTTACTTTTGCCCAGTTCATGCCCTTCTTTTTCGAACTGGGTACATGCGTATCTGGATCAATAGTCCGCATGGTCATCACGCTGGACAGGTCCTGCTTCTTAAGCTCAACGCCCGGAACCAGACCCGCATGAACGACGACCACCTGACCTAAGCCTGGGACCTGGCCAACCTTGAGGATTACTGGACAGTTGTCCAGCCACTGAGCTTGCTCGTCACTCAAAGACCGTGCGAGTTTGCGCTCTTCACGCTCCCTCGAGGAAAGAGATGAATATTCCTCGCCATCGGCTGTCCGAAGAGTTCCTGTCTTCACCATTTGATGTCGAATATGCAAAATTCGGTCCTCGTGATTGCCACGGACACTTGATGCTGAAAGCGTCCGGGCCAAGTCCACGACCCCTGTGCTGTCTGGGCCCTTATTGATCATGTCACCGACGAAGATAAGGTGATCACCACCTTTTTGATTGAATGAAACTTTTTTGAGAATATCCATCACTATTGCGAGCTTGTCAATTTGATGAATACCCCATATTAGGCGATATGACTTACACTCCTCTTTACAGCCATGCACATCACCCACAATGACTAGCCTTTTGCGACTCGTTGCTCCTGCATCTGATCCCGTAAGATCTGCGGGCACTAAGTTCGGATCCAATGTGCGAATCCGAATCAAGTCCTCGACCCGAGGCGACGTATTCGGCCCGAACGACTCACCGGTTCCCGTGGTCGATGTTGAATCCAGTGAATCCAACAATGAGCTCTGCTGCTGCAGTCGGGGAGAGAATAGCATTCGCCAACCGAGCCATGCGAAGATAAATAACGCGAAGTAAACCAACATGTAACGCCGGAAGCGCGGCGCGGAAGTTGCCGAAAGGGCAATTTGAGTCCATCCCGGGGACGTGGTAGGGTCCGAGGGGGAGCTGACGGCGCGTTGATAAGCTTCATTGGGCTTGGGAAGCCATACCTTTCTGGCTGGATCCATCAGACGGCGGGAATATCCTGAAGATTGATTTGAGTAGGAGGGATGGGTGGTTGTAGCCGGGTGGGAGTCGTTATCTGCCCTGTCCGACTCGAACTCGCTTGGATTGGCACGAGCCGCCATGATTGTGCGCCCAAGTGGGCTTTGATATATGCCTTCGGATTTGTGTGCTGTATTACTTGTGTGTACGATTATGTGTTCTACTGACTGTGAACAAGCGGGCATTGTGAAGAAAATCCGAGGGAGAGATGGACCCTTGCGGATCTGACGTATACTTTCGGGGGCTCGCTTTTTCAACCGTGGTACGTACATAGATTGAAGTTCACGGAACGTAGTCTCTGGAGCTTATTTTTTATTGTTCTCTTATGAATGAAATGCGCATATTCATTTTGTGCTTTATTTTGGTTATTCATACACTTGACACTATCCCCGATATTGATCGTACTCCTCGGCTTCCTTCCTCCGCATGTTTACACGCTGGATAACGGTCTCATCATATACCTCTTCCACCTTCTTGCCGCCCTTAAACACCTCTTCCTCGTGTCGAATGGCTTCCTCCTTAGTCATACAGACCATTTCATTGAGGTCCATCGGGACGGTCTTTTGTCCCTCCTTCTCCAGGCTCAGATCCATGGCCCATCCGTGGGCTGGAGTTTGCCAGGGAACAAGGGCCAGTCTGTTAGACAAGCCACTGACGACACTCTTCCCGCGGTACACTTCCTCAACAAGGAATGCAATATCATCCTTGCTGAGTGGGATTCGAAGTCCCATGGTGTCTTGGCCGGTGACCTGTTTGATCATTCGTTCATACAAGGCGAGCAAAGTACCCAGTATGGTATCGTAAAGCTTTTCGCGGCCCTTTGCGCCCATGTTGTAATCAAGCGGGTAGCCACTGATAGTGCAGATAACGTGGTTGGCTACGGTGTAACCGAAGACAGCAGGCATTGTTCCGAGTACAGGAAGGATGCGGGCTCGGAAGTCAGGAAGGACTCCAAGCTCCCCAACTTCACCCTTCTTGTATTCAGCCTCGGGTAGAGGAAGAAGGGTGGCCTTGCCGGGACCAGGTTTCTCGGTTGAGAATACAGCTGCAACGCCGGATGTAACACCGAGGAGTTTCAGTCTACGGCGCGTACTGCGAGACAGAGGGTCATCAGTACTTAGAGAAATGTCGCCGACCACAACGCGAGTCGGGTCCGACTTGCATCCAGCGCCCATTGACGAGATCACAGGCAAGGAGTTCGAGTGGCAGTAGTGTAGCAGTTCCACCTTGGAAGTGATGTTATCGATGCAATCCAACACGAAATCTGGCCGACGACCCTCTCCATCGTGTGTCAAAGTCCACGGACCGAGGAGGTCCTCGGACGCAGCCTTTCCATAGAGCTCATTCCTACAATCGAACATTACCCACGGTGCTATTTGTTCCAATCGTCTCCGGATGCAATGGACTTTCGGTGTGCCCACATCAGCTAGCGTTGCGAGAGCATGTCGGTTCAGCGACGATAGTGTGACTTGATCGAAATCGATCAATCGGATTTTGGACACGCCTGATCGAGCCAGTGAGGCAGCAGCATGTGAACCGACGCCGCCGCAGCCAACAACGACAATGAATGAGGATCGAAGTTTCGCAAGACCCTCATCGCCCAGGAAGACACGGTTGCGAGCGAGCTGTTCAAGAATCAAGTCTGTAGAAGTGGAGGAGGCCGAGTGAGAAAGGCTCGTAGAAGCTATCATGGAAACGTCGCTTACCATCATCATAATCTCCCCGTTGTGCTCTGCGTGCCAAAGCTGCACTGCGCTCATCTTCCTTGCTCAGCGGTATCTCATTCGAAGCAGCGCCAAAATCGGTGAGCTGTGGTTCGGCGAATCAGTCTTATTATCCTGGGTCTTAACACTCAATGCGCAGCTTTAATCATTCAGCTTACCCTCTGCGCAGGATGTAAATCGTCAATATTTGGGATCGAAGCCTTCAGGTCATAGACAGCTTCCTTGCGCTTGTATGACTGGTACCCAAAGATGGCACCTGCAACTGCTGCTCCCGACACGACAGCAGCAGTCGCAAGCTGTCCATGGGGGAGCTGGCTTGACGCTGGAGCCAGGAAGACATAGTCTCAATCACGCCCTTCCCGCCTGTATTCTCAGTGTCTCTCGGTTGTGTTTTGTCTCGATCGGGTTCGTTATATCTGTTGTTCGGTTCGTCAGAATCGAATCCGTAGTCAAGATCGGAGTCATTGGGCTCTTCCCACCACTGTGATGTTGAGGGAGCCATTGTGTATCTGAGAAGTACGTACCATCGCAAACTGACGAGGGGTTTAGCATGGGCCTCTTATAATGGAATGTAAATGCAAGCCAATGTAATGCGTTCATCAGTGGAACCAAGCTTGCTATCACGTGCCTCGAGACTTCTGCCAGCACAAAACGTATTTGGCGGGGAACATCCGAGGCACGTGAGCAGCGAATACACCACATATCTAAGCGGTAAGTAAAGCGGTGTCCGAATCACTATCTGCCTCGAACAAAGTACGCGCGCCTACCTCCTGTCAACATACATTTGGAAGCTTCCAATTGCGACTCCCCACACGTGTCATATCTGCTCTTATATTCTCTCACGCGAGAATAGGTTTCTGTGTGTTGACGCACCCATGCTGAACTGAGGGCCGTGCCAGGCTGCATAGACTGAATCGCGATTCACGCGCAGCTTGACATTGAATCCATAGTGTGACGCTGGTCGATGACAGGACCAGCCTATTCTCGCTTGACAAAATATAGCAGCAGGTGCAGTAAAGGAATGACTGCCGCTACTGAAGGCATACAGAACTAGCGCCTTTGCTAGGTTTCTTTACTTCACATCACAAGAGGTGAGTTTTGACCACACGGTCCCCTGGTTTATGGTCCCAATGCAACTTCAGTCCAACATCCTGTGTCAAGTCTTGATGACGATAACCCTCACAAGAGCTTCTCATGACATGTCGGTCATATCAAACCGTCAGGCCATGGACTTCATCCCCCTGATACTCGGAGAGTGGAAGAAGACATCGGCCCTAAAATGTGTGATTGAGAAATGAACAGAGATCTGAAGAGACTGCGCATTTGATATTTACTGATATGTGTTTTCTTGTCACCGCATCAACTTGTGGAGGCCATGAACTAACATCGTTCAGCATTGCTGTACATATTTCAGGATTTCCCAAATATCACATCCCCTTCGAACTTCTTTCACCCCGTGCTACATGACCTTATGATTGATATCTTTATCATGAGACTGTCCTGAGACTCATTTCCATGTGCTATCCCAATGACGAAAAAATATTGTTGCACATTCCGAGGCCCTGTATATGTGCTTCGTCTGTATGCCTTTTAAGGAAACGACAAGCACGCCGATGACGAATGACAATTTGGTAGTTTTCAATCCGAGGGATTATTCTAGTACTACCTACTTTGCAGTTGAGAATCCCGGACACTCTTTGTACTGAAGTAATGCATTGTATACATCTCGTCTAGAAAATTTGGCGACACAGTTGAACATCACTTTCTTGACGGCCTTTCTCTCGCTTTTTACACCCCCTTGATCTATCTTCCCGATGATCTTTTTTCGTACCTCTTCTAGCATTCTTCGGAGTATAGTGGGTAACTATGCCCGAATCTCATTGCAGGGAAATACTTACAGCAGGTGTTTCCAGACTTTTTAGACACATTGTAACTTAGAGATCAAACAATGGCATGAATACTACCGTGTATTGCGCCACCCTTATTGTGACAACTTAAGACATCATATTTTACAAAGTCAGCAACCATCCCATAACCACTATACTCCGAAGAATGCTAGAAAAGATACGAAAAAGGAACACTAGGAAGACGATTAAAAGGGATGTGAAAAGCCAAAGACCGTCAAGAAGATAGTGTTCAACTCGTTGACAGCCTTTCTACTTAGACAGGATGTAGCTTCTTTGCCGCCATGTATTGCCTGCTGCTGTATTGAAGATGAAAGTCTATTTGACGCTCAAGGATATATTCTATTAGAGACCTTTGATCAAACATGCTTAAGTCAACACCCCCAATACAGCATGATGTCCACATCTGAAGCATCACTCTTATTGTTGCTCAGGATCCATGCTCGTTTCGAGCCGACGAATGATTCGAGCAGGATTGCCTGCAACAAAATGGAAGGGAGGAACGTCCTGCAGAAGTCAGCCTGGTTGTCCTAAACGAAAAAGGTAACATATCGAATATTGATCTTCTGACCTTTGTCACCACTGAGCCAGCCCCGACTGTGCTACCCTTTCCAATTCGCACACCCGCCAGAACTATCACACTACCACCGATCCAAACATCGTCTTCGATATGCACTTCCTTCCCACATTCCGGTCCCTTCAACCCCTGTCGAACAGCCGGATCCATGGGATGAGTCGCGCCATAGAGGCAGACATTTGGGCCGAACAAAACCCGTTCTCCAATGGTGATTAAGCAAGTATCGAGCACCAATAGATTGAAATTCAAAAAGCTGCCTTTGCCGACCTTGAAATTCAACCCGTGGTCCACTGAAATTGGCCCGTCAACGAACGGATCGGTCTCTTCAAAAAGCGCCTCATCTTCTTGAGGGTTTGAAGCCACTGGTGGCATCGGGCGTGTATCGCAGATAATCCTTGATAGATGTACGGTCAGCGACAAAATTTACCCGCAGTGATCACGATCATTCTCATCACGAATCTCAGCCTTACTTTCTCCAAAGCTCTACTTTTTGACGCCTCGTTGCAGACCTGGCAGCATTGAAATCATCGCAGGCTTGTCTGCACCTTGTTCGATTCGCCTGGAGATCCTCATCTCCTGCCGCGTATAGTTCGCCGCGAAGCATCTTCCCCCATTCCTTTGAGTGAGCCATTCTTGCGTTTCGTCGAGATCTTAGACCGTCAAATTGGAAAGAATTATCATTAGAGAACTACGCAAAGTATTTATATATCAAACAGCTTTGTATGTGGAGACTAGGATGACATCGAGTGGCGCAGTGAGGGGAATACGCAGTGGGAATCATGGTCCAAACTCGGCGGCGCTGCCCATGACTGAATCAGGAAGTTCGGCCAGCAAACACTGTGCCAGTCCGAGGAAGGCTTGATCGATCTTTTGCTGCACTAGCTAGATGGACAAGTTCAATTGGCGAGTGTGATTTGACGGGCGGGGTTCGAAGCATCATAAGAGCAAAGTCATTACAACATACTTTCCTCTGCATGGAACATCCTGCAGTCAGCTCTTTGGGTAGCATCACCGCGGTGATCCATCGGAGATCTGAGAGACTGAGAGCGCTAAGGTCCACTTGGAAAGAGGGAGTTCATCGAGAAAGAACTACACACGGGGTAAATATCCCGTATGTCACATCCCTGGGAGTCTTTTGTTAGTCCCAGGGAATCCTTTACTCGAGCATCGGATTACTGGATCAACTTCTCGGGGTGCATCATCCCATTTTGGTTAGTGGCTTGGCGTAAACACATGACTAATTAGAACAATCTTGGGCCCAAGGTGGCGATATAGTTATATACATACAAAGTGGAAGAGCTTTGACTACGTGTAATGCCTGGTGATCCCGATTTGTCCAAGTCTTTTCTGCTCCTATATTATCTCCGGCCTATGTTCATCGTCCGAACAAAATGAAGTCGCGGGCATGTGATTCCTGCTACAAGAGAAAGGTAACTGCAGGCTATCCATCTTTTTTACACCATTACTAAGGCTAATATGAAAATTGGAGTTAGATAAAGTGCAACACTTTAAGACCGCGTTGTAGCTGTTGCGCCCATTACAATGTCGCGTGTACATTTTCTCGTTTTCCGCATAGACCGCGAAATGAGTATATGGTTAAAAAGTCAATTGAAAATTAAAATACCTCTACTAGGTAGAGTAATCACTAACCGCTTGGCTCGTTTCTAGGCAACTAGCGGCGCCGAGTATCACGCAGCGTATCGATCGGATGGAAGAATTTGTTCTCAGTCTTGCTATAGACCATGGTTCGTGAATATTTTGCTCTGAAAATATTCTTTGCTTTTTATCTCCACTAATAACTTCATTTTCATTCGTCAAGAAGCAGCCGCCCTACACCACGAACACATGATGCCATTTCCAACACGTGGGCTTGAACTTATCAGCTCATATAATGGGATATCGTTTTTTTCCATCAGAGGCCAGGAATGGGTGCAGGCCCGTACTGGAGAGAGGCTCTTCGTCAACCAATTACATGGTTCTATCCCTCCATGGCAAAACGAACGAAGTTCGTGGCCTGACCCATCGCCGCGACATCCAGTTAAGCTGCCAGATCTTAGCATCACCCAGGAGTATATGGACATCTTTCTAGCCTCCCCAGTGTGTCTTGTATTCCCTTTGGTCGATGTCACTTTGCATTTGAAAACGATTCGCAATGTGTATCATCCATTACAGTCACGACTGTCTGATGGATTTACAAACAGAATTGCGAGCAAAGCTTGTATTTTTGCTTTCCTTGCATTTTGCTCTATAATTGACATGGGAACTACACCGCGAATCTCTGTCGATGGCGAGGCATATGCCGCAGAGGCGCATAGGCTGCTTCCAGAATTTCTGCGGGAGACACCGACTTTGGATGGATTGCAGAGCTTGCTCATGTTGGTGCGTTCTGCTCCTCAGCAATATGATACTCAAAAACGCAAACCCCGTGCAATTATCAAGAGAGAACGCTGACCGGTGAGATCATTAGGCGTTCTATCATACCCTCTCCGGAGATTCTCGATCAGTAGATATCCTTGTCGGCAATGCTGCGCGCTTGATCTTTATGCTGGGGGGAAACCTTTGCTATGAGGACACTAACTTTATATCACCATCACCAAATTTATCAGATCTGTCCTCCCGAGCACATTGTCACCTCCGGAATCTGTTCTGGATCTGTTACGTCCTCGATAAAGAGCTGTTTCTACGAACAGGCCGCCCTCCATCTCTCGGTGACGATGACTGTGATCTCACCTTTCCCACGGGGTATTCAAATTCTACATCGGTAGACCAGATACCACCTCAGCGGTCCGCCGGCCCAGAGGTTAGACCTTTGTTGTTTCCTACTGATCTTAACTTGAGCATAATCACATCGAGAATATACCGCTCACTTTTTTCGGCAAAGGCGCTCCGAAAATCGGACACTGAGCTTTTGAGGACCATCCGAGAATTAGACGACGATTTGGAGAAGTGGAAGTGTTGCCTCTTGGCAACAGACAGGATGTTGGCTTACCTTTCCAATGAAAAACAGTCGGAGCCTGTGATTGATATCCGGTCGATTATGCTACGGGTACAATACTACCATTGTGTAGCTGCGGTTCACCAAGCCAGTCATCGGTGCACAGCGCGGAACGGAGACTTCGGAGGGATTAGGAATGTCGTCTATTCTAGTCAGGAATTGTCCGTTGAAGCTAGTCGGTCTTTGATTCTCTTTTTGCGTGGCGTTAAACATGCTCTCTCGGAAGATTACATTTGGTATGTGTCTCTCTCTCTACAATGACGTGATTCTATTTCTAGCTGACTGTCATTGTGGGTTCCTCCTTTTTACCCCTTGTCCGCTATATTGTCAATCTTTTGCAATCTTCTCCAAAACCCGAAAGCCCCCCAAACAGCTAAAGATTTGGAATTGCTGAGTGAGGTTTCTCTCTGCTTAAGAAGAGCCCGCTTGGACGTTCAACCGCCAAATGATACTTCTGTGGGGGCTCCTATTGGTTTCATTACGGAGTTAAATAGGCTCGCGCTTTGTGCTTTTTTCAAAGTTGGCACGGGGCATTCTTGACCGGCCTCTAGGGGATTTTTGTTATAGATATGTTCAGTAACGAGCCAAGTATAGGCCATATGCAAGCAGCTGCCCCTTAGTCAACATGACAAATAGCCGGTGAGAGAGGGCAAGAGAGTTGTTGATTGGAAGAGACAAGCTCTCAGAACTAGTTACTAACACTAGACAACTACCTTGAGCTATTAGCTTGGACCCTCAGACACCCATCTCAACAATCCGTCGTCCTCGGAATCCTCGCGTTCAAACTTCAGGTGTCTGACGTAGAAATTCTTCAAGACCCGTAGGCTTCACATCCGGAAAGCGGTCATTGTCCAGGTTACGTAGAACAGCCGAGCCGTCAATGGTAACCAGCTGATAGAAATAGCCGATATACTCCCAGAAGGCCAGAAGGGAACCCCGAGCACGGGCTTGCAGGGCAGTCTTTTCAAGCTCCTCCACAGAGCCTTTTTCAATCACCTTGACCTCTGATCCTCGAACCCGTTCATATACGGCCTTGATTTCCCGAAGGCTATGACAGCCTGACCGGACTGAATAAAATCCACCTTGAGATGCTTCCGGGGACTCAATGATAGCAATGCTAAACTCCGCTGCGTTTACTTCAGTCGTCCAATCAAATTTCTCCCGCCCTGTTCCCCAAAGATCAATTGTCTTCGCGGCAGGGTCCCAGATACCATGATTTTTGGGCGAGAGATCACCATGTCCGGGAACAGAAAAAAACACTTCAGCCAGAACACCAGTGAAAATCCAAATTGGCTTCATCGTCGATGTGATCGCAACCTGCTGGCGAAACGAAAGGAATGGGTTGAAACTCTCGTGATCTCCAAATTTCACATGTCGCCAGTCCACATTCCAGCTTGAAGCTAGGTAGATCTAAAACTGTCAGTAAATGAAAGCGGTACATCGAGAAGTAACCTACTTTGATACCAGCGCGCTCAGCAGCTCGCAGGAGAAGAAGATTGCCGTCGAGTACCAGCTCCGGTCGACCCGAGTATGCACAAATAACGGCATCTACGCCCATCATCGCAAGATCCAGCGCAGGGATATCGTAGTAGGAAGAAGAGACGACAAATTTTTCAAGTTGGTCCTTGGTTTTGGCATCTAGCTTGTCTGGGGATCGACCCAAGCCTCGAACCTGGTGGCCCTTTTCAAGAGCAACCCGTGCGAGATGCTTGCCCAGATTGCCAGTAATACCCGCGATGAGGATCAGCATGGCGATAATGATGATATTTGGCAGGGTACAGGACGTGGAAGCAGGTATGATAACAAGAATACTACGATAGTTGCGGGCAACGCCTTATATACCCTCTAGCCTTGTTGCCGCACATCCTGAGTAATGTCAAATATTAGGGCTTTGCATACTGTTGGCTATACCTAGTATTGGTGGTTTCATCGATAATGCCGGTGTCCAAGACGGAGGTTCTGTCTCGGCTTGGACATATCATGGGGCTATGACATCATTCAACACCCAATCTGCCAATGGGTAGCTCGGATAAACCCTCCAACAATGCTGCCAAGACGGAGGCTCGCTCTCGGCTTTGTGCTGTCCACCGGTTAATATTCGGATGAGGAGAATGTATGCCATGCAAACTATGCAAACGTAAGAACTCTGGTACGACCAACAACCCGTCGGTGTAGACTGGCAGAATTGCCCACAACATAGTACTTCACTAGATGCCAGAGGGCTCGCTTGTTGAAGCCGCTGGTAGACAGCTATGGGTCCACCACCGATCCTACATGATTCTCATGTCGAAATGGCGGGCATCGACCGTTGATACGGACACCTGTTTTGTGGGACTACGAAGACGCTTGTATAACACTTGCTAAATTCGAAGAGTTGACCAAGCAACGCCCGAGGTCATCGATGATGTGACGCGTTGAGATTTGTATAGCATTGTTTACAGATAGATACACACGCCTCTTCTCTCTGGATCATATGCTTGCTTTCTTCTCTTCCTGGACCATGTGTCCTAATCGCCAAGATCATCAATGCCTGCCTTTACCTTTTCGCCTCCCCATATTCAAACTGACTTGAACCAAGCTGAATATCAGATCATATCGACATTGAATAAGTGGCAAGCTTAAGAGACCGGTGACCTCGATAACAGATTTCTCAATCACGCTCTGTGTTCTCCTACTTCGTGTGTACTCATTCTTTGGACTTTTGCACCCATGACGATTAACTTTGGCCTTTGATATTTCCTCCTCTTTTTCTTGATGGCTTATAGGCTAAAGATATTTGTGGGACCTTGAGTCTCTAAGTGTTTGGTTATGTTCTTTTTCTTTCTTCTCCTGCAATACTCGCCCTGTGATGAGTTCGTCTTAGAGACGAATATAAGCCAATGCTGCAGACATCTGCTTGACGACGAATCCACTTTCTGGCATTTCATGCCTGTGGAACGTGCACACAGCTGGAAGTCAGTTATGAAAACCGAGAGCAACCTGAGGGCGAGTTTTTAGTTCACTTTCGTATCTATTTATGAAGTTTCATTGTCTTCTTCAAATTGGGTTGAATAGTCCTGTCATTTTCGTGCCTGGCGGTGACGTAGTAGCTATTTATTGGCTAACTATTCCATGGAAGATCTAAGTATGGACCTATTTTGCGTCTATGGATTCTATTCTGCAAAAGGTAACGAAGCGAAAGTGTGTATGTGGAGTTATACTAGTTCACATTCCACCATATATCCTTGTGACGTAGAGTCTTGTTCTTTTCAATTCTGATTTCTTTCATCTAGACATGAAGCAGGCTCCAATTTCTCGACTCATTGCCAAACAAAATAGCAAAAAGAAAAAGGGTGAAAAAAAAAATGCCCTCGTCCAGGTTCGAACTGGAGACCTTCGGATGTCAATCTTGTTACCAAGAATGTCATAATAAAGGGATATGAGACCGACGTCATAACCAACTAGACCACGAAGGCGATTTGATGAATGATGTTGAGTAATTGTGTTACTTGACTCATTTTGTCAGGCGGAAAATAATAACAATGAGAAGTCCAAGGGTATGTCATTTCGTAAATGGAAATCGCCTGCTAAATGCAATATTGAAAAGTCACGCGCTTTACGAAATACGCTATATACAGGATTAAATTATTTTGCATTGCGCCGTACGCAACATGTCCCACGACTAACGCAAGAACTTTCCCAAGGCACCTCCAATGTTCTTCAGGTCTAACAAGAAAGTGTCATGGCCAAACAGCGACAAATCGTCACCCAGTTCAATATGTTCGACATTCTTGTTTCCTCCGGCACGGAGGGTTTCGGCAATCTCCCGCTGCTGCCATGCCGGGAAGAGTATGTCACTGGCAACACCCATGACAAGCACAGGATGGTCCTTCAATGGTGCAAGACCGGCGACAAGATCGGGTGGAGGGCCCTCCACAGGATCCACAGAGACAGACTTATCCAGCGGAGTCATGTTGGAACTTGACCCGGGCTGTTCCTCGTAAGGCTTATCCGGTAGAGTCAGACTGCAAGACGGGTCCGAAACATTTGCTGAAACACCGCCCTGAGCAATGCGCTCTGCAGATTCTGCACGACGCTTTGATGTCGCCGATTGGTGGGCATGGCCGAGATCGAACAAATCCATAGCCTTAGAGACGTAAAGCAGACTGTTGGGGTCGTACTCGAGACAGAACTTCTCACCGGCATGGTCGAGGTAAGTCTCGATCAGGAAGTCGGGACAAAGAGCTGGCTGCTTGCTAGGATCTGCACGCTGGCGACCGAATCGCATCTCCCATTCTGGACCGCTGCGGTATGTTACTGTCGCGATCTCACGCGCAAGCTTCATTCCAGAGTGGGGCGGGATCGCGTCGTAATAGAACCCGCGTGCCCAGTTCGGATCCATCATTAATACCTGCCGCTGCGTGTGCCGCATCGCGATGCTGTATGGGTGACTGCGGGCACAACCGCTGATACTGACGATTTTACCGACTCGCTCTGGGAACAGGACGCCTGCGGCGAGACTCTGCATGCCGCCCATACTGGATCCGACGGAGGCAGCGAGTTTCTTGATACCAAGTCCATCGAGAAGCCGGAATTGGGCGCGCACCATGTCGTCCAAAGTCAGGATGGGGAAGCGGGTTGCGTACCGCTTTCCGTCGGACGGGTCGAAAGAAGATGGGCCCGTACTTCCGTAGCATCCTCCGAGAACATTGGTGCAGATGATATGATATTTATCAGTATCTAAAGGTAGTCCGGGGCCGATGAATTTCTCCCACCAGCCGGGCTTCGGGTTGGACGATGTACTGTGGGCATGGCTTGAGGCCGACAAGCCGGTATGGAGGAGGATAGCGTTGCTCATATCGCCGTTCAATTGACCCCACGTTTCATAGGCCACATCAAACTCTGGGAGAACACCGCCCCAGTCGAGGAGTAGTGGTTTGTCACAGTGGTATAGCTCGTGTTGACCAGAGGTGTATGAGGGCTCGGGGCCGGATTGCAGCGACCGAGCGGACAGCTGTGCTGACTTGGCTTCTTGAGCATCGAGACAGGGGAACGACATGGCTGGGTTGGATGAATCCCGCTCGGTCGACTCCGCAGTGGCCAATGCCGACTTTCGTGTTGGCATGGCATGCAATGGGCGTGTAGTGTTCCATTGCGCCGATAAAGTCCGATGTGGTGCCGTAGACGTCAAGAGTGAGTCGCCTTGTCGCCATTGCGGGGTTCGAATTCTGCGCAAAGCGCCTCGAGAGGCGCCTCGAACCGATTGCATGGTTAATATATGAGGCCTATTAATCGAGTCGAGGAAGGAAGCATCTTGGAGAAAGCTTGAAAGCTACTGGGGGTGGGAAAAAACATTGCTGCCTCAGGCAGAAAGAAGTGGTGTCATCCCTGGCATCGGTGATTGGTTCAAAGTTTCAAAGTTTACAGCAAGCATTAAAGTCTAGTTGGTAATCAAGGATTTTGAAGAAAATGTGACTCACTCTACCAAGAAGCAATCTTTTTATGAGTCTACAGAGAGAGTTTGAGACATTCGTTCAATCTATGTATATGAGAGACCGACTTCAAGTCTACTACCGAATGTGCTCCGTATAATTTATCGCATGGTTTGATGCTTCACAACCTGACCCACACCTGTTTATAGTTCAGGAAATAGGAACACCGAGCACTATGCTGTACAACCCATGCAATATTCATCAGTCCTTTGCTTCTGCCCTATTCTGCGGGCTTGCTTCGAGCCTTCATCGATCAGTAAAGAGTCCAATCCGATAAGGCCTAGGTTGATCGAACCATTCAAACTGGCAAAGCTCGGGGCTGTTTATATAGGGCTGGAAGAACGCACCTTGACCTAAAGCCTTCGAATATACTTAATCCTTGATCCAGGGGTAAACACAGTACTAACAGATATAAGTGGAACCGGAAGTCTTTCGACTGGCTGTCACCGGAAGTAAAGGATATTTGCAGCAAGAGCCTGATGTCACTCTTGTCAATACCTTGTTGGACATCCGAGTCTCGTCTGACTGCTGGGTCTTTAGGATGATACTACCGGCTCCAGAGGAGGAGATTAATGGCGGTAAAATAGTCGAGAAATTAAATGGGGGAGGACACTGAAAAGCGCATTTCACTGAGCGATGCCATAGAACTACATTGTGTCTAAAAAGTCTGGAAACACCTCGTGCTGTAAGTATTCCTCTACAACGAAATTCGGGCATGATTAGCCACTGTACTCCCAAGAATGGTAGAAAGATAGATAAAAGGGGTGTAAAAAGCGCGAGAAAGGTCGTCAAGAAACATGTAATGTTCAACTGTGTCGCCAGACTTTCTACCTAGACGGGATGTACATTCTCCTATCTCGGCTTGCGGACAGCGTTGCTTTGCCAGCGTCTTAGCTAGAGATGAACAACCGAATCTCGCGATACTGTACAGCGATAATATGCTTGCCTTGGGCCACAAAGTGTCTTTGCAAGTCTTCCGCGCGTCCACCAGACCCGACCGGTCTAGGACCCCCTACAACATAAACCACCAAATAGCACGACTCCTCCTTGTTTACCTTATTCCCAGTATACTAAGTTAATTTGCGATTTGTTCGGGGAAAATTGGTACTCATACGGCGAAAGGATGCCATTGGCTCTGGAAAAAGTCCATGTGGGATTCCAAGCCACGCAAAGCTTGAATGGCAAGCCCAAAAGTCAGCACGAACCACTTTTCATGTACTCCTTGCATATCCCACACAAGAACCAATGGACAATTCGAGCTACATGTATATATTTTCTGTGTCAATTCAAATGCAAACCGCAAAAAAACAAAGAGTTGTCAAGAGTGCCATGCTCATGTTCTAAGCATGTAGTTAAATTTGATATTTTGGGGTGATCATCGCCCATTCTGGAGACGTACGAGGAGCTCCTTATGTGGGGTGACGATGATCTCAACATGATAAAGCCAAGTCTCGAATTGTGTCCTATATAGCAATGTCATGATAGTAGAATATGACAAGGAGATGCTCAGAAAAAAGTTGTTGAAAAAGCGAGTGACACCAAGTTGCATTATCACACCTTCAAGTCCAAGGGCACGTGAGTGGCTCCACCCAAAGAGGCTACAAGCTGCTTCCGGCCTACGCAATCTCTCAATCTCATTCGTGTACAACTAACAGAACGGCCAGAAAGGCAAAAAAAATTATTAGCTCCAGACAGCGTGGTCTCTGGATTGATTTCGCCTATATCGCCGTTCTGTGGTACACTAATCAATCGAGGATTCCAACCTCCATTTTTTCGCACCTCCTTTCCTGTTTCTCCATCGACCGTAATTACGATTGGGGTCACATCCAACCAAAGATTCGTCCCATGCAACAGTTCAAGTACCGACATGTCACCCTCTCAACTTTTTTGATTCGGAACTAGGAATTTCCACGCTTGCTCCAATATCACACCTACTGAACGACTCCACGAATCGCATAGTAGCAACCTTCAAATTCCCCGGGCTCACCGATCACGGAACACAAGAAAACGCCCATTTTGATAAATAATATCAGCCATTTTCACGGCTGCCGCAAGGCCAGCGAGTCATCCTTCCGGCCTTGCCGGCTCCATTGCCCGCCATGCTTACCCTGCGCAAGGTCCTACTCTCCCTGGTCGCGTTGGTCACCTTCGTCCTCGTACTCCGCTCGTTTCGAGATCCTGAGGTCCCTGGAGCACCTGGGTACAGACCGGTGAAGAAAATATCAGAAGAAGAGCAGGATGGGCTAGCAAATTCGGCACGGAAAACACCACCGCAAGGACGAGCCCAACTACCTTTCGGCGCATCACCGGCAGCACCGCTTCGCGAACGTCTCCGCTACCAATTTCCCTACGAAATCGAAAACCGATTTCCCGCATACATCTGGCAAACATGGAAATACAGCCCGGGGTCGTTTTGGTTTGATGAAGACCTTCGAGGTCCCGAGGCCAGCTGGACGGAGATGCACCCCGGATTTACGCACGAAGTCATTCCCGACGACACGCAGGAACACCTGATCAAATATCTATATGCATCGGTTCCAGACGTTTTTGAGGCATACATGTCATTGCCGCTAGGTGTCATGAAGGCCGACTTTTTCCGGTATCTGGTTCTTCTGGCGCGTGGGGGAATTTACAGCGACATTGATACTTCGGCCCTTCAGCCCGCGCATATGTGGCTTCCGGAGGAACTTGATCGATCGACGATTGGATTTATCGTCGGCATCGAAGCTGATCCTGACCGCGATGATTGGCAAGACTGGTACTCGCGCCGGCTCCAATTCTGCCAGTGGACAATTGTCGCGAAACCTGGGCATCCGATTCTGCGTGATATGGTGGCTTATGTTACTGAACATACCCTGCGAATGAAGAAAGCCGGCATTCTCAAGGTTGGCAAGATGGACAAAACCATTATGGAATTCACTGGGCCTGGTGCCTGGACGGACACTGTCTTCCGCTATTTCAACAACCCGGCATACTTCAATATCAAGCCTGGGGACAAGAATATTACCTACGAATATTTCAGTCATCAGACCACGCACCGTAAGGTCGGAGATGTGGTCGTTTTGCCTATTACCAGCTTCAGTCCCGGTGTGGGGCAGATGGGTGCTGGGGATACCGATGATCCCATGGCTTTTGTGAAACACAATTTCGGAGGTACGTCTTCTATCTTATCCTATGGTTTCACATGGGAACAATATTGACATTTCGATATTTAGGCACATGGAAGACAGATCCATCGCTCTAAATAACCCTCCAAGCTCATACTCTGTTTGATCCTAGCACTGCACACCATATTCAGAGTGCTCGAGCAGCTTTCCTTCAGTTTCGCCCTGAGTTGATCACAGATACTTCCCCTCTGAATCACCTGATCCCCCTTTCCGCTTCCCTTCTCTCATCTTCAAGATCAGATTCTTGCCGTCGATGCTTCAGGGATGTAACTGAATCAGACGCAAGCTTCATTCTCGTTCCATGTTTTATGATATCTGTTCATATGATTCCCCCATTTGCTTTTATTTTGTTACATACATTTTTCTTTTACATTTATTGCTTGGTACATGATTTGCTACTGGCTAGTTGATAGAGTTCAATGTCATTATTGTTATAGCCACACAGCGGCTTTTCAACCTTTTGAATCTGGTCCATTGCCTATTCATATTGAAAATAGTAAGTATTTATACATGCTCTACAACACGTGCGACTGGATATCCACTAGATGAACTTAGAGAGAATACTATGATCAAACTCAACATATTGCACAAGGAACCGAGTGATTTTCATTAGTCTATACTTCTATTTTTTGTTGTTCAAAAGCTCATAGCGTTATTTAGCTGCGCCTGAGTTGATCGAGAATTCCGAAGTCACATACACATGCAGCATATGCTCTTCGCTATCACCGTCATTCCCGGTTTTACTCCCCTTACTCCCTGACCGAAACACGGTGACCTGTTGCCCGCCCTCCTCAAAAATGGGGTCGAAGTTGCCCTTTCGGCGTGCAGTCCCAGTCATAGTGCCAGACTGCTGCACCGATCCAAGAGCATAAGAACGCGAGGTATCACGTTTTCGATATGAGTTGACAGTGGACTTGAAAGACTTGAAAAGAGGCCCGTATGTCGGAAAGCAGGCGACAATAACCTGGCAAAGGCGTTAATCTTCGATAGACACGCATAAGCAACAGCAAAGATCAACTCACTCCTAGGCTGACCTCCACGCAAGACCAAATCACGATATTCTTGCTGTCGGTATAGGTTTCCAGATCCTTCACGGTGAAAATGCGGATGACCTGGATCACGGTCACGAAGAAGCCGAGTGCGAATAGACAAGCCAGCAGGACTTTTTGCTTTGTGTGAAGCTGCAGTTTCCAGAGAACTGGCAGGGGCAATGCTATGATGATGAGGTCTAATCCGATGCTAGTACCACCCAAGGCATAGTAGAAGGGTACGGTATTGATGCAATGCCCCTGAATACTACTATCCCATTGTTTTGCGACCTGTCTAGAGTCAGAGAAAACGCATGTTCTTAACGAAGTCGGTGGGAAATATCGGGACTGACTGGGATGCAGGAGATCGAAATAATGAAGGTGAAAATCAATTGATTGACGACACAAACGACGATGGTAGCAATAATAATTTTGCGATATCGTTCAATGATTCCAGCGATTCGGAGGTAGGAGGTTAACAAGGCGACTTTGAAACCGAGCACATCGAGACAATAGACTGGGCCGCCGACATATTGAATCTGATAGTTCGAATCGACCAAAGTTAGTGAGCCCGAATGGCACAGGTCATATGTTTGAAGCACGTACCTTGCTGAAAGGTATAACATTCTCCTGCGGAAAATAAGCCGCACTAAGTCCTAGACCCCAACGTGTTTCTGGGGTAAAAAGGAAAAAAAAACCATCAGATTCGATGCAGCTAAGCTTCGCTGATCAATGGATCTACTCACGAGCCACGGCGATCCCTGCGTATGCTAGCGTCAATATTGAACTCGCCAATGCCGCATAGTCGTCAACCCATGGGAATCGACTGCTACGGATTCGCACATAGAACCGTAGGCAAACTGCGAGGAAGGCTAAAATCGAGAAGACCAAGCAGACCGCGATTACGCGTGTAATATCGCTGTTCGGATCTGGCTCTTGCAGATTGTATACCCAGCCCATGGTGTGATCATCCCTCCAATTTTGGGGGAGAAAGGGCAATTTCAAGGGGAGGGGAACCTCTTATTCAATTATTTACTTGAAGAAATTTCTACACAGGTTGAGATCAGGATCTAAACCCCTAATTCTCCGTGGTGTGAGACGTAATTTAATTTTTTTTTAAAGTTCGCAAGCAATCTTGGCTCGATCCAAAGAAAAACCTTGAAGATTGCGCTATGCAGTTCGGTCAATACGGTTCCAAGGTTACGTCTATGGGTGGACATTACCTATGTACCTAGGTAGGTACATGTAAGGTACCGGGGGGAATATGGGGCAATCCTTCAAAGAAATACTTCTAGCGTTTCGAAATCACTTTTCTTTGAATAGAGTATTGTACCCCTGCATGTGTAGCTTATACATGTTGTAGGTAATGATTGGGGAGTGAATCCGGTGCAGATATATCTACAACATATGTATATTACATAGTAGTTCAACTAATTCCGTACTTGGTATGGATCGATGTCTTAGACGATGCAAGATACAGTGGAGCCCGGGAGAATCGGCTTCCATGGGTTGTGGCCCGTATGTTGTTGATTCAGAATCTGGGCCCAATAAATCCAATCGACCCCGCCAGAACAATCTATATGGTGTATGTTAAACGCCCAAAATTCCGACGGCGTCTTTTGCAGCTAAAGCGCGCATTAGTTGCCATATAATTAAACGGCAATTGTGTGTATCTTCACCTCCCGTTGAGTTTAAGCGAGGCTGCTAACCCCTGAACTGCCAGCGCCTTGCGCGTGTAAAATCTGGAGTATTTAAAGCGTTGGCGCACTTGGTACCCTTGTCAAGGCTTGAGCAAGTTCGTCATGTTTTTCCGCGCCTCCCTTGTTGCCTCGCTATTGGCGGTCCTGCCTCAGGCTTCGGCCTCGGATTTCTGCCGTTGCTTCCCTGGGGATTCCTGTTGGCCTTCCGATAAAGAATGGTCTCAATTCAACAAGACCATTGATGGTCGTCTTGTCAAGACTGTCCCGCTTGGTGCCCCTTGCCATGTCCCGAGCTACAATGCTGAGACTTGTGCTGTCTTAAAGGATGGATGGTTGCTTCCAGAGGAGCAGTAAGTCACTGTCCATGTAGAGCTCTAAAAAAAGAGAAATGAGAAGAAAAAAAAAATTGAAGCTGACCATGCAATTTTGACAGCTATGAATCATCTTCTTCTGTTATGGCCCCATTCTTTGCTGATGCAGCCTGTGATCCATTCCACCCTGTTTCCAAGCCCTGCACATTGGGCAACTATGTTCGGTACAGCGTGAATGTCACCAGCCGGGCGCAGATTCAAAAGACTGTGAAGTTCACATCGAAGCATAACATTCGTCTTGTCATCCGTAACACAGGACATGATTACAATGGCAGGTCAACTGGTGCTGGAGCTCTTGCCATCTGGACACACCACCTCAAGGATCTCAAGATCCACTCCTATTCGGATAAGCATTATACCGGAAAGGCCATTACCATGGGCGCTGGCATTCAAGGCCACGAAGCCTACGAGATCGCCGAGGAAACCGGTCTCCAGGTTGTGGGAGGCGAATGCCCCACTGTTGGTCTTGCCGGTGGATACACTCAAGGAGGTGGTCACTCCGCACTTGGTTCCCGCTACGGACTGGCTGCCGATCAAGTCCTGAAATGGGAAGTCATCGATGGCCGAGGTAATTTCATCACTGCCACCCGCGACAACAAATATTCCGATATCTTCTGGGCTCTCAGTGGCGGTGGTGCTGGTACCTACGGTATCGTCTGGTCCATGACCTCGAAGGCGCACCCTGGAACTCCAGTCTCTGGCCTGAACTTGACCTACACCAACGAAGGTATCTCCCAGGATACCTTCTACGAGACCGTCGAGAAGTTCCACGCTACCCTGCCCAGTATCGTGGATGCGGGTGCTATGGTTGTCTGGTACTTCACAAACACCTTCTTAAGCGTCGCTCCCATCACCGGTCCCAATATCCCTGTCGCTGATTTGGAGGCTCTTGTCAAGCCCTTCCTCGACAGCCTCGACAATGTTGGCATTAGCTACACAAAGGTTGCCAAGCAATACGAGAGCTACTACAGCCAGTTCCAGGATATGCAGGGCGAGATCCAGGTCGGCACTGCGCAGTATGGAGGCTGGTTGGTCCCAAGATCGGTCGTTCAAAACAACAACAAGAATCTGACCAATGCTTATCGCGAGATCACCGAGGCTGGCGCCACCTTCATTGGTGTTGGCTTGAACGTCTCCCACAAGGTCTCTGGAGATGTTCATAATGCAGTTCTCCCTGCCTGGCGCGAGGCCCTGATTGATACAACTCTCACCACCCCTTGGGAGTGGGATAACCCCGAGCTCATGTTGGAGCGTCAGCGCCAAATGACCGAGGAGTACATCCCCAAGCTGCAGGCACTGTCTCCCAACTCGGGTGCTTACATGAACGAGGTATGTCTTGCAGCTTTCTAATCTTCTATAATATCCTCATTCACCACGTACATGAGCTAATAATCTTGTTCTCTCCAGGGTGACTTCCAACAGCCCAACTTCAAGAAGGTCTTCTATGGTGACAACTACAAGACCCTGCGCAAGATCAAGGCCAAGTATGATCCCAAGAACATCTTTTACGCCAGGACTGCTGTCGGATCCGACGAGTGGACCGAGAGGGAGGATGGCCGTTTGTGCAAAGCGTAGAGGAACGTACTCTGCTTGCGTAAGTTCGGTGTTGTATATTGACTCAAGCCTGGTGATCGATGGGCTCTATTAAAAGTGACGCATGGGCAAGATGGGACTGAAGTATACTTCAGTGTTCACGTTGTTCGCTGATCATGACAGGTCTCCAGTGCTGCTGTCGGAAAATGATTCATGTATTTCTACCGTGTATACTGTGTTGTCCCTAGAAACTCACATTAGATTCTTCGAAGACTAAGTCGGAAAATTGGATTCTAGCTTCTAGTGATCAAAACTGCAATGCTCATATCATTGCATCCATCTTAGCAACCTAACATCCAGTAGGGCAATACTTTGCGTCTCATACCTCGAGGAGGGCGGTCAAAAGACCATATATCAGATCGGAGCCAAGCTGCTGTTATGATACGTTGAATCTCGATTAAAAGAAATTGCGTAGGGAACAATAAATCAATATCTGCAAGCTGAAACTATATACCAGGCATTATTTAGAGGAATGTCGCGCAGGACCAAGTAGTGGCTATCACTTTATGGTGTTTGAACAAATACGACGGCACTTGAACGCAGAGTGCTGAAATTGTTGCGTCTGGAGATAGGCCTGTGAGGTTGCTATGTGCTTGGGCAAGATATGGATTACAAGTGCTTCATCTCCATGATCAGACCAAGGCTCCTGGTTGAAATGTCAAGTACTGCTAGAGTACGGTCTTCATACTGCTGTATGAATTTGTCGATGTAGAAAGATCTAACGGTGGTGGTAAATCCAACTCGAAAGGACGAGGTGTGATATCTTCCAAGGCCACGTTCGCCAGTGACATACATCCCAATGACTGTTATAGAAAGGCCCCATCTAAGAGCATATTAAGGATGGGGCGCGAATGGCGATTACGGCCTTGAGAGGGGGACACGATTCGCTCACGCGGGGAAGTGTCCGTGGGGGTTCCGTGGGGCTAGGGAAAGACGACCGTCATCTGAGAGATTCTTGGGATCTCAGATGCTGGTAAAAGCTTGGTGAACTGTTGTGGCGAACACATCTTTCAGAAGTCACTGAATAAAGCCTCGTACTTCTTCTTCAGGTCATCGGTGTAGATGTTTAGACTTCTGAGATCGGGGGGATCCGGGTATTCCTCGAAGTTACCGGTATCGGCGGGGTGGGATAGGCGGGGAACAATAGGCCCCTTCACCCGGCGATAAAACAAGTCATCCCAAACAACATTCAGGAAAAATGGATGAGACTTGACTCGGGTGGAGCCACCGGAGATGTGGCCGAGTCGCTCAGAGGGGTTTGTCTTGCAGAGTAGGGAGACAATGTTTTGAGCTGCGGGTGGCATATTTGGCGGGAAGTGTAGACGGCCTTCAATGATCTGTTCATAGATGCGCATAGGATTCTGGTCCCAGAAAGGAGGCTGTCCGACCAGGAATTCGTAGATCAGAATTCCAAGAGCCCACCAATCTACTGCAAGTCCATGGCCGCTATTTTGTATGACCTCCGGAGCCAGGTACTCCGGTGTACCACACAATGTGTATGTCTCGCGGTTGTCAACTTGCTTCGCGAACCCGAAGTCAACAAGTTTGATGTGGCCTTCCGCATCCAATAGAATATTCTCCGGTTTAAGATCTCGATAGGCGACTCCATGAATGTCGTGTAAAAACTCGATCGTCATTGTTATTTCGGCAGCATAGAATCTCGAGGTTTCTTCGTTAAATCGTCGTTGTCGTCGTAGATACGTGAATATTTCGCCCCCAGGACAATAGTCCAGCTAACCATTCGTTAGCACCCCGTGCATAAACAAGCCATGATTCCAATTTCAAGAAGCACCATACCAGCATGTAGAGGCATTTCTCATCGGAAAATGATGCAATAAGAGTCGTGATGAAAGGGTGGTCGACGACCGCTGCGAGAGCCTTCCGCTCGTTGCGCACATGTTCCACTTGCTTGAGTTTGATCACTTTCCAGTCGCAATCAGCACGAGTTGTTCCTCGCCACGTGCAAGGCTAAACAATGTGGCGCTTACCGTCCGCCTTTCGAAGAATTTTCAACGCATAGACTTGGTTCTTGTCTTTTTGGTCCTTTAACCTCGCAAGCCAAACACGAGCAAAAGTGCCTAGATATTGAAGAACACGAACTGTCAGACGCGATCCGTGCATGGAAAATATGGACCGGGTCATCCGCTAACCGGTTCCAAGGGTCTTGACGAGTACAAAGTCGCTAACATGTAAGCTCCTTGACGAGATGCAAAGTTGCTTCTCGTCTTGGCGCTCAGTAACGAGGAATGGGTTCGAGGATCGCGGAGAAGAGCGGAGGGACTCGACAATGTGCTTCTCCATATGGTGCAGCTCGCTATTCAGCTTGGAAAATCCCATGGTAATTGGCGCCTCATTCGGCGAATGTTGCACTGCTCCAGTTGCCATTAGAATGATCAAAGAGCATGTCGCGGCAAAACCAAAAAAAAAAAAGATGTATGGAGATCCCGTTAGCGCGCCACCAATCGGCAACTCAGCTTAAGTTCGGGGCGGGTCTCAAATCACGAGAAACATCAAGGATCAAAAGCTTTGAAAGGGTCTAGGGTTTAAGAAAATCGCGGGGCAAAGTGTTATGAAAAAGAAGTTCTGCCTCTGACGTATTGCTACGAGGGCGGGGCTGGACGGGAAGGAACTACGGTGATAAACGGGACTGAGTAAGCTCTTAGCTTTGGTCTGACCCGAATCTATGTGATCATTTATTGTACACCGGAGATACAAAATGTATTCAGTTCAGAAATCAGCCAATCCAGTCCACAATTTGATACATTTCCATGACCGTTATCTGCCTTTGCGCCTTTCGTACACGTCGGTTGAAGGAATCGTCTGTTTGAGCGCGAAGTGACCGGTAGCGGGGTGGGGAGTATGAAATGGGGGCGGAAACAATCGTCACTTTCGTACTAAAGTGCTAGGCGTTCAAGACTTCGAGTTCAAGATCAAACCAACAATTAAGCTAACCACCACGTTAGTAAGAGGGGTTTGGGGGGATCCGACACAGAAACCTACCCATAAAGTCCCAGAACTTCGCCGAAAATCAAAATGAGAATCATGCCCACATAAACCCGAGATTGTTGCATATATGCGCGAACACCCTAGAGCAACTGTTAGAGCTCCATTGTTTCTTTGTATGCCCATGGATAAGGGTCCTTACTGCATCACCCACAACTCCAATCGTATAACCTGCAGCCACACCTGTAAGGCCAACTGACATTCCAGCGGCGAGATGCATAAAGCCTCTGTGTAGTGTCAGTTTGCACCAAACTCCCACATCCAACTGTGTGAAACGTACGTGTATAAGCTCATGTTGGTTCCTGGGCCCACTGCTTGGGCAATGAGCACGGCAATGACGAGACCGTAAACTGCGATGATACCGGACATAACGACGGGAATGAGAGACTGTAGTTATGACTTCATTTAGCTACCATCTTATACAACATCGCCCCAGTGAACATGCGTAAATGTTGACATACCTTCATGATCAGATCAGCCCTGAAAGTTCCCACACCTGCAATTCCAATGCCGGACTTTGCTGTGCCATAAGCTGCTCCTGCCGCTGTGAAACTGTAAGCTAATTGTCCGACCACCTATGTATGACCTAGAGATGTAGCTCCATTCACGCGAGGTAGTTCACATACACCCGAAGATCATCTTCCGAGATACTGTTAGCGAATTTTCAAGTTAGGATGAGTTTCAATAGACTCACTGCAGCAGCAATGCCGGCCTAATATGGAGATTATGTTAGTCTACCAACGCCGATGTTCCGAGGACTTGCACTCACGAAGGAGAAGAACGGGGCAAACTTAGGCGCAAGCTCGCTCTCTGCCATGGTGATGTGAACGCAAGACTAATCTTGCAGTACCAGGGAATAAAGAATGAAAAGAAAAAAGTAAAGGAATCAAGAGCTCTGTGAACCAAGATTAAGGGTAGGAAGAAGTTCCGGCTGTTGATAGCCCTGGAGGTTTCGGGGTTCAGGTGTTCCACATGGTCACTTCGCCCGCCGTAGTCTATGCATTATCCATCCTGGGCGATGACAATACCATACCCGCTGTATTCAATTCTGCATAAGCTTTTACCGGGAGACTGGGGGGTCTTTGTATTGAGACTTACCATACCGGCCTCGCCGTCACCTTCACCATCCTCGTTCTCCTGGTCCCCTCCCCCCAGTTTATTACTACATTTTCAACATCCAACTACCACCTTCCCACTTTCATTACTCCTGACTCTTCTAATCACCTCAAGTCTCAGAGGATGCTGAGGGCATGAAATCAAAAGGAGCCCTGACTTTGCTGCGCTCAAGGCTCCTGGCGCTTTCCCTTTAATACCGTTTGATATCGCCGCTAAATTCCCCCATTCAAATTGAGGGGAGTTATGGCATTTTGAGACCCATCGGTGCCTTGACACAATCCAATATCTCTTCGAGGCAGTTGCCCACGGAATATCTTCTCTCGTTCCAAATCTATTGTTACTTCCGTCGCCTACGATCTCGAACAGACCTCTTGCGACGCCCCGAACGTTCTCCACGATCAATCCGGATACTACCTTTAGCCTTCTTCGCATTTCGGCATAGACATAGCTTGCATATCTGATCAAACTACCGCTATTCATTTTTGGTCTCTGATATCTTGTGAACATGGCGGATTTGGGGGGCCAGCGTAGCCGGAATTACCGGCCTCACGGACCCGCCTCGTCTACGCAGCGGGATGCAGCGTATTCTGATATCTTTGGAGGCGCACCGCCCGCAGGGCGCTCCCAGACAATGAACTCGCAGACTCCGCATTTCTCCCAGGGTCGCGCTCATACTATGTCGTCGCATGTTGTACAACCCCATTTTCAGAGACAGCCGCCGCCGCCAACACGGCAAATGCCAAATGGTCACGGACCGCCCTCGGCACCATTAAATGGATACCCTCCACCTTCGCCCTCTGGACAGTATCAGGCCTACAACCCGGGGGCCTCAGCAACCATGTCTTCACATCTGCCTCCTCGACCTTACCCCGGTGGTCAACAGCGCTTTGCTGCGTATCCTCGACCTCAACGCCTCGAGTCCAGACCAAGCCCTTCTTCGCAATACCCAGAAGCAAGAGATTTTAATCGCCCCATGCCTCCTCCCGCGCTTAACTCTGATTCAACTCGGTCAAGATCAATGGCAAAATTGAGTGGGCCGCCTTATCAGATTCCGCCAAGTAATTTCAACCACACCTCTGCCACTGCCTCTCGCCGTGATCAATATCACGCTGGATCCCATGTCACTCAGCTTGGACGTCCTGTTCCGGAAAAGCATGCGAACGAACGAGCTATGTCCATGACTTCCTGGTCATCAGATCGGGATCCCCATATCATGAGCAGTGGAAGGTCAATTCCACACCGCAGGCCTCCGTCAGGTCACGACCAACAGGCCGCATTGAGGCACGATCCGATTGTACAGCCTAGTCCCGATGAATTTGTTACATCTCGTCAGCCAAGCGATGCATCGCAAAGGTCTCGGACCATGTCAATGGCATCCACTGCTGTGCCCGATCGGTCAACAAGTGTTCAAAGTCAAGCTACACAAGGCTCCGCCGTTAAAACAACACTTGTTGCCAGGGATTCTCAGCGCAAAGTCCCAGTGGTCTATCCTGCTTTGCTTTCTCTTGTCGCTGAGGTCTTCAGGGAAAAGATTTCCCTCGGCGAACGACAAAAAAACGGTCTCTCTTACCAAAATGCATTCTCGGGTACCGATTCGGTGGATTTGATTGCTTCCATCATCAGAACCAACGATCGCAATCTTGCTCTCTTGCTCGGCCGTGCGCTTGATGCGCAGAAGTTTTTCCACGATGTCACCTATGATCACCGTCTTCGAGATGCTCCTGGGGAGGTTTACCAATTCAAGGAAACCATGGGAGAAGACAAGTCCACAATTGAAGTCAATGGAGTTTTCACTCTCCTAACTGAATGTTATTCTCCAACTTGCAACCGAGACACCCTATGCTATTCCATTGCTTGCCCACGACGACTCGAGCAACAGGCGAGGCTAAATCTGAAACCTCAGCCGGTACTGGGAACATCGGAATCAAAGACTGCCCTACCTCCCGATGACGATGACGACAATGATAACCAAAAACTGTGGATTAGTACGGTGCCGAAGGAGGTTTCGGACTCTGTCGATGATCATGAAAAGAAACGCCAAGAAATTATCTTTGAAGTGATGTACACGGAGCGTGATTTCGTCAAGGACCTGGAATACTTGCGGGATTTCTGGATGCGACCATTGCGCGCGGCTGGAACCACCACAAACTCGCCAATCCCAGAACACCGGCGTGAAAAGTTCATCCGAACTGTATTTGGCAATTGCTTGGAGGTTCTTAAGGTCAATAGCGCTCTGTGTGAAGCTTTGAACGCTCGACAAAAGGAGAGTCAAGTCGTCCAGACCATCGGTGATATCTTCTGTCAACATGTCCCCAATTTTGATCCGTTCATCAAATACGGCGCCAACCAACTTTACGGAAAGTACGAGTTTGAGAAGGAGAAAGCATCGAATCCCGCATTTGCCAAATTTGTCGAAGACACGGAGCGACTCAAGGAGTCTCGGAAGCTAGAGCTGAACGGTTACTTGACGAAACCTACGACTCGTCTTGCAAGATACCCGCTTTTACTTGAAGGTGTTTACAAAAATACTGCAGATGGCAATCCTGACAAAGAGGATATCCCGAAGGCCATCAAGCTGATTAAGGACTTCCTTTCGCGTGTCAATACCGAAAGTGGAAAGGCAGAGAACCATTTCAATTTAGTCCAGCTGAACGCTGCGCTGAAATTTAATTCCGCGGACTATGTTGACTTGAAGCTCACAGAGGAAAATCGACAAATGCTCATGAAGATGTCATTCAAGAAGACCACCGCTGACAGCTCCGATGTCACTGCATATCTCTTTGATCATGCTGTCTTGCTTGTTCGTGTCAAAACGGTGAACAAACGCGAGGAATCTCGGGTTTATAGAAAGCCCATTCCTTTGGAGCTGTTGGTAATCGCTCAGATGGAAGAGGTCATCCCACGGCTCGGCATAGCCAAAAGACCTTCGTCCAGTCTTTTGTCCAACAAAACTGTTATCAACAACCCCCCTCCTGCCAAGGATGGTGGGTTGCCCATCACGTTCCGGCATCTCGGCAAAGGTGGTTACGAGCAGACTCTCTATGCTACAAATGCTGCCACTCGACGAAAATTCATTGAAGCGGTAGAGGCCCAACAACACAAATTGTGGGAGCGAAATAGCAATTTCTACAACAAGACAATCCTGAGTGAGGGCTTCTTTGCAGCGGTCAACCGAATCAACTGTCTTGTTCCGATTGGTAAGTTGCCATCATCTAATTTCATTGAAGTCTCATTTGTTAATTGTCATTAGACGGAGGTCGAAAGCTGGTCTACGGCACTGATAACGGTATCTTTGTGTCAGAACGGTGGCCCAAGGATAAGACAGCCAAGCCGAAAAAGGTTCTAGAGGCTACTCAAGTTACGCAAATTGATACTCTAGAGGAGTATCAACTGCTGTTGGTTCTGGCAAACAAGACATTGTCTTCTTATCCCATGGATGCTCTCGACATCACAGAGGGTCAAAATACTTTGGCCAAGCGCCCTAAGAAAATTCAAGGCCATGCCAACTTTTTCAAAGCTGGTATTGGTCTTGGTCGCCATCTGGTTTGTTCGGTCAAGACATCGGCACTATCAAGTACGATCAAGGTCTACGAGCCCATGGACAATCTGGCCAAGGGCAAGAAGAAGTCTGCGGTCAGCAAAATGTTCCAAGGTGGCCAAGATACTCTCAAGCCATTCAAGGTTTGTATTTCCCTTTGTAGATGCGTGGGTTTTCTCATACTAATGCCTTCATTCAGGAATACTATATCCCTGCCGAGTCTTCTTCCATTCACTTCCTTCGTTCTACTTTGTGCGTTGGCTGTGCACGTGGCTTCGAAGTCGTTAGTCTCGAAACCACAGAGACGCAATCTCTCCTTGACCAGGCTGATACATCTCTTGACTTTGTGGCACGGAAAGAGAATGTTAAGCCCATTCATATTGAGCGCATGAACGGCGAGTTCCTACTCAATTACAGTGATTTCTCGTTCTTCGTCAACCGCAATGGGTGGCGAGCCCGTCCGGACTGGAGGATTGCCTGGGAGGGCAACCCGAACGCATTCGCCTTGTCTTATCCTTATATCCTGGCATTCGAGCCCAATTTTGTTGAGATTCGACACGTCGAAACAAGCGAATTGACGCACCTCATGACTGGCAAGAACATTCGCATGCTCCACAGTTCCACCCGCGAGGTACGTCGTTTCCCGAGGCTTCTTTGAGAATCTCTTAGCAAATGCCTTCCATTGCTGATCAAACGCTGACTCAACTTAACAGATTATCTATGCCTATGAAGATGAACAAGGTTATGACACTGTTGCCAGCTTAGATTTCTGGACCAACAAGCCACAGCAAGCCGCTTAATGTCTGACAACTGCACGCCACAATCAACCTTTGTTTGGAATTGCCGCTCAAGGTGGTCGCCCGCATGTCTCTTCTCTAAAATTATCGAGATTTATTTACCTGAAGCCCTCAATGACTTCCTACGGCAAAATGTCATCTCAACACACTCGTAATGTCATGATTGTGCCTTGTCTCTCTACAGCAGTCCAATGTCCAATCGAACCTTCACAACTACTTCCCAATCCCGATCTATCCTTTTTCTCAATATCAATACAACGAGTCCAGGTGTTTTCCCGCCTTCTCGTTTCTCCGCAATGTACAATGGAGCGCAAATACCACTTCTTGCGTGTCTGCTTTCTTGCTTTCCACTGCGTTTCTATTTTTCGCTTTTGCTGGTTGCATTTACCCCTTTCTCTTCATTTTAAAATCCTTTACCTCTCTTCCTTAGCTCTTTCTATCTTTCCAAGGTTCTTATTTACTTTTCCCATGGCCATACTCTCTCAAGACATATTTTTCAACCTGTATCTGTTGAGTTCAAGCTATCTCGTCTGTTATACTTAACAATTGAATTGGTGTGGATGGAATCATTGCATCACGGATATGAAATGACGGAATAGGCTTAAAATTTGCACGTTAAGATAATAGAATCCGATCATGGATATTCAATGCTCCATCTGTGTTCTTTTTTACAAAATCCCACATCGGCAACCTTTATATCAGACATTGTTGCTTGAGATGCGTTGGCTTGAATGACAGGCTGTTGAAAGGTTCCATGTAGGATCTTACGTTACTAAATATGTACTTTCATCACGGTGGACACGAATGTACATGAAGTACGGTTCTAGGCACTTTGAGCATAAGAAATTGGAACCCGGGAAAGGACAAGCAAGCGAGCTGGTCAGGTACTTTTTCTTCCTCAATTACTATCAGGGTAGGAAGACAGACGAGGAGAAAAGATAGATAATGAACAAGACATGAGTCACAAAAGCAAAAAAGAAAAAAAAAACAAGAGAAGAGGGAATATTGCTGCGCTGCGGACTTTGGACAAGAACAGGAGAGGAAGCAGAGAAGAGGGGGAAATAGGAATGATACAGCAACAGGTCACGGTGGCAGCTGGTATGTGATGAGAGAAAAATAGAAGGACAGGATGACCCGCACACGAGGGAAACATGGTGCTGGAGGGTAAGCAGTCACCGAGTGAAACGCGAGCGAGGTATATCGAGGATGGGATGGGTACTCCAGAAATTGGCGAGGCACACTTTCCACCGAGTCGACATTGCTCAATTCTCCCAATGGAGAACGGAAGCATTGCGTCGATGGCCTGTGACCGGAGCGCCATAATCTATGTCCGAGGTGACCCATCCCACGAGATAAAAAGAAGAAAAGAAAAAAGCTATTAACGTGAATAAACAGTCAATATTATCCCATAAACAAAAGCCAACTTGTTGGTGCCATGAATCCATGATGGCACAAACGGCATCACATTGCGAACCGGTGCCCCGTTTAATGAGCCGCATCTTCGACAGGGTATATCTAAGCCTCTCCATTGGCTGCTTCGGTGACATTGCCCTGGCTTTGCTGCTCGCGCTGCATGCGAGCCTCGATCTCTCGGAGCTGACTCTCGCGAGCCAAGAGCTCCTGTCGCTTCTCGGCAATTTCGCGCTGTACCTTGATTTCGATCTCACGGAGCTTCTCCTCCTCACGGCGGAGCTGTTCCTCCTTGAGGCGGACGGACTGAGAGGCAAGGTCTTCAGGGTTCATAGCAGAATCGTAGCCACCGCTTATTCATGATGTTAGTGATTTCATCGACATTTCAACGGACAGGGTTAAACGTACCCAGAACCACCATCGACGCTCTTGCTGAGCTTCTCGGTACGGTAGTTCTCATAAAGGAAATCGTGAGTGATCTCCTTCAGATCGGCCAAATGGCTGTGGAGAAGGGCACTGCGGATAGCGAGGAAGTCCGAGTGACGAGGGTTCTCGACCTCGACGACACCCCATGGGTACTGGCGCGCGCGCACTTTCCGGTTATCAATCTCAACGAAATCTTCCGAACCGACGATGGCAAAGGGCATCAATCCACGGAGCTCAGCGTTCTCCTCCACCGTATCCTCATCATCCTCCTCAATGTCGTAGGGGAAGTTGTAGACGGGAATGCGATAGTGTTCAATGTCCTCCATGATCAGCTTCTTCGACTCGGCCAACTCAGCGGGGGTGAGGGAGTCGGCTTTTCCAATGACGGGAATGACGTTAACGCGGGGAGAGAGGCGCTTCATCAATTCGATATCGAGTTCACGCAAACCGTGACCGGTGGGTGTGATGAAGTAGAGCAGCACGTGCACTCGGTTGTCTCTGAATCGAGGGTTACGCTTAATGCGAGACTCCTCTGCAAGAATATCATCATATTGGCGCTCAAGGTAGCCGACAATCTCGCCAAAGCTGTTCCAAAAGTCAGTCCATGAACTTCTGTCCGGTAGCTTTGTGGTGTACGTGCCTGGCCTCGTTGTCAATCTGGTCACCGAATCCGGGGGTATCGACGATGGTCAATGAGATACGGGTTCCTTCCTCATCCAATTCAAGCTCTGTGGTCTTAGGGTCAGTTTTGATGGTTTGCTATAAGCGCCGCGCGGGGCCCGGTTTCAACTGACCGACAGTCACGGGCTTGATACGGACACCCTCCTCAATGTGGGCGTTGGCAGCATCATCGGCATCCTTGCCCTCCAGAACCTGCTTGCCGCAGAGAGTGTTGACAAAAGTTGTGCGGCCTGTCGCAGAAAGGAGATGTTGTTAGTCGCTAATTATAACCCCAGAAATGTATTTCAACATACCTGTTCCACTGGCGCCGCACACCATCAGACAGAATTGGATACCCTTCTTGACATTCTTCTTGCGACGAATCTTCATCTACCCGAAACAAGTACGGGCCTGCAATTAGCTTGGGAAACTTTTGAAGAAGCATCTGCGGAAAGCTTTAGGGAAAGGGGAATGCACATACCGCGTTGAGGGCTGACGACATTGTGAGCTAAAGAAAGATTAAAGAAGTGTAGGGAGAAAGGAGCCCAAAGTAAGGAATTGATAACGAAGAGGAAGAGTGTAACTTGGCTCTCCTGAGAGTCTGGAGAGAGTAGGGGGGGGAGGAAAGACAGTTCGTGTTTCCCCCTTTCCCAAACAGGTGGCCAATCACAGGATAGCTTCCTTCTCCAGTCTTCTACTTTTACTACTCCATAGCTCTTGATCAGTCACAATTGATAAGTGAACAGAAAAAAAAAAGAAAAATATCAATTTGTCAATTCCACACTGACCATTCCTCCCATGACCATGCACTACATCGGCCACATTGCCATAAAATGGCATCTAACAGCACTCAGGGGTTGATTGAGTGGGTCGCTGCTGGCCACCGTATCATTATATAATCACAGCCTGAGGTGTCGATGTGGATAGCTTGCCCGCATTACTTTCTTATCGATTAACAAGAGCTCTCTTGGTGATCTCAGACATCAGTTGGTTCGGATTTGAGCCAAGATCATTAACTGTTATCCCAAGGGAGCTTGTGACTTTACTGTACAAAGCCTAGCATTATCTATTGATCTTTATCAACTCTTCTCTAGCTATGCTTGACGTTCAGCGATGAATACCCGCCAATCTATTGATGAGTCCACTGGACCACATTCACTTTCAGCAACATTTAATCATGACAACAGCTGTTTCTCAGTGGGCTTAGACACTGGGTTCTGTGGTAAGAGATGTCCAAGTCAAGGAAGGCTGGCTTGTATCATGTGCTATGGAGCACGAGCTAATCACACGTACCGCGCAGTATATAACGCCAACCCATGTGAGCTTAAAGTTTCGAGAGGTGAGAAATTGATCCCCAGTCAAATAGGTACCTATAATACAAAGCCTTTGACTGACTCTCTGGTTTTGCGCTCGATCAGACTTCAACGCAGGGATCGGGGTAGCGGAAATGCTTGGCCAGTCAAACTACTTGGCTATAGTTGGGGGTGGAAAGAACCCCAAGTTTCCACAGAACAAGGTAACCATCCTTTTCAATATTCGGTGTCGAATCAAAATCTCATGAATACTATTAGTTGATCATATGGGATGATGCCAAACAGAAAGCGGCTATCACACTTGAGTTTCGTACTTCCGTCCTCGGAGTTCGTCTCACAAAAGCCAAGATTGTTGCTGTGCTATTGAATAGCGTCCATGTCTTTGCATTTTCCAATCCTCCACAGAAGCTTTCGGTATTCGAGACATCTGACAATCCTTTGGGGCTGGCTTGTCTCGACCAGAAGGTGCTTGCCTTCCCTGGTCGGTCTCCTGGTCAAGTCCAAATGATAGAGTTGGAGACCGGTAACGTCAGCATCATACCCGCACACAGTACACCGTTGCGTGCTATGGCCTTAAGTCCAGATGGAAAATTGCTGGCAACGGCAAGTGAAGCGGTAAGATCTTTTGGACTGCGATAGCTTAGAAATGGGTCACTAACAAATGTACAGGGGACGTTGGTTCGTATCTTCGCTACAAACAATTGCACGAAGTTGGCAGAATTGCGACGTGGCGTTGACCATGCAGTGATATTCTCAATTTCTTTTTCACCATCAAATACTTTGCTGGCAGTGACATCGGACAAATCAACTCTGCACATCTTTGATCTTCCCCACCAACAACCCGCCTCTCGTCGCAGTCAGTCACCAATACCAGCATCCGAGGAAACACCTTCTAGCCAAAAATGGGGAATCCTTGGGAAGATACCTCTGCTTCCTCGTGTCTTTTCAGACGTTTATTCGTTTGCCAACGCACATTTTGAGATTGGTGAGCAAGCCAACCCAGGCTCGTCTTATGTGCCACCAATTGGCACATCATTTGGTCGGCCACAAAAAGGGCTCATAGGCTGGTGTGATGACCAGACTTTGTTAGTGATAGGGTCTGGAAGGGAAGGGCGTTGGGAGAAATTTGTGCTTCGAGACGGCGAGGAGGGAAAGAGATATTGTTTGCGGGATGGCTGGAAAAGATATCTTGGTGGCGGTTGAAAATAAGGGATGCCCCAATTATCACACACAAGGATGGTATATGGCAAGTAAAGCGTTGGAACTTTTGGAAGGTTTTCTTGTTTGCAGCACCAAGCTCATCGCCAGCATCAAGCTCAAATCATTGAACTGCTTTGCCGCCTGCGGACACCTTTCTTGGGTCAAATTGCTCAACTTGCAAGGGAAAAAATCGTTGCGAGCAAGATGTATAGCACCTTAAATAAGATTTGATAATAATGTACCATTCATAATTCAACGGCGACGATCGTGTCTATCCCGATCACTTCGGTGCCTTCGGGATTCGGGGGAGCGTGACTTTCTGGGTGATCGATCTCGTTTTGATCTTTCCCCCCTATCAGATGATCTGTAGCGAGATCGTCTCTCCCTATCCGGAGAGCGATCATCTCGACGTCTTCGCTCACGAGGAGAACGGGAGCGATGTCGGCGATGGTGCCGGCTGGATCTTTCTCTGCTGCCATCCCGTCGCCGAGATGACTTTTTGGAGCTGTTCCACAGGTCGATCGCACGAGCAACCTCTTCTTTCTTCTCCTCAATGAGGAACTCCTTCATCGGGTCTTCCTCGTCGTGATTCCGAATTAATTCTTCTAGCTCCTTCTCCTCTTTCAGAAGTGGTCGTCTCTCTTCTGCTTCAATTTCATTTCTCCGATCAACTTCTTTGCCCTTTTCGCTGATAACCGGGTCTCCCATTAACTTGGCGACGTTGTCCTCCGCTTCTTCATCATCCTTCCGCTTGTAGCGCGCATGATCTACTCGAAGTAAACGTCCCATAACAGTAGCGCCACCGAGATTATCGACGGCAAGATCTGTGCTGCGCTGATCCTCATATTTCAGAAAGGCAAATCCCTTGCTCTTGCCAGTTTCCTTGTCGCGAACTAGATTGACATGGACTGGCTCTCCATACTGTGAAAATATGGCGATGATATCACCTTCGGATAGATCAAAAGGAAGACCTCCGATGTAGATGTATGCTGTATCACGGTAGTCTGCGTGCCATGATGCCTCTGGGGGTCTATAGGTCAAGGGTAGGATTGTCAGCTCGAGGTAAAAGAGCTTCGCGTGAGCTTCAAACGGCCTGAGTGAAATTGGAACTTACATCGCATGCTCGAGCTCGCGCTTATTGAGCGCCTGGACTTGGCGAATGGAATTCATGGACAAATGTGTTGAGAGCGAGTGAGAAAAAGAGAGAGACACCCGTAGATGTTGGAGCGCAGAAGTTGGAGAGGAAGGAATTGTGGAGCCCGCGGAACCGTAATAATCATTTGTTTACGCACCTTCAATGCAAACTAGCCCCCTGCTCGACCGACGACGAGCTCGACCAAAAATTTCTCTCTTCTTGTGACTTGCAATCGTCAAGAGAGCTTCGCGAGCGGGATTGCTTTTCGCTGGGCCATCATTAATTCCCCCAGTCTCCCTCGGGATTCCCCTGACCCGCGGCCTGCTTCACCTTACTCCCTCCCCCTCCGCCTTTCGACATTTACACGCGCACAGCCTTTTCATTGCGCCACAGTAAAGATATACACTTTGAAGGGTGAATGCCCTTTGAGGCATGCTGGGACTAGCAAACATGTCTTCCAGTCCGAATCCCGGGTCGAGAGCGGCCGGGGCGAACAGTCGCCCGTCCAGCAAAGATGGCTCCAAGAAAAACATTTGGTCTTCTCTATTAGATACCGTTGCCAACGGGAAGCGCTTGCCTGAGAAGAATTTGCTAGTGTTAGGTTCGTATCAATTTCCTCTGAGCATTCCAGTCCCGCTCCCCCTCATTGCTGGTTCCGTTTCTTAATTATACGGGAACTTGTCACTGATAGCTCGATAATAGGTGGCACGCCGGATAGCCAAAGGGAATTTCTCGATACTTTCTCCGCAGACACATCAGCAGACCCTAGCTTAACAAACGACAAACGGCGAGGCAATGGGAAAACACCACCCATTGCCAATCAGTTTGCGCTTGGATACACATATCGAGATGTCCTTGATGCCGACAAAGAAGGTACACAGTAATCGCTGATTGTTGGAAGCTCTAGCTATGCTAACATGTTTTTCATATAGATACTTTGGCTCGCGTCTCAGCCTATCTTCTGTCAGAACCTTCTCCCTCATTCGCACCCCTCCTCAAACCCCTCCTGACCCCCAAGTCCGTCCCGGAAACGCTGGTTGTGATCCTGTTGGACTGGTCAGACCCATGGACTTGGGTTCGACGACTAAGGGAATGGACTCGTCTGTTACGTTCGGTGCTCGTTTCACTCGACGATGAGACCAAGTTCGTTATGGAAGAGACCATGACGGAGTGGCGCGATCGCAAACGGGGAGTGGATCCAAGTTCTGCAGCTGCGGGAGGCATGTCAACCTCGAGCGGGCCAGTCGCAATCCCTCTAGGGCCCGGTGAATGGGATGAGGGCCTTGGAATCCCGATGTGTGTTGTTTGCCAAGGGGTAAGCGAACTCCCTCTCAGAATCTGAGCGCTAGGACATATTTGCTAATCCGAGTCAACATCTCCAGGCAGACAAGATCGAGAAATTGGAGAAAGATCATGGATGGCATGAAGAGCAATTCGATTTTGTTCTCCAATTCCTCAGAACCATTCTCCTAAAGCGTAAGGCTTCTCCATTTTCTTACAGTTAGCCACGATGAGCCTTTTCTGACACTCAGACAGACGGCGCATCACTCATCTATACCACCCCGTTCCTTGCAAACTCTTTACAAGGCTTGATTCATTCTTCCTTGGGCATACACTCTCTTTTGAAAAGAGAATCATTAAAACACAATGTGATTGACCGCGACAAGATTCTGGTTCCAGCCAACTGGGACTCTTGGGGTAAAATCCGAATTATTCGAGAAGGATTTGACATGGAAGGAGTGTCAACAGCGTGGTCAATTGAAATCCAGGATCCCCCGGAGTCGATCTATCAATCCGCAGATGAAAACCAACAGGGTGAGAACGGACTAGCAGAAGAAGGCACAAGCGCCGTGACCATATTTGAACAAACGATCAGTGATTCCAAACGAGGCGCAGCTAATCCTCACGGGACCACGACTAAGATCGAAGTTGAGGCCACTGATCTCCAAGAATTCTTCGCAGCCCAAGTGGAGAAATTGGAAGAGCTCAAAGCCAAGGATGAGAAAGAGAATTTGAGCCAGCCAGTTCCACAACTAGAGATGTCTCCCATGGCCGACGAAGGCAAAGTCAACGACCACATCGGCCCTGTACAGTTCAACATGGGCGGAATCCAAGTGGATGCCGATGACATGTTGAAAAAGCTCCGGGTAAGCACTCAATCCTCACCATGTCGTCACCCAAGACATAGCTAAAATTATTTCTCCAGGACCGGGAGGCTAGCCGAACCCAAAAGAAAGAGAGCCCATATGTCGGCACCGGCGGCAATGATGAGAAAGCGCACAACCAAGCGTTGGCAAACTTCTTCGCAGGCCTCGTTAAAAAACCCGGGTCCAGTCCTCGGGGGAGCCCCTCGGCTTGATTGCTTCTTTTCTCGCTGTATTTTAGTTCTTTGTGCGTACATAATACAGAGGCCGGATCTCTCGCTCTTGGCGATGGGCTGGGTAGTTTGATATATGGAAAATAAAGTCCTTTTGGGAGTTCCTTTGGTTGTGGAAGGCAAATGGTCGCGTTGTGATTACCCCGGCAGAGGGGGCCGGTCCTATGGGGATTTACGGCAGGTGTTGGATAATGATACCAATATGAAGTCTGTGATTTCTTTATTCTAACTCTCTCCTGCGCGAAGCTCACAGAGAAGGTCGATGATACCGAAGTAGATAACCTCTGTGGGAATTGTAAATGCCAAGATAGCTCACTCCTAGAATGACAATATGTTTTCCCATGATTGTCTATAAACATTAGACCATTCCGATGCTGAGTTGCCTTTTCATGTAATTTCTAACTTTTCTATCACATCAAAAACCGGTTGAAAGGCGGCAATGCTTCATGCTTTTTATGCTGGGATAGAAAAGCCCGGCATATCATATCCAGACAATCCTCCTTATCCCATGGCATAACTTGGAGGTATCTTCAAGCAAGACATAGCTCAGGACCACAGATGATCCCCATTAGGATACGTAGTATGCGTAATCACTCTACGAGCTTCTGAAGCAATATTTCCAGCAACAATCCCAGCGTGATTCACTGCTGGTGGATATATTATCAAGGCCTCAGTCTACCCGATGTTCTCGTGCCTCTGAATTGGTATATAGGTAGGCAGTCGAGTGCGTTGTGCTTGTACAAGATGTGAGGCATATATCGATATACAACAATACCACACTACTCCGTATATTATACGGAGTATAAGCTTGGGACATAAAACAACACAGAACACCTCTCGCTTCCCCACAAAGGAGTGGAGCCAACACGCCGATAGAGCCGATAGATTCCTACCAATAGACAGGAAGAGATCATCATGCCAATCCTGCTTCTTTTAAAGGAGAGGATGGATCTGCCACCATGGTTGAAAGTTGTACAGGCGCCTATGCGTGATATTTGGGAGGGTTGGAGCCTCGCTATCGCCCCAGCTAACTTTAAGGACCGTGGTGATGTTGCCAAGTCCTTTCGGAAGCTCTGGTTCACTGTCCTGCCTGTGCGACGACGTATCTCTAAGTTGATGCAATTTCCTTTGAGACATGTCCGAGATAAGGATTGGAAAGATGACCGTTTCTGGCCTCGGAAGGTGTTTTCAAGCATTAATTTCACAGGTGCTCAATTTCTAGGTATAAACTACCTAGGTGGGTTGCTATTATTTAGTACAGTCCATCCTGGTATAGACGGATCATCTGAAGGCGAGTGCAAAAGCAATCTTGGAGCCTCAGATCTGCCTCTGCTTCTTTCTAGAGGCTCACCAGTTCTCCCACACAGCATCAGGCATGACCTTCCGCATAATGGACCAGTGCTCCAGTGCACTGCGATCCTGGTACTTGTCTAGTCTTCCGACTTCCTTCGCGACCAAGACATGTCTACCTGTCCTGGGGTAAGAGGAAAACATGGCGGCATCAAGTTCGTGCCTTGGGACAAGATAACTTTCCCGAGACTTGCTGCCAAGGAAGTCCGCTGGGACAGGATCGCGGAATTTGATCGGGGTGCTGGAGCTCTTTTTGCAGAACAGAACCATGTTGGTAAAGTTGGCATCTTCGTCATCTGGGAAGGGTGCTTCGCGGAAGATGCGGCAAGATGGGAAGACGGCCGTGATGGTGCGGACGGCGAGACCGGTCGGGTAGAGATTTAGGTCACCGGCGTAGTTCTAGGTTTCATTAATGCGTGGTCTGATGACAGACTTGTTGATTAATAAGACTTACAATCGCAATGACACCGTCTTCCTTGAGGAGAGAGTTGAGGCCTGACAAGAATTCGTATGTGAAGAGCTCGGCAGGCTCGGCGCCACCGGTGAATACATCATGGATAATGTAGTCATACTGAGTGGGGTTCGACGAGGACTCTGCCTTTTGGACAAATTTCACGGCATCTTCGATGACGGAGATGTGGTTTGAGGGAAGGTTGAAATACTGGGTGGCAAACCTGTGCACAACAGGGTCGATCTCGACGATGGTAGTTTTGATGCCGTGTTTGATGAGCGCAGAGGGAGTTGTACCAATTCCAAGTCCACTATTTCCAGTCAGTTAGTTCGATATATAGTGATTTTTGCGGGATTCTTACAGGACCAGCGCGTTGCTGTTGGCATCAACGCGAGGAACGCCATGATCCGGCTCAACCAGACGGACGGCTTCAAGCATGGCAAAGATTGCGTAGATGGGGTCTTCCACCTGAGGTCGGTAGCCTGGTGCCAGCCTGGTCCACTGTCCACCAAGCAAGCTGTGGTCGCACCGCATGACTCGGAATCCATCGTTATTATTTTCCAAAACGGAGATGTAGCCAGTGTAGGCCTCCTGCCGCGCCAGGATAGAGTATCCTTCGTGCTCAATTGCAGAGTTGACACCGCTCATTCCAGCAAAATGGACGTTGGAGGTCACTGAGAAGATGATAGAAGGAATGGCCAGGACCAGCCATCTCGACGGGATAACCACGGAGTACAAAACCGCAAGGATCATTTGCATTCCAATTCTAGTGAATAGGAAAGTAGTTCCGATAATGTGTGATAGAACGGCTTTGGCAAAGTGCTCGCCAATCGAGTAGAGAATATATGTACCGATCAGGGGCACATGTTCAACGATCACGTCACCCTGCGAGTCGAGTCTCAGAGCCGCTTGAATTTGCTTTCCGGCATAGGCGACTGTGAGCAAAACCAGAGGATAGTAACCACACAGTTCTGTGATCACTGGGCCCGTAGGGTTGCCAATCTTCGAGCTTTGCTGCTTGATGAGATACTGAAGAGTCGGAACCCAGAATGCCAACACTGGGAGCAAGTAACCACCGAGACGGCCTAGGCGCTTAAGAATCTTATCTTTGAGTAGCCATCCAGCTCCACCGGAGATGGCGACTCCGAAGCTGTGGAAGATATTCGCGGGCAAGTATCCATATGTTGGGGACAAAACCAGCTTCGAAAGGGGCGAGTAGAACGCAAGCAGGACCAGCAAGGCCATGCCGGAAGCAAACCGTCGGGCATCGACCCGTTGCAAGATATCCTGGACAGGCATGGTTTCCAGCTGATGCAGACTGGTTATGGGTGGTTAGTACACGCGAAATCAATCAAGACAGCGCATCTGCATGCTTGTTAGTAAACTGAAACTGTGTCCTTTTCCCTTTTTTGCAACGTAAATTCAATAGAGAATAGAATTTGAGGAATCTAAATCAGATCTTTGACTTACAAGTTCAAATCAGACAAATTCCAAATTATCTTCGTCAAGAAAAAAAGTTATTGCGGAGATGAAGGAACTTTTGCCGCCGAATCCCGCATTCCCAACTTTACTCTCCTCACCATCTCCACATTTTGAAACAACATTAAAATGCCTCATTTCCCCAAGGATTCCGGATTTTCCACCAAAGATGCATCTGTATCAAAACCTGTTACAGTCAAAAACCGTCGCAAGCGGTATCTGGACTTACACCCAGAATACTTCTCGGCGGAGCTTGAGCTAGCCGGTCCGCCTGCTCTCTTCTCTCCCATTGCCAGCTGATTCTATTACACACATACTTGACCTGGCTTATCGCCGGGGCTAGCTGGCTTTACATACAAGAAATAAACAAAACAGCTTAAGCTAATCCTGCTCGATTTCTCTCCAGACCCGTTAATGTACGATCGCCTTATTCGCCGATTTCAAACACCGGAAGAAAGGGAAGCTGCGGGGCGAGCAAAGGGGTTCTCGGGCGTCCTGGAGACTGACCTCATGCGGTCCGAGGCCAAAATGGAAGCTCTTGCAAACCCGGATCCCAACTCTACGATGAGTTATACTCGCGGCCCGGATGGGGAAATCCTCGCCGAGGACCTTGATGAGATCCCACCAAACAAGGAAGAAGGCGAGCGGCTTTGGCAGTGGGAGATGGGATTGCGTTTTATCAGGGGCAATGACCCTGATTTTGATTACGAGGCTGTCGATGGAAATGAAGAATACGATGATGAGACGGATAAGCAAGAGCAGTACTTTGAGGCCGAGGAGCCTGAATGGGTGGTTGATAGTGGGGAGGATGCTGGCAAAGTTCCCCAGGGCGAAACAGGTATTCAAGATTTCTAAATTCGGGGCTTCTTGTTACACCGGTGGCTGAGGACTTGTGACTCGGGCGTGGGTTACAAATGAGGCTCGCTGGCTCGGTGTTGCCAGATACTATTTTTCGTACTGATCAGACTGAAATCACTTGGCAATTCCTTGAAGTATTGCAGCCGCTTTCTGAGGAGGCTGCACCTTACCCATGACGGCTTTGCGTTTGTCATTTATTTATGGAGGTATCGTCATGGCCCAGCCTTGTCTGCAGTGATCATGAGCTGCTATCCAGATGGACAGCAGGTGCTTACATTGGCATTGTCTTTGAAAGTCTCAGAAACGTCGAGTGCTTCTGATTTTAGGCTATACGCTCGGTTTAGGGCCCTTCCTCCTGAGGCCTGTTGCTCGCCATATTTGACTGAACAACAAGGCTCCATCTCAGAGAAAATGCCCTACTTGATATTTAGTTGGCCTTCTTTGTATTATACTACCCAAATTGTGGGCAAAATCAATGACAAATATAATGAATCACACAGGCTTGTTATGCCTTTGATGGATTGTATGACAACTTCAACTAACAAGAATTGCGGGTGTTCGGATATCCAACACAGCAATATCAGACATATGTTCACTTATGATATATGCAGAAACCTCAGATGCAGTATGATGTTATGCTTGTCATTCATGCAGCTTTTTGGGCCAGAAGTGCAATAGCTTTCTCCTTGAGCTTGAACTTCTGAATCTTGCCGCTTGCCGTCTTCGGGAAAGGATCCGAGGGTCCCAAAAAGAAGACATACTTCGGGACTATAGGAAATCAAAGATTAGCTCATTCCAAATATAATTGTCGGGATGTGACGAGAGTTCGAAAGAGTAAAGGTAACAATGCTCGCCTGAACTATGACTTACCAAGATGATTGCTAAGCTTTTCACGCACCCACTGCTGGACATCCTCGGCAGTGATTCTACCTGGGCCTTGGTCTCGAGCAATAACGAAAGCAGCTACAGCCTCGCCGTATCTCACATCGGGAACACCGACAACAGATACGTTAGCCACGCCTTCATTGGCTAGCAAACAGTTCTCGATTTCTAGAGGGTGTATATTCTCGCCACCGCGGATGATCAAATCCTTGATTCGACCAGTGATGGTGACATATCCATCTGGTGACATGGAAGCTTCGTCTCCAGTCTGAAGCCAACGGGGTCAGAGGAAACAATTTCACTTAAAGCCAAGGCAGGGGAATGAACTCACATGCATCCAAACCTTTCCATCTTGATCCGGAATCATCACCTCCGCGGTCTTTTCTGGATCGGCCCAGTACTCCTTCATTAGCAAGTAGCCGCTCACTGCCAACTCACCCCGTGTCGCTATAGGCAAAATCTCTTGCTTGTTCTCCGGGTGCACGATCTTTGCCTCAACATGTGGCATGAGTCTTCCAACAGAAAAGATTCGCTTATCAATGGGGTCATGTGTCGTTGTCATAGCCGAGACGGGGCTTGTTTCCGTCATCCCATAACAAATGGTCAATTCTGTCAGGTTCAGTACCCTATGTAGTTTCTTCATCACCTCGGAGGGGATACTGCTTCCAGCAGCAATGCCTGTGCGAAGGTACTGAAACCCGTCGCGAGAGATCTCTCCCTTCTCGATCATGCTCAACTCCTCGAGGAACATCGTAGGTACACCGTGTAGCGCGGTGCATTTCTCTTCTTGAACAGCTTCCAGGGCAGCGCGGGCATTGAAAGATTCACTGGGGAATACAATAGCTGCGCCGTGGGTTGCCGTCGCCATGTAGCCCAATATACAACCGAAGCAATGGAAAAGCGGTGGTGGGCAACAAACAATGTCGTTAGGTGTGAGAAGCATGCGGTCGCCGATCTGAGAACCATTGTTCAAGATAGAGCGATGACTGAGACATGCCGCTTTAGGCATTGCTGTGGTTCCGGATGTAAATTGGATGTTCACAATCTCATGCGGCGAGAGATCTTGTGGGGGGAGCGGAAGGCCGTCTGCAGTAAGCTGGGACATAATGGATGCATACGGTGTCAAGCTTTTATAAGATGATATATCCACGCGGCCTTCGGAGTTATCAACCATGATGATCCGTTTCAGAGAAGGGACCGATGCAGATTCCAAGCCTGATTTGTGGAGGTCATCAACAAGGTCGTTGAGCAAGAGCATATTGCTTCTTGGTTGTTTGCGGGGAAGATTTGACTCGGTGCTGATTAAAAGATGGGAGGCTTCTAGGTGACCCAGCGCCGCAATCACCTGTGCAGTATTGAAGGATGGGTTGAGCGGAACCTATCAAATCGTTAGGCACAGTGTCTTCTGCCACAATGAGTGATCTAACCTACCAAGATAGCACCAAGTTTGAACAACGCGTACGTTGCCTAATCTCGAGTTTTAGCCTCGCTTCATTCCAGTCGCTGTCGATTCTCAACGTACCACGGCGTATTCCATTGAATTTCCAAGCATTACTCCAACCCGCTCCCCTTTCTGAACACCCACCGATCCCAGCCCCCGGGCGAGGGCATTGCTTCTTGCGTCTAGGGAGGCATAGGTTGCGCGATCGTTCTGATGTCTTGAGATAACACTAGATAAGAGGGTCAGTCATTTGAGTCTCAATTCCCCAATCTTAGGTTGCAACACTGACGCTGTTCTATCTCCACATTCCGCAACGATCTTGGCAAAATGGTCACCCACTGTGGACTCAATCAAGGGCGGCTATATCCACGACACTTGGGTTAGAAATATATTGCTCTGCTTTCAATTGTCGCGTCTTCGGTGGATGCTTGGATCATAGAGGGTACTCACACTCAATGGGCCCTGAGCATAGCTCTCCGTTAATAGTCCTCTCCTGGCCAGCGATACTTGCTGCAAGACTCTCTTCCTTCCAATGCCAAATGACCGGCAAGATAATTGCCTTCTCAGGCTATTACCTGTGAGAATTCTACTGTAGCTCATGTTCGTATTCCAATATTTGATTGTTGGTTACCCCAGTCTCATGGCTTTACCAGCGGAGTTCTTGCGAATTGACTCAGTTGACGGATATGACTCTGCAATGACAGTAAAAGCGATTGTTCAAACAAAGATGTTCTGAAGGAACTGAAGAATGCGGAAAGTAAAGCTTTCCCCGCACGGAAATTGCGGGGTTCGGTTCCTGCCGAGGGACTACATCATCTACTCCATCGTCTCCAATTGCACATGTTACCAGGCACGATGTAGGGACGATTTAGGTGGTTCATGCAGGATCAATAAATATGCAACTTTATTCTATGGGATTTTATCAGAATCAAATCTCGACCAGGAAATGTGGATACAGTTCTCTATATTTTTCTTCCAAACCCATTAAACTTACCCCTTTCTCTATTGGGTTTCTTGGCCTTAGAGGCCCAGACTAACACAATTATAATGCCCACAGAGACATTTCTTTCCTGAACTCCTCCAATAGTCGTCACCGTAGTGGACAGTAAGCTCCTCAAACGGCTTGATATCGCGAATGGCTTCAATTGTAGTCACAACTCGCTTTCCGATGGTACGGGTAATGAACGATGTGGAGGAATCGCACGAGTGGTTGATGTAACGGGTCCAGTTGCCAAGTCGGTGAGGTGCAACAGTACACACTTCAGAGTCGAGTCCGTCAGCACTCTCATTGCGTTGCGTCAGGGGATAGACCCAGTCCTCCGTGGCTTCACGGACGAGTTCGCCCACGAATATACCGAGAATATCTCCGCACTTGAAGTCGGTCAGGGTCCGAACGCCAGTACCTTTCTTGGGGTACTCGATCAGTTCGACAAATTCTCCTGTCCGAGATTGCAAGCGGCAATCACAAGAAAACTTACTGCCGCATAGGAAACATTCTGCGCCAACCCCAGAAGAGAAACCATTGGGAAGTTTACGAAGCGTCGGATCGCGTCTCCCATTCCATTTCTCTGGATCAAAGACGTTCTCGTTAATGTTTTCCTGCAAGTGGCCTTGCCATGTGGGCTCCTTCAGCTTACCGTCAAGGGTGATGACAGTGTGGTGGGGATGGTCGACTTTCCACTTCATATATGTTTCAAGAACAGATTTCATACCGGGTAGGCCAGGAATAGAGCAACCTCGGTAATTCCAGAGAACGTTACGCCACTTCAAGTCATAGCTGTGAGCATAAACTTCAATGCTGAAGGAGTTCTCGCGAATCTTCCCGCATACAAAACCCCAGACTCTATCGCTGGCAGCTCGGAGCCATCGTCGGAATGATTCAGCATGGGCACAGATGGCAAATATCTTCCATCCAAGCTCATTAATAAAATCAAAGAATCTGCTGTTGGGTGCGACGGGTTGAAACTCACCATGCTCTGTCTTGAACGATTCCACACAAGCTTTGTAATTGGTGATTTCTCGCTCCACAAACTTCTCTGTGGAAGCGAGCAGGTTGGAAAAAATACTTTGGCCAAGAGGGTCCTTATTCATCGCAATTCTTCCGAAATTGCATTGGGTATTAATGTCATGGTAGATGGCTTTGACAATATCAGTAGCTTCCTTATTTGCGGTCTGATTGTACGCAGCTTCGGACCCCAAAGGTGGCAACAACTTTTTCAGGTCGTAGATGGGAAGCTGAGAGGCCTTTGAGGCCTTTTTATTGGACCTCTTATTTTTAATAGTCTTACTGGCAGTCTTCTTGCTGATGGTCCTGAGGGTCTTTGCCGTCTTGGGCTTTTTGGTCCCGACAGTGCGATTCTGGCTGGCCATTGGGATGGATAGAACAGTAGTATAATGGAGAGATACCCAGAAACAAGGAGGGTAAATGCTAAATGCTGATGTGAGTGCTTGAGATGTGTACTCAATGATGAATATGGGATTGTCTGGTGGGTGAGAGACAGGTCTTTATACTCGATCGCCTTGACTCTCACACAATGTAGTAACATGATATTTAGGTACCATTGTGTACTTCCTTGCTTTAACCATGAATAGTATATCGAATATAAAGACCTGAATAATGACATTGGAACATGTGAAAGAGACATTGAGGTCTTTGAATACATATCCATTGTGAGCATGGCCTTGTTCAATATTTGAATATTGGTGGACATGAGCTTCCCCCATTGAAAGAAAATTTTCAAGAACGGCAAAAGCTTGAAACACATACAATGTTATTTTGAGCTCAAAGAACTGAAGGATTTGGAGTCGGAGGGGGAGACATATAACATGGGTCTCCAGGAAGTACAAAGCGACGAAACAGAATGACGCTTGGCGTCATGTGGTGGGAAGCTCCGATGCGACGCTTGTTTCCCCATCCCCTCCGAGCCTCAACATTCACCTTTCGTTTGCTTTTTCTCTCACTGTCATGCTTGCGCTTTGAGTTACAATTTCTCTTGGCAAGAATTGAAACATGGCCTCTGAACCGACCGAAGAAGCTATCACCAGCTTCGTCAGTTTCACAAGCACCACGCGCGAGCAAGCCATTGCCTTTTTAAAGGTAGGAGTCTTGTCACCTTCACTAGCCATTATCCCAACTAATCTTTATGCGCGCAGGCGAACAATCTCGATTCACAGAAAGCGATCAACGCATATTTTGAAGATCCGACAGGACCGCAGCCTGAGATCAAGGTAAACTTTGGCGACTCGTATCATCTCTAGCGCATGAACTGACGCCTCATAGCATGCACGTAGCTATTACAACGACAATAGAAGCTCCTGTAAGTGTCATCTTGGAAGATTCAGATTGGATGCTAACACTTCCCCAGGGGCTCCAACATGGGGTTGGGACCAACAAGACAATGCGCCACCAGTACCAGCAACAGCGCCGCCCTCTCGCCCTCCCTCCCGTACAGACATCAGTGATCCCGACACAAGCACCGGACCCCAGAATCCCGTTGTGATCGGTCCACAAGGTATCACTGTCTCGGTATTCAATTTGCAATAGGTATGCTGATTTGCGGTTATTTGACAATATAGAGAGCTCCGAACAAGGTCTCAGTCTGGCGGAGCGAGAAGAGAAAGAACTACAACAAGCAGTTGCTATGTCGTTGAATTCCGACATAGGAAAGCAGGAGACTGGGGTGACGTCGAGCAACCAGCCGCAGTTCAACAAAGCAACCCGGGATCACTATGAAGAAGACGCTTGGGCGATGACTCTTTTCAACACATCCTCTGAAGAAGTCATGATTAGCCCAGATCCAGAAGATCGCAAGAGATTGGAAGGAGAGCCTGCATTTATCCGCCCAAATTCAGACGGCATTTACCTAGGAGGGTTTTTGACAATTCTTCACAATATTCCCCTGGCGCGTGAAGCGCTACTACTACGGAGCAAACCACTGTTTGACTATGGCCACGAGCCGCAGTGGTGGAATGGACAGTCGATCAACCTGCCGAAAATTGTCACTGTGAATGGTGACAAAGATGTGGATAACGACTGGGATGATATCATCCATGAGACCCAGCGGCTGATGGCCTTTATGGATAACACAAAACGTGCCTTTGGCAGCAGCGAAAGCTTGGGGAGGATCAAGAGCATGTCGTCCATCTCATCAGATTCAGAGGAGATCGTCGCCAGGTTTTTGGAAGCATGGCATGATGCAGCCATTAAGGCAGACCCCGAAAATCCATTAACTACTTTGTTCACGTCTCACGCTTACAAAAAAGAACTTTTTGACGACCTCGAGGAGCCCATCAACAAGGAGCTATTTGTTTTTGAGCCCGCCGTTGAGCAGGATGATGGCCAAACACTCTATGAGGTTTTGGATTCAGCCTTTTGGTCTGATAGACCCGGAGAAGATCTTGACGACACTTGGCTTGAACACGTAGCAGAGGTGCTTGTTTTCAAACTTGATGCTCTTCAGAAGCCGAACCCATTGGGCGTTGACATCCCTTCCGTGTTCTATCCAGATCGGTATCTTAGCAGCTGCCGAGAATTTGCCCGTGAGTTCCGTTCGAAGCGTCTGGAGATCCAGGGGGATGTATTGAGACTCGAACACCTCATACATCGCTACACTTTCCCACGAGACCCTGTAGGCAGCTTAACAATTACGGAGCTCCTTGAGCAAGCTGCCAAGGCGGTGCCTATAGTTGCACCAGAGCAGGTTACTATATCTCAGAATTCCGACATCGCGGAGACAGGGGCAGAAACAGTGGGAGCCTCAGGTAAATTGAGAGCTATCGCCACAAAGATAGAAGCCAAACTCAAAGGTAAGGACAAGGATTGCTATCATGTTGATATTTTCGCTAATAAGCCGGCACAGAATTGGAACTCAGAAAGCAGAGCGCTATGGAGTCTCTCCATGAGATCTCGAAGACACTTACTGAACCCCCCAAATCGCCTTCCGAGCCTCCTGTCCACAAATACACGCTACGAGGCGTGTGCACCCAACCACACGTGATTTACGTCCTGTCAAATCCGAAGTCCACTAACCCGGGAAATTTGATGGATGTGGACTCAGACACCGAACCCAGCGACGGCTACGAATGGTGGCGCATCAGCTTCTCAACAGAAGATGGAAAGATTCGCCAAGCCGAAAAACGAAAAACCCAAAGGAATTCTACATCCTTAGAGAGCGGGGACGTTGTTGGATACACTGTCCGGAAATCCCAAGAAGTTGAAGTGCTCCAAGCTGCTCGGGAAGAGGGAAGCTCAGCCTTACTTGTTTATGCAAGCGAGAATGCAATGAATGCACAAGTGGATCCCGCGCCGTCCCAACTACAGGTTAGATATCTCTTTTCATATTAGGTTATTCTGGAGTTCCAAGCTAATTGAAAACAGGGCTTTGTGAACAAAGACAATGATGCCTTTGGGGACGAATTCGAGAACACCCCTACAATCATCTTTAGTGACCACGAAGATTCTTGGGGTGAGTCCAATGGCAAAGAAAGTCAGGACAAAACACAGCAGCCGGAAATGTCAGAAAAGGCTCCACAGGTAAACGTTTTTGACTATGAAGTATCTACGTTCGATGACGAGCAAAACCCAAGTCAGGAGATGCAGGAGAGGGGCGGTACAAGCCTATTGGGTGCCGGTGCAACTAAGACCACAGCGCCGACTACCTCGTTGGCCGCTTCAGGGTGGAACAATGCGGGCGACGAAGATAAGACAAATCATCTTGAACATGGCAAGTAGCATTGAATGAAGCATCCGGGAAGTCTTACGAATGATGAGTGAACGAATGACTAGATACTTGTAGAGCAATCTCAATTTTGGCCACATGCTGAAGGCGAAATTACGAGTTACTTTGAGACCACATCTCTTGATAGGTATATATGAATGATTACTTACAGCAGGAGCTCCTATATAGAAACCTGTATATACAACATGTACCCAACACTGAACTTTGTGGATGTACAGCTGGGCAGCTACCTGATAAGCTCGTCCCCACATTTTGACATGTTTGCATCTATCTCCCCAAGCTCCTGGAACCATTTCTCAATCCATTGCCCTCGTAATTACACCAGTTGAGCTTGATCTCCCACTGAAAATGAGTCTTGAAAGTGAGGCAGTAGCAGGAGCGACCATCGAGCTCCTTGAGGCGCGCCTGCGCCGCCTCACCTACCTCCTCACTGGCGCCACAGACTGGACCGGAATCCCTACCGCTCCTGAAAAGCCCGCATCACTCGACGAGACAATCTCCCGTCGAGTCACACGGCTCGAAAAAGAACTTGAACGACTCAGCCGAAATGTTCCAGCCGTGCGGGATGTTCTTCAACTTCGTACGTGATCAGTGTGGGAGGCTGATGTTCTCACCACCCAGTATCACCACAACATTTCCCCCTCCTTCTCTCTTCCCCTGCAGCTACCCAAACTCCAATTGCCAAATGGTCATGGAGAACCCAAACAATAAAAGCCCAACTTCTCACACTAAACACCGTACTGACCCAAAGACCAACCAGACGACCGCAACCCCGATCTTTTCCAAACAACACCCCCCCACGAGATACCCGAAGGCCTAACAACCCAAACCCTAGCCTCAATTGTCCTTTCATATGCTACCGCCTTCCCAGAAACCGCCTCACGCCTCACATCACTAAACGATCTGCCCGTACCAGACGCGCAGAGTTCAGCGGCATTGATCGAGCTACAGCCACAGCTAGACCGGCTCGCGCAGAAGCAGGCGGAGCAAGCGGCTGAGATTTCGGAACTGCGGGTTCGCACGGCGCGCGTACTACAGCGCTGGTATGATGTTGGGCTCGTTGGGAGTGGTGAATGCTGGGCTGAGTGGGAGGGGAGGCTTGAGGATGTTGAGAGGGAGGTTAGGAGGGCGGAGGTGATTAGGCAGAAGAGGGAAGAGGAGATCTAGGGGAGGGTTTCTCTGTCAATATGGTTTGTTTTTGTCTCTGATGGCACGTCGAAGTGGAGCTGGAAGAGGGTGATATCTCCGGCCGGTGCTGTGATTTGGTTTTATGATACCTCTGATTGGGCGTATGGTGTTCTTATCTTGGACAGTGAATATGGGAAAGTCCGGTCCCCACAACATAGTATGTTGTACAGTATCGAATTCGATGTGCATGAATGTGTATTGATATTTACATGGAAGGCATTGATGTGATTGAATCTCATGCCTTGCGTGAAGGCTAGGCTCTGATATATGCATTCCAACATTGGCGTTGCCTATGAACTATATAACATACTATTAACCACTTTCAACCGGCCCTTACGTATGGGACATAGTCACGTTGTATGCGCTAAACTATCCCAGTTAGAGCTTTATCTTCATGATGCTATGAAGCCGAAACCTTAAAAACAAGTTTGGGGCTGTGGCGCAATTGGTAGCGCGTGCGACTCCAGTTCGCAAGGTTATCTGGTCGAGACGGGTCAGCCTCAACTCTTTTTTTAAGCTTCTTTTTGAATTTCCTTTCTACATTGGTGTACGTATAAACAGCAAATTCTTCATTGAGGGATAATAATTTTTTTCACCTTGATTTTTTTTGGTGAGAGAAAGGACAGAAAAAGATAGGCAAATAAATAGGTGTATATACACAAATTAGGTCAAAAGCATTATCCCTGATAGAGCAAACCATTCGTCAATCATTCACCAAGTTGGGGCTGTGGCGCAATTGGTAGCGCGTGCGACTCCAGTTCGCAAGGTTATCTGGTCGAGACGGGTCAGCCTCATCTCTTTTTTGTTTTGTTCTAAACTCACCACCTCCTAGGTGACTTACCCTCTTTCTTGTGTTTTTACGCTCCTAACATATTTGAAAATTTTTACCCCCAGATGAATTCCTAAATTGACGTTCTACACTACGTGTGAAAGCCCTATAAGTTACACTTTTCGATAGTCGCATAGAGAGGGATTTCGGTCTTCTATCAGATCGGCATACCCTAACTATGGCAGTTTCTCATGTCGTTGATCTATCTCAGGGTTTCTACATCCTTAGGTATCACATGTAGCGAAGACCTCAACAGGTATTATTTTATATCAAAACCAGGGACAGTGTGAGCTCCTAGCAGATGCCTGTGAATGGTTTATAAAGGGAGTTTCCACGAATGCAACGTTGCTGCTTCAAGACAACACTTGAAGCAATGCAACGTTTAATTGCTAGTATTTGTCCGTACGATACATACATTTTGATTGACGTTGATATTTCGCGATACGACCACATAATAGCACACAAGTGAGTGTTTCCTATTTCTAGTTGCATCCACTTCAAACAAAAGCAACAATGGGCCCTTTTCAGACGTGCAATCGAAGGCAAATAAACCTCTATCACTATTCTAGATCTACATTGGTGCAATGGGTCTAATCGAACTCCTTTCCTCGCAGACTGTATCAAAGATTCCTTAGACTTTGCAGTTTCCTTCGATAAAAAAGCTTCGTTGCAACTTTTCTCAACCCGTCTGCTATCAGTCTGTCAGATGAAAATGAGGGCGAGCAAGAAGAAGGGAAAGAAAAGGATCCATCTCTGTATCACTTGGTCCTAGACGGATTAATTCCAAAATCCTGGGAATCGAGTTGTATCTCTGCAATTGTTTGGAGGCTATGAACCCTCTTACCTGTTCATATGCTGGAATTCCATAGAATCAGGATTACTAAAATCGGCGTCATTTATGCAGCTTGATCGTTCCACCCACGCGGCATTTGAAGTTACAGTACGTTAGACCTGGTAGACCCACTTAAAAAGAGTGTTCAAACACCGCAAAGTATGTTATAAAACGGTGTTCGGAGAACTAACTTCATCAAGACGTATAATACATGGGATAGGCGGCCCAGGAATCCCGACCTCTTTTGGCAGCTCAGTTTACTTTTCTCTCGCTTGCTAATCTTTTTCACTTGAGATCCCACCTTCAACTTTCCTCTGAACCAGATTAAAGATGCCTGCCAGTGGTATCACTATCATTTCCTCGCCCTATCACACTGGAATCCGTGATCACCGTGTCGGGAATGGCCCCCACCACATTCTGAAGTTTGGCATCGTCCAGACCCTCGAGAAGCTCGGCGTCAAAGTCAATTTTATCGAACTTGATCGAGTCGATGAATTCGAAGGCGAAATTGGGCGTAGCTTTGAACTTCTCCGTCGTTCATCCAAGGCTGTGAACGAAGCTGTGGAGGCAAACACTTTCCCTCTGGTTTTATCCGGCAACTGCATGGCCAGTGCAGCCGTCGCGTGTGGTCTCAACGTCAAAGATCTGAAATATATCTACTTCGATGCCCACGATGATCTTGATTCTCCGGATGTCAACGAAAATGGCTATCTGGACGGTATGGGACTTTCCATGCTTCGCGGCGAGAGCTGGAAGACTCTCATGAAGACCGTTCCCGGGTTCGAACCCTTCAAGTACGATGGCAATTTTCTGTACTGTGGTCTCCGAGACCAAAGCGATGTACAGCGCCAGCGAGTAATCGATGCTGGAATGACTGCTATTTGGGGCGAAACCGACCGCAAAGTTGATTATGCGGCCGAGCTCGATAAGCAGCTCGGACTTAAAGACTACAGTCCGGCCTTGGTTCATCTTGATTTGGATGTACTGGACGAATCTTATGGAAAGGTGAATGACTATCCTTCTCCGGGAGGCTTGTTCGAGTCGGATTTGATCGCCTGCATGGCCATTGTACCTAAAAAGAGCAGTCCCAAGTCCCTGACTGTTTGTTCTTTTGACCCTGATAGCGGCGACGGTGACATAATTGCTCAAATAGCGATCCGTGCCATCAGTACGTTTGTGCAATCACTGCTGGACACCAATGCCTTGATCAAGACATAAATCAAGAGAGCAAGGGCTCTGCATGATTGCAGTTGTGGAGTGAGCTTTGAGAGAAAGACATTTTGTACCATTGGATTTGTCCTGCCACCCTGACGATACGATCTGCTTCTGAAGGGCAATATCATCGATACCTTAGACACATTGCGAGTCCAATAATTTAAAGATGCCAATTGCGAGACCTCCAGTGCTTTCGAGGTGGAGGATAGCATCTCATCATGTATAATTTATACACAGTCAGATAATATGGCCACACATCTTCCATTGGCTTGGAAACACGTGCTGAGATATGGGTCGTGGCTTATATACACTCAATGAACTGCAAATGGTGAGTGAGGCTGATCGAGCTGCCTAGTTGCCTCGGAGCGGTGAATGGCTCAACGTACATGTAGCCAACCATAACAAGGAAGAAGAAGTGACGGCGCATTCACAGACCTTGCACCACGAATGTTCTCGTCTTAGCGCCTACATTAACATCAACTTATCATGAAAGCCTCATGGAAAACATAGAAAGCTATTTGAAGTAAGATCAAGATCAAATAAAGAGTAATGTAGTCTTTCATTCCTCAAGCCATAAGGAGCACCCATATAATTTAGTTGTCATCGTGCGTGTCAAAAGGCAAGATAAAATTACATTAATAAACACTCTGTGAATGATCAACCCAACATAGGAACTCTGTAGTGAGGCATCTTCATGTCTTGTGCAAACGTTACAATATTCCAAGGTTCAAATGTTACAACCTCGAAAGCTCCGAATATGTAAACATTTAACCCCCAAGGCATGATTGGCCTACGATTGGACAGGGAGAAAACATTAGTGGATATCTCTCTTTTGGCTTGATTTGATTGGTTTACTTAGGTAGATAGGATTGGTGGAGTGACGTCGATCCCAGAAATCACGGGGATTAGGTTCTCAGTCGTGGCTGATCAGCCAGAAGGTAAAATCAACACAAGCTGGAGGACTAGAAAAACATCGTTCCCCGTGGTAGTAAAATGTAGTAGAACAATTCCACCATTGTCTTTTGACCACATCACTGTGACATTCCAAAATGGCTTGGGACTCATCCCACTCTCCTTTTGCTATCAATTGGGACTCTTATGGTTCGCAAGGCCTGGGCCAAGAGAGCCAAAACTACGACAACCATTTTCTCAAAGAATCAAACCAGTTTTCTTTTCCTATGGATGAGTCCCTTCAACATGGCCATATTCAAGGATCTCGTTGCGATCCGATCACTGCAGGGTTGTCGTCTCATATTACTCCTTATACAAATCATCACCTCTTCGATTTCCAGGCTGTAGATGACCATCTCAATCATCACGAGAATGCCATGACTTCGGCGCATGAGCTTCCAAGACTTAGCCCGCGGGTATTAGTGCCATCCACGGATGGCTCATCGACACCCCAGATCAGTCAAACTCCACATCCGAAACATGGACCTGCCTCAGACCGTGTCAAAAAATCCAAGTATGTTATATATTCAAATATGCAGATATACTGTCTGCTCACGTTTCTAATTATGATTGTTTCTATAAGTCTGCCCCGTGCCCCTCTTGTGTGCGGTTGGATGAATTGCAAGAGGCCTCGCCCATTCACAAACGAAGGAACTCTCATTCGACACATCAGAACACAGCACATCAACCCACGCTCCGTCGAGTGTCCAAAACAAGGTTGCAGCAGCCTGTTCAGTCGAAAGGAAAACATGGAAGACCATGTACATCGGGTTCATAAAGACAGTTTCTGAGCCTTGCTTTCCTTGTGATGTTGTGTTGTTGGGAGTCAGATGATCTCGTTTCTTCCAGGATTACAAACTAGATACCTCTCTCCTTCTCTTTCCTTCTTCTCCGTTTTTCCTATTTTGAGTTAGTTCAATGCGTTCAATATTGCATCTCCATCTGTGTTTCTAGAATGTATACCGTGTTGATATTAAGACAAAGCCACAGATGGCGCTGCTTTGATCAGAATGATAGCTATTGTTTTTGCTGTTGCCATTTCTTCATCTATTCTAGCATAAAGGAAGTTTTTATATCAAAGAGCTTTGAAAGAACTTTCTGGAGCTTTGCTCTTTGTTGACGTCCTCTGAGATAAACATATGCTAACTTTCAATCAGTTCCTTGATTATCGTTTCAAGTATCTGCTAGATGGTCAGATGGTTAATTCTCGTATAGTTCCTCGGCGGGCTGTTATATCTTGTGGCCTATAACTTCCAGCATTAGCCTTTGAATTGTTTTGTGGATCTGATAATTCTCAATATCTAAATTAAAGTCGGCAAAAGCTATTTTAATTGATATCTCCAAGAATAGACAAGTGAATGAAAATGTGACGGCCATGATCGAAATCCCTAAATAAGCTCACATATGCTCCGCACGCTTACTTCTATACATGAACAGTTAGATTGCCATCAGTGATGTAAAACTTGGATAGCCAGCTCAGCGAAGCTGCATTGCTTATCGCGTTTTGGAATGTTGAGACCTCATTCGGAGACGAAAACTCAGAGTTAGTTCTCGATTGAGTCTCCTCATCCTCGGAGTCAGGCCACTCGGTAAACTCTAACTTCTGTTCCTCGTAGTAATCAATATCTGAAGGAAGCCAACCAACTTCTGACTTCAGTAACTTGCTGGCAGCAAAGTGGCCATTTGCCTCGCTCAACACAACTGCTCTAATGTAATTTTTGCGATGGTGGCCTTCCGTCGACACTTCCGCATTGATAATCAATTGTATCATGTCAATTCCACCCCATTCAGCAGCTCCCTCAAGAGCGGTTCTACCAAGAATGGCAGCTCCAGGCGCATTGACATCAGCACCGGCATAAAGAAGCTTTCTAGTAATGCCAATGTAGCCCCTTATTGCCGCCAGCTGCAGTGCCGTTCCCCCTCCCTCTTTCGCGGCCTCTTGGTTGACATCTGCCCCCTTCTCAAGCAGAAAGTCAAGGAGTGCCATGTTCCCTTGTTCCACTGTCAGCTGCAATGCAGTTCTTCCGCCACGTATATCTGGCGGGCGGTTGACATTTGCACCGTTCGCCAAAAGTAATTTGATGAGTTCCATATCTTTTTTTTTTTCATTGCAATCCCCAAGGGAAAATTCCATTGAGACCCTCGGTTCAAATCAGCTCCCGCTCTCAGAAGAATTTCCAGAATTTCCAGATTTCTCCTCGATACCGCAAGATTCAGAGCTCTTCCTTCTACCCTTGGTCCGAGAGTCTCCGGGAAAACGTTGCCTGGGTTTCCGGGCCTGGCTTTTTCATATTCTGATATCACAAGTCTCACCAATTCCAAGTTTTCATAATTCACCGCAGCATATAGAGCCATGCCATCCTGAAAGATTTCTTGATTGAATTGGCTACCGGCCGATATGAGAGTTTGGGCCAGATGAATATCCTCCTGCTCTATGGCAAACCTAAAAGGCGTTATGCTAATCAGTTCTGTACGGCCGGGAGTACCCTGCCAGCGGGCTTTTTGAATGAGGCATGCAGAGTTAGCCAGTAATTCTTCGAAACTGTCTGTTTTGAAATTCACTAAGCTCTCACACAAAGCAATTCCCTTTTCTGTTCGGGTCCATGTAGTCCAGCGAAGAAGGATCTGTAGAAACGATCGGTCCTCAGACAGAGCAGCTACCTCGAGCACTGAAGCCAACCTTTTAATTAAAAGGTCGGCCAGAGTAGTGTCTTTTGAGATTCCACCAACCAAGCATTTTTTGATCATATACAATTGCGAGGGGGAGCGGGGCCCAGCTGTCTTCCTTGGAGAGCAGAAGAAACGATTGCCCTTTAGGCGCTATTCCATTTTCCAAAAGGAAATTAAAAAGAATATAATTTCTAGCCTGTATTGTCATTGCGAATGCAGTAGGTGCTGTTCTAGCAAAGGAAGAGATGACATCCCGAAGCTCGAAGCAGAGACCGTATTCTCCGGTTACTAGAGCAGCCCAGACGACAGCATTGAGCTCAGCCTCCGCAAATGATGCACCACGTCTCAGGAGAAGCTGCGCCAGGGTTCCCCAACCGACACATAGTGTGGCTTCTAAGGGAGTCTGGCACCCATGTTTTCTTGACTCGGGAAAAGTGGAGCTTTTCCAACCTCCTGATTGATCGGCTCCATGGCTTAGAAGGAAATCAACAAGATGATCGTGACGTTTGATGATAGCGTGAACTAGAATATGGCGCCCATTGTGCTGTATAATTTCGGATAGTATGCCAAAATCATAGAGGAGGACTGCGACCCGCAGGTTACCTATAGATATGATTTTTTCCACTTCCGTGATTTGAAAACTGAGGAGCAGCGACACCAGGTCACCATCTCCATGTTCAACCGCCGCAGAAAATGCAAGCGAACAATACTTTGAGGTACCGCCATATGTCCAGAGATCAGATCCGAGAAGCCAAGCAACCGACCCAATGTCGCCATTTTTGGCGAACTCAAGCATGTCCGCCCCCAAGTCATCTTGTATCATCTGCAAGCTCGGTTGGAGGCCTGATTTCCGAAGAATTTGATGTAGCTCTGCATCGGAGCCGGCTCTGTCAAACAATGTTCTGCCGGGTTTTTCATCTAATGTACTGAAGTTATTTCCGATGTGAATATCGGCCCCGGCATCTAGTAGAAGTGCTGTCACCTCCTTATGTTTGTTCTCAACAGCCAATACAAGTGGAGGGATGAAGCGATGGCAATTTTCGTCTTCATTTACCATGGCACCTGCCTCAAGTAAAATGCGCATGACCGAGGTGTTCCCCATTTGGGATGCTAAGGCCAATGCATTGCTTTCAAACCCTTTGGTTTCCTTGCCAAAACCGGGGCGCAAAAAGGTAGTTGGTTGCGAAGCATTGACATCCGCACCTAGGGTAAGTAGCATCAGAGTGAATGAGGCATTGCCGTAATTGTTTCCGAGGGGGGTTCTTCCGCCATTTCGCAGCTCTATGTCTGTTCCAGCACCCATAATAGTTTTAAAAATTGTGTAATTTGGTTGTAGTCGAGCGTGCGAATAGAATTTGAGGTCACTCAGGTCAAGGGATCCGGCATCTGCCCCAGATGATATCAAAAGTCGTACTAGTTCTTCGTGTTGATACTTGACGGCTGAACTCAATGCCTTGTCTTTCCAGGAGCGAGGACAGTAAGCGAGCTTGTAGAAGATCAGCAACTTTATGATTTGAAATGCCATATCTGTCAAATGAAAAGACACCAGAAAGTCCAGCGGTGTAATAATATCTCCCCTCGCTTCATCCAGAATTGGAATCGGTTTCATGCCGGCCTGTAGCATCAGTTGAATGACTCGGATGTCATATGAGCGAATGGCACTCTTAAACAAAGCCTCCACGAGTGCCTCGGCCGTCGCCCGTTTCAGCGAAAGAAGGCCTCTGAAGCTTTGAAGATTGTCAAGCCCCGCTGATTGGAGGATTCGCATGACAAATACATCCTCACCACTGACCATATGATCTCCGACTTTGACAAACAGGTCTTGTAAATTGGAGAGCCGAATGTTATTGGATAGCATATACCACATGGTTTGGACCAGCATTGCCATATTCTCGGGTAGATTGCATAGCTCCTCGACGGTTTTTAGGTGTTTTCCATCATGCCCCTCGGGCATGATGACATCTAGAACAGCGGCTGCTCGGGATTTGCTTTGTGCAGATTTGAGGATGCGCGTAGTCTTCCATGGGAGGCATGACCCCAGCAGGGAGAATATACCGTTTTCGGATTTGGAAAGAGATGAAAAAAGTCCGCTGGAAGAATGGACGAATTCACTGGGACTGAGGGCAATCAAACCTGGGCTCTGTACTGCATACAGAACGCAGGACTGCATGTCCAGATAGCCAATGAGGTTATTTCAATATCGAACCAATAGCAACAGCGTGCTAGTCAACCGCAGAACATGTTGTTGTTTCCCCCTTCTTTCCTCCGCAGTCTTAGAGGAGCCCAGCACAAGTAAAGGCCATCACTCTTCGACATGATCAGTTTCGCCTTCGCAAGCTTGGTAGGGGGCTAAAAACTTATCAGGTCTCTCAGTAGTCACTAGTTATCACTAGGTCTACTAGGAACAGTCTATGCTAAGGAAGGCTGATAAACCAAGTGGCGAACCTCACACGCTTCTACCATGTCACCGTATCCTTTCGGTAACGAACCCTGACTACCAAGCCCCTATAGATTATCCGTTACACCTAAGCATTCTATAGAGTTTATATAGTGTTAACGCTTTAGACATTTACTTACTAAGACCGAGGTAGTGCCGAAACCTACATCCTAGGTGCGTGTGCGCTTGCTATACTATTTACCTTGTGCTATCTAGGCATCGATTCAAATTTGTCTCATCAAAAAGCAGACCAAAACTTCATTGATGAATGTTTAGATTCGCCAAGTGGCTCACAAAAGGTGAAAAAGAAGAGTGGAGAACAAAAAAAAAAAAAAAAAAGAGATGAGGCTGACCCGTCTCGACCAGATAACCTTGCGAACTGGAGTCGCACGCGCTACCAATTGCGCCACAGCCCCAACTTGATGGGTGATTCAGCACTTTGAAGGAACAATAGCATGTTCATCTTTCTCTATTTACGTTAGCATCTAGGCAGATACAATGTATGTTGTACCTCTGCATAAAAGCCTCTGTAAAGCGGAAATGACTAAGACATTTCCAAGGTTCCAAAGTTACCTGGATAGGATATTTATAGATTTGGGACCAGATCGAGTTTGATTCGAATGTTTACAAAATAAAGAAATGAGGATTCTATGTAAAAACAATAAAATAAATAAGAGTACCGAATATGTTGTACATTTCAAACGGGGAAATTCAATAACCCACCTCTCCCACAATTGTTCTCGAAGTGCAATTTCCAGTGGATCGAGACCGTCGATTTCCAGGGGGTCCCGGACTCCACTGTGTACCTGGCACTTTGGCCCTTTTCCTCCCTTTCGCCATTTCTCCTCTCTCACTCTCTTTTCTTTCAACTTTCGGTCTTATCCGTCCACTCTTTTTTACTATCTCGGTTTATTCTCTACCTTTTTTTTTGTTTCTTTCCTTTCCACAGCCTGGTGCTGTTATCGCCTCTCTGTAAGGAAGTGTTCCTTTGAGTCCCAATATCTTCACCCCGCGGATTGCCTCTGAACCCACTTTGGGTCTTAAGATACTACTTAGGTACTTTAATCCTATCCTATCTTCCTAGAATTGGCCTTTGAATTGGTCCCAATTGATTGGCGCATTCAATACAGTGCCCTCTTGCGCACCTTTCGTTCAACACTAACTGGCACAGTTGCCCCTTCCCGTCACGTCCGTCTCGTTCAGGACTTTAGATCAACAATTGCTATATATCACCTATCAATCTCGTCCCTCCTTATTCACAACACATTTCATGCCAACACAGCCATCTATCCACAAGTCCAACTCAATCTACACAACTACACAAAATGGGAAAATTCCGCGCTAGTAACATCCTAGGCGATCCGTTCGCACTCGCGACCGTCTCAATTTCAATCGTACTCTTGCCCTTGCCCTACACAACCCGATATCAGCTAACCCAGGCTCTAGCTGGCATGGCTTATTGCTTTCATTTCATCCATCATTGCCGACGTGCAAGATACACAATATCCCAACTACTCATGGTGGGCCATCAGCTATATGTTCTGTGTCATCCTAGGCCTAATAGTGACCTTTGGTACTGACACTGGCCATGTATATGGCGTCGCAGTATGATGCCTCTTCAACAATACCTATAAGGCTCTGATGCTGACAATATATATATAGATCGTCGGTTATCTCAGTTGCGGCCTCGTCCTGTCATCCACGAGCGCAAACAATCTGATCTATGGAAAGCAAGGCTCTATGCAAGCCGCCGGTGCAGGCTTCATTCTACTGTCAATGATTATCATCATCTGGATCTTCTACTTCGGATCCTCACCCCAGGCCACCCACCGCGGCTTCATCGACTCCTTCGCCCTGAACAAGGAGCAGCCACCTGAGCCATCCTACCGCGGCAGCCGTCCCATGTCTAGCGCATTCGGCGCCCGACCAGAGACCATGGCAACCAGCAATACCCCGCAGATGTACACCTCCGCCCAACTCGGTGGCTTCGAGACCTCGTCCCCAGTCTCCGGATACGCTGGCGGCCCACCCGGCGCCGAACGAACCTCCTCTGCGCCTCGCTTCGGTACCCCCAATCCCACGAATACCGGCAACGGTGAACAAGAAGCCGGCGAAGTACCCCAGCCTACCGACTACCCATACAGGGCCAAGGCAATCTACTCATATGATGCCAATCCAGAGGACGCCAATGAAATCAGCTTTGCCAAACACGAGATCTTGGAAGTATCCGATGTGAGCGGCCGGTGGTGGCAGGCTCGGAAACAAAACGGAGAGACTGGCATTGCGCCCTCGAACTATTTGATCCTTCTGTGATCGCTCTTAGTTCGCATGCATGATGTCTGTTTATTCTTCCTATCCGAGCTCATCGCTCGCTTTTCCTGTCGCAAAATCTGTCTCCCCTTCCCTTGATACCCTTCGGATCCAACCTCGATGTGTGTGTATTTTTTTTTTTTTTTGGTTCCCCTAACGTGATGTCTTGATGGCCTCCTTTTGTTTTGTGTTGCATGTCCTTCCTTTTCTTGGCACGTACTTTTGTGGTTTGGGTTATTTCTCTGATTTTACTCTAGCGGGTGGTTATCCCGCGTCTTTCATTATGCTCCTTTTTTGGTCGTGGTTCGGGTGCTATCTCTTATCATGTCGGCATTGGGATCTGTTGATTCCAAGACTTGTTCTTTCTACCTGGAACGAAAAAAGAACATGTGAGATTGTATCTTTATGTGTGGATAGCAATGTCCTGATTGTGCTCTAAGTACTCCATACGAAGTAATCCATCTTGTTCTAGAACGGTCAATGACTCCATAGTTCTGAATCTCAACCTTGGTTCTGCTGAAATGCAACCCTGGCTCGTCTCATTAAATGCAGAATCCATAAAGGACTTACTCTGAACCTATTTTATATCTACTACATACCTAATACACATGATGGTATATCCAGTATTAGCACTCGATCCAGCTACAAGATCGGACACGTCAAAGCGGGTACCTAGCCACGTGTGGTATGTGGGCCGGAGAGTTAATGAAGTCCATGGTTTATAAATGTACTCTACAAGTAGTCACACCGATATACATGCATGTGTGCTATAGATAATCTAAATCCGTCGAGCCTACAGCATTTTTGGAAATAGCATCAGTCTTCAAGTCTTCGAGAGGTATGGAGTACTCCATACACAACGTTCAATATCTTCCACTGCTCTCTCCACTGCCCCACTCCATTTGAGCCACGATCCACCCAGCCGTTACTACTAAGCACAATGATCATTAAAGGCCAAAAGACAAGGTCACAGAAAAGTAGAATGTCCTCCGTTTGAGAGTTCACAATACAGTAAAGCCCACCTCCACCCCCCTTCTCTCCTCTTTGGTCCGGAAGCCCGAGTCATCTCGCTTCAAATGCAAATTCCAGGCTTGTTCCGTTGATGATTTGCTTGCGCTGATAAAAATGGGACCCAGGAAACAGAGGATTCGAAAAAAGGCTCTCATCTTTGGTCCTTGTGGGATTATTGAGACTTTATATTGAACAGCAGGATCAGAATGAATAACGTTGACCTATAACTTACGATGCATTTTCTGATTGACCAAGTTGAACACCGGTACAACTTGAGAAAATTTATGAAAAAAACACGATCAAAACATTTATATCCTCTTGCTGTCCGGTATATTTCCACTATAGTTCAATCTTCTCAAACACCCGAGTCTTCCTGTATAATAACTTCCGAATGGAGATATTCATCCCATGCAGCACAATTTCGATCAAACGGATCATAATCAACAAGATCTCGAATCTCATCATACCGCTCTAAAAACTGCAATGCCAGTCCCTCATTAACATGCCATCCAATATGACAATGCATCAACCACGCACCGGGATTATTAGTCCGAAACGCTATAAACAGATAACCATTCCCCGCCAGCACCGCCGTATCCCGACGCGGAGGATTCTGCGTAGTAATAGAGCCATTCCATTGCAGCTTCCCTGCCTCACTCTGCCCCTGCGCTAAGATTGAGAAGTCATGGCCGTGCAGGTGGATGGGGTGCGTGACCCGGGTATTCTGGATAAAGAGATAGACCCATTTATCCTTGGAAGGCAACTCAATTATACCGCTCGAGTTGGTGAAGCTCATCTCGTTGTTGTATACTTGCAGCAGGGTTGGATTATCCCAGCTGACGTTCATCGAGGTGGAGTTGAACTGCCAGCGGAAGAAGTTCTGTTCGTTCCGTGTGTTGTTGACTGTTATGTTCTTGTTCCAGACTGGGTATACTGGTGGGTCGACGTTTTTCGGGACGTGGGGAACTAAATTTGTCATGAGTTCGTCTTCGCATATGTTAGTGAAGGAATATGGAGTTGTGTGAGGTTGTATTGGATGGTTGCCGTAGTAGACGATGCCTCGGATGTTGCCGGCCATTTCGTTCTGTGAACATCTATCGGCTGGTATAGCTCGCATCCAGAAGGAGTTGGCTATGGGAGCCTGGTTGGCTGTTATGATAACGTCGTAACGTTGACCTAGATATAAGATGTCAGCTTGACTTGTACAGACTGAGAGCGACGGGACAAGGCTAAGCAACGAACCCATTCCAATACTGAGAACATTCGTGTTGTATGGCTTAATGGGGACAAGATCCATTGCAATGACAGTCATTGTATGTTTGTCAATGGTGAACTTCCAATGTGTGTCGATAGCCGGGTTCACGAGTCGTAGCCGATAGGATTTACCTTTGTCCACTTTCATATGGAAAGGAGACCCTGTGGTGTTTGTACCATTACCATAGACATTTTTGCTGTTTATAAGACCATTCGATAACTTCCTAGCAGGACCACGCAGTTGGACATCGAGATACAATTGGTTCACAGTTTCATGAGTCCAATCACTCAAAAACAGTGCGCCTTTGTCCACATCGTAGTTTGCAGTTGCCGGCCCGTTGATGATAATAGCACCGTATACACCTTCCCAGGCTTGCAGACCAATATGCGAATGATACCAGGAGGATCCATACTGGACAGCTCGCCATTTGTAGGTCATGGTCGAGCCCGGGGCAATGGGGCACTGGGTGATTGAGGGAACACCGTCATTTGGATTCGTGTAGTTCTGGCGGATACCATGCCAGTGAATGGTGGATCCATTTCTTGAGTTGTATAGATGGTTGGTGACGTGCACGATTACCCAGTCGCCCCAATCTGCAATAAGGGGAGGACCAGGTAAGGTGCCATTGACTGTCATGACCAGACGGGGAGATATAAACCCATCGGGGGAGAGAGTGGTTTCGTTAACAACGAACCAGTATTCGCGTGTAACCCCTGTGTCGGGGACGACGTTTTCGTAGTCTGTATCGATGCTGTAATTGCACCAGACAGATCTGTCGCTCGGTGAGTTCCCTGCACATGGAGCTCCGGTGGCTGTATTGGTATAGGGAACTATGGATTTTGTGAAGATTGGGCGCAATATCTTCGATTCTTCATAGGAGGGCTGAGAATAGGCAAGTCTAACAACAAGGAGATCGGCCAAAATAGCAATGGACGGTAGTTTCATGGTGGCTCAATATCAAGCTCCCAAGAGTGTGATATCGATGTCTACTCTCCAAAGGAATAACCGCCCAGCCTCCGAAGTCAGTTATATACCTTCTTCTAAGGGCACAAGCTGATCTCTTGGGGGAGCCGCATTTCCGGCTCCACAGGATTCCACCTCGTAAACTGCTGGGACATGCTAGCATGTCGATATATCCGACATACCAAAGTGGAAAAAAAAAAAGCCTAACGGCTGGTCCATTATACCTTCGGGAAGTTAAGGCCCTCCAGCCCTAGAAAAATCATGAAACAGGAGTTCGTGTCCGCCACAAGCATAAGCATGTGCTGGGGGGTAAATGTCAATAGCTCAGATATGGAAATCCAGAATCCGTTTCATGGACAGACAAACGATGTAAAGTGACAAGATGTGCATGGTGCTGTTGTCCCCTGTTAAAAGCTTTTCTATGTTATTTGTAGATCCGGCTCGCGTGGCTCTGCATCACCATGGGTAACATCCCCTCAGATCCCTGACGAAGGGTCTGGGTTTGCATACATCCGATCATCCATCGTGGCTGTGAGACGTGCGATCGTGTGTTTTCAGGGCTAACCGTGGCTCTACCACGTGTCATGACCTTCTTGTATCGCTCAAAAAGAAAATGGGCAAGGATGATCATTGTCAACCCTCGGTCTGGGAAGGGTCATATATGTGATACTGTATGGTGTGACGAGGCCAACCATCCTGGACGTCTCGGTTCAGCTATGTCAGCCTGTGAAGGGCTTCATGAATAAAACGCTAGGGCTCAAAACATGTAGGATAAGCAGCAGCAGAGGGCAATTGAAGTAAGGAGTCACTTCAAGATTGTGCGAGACATCCTGTGACACGGTGCTCATATATGGCTCAGCTTATTTTCGTCTCACTGTGCTTTAGGGGCAAGTAAAAGCGAAGACATATGGAGAACATGACTTCAAGCGTCTTGTTCTCAAAATTCTGATATATATCAATGTATTCATAGAACTTGGAAATCCTGAAGCGTCACTTTACAAACATGAATCTCCTTTTTGTTGTGGCCGTTGCGATATTGGATGTCTTGGGTCAGCGCATCCACTCCAGAAGTGATAGGACAATGCTGATGGGGTTAATATGGCTATGGCAATGACCTTGACGGGATGCCTATCTCCTACGGAGATGGCAAACATATCTCGCCCTTTAACGAACCAACCATTGAGCACATTCTCCAACTAGGTCGGGCTCAAAACGATGACATGTCTCTATCGAACGCAATCAATGAGTTTGGATTCTTACGTGGGCATTGAATTCTCTAAATCACCGCGAAGAATGTCTCATTTGACCATAGTGACGTTTGGCGAAAACCAAGATACCTGGGTTTCTCACCCTAATAACCCCACAACCACTTCTAGGAAGCCTGCCTTCTTCGCCACAGCTGGTGTGGCAGCCACTACCAATTTGCTGGGTTTGAGAAATACTGGCTCACTGGCCTGTCAGTCATTTTCGCCATCCCATGTGGCTAGGCAAATAGAAGCCATTGGTCACATCAAACGCAAACAGCGATTCACCACAGACTAACGTGTGGACGTTGTATGGAAAATATGTTATGCTCAGCCAGCCCTATCTCAATTCCTACTCTCAGTCGACTAGGCAACATGAATGGAACATCTTGTTATGGGGTGCCGCAGTAGATGCAGCTGTCAAAAACAATCCGGTCACTCTGAGGACAATCACACCTGCCTCTGGCTAAGCGCTGGTAATCTCAGCGGCTGTCAGACTGGGTCACTTCTGCGATGTCTTCTTGGAGATTGAGTTTCTATCTTGCTGGGCTCTCGGCCGTATATTGCTGTTAATGATTTCTGGACGAGTTTACTCGCCATGAACGGAAAACGTCTCCTTCGATATGGTGATTGAAACTGTCAACCTTGGAAGCTTTGCGGGGCTCTAGAAGTTCACATTTCAAACTAATAGCTACTAAAGAAAACGGCTGGCAAATAAATATTCACTTGGGTAATACATGGTATTTGGGTTGGGGATAAATAAACTGTGGCGACTATCCACACATGCACCGGATAATTCCTGGCACTCGAGACATTTTCCCTTATGGTTTACTATGAAAAAAAATGAACATTTGAACAGAAGAAATGGTGCATAAGTTTAGGGAGCATTAGATCAGTCGGAAACATGAAACATCATACATACGTTGACATCAACATGAGTCATTCATATGAAAGCAATGGCAACAATTTTCCTCTCTATAGAACCTACACAGATAGATTTTCGTCCTCATTGAAATAAATTGCGAAATGAGTTCCTTCTTTTCATCGTTTTTGACCTGGCTTTGGCCACCTGATCCTTGGTCCCCGTATCCCGAATCAAGAGTCAGAATTCATCACAGGGAGAAAACGACCAAAGAGACGACACTAGAACAAAGCGTAGACTTGAACACTCTATAAAGACTACGATATCGACTTTACAGGGACATAAAACATAACTACCCAATTCCAACAAATGAATTATTAGACACAGAACAAGACCTCCGGCATTACACCCAAGGAGAGCTATTTGCGCGTGAGCACGATGATGGATCTGAACAATTGAAGACTTGGCTCGATTACGTGAACAAGCCAATTCGCAAGCTCACGAGAATGGTGGAACTATCGAAGTGACTTCGGAGAAGGGGTTGTGTCGAGAGCATTTGACTTATGGCGGTCACATCCTGCATGGTATATGCATGAGGTTCTAATTGAAGACTGTGTGAGGAAGCAAGGACGTTGTTCGCGGGGGTGTGGATGCTGCGTGAACCGCCAGCTAAATCCGACACACCAACTAGCAGTCGGGCATTGTGCCCTTACATGTGGATGTTGTCGAGAAGCTCGAGGCTTTGACCTCACCCAAGAAGAACATGATGAAATCTACGGGGACCTTGATTTCCAGGCAAAACAAACCTTCTATGATCGTATTGAGTTGGCGTCTATCTGGGAACTACGCTTGGATAGCTACGAGAGCCCTTTTGATCTCATCAAGTCAGGATGTGGCCAGGTTGATGAGGGAAATGGCAAATTATATAGCACTGATTATACTGACAAGTGGGATCACGGTTCTTCAACAACAGAAGAGTCTTGATTCATGTCGATTTGTCAAGTGCCTAACTCTACCAAGTCATGCCGCTTGCTCCCAGTCGGTCGAATATTTCGCTTGTTTTGCCTTGGAGGAAGATATTTCTATCTAGTGTAATGTATAAAATTGCTTGTCCCTTCAACGTATTACTACAGGACAATTATCTTATCTCAACTATTGATTTACGATTCAAGGAAAGATTCTTTAGTTCAACTCAGATATTATACCGGTTGCTCATTATTGCAGTGCGGTACACAGGATATCAACATATGAAATGACCCTGAAGAGCCTAAGTCTGTCCTCGTTGTGGCAGGTCAAACAGGAAAACCCGGTGCACATAGGTGCATATATATCCTCAATAATATTTTGCCCTCATTTTCCAAGGAACTCTTTTTTTTGTGTGCCTTCCAAATACGACTGAAAGGGTCACTTTCTTGCTCTATTTTCCAAGAGTATACTAAGTGGATGCACAAACTATTGACCCAAGGCGTGGAGTTGAAGGATTGGCCTCAGGGGCTCTGGGGACCTAGGGTCCAATAGCCAAGGCCCCTAATCTCAAAAGAGAAACTTGATTCTAACAAGAAGCGAAGAAAAATAGGTCGCATAAACGGTGAGTATCTTTATAGAAGAGATTGACTCAAGGCAGGGGATTTACATATTATGTATCTTGGAATTTCACGTCTTCAGGATATCCTTGGATGTACTCCGTCGATGGTCGTGCAGTCAAGCTAGAACCAAGAATTTCATTCTGGTCTGATGAAACTTACCAATCTTTGTATGCATATAGAATTCCTGTATATGATTGAATGAATCATTATACCATGTGTATTGAATAGTAGAAACAAGCTTGTTGGGTATCGTTTCAGCATTATTAGGCAAGTACTTAGGGTAAACAGGTAAACAGGTAAACAGGCCAGTACGTAAGTGCATGAGCTCTGGAGACCATAGCTTCTTGCCCAACCGGGAGATCAGCAAGTCACTAACGCGACCGTGTGACGCCCCCTCCTTCACATACCTCTCTTCAAGGTGATTTTCTCTTTCCTTTGACGTTGTGTGGGATCCCAAAACCAAAGAGAGGAAAAAAAAAAGTACCAGGTCGGCACTACCCGAAGCTGAGAGAACAACAGTACCCCCTGTTTCTCCCGCTTACTCTCTTTCAAAGCAGAATGGCACCGTGAAGATTGTCACGATGCCAGACCGGATTTCACGTCTGAAGGCAAAATTGCTAGGACGATTATCTCCAAAAGCGGATGCGGACCCGAGTGCCCACCCCAACTCAAACCGCCCCTCTGGCCCATTCTTCTACTCCAACAAATCACCGGCTTATAGCATCGTCTCTGCCCCAGGTCGCTCAGTGGAAGAAATCAGTTCTTCTCACAATCGCCACGCAGAAGGAACACTATCTCCAGGGCGCACAAATCGGCAACTGGACATCTCCGTGTCTGCGCCTCCATCCGAACGGCATCATCGCACAGAGAGCCGCACAGAGAATCGCACGGGTACTCCGTCATTGAATGAGCCATACAACTCCTCATTGCCGACTCCTATCTCAGGTGCCGCTTCCTCTCCCCTCGGAACCCCTCCATTAGCGACCCCTCAGCATTCCGACAGCACCTCCTTCCAGTCCACCCACGTCAAAGCCCAAACTCCAATCCCAGTCGAGACCCAATTGACCCCGACCCTGGACACCGTTGTAGAGCGGTCTACGAATGATCGACGGCCGTCTACCTCCTACTTCAGTCCATCCGCGAACAAGCGCCCGAGCCTTGCAATCCGTCGACAGTCTCTTCTCCCAGCAACACACCAACACTTGATTAGTGGGCTATTGGAAGGCAATCTTTTCTCTACACCAGGAAACCTGGGCAGTGGTCTTACTCCCCACATCCCCGACGAGATGGTCACACGTCGGATTTGGGTCAAGAGGCCTGGCGGCTCAGCCACCTTGGTGCCGTGCAGAGAGGACGCGGTGGTCGATGAGCTTCGCGACCAGGTGATTATGAAATACGTGAACTCATTGGGCAGAAGTTTTGACTCGCCCGATATTGTCATCCGAATTTCGCCACGAGAGGGCTCGAATCGACCAGGAAATCTTGAGCGCCTCTTGAGTCCAGAGGAATCCTTAGCGTCTATACTCGACTCATATTACCCCGGCGGACAAAAAATCGAAGAAGCATTAGTCATTGATGCACCGTCACGCAGAACTCCGAAGCCATCGCCGCGCCATTCGGTCTACCAGCACCACTCGGAACCCGGCGAGCATGGAGATTACTTCCCCCTCATGCCGCCCGTCAACGCCAGTGCAGGTACACCATCGGCACAACCATCAGTCGCTTCCGCAACGGCTAGTGCGCCATCAATCTCTATCCTCAACACTGGCGTTGCCCCTCTGTTGCCATCGCCTGGAAGCCGTAGGACACGACATCGACCTCCGCTGACACGACACAAAACAAATTCGCCCACAATCCATAGTCAAAATCCTGGCTTAATAGGTACGTTTTTGACAACATTGCATGGTTCAGAATAATCATTGACACCCTTTAGAAACTGGTGCAACTCCACACTCTCAACCTCTCCCAGCCGTCTCCGTTCCCGCTGTACCAACGCCCCCTCCAGTAGCAGCGCCGGTAGAATCTCCGCAGGTGAAAACACACACTCCCCCGGCAACTGCATCACCACGCGCAATCCGAAAAACAAAAGCTGCTACTTCCCCTGGTGCGATGTTTGGCGGATTGATTGATGGTACGGTTCCGCCAATCAATGTGCTTATTGTGGAAGACAACATCATCAACCAAAAACTTTTGGAAGCCTTTATGAAGAGATTGAAAGTTCGTTGGAAGTGTGCAGCGAACGGCGAAGAGGCGGTGCGCAAATGGCGACAAGGCGGGTTCCATTTGGTCCTAATGGACATCCAGCTTCCAGTGATGAACGGTTTGGAAGCCACCAAAGAGATTCGGCGTCTAGAACGCTTGAATGGCATTGGTGTCTTCCCAAAAACAGCATCCGGGCGTTTCAGTGCGTCCAGTACGCCCGCAGCAGACAGAAGGCCGGGCCTCCATCGGACGGTCAGCGAAGAGGACACTTTGTCTGATCTCTCGTTGTTCCGAAGTCCAGTCATTATCGTCGCGTTGACAGCCAGCAGTTTGCAAAGTGACCGACACGAGGCTTTGGCTGCTGGTTGTAACGACTTTTTGACCAAGGTATGTTCAATCTCTGCCTTCGCTTAAACTCCCGTATAGTATGCTGACGTTTCTCGAACAGCCCGTCGGTTTTCCCTGGCTCGAGCAAAAAGTGACAGAATGGGGTTGCATGCAAGCCTTGATTGACTTCGAAGGTTGGCGCAAATGGCGTGGGTTCGTGGATGCGCCTCCTCCCGCCTCGCCAGCCTTGGACGCATCAGCCAGCCCGATGCAGGGCGGCTATCGCACAGAACCGCCACAAGAGGATCCCTCATCGCCCTCGAACACTCGTGCGGCTTCGAAGAAGTCAGATCAATCCAATTCCAGGCCAAGCCTGCCAGATGCCGCGCAAATCATGCGGGAAGATTCATGGGGTAGCGGCAGTCCTGATACTACCGATTCGCCCTCAAGCCCGCAGTTGTTAACACCAGCAGACACGGTGCCAACGAGTGACACTAATCTCTCTCCACTCAACGAAGGATGAACAATGATCTGTCTTGGGACGGGTATCATGTCTCGGGCCCGGGGTTGGTCCCTCCCTAAACATTTTCAACGATTTTTCCTACCGTTTTTGATTCGATTCTCTGTCTCTTCCATTGGATACCCCGCATAGCAACGTGTCTTTCATCCCCTATCCCATTCTTTTATCGTCTTGGCACAGCAGCATAAGGCCTTTTCTTGTCATGCTTGTCATTTCAAATCTACTTTCTGCTGCATGTATATATTTGATTACCTCAGGCTGCATACGCATATGCCTGCACATCTTCTTCCGCCTGGTTTCTTTTGTCAATCGTCCAATGGCTCGGATCCCGCATTCACTTCCATGCTATGAACATCCTCATGTATACGAACGAGATGTCCATATCCCTCATTTGTTCAATGTATAGTTTTGAATTTTTGTTCTTGTCCAACTCGCTGGCTGGAGAACTTGGTGTATCTTCCTGGTTTCTGTTTATCTGACTAATTGTTCAAAGAGTGATGCATCTCGTATGTAGATACATTCAATCATGTTTGTGATCATTTGTCGGCATAGTAGAACTCTCAAAATCCCTTAAAGCGTGACGATATCTAGCTTCTACTCTCTTGAAGAATAATATTCTCAACAAAAGCTCGAGAATATCCTTTACTAGAAAACTGTATGTAAACAAAGAAAATATCTCCCTCGGACATTTCAAGATAGAGCAGCACAGCGACATCACACGACCAATCAAAAGAGAAACAATATGCTTCCTGACGTACGTTTCACCCAATTTCCTATGCCTCTAATCAAGGATAAATCATCTCTACCCAAATTCATCAACACAAGTAGCAAATTCCTCCAAAACAACGGAAAACCCGACGTACTTCCGGATACGTGTGCAGGTGATCTAGACGCAAACAGCCTTTGTCTCCGCGTTCCACGCGAACATCAACTCGGACCCGGACTCGTGATGCACATTGTCCCGCATGTGATGCTCGTATTGTTATCGCCTTTAAATATGTAGCCAAGTAGCCTTGCACCCTTGACTCTTTCATCTCGTACCTACAAACATCCCCTACATCCCACGTCCCACATCCTGCGAACTTTGCCGTGTCTGCCACTACAGAACCACTACAGTACAAACATCTACCATACTATACTGTGCAACTTAAACACTACAAACCACCCCGCATCTCACACTTTCTCTCGCCAGACTATGCTGTCCTCAACTCCAGCGTCGGCAGCGCCGGCATCCAGTGCGAGTAATACGTGGTTCCAGACTGCACTGGCTTCGCTTGGATCTTTCTTTCAGAGTTCGTCGAGTGACCAAGGGGAATCTGAGTCTGATGCTATTTCTGGATGGGTGGGGACGAGAAGGAAGCGGTGTCGATCTGTTGGGGAGGCTCGTTGAGACTTGATATGTTATCTGGGTATCTAAGGGAGAATGGATGAAGGGGGATGAATTACGTGTGTATGGTGATTTTGATATCTCGGGTTATTGTTTTCGAGGGTGTTTTTGATGACGAGATTGCTGTTTGGCAAATGATATATTTGATACATGTGGAGTATCGAGCTTAGGGTATATGAATAACATCGTGCAATGAATGGACGTGAGAATGGTAAAATGGGTTGGTATATAGGTACATAAGTGATCAGCCACCCTCCTTCATACAAAGTATGCGTACAAGTAAAATTACAAAGGCCGTAGCCAAGAAAGATGCTTAAAAACACAAAGAAGAAACAAATCCCAATAGGGACTTATTCCAAAACAAATCAAGCCTCCACACGGGTAGGAATCTTGACTTCGCCGCGGGTGCGGTCACGGTGGGGTACACCGTAGCGACGGCCCGTGGCCCACGGAGCACGGCCATCAGAGCCAGTGGTCTCTGTGGTGTAGACGGTATCCTGAATACGGTAGTCGAAGCGCGAATCCTCGGGGGAAACAGTAGTCAGCTTCTTCTCGCGACGAGCCTGGGCGCGCTCGCGACGCTGCTTCTCAGCGGCATCCTGGCGCTCGAGTCTCTTCGCGTGAAGATCCGCAACGGCAAGACGCTCGTTGGGGTTTGAGAGGCGGTCACGCTCCAAAGAAACCATGTGGGGGTGCGGGATGCGCACGTCAGCGGGTTGCAGGATCTGGCGGGTGTTGTCGCCCTTGCCGACCCAGCCAATGGAGTTGGGGTTCTCGATGATCTTTTCGGTGAGATCGGAGGGGTGGGTGATTGCCGCAGCCTCCGAGTGCTCCATTGCCGGAGCACCGGAGAAGACGCGGCCAGCTTCGACACGATTGAAGGAGCGGGATTCGGGGACGGGGTAGAAGATTTGGGCCCCTGTCAGGGGGTGAGCGGGGAGGTCGTTGATAGGTTCATGGAATGGTTGTCGCTCGCCCTTCTCGGCGAGTGGTGTGGTGCGGACCATCTCGTGGATAGCCCGGGCATATGGCAGTGCTAGAGGTTTACCCTATGTTTTGAGATTCGTCAGTTCATGTCACACGATCAGATGATAGAATAGGAATCAAAATTGAGGGCAACACAGTTCAGTTCAAAAAAGTAGGTTTTAACCATGTAGGTGTCTTCAAGACTAATCGATTTTTTTGTGACTCATCATATGCGTGGAGGGTTGAAGCAAATCCAAGGAGAAAGAGGGAAAGGGGAGAAAAGAAAGGCAGAAGGACGGAGAATAATCTTACCTGTTTGCGTTGTCTTGTCTCCAATTCTACCAACCGCACCACGGCTGCAATGCGCTTCATATCAATGCCGAGTTCCACGCTGACAACACGTACACTCTTCTTCTGTGTCACGACGCGTTTGTACACCTCATTTCGAAGCTCCTCGCTGAGGATAGACTCGCTAACGAAATTTTGATTGTTAGGGAACGGCCGGTTGCTTTCCGAGCCGTCATTGCCTCCACGCTGTTTTAAGCGAGTAAGATAGTTGGTTTCCCCAGGGATGTGATGCTTGAAGGGAGCTCCCTCATTGTTGAGCCATTCGAACATCTGCCGACGGAGCTTGGTTTGTGGTGCTGCCGTGACAGAAAATTGCCGGCAAAGGCATTGTGATGAGGGGGAGGAGATGGAGGGAGAGGAAGAGGAGGTAGATGTGAGGTAGGGAAGAAGAGTGTTAGACACACTTCGGCTCTGTATCCGAGGTGGCATCTTCAGGGATGTGATAGGGAAATGGGTTGAAAAATTTATAGTAGAATTGAATCAGAGACGCTAGATATGCAGAATCAAGGAGATCCAGCTGCCATTGACCCTTTTGCAGCAAGAAGTGAAGAATTGGGAGATGTCGGGTTGTAGCGGGAAGCGTAGGTGTTTGCAGGGAGGAAGAAACTTCTCGGTAGTGTCATCACGTGATCACATATCCACTAAGTATACAGGAACCGACCTCGGGAGTAAACAGCTTCATTATGCAAGTTGTATCCGGTACGATTTGGATTCTTGACCTTTGATAATTGTATTCTTTCTTCTGAACATGCGTCAGGCCTATCTTACAATAAGTCTACATATCAAAAGATGACTTGTATTTCGACTTGTTCAATTTAATCTAGCACCATCGAAACGGACTCTCAACCAGAAGAACCGCTTTCGGTATATCTCTGAACCCTCAAGGTGAAACCAGCTACGGATAATACTCAATAGTTGGTGAAATCATATGCACGCTATCCATCAAAAAGGATGAGAAGAGAAATTCCAACATGGATGCCCAAGTAAGCTAGAAGTCCCGACATTGAGTCTTTACTTCTATGGGTTGACTATCAGATATACAGAAAATGTCGCTCTCTAGGGTAGCTGGAACCAGTTCATTGTATCAAGTACAGGTTGAAGCAAATGTATCGGTATCATACCCAAGCAAGACGGGGCAAATGGAAGAAAGAAGAATAATACACAATACAACTCGTTTCCGCGTTATTCTCCTGGAAAAACACAGTCAACTAGACTCCAGGAGAAACGAGTGGCGATGCAAGCAAGATGAGAAGAGCTTTGGAGCAAAATGCATGGGCCGGACGCCTTTGTCTTCCACCGGTATGAGTGGAAGATGGGCAGGGTAAAGATAAAATCAACGAGAACGCCTGGGGCAATATGTGGTCGACGTGAATCAATGTCATGTTCTTCCGTAGCTCATGCCATTGAGTAGAGAGATATTAGAAAAGCTAAAGAAAGCCACATAAGACCCTTCTTTTCAGTACTTGCATAGAGATAGGCAGCGCATTGCAATAGAGAAGACAAGTAAATCAGCAAAATCCTTTCCGATCCACGCATACGATGCATCGAAAAGATCCGGGGGATAGATGTAACAAACAGGGGGAATCACGTCGAATAAAGTAGATAATAGTCCGTATAGATCCCGGTCAAGGCAGACAGCGAACACGCATTATTGTGCATTGCCTAGTCAGGATTAACGAGCGAGATAAACACGAACAAAGCAAGAAAGCACGAGGGTATGAAGGTGTGAACGAAAAGCAACGGCCGAGAGAAACAAACATGTTGCTCGAGCGCCTCGCGCCGACCAGATAAGAATACAAATTTGGCAATGACCTGAAATGCAATCCTCCCAATGAAACAAGATGAGAAAAAAAAGGAATGGAAAAGCGCCCAGGTTCCCATGCAACAGAAAGACGAATAGCCAATAAAAAGACTGGTGAAAAAAAAGGGGAAAAAGAAGAGAGTAAAAAAGAAAGAAAAAAAGGACAGAAGAGCAAATCCGAAACAATACTCGCGAGAGTTATGCAGCCGCCGAATGCTGTTCTAGCTCACGAAACGAAAGGAATCCCCAATGCGCCAGATACCCCAGTTCGTTTAAACATATCGGGCATTATCTCAATATAAACGCTTGAATGTCCTTAGCGACCCATCATGTAGTCAGGGTAGAAGGAATTATAGCCGTTCAGGTTCTGTCCTGTGTTAGTGCCACCGGCACTAGGAGGGGGCGGCGGCGACATCATCATCGAATTTGCTCCGTTTCGGATGCCCAGGCCTGAGTTGGGATTGTACGGGGCGTTGCTCATCAGACCAGCGTGCTGATTGACAGGGTTGTGCATGGCGCTACCATTGCGCATGGGCGGCGGAGGCATGGGCATGCCAAGACCAGGGGGGCTGCCAGTCCGGGAGGGGGACCATTGACAGTCGAGAACATGTTGTTGTGAATACCGCTCAAGCTGCTGCCTCCAGGGACTGCACCCTGTCCAGAAACCGAATTGGATGAATTCATGCTGCCCGGTTGACCCGAGCGCACACCCAGGGGGTTCTTTGAGAAGCTGAGACGGATGCCGGTCTTGACACTGTTTGACAGCTTGTAGCCGTATAGCTCATTAAGTGCTTTGCTAGCCATGGCAACCTCGTCGAATTCGACGAAGCACATGGGTCCGTTCTGTTTGTTTCGGAAACAAAGACGCTTGTACCCGCGTTGTTTGGAGAAAAGAGCTTTGAGTTCCTCCTCGGAAGTGTCCGGTGGCAAGTTACCCACGTACAAAGTGTTGCAAGGAGGGTTCAGGTCATTCGGGTTTGCAGCGGGAAGGCTATGGCGCGGTGTGTGCTGAGCATTATATGGGAAACCATGACCTTGGTTTGGGTATGCAGATGCCGGCGTTCCACCGCCCATGCGCTGCGTATTACCCCCAGGGTAGTTTGGCAAGGGCGGCGAGGACATGTTCGTGGACAGGGACAGGTTGGAGAAGCGAGTGGTCGGTATTTGAGGATTGGTGGCCCGGCGGCCGGCAGAGACATTGGTAGAATGGCCGTTCTCTGCATAGCCGACTGGATCCTTGAGCAACTCGCCTGTCTCCTCGTCCGGGTCCTCATCGATCATAGACTTCCCAGTTATGCGTGGAAGATTATCAATGCCATTTCCGATCGAAGATTGTGGAGAGAAAAGGCTGTGCATGCGCGAGCCTGATTCAGGAGTCGGGGCAAGACCTTCACCGATAGCCTGGTTGGGGTTGGCGCCGGAAAGTCTCTCCAGGCTCTGGAAAGTGCCGTTGAATCTCGATGATTGTCGCGCAAGGGGACCGTTTGAGGCACCCATCAATGCACGAGTCGCGGTGTGATCGATGGTGTTACGACGCGTGTTCGACATGATCGGTCCCATCGGTGGATACATCTCAACAACCATGTTCGCATCGTTCTTGGAGTTCGGCTTGCCATCGAGAAGGGATCTGGCCTCTTCAGCCGCGGGCAAAGTCATGAATCGCGCGATCGCGGTCAAGAATCCGTCATCCTCCGGCAGGTCCAAAGTCACGAAGTCCGCGTCAACAAAGTCCTTAGCGAAGAGCAGCATGCTGCGAAGCGCTTCGCGACTCGTATTTCGGGGTAGTTTGCGCATGAGAATCGCGCCTCCATTCCCTGCACGGCCAAGGCCATTCAGGCCCTGGAGGTTGCGATCGGTATCACCCAAGCGCATATTGTTATCAAAAGAGGCGGATGTGCCGATAGGAGAGAAAGGGTATGAAAAAGATGGGTTCATAGATGATGGCGCTTGCGACGCATTCGGACTATACACGTCGGTCGACATCGCATGCTGAGCCGCCAAAGGCGCCTGCGAAGTAGGGAGTGACTGCTGTTGGGGCGAACCAGACGAAACGGACTCTGTGAGCTGTGTAGTTCCAAAAGAGCCGGGACTCGTACGAGTGGACTGGCTAGAGCTGCCACTCATCCCTCCACGAGATTCAAATTTTTGAATTTTTTTTCGCCTTTCAGGTTCGCGATCTCACACACGGGGAACGGCCCAACAGTTGGAAAGAAAAAAAAAAAGGAGTCGCGGGTTTGGGAAGTTGGCGTGTGGCGCAGTGATTGGTAATGCGACAGAGATCCAAGGCACACCAGGGAACGCGATGCAGCGATAGAAACGAGGGAAGGCGATTAATGATTCGATCGAAAGTCGAGTGCAGTCGGATGGTGTCTCATCGGATTTGCGACGGTTGAACTATGCGCGGGGCGCTAGGAAACAATTGAGATAAAGATGGTGAAATCGACAAGAAAGGTAAGATGGATGCCAAAGGGAGAGAGAGGTTGAAAGGAGGGGAGAAGGATGAGGCAGGGGGGAGGAGGGGGGAAAGAAGAAAAGAGTCCGGAACGGTCGAGTGCAGTCCACAGGTGCCAGATCCATGGATCTGCCTTCACGACGCGACTCAATGGGGAACAGGTATGTGACAATGGGGGTACATGGGGTTGTATGTAGATCTCTGTATTAAAATATGTACCGTAGTGTAGATGACAGTACAGGGTCACAATTTTACAGAGTCTTACAGTGTGGTCCTGGAACCTGGCCGCATGCAGAGAGCCAAGTGCGTGCCCCGAGGTGACTGTGGAATGCCCCGGTTTTTCTCGTTTCTTTCTCTTTTTTGCCATAAACTGGATCGGATCGACCAAGGTGGATCATGAATATACATACGTTGTGCTCCGTATATCTCTTCTAGAAAAGCACGGCCATGCAAGTGTGCCCTATGCGGCTTGCCGTACCCCGGCTCTGCACGAGATTGGGGCTCTATGAAATGAACCCATTATACACAGGGATGTAAGAAGTACGATTGGCATGTTCTGAGGGAGAATAGGATAAAAAATTGGAGAATTTACCTTCAAACTCATACAGGACTATTTTTCAGGGTTCTGACATATCGGCCAATACCGTTAACCAGCCCAGATCTCAAGAGCTAATCCCAACGCTCATACTTCTTAAAAGGCCTATCAACCCTCCATACTTCAACACATTTATTAATTTCTGTATACAAAACAACATACAAACTCGTACAGAAACGTCACGTCCACGGGATAGTCAAAGTCAAAATCGGCGATCCTCTCGGGTCACTGACCAATTGCCACAAGCCCAACCCCAGCAACACATGGGATTGGCTGCGGAGGGGAAATGACTTGGGCTTATCGAGGGGGTGATGGTTCGTTTGGTTGGGCCGTGGAGGGAAGCCACTGCGTAAGGGCTCTAGTAGCACATCTTCATAACGTGTGCCTGAAGCGGTCATAGGCGCGTCAATTGTTTAGTCTTTCTGGAAAGCTTACTGGCAAATACAGAGATCAGTAAAGGTAAATTACAACTGATCTAAGATTTGCTTGTTTTTAATCTCCCCAAGGTGGTTTCGTAGCATTTGGGTATAGCTTATGACTCTACGCAGAGATGAGCAGTTCATGGATAAGTACAAAGTTTACGTGTAACACTAGGCTACATACCTCGGTACGAGGCTGCCTCGTCAACATGTGTTCTCAGCATACAAGAGACAAATTCAAGGTCATATCAATAGATGATCGTGCTGCGGCTCATCTGCCGCTGACATAGTACTATAGTCAAAGCAACTGCGCAGTCAGGCTGCCACATAATATACAGAGGTTCACACAAGGCAACTCAATAAACGCCAAAAATGCCAGCAAAATCAAAGAAAAAGAAATACAGCACAACTTTCAACCCTCCATCAATGGTCCCATGTCTTGACTTTCAAAGGTTCCGAGGTTGTTGCTCGGCCGATTACACAAAGAATGTCGGAGGGAAGAGAGCTTGATATGACGCTATAACGTAGAGGTCAAGCATCACATCGGCCACACAGCCCCCAGCAGCTAGACAGTCAAACAAGCAGAATCTCATGCCTTGTCGAAAGTGGCAGGTTTCGGTGCAACAAGGCCAGCCTGAAGGAAAACAATCAAGTGTCAGCAAAAACAGTCCACAGAATAAGAACGTAACCCCCATTTATCAGTCCATATGGTGTCTGCTGAAACCGACAATAGCCGTTCATTTCCTACCAATCCTCCGATTCCCAAAACTCTCACGGGTACAAAAAAAAAACAAGGGTCAAGCTTACCATGCCCATCAGCTTCCAGACGGGGTCACTAGGCTGTGCACCAACACCGAGCCAGTACTTTGCGCGTGAACGGTCGAGGGCAATCTCCTTGTATGGGCGTGCATTGGCGTTCTCGTCATACAGGTTCGTGGGACGTTTCGGAATGGGGTTGTAGGTGCCAATGACTTCGAGGGGCTTCGCGCCGCGGGCGGAGCTGGAAACAACAGTGTCAACTTCAATTTACCCAGAGAATAAATTGCAAGGTATATTTAAACAGTCTCTAGCCTCGCAGCGCCGTTGATTGGGGTTGGACGTCGGGCAGATCGGGAGAAACGTTCATGGGCAAGACCACATACCGTGCTTGCGCAACAACGATGTTGAAGAAAGGGTTGTGTTTGTTGCCAAAGCGAGCTAGTCGAATCCGGAGAACCATTCTGTCTGATGTGTAATGCTTTTCTTATTGCTAAGCGCGCAAGACTGTTCTTTTGATGATCACGAATGCCCTCCGCAAAAGTTCTGGGAGGTGCGGAAGAACCGTTGTTCCGTATCCACCCAATATGGACTAGCGCACAAGTGATATAGTGATGTAATGGTGTGAGGGCCTACAGTAGTTTAATTCAGATAACTTGGATTTAGACTACATAAGTTTTGTCAATATCGTCCTTTCAATTAGTCTGGAGACTAGCTTCAAAATCAACATACTTATATGATCTACTCCACATTTGCTCGTTGTCGTCCTTCTATCTCCATTCGACGCTACAGTAAACTAGCAACAATGTCATTGAAGGTAGGTATACATGTCTGAAATGAGCGTCAGCAGCATCTAAAATTATAACCATCCCAGGCAATCTCAGCCAAAGATGCTGCCTCGCTCGACAAAGACCTCATGGAGATTGGCGGCTGGTCTCTAGACCAATTGATGGAGCTAGCGGGGCTTTCTGTCGCACAAGCCGGTAAGCTCCATCAAGCTTGAATAAGTCCTCAGACCATGCTAATACAGTGAGCAATCAGTATGGAAAATCCATCCTCCCAGCGCAGGAAAGAACGTTCTAGTTGTAGCCGGGCCAGGGAACAACGGTAAGAATAAACACCGATATCATCACACCAAGCAACGACCATCTAACAATGTCCCAGGAGGAGATGGCCTAGTAGCCGCTCGCCACTTGGCTCATTTCGGGTATACCCCATCGGTATATTACCCGAAACAGGGCAAGAACGAACTGTACCAGGTATGTATTTCCAAGCAAGCGAAGAACATGAGTAGTAAGAAACAAGTCAATCTGACCAAATCCAGCGCCTGAGAATCCAACTCCAGAACCTCTCAGTTCCTTTCATCACAGACTTTCCGGCAGCATTAAAGACAACAGACTTGCTCGTCGACGCTATTTTCGGCTTCTCCTTCGGTGGTCCATTGCGTGATCCTTTTGGTGACATTGTTTCCCAAATTGAGTCGGCCAACGTTCCTGTTCTGAGCGTCGACGCGCCAAGCTCATGGGATATCCAGAGTGGACCGCCGAAGGAAGGTCCCGGTGCGAAATTCATGCCAGATGCGCTGATTAGTCTGTCTGCGCCCAAGCCTTGCGTGGCATACTATCGGGGTAGGCATTTCATCGGCGGTAGATTCTTGACAAAGGATCTTACGGATAAGTATGGGCTTGACTTGCCCAAGTATCAGGGCGTTGATCAGGTTTTGGAGGTTGGGGTTGATGCAGAAGGGAGACTGTGAATGAATGCGTACATCCTAGATGAGTGATTTGAAAGCTAGTTGATTCGAGAATGAAAGAACATTTACGACTCATCAGTACAAGATGGGATAAACAGTAATAGATAGGCTTTGTATTGCAATTGCGTTGTCGTCGTTAGGAATTAATGCATATTTGATCTATGCACACCAAATAAAGTATCCTGCGCTCTTAAAGAGCCCCACGAATCTCACTAATGATACCCTTGATACGTGGCTCCTTTCCAGGACCAGAATCCGAGGCTCTCGTGAGAACTCCCTCGATCTCGTAGACCTCCTTGGCAGCACTCTTGATCTCCTCCCCAAGCGCCGCCACAAGTGTGCCTAGCGCGACGAGTGCTCGATAGATCGCCTCTGAATCCTTCTCTCCAGTAATGATGCGAGTAAGTTCTTCTAGGAGCACCAGACCCCTTTCCGCCGACTCGGGGGATTGGCTCCTACCCTCAGAGGTAAGATATACAGCAAAATTGATGTACAATGTCGCGATGGCAATTGTCAGGTTGCGGTTTGGTGACTCTCCGCTGCTAGCCAAGGCGGACTTCACTCCTGCCAAAATCTGATCGAATGAATTCATCGCCAAATCGCGGCCCTCAGTCGTTTCGAATAGGTTAGCGAATGTCCGCATGGCGAGCATGGCATTATTGACATGAAGAGGGGTCTCGAAGACACCGCTGGATATCACACTCGACACGACATTTTCGTCTTGGTACTCGGCCGATGCGGTGAATGGCACAGCTGCCGCTAATAAACGGAGAATATCTAGGCCGGGGAGTCTGTTGGCAGCAGGCCAAGTTGTAGCGACCTTTAGAATCAATGGCACACCAGCCTCTACTTCGGGAGAAACCTTGAGCTGTTGGGATGATTCCAGTTGGCTGCACAATGCGACAACAGTTTCCACCTCAGAGGGGCTTAAAGCTATGTCCTTCGCTCCATCGGCCACGAGTTGCGCATTTAATTCCTGAAGCTTCTTCGTGATAACTTTGATGTTTGCTGTGCGAATCGAGAGATAGATTTTCTGAGGCAGCACTTTGGGACGCGGCTCGGGAGCAGGTTGTTGTTGAGTGTCTTCAGAAGCTGCAGCGTCTCCGGGGCGGTAACGTCGGTCTGAGCCCCAAGGATCAGCGCCTGCTGGTTCCTGAGCGGTTTGCCCAATGGTGGCACCCTGCGTATTTTGCGTGATGAAGTTGGCGACCTGGTCCAAATAGGTCATAGGGAGTTCATTGTCCCCAATAAACTTCGTGGCGGCTTCATATGGATTCTGCGAGACATTGTATGGTAATTTAAGTGGAGGCTTGCCGTCTTCGATATCGACATCGAAGACGTAGTCGTAATCCTGACCATGGTATTCGGTCTTGCGACCACTGCTTCCGGCTGAATCGACCACTGTACCGATGGCAATCCATTCCTGTGTTGGTGATGACCAGGTGTGGGCAGTTACGCTACCATCGGCCTCTCGGATCATCTGGACCTGACCTTCCTTGGTTCCGGACTTCTCTTTGAGAAATTCGGGCCCAGGTAGCTCTTCTTTGTTAATCTGGCCAACTTGCTGCGCCGGAATAGCCGACTCCTTGACGGTCTGGTCAAACTGTTGTATAATCTCTGGGGCTGCATGACGATCGGGGCTTCTGCTAAAAACACGGGTAATGCGATCACTAGCACCGGTGACGATATCACCGGTCTCGTTGCAAGCTGCAACACTCCATACTGATATCGCAGGGTGAGTAATTGTCTGCACACACTGGGTGCCATTCCAAATCTTCACAGTGCGATCTTCACTGGAACTCACCAGCTCGCCAGATGGAAGAGCAGCTAGTGAATAGATAAAGCTTTCATGACCATGCAGAGAGGCAACTAGTTGACCTTGCAGTGTGTAAAGGCGAATGATTCCGTCATTGCTAGCTGAGGCAAACTGGGCTCCCGTGGAGTTCGAGGCAGGGAGCTTGCACAAGGCCCGGACGACATCGTTTGAGTTTTGTACGCTTCCTAGAAGGGTTCCCGAGGTATTGAATATCCGAATCATTTGATCAGCACATCCTATGATATATCAGCATGGAACGCTTAGTAAAGACGTGTGGGGTCAGTATACCTGTGATGATTGTATTCTCGTCATAGGCTAGGACAGCCCAGACGCTTGCCTCATGGCCTTCCAGTACGACATCACATTCCCATTTACCTACCTTCCATAGCCGGGCAGTAGAGTCCCAGCTACCACTGACAACCCATTTGCCATCTGGAGATACATCCAGAGCACAGACGTTGTGACCGTGACCCAGTAGCATAGCGTCTGCATTATCTTCAGCAGCTTTGCCCGGCTGCCTAGCTTCAATTATTGCATCCTGTCCAGCCGATAGGATAAGGCCTTCTGGAAATGCAGGTGTGGGTGGAACGTAGGCTAAACTGTTGATGAATGCGCCGCCGTGTGCAGCAATCATATAATCGTATGCGGGGGGCGGAGTCGAGACGAGCTTCCAGAGCCGAACTGTGGCATCACGAGAGGCGGAAAGTACGACATTGGGACTTGGGAAGACCACGGCGCGAACCTAGATGAGAAAAAAAAAGATGAAGGTAAGTAGTCTGCGTGGCTAGGTGCGCGATCAATGGCGTCTGTACAGACGCCGGGACCTGAAGTCTTACATCATCGCCGTGGCCCTCCAAAGATGCGGACAGCTTGAAGTCAGGCATACATAAAACTGTGATGGAAGAAAGAATGAAATAAGAGGAAACTGAAGAAGAAGAAATTTGAGGGTATCACCGCGGAATCAATGATCAATCAAGCTCCCCTGGATGTTGTTGTCCTTTAGTCGTTCCGGGGGATCGCCCCGCTGAGCATCAGTGGTCATATCACGTGGGCGGTAGCACAACTAGAGGAACCTGCTAGAACGCCGAGGCTTCTATGCAAAAAGACAGATGTTGATATTATTAAGAATGGATCTATCTATGAATATGTACTCCTTACTCCCTGTTGAGATGCATCTTCCAAGGTTGTCCCTGAACTTGGGTGGATTACACGCTTTGCTTCCTACATGTGACTCCTCTCCTATAGACGCAAATTCCCGAGCAATAATCCATTGAAGTAGATGGACAGACATTCCTCATACCAGAAGCTTACTTCATGTATAACATATGTTATATCTATCACTGGGTCGCATACTGCGCCGTAATAAGGAAGTGTCTCCTGCCTCTCTAGAAGAGCAAGTCAGTGCCCACACTGAGCGGGGAGCCTGGCGATAAAGCCAACCACATTTGCACAAAGGATGAAGCACATAACATGTATTATTTTCCAACTTCATATTGACGTTCACAATAAGAGTTCAAAGATGAAAAACTGAAGCTTTCCCCAGACGTTCAACTATGAGCCTCACGTGTCGCAATTATACTCAAACCAGACTAGCGTGTCCCTTACATAATCATTGATCGGCTGCCCGTTATTGTTCGAGGACGAAATTCGATATCCCATCTACACCGAAGTCAAGGTGTTTCGTGTTCCAGAGGCCTTCTCTCCTTTTGAGGTGTCTGGTGAAGAAAAAAAATATCCCCAAATCCCACTTCCTTCGATCCTTTAATCTCGGCTCTTCCTTGACCCCACGTCTCTGATGACTTGACGACCCTGACGAATCTCTTAAGTACTTTCCTTAGACATATTGAACGTTTTCTGGGTCTACTTCCTGGATTTGTATCTTGATATCAGTGGATTCTTGGTTGGGCACATAGCAATTCGCTGATCTGATTGGCCCTTAATACCTAACATCAAACCATCTGAACACTCGGAAACCTCCCTCGACACCGACGAAATGGCTGCGGGTAAGTGATCTGCGTAAAAGAGACCTTCAATCTCAATTTCTGATAGGTATACTGATATGCCATTCGCAGATATCCCCAAGGTAGTCCCTCTGACTTGCCACGGGCACTCTCGCCCAGTGACGCATCTGAGCTTTTCTTCCACCGTCGAAGACGAGCAATATTACTTTATCTCTTCATGCAAAGGTAAGACAAACAAATGAAATTACCAACTCCTAACCTATGACATTAGTCGCTGACCAAATGTAGATAATAACCCCATGCTCCGCGATGGCATAACGGGAGACTGGTACGGCAAATGAAAACCAAGCCCCCAAAGCCACGCAGAACTAATCTCAAAATCTAGGATTGGCACATTCCTCGGCCACAAAGGCGCCGTATGGCAAGCAAGGCTCTCCGCCGACGCCGCCATCTCCGCAACAGCTGCAGCCGATTTCTCAGCGTAAGCCTCTCTCTCTCCCAACCCAACCAAACTATCCATCCCAAACATCTACTAATCCCATCACCCAAACAGTAAGGTGTGGGACACCTACACAGGCGAATGCCTACACACATTGCAACACGCACATATTGTGCGAGCAGTAGCGTTCCCAATTCAAGCCAACCCGCAAGTCCTCGCGACAGGCGGTGCGGAAAAGAAGCTACGCATCTTTGACCTAACGCGGGGCGGTAGCTCCAGCGCTAGCTCAACGCCGCCGCTCCCGTCAGCCAGTCCGGCCAACGAGAATGGAGCGACGAGCTATGAGATTGGTGCCGGTGTGCACGGCGGCACGATCAAGTCCATCGTCTGGAATCAGGACTACAACGTGATCACGACTGCAGCAGAGGACCGCAAGATCCGTTGGTGGGATTTGCGCTCGCGTCACCCAATTGTGGAGTACACTGTAGATGGCCCAATTGGATCCTGTGAGCTAAACAGTCTTGCGTCTCGGCCTAATGACGCTGGGGTCCTGACCGTTGCTGCTGGAAAGAGCGTTTATCTGTTTGATGGGGTGCAGCCTGGTCGGTTGCTTAAGAGAGCTGATTATGCATACGACGTTGCTAGCGCTGCGGTCAATAGCGAATCTGGTCGGCTGGTTACGGGCAGTGCTAATGATACCTGGGCCCGAGTTTATGACTTGAACACGGATGAGGAGCTGGGTATGTATTACTATAGCTTGTTGGCGTTCTTTCAAGTGTTGCAGTTATGCTGACTTTGTTTTACAGAGGTTCAAAAGGGTCACCATGGTCCCATTTGGTCCATCAGCTTCTCGCCCGATGGCAAGCTCTACGGAACTGGCAGCGAAGATGGCACTATCAAGTTGTGGAAAGCATGCCGGGAACCATATGGGCTGTGGAGGTGAAGTCTTGAGACTCCATAATTGTTACAATGTACAGAAGAAATTATGGAAGAATCTCATTCCCATCATCATTCGCAGTTCTTGTCTATTTATAATCGGGGGCGGTTTTTGTCGTCTTTATGCTAGAACAACTTGTGCTTGTTCTCTATACATTGCCTCGGTCGAGGGCACCACTGGGTGCGCAGTCTTTCGTTGTGCGCGGAATATGACAACCCACGAATACTAAAGAATGAGGCTCGCAAAGCACCTACATGTAACAGCTTTCGGGCCAGCAAATAGGAGGCCATTACGAGAGACAAAGAATGCAGCCAAGAAGTGACTTCAAAAGACCAACCAACAGCTCCCAATTCGCCAGGCTGTGGATGTGGAATGTTGGCAAAAGCTCTCATAAATCTAAGGGGGGAATCAGAAATCCGCGGATGATAGTATAAGCAACAAGGAGGTCGATGTGTGATATAAACCCGATTACAATTTAGTGGTGGCGGTAAAGTACAGAATTCCAGCCCTCGTGCCGAGAAGGCCTCCTGGCGACAGAAAAGCAGAGTGGGAAAAGGTGTATGTCTCGTTTCATGAAAAGAATGAATAGCAATGTGCCATGTAGACCCAAAAGATCGGAATTTTGCGAAACAAGCGAGTCCCTGCAATGTCGAGTGACCGGGAGTATTTACTCGATCATATCGATATCATCATCGGCTGCGGTTGCGGTTGCGGTTGCGGCTGCGCTGGGAGCCGGAGCAGTCTGCTGAACGGCAGCCTGAGCTGGTGCAGCGGCTTCATCAGCGCCGGCATTTGCACCACCCCAGTAGTCTTCCATCTCTTGGTCCAACTCCTCCTGTGTCTTGCGCGGACGGGCATTTGAGCGGCGCTCAGTCTGCTGACGGTTGTCGCGTCCACCACCGCGTCTGCCTCCGCCGCGACGGTTGGGAGAGCGCTGGTTAGAGCGTTGTCCGGGGACGTAACGGTCGATGTTGTCTGGGGCGGGCTTGGTCACATCGCTGCGATGACCGCGGCCGCGGCGGCGTCGGCCACCGTCTGCATTGTCGTCGGATCTAGGGCTCAGGCTGCGGCCATCGCGGGGGCGCTCGACGCGGTCCATAAGGCTGGATCTGGGGTGGTGTGCGGAGTCGAGGGGGTTGCGCTCACGGCGGCCGGGGATAAGAGAGAGACGAATGGGCTGGCCCTTGGCATTGGCTCCGTCATATTCTTGAATGGAAGTGTGAGCATCCCTCAGGCGGGCGTATGTAACGTAAGCAACTCCCTCGGAGCGTCCAGCGCGATCATAAGAGACAGTGAGTTCCGAAACAGGTCCAATTCGGCCGAAGAGATCCTGCCAAAAAGGATTTGTCAGAGGTTTTCAGATATGGGTCGAGTTGAGGCTGATTGAAACGTACTTCGAGATCGCTTTCAGTGATATCGTAGTGAAGGTTCTCCACGCGAACCTTGGTCAATGTGCTGGAGCTATCATGGTTTCAATTAATTTTCTGATAGACAAGGCATCGGATTTGATTTTGTTGGGGGTGCATACCGATCGGAGTCAGGTCCGTCGCGACCTCTGCGGCCTCCACGGGAGGGGCGGGCTAGAAAGCAATATTGTCAGAAAGGTCCTGGCAAAAGCACACATAAGCAGCATACATCTGTCGTCGTCAAATTTGTCGTGTACCCAATCGCTATAAACAAAGACCCGTCAGTTCCATCCATACTATGATAGCAAGAGGGATGTACTCACAGGTTCAGGTCGACGCGGTCTGAGGTATATGGCTGTTGTTATCGAAAAGACTTAGCGTTAGCTCCAAGTCAGATGAGATTGCGTGCAATGTTCTTTTCCATGTCTTTGCTGTGGGTTGTTCGTTGGCGAGTCCTCAACGACCCAGAGGACTGGCTACGATTATCACGGAGCAAGAGGAGAATTCGCAGAGGAAGAAGAGGAGGGCGGACCTTGATTTCAAATGAATTGTTAGCTTCACTGTGAATTCAATAAGTCCCTCAAAATAGAGTCTCATTCTTCGAGTCAAGTTGTACCTTTCTGACGCCATCGCGCTCGTGGCGACGGCCGGGGTTGTTGCGACGACGAGGACCACCACTACCGCCCGATGGACGATCGTGATTCCGCTGCAATGAAATTCGTCAATGGCGCGTTTTGGTGGTTCGATTGCTCACTAGAGCCTTACCGTGTCTTCAGCGATGATCTCGTCCAAGCTGCGGTCCATTTTGGAGTGTGTTACGGGAGATGCGATAAGAAGGAGGAATAAGATATGTAAGAGGAAATGATCGAGAATTCAATCCTGATCGATACCTAAAAAAAAAATAGGCTCAAAGGAAGAAGGTACAAAGCATGGCATGAGCCGCAGGATCATCTTCATCAACTCCGACGCGGATCTGGGGACTGTCACATGACAGGGGTCATACTGATTCAGCAATGATCGCCACGCAATCCACCTCTGGCCCAAAATAACTCCATTGATCTTTGAATTTCTGACTTTGATACAATACGAGATATACGACGTGTTAATGGGTCAACTGCCTTTTATGTTCGTCTTTTTTGCATGTTCAAATTCGGTTCCCTGTCTATCAATGATCTCAAATGTTGAAAATGTTTACATGGTATTCTGATCGTTACAGAGAAGAGCATACACCGACACGATATGTGTCAAGATAGGAACCACCTAACCCCAGGATGCAAGCCAAACCAGAAAAACAGAGGGAGATAGCCGGATTTTAAAGAAAAACACGTGGGAATCCTCCTTGAAAACACCAGAAACACAACAACACCAAGCCAGTGCAAATCCTCCATAATCACCGGTAATGCTGCGCAAATATCAACCCATGTTACCTTCTATTGCTCGCTCCCATTATTATTGCCAACTTCTCGCATTTTCTCCATGAAACTGATGTAGTCATACTTAGCCAGCTCTCGGTCTTCGAGTAGATCGGGGCCATTGTGTGTTGGCATCGTCTTGACTAAATGCTCAATAACTTCATCTGGAATGAGCGAGTGTCGAAGATCAAGTTCAGTCACATATGGCTACAGTAAATATTAGTAACTGTAGAATGTGAGGCATTTGCCAAGGGGTTCAGAGAAATGCTTCACTTACCTTGCCGTCGGCAACTTCCTTGAAACTCTGGAAGACCTGTTCGGCAGTATTTTGATCCTCTGTCACGCTGACCATGAATCGAATGAACTGCTCGAAGCTAACACCAGCATTCTGTGAGAGGCGGACTTGCCCACAGACTTCAATGTAGACCTGGTGCATCTCGTCCTCGTCATACACCAGTCCCAGACTGGCCAGCGCCGCAGAGAATTCAAGCTCTTGGAGGGTGTTGGAAGAATCGCGATCGAAATGACGGAAGACAGATTCAAACTCCTCCAGTTGAATAGGGGTCAGGTTAGTCATGTTGCGAGCAACCATCTGGTTGTCGAGGAAAGCCAGCTTCTTCGAAATGCTGGACTTGACTAGACTCAGCTCATATGCGAGCTCGTCCAGGGTGTATGTAGTGAAGTCGTTTTCTTCAATGTTGGCCTCCGCGCACTGTTGGTCCAGTTCTGCAATAGTATCAAGGAAGGCATCAAGAGGCGGCAAGTTGTCATTTAGCTTTTTGACATGTTCAAGCTGGTCCTCGACATCACCATCCAATCCCGAAATTGCCAATGACAAGGTCTTCAGGGTCAGCGCGAAGTCATTTGCCTTGTCGGCAAAGGAACGACGTAGCTTGTTCTTGATGTCACGGATTGTTTCATTGATAAGTTGGCTGCGTTCATGCTCATCCCGAGTCAGAATTTCCCATTCTTTGTCGCAATTCTCTGGACTCAACTCTTGGGGTGGGTCGTAAGGACGAAGACGATATGTACCCAATTTGGTTTTGATATTGCCCAATAAAGCAGCCAGATCAGATTTTTCGGCTACCCATTGGCGCTTCTCAGTCCGCTTGTAGACGGAGAATTGATAAGATTGCTCCTTAGCATCCTTGTATGTTCCTTCAAATGAGGAGTTCTTCCAATGATCACGCTGGGCGCGAATGAGTCGCAATAATTCCTTAACTCGGCGTTCATATGAGTTTTGCATGTCCCAAGCGCCGTGCATGTTGTTGACAAACTTCTCTACTCGGCGCCCAGCATTCTCGACTCTTTCCAGCTGTGAGAAGGCGTGGAACCAGTAGGCAATGTAGGTCATAAGGGAGCGTTCGTCAGGTCGGGGTACATCGCAGACATCGTCCACATCTAGCAGGTCAGGGATCCCAATTTCGTTGGATGCGATCTCGAAGGCCAGCTTCATATTCCCACGGTGGTCGCTCTTATCTAGCGAGTCGTAGTCGATCAGGTCCGGTCGGTGGATATCGAGAAGCGCACAGAAGGCAAGACCATTGTTCCAGCTACTTGAGAAGTCTCGGACCTCTACATCATCGTAGCACGCAGTTTTTCGTTGACACCAGAGAAGCAAACCTTCCTTTGCGGTCATACCTTCCTCGTTGATGTCGCTGATGGTGAATCGCAAAATCAGAGTCCAAATTAATCCCAGAATAATTTTTTGATTGCCATCCACAATATCTTCGGCGCCGATATTCGTCATCTGGATCCTCCTCCCCTTAATAAAATCGAGACTTTTGTTCACATTTTCAAATCGTTGGACGCGCAGCTTAGGTTTCGACGCATATCGACCAAGAGATTCTCCTCCCAGGATTTCGAGGAGATGAATAAGAATGACCTATACCAAAGCACGCGATCAGCATTTTGTCGTTGCGGGGTAGTGGTGGGACATACGCCGTCGGAGAGGTCGGTGACCAAGTCGTCGATGGACAACAACCGTGCCTTCAGCTTGTCATTCAGCCTAGGATTGCTCGTTAGCTAGGATTCCTTGCATGATGCGATAAGGTGAGACAAAGAGGACAGGGTAGGTACCATTTGGTGAAGGTCTTTTGCTGCACATTAATCCATTGCTTCTCAACCGTCAACATCTTCGATCACAGCGGAGACATTCAGGGCCGATTGGCAAGATGGTGGGGTATCGGGAAATGACAGCGAACAGGGTCCGAGAGAAAATGATTACGGTGATCACAGAGGCTCAGAGACTTGGTTTCCGATTCGGACTGAAGATCAGACAATGGAGCACAAAGGGGGGGGAATAATCTCGAGTGGGGTGTGTTTCTCCCGCAAGTCGGAGCTGAAGATCACCCGAGCAACCGATGCTTGTTTGACCTCAACCACCTTCAAGAAGTCAAGTAAGTTCCAATAGAGTCAGAGTTAAATGCTAAGAAAGAGCAGAGAGAATTGGAAGTTCAAGAAAAATAAGTTATCAAGTGACAATGTGCAGATGCATCCCTTGTGGACCCACTTTTCCTTTTTCTAAGTATAGACCTCTCATTGTTCCCCCCCTTTGTCTTTCACTATATCAACCTCATAATTGGACATTACCATAAGCGCCATGAAAGGATTGCCAATTTACCTCTAGGTCTGCATACTTGAAACAAAGCTGATATTCTCTCCCCTTTGAGAGACATTGATCTCAAGTCGAATGCTCGTTTTGGCGCCGTTGGGCATTTGTATGTGCAGGCGGTAATGCTCCTGCCCAGCGAGAGCGACACGCTAAGATCAATAGTCCAATATAGAGATGTTGCTTGCTTTCGCCTGAATAACCTGATATTGTAGCCTGGTAAGTTGATTTCTAAAGAGCTTACTAAGGTAGTTTAGATTGAGTAAAGCAACTTATGTTCCAAAAGTTCTAATTTTTTAGGGGAAATTCCAACTTGTGGTTAATTCTACTTGGGCGACTAACGACGAGCCAGATAATCCATATTCCCTCAATTCTGGGCGCAAAAGATATAATCATTACACATATTTGAGTTATTCCCTTTTAGTGCCATGTGGTACAATCATTCTAGAAGCTCTGCAATCAATTATCCAGAGAGACTTTCTGATGTTAGAGTGTTGATTATGAACTAAGCAAGCTATCAGGCTACTCACCTCGAGTGCAAAAGTTGCATTGTTATCACAGTCGAAAGTATTCCCCGAGAACAAGATTGCTGAAAGTACTCCGTTAGATATGTAGACCTTACCAACTCTTATAACATAAGGTACATGTTTGTATAACTATATTTATTGTTTGCGACATACACAGCTTGCATGAGAAACATCTTTTCCTGCAGGGCGTGATGAACTCCCTTTCAATGTCTAAGTTGCAAAAATAGTACAATAATTCTCCAACAGCAACTTAAGACGGCGATTGATCATTTGTTTTCTCCATATATCTGATATATTCCAGAGTGTGCTCATCTGGATCCCATGCTAGAATCCTGCCTGCTTCCATCTCTCTAAGCTTCAAATCCACATGCTTCTCGATAAACTCCTGCTCTCCGGGCTCTAAGAGATGAATTCCTTTCTTCCAAATGTCGCAAACGTCGCCCTCTTCACATGTCGCCGATCCAAAGAATCGCTGATCAATCTTTTGCCAATATATAGCGTCGAAGGCAAAGTTATTCCTTGCAGCGTACATAATCCAAAAGTCCCCACTCTCCCAACTCCTTCGCATCGCACCAGATAGCCGCTGACTTTCTGCTATCGGTGTGTTTGGCGCCTCTTCGCATTGCACCATCGCGTCAAGAAAAGTCTCAAGTCGTTTTTCATATTCTATACACCAGTCATCGAGGCCTTTAGGCCAATATTCCGGCTTGTCAAGAATAAGCCACCAAGGCGGCGCATGAGTGAATTCGACTGGGGCGGTATATTTAAAATCCCAGTCTACAACCCCGACGATTTTAAGGTCGTCATTCACCAGAACATTCGCTGGCCGAAAATCGTCACACCATATTGGAAAGGGGCCATTCTCAAATGCTATCCATTGCGCTCTAAGATTCTGATCTCGAACAAGTTTCCGGAAGAGAAACCGGGCAACGAATTTGCGCCGACAGTCATCAGCTGAGTCTGTAGCATCGTTCCTTTGACCTATGAGATGTGAAATGTGTAGTTCTGCCAGGACTTCAAAGTACGAGGACGCTGTATTGAACGTGGTGACCGGTAATTTCGACTGGGGTAGGGTGCCTAGTCGAACCAGTTCGTTCATATTTATAGACAGAGGTCGGCCTACCACTTCCCAGGTAAAGTCATCAACCTGAGAGAGGGATCCTATCCTGTTTTGGGACAGATTAGACAATGAAAAGAGGACGCTCGCCAGCTCTCTATAAAGAGCCTGTAACTTGGTCTGGTTGATATCCGAATTAAGTGTTACACGTTCTTCCACTGGGCGCTCCGGCGTCTTGAGGATATCAATCATATTGGCATGGTGCTCGATATACTCCATGATGATAAAAGAACACAATTCTGAAGGACTGTCCTTTTTCTCTCCCGAGTGAATGACAAAAGGAACTGGGATTGTGGTTTGATCCCCGATAAAGCGCATGGCAGCAACTTCATTACGGACTTTTTCTTCGGGAAACATGATAGCACCAGGCAGTGGGAACCGTATAATAGCAGCGCGTGTTCGTTCAAAATTCATTTGCAGAGCGGTGTTGAAAGCGCCTGTCTGTAAGATTGTAAATTCAACGGCATCACTAGCCTGGTGATGCTCGAGAAGAAAGTTTCCAATTTTCTGGAAGATCTTTAGATCGAGAATGTAGAGTGCCCAGGCATCGGCAACTCTGTCGCTTATTTCCCAGGCAGCATCATCATAGCGCATCCGTGGCTCCATTTTGGCACCGAGTCGTGGGATAAATTATATGGTGATATGGAATGCGGATCACTCCCAGTACTCTTAGGCTTTCCGGATGAAATACATTGTTGGTGGCAGTAGAATGGACATAGGGGGGATTATAAAAGCGACCTTTTCAGGCGGCAGAATCACATGACAGTCAACAGAAGTACATGGATATTGCAGCAAATATGCTGGAAGGTAAGACATAAACATGTATACTATGGCCGATACAGGTAAGATTTCGAGGAAGAAGCCCGACTGAGGAGCGCCAAAGCGCTTCATTCCGCCTATAGAACTAGAGGGATGAGACCCGCCAGCAAGACGTTCGAGGAAAATGGGAGAACCCCAACGGAGTGTACCACCAAGTAATATGCCGACAAGGGGGAGGGAAGTAAAACTTCCTTTGGCTCATATTGCACTCGTAAATTGCATATCGATTCGAAACATAAGAGGCGAGGGGCCTTGATTTTCGACTCCTGACAGGTCAGTTCGATCCGTGATTTTTTTATCCAAAATACAAGATCGAAATCATCTTTGCATTGCATAGTAATTATTTCTAGAATGATCGAAGAGTCTTGAGATTATATTGTCTAACGCTAGTTGACAAAGCGAGCTCCCTCCAGCGTGGTATTCCTTTGAAGCCAATATGATATATCAATGTGAGATAACACTTGTATAGATAACTCTTCACTTGCTTAGCTTGAACCCCTCATAATTATTGGCCGCGCTCTTCCCGATCAATCGTGCGTATTCAGGAATGCCTGCAATCCAATTCAATCCCTCTCTTATCTTACCATCAATATTACCTCCGACATAGGGACTGTCATCCAAGATAAACAATGTCTGGTTTGTATGATCGTTGAGCAGCTTGCTGAAATTCTGCTCTGATTCAGGATCTGCGTCGATACGAGTAATCTTCTGGTCTCGAGCATACACGAGGTAGTCAGCAATCCAGTCAGATTGTATCTCAATGCAGGCAGGGCCATTTGACAATGCCGTTGGGCCCTGGGGACCATAGACAAAGAACATATTTGGAAATCCAGCCGACATCAGCCCGAGAAGAGTACTCGTTCCATTGCTCCACTTCTCGTTGAGGTTAATACCATCAATTCCCTCCACGGTGATTTGTTTTAGTCCCCCGGTGACGGCATCGAATCCTGTGGCAAGAGCAATAACATCGAAATCATGATGCTTCCCATCCCGTGTGACGATTCCGGTTTCAGTCAAACATTCAATGGGATTATGTTTGACAGGCACAATGTTCACATTTGGCTGGTCCATGACCTCGTAGAATGTGGTGAATAGGGCAGTTCGCCTGGTGCCAAATGGATGGGGTGGCTCAAGAGGAGCAAGTATCTCTCGCTTTTCTGGATCATCCAGCATGGGGCGAACTTTCTGGGCCCAAAAGTCGTATGCCTCGCGATTTGCGACAGGATCAACCATGAGGTCTTTGTATGACCTTATCAAGAAAGAAAAGTCACCCTTTGACCACTTATCTTCATAGAATGATCGGCGTTCTGCGGCCGTGTGGTCAAATGTGTTCACGTCCTCTGGGTTGGCGTCGTAGCCGCCAGCACTCAAGAGTCGGAAAGCGAACTTTGCAGGGTAATCCGCTCTAGCAGATTCCTGCATTTCAGGAGTCAGGCTTTGCTGATGCATTGGTAAACAATAATTCGGAGTGCGTTGGAAAACGGTCATTTCCTTTGCAATCGGACCCAACTCTTGAATGATTTGGATACCAGTGCTACCTGTTCCTACCACCGCCACACGCTTATCGCGCACATCGACACCATCTGCTGGCCAGAAGCTTGAGTGGTGGATTTCACCCTTGAAATGCTCAATTCCTTGCCAGTTGGGGAATACACGTTTTGCTGCAAATCCCATGGCGGGAATGAAGTAGGTTGAAACAAGGTTGGCACCATTATCCGTAGTGATTGACCAAGTGTTATTTTCATCGCAAAACTTTGCAGTCGTGACTTTCGTTTCAAAGATCATGTCTTTAGCCAGGTCGAGCTCTTTGTCCAGGTGGTGAAAATAAGCTAGAACCTCAGACCCAGAAGGATATCTTTGGGACCAGTTCCAACTCTTCCAAATTTCCGGAATGGATAGCTCGTATAAAGGGACATGGGAGTCGACACGAGCACCGGGGTAACGATTCCATTGCCAAACTCCACCAACATTGGGCGCAGCGTCAATGACACAAACTTTGAAACCAAGCCCACGCAATTTATGAAGTAAATAGCAGCCTGAGAATCCCGCACCGATGATGACAACGTCAAACTGCTGGATTCCATCCACGTTGGACTCATTCTTTGTGGAAATATCAATCCTCATGACGGGCTACTTGAGCTTGACACTGTTGGGAGATATGATGAAAGGCAAGAAAGAAAAATCTGAACATGGGGCTCGTTACGTTGTCAGATGGACTGGCAGTCACTAGTGCTTGCTATTCTTAGTAGTAAGTAGCCAGAGTCCTGTCGGTCGTAAATTCTGTGTCATATAGTAATTGAAGTTCAAACTATACTACCCAATTGAATTTATGAACCACATGCAGGATGATACTATGACAAAAGTACCTACATGCACAAGGCACTAGCCTGGTTTTTTCATTTCAGTATCAATCGAGAGACCCTTGAGACCGTACGGAGTAAGGAGTACCCACATGTCCACGGGTGCTTTATCCAGTTACATGAGACACGAGGATGGAATACTTTTCATGACAAACACGAAGCAACCTCAATTCATACTAGGAATGGCTAATTTGGACAGCTAGTCCTCCATCTTCAACAAAGCTTTCTTCCACCATCTCTCCTCCTCTTCCACTGCGTCTATCCGATTCTTTGCCTGTCGGAAACCATGTCCTTCTCCATGATAAATGACCAACTTAGGATCACGACCAGCCTTTCTCATCATCTCAACCATTTCCTCCGCCTGGTTCAAGGGAACCACTCTATCTTCGTCTCCTTGAAGCAGCAGCAACGGTGCAGTAATCTTGTCCGCTTTGAGGCAGGGGCTGCGCCCGTTGAAGATATGGTTCTTCTCGGCTTCATCCGCATCGGGATTAAATAGCAGGGCAAATGCGTAGTGGCTCTCGAATTTATGAGTGTCTTCGCAGAGAGCTCGGACATTGCCTATGCCGTACAGAGAATTGCCACCGGCAAAGAGGTTAGGGTAATCGCAAAGCGCTTGGAGTACGATGTATCCACCTGCGCTTCCACCGCGGATACCCACTCCGTTTTGATTGATCCGGCCGGTTGATGCTAAGTATGACACAGCACTAGCGGTGTCTGCTGTGTCAAGAATTCCTAATCAAATCAAGTCAGTAACAGAGGGGGATTGAATGGACTTGTCATCCGAATAATGGAGTTCTAACCCCATTGACCATTTAAAATATCCCGGTAGACTCTACCGTACCCAGAGCTACCCCCATAGTTAACCCAAACAACGGCATATCCTCGGGAGGTCCAGTATTGGTCTGTAATGTTCAAGCCAGTTCCCGTCTGAGAAGTTGGCCCGCCATGGAGACACACGATCAAAGGCGGTAGTGTTCCAGGAGGTGCTTGGTAATCTGGATTTTGAGGTGGGTAGAAAATGGCATGTGCCATTCCTTCCGAATATTCGCCGTGTACTCTTGGGAAAGAGATATGTTCTGGCTTGGAGATAAGCGAAGCTGGCATGGGGAACTCGGAAGCTACTTTGATTGCTTGAAGCTGGACAGTATTGGCGACGTCCAATGTGAACAAAGTGTTGAAGCTTGTCTCACTGGAACCAAGAAGAGCGATCTTCGAGTCCGAAAGGGGATTATCCGCGAGTGTAATCGTGTCTGAAACAGGCAGATTCATATCCTGCCAGGAGTCGTTGGAGAGATCTATCAGGATAAAGCTCCACCGAGCGTCTTTTGTGAACGACGCAATCATTGAGGTCGGAGTCAACTCGACATAGGTGCAGCTGACAAAGGGAGATTCAGGTCAGCATGCAAATAAACAGATGTCTCCTCGGGTTTTTGAACATACTTTCCAAGACGCCAGTCTGGCTGCGAGAAGTCCACTTCCTCCAGGCCACCGAGGGCCATCCTTTGGCATTCCAAAGTGTCAACGTGATACCGATATAGCTGCCAGTATCCAGAAGAGTCGCTCGTGAAGTATAGTGTGTTACCAGAGCCCCATCGTGGCTGGCTAACACTTTCTTTTCCGATTTCACCAGCCACCAGGCGAACGTCTGTGACCTGGCCATTGTTCCACTTAGCCACATACAGGCGGGCTCCTGTCCACGGCATATCTGGATGAGACCACTGAGTCCAGCATACTCTGCTAGCATCAGGGGAAAATTGAGCAGCACTATAGAAGTCATCGCCAGATGCAACGTTGACTATCTCTTTGGATTGCATGTTGACCGCCACGAGTCGATTCTGAACTTCTGACGGCAAGGGCTTGGTGTGATCCTCTTCGATCGCCAAGAGCCATCCCGAGCCCGAGTGTTCATCGGTCAAATAGCCCGTGATGGATGTGCACACGTAGCGGAGAGCGGTGTCAGTTTGAGTGATCTGCTCAACATGACCCGTGGAGGGATCAAGTTTGTGCAGATCTTGCGTCTCACGATCAGAAAATACGATATATCCGTCAAAGGCAATCATCGACGCTCCACCATACTCGTGAACCTTGCTGCGGGCATCATATCTAGGGTTCTCTCATCAGCTTTAAGGTCGATGTATTCCTTTATCTCGCGTAGTTACTTGGTTGGCAAGAGATCGCGTCCTTCACTGCCAGTATATTCGACAATGCAACCGCGTCCCTGTTCTTTAGGTCGGGCCTCAATTACATAGACCTTTCCGTTCGATGTCTGGGGATGTCGTTAGAACCTGAAGATATGCTCGGTGTCGATAAACAAACATACCGCGATGGATTCAAACTGGACACCATCCGCACCAAGCAAGGTAGAGCTGATTGGACTCTTCCATTGGCCATACGGAACTGTAGCGGTAGACATCATGAAGATTATGTTGGAAGAATCAGAAAGGTTCGGATTCTCAAAAAGTCTGTAATGCAATTCAGTAGCGGGGTTGTTAGAAGTTGCTGAAGAATTTGCCCCACTTGGAACCCCGCAAGAACTGTAAGGCTGTCGATCTCATTGAGGCTGATATCTTGGCTTGGAATATGTTATGTATAAAATGAATGAGATGAAGCATAGCAAATTAAGGCCCTTTGACTTTCTAGAGGGTAGAATACGTGTATTTCCGTGATATGACCAACATACCTTCACTTCCGTAAAGCCCGATGGCTATAATACGGCGGGTGTATATGCCTAAAATTCACCCCTCGATATGTTCAAAGGCAATGTAATCGATATTCTAACAAACCAATATCTCATTAAACATAGGATTAGCCCTGAGTAGCATATTTGTTGTAGATACATTGTGTCTAAGAAGTCTGAAAACACCTTGTGCCTTGAGCATTTCTCTACAACGAAATTCGGAGATAATGATCCGCTACTTTAAAGAATGCTAGAAGATACACGAAAAGGTAACATTACAAAGATTCATAAAAGAAGTGCAAAAAGCGAGAGAGAGGCCGTCAAGAGAGTGATGTTCAACTAACTTTCTGGTATTTCCCCACTGTGATGCCTGAGGCCAAAACTCCTATCTTATCTGCTTATCCTGTTTTCCACTCATTTAGACGCGACTTGAATTCGCGACTCCATCCGATGCAGTCATGATCAACTTAGGTTTTCCCCGTTGTTGCCATGATGTCCACGCCAACATCATCTGTGCGTCATACTCAGACTTCCCCCAAGGTCACTGCATCAGTTGTGAAGTTTCGTTGCCTGTACACTCACGACCTACGCCGCAAGTCCAAACGATGGCAAGACGGCTACCTGCGATATCATAAGTTCAATAAACGTGTGATGGTCTACGATGACCAAGGTAACTTTATTGGAGATCATCACTGGCGATCCCCTGATGAGGTTCAGGATGGCGACGAAATGGAGCTGGACAAGGGAGTCCTGATTGAAGTGACTGAGAACATGGGCACGACCGAGACCGACATTACAAATTTATATGAAAAGAAGAAATCCAGCCAGGGATCACCGCAGCCCAAAGACCCGGTGCTTCAAGTCCCCAGTCTCCCTATCTACACGCCCGCCTCAGTACCTATCCGTTCCTCGGCTTCGTCCCAGTCATTCCGCTCACTTAACGATTTGCTGGGCATTAAAAAGACTCCAATCGGACATTTGGTGTCACCATATGAAGAAAGAAATCATACACGGCAAATTCCCAGTTCTCGTGAGCCCGAAAGGGCTCAGAAACGACAGAAGACCTCGTCCGCGGTGATACAAACATCCGAGAACGCCACGCGTTCTCAGAGTCAAGTCATTGACTTGACCGATTCAAACAATGAGACTTCGTTGAGGCAAACTTCAAATCCATTGACAAGAAAGACATCCACGACTGAGAATGATTCCACAGCCGATACACTCGCGGTAACTCGTCAGCAGAGACCCACTGTCCGGTCCAAACAAACCCAGCCACAGAGACCCGATATTTCTTCACTCTCAAAGGCTCCTGCTTCAGTTCCATCTGATCCGACCTCCAGTCTTCCCACGCCAGAGGAACTTGTTCGTACGATCACTAGGAATGTCAAGCCTGTTAGGCCGGCAAGCAATGTGTCAAAAGATAGACCGCCACCTATGCTTCCTTCAAGATGCCCTGACGTTTCATTGACAAGTCACCCTCCCACTGTACCTCCAGAAACGGAAACAACTAGGCCCCGAGGGCCTTTGCACGTTGATAAACCATCAAGCAACCTTGGAACTCAGTCGAAGGATGCATCACATCCCAATCAACCACGGCGGCTTGAACCTCCAATCATTTCAAGAAACCCTCTCCCAGGTGCACCCAATCAGCCTGACCATCAATCCACCCCACAGGCACCAGTAAGCGTTGTCACTAATTATGTGCAACCCATCCAGCCAGCAAGCAACCAAGCTTCTGCCAACATGCCACCTCCCTCGCGTCCGTCTTCGGCGCTGCCCTCTGGCGCACCTACGTCTGCCCTACGTATGGTAAGCGGAAAGCCACGCAGAAAGCTGATGTACAGTGCTCTGTTGCCCAGCACATCACGAACTTCATCACCGGCAAGCTCAGATACAACCAGTATTGCAAACCATGAACCTGCCACAAAACCCCCAGAGCAACAGTTAGTATGCACTCACCCATGAACCAACATTTTGATGCTCATGTCTGTGCAGACCAGCCGCTGTTCCAAATGAAGCTCCGACAATAAGCGAAGAGTTTATGCCCTCAAGCTCGACACAATTTATCCTGAACGAGATGATAGATGGATCAAGCTCCAAATCACCAGCAACAATCGGAAGTCTAACCGGGCGAAGGTCTCTTGACTCACCTCTACGCAAATCTATATCGGATCCGACTGCATTGACTGCCCGCCAGATGCGGGGAGGAGGATCGTTGCATACAGCCAACAAAAACAACACGCCCAAAGAGCAAGGTCCCTGGACTTCCGAGGCATTAGATTTGTTTGACTTCTGGCCTGCCGGTCGACCAAAGCCAACAGAATGAGATGGAGAGTTCAACCCAACTCGATAAAGGAGAGGCCGAGGCCTTCTCGTAATAACAAACGAGGTCTCCAGTCTCGTGAGAAGCAACCACCAAATCGCCGAAGTCCATCTGTTCAACCCTGCTGTTTTCAAAGCCAATGCAGCCAGTAGCGTTCTGTGTTGTTCCTGCGAGAGACGGATTAGGGTTCAAGATGCCATTTTCAAGTGCATCCTTTGCGGATGTCCGCCTAGGGAATCCTGCCATAGAAATCCCGCGCTTTCATTTCCACAGACCATCTCTGCCAAAATTTGGTGGAACATCTAGCCAATTTGAAAGGAACTTGTTCCCATGAAGCTTCTACTGACTGGTTTGTCCGAATTGAACCTCGAGACTCATGATAATCATTGATGGTTATGCTCTTTAACACGAGCGCAAGTGTGATATAAACGAACGAACAAAGATACCCATTTGATATTCATGCAAATGCATAGTTAGCTCAGCAATAAAATCAAGCTGGCCCACGCCAACTTCAGATGACAAGACTTCCCTGCTATCTCCCCGTAACATGTTTCGAGAAAACGCACTTCCTCCTTCCCCAAAAAGAAGAACTTAAGCACTCTTCTTGACCAGAGTCCCAGAGATATAAGGCAAAGCCGACCACTCAAAGTTCGTCTCCAACTCAACACTCTCCCACCCACCATCAACATCAGCAGCAGCCCTCAAAGCTGTCTCGGTATCACGATCCAAACAACAATCACCAACAAGCAAACTCCACCCCAAAGCCTGATAAACCGCCTGTGCAACACGCGCGATAAGCGAACCCTTCGCCCGCCGCCACGGATTAACAACATGTTCCGTAACAAGCAGCCTACCACCAGGCTTCAACAGCCCATAAAGCTCGGCTACAGTGCGCTTCATCTCCGGCACGGAGCAAAGCACACGGACACACAGGATCGTATCGAAGATTCCAGCGCGTGCGTCCGCATCGTAGCTGTCCGCAACGCCCGTGCCTGTTGCCCGTAGCGCGGGGAGGAGCTCGCTTGCTGCTACGCCGGTTGGGAGGATGTGGTACTTGGCCGAGATGCCTTCAGCGGCGGCTTTGGCGCGGATCTCGCCGTGTAGGCTTTTGCATGGCTCTGCGCCGTATAGTGCGCTGATGGCGGGTGAGGTTAGTAGGGGCATCTGTGTGCCGGTTCCTGGGCCGATGTCGAGGACGACACCGGATGCTGTGCGGAGGAGGGGTGGGATGAGAGCTGAGGAGCCGACTGGCTCGGGGACTTCCTTGCTGTTTGGGTCTGAGGTCATTTGGCGGGGGGCTGTGGTGGTGGTGATTAGGATTTGTATTGCTTTTTCGAAACCAAGTAATTCATGATTCTCTCCACTGGAGTATCTTCCATTCGAGTTGACTTATGTTTGATTGTTGCTGGCCGTGGTGGATAGGATTGACTTACAGGTAAACTCGATCCAGAATCTCCCAAATGCCTCATCGCGGAGTCTCCGGGTTTGGGTAATTGGTGCAAAGATCTGGCCATTTTTAAAAACAGCTTCTGCACAGACTCGGATGTAATCTGTGATATTAGATTAATAGAATGTCATAGCATAGCAAAAAAGTAATGAGCGCTGATATGATAGGCTTGCGCAAGAAAATCCCAAACAGAATACAGGAAAGACCGCATGAAACAAGCAATAAGGTTGAGTTGAATGTTCTGGGTATAGTATAGAGCAAGCAATGCAAAAGAAAAGCATGTACAACGACATGGCAATCAATATATTGATTGGTATTGATGCCGTTCCGCTTACAACCGGCATTTGTACTTACGTGACATCGCCCAAGACATGAGCTGTACTGGTTCCAGTAATGTGAGCATTCGCCCGACAAATGGTGGGGGACTTTCAGTCGACATATTGCAGATTCCAGAATATCCAACGTATAGGTAGTAAAGAGAGCTAAGACCCGGGGAAAGGCAAGGAAAAAGTTTATAAATTAGGGCGCGCGAATGCCCCACGTGATCCGGAGACTTTTGCGGGGACTTCGGCGTTTGAGATACGAATCTGAGTCACGTCAGGGATAGTATGCGACAATAGAGTGATTATTCTGGCTATGGCCTCGTCTCAAATTCAGTATCAAAGGGTTCAGACAGTAATCCAACAGATTTGAACATTGACTAACATCTAGTATCTTGGTCTGGTGCAAATTGCACAAATACCCGTAGATGGTCACGCCGAAAAAAAGAGCGGAGCCTATCAGTACAAAGATGACGGCATGTAGTGATCACAGGAATTATCAACATAAGAGGAAATTATAGGAAATGATCAGACTCAGATTGGATGGAGCGGTCCAGCAGGACGCCAACTCGAATGATTGAACGAAGGACAGAGACGGAGAAAGTAGGAGAGTTGAGATCAGTAGAGAGTAATGAAAGAAACGATCGTAGGTGAAGACAAGGTATAGGGTGGGGAGAAGCTGTCCAGGTGGGTTCAGAGCACCAGAATCAAGAATTACCTAATAGTAATCCAGTGGGCCTCGGGTCTTGAGATCTGAAGAATCCCACGCTCGTGTGAAAGAACGCAAGTTGAAAACAGTATTAGAAGGGTTGTTGGTTAGACAAGAGACAGAAAAAAAGAGACTCGTCATTATCTTTAAAAGTGACTCAAGTCCGGGTTGAGGACCTGCCCACAAACCATACGAAACAAATTCCAGTCTCATAGGACCATGTTCAGTGATGATGAGGTGAGTGTCTGCGGTCAACCCTCGGACTGTACCGGCTGGTGCGAGAAAGAGAGCCAACATCGTGTTTGCCATCGCAGCAGGCGCGAACATTTTCAAGCCGATCTTGTTCTTGGGTTTCCATCACATGTCTGAGGTCATCGGCACTTTCTTGGCCATTGAGACTTTCATTGTGGACACTGGGAGATTGACCCTGGCGTCCCTTCAAGCTTGCAATGGAGCCCCGAATCGAACTGGAGATAGTGCTCAGCCTTGATGAAGAGCGTTGACGAAGTTCATCAGGAACTTGCAGTGAGGAGTTTGGCACCGGTGAGCTGAGCGCTGGTGATGCACGTCCTCCGTGGGTTCCAGAAGACCGCATGGACATCGCTGAGGCCGCTCGCTGTTGTTTGGTAGTGTTGCCCCGAGCGGTGCGGCTGTTGTGAGACGAGAATGACATGCGTGCTGTCTGGCGAGAACTGGACCGGAAGCTAGGAGGGTTGAACTCATTGATATCGTCAAGCGTCACACTGTTATCATCGCCATTGTCGGTCTCCCTTAACAGAAGGTAAGACAGTGCATTGAACCATGTCTCATGTCTCTGGCTCGTCGTAGCAGTAAATCGAACCCGTCGTCCAGGACTTACAACCTCCAAACTCCTGCAGTGAAGACCCGGTGGATACGGGTTGTCATCGGCAACCACTCGAACAGCCTCGATAGGAACACTCTTGGTACGAAGCTCTGTTTTTCCAGCGGTTTGTGGATCCTGCGTGCTCCAGTAAAGCGTACGGGTGTACGGATGAACCCAGAAGTATCGTCGGTGCCGAGTCGAGGACATGTCTGATGAGCCGGTCTTGCGGGTGTATTTCCAGAGGAATTCGCCAATCATGGTTTGAGTTATCGCCTGTATCATGCGCGGATCCGTATTAGGTCCATAACCCTGAGGCATGGGTCCAGCATTAGGATTTATATTGAAACGTTCCTCGATCTCCGATGCGAAAGAAGACACTGAAGATCGTCGAGACATCTGACTTTGGCTTCCCCTTCTGATTCTGGCTTGGGAAGAACCGGTTCTCGAAGAGGCTGCCCGCGCAGCATGTTCGCTTGGCGTAAGTGGGCGCTGGGAGTTCATGCGGTAGGCAGAGGCAGGTGCCAAAGGTGGGCCCATGGCAGAGTTTGGAGAGGGCGGCGCCACATCGATAGACTTCTTCTCGGCTGCCATAATAGTTTCCCGGTGATCGAAAGGAAGTGGAGGATGAGCGCTGGCACCCGATGTCTGACTGGCGGCACTGGTGGGCCGGCGATAGTTGGGTGTTGACTTTGCAGGCTGAATTTGTGAAAGGCGGGGTCGAGACGGAGCCTTGGGTGTCACATAAGGGGATGAGGCGGTTGTAGTGACCGCGGCAATCTCTCGTGAGGTGTCCGTCACTCGGCTGTCGGAAGAAAGTGGGCGCGCGGAGCCACGATCCATGAGAATCTGATCTATCTGCTTGGAGGACAGGATTGTCTGAGATCCTTGATCCATGCTCACTGAACTAGACTGCTCTCTAGCAGAACGAGCGAGAGCGTTGCCAGAGATGTCGTTCAAGGCCAGCCCGGCACCAACAGGCTGATCACTAGTGGTTGTGCTGGTGCGGCTACGAGTAGCGCTCATAGGTTCGTCTTCGTGAACGACCACAGCAGCCCCTACACTCTTGGACACTGTTGGCTCGGTTTGAGTCGATAAGTCTGCCACCGCAGGGATAAAGGCTGGCAAAGACTTCGCTGGTTGAGTTTCCACGGAGCGGACGGGAGAGAATGACAACGAGGGCGTAGGAACGACCTGGGATCTTGGAATCACAGGCTCCGTGTATGCTGGATCGAGGCAAGAGATCGTCAATTCTGGTATCTCACGCTCACGTTCCACGTGCTTAATAACATCAACGTATTGGATGACAGGCGGCGCCGGTTCAGGAACGGTTGCCTTGATCGGTGCAGTGTATTGAGTGGTGATGGAAGAGAAGGCCAATTCGGGCACTTCACGCTCTCGTTCGATGTGTTTGATTACATCAACGTACTCAATGATAGGCTCTGATTTGGCGATAGTCGCCTGCACAGGGGCGGTGGACTGGTTATTGATGGAAGAGAACGTCAACTCAGGCACCTCACGCTCTCGCTCAACGTGCTTGATAACGTCGACGTATTCAACGATGCGTTCCGGCTTGGCAATTGTCGCGGACGCAGGAGTTGTGGACTGAGTGGTGATAGAAGAAAGACTCAACTCCGGCACTTCACGCTCGCGTTCAATGTGCTTAATGACATCAACGTATTGGATGATAGGCGGTTCAGGTTCAGGAAGAGTTGCCTGGACAGGAGCAGTGGATTGGTTGTTGATAGCAGAGAATGTCAATTCGGGCACCTCCGGCTCGCGTTCCACGTGCTTGATCACTTCGACGTACTCGATAACAGGCTCTGGTACAGCAAGGGTTGCATGAACAGGAGCAGTGAATTGGTTGTCAATAGAGGAGAAGGACAACTCAGGCACCTCCAGCTCGCGTTCCACGTGCTTGATCACGTCGACGTACTTGATGATAGGCTCTGGCACAGCAAGGATGGCTTGAACAGGAGCAGTGGATTGGTTGGTAATGGCGGAGAACTCCAATTCAGGAACCTCACGCTCACGCTCAACGTGTTTGATCACGTCGACGTATTTGACGACAGGCTCTGGTTCGGGGATAGTTGCTTGGATTGCCTTGACCGGCGTGGTCAACTGAGCAGCGACAGACGAGAAGCTCAACTCCAGGACTTCACGCTCACGCTCGACGTACTCGATGACGGGCTTAGGTACAGCAAGGGTTGCCTGGACAGGAGCGGTGGATTGAGCAGTGATGGAGGAGAAGCTCAGCTCGGGCACCTCCGGCTCACGTTCCACGTATTTGATGATATCAACATGTTTGATGATTGGCTCAGGCACTAGAACCGTCGGGTGAATAGGACTAGTGTTTTGTGATGAAATAGAAGATATCGTCATTTCCGGCACATCCGGTGTGGGCAGCACATGTTTCTCAGGGGCAGTGGTACCTCCGTTGATATAGGAAACACTGAGATCGGGGCGCTTGGGTGCACGAGGCATGGTCTCTTGGAAAGAGACGTCAGCCACGCCCATCTGTGGTAGATCGGCTTGAGCAGTGATATTGTCCTGCTGATCTTGCACAGAAAGTTCGTCCCGTAGCATCTCAGGCGAGGTAGGGACGTTTGGTGGTTGGTCACTGGCGACAGACAAGGACTTGAGCGGAGTCGATTGTATTTCCGATTCACCTAGCTGAGGGGTTCCGTTGGTTTCTTCAACGATGTCCCTGTCTGCTATCTCGGATGCCTGGGGAGTAGCAAGAGCGTGCGTAACAGCATTTCCTGCAGCTACACCGGCAGCTCCTGCAACAATGCCAGCACTGATAGAAGCCGTGGGCTCCCAAGGTTCGGTCATAACTCCAGAATCCACCATTGCGGGCTTCAGTGGTGTGTCCAACATTGCATCCGAGGGTCTTCGTGAACCTGACATAGGCTCCATCCGCGGTGTCGACGCCTGGGAAGTTGCTTCATCCTCTTCAGTGCTGTCAAACTCCCCGAGTTCGGCAAAGAGGCTCTGTCCCTCCTGAGTCGCCGCCGCTGGCGCAAAGTTGGGTGCTAGGGATTCGCGTGAACTCGAAGGTCGGCTAGTTGAGGCGAATGGTGCTTCGCCTGATGGACGAATTCGTCTCGTCATGCTGCGCTTAGATTTAAGACGTGGTCGAGAGATATGCGCTTGGCTGGGGGAGCCGAATGCTCTACCGTATTCCTCTTCGTCGGAGGATGCGGAAGCAGTGCTGTGATATGAGGTGCGATCGCGAGATTTGGCCATGACCAAAGAAGAAGGAACTCGGCTGCGAGGAGTTGTCTGAACGTTGATTTCTGTTTCGGTAAGATCTGCAGAATCGCTGCTGTCATCTGCCATACTTTCCACGCCAGTTTGGAATGCTTCGCTCTCAGTTGCGGTTGCCCGCTCATTCGCTGTTTCAAATCCGTCTTCCGCTTCGGTGGCTGTCTGATACACATCACTGGGTCCATCGGGAGACTCCGAACCAGAGCGGCCTCCAGTAGGCATCACCTTGGTGTGAGTCTGAGTGGGGCTGGTTTGGCCTGCATTGTCTTCCCAGTCGGTATCTTGAAGTTCAACAAAGGATTTCTCTTTGCGACCTGCGCCCAGAAGATCTGGACGAGGAGGCTTCCGTGACGAATCCATCTTTGTCTTCTGGCGTTTAGTGGCTCCGTTTGGCACAGTACTCTCGCGGCGGCGTTGCTCAACTTCATCTCGGGCATCTTGCAGCATGCGCTTGAGCTCAATCTTTTCGGTCTTTTCGCGGTGAATAGTGCTTTTGAGGTTTTGGATCATGCGATGAGCATGACCGAGGGAGCTTTTCAAAGTTTCCGACTCAAGATGGCCATGGCGAGGAGTGAACTTGTTGGGGGAAGGTGGCGGAGAGCTTTCAGGTGTAATGTGGTCAGGCTCATTTTCCTCGTTGTCATACGAAACGTCGCGAGAACCTTGGGATTCATGATCTCGGAGCCGCATGGCGACCACTTTGGCAAGCTCTTGGTTCTGAGAAGTCATTTCTAAGAGCTTCTTTTGCAGCGCAGACTTTTCTGCATCACCAGAAGTCAGATTCCGCCGCAAAAGGTGTATTTCCGCATCATTTGCTTTCTGCGTGAGGCTTTGCTCTTCAATTAATCTCGCATTGGCCTGTCTCAACTCCTCCAATTCTCGTTCCACAACATTCTTCTCCGCATTAGTAGTAGTTATTGTGCTGTTGAGTCGTTGTTCACGTTCAGCGGCATCCCGCACAGCTGCCATCAACTCATGTGCCTGAGTTTCCAATGCCCAATTCTCGTCCTTGTAGCGTTGCTCACTATCATCAAGTGCCCGGATTCTTTGTCCATAGCCCTCTGCCTCCAACTCAAGTCGTGACTTTTCCAGGTTGACAAGCTTGAGTGTCTCATCCCGTTCGGCTAAGAGAGCTTGAAGCTGGCGAACCTGGGCCAGGAGTGAAGTCGAGATCTCAGTTGCAAATTCAATGTCATGAACACGATTGGAAGGTTGATTGCGCTGCTTGCGAGACGGAACGCTGACTTTGCTCGGGGAACTCGTTGCTTGACTGGCAAATAAAGCGGGATTTATGGGTGACTGTCAAAATTCGGCATTAGTTATGCTGAAATCCGGACTGAACTCTTGCGCAAGGCTCAGACTTTACCTTTTGGTCGAAAGATGGTGTCCCAAGCTGAGCGTCCTCCGCCCCTCCGGCAAGACGTTTGGGTCCTAAAAATGCACGTGCCGACTCACGGCCAATTTCATTATATTCCTTCTCCAAATCTGCCAATTTGCGTCGCAGCTCCGGGCCCATCTCTCCCTCGTCATGCTGCTCGACCTCCTTTAACTGCTCCGATAGCTGCTGCTGTTGTTCAATGAGGGCCGTTCCTAGTTTTGAGGCCTCCTCCAGTCGACGCTCTGTCTCCGCCAGGTGAGCTTCGAGGGCCCGTTTGGCCTGGGCTGGTGAAGATGCATTAAGGCTGTACAACTGTGTATCAAATGAGGAGTATCGGTGGGAGTCGCGGGGTGCAGCTGACCTCCCAGCATTCGCAACGAAAGGGTCTTCCATGGACACAAATGGCGCGGCGGCCTCAGTGTTCGATGCGACCGTTTGCTGGGATTCGGGGGCTTCGAACGGCATCTGAATCCTCGGACTGAGGAGGACACAGTTGCCGTTAAGATATCGAGGGGCACGCGTGTCGATCCGAGTTTCGAGTCTAGGCGGCGAGCATCATCCGAATCGTCGTTCTCGGCCAAAAATGTTGTCGCACGATGTTTCTCGTTGAAATATTTGCCGAGCCGACCAGCGACTAGAGATTGTTCGAAATTACCACGCGCTGATATTGATGCGATAGGGTGTTCGGCACACCGTCGAAAGATGTGCGGGAAGGAAAGAAGAGGGGGAAATCCCAATTAGAACAACAAACACCGAGGACCTTTGGACGAATCAGTGACTTTCCATTGAGACTGGCCAGACAAGCGCGTGAAGATGCAACTAACCACAACAAAGTGCTCGGGATCTGCAGGGAGATATCAACGCAAGTTGATCGCCCTGGGGTCTGAATAAATGAAAGACAAATGACAAAGGGAAAGCAAAAGGACAGCTAATTAAAAGAAAAAAGAAACAAAAAGAAAAAGGGAGTGTAGGGAGTGATTGGACAGATCGAGTTTGGGCGACTCGGGCGGGGGAGAAAAGGGAAGAGAAGAAGGGTCAGCGAACGTGGTGTTATTATTGCCAATTGGCGCCGGTGTTTGAGATTCACGATCGATGATCACCCCAGGCGAAGATAATGAATATATGGTTGGGGTGATACTTTTAGTGACTCTAAATTGATACTGGAATTTGCTATAAACTATAAAAATCCAACATGAAATCTGATTCAACGGGTTCCTGCTTCCTGTCTCCTCGATTTCCACTATGAACGCGTCCCGAAGTGAGGAGGTTGTTTGTTGTGTTTGCATCATTTGCTTAGTAATTGCTTTCGAGGTCCACCCATCTGCTTGTCCAAGTGATCTACAACCTACCTTCACAATCACCCAACAACTATTTTTTTACCAGACAGTATGGGCGAAGAGACCGAAGTCGCAGATACAATCCCACAGGTAGCGTTTAAGAAGCGCTCCAAGGGCAAAGCCAATTTTCGCAAGAAGCCCGCAACGCCACCTCCCGCTTCTGACTCCGGCTCCGACTTTGAATCATCCGACGACGGCGAAGGGCACCGGATTAAGAGGCGGCGCAAGAATGCTGCTGTCACCGCATCATCTACATTAAATGCGACAAGGAATCGAAGCACAGAAGATGGGCCTACAACCGCGACTCCCGCCCCATTGACCTCGAGCAACGATGCGACAAAACACTCCGACTGGTACGACGAAAATCTGATAGCAAAAAACCTGCTAGGTACAACACGGGCAAAGCCAGCCCCTTCAACCTCAGAATTAGACGGTAGCTACAAGGGTGCGGCGAACTATCAATCTTTCATTCAGAAGAACCCCGATGCACCAGGGAAATTCGGCCCTATAAAAGCACCGACCAACGTCCGGACTGTCACGGTCACGGACTTTGCCCCCGATGTGTGTAAGGATTGGAAACAAACTGGATATGTAAGTCGCGCCTTCCTTTATCTGTCTTGTGTAAACTTAAGACTAACGCTCAAAAATCAGTGTGGATTTGGAGATTCGTGCAAGTTTCTTCATTCAAGAGAGGCGTACAAGCAAGGATGGGAGTTGGACCGTGATTGGGAAATCAACACCAAGGGCAAACAACTGAGTGGACGAGTGGTCTCACAGCGAAAGGGCGCGGGCAAAGCCACTGAGGAAGATGACGAGGATGACGAGGATGAATTGCTGGAAAGTATTCCATTCGCCTGCCTTATCTGCCGGAAACCCTATCGAGAACCTATCATCACCAAATGTGGCCACTATTTCTGTGAAGCCTGCGCCCTACAGCGGTACCGGAAGAACCCGTCATGCGCTGCCTGCGGTGAGGGAACTGGGGGTGTCTTCAACTCTGCAAAGAAGCTGAATGCTTTGCTGAACAAGAAGCGTGAACGTGCGCGCAAGATCCGCGAGGAAGCGATTGCAAATGGAGAGGAGATCAGCGATGAAGAAGAGGTCGACGATAGTGACTAAACGAAATATATCATCATGTAACATAATATGAAATTAAGAAGCAGCTGGACTGCAAACCTGCCTTGTGGCGATGAATCAAAGATAACTGAAGTTATTGGTGCAAAACAATAATCGGATCCTTGTTCCCAGTAGTGTGCTTTAACGTCGAGTATGTGACACTGTGATCCCAACATATGCGCATTCCAGATGCAAAAACCAGCCAATTCCAAGATTGTCTTGGAAGCTTGTCATGTATGCTTTACATCCATAGAATAACATAGTTATGTAACTAAATTTATGTACATACCAGGTCTTAGGCCGCGGTCGCGATTTAATGACCTTTCGCTGCCGTCCTTGAGGGCGGTGCTCATCAAAAATCAGTGGCGGTGAAATCAGTTTCAATATGTAGCTGCATTACAATGCCAGTGGCCCTGCTTTCATTGGCGTATGAGAGCAGCGTGCCATCGTATGTGGACTTGAACTTGGGATTCACATTATCTGTAGCTCGAATGAAATCGACCAAAATCCCGTTTTAGAGCTCTGTTGCGATTGAAAACACGGTGCAGCCACCTGAAAAGGGAATCATCGCATTGTATACACAAGGCAATAAAGATTGCAGAAAATTGCAATTGACTTCATACTGAAGCCGGTACTGGAGATCCAAGCGGGATACTTAGGGGGAAGGGGAGCCATGACTTTATATACATGTATCAATCTCCTATGTTGTCCAGAGGTAGGTACATATGTACATATGTATGCATCTTATTAACGATAATTTTGTATATGTACTCTTTGCCCCCTGTAATCAGCACGAATGGTCCGAGCCGATGGGTACAACGTACTCGATCTGAGGTCATGACCGACGGGGCGGTTTTCGAGGCTTATAAGTTCAGTAAGTTCAGCAAATATAGACATCATGGGATTGAATTGAACTCAGCCATTGATAAATTGAGGTACAATATACTCTTAGAAGGACTTCTCAAAATTACTATACACTCAAAAACCCTAACGAATATAGGGATCCAGATTTCAAAGTCGGAAGAATGCAGATCCCGCTAGTTAATCCTGTAGTAAGTACTCCGTACGGAGTACAGAGTACTGTTCAAACGGCCAAAAGCAGCAATCAATGAGTGTTCAAATTACACTCATCAATCAAGAGGTGACTATGTTGTAGGCCTCCAGAACGGCTCGCTTAAAAACTCCCCATGTGAAATAATCAGCAGTTGGCAACGGTCTCAGGCGTCAACTGAAACATTGAGGGGTAAAATACCCATCTACAATGTTGTAAAGTAAAGAGTAATATGTTCTTGCCATCATTCTCGTAAAAAATGGGTATCCCCTTGGGAAACTCACTTCTCCATCTGTCCCTGATTGCTAATGGACCGTTATGTTGTTGTACAACATGTTCGACATCATTGATACCGCTGATCGGCGGGACTGTGGGACTCCTCCTTTCACAGCCACATGTTGTAAGCCCCATGCTGAATGCCTGAGGAAGATCACACCAAGGGATGCAAACCGTCCACGGGTGCTGGAGTTCCACCGGTTCCCACTAAAGGAGGCTGTGTAAACACGTACCTACCATGGATTTTACAACATACGGGATATACAACCTGGTGATACTGCATCACTGAGATAGGAGACGACAAATTATAACAGACTACGGAGTAGGTGGAGGGGGGACTACGTTTGTTGTACTCCGTACTATTGCTACATCACTTTTCCGATACCATTTAAGGCTTTTTAAGATTACATTGTAATAGTCTAACGCCACGTGGGTTTCCGTGGTACGGACTAAAGACACGCGTATCGCCACTGTGGATTCTAACTGGCAGACGGTTATTTGAGGTTAAATGACGTTGTCTTCCACATCAAAGGGGAATCCTTTCCCTTATGCGACTGTCAACGAAAGGTTCGAATGTTGCCTTCGTGCCGTCCATGGCTCCAGCGCAAACACTAGGTCACAACGAGGAAAGCGCGCCCCAGAGCCAAGCTTTCTGTGCCAAGGGCCCTGGACCCCCCTAAACCACAAGTCCAACACGCCATAATGTACGAGCTTTGCACTAAGAACGGCTCTCCTGAGCCAAAACGCCTGCAGTGGCCAATGATATGAGAATGACATATTTAGCTTTGGGCTTGGGTCCTATCCCCTCGGTTATGGGGGCCAGATGTTGTATTCTCGTCTCGTTTCGTCCGTTAAAGTATACTTTCGGGCTATTCCCAAATTGCACACCCTTTTCTTTTGTTTAAGGTTCTTCTCGCTCTTTCCCTCCATTTTCTTCGGGTTGACCCTCATTCTTGCTCTACATTTTCCCCATCTACATGTACTCAGAGCATCTGCTACTGGAGAACACACATATCTGCGCTTTTCGAATCACTCTCATACATCAGAAAGGGTCTACGCCTTCAGGGGTATATATCTATCAATGGCCTGCTAGTGAATATTTTGTCTACATATTCACACCGACGGGATATATCTCCAGAAGAGCTCCTTCGGAGTCCCATTCCTCCTGTTCACGATGAAAGGTGGACTCCGAATCGCAGGGTTCTGTATCGCGTGTCTCGTTCTATTTTCATTATATCTTCTTGAGGCGCATATTCAAGACCTTTGCAATCAGTATCGCGCTGGCGCATATTTGATTGATTGGTTAGATCGCAATGGCGCCGACTCGAGCCCAGCATATACTGAGACCACGCCAGGCGATAAGGTAATCGTCATGGCCAAGTTGGAAGAGGAACATGCCGAGTGGGTGGAGGAAGAGCTCCCTGAGTGAGTACTTTTCATATCTGACCCTTCGATCAAGACACGGGGCTAATCTAGATCTTCCCCACAGCTGGCAACGCGCAATCTACATTGTGAATCCCTCGCACGAGACACGACGAAATACTAGTACCCTTACGACTCCACTTAACAAAGGCCATGAGTCCATGGCCTATCTTACCTACATAATCGATCACTACCACAACCTTCCCTCGACGATCGCATTTCTCCACGCCCACCGCGCAGGTTTTCTCATGGCTTGGCATGTTGATGCGCCCCTCCACGACAACGTCATGGCCATGCGCAACCTACAACTTGAATTTGTTCAGCAGAACGGTTATGTGAATCTTCGCTGTAATTGGAACCCCGGCTGCAAAGGTCCACCTCGCTTCAATGGTCATGTCACCGAGCAAGTATGGATGGAAATATTCGACGGTACGAGTACGCCTCCATTGAACATCTCTTCGCCCACGGAGCAAGAGTTTGCGGGTCAGACTTACCTTCGCAAGCCTGCCGAAATCGGCGCTGCATGCTGCGCTCAATTCGCTGTCTCGAGAGATCAGATTCGGAAGCGTCCGCTGGATGACTACCTTAAGTTTCGGCAATGGATATATAACACTGAACTGAATGACGCTTCGTCAGGTAGGGTGATGGAGTTCTTGTGGCATATCATTTTTGGTATGCAAGGTGTATAGTAAGTTATGGTTCGAAGTTTGATGTAACTTTCATCTAACCCTTTGACAGTTGCCCTGATGAACAGTTGTGTTACTGTCAAGTGTACGGAAAGTGTTAAAGCCTGTCCTGGTTTGGGCGCTTATTGCCAATCCAACAACATCTTCCAGCCTGATGTCATACATACCTTTGGATTTGTTGCAATGCCTTGCACACACACACCTATGTGTACATGTAATCATGTGCAACAAATTGACAGCACAAATTCTTTCTGGCATGGCGTTTGCTTGCCTATTTTTCTGCATAGATTATGGAGTTTTCAGAAGGAGACCGGTTTTAATTTTTTTGAAAGACTTACTGCGTTCAAGCGTCAAGGACATGATTTCTCATGGACATGGTTCATCATCACTTTCATCAATCAATTTTTGGGTAATCAGAACAAGTCAAAGAATATATCCTTATCTGTTCCCTTTCTATGTCTAACACTCGTTATCCAAAACATACCATCATGGCTTCACTGATGGCTCGCGGTATCTATAGCCTCGCAACAGGAGGGATACAACAGTCAAAAACAGACAAAATTTAAATGCAGGCTTAATAAAGAAGGAAGAATTTCCCGGGTGACCAAAACATCTTATTTGATTTCTATCAAAAGTTTCTGTCAATTCCAAATTTGACAAGTGCTAATTACCAGAGACAGTTTGAATGCATCGTTTCAAATAGCTTTCGATCCGCTGCACGTCACCAAGAGAAGCAACGACACCAACATACCCATCGGGTCGAACAACGACCAATGCACCTTGTGCTGGATTTACGCCATATATACTGTACGCATCATCCAACGCCGATCCATCGTAGAAGAACATCTCAGCCTGCTGCTTCACACACGCCGGCACATCATCCCATTCAAATGACCGATGCAGTCGGGGATGTAGAATAATCTGCTCAATAGTGGACTTGGGGAACTGTGCTACTAGCAGATTCACCGCTTCCAATGTCTGCGCAGAGACACTGGTTCGATCAAGAAGGTCGGTCGATGTGAGAGACAGGATACGGAATCGGCCAGTCGAGGGGATGTCTAGGGAATTACTCAGTCAGACATCATTCTCATCGAAAGCCTGATTAGCATGACTTATGACTTACCATCATGAATATCCCGCTGCCACCCATCAGCATGCCGCAACAATTTAACATTGAGTAATCTCCGGCCTGGCCTCAAGATTCCGGAGATGTAGTCTGTGCCTGTGACTGGACTTCCCTCTTTGCACTCGACATCGCCCTCGGAATCATCACGGACGACTAGCATGTTCTCCGGGTATTCAACGCCGCAGCCGCTGGTAAAGCCATTGCCGAGTCTGAAGGCCTGTTGGAACTCTTCTTGGGTCAGTCCCTCGGTTGCGCCCATTTGACCTGAGAACATGGTAGAGAACTTCCGGTCGAAGTCGATGAGCTGTTGGGCTATCTCCTGGCGTTCTGTCTGATATGTCTCGAGTAATGAGGTTGAGCTTTTGGATCTTGTTGGTTCCGGTGCGAGTCCATTTATGTGATACATGAGTTTCCAGGCTAAATTATACGAGTCCATCATTGAGACATTCATTCCTTGGCCAGCCTGATGAAGTTCGAGTCAGTGAATTTGTCGACGAAAACTCTGCTGTATGGACTTACTTTTGGACTGTGTGTGTGGCATGCTATCAAAATCAATCATGTTAGTTCGAGTTCGAACATCCTTTTCAAAGCGAACATACCATCTCCAACAATGAAAACCCTTGCAATGCCCTTCGAATCGTTGACGATGAACTCAGGTGAGACGCGTTGACCAATTTGATAGGCAGCCCACCAGTCGACAGCATTCTCCTTGGGTCGGAGAGAATATGGTTTGACCGCATCGGCAGCTTGTTTTAAGATTCCCTCGAGGGTAATCTTACTTCTCCGCTGCCGTGCATCTTCAGGCTCAACACCATTTGCTCCATTCGGCGACTGATCGTTTTCCGGAGCCACATCACCGGGAATTTGAACATACAGTCGGGTGAGGTACTCGCCAGTGGAGATCCTCTCTCTGGGAATAATCATAACCGATCCTGCAGGGGAATGAATAGCACAACGTCGACGAATATCAGGGAAATCAGTTTCAGCGACCATATCAACCACGCCCCAGATATGATCCAAACTTTCTCCTTCCAACCGCAGACCCATACACTGTCGGACGACAGAATGCGCTCCATCCGCACCAACAAGGTGCTTCGTGCGCACTACCCTCTCAACGCCATCTGTAGCCATAGTCACAACCACGGGGAACTTGGCGTCCCCTTCTTCGTCAATTTTGACATCCAGAACCTTCGTGTCCCGCACAATGCCCCGCTCAGAGTACCGCAGTAGATCAGTTTCCATAATACGCTCGATTCGCCCCTGGTGGATGGTGGCTTCGTAGCGGAACCGTGCTGGAGGAATGACTTCCGGTGCGACGGATGTGCGCTCAATTACCTTTTTTGGATCGGTCGACGGGTTCCAGAACGCGAATTGCCACATCTGGCATGCTTCGTTCTCGATCTCGGTTGAGATGCCGAGTGTTTTGAAGACCTCTAGGGTGCGGGGCTGCACGCCATCTGCTTGGCCTGATTTTAAGGTTCCAGGTTTTGCATCTATGCAGAGCAGGGATTCATCGCTAAGACCATAGCGAGAGAGCAGGAGGCTCAGCATTAGGCCTGCTGGTCCGGCCTAGATTGTTGGTGTTAGATCATCGCTTCGTTCAAAGATTGAACTCTGTACAGAACCCAGAGCTATGGGGTCAAGAGGACCACATACACCAACCACAATTGTCTCATATTTATCTTTGTTTTTATCGTTGGACTCGAATTGGGGTGCTAGTCGAGGTAAAGGTGGAGCAAATGAGGGCAGGACTCTCAAGTCCCGAGACGAGGAGGCTTGTTCAGTGAAAACCGGCATTATTTCTCTGGTTATTATAGAAAGAGAAATTACAAGACACTGATCAGCGGAATATTAGCTATACTTATAAAATAGCCTGGAGCTGGGACGTTCTTCACGGGGTAGAGCTACAGTCCCCCACGATTGTCCTTATGCGGGGGGCGGAGCTGTACAATCCCACGATTGGGGATTACCTAGGTAATTAGCGAAGGCAACGGATTTGAAGTGTTTTGATTGGGTCAATGCTGTCTGTTAATTTGAGCCCAATGGTTTGCCAATAATCTTCAAAAGGGTGGGACTTTGGATTTATGCCCCCATGTAGGAATATATATATTGCTTCACCATACTAGACCCTCATGAAAACAACAAGATAAACACAATGTTCTATGATGAGTGACATCATAGCTGAATATCTGTAAAAGCTCAGAATCTCTACTCTTGATTCCGTAAACATCGTTCTCGGAGGTAGCAACTACCTGTCCCCAGTGATGATGAACAAGGTCCCACACAAGTGGAGCCTCACCCCGCTAGATGTTGGGGGGCGGGGTGAGAAAACGGATATAAAGGTCGGCAGTCATGGATCTATAAGCCATTGGTAATCTGAAAAGGCGGACATGTGGTTGTACGGAGTACAGCGGGTCATAATTTGGTCTTTGTAGAACATACCTAGCTAACACGATTCTCATATACAAAAACGTCATTTGTCCCATATTAAGCAACATCTTTACCCTCATCCAAGGCCGTAGAAAGCACACTCGCAAATGCCTGTGAAATACCCCAACGCCCACCCCGCTGTAATAAATCGATCATACCGTACAATTGGTCCAGATCCGTAGTCCAAGAGCGCTCGCTAGTCTGAGCATGCTCAGGAAAACATGCACCCTCCGCGGCCCCATCGCCCAGCAACTTGATCTCCGGCGACGCAAATGCCTCCGCATGTACGGCATGTTTGGGTGCATACTGCGCAACACATAAATATACCAATGCTGCCGAAAATAGTGCGCGAGGGACATGAATTGCTGGCTCGGCAGAGATGCTCATGCGTTCAAGATACCTGGCAATCAGCGATGCGTGCACGAGGCAGCGGCTCGCATTTAGAGAACAGGCCCATTCTTGTGTTGGTGCTGATGCCTTTAGAGACAAATTTCGACCATCTCGGCCTATCGCTTGTTCCAGGAGATCCATGTCTGCGTACAGGGATATGAAGATGGAGTGCCATAATACGGGTAGACAGAATGGATCCTGGTCCGTCGTGGTGTATGTCTCCCACCACCGAATCAAGAGTTTAGAAATCTCCTGACAGACTAGATGATCAAACTCATGAGAGTGCTTGGCATCTATGAGTCGAGCGTGGATTCCTTCGAGAATGCCATATGCAGTAAATCTGGAATCATGACCTGTGCCTGGAAAAGGATCTGGAGACCGAGATATTTGGGTATGTAATTGATTTTCATTCTGGGATTGTTGAGATCGGCGCAGAAGCACAGCCCACTTAGATGCCGTGGGCGCCGAAAATAACTCATCCGATGCGAGTTGTGGAAATTGGCGGAATCGATGACTGCGAATTGGTTGATGGTGATATAAGGCCGCCAGCTCAGCGTCGTGGATATTGAGTGCAACTTGAACCCGGGCACGTTGTTCACCATCAATCCATCTATGCCAGTTTCTTTCAATATCTGCGCTATCGAGCATATCTTCGGACTTGCTGCAAAGAGCACCCAGTCGATTTGCTTCTCGTGCCCATGCAGCAACCGTTCCGTGCAATACATCAGCCAGAATGAGGTGCTTAGGCTCTCCAGCTAGAATAGCATAGGTTTGGCCCAAAATAGCAGCCTGTACCATGGACAGAGCATCTGGTCGGCTTTGCGATAAAAAGGATTCCCATGAGGCTAGAATGGCTTTGTTCAGTCGCTCAAAAATTCTTAAGCCCTGAGCCACTGCACGACAAGATCCGACGAACAAACTGCCAATGGAGCAAATCGACAAGAATAAAAGAGAGTTTTCTGCGGTTGGCCGAAACGAGGGTGCATGTATGACTGGTAATAAAGGATGAAACCGATGAAAGTATAATTTGGCAAACAGATTCAGTTGTTCAGAGGATGGTAGGGCTTCATCCTCCATTGGCTGACGAAGCTTTTGAGAAAGACCAGCTCGATATGACTCATTTGCATTGGCTTGCCCTGGCCAGGTTGATCCAGCCGTGGGAATTTCTCGAAAGGGTCGGTGCTCATCAGAAGGAGACATACGTGTAAACCATTTATGCTTGACTGCGTCTCCGATCGTGTTGGGAGCTTCGATTTCCGGGATAGAACTTTGAACAGGGGTGAAAACATCCTGTTGTCTCGAAGAAAGGCCCATGGCAGGGAAAATGGTTGGTATCTGTGCCCACTCAGATATTGTAGATGTGATCGAGAAGTCAAGTGCGCCGACATCGAAATCTTCCTCGAGGAACCATGCTCCGGGTCCTGGGCTGGGCACAGTTCCACATACACCATCTTGTGCAGGCCCATTTGATTGCCCAAAATTAGCACTGGGAGGTTGAGATAAATTTGCTATGTCAGAGCTAGCAGGTACCTGAGAAGAACCATGTATTGCTGAGCCAGCAGGCGGCCCTTGAAAAGTTCTGAACGAATCACCTGCGGACGAAGGTGTGAGCATCGCAGAAATGTCAGCGAATGCTGGAGGGGAAACAGTGGTCAAGTTCCCCAATTGGGCCGCGTGGCTTCGCTCATGTCGACGTAAGACATCACTAGGATTGTTAGCGCATATAAATATCACCCACAGGGATTGCTTCGTACCTTCGAGAATATAATTTCCCACAGATGGGGCACACAAACGGCCGTTCTTTGGTGTGGCCACGAATGTGCCTAGTAAGATGCTCTTTCTTGGAAAATGTTTTGTTACATGTATGGCACTTACGATCATCTCGAGGCCGTACTCTGTTCATTTTCTTTGCCGTGAACGATCTTCAAAATCGGTGGCGGGGTGATTTTGATCGCAATATCCGGCACATAGAATAGAGCGATAAAAGATACCAATTCCAAGTGTAACGAAGGCAATCGCCGCAGCAAAGGACCTGCAGCCTCCAATCCTTGCTTTAAGATTAGTCCGTCCGCTAGTAATCACAATATGCAGATAGTTGTTGAGGAGAAAGTCTGGGGTTCCCCCACTTCCCCACATCCGTTTCGGATATCCATGGATAAAATGGTTATTAGTCAGCTCCATTGGATCTCACCGGGGTATCTGGTTGGGCAGGTCTTTCAAAACCCGCAGGTTAGGCTAGGTAGATAGGTTCCCCCGAGCTAGGGAGATTTTAGAGATTTTATGAGTTTAGTGTTGATAGTCTTCAGTAACTAGTACCTTTGAGATCAAAGGTATTCATTCCTTCGCCTTGACTATGGCATATGTAAACAAGAAACCTTGAAAAGAGGATACATTCGTAACTCATTATTTGGATCCCAACTTGCGGTGACCCTGGATCCGGTGATCCTAAGTAGACCATGATCAGTATTCAGATTTTCTGCTCAAAATACTGCTCAATTCGGTCTACAAGATCTGCTTTCTTTCCTGCAGTAGCGCGGCCATGCGCATGCAAGAACTCCTTTAACACAGGCACCGTAAGCTGCGCGCAATCATTAGTTTAGCAATTTACCTCTGGACATTATTTTAATGCTCACCTTGGAAACAGTCCCTTTCTGATAGCATCTCTTCACTTCATCTTCCACTCCGGAGGTGCTGTCTTCGACCTTCACACGCTTGGATGGATGATCATCTGCAGACTCAGTCTTTACACCTCGTTTCACCAATGTCGAAGTGGTGGCTGTTGTGCCGCCAAACGTCTTAGATGCCTGCAAATTTAGTTCCTCTGCCCATTTGAGAATATAGTCGCCAGCGCGCTGTGGTGGAACATTCATCCGGTCAGTATAACTCTGCAAACTTTTCGATCATGGCAGCAGCAAACCTTGTGGATCTGTCGATATTTAGGCAAAGTCTTGTCATCTGGTGACTCGGGGGCGTCTTCATCTAAAGCAATGGCCTGGAGAATACGATAATGCCATTGAAGTGCTTCAGCTTCGTCAGTATCGTTCTAAAGCTTGGTACGCATCGTAGTGACAAAAGAACTTACCAGGATTTGGGTATTTCGATGGGTCATACACAGCTTTGGGTAGCTGCAGCTGCCGAATAACATCTCTCATGGCATCGTTCACTGGATCCGCTGCCCGATGGACGGTGCTTTCTGGGTTCTGACGCACATCGTCCGCGAAGGGAAGGGGGATAATCCACATTCCAGGGGGAATCTTCTGTACACCATTCTCGTCGATCTTCTCAGCTCCAGCAATCATAGCAGCTAAGACTGGGGAAGCATTTTTGCGGGGGATGAACCAAACCAAAGCAAGTTTCTCGGAGTCGAGGAGTTTCTGGTGCAACGCTGAGAACACACGGGTCGAGCCAATGTAGTCCTCCTCCGAGGGATAGATAAACGAGGGATGTTTGATATTGGCCCAGATCGGGAGCGTAGATAGTGGTTTGAAGCCAACGATACGGATGACAGGGTCACCAAAGTGTCTTAGAGCTTGTTGTTCTTCAACGGTGAAAGAGACCTGTTCACCGCCAAATTTGTATGCTTTGCGGATTTCGGATTTTTCGATCGCTTGTGCTGTGTCATCGGCAATCTGGGTTGTGACTCCTTTGGCAATTTGGGGAGTCTCGCCTCCCTGCCAAACGAAGCAACTCCTGGCAGGCTCTTGCTTTTTCAGAAGTAGATATCCATTCACGGATATTTTGAAATTGGGTCCGATCTCAAGTGGCACATTCGAGAACAGAGACCGACGTGGAACAGATCTCGAGTTGATGCTAGAGAGTAAAGAGTTGAGCAATGAGAGACCATCACCTTTCGCCGTAGACGTGTTGGTGTCCGGTTTCAGGTATGCCGGGGCATCTCCATCGCTGGGTGATGTTTTGTAGATTATGTCCTGCTAGGTGTGAGTAAAATCCCGGGCATCGAAGGACAATGACTCACGTCGTAGAAGTTGGAGGTATCAAATTCGTGGTTTGGTTGAGAGATCGGGAAAAGCTCGATATTGACACCAAGGTCATACAAATCTCTTGCCCGAACGGTTGCGGCAGAGCGCAATGCTTTGTTGTCTGCGTGAGGATCGTCGTCGTCCGTCACGATAAATAATCGTCGAGAGAGAAAGTTTGGGGCCTTAGAGGTAAAAATTTGGTTTGCACAGAATAAGACATTGGCCATCGAGACTGGCTCCTTTGATGGTTCCAGAATTTGCTGTACTTCATCATCAGCCTCGGCCGGAGATGCCAAGGACCGCAGTTGCTTGACTTCCTGGGCTGATGGAACATCAAGATCTGTGTACAGATAACAGTGGGGATATGAAAGATCTCCGCGATTGTCTTCATTTTCCTCATAAAATTTGGAAGATTGCGTTCCATAAAGCAGGACACCAATCATATCATGAGGGTTTGAGATGATGCGTTGTTGCATTAAGTTGTATGCACACTTCAGAGCCGCAGATGCGGGTGTCTCGTCGCTATGCTTCTTGGGATCCGGCGATGGGCGCGGAGTGAGCATTGAGCTACTAATGTCTATGGCAAATAACACTGCATCTTTGACCGATTTGAAACTCTGGCAAGGCAACAGTCAACTGTGGACAACTATATTTCCGTTCTTGTCATACTCACAGTCTCGTCGAGCTCCTCATCCTCGTAATTCTCCTCCTCACGCGGGTAACTCTCGTCGGCCATAGTTATGGGTAAGCGAATATTTGGAAGATCAAGATGTTGCAGAACGAAATATCACGTCCAACATTTTGTTTCATTAAGACGCGCTCTCTGACGCGGGCGACACGAAAGTCAGGTGACGCTGATGCCTGAAGCTGCTGACATCCCTTGACGGTGATTGGTTTGCGGGGCGGAAGCTTGGAAACCGGGAATTCCAAATTCAATAGCCCGAGGTCCTATATTAGAGAGGCCAGACTGCGGAAGGGAGACAATTTCAAATTGATTGATCCTTATCATCGGCGACCTTGACTACACTATTTCTCGCCTGTTCCCTGATATAGCATTTCTTGACACAAACATGGCATTCCGCAATCCTTTCGCTATATCCCGACAGTTACTCGGAGCTCGGCCAGCGATCGACAGTCGGTTGAGATCCATGGCCGGCCAACGAGGTCTCGCAAGTGCAGTACCACCAGTGACGCAAAATGCAACAGGCTCCAAGGGTCCGACTGCTATGGTCTTCATGAATATGGGTGGACCTTCCACAACAAACGAGGTGGAGGACTTTTTGAGTAGACTATTTGTACGTATCAACAAACCGCTAGGCTGACCACGTTGCACTTTATTTCTGACCTTTGGATGATAGGCCGATGGTGACTTGATTCCCCTAGGGCGTCTCCAATCGTACATTGGACCCCTCATTGCACGCCGGAGAACCTCAAAGATTCAAAAACAATACGCAGATATCGGCGGTGGCTCGCCCATTCGGAAATGGTCCGAGTACCAGTGCGAAGAGATGTGCAAGCTGCTGGATAAGATCTCTCCCGAAACCGCCCCTCACAAACCCTACGTTGCCTTCCGCTACGCTGCTCCATTGACCGAAACCATGTATGAACAGCTCTTCGCTGACGGATTCGGTAACGGCAAGGGAGGACGTGCTGTCGCCTTTACTCAATATCCGCAATACTCCTGTTCAACTACCGGTAGCTCACTTAACGAACTATGGAAGTGGCGCAATCGTCTCGAGGGAAAGCGCGCGAATGGAGGATCTGAGCCCGCTGGCGCAATCCAATGGAGTGTCATTGACCGATGGCCCACCCACTCTGGCCTTGTTGAGGCCTTCGCACAGAACATCGAGGCTCAGCTCAAGACCTACCCGGAGGAGAAGCGCGATAAGGTCGTGTTGCTATTCTCGGCCCACAGTCTGCCTATGAGCGTCGTGAACCGAGGTAAGCCGGTAGCCCTCAGACCTTATCCTAGAATCCACACTAAATATTCTCTCATATAGGTGACCCCTACCCTGCGGAGGTGGCTGCAACCGTTCATGCCGTGATGCAAAGACTCAAGTTCAAGAACCCCTACCGCCTGTGCTGGCAATCCCAAGTGGGACCTAGCGCATGGCTCGGAGCTCAGACTAGTGATACCGTTCAAGAGTATGTGAAACGAGGCCAGACCGACTTGATCCTGGTCCCTATTGCATTTACCAGTGACCACATTGAGACCCTCTATGAGCTGGATCAGGAAGTCATCCACGAAGCGAACAACCCAGGTGTCAAGCGCGCCGAGAGCTTGAATGGAAACCCGGTCTTCATCCAGGCGCTGGCCAATATTGCCCACGAGCACTTGCAAAAGGGAGAATTATGCTCCCGTCAGATGACACTACGTTGCCAGGGTTGCACAAGTGAGCGGTGCTTGGGTCAGAAGAAATTCTTTGCAGGCCAGGAAAATGCTTCTATGGTGATTTAAGCTCACCGTGTTTACGTCTCGGACTTTCGCTCGACTGGGAGGAGTCAGTTTTGAGTGTATGTGTATAGGATAGTGGAGGGTGTTAGTGGCGTTATTAGAGTACAAAAATTTCGGGTTTAATGCACGGTATATTTAATTTTTCATAAGATCTCCTACTCGGAGCTTAGCCCGGGCCTTATTTTGCAGTCATGCTGGCATTTTGTCTCTCTTTTGGGCCTGAATATTGCCAAATACATAAAATGAAGCGAGGGCCGTGGACAAGGCATGAACCGGAGCCAAGGCATAAACGGAGATTCCGGAGCTAACGATTGCCAATGATGGAATCCCGATAAGAACCAAGGAACTCCAGACGCTAACATTCCCCCTCTTTCTTATGAAATAAACGAGTCATTGTGAAGTGTCCGCATTTTTACTTACAAATCAACTATGCGATAGATTCCCAAGGTTGCGCACTCGCCATCCTCAATGTCAATACCAAGTTAATCATGGAGAACGAAGAACTCTTTGCGCGCGAGCCTGAGGTTGATGCGCATGTGCGCGCCCGAAAGACTCGCCGCACTGAAGATGTGACAGAGAACACACCCTTGATTGATGGAACGGAGGAAATATTTTATCAGCAGTCTAGTTATGCTGCTGATGATCGACCCCGATGGAGAAGACCGAGCGTGAGTGAGAGAGTTGGGGCAGAGCTTCAAGAATAGTCGGCTGACCGTTGTTGCGACCTGAACAGATTTGGTGGCTGATGCCATTCGGTATCCTTTTTACGTTAGGCTTCGGTGGAATCGCAGTTCCCAAAATCAATCTGATCATGTCCCTCATCTGTCGAGATTATCTCCGCGAGAAGAATATTCAAAATCCCGGTTTTACCTATCTTCCCGTTGTATTCGGCGAGGACAACTCCCAGTGCCAGATTCCACAAATTCAGTCGCTAGTCGCTCAGTTTCAGCTCTACCTCAATCTTGTTGCAGGTATTCTATCGGCATTGGTGAGCCCTCGTCTTGGGCATTTATCTGATCGATATGGAAGAACCAAGCTGATCGCGCTGGGCGCGATGGGCGCAGTACTCAATGAAATTATCGCAGTAATTGTGGCTACATGGCCTGAGCGGGTCTCGGTCAATCTGCTTCTAGTTGGAGCAGCTATGGATGGACTAGGTGGATCATTCACAACCGCCCTAGCTTTAATCCACTCATACGCCTCTGATTGTACGCCAATCGAGAAGCGCAGTGTGACGTTCGGTTTATTCCACGGGGCTCTATTTTTTGGAATCGCAGCTGGGCCTGCTGGTGCAGCATTTTTGATCAAGCACGGAGGCACGCTGCTCGTTTTCTACACTGCCCTTGCATTTCATGCCACCTTCTGTCTATCAGTCTACTTCATTGTGCCTGAATCTTTGTCAAAAGATCGACAGCTCGTCGCTCGCGAGAAGCATCGCAGGAAATCCGTGGATGTTGATAATCCAAAATGGTACTCTTGGCGTCACTGGAATCCAATGAACCTGATCACCCCTCTAGCGATTTTGATGCCCGCAGTTGGGAGACCGAGCGTCTTATTTCCTAACCGCCGTGGTGCCAGTCCGGCTTTACGACGAAACATTGTGCTCTTGGCTGGTATTGACACCGCTGTGTTTGGCGTTGCCATGGGCACAGTACAGATTATCATCATCTACGCAGGGTTCATGTTCAATTGGGGCAGCGTGGAGTCCAGTCTTTTTGTTGCGGTGATTAACGTTGTTCGGGTGATCAATTTGTTTGTCGTGCTCCCGCTCATTTCTCGAATTTTCCGCACCCCGTGCAAGGAAGATGGAACTATTCAGGGTTCGGACACGCTGGACGTTGTTCTGATCCGCACATCTATTATATTTGATTTACTGGGTTATGTTGGATACGCCCTTTCCACCAAACCGTCAATGATGATACTTTCTGGAGTCATTGCATCGCTCGGTGGCATGGGATCAGCAATCCTACAGTCTTCTCTGACCAAGCATGTGCCCCATGAACGCATTGGGCAGATGCTTGGTGCCACTGGTCTTTTACATGCTCTTGCTCGAGTTGTTGCACCTACAGTCTTCAATCTAATCTACAGTCTGACTGTTGCAACGTTACCCCAGACAGTGTTTGTGGCACTTGCAGCTGTCTTTGGTGTAACGTTCCTCATGAGTCTGCTAATCAAGTCACATGGTAAGTTTGTTTTGCGGAGATCTGATAAAAAAATATACTAATGGTTATGCCAGTCACCCTAGAGGACGAAAACCCTGCTGATATTCGAGTGGAAGAAAACGGCGATGATGAGCATGATGAGCTTTTGCGATGATAGGATATGAGTTGGTATAATCAACTGTACTTCTTTGTTTACTTACTATGCTTCGGTTGGCCAGGTTGTCTTCTTGGGTATTGTTCCTCGTCGATATCTACGTACGACCTGCGAAGATCACGTTATACATAATATAACAAAGAAGGATTTATTCGACTATAGGAGACAGGACTTGATAGATATAATATTTGACATGTTTTTGAGATTGTCCAATTTTTTCCTTTCCCTGGGTCTCTATGATATCTTGTACGAGGTAGGAATAGTATAGCAAATGTATACTTAAGCTTTATTGGCAGTCACTATTGATAACCAAGGTCAATCATATAGAGCCATGAGTTCATCATAGCCTACATTTCACCATCAAAATTGGCATAAAATGAAAAGCGAGAAAGCTTTGCAACATGTGAAGCAAGATGACAGAGGAAGATGTGCCATGAGGTTCGATGGTTGAATCCATGGTCGTATGACCTGGTTCCGGCGGACGGGAGCCGCCTAACGCGCAGGTTGATTTGCATCCGCGGAAAAAAGTAAGTTACTCCGAATTTACCCTATTCGATCAGCTCCAATTGCCTCGCCCAACATCGGATCTTGTATCATAGCCCATGGTTGCAGCTGCTCAAATCTAATCTGATTGATTTTATCTCCTTCAGAAACATTGGCATTGTCCACTGATGCACGACTGGTGAATTCGCGCGCAACCCGCGCCCAGCGTTTGCAACATGCTTTCTCGCGCCGCAAAATCCAACGCAATCATCCCATCTCGAAATGCTCTCCGGGTTCTTCGCCAATTGGCCCTGGCCGGCTCAACATTCGGTGGGGTTTGCACCGTAGCAGCTCTTACATACGAAGCTCACCGTCGAGTCCGCATCGCCGAGAAAATCATCGAGAACAAACGAACATTACACAGCACAGCACCAAATTACGATGCAACGTCTGCTGCCAAACGCCTTAAGGTGATGGTTGAGGCGGCGGAAGCAGGTGAATTTATGGGCATTGAGTCCCTCAAGGCGAAGAACCGGAACGCACCTGACGGGCCAAGTGAGCCAGAGTGGGAGACGGAGAGACTCGGCCACAAGCCCAAACCCAAGCCTCTAGTGAGCTTGGAAAAACACCACGCCCGTTCCAAGCGTTCCCTTTTTGGGAGCCATCCGATTGCACAATTCAATTACAAGGAAAACATGGACGCCCCGAGCTTAGCGCGGAACGCTGAAGTTCTCGCTCGTGAGAACAAGCAGGCTGAGATAGCACGAGATTCTGGCAAGCTTCCTTTCGATGCTGAAATTCGCAGATTGTTGAATCAAGAGCGGGAAATAACAGCTGCGAATCTGTTCCTGGCGCACACCCGGCAGACACCCACTATCTCTTGGGAACGCAGAGAACTTGCATGTATCATATTTACTGCAAACTGCATTAAAGGCAATCTTTTCGTTGCTCGAACTTTATTCAACCGCATTGACAAAATCAGTGTCGTCTCGAACGAGATGTGGGCCACATTGATGCATCTACTTGCGAAAGAGGGCCACATCGACTCTGTCGGCGTCATATATGAAAAATACAGAACCAGCTTTGTTGTGCCAAAGCATCTGTTGGAAGTTATTCTCCGATGCCTGATCGAGTCAAAACGGCTGGACTCGGCCAAATTCCTCTTCTTCCAGCGCTTCAAGGATGACCGTGACTGTGGTTTGTGCGGCGCCTATCTCGATGGGTTATGGAGGAAGACCAGGAGTATAGAGCTGCTGTCTTCCCAGCTCGGTCTCATCCTCAAACGCCTTGAATCAATTGATCGGAAACCCACTGAGAAACTGTTCAACCCAATGGTTAAGGCCATGGTTGAAACAGGTCGAGCCGAAGAAGCTGAGGCCATGGTCAACGCGATGCCGACGCGATATGGAACTCAGCCTGGATGCCGGACCATTGGCTTGATCATCTATAGCAGAGCACTGAACTGTGAATGGGACAGGGTCATGGACGGTATGCGTGCTATGCATGAGCACGGGTACACCGCATCAAAGAAGGATTTCACTGTTGTTTTCGACCGTGTCTTCTTGGAATACTATCCAACCCACACGGGCCAACAGATTCTTGACTTCGTCATCTCTTGTATCAACGACTTCGACGTCCAACCCGATAGGGTACTTCACCGCCACATCCTCGAAGCGATCATCGAAAAGGGCACCGAAGACATGCTCACAATCATAATGGACATGGCCGATGAGCAAAATTGGAATTCAGGTATTGACGACGGGTTTATCAAGTCACTCGTGAAGAGCCGAAAAATAGCAATGACCGATAATCCTGTGGGAATATGGCGGCTGAAGCAAGCTGCCAAGCAACGACAAGATCATTTGTCCTCTTCCAGGCGTATCCTTGGGTCTAGTTCTGACGGTTGGGCAGTGCGCGGAGAGAAAATTGCCCCGATCCATGTCCCAGCCGAACAAACCTTCCCTCAAACTGTGAGCGAGATGGTGGCATCCAAAAATGCCAGCTTGTATGTTCCGCTTCACAAGCGAATGGAGCACTTGATCAATATGGGCAAGCACACAGATGCTTTGGCAATCTACGATCACGCGACCCGGGGTGGCTACGTTGTGAGGCCAGTTCATCTGACGCTGGCTGTAATTGCCGCCATTCTCAGTTGCAAAAAGACCGGTCTGGCGAACGCCCGCCGCCTGATCACCTCTGAATGGGATTACTGGAAAAGTGTTCCTTCTCTTCGTTATACCAAGCGCTTTACTTCGTGGACTCCCATCTTCTTCCAACGGGTCATGAAGGTGGACCCAGCAGCCGTTGGCCGTGCAGGTTTGATCAAGATGGCTATTTTCGAATACTACAATTTATGTGCCAACACAAACGGTCTTCTCGTCAAGCACTTTTGTGCGGCTTCTTCCAGCCGTTACTTGATTGGAGGTGGATCACCAGAACTTGCCGCCGATCTTCTCACAGCAATATACCAATCCCGGTGGCGGCTGTCTCATGGCTTTGATCAGGTTCTCCTGAAGATGTTGCTGCGTGCCTTTGCCGGGCTCCACAACTTGAAGGGAGTCTGGTGGTGCATCATGACAGTTCTCTCGCGGAATGAGCCCATCAAGCGAGACTTTGTTGTGGAGGCCACCTCCCAATTAGTGTCTTTGGAAACCGAGCTCTTGTCCACTGCCTCCCACGAGATCGTGGAGCAAATTGCAACACTTCGACAAACCATCAAGGTTCTGGATGCCAAGTCGCAGGGTGATTCGCACTGGTCGGGCATTAGTGTTCATCCAGAGTGGAAAAGGTTGAGACGCTCCAACCTATTCAAACCCACTGGCAAACAACATCTATTGCCTGCCACTGACCTAGAAGATCTCATCATGAACTTTGATGAAGAGTGGGAGTTGGACCTGTTGCTCAGGCGCAAGCAGTTCCATGCTTCAGATCATGCTAAGTGGTGGGCCGAGTCCAACCTCTCAGAAGTGCACAGCGTGCCTCCAGAAGATATTAACTATCCCTGGTATCAGCCAGAGACTTGGGATGGTCATTATGTGCCCGAGAAGTACTCGCCGGACTATCACATTGAGTTTTCTCCAATGGGAGACCATGCTGACTACCAAGAGTATGAAGATTACCGGGGACCAAGGGATCATGAACGTGTATAATAATGTAAAAAATATGTACAATAGAACTTGAAATAGACACTCATACAACATCCATCCATCTATGCCTTCATCCATATCCGCCAATGGTAATTGCATGATCATATCGATAACCCCGTGATGTCTCGTGCTGCGTAGAACTGAGAAGGCGGAGAGAAGATCACTTTCACATGTCACGCCACCCACCCCTTTCTCTTTTTCCACATGAGAAAAAAAAGACACATCAGCCCATACAATCATAGCCAATTGACTCTTTTTTAAAGCAATAGCTCAGGTCGATAATGTTCTTGCCTCCATCCTCTTTATCCTGACCAAGTTTTATCTCAAACACATCACCAAAATGGCCTCCGCGCTCAACGGCCATGTCCCCGAATCTCCGGCCGATCAACGCCGCATCGTCCACCATGAAGCTGACGTTGTCATTGTCGGCGCTGGAGTCCTCGGCTGTGCACTTGCAGTCGCACTGGGCAAGCAAGGGCGCAGTGTGTTCTTGCTGGAAAAGTCATTGGAGGAGCCCAACCGCATCGTGGGCGAACTGCTCCAACCTGGAGGCGTTCAGGCTCTTGAGCGACTAGGGCTACGAGATTGTTTAGATGACATCGATGGAATTGACGTGAGAGGATACTGGATCTCTTACTTTGGCGAGCCGGTTCTCCTTGAATACCCCAAGTCCACTCCAACGTCACCTACACCGCTGGGTCGAGCCTTCCACCATGGTCGCTTTGTGATGAAACTACGCGCTGCCGCTCTGGCTTGCCCCAATGTCACTGTTGTTGAGACCAAGGTCACTGATCTTGTCACCTCATCACATACGCAGGCAGTTCTTGGAGTTGAGTGCCTCACTAAGAACGTCAAGGATTGCTATTTTGCCAATCTCACCGTGGCTGCCGACGGCTACAACTCCGAATTCCGCAAACAACACCACGATTATACACCCAAAAGGCGATCGAAATTCTATGGGTTGGAGCTCATCGATGCGAAACTCCCCGCACCCAACACTGGTCATGTCCTCCTCAGTGATAATCCACCGGTGCTCATGTACCAGATCGGCACACACGAAACTCGAATTCTTATCGATATCCCCGATAATATGCCTCAGGCGTCGGTGAAGAACGGTGGCGTCAAGGGTTATTTGAAAAACAACATTCTACCTAGGCTCCCAGAGGGCGCTCAGCAGCCGTTCTCTGATGCACTAGAGAATGGCCAGCTGCGGTCAATGCCGAACTCGTTCCTTCCTGCTTCGGCCAACAAGACACCTGGATTAATGATCCTGGGTGATGCACTCAATATGCGGCACCCTCTCACTGGCGGAGGCATGACGGTGGCGCTCAATGATGTCTGTCTTATTCGCGAATTGCTCAGTCCGGAGATTGTGCCCAGTCTCTCCAACACAGGCCTTGTTCTTGAACAGCTCGCCGAATTCCACTGGAGGCGCAAGAATTCTTCGTCTGTCATCAACATACTTGCTCAGGCTCTCTATTCAATCTTCGCTGCAGATGGTACGTATCACTACTCTTCAGCCCACTCCCAATAACTAACAGCCCTTCTTTAGACCGAAGCCTTAAAGCACTGCAGCGTGGCTGTTTCCGCTACTTCCAGGTTGGACCAGTAAGTGGCCCCGTTGGGCTGTTGGCTGGTCTGATAAAGCAACCTTTTGTGCTTGTCAGCCACTTCTTCTCTGTCGCCTTCCTTTCCATCTGGCTCCTTCTCTGCGACACCCCTCTGACACACATACTCCTATTCCCATACCACGCCTTCATGATTCTTTACACAGCCTGCGTCGTGATTCTCCCATACATCTGGACCGAGATCTGGTATTGATTTGGCTTGAATTTTCAACCGGCGTTCTAATATTCCTCTAAAAAGCGACGATAGAGGTCCCCAGCATATTCCATTCCTTACATCTTCTTCCTGGCGAATATGCTTGTTGGATCCATTCAACAAGTCTTCTGTTATTAATATCCCATTGGCGAATTCTGTTTTACCACCCCTCTCTATGTGATTTAATTTTGCCCAGCAATCTGATGCATCTGATGCATCTGATACACTGCTAGTCTCGTGTCACAGATGCATTGTACTTATACGCTATTTTATATGCCATACCATCATCTCCACGATAAATGATGCAATGTCAATACATTCCGAACAACTTTTCAAGAAACAACGCTTTTCTCTCCGTCAATGCTACATAACAATGCTCACAATGCGCAAATATCAAGCAAACAAAGCTAGTCAAGTCCAATCAATTCATGTAATTGTCACTTCGTCGTATTTCCCGTCCAGCTGGTAGCTCACAACCATGCACATCTTTTCAAAAATAAAAAAGAACCCCCAGCCCTTTTCCCATCCCGTTCCCAATATGCATAAACCCAGAGACCAGATACTCTATAAAGATACAGAAACACAGCCCATTTAAAATAAATCCCTGCAAAGCTGATATGCCAGAACGCCAAAGACAAAGCAAAACGAAAACGCAGAGAAGTTAGGCGCGATTGGCGTTGGGGCTGTCACACGGCCTAGCCATGGTATACCGGGCATGCTAGGCAAGCCGGGCCAATCGAGAGAGATGATAGACATGGCGGCACTGCCGGATCGAATGGCGTAATGCTGGAAAAAAGATACACAAGAACTGGCGCTGGTGATTGCCAAATACGCGAAGAAAAAGCAATAGTATAAATACCACACGTATGACAACACTATCCACCACATCGCTTTTTTCTCTCGTTCCCTTTGGTATGAGTCTTTGTGTGGTTGTATGAGACTCATACACCCCGAGGCTATATGAACAGAATGGCCTTGTTGTCGCTATGCGATGTGGGTGGTGTTGTATGATTGGGACAAGCGAATATGTGAGTTTCGCGTTGAGGTAAATGGGAGATGGAGAGAATTTGATGATGGGAAAGTGAGCGCAAGAGAGAGAGCAAGAGAGAATTCAAGGGCTGGATATTTTTACTTCCCTTTGTTCCTCTTGTCTTTGTTCTTTGTAGTCTGCTTGCCGTTGAGGTGAAGACGCCATTGAACAACGGACTAAGACAGCCGAGGAAATGTTAAAAGTCGGGAATATAGCAAGAAGGGTTGAAGGCAACCCAATCCCGGGAGAAATCATAATCCTGAGCAAGAAACGAAAAGAAAGATTTTTTTTTTCGAAAATTTTGGTTTGTTTCTCATTGGCAACAAGGCAAGTTAATCTCTCTTTTGTACAGAACCAGGACCGAAAAAAAAAAAAGAAAAAATTTGGCATCATAAGAAAAATGTAAAGCATCGAGACCCGGTCTAATCTGAACACAAAGAACTCCAAACAGCTAGAAAGAAATCGTCTCGGTGCGTGGGAGGCGTTTCCTGGATAATGAACCGGCCAATTCTCCCGATGGCAAATGCATGCAAATGGACCCTAGTTCCTCGATGTTGGGGAAAATGTTGGGGAATAGGAAATGATAAAAGAAAAAGAGCAAGACATGATATTTCAGGGAAACATGAGTACGTGTGGTTGAGGCCTGTCATGTGAACAGGAACAAGCAATGGAATCAGGAGTTAGACGTTGAGTACCCGCTTATTGCTGAAGATCGTGAATAGAAGAAGCATGGCCCCAGAAGCGCAAAGACGCACTTATTCAACCGCCTTTTCGCAGAGAGTCGTCAGTTGGAATGACCTCAGGGCCACCATTGATCCCGTTTCGAGAATCCGCTGACGACTTGGTGTTCTTGCGACTCTTCTTCTTGGTTGTCTGCCATCCATGGCTGCTATCGTTCGTGCCGTTAGTTTGTCCGCCTGATCTCCGAGGTTGGTCCGTGTGTCGATCTTTGGAGCTCAGCGCAGGGTTGTGAGAGGCGTCCTGCCGGCCTTGACCTTTGGGTTTGCTCTTTCCGTGGACACCATTCGTCTTGTCGGAATTTTCTCCATTTGTTCGCCGCTTCGAGTTCGTTGATTGGTAGCGATTCTCATTGGGTCCGGAGGTGGCAGTTTTGTCGCCTGTCTGTCCCGAATTCCTGGGCTGCCCGGCTTCCTTTCCTGTTCCTTGCGTTGTGCCATTCCTTGGTCGATCCACACTTGTCTTAGGGGTTTGTTGTACAAGCTTCTCGGCGTTTGAAAGGTGATAATTCTGCAGCCGACTAGCGAGAAGCTCGGTTTGGCCATTCACCTCTGGCTGCTTCTCCGTACCCACGCCATTCAACTTCTGTGGTTCCATAGATGACTGGGTGAAGGTAGCCGAATGTTCCAAGTCGAAAGACCCGGAATCCTGATAATCTTGAGACAAGGAATCGGAGAAGCTTGCAGGTGTGTTCATGTTGTGGTCATCCGAGGACGTATAATGGCTTGCCGCAGAATAAGGATCAATCAATTCAGGCGCATATGAGCGAGGTTCGCTCGGACGCACTGAGCCATCGACAATCAACGGGCCAGATGTAGCAGAGCGTGGAACAGATTGGGACGACTGCGACGAGGGCTTGGGAGCTGGAGTGTTTTCAGAGCGAGCGGTTTCAGACGAGAACGACCCCGGTCGGTAATCTTGTTGGATGGGGATAAACGAATATCCATTCGACACCACACCCATCTGCGTAGCCAATGGTGGCAGCATGGAACCTTGCTGGAAGGCGTGAAGTTGTTGAGGGGTTATATAATAACCCAAAACATCTTGCTGTCGGTTTTCATCCACAGAATTTGAGCGAGATCCATTGCTGGCAAGACTGTTTGATCGCATTACATTCTCGTCCCCGCTGACATCTCCAGCTTCTGATGACTCGGTGGCCAACCTTTGCTTTGACCAGTTCTCTGTGGGTGGCGGCATGGTGTAGAGGGGGATATAGCTGGGAAGAGAAGGCGAGCCCTGGGGCCGTGCAGGTTGTGAATGCGCTCGAAGAGACTTTGGAGATCCGTTGGCAGCCGACAATCGCCGCGAATTGCGACGAGTATCAGGTAATACGCTAGCAGCAGATGGTGAGGGAGGGTTGGTGCTGATAGATTGTGATCCAGTTGCACCCACCGCAGCATAACTTGGGTTATAGATTGTTTGCTGTCGTTGGGTCGGACTAAGGGTCGCATGACTTGCTGTTCCTGTTCCTGATCTTGGCCGAGAGGTCTCATCTGGGAACTCCTGCTGTTGAGGAACTGGGAACTGGATGAAAGGCTGACGTATGAACACAGGCGGCGGCCTCCCAGTAATCAATGCCTGGTTGTGTAGTTGCATCCGCAATTCTTGCTCCTGTGCCTGCAAAAGCTGAATTTGTTGGTACAATTGATCATGTAGGAGATACTGGGCTTGCTGTTGCGCATGCAGAGAAATGTCTGGTGCGGTACTGGTGTTTGGTTGCCGGAAGTTTGATTTGTTTCCAGTGTTTGACTGTCGTCGCCCGCCAGTGAGCCCGCCTCGAGTAAACTGATTGTTGTATCTGCCTCCACGATTTCCTCCTCTTCCACCACGGGATGGAAGGGAAGGGGTGAGAGTTGGTCGCGGCTGAGGTGGTGGTCGTTCCCAGGTCCGCTCCTCTTCTGGTGGAAATTCAAACTGCTCACAGCACCCTTCTAGGTCACCTTTCGCGATGTACTTGAAAGCCCTTCGCAGTTCCAAATGCAAACCCCGGAACGAAGTGTCGTCCGCCGTATTACCCAGATTCCTTCCCGTGTTAAACGGCTCCTCCACGCACAGTCGGTTGTTCATCAGCAGATGCCAGCCCTTGGCCTCTTTGTTGATCAAACCACCGTCGCGTACCGAAATGACGCTCGTCTCGTAATCAATTTCATGAGCGTAATATCGGAAAAATTGGAAAAGCAACTCGCCAACTGATTGCTTGTTCTTGCGGCCGAATTGAGACAGGGTCTTAAGGTCATCATCAAACGAACAAACCACACCATCATGCGTCATTCTCTTTTTATGAGGACGGGCTTGCAAACTTGGGAGGATCGGTGGGTCTCTTGTTTGCAGGAAGCTAATGATCAAACAAATCCAGGTGTACGAACTTAGGGTCCCTCCAAGGGCTGCATCATTCAGATTCCGTCGCTTCGTCCAGTGCTTGATAGTCATCGCTAATGGCCGCACTCGTTCATCCACCTCGACATAGGTACGAATCATTCGAGTGTTTTCTAGTGCCAAAGTATTATTGACGTTCATGTCACAGGCCAACCGGAGCTCTGGGTCCCAAATCTTCACGATAGGGACCTTTGCGTGCGAGACACACACCACCCTTTGCATTCCGTCTGTTCAGGTCAGCCCCTCATTCAATCAAATAGCACAAATGAAGTCAACAGCTTTCCTTACGTTTAGCTAACACCTCCGCCAACAGACAAACATGCTCCAGTTCCTTGTAGTTCGTTGTGATACAAATGTCCACTGCTCAGGTTAGTGTTCTGTTTGCCATACTCTCGTTGCATTTGAGTCCAAAATGAGACCTACCATCTGAGTCACTCGAACAGAGTTTATTTCCCGACGAACCAAAGATGTTCGCCTTGATATTATGACCAGGCCACTGGTCGTTGAAGAGCTTCTCCAATTTCCGAACAAGCTGGCGTCGTCGATCGTCACTCTCGGCAGACGGTAATAATCGATCATACAGATCCATGATATCAGCCGACAATTTTTTCTCCTCATCTGGATCGAGTTTCTCCTTCAGTCCCTCTTTCTCCTCCGGGAGTATATCTGCCCCCAGGCTGTACGGTATCCGTCGTCGAAAATATGCCATTGCGGTCTCATATTTACATCCTCCAAGCGGTTTCCGGGAGAAGGGGGGCAGATGTGTCGCCTCGGAGTGGGTGGATCGAGGGGAGGTGCTTCCGCGGGCGGGGGACGGCGACCGGGAGTGGAACGAAAGGTTGCGCGCATGTTGATATGGAGTTGAGGGAAGGGAATTTGACTGGTGCGAAGTCAATGGAGGCCGAACGGCGCTCTCGGGCGCGGCGGATCGTGGCACCTCGGATTGCGGCATCCATGCCATCTTGGAGGGCTGCGACGACGCTATCGAGGCGACGTCACCGTGGAGGGAACACTTTGCATTCCCATCGATTTTTGCGACCATATAGCAATTCGCAACTCCCACACCGTTGTGGTCCTTCCGTTCGGGGCTCGGCAAAAGCGATAAGAGTCCACACCCACACACCACACACACAATATGATCCCCTCGGTTTCCGCTCAGTTGGAAAACACCAAACGGAAGAAATTTTGTTTATGATTAAGTTGACCGAGGTAGATATGCCCGTGGATAATCCGTCGAAGGCGCGTTGATTTGTGACAGTCGCGAGGCAGATGGATGTGGTGGGAGACTTTCAATCGCCCTCGACCAAATGAACCCGAATCGCGAAAAAGCTGGATTTTCCTTCCCCGTTTCGCAGGTCACTCAGAACCTGAGAAAATCGAAAATATGTTGTAGTAAGACAATGCCTCGACCAGGAGATGAAGATAAGACACGAAAAGAAAGAAAAAAAAAAAGGTATGAAGAGCGGGCCCGGACAGTCGAGGATTGGATCAAAGAAAAGAGACAAAAGCGGACAAAAATCACGAAGGAACCATGCACTTTGTTCCCTTCAACGAATTTGTAGGAACCAGCCTGGGTTCCGATTGTATGGAAAAGGGTAGTGTAGCCAGAGAGGGGTGAGAGTTGTGAAGATGATCGAAGGTCAGCCCCTGTCGGCGGTAAAGACACTGCCGACCGTCTCCCCTCTTGAAGAACTCCGATCTTTCCACCTCAACGGTACATATACCTCGAGAAGATTGAGAATATCCTACTGTGACCAGCTTCAAGGAAGTGCTGTGTGAAAACGAAATCGCAACCTGGTTTCTCCGTTCTAACTACCTCGAGGTTCGGGGTAGAGACTATTGGGGACTAGCTACCCTCTTCTTATGGCAATCAGGGGCTGACTTCTGTCCTTTGTCTCTTCATTTACCTGATTGGCATTATATCTCGCTTATATCGTTCTACTCTTTCTTCTTCTCTTCGCTTAATCCCCGATATCAGACGCCAGTGCGCGGCCAGATAGAAAGGCAAGGTGCCCGCAGTTTCACTGAGCTATGCATTTATGCAGGTACAATGACGACAGGTAAGTAGCTATAACACCATTTCCATGGAGGTGGTTTCCTTGTCTTCTAGCTAATGTGTGAATAGACCAATCTACCAAGCTTTATTATAACGGCGTATGTGATCCCTCTCCTTTTCCTCCTGATCGTCATTCTTCACTCCTCCCCGCGATCAGCGTTGTGTGGCCCTTGCACGTGCTGCTCACTATAAACCTAATCCCAGTTTGATGGCCTGAGGCAGATATATCGCTTTCTATGTTGTATACTTCATGAAGGTATAAATCTGTTGTTCATATCCTCTTTAGTTGAAATCTTAGGTCCAGGATGACCGTGCTTGAACATTGCCAAAATCGTGGGTTCTTGGTTCAGAACTTGGACTACTATTGCGCCTGTCAGGCTTCGCTCTAAATTGTGAGGCTTGACAAGACGAACCTTATAGAATAGTAGCCATTGGGCCACTCCTCTCGGAGGCTGGCCCGCAAATTGGCCGTAAGATGGTCACCTTTGTTTGTTAGGGCTTGCGATCGCTACATCGGGTATATGGGGCTTGTTTGGCTTGTTTCTTTGTCACTCTTTACCACTCTTAGCGGGACTGATATTGGATAGTCATCCACAATTTTCCTGTCTGGTACTTCTAGCATGGCCTCCCCCTCAAAAGACCTAGACACCAACGAGTTAGGACCGGATTGGGCCGAGCACAGTCCCATGTATGACAAGTGGGGAGTTATCACGCTCGAGACCCTCAAGGTAACGCGGAAGCATGTTTGAGCGTATCGTGCTAGTGACACATTTGCGGAGGGTTTAATGAAAAGTGTAGATATTGTGCCTTTTCCCTATATGTACAGGGGCCAACAACTGATCGGTACAACGTAGAGTTTGGAGCTGATGCCGATGTGGAATGATCATAAAACGCAAATAGCTCTTCCACTCTATGCTGTACCTGAGTACCTCGGTAGCTCCAACATCCTTTTACCAAGTCTTTGTTACTCCGACCACACCTATAGAGATATTCTCATGTACATGCGGGGGATGGCTCGGGGTGCTGACTGGCTCATCATGCCGGCTAAGTACATGAATATTGCAGCCACCAATCGAGTTCAGAGGGGCGCAGACCTTGCGGAAGAATATAAAATGATGGACTTTGCCCCACCTCTCCTGAACAGACCGAGCTGGTCATAGCACTGTACAAACTGTATCCTGGAAGCAACAATGTTTACTAATGTAAGCGTGTGATCCTATACATGAACATACAATCAAGTCCTCTGTCTGTTCGTGAGTAACCTTGCGAAAGCTTTTCAGGGATTACTCCAATGGTTCTCTATAGGCGTTTGCGAGGCTCTCCATATCCAACCAGGGTGCAGCACGCTGTATACACCTATTACATGCGTTCGTTCTGATCACCATACATCACCGTACATGGAGTTGCAGGTCCCAGTCCAGATGCGACTACAACATAGACTTTCTACTTACAGCCTCCGATGGTGTTCAGTGGCAGAGGATTCTTGGCAGGCTGACCGCATGCCAGTGCAGAGCCTGTTGCAGTCTCCAAGGTTGGCATCATCATACGTTGCCCCCTCCAAGGAATCCCTTGTTAATTTGGACTATATTATATTACGACCAAGTGCTTTTCAGATAGAATGCAGACCTTGAAGTTCTCGAATCTATGTTGAATTGAGATGGATACTAAGTATATAATAGACAGAAGTACAACATACGCTAACTAGAGAGATATCGCACACAATGTCTATGTCCACCTAAGTGGGGAACAGCCAAGTTTCCAAGATTTGAGATACCCAAGCACACTGATCTAGATCTTACGGAGTACTCCGTGCAGAGTATAGAAATTCAAGTTTTTGCAGCATAAAATTGGTGTATTAGTGAACCAAGTAGAGGTGAATAATAAGTAATTGTCAGTAGGGTATCAGACACGAGGGAAGACGCTTAGACACATGCCCCCGTGCCCCCCGGTCCAATCTCCGGTGACCGGCCCCATCAGTGACGAATAAGAGTCTTGGGGTTGCCGGGAATTGCCGCGTACTTGGATGTTCGAGGTACAGAAGGAAAAAAAAAAGGCCAAGTGTATTAAATTGAAATGACAATGGAGTTTGGTTTTCCATGTTCAAATGTATACTTCGTACTGAGGTGGTTGTTCTGGTATAGATCTATTCCCTGAAAGATAGACAAGACTAAAAGCAAAGCCATAAATGTGCATCGTTATAACAATATACGTGTTCCACCCAAGAAAAAAGAATGAATTACCAAAATTGCTCCTATTCGTATTCTCTCTTCTTACATTACAACATTAAAAGGGAAAAAACACCACCCCCTCCATAAGGTAATACATAATACACCCCCCCCAAAATAGGTGGGACCTCCTTTTCCTCTTTTCCTCATCCTCTTCCAATTCTTGGACTCTGCCTCGTTGACTCGTGGGTAGACTCAAACAAAACTCGGAGGCCTTATTTCCCGTAAGTGTCTTGCCCATTATTATTGTCTCTGCTGCGTTTGCCCAAAATTGGAAATGGTCATATACCCCATATACCCCCGTGGGAATGATCAAAGATTTATCGCTGAAAGAGCGCGGAAAACATACCCTTAAATTTTCACCGAGCACGGAATATTTTTGGACTATTTTTTCTTGCGGTCCAAATCCCTTAGATTTTGATACTTTCTTGACTACTTTTTGGTTCATATCTGGAGAACTGTTGAACTGTGTGTGTGTTTGTGTTGTGGATCAAAACTCACTTTTTTTTTTTTTTCGACAGATCGCCTCTGACCGGATCATCTTCCTCGCCGCCTCCTGAACTGTCGCACTCTCGGTCCTTTCAATCACGACAATGTCTTCGTACTACGAGCCTCAGGGCTGGCAAGCACCTGCTGCGCGCCAGGCCTCTTGGGAGCAGCCGGCGCCTCCTTCCCGGTCAGGTGCGGAATCCCATCCCGAGAAGCCGCAGAGCACAAACTAACATCCCCCCAGGATCGAGCTCCGTTTCCCAGCGTGAGGACATTCCGGCCTTTTCCTCCCAATTTGACGGTACGGATACCCTTTTCTGTTCGAATCCTTGCAATTGCCTCCCCGAAACCGAGTCGCATGGTACCCAGTGAATAATTGGTGATCAAGAAGCGAGATGGTTGTGGAGAACGACATTGGCATACTTTGGGAGCCTTTTGGAACTGATGTTTTTTTTTTTTTTGCAGAGGTTGACCGCGCGATCGACAATCTCGTCAAGAGCGGAAAATTGTGGAATGCTCCTCGGCGGGATTCGATGCCCATGATGATGGGCCGGCCTTACCCCGACTACGGTATGTTGCGGGCACGGATGGCACCCAGAACGCGTTTCTGACTTGTCTCTTGACAGACCCTCGCATGGGTGGTGGCCCTCAGCGACACCATTCAATCAGCGAGTTCGATGGCAACCGGATTCCCCCGTCTGGCAATGCCCAGGGTTTCTACGCCTCCCAACGGTACCAGGGTCGTCCCAATGAGGTGGAACAGATGATGCAGGCGAAGCGTCGGATGGCAGCACAGCGTGAGAGGGAGCTCCGCAACTACCACCAGGAGCAACAGTACAACCGAAGTACGTGGTAGCCTTTGTCTTCTTCTTTTTGAGCCTTGCTATATTCCCCCGTCGGCTTTTCTTTTTATTCCCTCACTTCACTTCCTTGCATCTATGTATCCGTCGGCCTGTGTAATATATTCCGTTTTGGCTTCTTCTTTCCTTTGAACACTGGGTTTTAATACTTTTCTTCTTCCTTTCAAGGCCTCCTCGCCGAGATGTCTGCATCCAAATCCGACCGCTCCACCAGCCCTGCTGCCGGGAGCGAGGACAGCCGTCGTGAACTCCTCGCCCGCCAGCACCGAGCCCTGTACGGCAACGAAAGCCCGGCCTTTTTCCCGCCCGGTGCCTTCTCCGATGATAATTCGCGCCCCGATAGCCAAGCCGGCGGTGCCACCCCTTCGTCTGCCGGTGTTCGTGGATCCTCCCCCCGAGGGGTGGACCCGTTCGGTCTAACACAGACCAGCGCTACAACTGCCGATGCCACGGGTCTGCAGTCGCCCTCGCGTGCCAACAGCACCTCCTCCCCTAGCTCCGCCATCAACGCCAGCTTCACCGAGCAACCGGTGACCTCGACCCCATCACCCGGTGCCGACTCGCCCTCCTCGCGCCAGGCGTCGTCGAAGCCTTCCGCGGGTCCTATCGGCTCCGTTGGTCCCATCGGGTCGCGTCCGGCCTCTGGTCAGGCTGCTACTCCGCCTGCCAACCCTGCCTTGAACAAACGTTCTATCACCCCTCTGCCATCGCCACTCGGGCTCGGCTTTACTCCCGCTGATTCCACTGCTGGCTCCACCGAGCGCACCTCCTCGGCTGGAGCTACTCCCCCTGTAACTTCTGCAAGTGGTGGCCCTGGCGCCAAGGAATCGGCTGGTGGTGTCGGCCTGGGTTGGAGCAACGGAAGTGGCGTCTGGAGCTCCAAGAGCGGTCTCGGCGTGCAAGCTTCTGTTTGGGGTTAAATAAGTTCCACCTCTTGTTTTTATGATGGCATTACTCCAAATGGGCGCTTATTGCATATTGGACTTGGGCATTTTGTTGCTTGTGGCGTTGTGAAGAGAGAAAAAAAAATACGGCCTCCACCATTTCTCTCGCGACTCAGACTCAGAGCACGGTATATATCGAGATTGAAGGGGCACGGAGCGACGGTTCCGATCCCCGTTCCTCTTCCTCTTGTGCTTGACCCTGTTCGAAGTCTGTTCTGCGCTGCTTAATTTCTTCTCTGGGATTTGAGCCGGCCTACTCTTGAACAGGAAAAATGGGGCCTATCAGGTTCGAGATATTCCCCAACCTCGTGTTGTCTGCCTGGATGATATGATCCCTTCGCTTCTTCCATTGGGTCTTCGACCACTTTGTGATTTTTGTTTTGATCCTGGATACTGTTTTTGCTCTTATCTTTCTTGTTCCGGTGCCCGTGCGAATATGGTCGGAAATATGGCGCTTTATCTATCAGGCTTATGGACTATTTGTGGGCTATCATTTCTCGGTGTTTTTTATGTTGGATGCAAAGGGACTTGTTTTCTATTTCTTTTCTTATGGGGGGTGGCTGGGGAACCTTGCACATTGTGATTTTTGGTTATGTTCTTATATGTAATTTTGGAAATTGGTCTGCCTGTTTTACTTTCTCCAAATGGAGAGGATGGGAAGGCGAACCGAGGCTCAAAACGGATGTTTCTTTGATTTGGATTTTGGCCTTTTCTTTTCTTTTCCGTTTCTTTTCTTTTCTTGGCTTATGGGTGAGGTTTGACTAGGTACGGATATTGTAATGCTGTCACAGATGCAAAAGGAATATTGGAGTTTGCTCACATTCAGCATTATATTTCAAATGCTGCGTTTCCTTTTGGCTGTTGATGTTAGGGTTGCCATGATGTGTATCTCAAGAGAAGGAAATGTTCATTGCCTTGATATACCCTCCAGGGCTATCTTCCTATCAACTTCCCACTCGTGGCATGAACGGCACCCAATCTAGCTCAGAAGATCTATTATTCTGGACATGACCAGTGTAGTGTATCCACGGCCGCAGCTCTTTCCCCCAGACATGGACGAGGCAACCTCCAAACTTGCTAATGTAACAGTTGCTAGACGCTGTTTACGTTGTAGGATCTCATGGATCATGTTTCAGATGGCATACGCATTGAGTCTTTTCGGGTTATATAATTTATTTCAAGGATATGCAGCTTTCCCAAGATCATAATAATGCCATTATTTCATAAATTCCACAAATTTGATACTACCATAAATGTCTGCGGAGCCTAGGAATATTTCCTCTTCGGGTCCGACGTGTTGTGGTGTCTGCTCATTATCAGCCACGGACCGAGCTGTAAGTTTCCATGTAAGGGGTCCTGATTGCGCCGTGAGCGATTCCGAAGCACCCCAAAGTAGGTTAATCATTAGACGCTCTGGGACTGTCTTAGATCAATACTAGCCCAACCCCCTAAGCTCCCCCAGAGTGCCCCGACGCCGCTTGCAAACAGAACGAAATAGAGAGAATAGAAAAATCTTACCGCCGTCATAACCCAACGCCGCTTCCATACAGAGGAAAATGGAAAGAACAAAGAAATCATATCGCTGTGGTATCCCCAACGCCCGAGGAGAACCGCCACGGCATACGGGTTTTGAATGACGAGGGGTCCTTGAAATCAAGCAGTTCGCTCTTACGAACAATCAACTTAGTCCCATCGTAATGGGCGATCAATACCCGACCGTGATGCGGCCCCATGAAGGAAAATATCATTACCTGAGGAGAGTCAGTTATTGGTGCACCAAGACAACGGGGATGGATGAGGTACCGGAGCCACCATGTCTGAAACATAGACCCGGCGACCGAGTATGTGAATCGTAATGCGGCAGATACTGACCAATTCCCCTCGAAGGACGCGATCATCACCATCGACATTACTCATAATGATACATTTGCGCCGGGGACCGTCGCTGACATCGCCAGAGCCTGTGGTACGCCACTGGTAGAGCTCATTATGCTCATAGAGATTGCGTGGAGTGCTAGAAATTGATGAGCGTTGCTGTGATAGTGGAAGTTGGGGAAACGAGGACTGCCTACTCCTTCGGCCAATGCCGATGTTCCATCCCCTGGCAGACGAGATGAGGTATGTAACACTTGTAGTAATCGGAGATGCTTCGGGCATGATCCATTGGCGTTGCTGGCAAGTCTCCTGGCCACGAAAACGAAAGGTATGTCATACTAGGGTCGAAAAGAACTGACTGTCTTGAGCGACAGGTTGCACACCGACACGTAGTGCTACAGGAAGGACCTGAATCGGTAAATCCTTGAGGTGGAAGGATTCATACTGAACAGGTGTCAGGTCTAAGAGGGACTTCAATATCTTTCTCATTGCGAGGCGCCGAGCTCGATGTTCTGGCGATTCTGATGTTTCTGTAGTTGTGGACATCTTGATGCCGGCAGGATCGGGGAGTGGATATCTGTCAATTGAATAAAGGCGAGTATAATACCCAAGTGGATGATAGGGTAACTCACGTGAAAAGCTATGAAGATAGCATCTAGGTGAAGGGGATTTAAGCGGTATGAACTCAATATCGGACACTATGCTGGGGGGAGGAGGGCGGTTTGTTTTATCGTTGTCCAATGGTCTGTTTTACTGGTCAGCTTTCACATTTTTGAATCACCTGTAACTCTTCCAAGCGCAGCGCGGTTAATCATCATGGACCGTTCGAATCAAGGATAAAACGAATGTGGGAGTCCTAATATGGCCAAAAACAAATTTCGATTTAGCAAAATAAAGATTTTCAGCTTCTAATAGATTAAGCATTATGACATGCGGTAAAAGTGCGCAAACAAATATTTTTCCCCCCTCCTCAGATTCATCATCGAAATCAATTGGGGCATGTAATGCCCAATACCCCAGAAACCATGCACACGAAACAAGATCCAGTAGATCTAGCCCTTGGGAATACAGATTGATCTATAACCTCTTCAGAGTGTGCAGAAAAAGAGGCAAATCAAAAATATTTTCATCAGAATGACAATCAGACAGAACTGGTGTTCGTTGTAGGAGTGTGTTCCGTGTCATGATCACTGTATTCTGCAGCGACAGGGACTGTATGCGCGATCTTCCTCTTCGCTGTGAAAAGGCCAACAACACCACGCTCCTGGTTGACCCCAAGCCAGGGCTTGCGGGCTTCACTCAGGACTTTCTGGGCAAGGAAGTAGATCAATTGACCGATGATAATCAAAACAAAGGCAATCGGGTACATCCAATGGATACTGTAATGGAAGACCTCGACGCCAATGATCACACCCCAGAAGTTCATGGTGAGCATGGAGACGTTGAAGAAGGCAGCAGACGAGAGACGGAAGAGCAGCGGAGCAAGACAGTAGAACAAACTCAAACAAAGCGTGTAGCCGGTGAGGTATCCGCCCACCTTGCCATTCCAGTGCGCATTGTTGAAGGAGGTTCGGTCGAAGATACCGGCCTGCGCACCGTTGATGATCATTGCAAAGAAAGACATCTGCCCCAGTACCTCGTAAACGGGCCGAGTGCTAACAAAGTACTCTTCTCCCGTATTCGTGAGGCCGTAGAAGGACGCACCAAGTAGCGCGAACAGATCGCCCTTCAGTTGGTTTCCTTTAGAGATGTCACCGCCGTTCGTGCCAGTGATGTGGTCCGAGGCGATGAGGACGCCCATACCGCCGATACAGATCACAATGCCTAGTATCTGGGTAATATGGTAGCGTACGCGAAGGAAGATGAATGAGATTGCCACAACGACAACGATGGCCCAGAAATTGATCAGTTGCGCACTCAGCATGGTTGTATATTGATATGCCAGCACAATGAAATAGTTGCCTTCCACATCACAGAAAGCAAGAATGATGTCTATGACAGTTAGTTGGGTTGCTTATATCAAGGACATGAAAAAAAAAAAAAGGGACCTGGAGCATACATTTCCAGCCGTCACGGTACACCAGTCGGAGCCAGCCCTTGAGGCCGTAACGGTACATCGTATAAGGAGTAAAAATGGAGGTAAGAAGGACATAGTTCAAAAATGTCTGGAAAGCAGGTATCGCCCAGCCCTCCTGGCCCATCAGAGTTGTGAAGGTACCGGTGGAGGTATTGGCAATGGCGAGAATTTGACTGCGGGTGGGTAAATTAGCGTCGAGGACTTTCAATTATGAAGATAACCCTTGGTACGTACCCTAGAACCACGGTAATATAGAATTCCTTGGTTCTGAAATAGGCAAAAGTCCCTTTCTTCTGCTCATCAACCTGGTCCGCAGGTTGGGTGGCGGAGCCTTCCACCTGGGAAGAGCTCTGCACGCCCACTATCGCGGCGTCTTTGGGAGCTGAATGCGTAGACGAAGAGCTCCCACGACCTGCCGTGTGATCATCCAAGCCAGATGCCTGGATGGTGATCTGATCCTTTGATTCAGACATGGTGAAACGTTGCGCTGCAAACTTGGAAAGCGGGGTTGTACGCGAACAGTGCAGATGGCAAACCAGTTGCAGATCGAAGAATAAAGATTGCTAGATAACCAAGGGGAGCTTTTTAAATCAGAGACGAGCGCAAAACTCCCGAAGTCGCTCGTATATTGATGTTACCGTTTGGTGAAGAGTGAGATGAAGAAACTGAAATCTCTAAACCTACATAAAACTTGAAGGCGTCTGGAACCTTTCCTCATTGGGCTATCTTCGATAAGACTCTGCCACGCTGGTACGGACAGCCAATAGGAAGTGGGATGGTGGGGGCGGTGACGGTCTGTGCTGCGGAAATGCCCGTCCGCCTGGTCCTTTACGTCAGCAGCCTGAAGCAAGGCGACGAGTACTTGGCAGGTACTCGAGATTAAGGCTAGTTATCAGTCTGGAGCAAAGTCTCTTTGGAGTAACCCTCTGGTAGCTTATACTCATGTGGAGATCCCTGCGTTGAGTTCAATATGTATGTAGAGAATATTAATAGATTTATAGATTGATAAATGAATCTTAAATTACACGGGATTACACAAGAGGTCAGACAGAGATTTAATATGTGTATATGGCATAGCATGTTGAAGATTTTACTCTGAGAAGATTTTACTCTGTGAATATTCGTTATGGCTTATTGACGCGTTACCGCAACCCCTGAGAGAAGCATGTTCCCCAGCTCTTCTGCCGATCACGGAAGAACAACAGAATGACGAAGATAAAATAGTCTAAATTTTAGCATGCTGCATTCCTGACAATAATAGCACATTTGTGTTTTATGTGCACAAGATACCAAGTTACATAGCTCCAAGTGCAGGCCTAGATCTACGTGTAGTGATGAAGGTAGCAACAATCTTATGTTGTTAGTTAGTTATACCAATTTACATACATCTAGGTAAGTTACCTTAAATAGAGACCCTAAATTTTATGGAAGACCTGGAACTTCCCAGCATCTACCGAATCTCATTTGCAAAGAAGCTTACTCTGCTTTGCCAAACTTTCGGGCTCAAGGGGGAAAAATCCAAGTACCTGCCGAGGCCGTCAGGTGGACCTGTTCCCGATCGTCATCCCCTCCGCAGACTCTTTCATCATCCTTGGGATCTCCACCTCCATTCCCTCTTTCCGTCCCTTCCAACCTTTCGAGAAAGTTACAGATCCTCCGATAACTTTCTTTCCATCTAATTTCTTTTCCCATCGCCCTTCGGCTCTCCTCTCGCGCCGGTGCACTCTTATCGGGCCCGGAGTGACGAGACGCCTCTCCCCATTCCTGCCAGATCATGGCACTGGAAGAACAGTCGTCCGACGTTCGCAAACGAGTGAAAGTCTATGAGTTGAGAGATAATGACTGGTTTGATCGAGGAACCGGTTTCTGCATGGGTCAGACTTTGGGGGTGAGTCGTCGCGCGTTGTGCGCGCACTGGGTATCGTGCGATGTTTCATCGCGCGCCACGATCCCGGGCGCATCACCATCATCATCAGTTACTGATCGCTTTGGTTCAGGAGGAACACCGTATATTTGTTGAATCAGAAGACCAGCCCAATCGCGTCTTGCTCGAAACGCGGATCACCAAGGATGATGGCTATCAAAAACAGCAAGGTACCGATCCCGCCATCTTCATCACACCGATGCACGGTATCTGGTTTTTCTAACGAAATCACGCGACATAGAGACACTGATCGTCTGGACGGAGCAGAATGGCACGGATATGGCGCTCAGTTTCCAAGAGGCTGAAGGTTGTGCGGCCATTTGGTGAGGGACCAACAAAAATCTTTGCGCGCATGAACTAACCCCATCAAAGGGACTTTGTCAATTCTGTCCAGCAACATCTCCTGAGTCTCACGTCAGCTGGTAAGGCTTATCGCATGTTTGGAAGATGGCAGCTCTAATTGTTTTCTAAGATGACGCCTTGTCCGACGACCTCGATAACTACCAGTCCATCATATTACCGGCCCCAGAACTTGGAAACCTACCCGAAATCGAACAGACAGTACGAGCTGCAAGTATGACACAGGGCGGCCGAGATGCGCTATCCAAGTTCATCATTCGCGACGAGTACATCGCCAAATTGGTACCGCTAGTGACAATGGCTGAGGATTTGGAGAGCTTGATTGATCTGCATCGCTTATGCAACATCATGAAATCTCTTATCTTGCTGAATGATAACACCATAATCGAAACCGTCGTCGCTGACCATGTCATCCTTGGAGTGGTCGGAGCTCTAGAATGTATGCTTTACTCAGCTTCACCCTGAACCAAAATTGAATGTGCTGAGACTGACGAAAACAGATGACCCCGAATTCCCGACACACAAGGCAAATCACCGACAATACCTCGCAGACAAATCGCGGTACAAGGAAGTCGTCCCGATCAAGGATCCGCTCATTCGCCGCAAGATTCGGAGTACATGGAGGCTGCAATATTTAAAAGATGTGGTGCTGGCTCGAATTTTGGATGACCCGACCTTTTCGGTGCTCAATTCTCTGATCTTTTTCAATCAGATGGAGATTGTGAACCACATCCAGGCAAACGGTCCATTCTTGCGAGAGCTATTTTCCGTCTTCGACCCCAGAAACTTGGACCAAAGGCGCAAGGATGACGCCGTGCAATTTCTTCACCAGTGCGCTGGCATTGCGAAGAACTTGCAGGCACCTTCGCGAGCCCAACTCTTCGCCAATTTCATTAGCCATGGCCTCTTTGCCGTAATTGCTTTCGCTGTCAAGCACTTGAATCCAGCCATGCGTACAACTGGCATTGATATCTTGGTCGCTCTTTTGGATCACGATCCAGTCATGATGAGAGGTTATATGCTCAAGGCAGTCAACGAAAAAAAGACGCCACTCACAGATACCTTGATTGACTTGCTTCATGTCGAAACCGACCTCGGTGTCAAGAACCAACTTGCCGATGCAATTAAGGTTCTCCTTGATCCACAGATCCCAATGCAGGACCCGCTTGGTCGGGCTGGACCCGATTATTTCAAAGTTCGCACCAACAACCTTCTCTCTGATGCATTTGTCCAGCAACATTTTGATGAGTCCTCAAAGCGGCTTTTCCAACCGCTTAAACAGCTTGCAAATCGCACAGCCCGTGAGCTATCTACTTTGTAGTTCTCTGACCAATCAAATGCTAACATTTCATCTAGTTAATGATTTGACCTTCCAAGAGGTCACCCTCTACTCGCATCTTGTTGATATCCTCACCTTCTTCGTCCGCCAGCATCTTTTCCGCACACGTAACTCCATTCAAAGTGAATCTCTTGCACCGCGCGTCGCACAGCTTTTGCGAGTGCCCCAGAAACACTTGAAACTTGGTGAGTGCATATCTATCTCCACTCCAAAGTCATAGCCTAATGCCGACAATAGTCGCCCTCAAATTCTTCCGTACCTTGATTAGCCTACAAGATACTTTCTACCAAGCTCTCATGACACACAATAACACTTTTGAACTGATTCTTGACATCGTCTATGAAACAATGCCTCGCGACAACCTGCTCAACTCGGCCTGTCTTGAACTTTTCGAGTTCATCAAGCGGGAAAATATCAAACCTTTCATTCTTCATGTGGTTGAAAAATACCGTGAGAAGCTTGAGAACATCATTTACGTTGATACCTTCCAGAGCTTGATAATACGATATGACCAGATGCAAGGATATGGAGCCGAGGGCGACTCAGCACTGTTCAGCCATGATGAACCACCCACTCCGCCGCGAAAAATTCAAATGAATAATCCGCGCTGGCAAGGTGTGAGAGAGTTGGACCCCGCGGAAGAAGATTACTTCAACACGTCTGACGACGAAGATGAGGTAGGTACCTTTTGGATTGAGACAGGTTGGGCAAACGACTGACCAGACAAGATAAAGTGGACACAGGACCGTGTGGCCATTACGGTTGGACCTCCGAACGAATCAACCTCTGCAGTCAAACCATTGGTTGACTACCCAGATGACGATGACGAAGACATCATGGACACCAAACCCGAAGGAGCACAGCAACAGCCAGTGGCCAGTCCAACTGAGAGCTCTACCGAAGTTCCTGCATCAACACTTGCTCAGACCCCGCCTGCACCTGAACGACTTGCAGAAAAGCGTCGTCGCGAGGAAGAAGACGATGACGAGCTGACAAAGCTCAGCGCGGGACCTAAACGCCGAAACTCAACCAGCAGCAACTCTAGTTCCGGATTGCTGAATCGAAAAAAGAACCTCGCGGATAAAAATACTTCACCGGGTGCTTTGAACAGTGTCACAAGCGCCGCACCTAAGAGGATAGCCATCAACATTGGATCAACGGCCAAATCGCCTACTTCAGAGGGCGATACTACTTACACGGGCGTCACGAGCGAGAGTAACGAAAAGGAGAACCGCGACGAAAGTCAAGGCAACGAGGGTGGATGATGATACCTCATAAGCCAGGCGTTTTTTTCTTTCCTGAATCAAGTTTTTTTTTCCTTTCCACAACCTAGATACCAGACACAGTTGCGAGATTTCCCATTATTTCATCTCTTGCTGCTACCTTTGGGCGATATTATTTCTTCTTGTTCTGTTTCTTTTTCATTGAAGATCTCCCCGCCTGTTTTCCTGGCTTTATGAGGTGTTTCCTTGTCTCGTGGCCCGAACTAGTACATGGCGTGGCGTCTCGGTAATGCATTGGATCTGGCCTTGTGGTGTCTATTCTTTCCTTCTTCTCCTCTTTTTTTTTTTTTTTTTTTTCCCTCCTGGCCGGGCTAGATACCGGCCATTGGAAGAGGGGTCCCTGGACACGGGGACGGAGTCGTGAAAACAATATATCCTGCTATTTTCATGGGCCTTTTACGTCTCGTTATCAGTTATAGGACTAAAACTAGCCTTGGTGAGCCTGCAACATATATGCTCTGTTATCTATTTAATTATCTTAGTATTCATCCTGTAGAGTAGCATTGCCTGTTCGTCTTCATGAACAATTTCATCTTTGCTGGTCAAGGGGCTACCATAGCTCTGGCGTTCACTGGACCCACCAACCAAATTAGACCTCATCTCCCTATCAATCCCAAGCAATTTACATCTTGTCAGCTCTCTACACTGGAAAAGTATTGAAATCCACAATTTGTGGGCATAGATACCTTCGATTGTCTGATAGCCACCTAAAAAATCACCAACAAAGTCTCAGACGATCCATCAGCCCCTTAGCCATCTATACGTTTGATGAAATATACGGGCCCTACAGATTCCATAACACACGCCAAACAAAGAATGGATTCAAGGATCGACTCAAATACCTTTCTCAATACCACAGGATCTTCAACAGATCAGAATATCGCAATCTTTTTTGTCTCCGGCAACCCCGGTCTGATCGGCTACTACCATCCATTCCTATCGCTTCTCTCAAAATATCTAGATCAGTCAGATGGAGAGGAATCAGCGAATTTCCCATCATTCCAAATATATGGCTGTTCTCTTGGTGGGTTTGAGATCGGCGAACAACAGCCCTCACACCCACCGAAAAGTGACCTCGACCTCGAAGACCAGATATGCTTTGTCCAAGGAAAGCTCGCTGCCCTAATGGAGGAAAAAGCTATCGGGAAAGGTAGAGTTGACGCCAATTCCAGACAAAAAGTCATTCTGATTGGACACTCCGTGGGCGCATATATTGCCATGGAAATCCTCAGACGGCACCGCGAAGCAAGCCCGGAAAGCGACTTCGATATCATCGGCGGAGCGATGCTTTTCCCGACTGTCAAGGACATCGCGGCTTCACCCTCAGGGCAGAAATTGACGGTACCGCATTTTCCTTCCTAGATGGTCGTTTTGTTGATACTAATTCTACCTTTGGTTGCTATTAGACTTTATTATCGATCATTCCCCGCCTCGCTGTGGTAGTTAGCTTCTTCGCTCGACTGCTTACATTCTTGCTCTCGACATCACTTCTACGATCTGTGGTTCGATTTGTCATGCAAGATCCCCCGGCTCATGCTTTAGAGACTACATGTGCGTTCTTGAAAAGCAAGAGTGGTGTGCGGCAAGCTCTGTACGTGTTGTATTCTTTGCTTTCCTTTGGTGAGGGTTTGTCTAATCACTTGTGCATATGAAATGTAGATATATGGCCGCTGATGAGATGCGCACTATTACCTCCGACAAATGGAGTGATGATGTCTGGGGCGCTGCAATGGCGCGCGAGCCTATTGTCAAGCTGTTCTTCTATTTTGGCCGTAATGACCATTGGGTAGCTGAGCAGACGAGGGATGAGATTGTGGCGATTCGGGGGCAGAAGGGAGGAAAGACGGGCCCGACTATGGTTGTTTGTGAAGAAGGGTTGCCCCATGCCTTTTGCTTGAGTAAGTCATGACTATTTCCAAGGTCCCGAGGTCATGGATTGGGATTAAGTCGCCTTGCTGACTTATATCTTTTACAGAACATAGTGATGTGATGGCTCGAAAGGTTGCAGGGATGATTGAGCAGATTGTGGGCTAAGAAAGATGCCATCTCGTTCAAACCAAGGTATGCATAGAAATAGACAGGGGCCAAAGACGTGAATTTCGCCATTGGTAGATTGTAACGGGTATCTCAAGAGACGCTACGCCATGCCCATTGCCATCCAGATAACGGGGAATCCAAAGCTGCTCAAAGAAATCTCATGAATTCAGACGCCATGTGCAAATGATCAAGGCCCCGAAGTGACCAGAAAAAAACACCCCTCTAATATCCCTGCCCATTGCCTTGTTGAGCCAATCCTGCTCTCCGAAACAGATCTCCTAGCACGTCGGACTGCGGCTGTGGTGGGGGCGGATGAGGCATATGCTGAGGCATATGCTGAGGCATCATGTTTGGATAGTTAGGATGCTGCGGGTACGGTTGGGGTTGCTGTTCGGGACCGAGATGGTGTGCGCGCACACTCCAACCATCGTCTTGAGCACGTTGCTGACCAAACAAATCCTTCAGTGAGATTTGGCGTCCCATCGGAACGCTGGCCTGAATTTCTTCGAGCGGGGCAGCCTGTGTAGAAGCCGCCGCCGCAGCGACGTGCAAGCTGTTTTGGCGCATAGCCTCGAGGCGCTCGCGAGCCAGCTTCATGCTCTGCCCCGCGTGGGTAGCGCACTCGAGGACCATCTGAGCATTTATGGTGCGACTCTCCGCGGTAGAGTTTGGCGGTGGCTCTGAGTAGATCCAAAGACCGTAGATGCGCACATTGTTCGTGCCGGTTTGTGTGTTAGGGATATTCTGTGGGTGCAAGGGGTCGGCGATGCCGTTTTGTCCGGCTTCGCCTTCGACGCTTTCTTCGGCTTTGAGAATCACATAGTCGTCTGTGATTTCGACGTTCTCGCCGTCAGTTAGGGGAAGATCAAAGTTGTTCAACCCACGGCGATTCAACACGAAGGCAGTGTAGCGCTCTTCGCCGAGAGGGCCCTGTGATTCCTGGCAAACAAATAGAGTTCCTTCGACGCCGTTCTTTTCCCATTGTTTTGTAGTTGGGCTGAAGAGGTAGACGACTGCGTAGGGGGCGAGGGAGAGTATGGAGGTCACAGTGGGCTTGTGGCGTTGGATAACGGAGAGGTTAAGCTCCTCGTTGGAGCGGGGCGGGGGTGCAGGTTGTTGCTGCATGTCGGAATAGTATGGAGCGTCAGATTCATAATCAGTGAGTTGGACTGAGTTGTGGTTATTTTGTCTTCGAGGTTTGCGTGAAGCCATGGTTTCTGTGGGGAGTGTGATCTTTGACCGGAGGGAAGGAGCTGGCATATCGTCATTGTCCCAAGCTCCGCCTTCGCGCTTATCCGGCGCTCTACTTTTCTTCCAACTCTCTTCTCTTGACATTTCCTCCTGTGGTATATACGAATAGCTATAATCAGTCCTTCGGTTCTGATTCCTTTGATCTCTGCATTCCACCGCTTCCTCGTGTTCAACGTGATGACGATACCACTCATCTGAACCTTGGTGGGATGACCTCTGCGATGGAATGAATGACTGAGCCATTGTCGCATTATACAACCGATTTTCTCATTCCTTCTTATTTATTCTATGATAAATATCGTCTCTTTTTTCTCTCATTCAGATGAACACCCTTGTTCATCTGTTTTCGCCGGAAGTAAGGACCGCTCAAGCGCACACACTTATACATATCCCGCGCTACATACATACTGCCCTACCAACGCCCTAGCAATAACAAAGCGGGACGAAGGAGCTTCACTATCCGCTGAACTTGATATACTTTCATATAAATCATGAGCCCTCAATCGCAAAAGTCGTCCTCATCCGCGTCGGAGAACAAGGGCCACGAGTCGGAATATGCGGAAGAGATTGCGAACCCAGGACTAGATGTCCTCTCACTTTCACGTGCAGTCAAAGCAAGAAAAGCCGAGTATACGCACCGGAGATCTATCCGAGTCAAAGTCGGCACGTGGAATGTAGCCGCCATCCCCGGCACAGAGAAAGACCTTGGAAGGTGGTTTGCCGAAGGACAAGGCGTGTGCGAGACGTTCTCTGGTCTAAAGGGCGTACCGCAACCAGAAACTCAAGCGCCTGGTACATATGGCGAGCCAAAATCTGCTGGAGACAAAACAGCACCTTTTCATTATAGCCCTGAAGAGATAGACCTCTACGTCTTGGGTTTGCAAGAAATTGTCGATATCTCTTCCCCAGCAGAAGCTCTGCGGCCATATGTCGACCAGGCGCCATCAAAACGATGGAAGGAATCAGTCGAGAGGGCCCTTCCTACAGGATATCATCTTGTTTCCGAAGTCCAGCTGGTCGGCTTGTTACTTCTGATCTATGCGTCGCCCTCCATCGGAGATAGTATCTCTTCGGTTAGTAGTACCTCTGTTGGCACGGGACTGATGGGATATATGGGCAACAAGGGTGCTGTGGTGACGCGCGTTGTATTGGGCGAAACGACCCGTTTAGTCTTTATCAACTCTCACCTGGCAGCAGGATCCGACAAAAACAGCCTGGAGCGACGCAACTGGGACTCTTCTCAAATTGTCCAGCGCGCCAAGTTTGATCCTATCTCGTTTGAAGGTGACTCACCGGAAGAGCCGGGCGAGACAATTGGCGATGAAGATTTCACCTTTTGGTTTGGTGATCTCAACTATCGCCTCGAGGATATCCCTGGGGACGACGTGCGCCAAGTCCTCGCTCGGCACACTACCAATACGTTCGATCAGGAGCGCCTGTCAAAGCTGGCGTCAAGCCATTCTGGGGATTCTGTAGATTCTGCGAGGGACTCTGACGACGAACCACCTTCTCCACCCGTCGAAGAAGAGGAAATTATCCCAGTCACCGACGAAGATATTGACCCTCATAACGACCCTGCGTCTCTTCAAACTACAATTTCATCACTTCTTCCGCATGATCAACTCCGACTTCAACAAAGGAAAGGAGCAGCTTTCCACAAGGGGTGGCGGGAAGGCCACATCTCTTTCTTGCCGACATACAAATACGACGTCGGAACTGTAGCTGTGTTTGATTCCAGCGAGAAGCAACGAGGTCCCAGCTGGTGTGATCGAATTTTGTTTCGCACCCACCATGACAAGTTAAGGCATGAGCGGCTTGACCAGGAAGCCGAGGAGGCCCGGAAGAGGGACGAGGAGATGAAGGCAAGCGGTTTGGACAAAGCCGTTGCCGATGATAATGTCTTGTTTGAATACGACCCTGACACAGACGGTGCACATAGTGAGGAGTACATATCAGACGATGATCAAGCTGGTGATGAGGATGATGCTCCCACAGTTGCGTCGCACGACCCTTCCCATGATCCAATCCGTATAGACCACTATTTGTCACACCAAGGCATCCTTTCATCGGACCACAAGCCTCTAGTTGCCATCTTTACCTTGAGCTATGATGCGGTCAACCCTGAGCTTAAAGCGAAGATTCATCAAGAAGTGGCCCGTGAATTGGACAAAGCCGAGAACGAGTCACGACCGAACCTTACTGTGGTGGTGGACAGACACGGCGATCAAACCAATCCTGAGAAAGATCCTGATACTGTCGATTTCGGCGATGTTGCCTTTGATGTGCCAGTCAGTCGGTCCCTTACAATCGCCAACACGAGTGGCACCGCAGCCACCTTTTCATTTGCAGAGCGGCATAGCGAGGATGATGAGACCATCGCCCAAATCCCTCCGTGGCTCGATATTCACATCTCCAGGTCAGCAGATGCCACCAATGACAATACCCAAACGATGACATCTCCGTCTGGGAGCCATACTTTACTCCCTGGAGAAGTAGCAAATGTCGACATCACGGCTCACATTCGAAGCATCGAACACGTTCGATTACTGAACATCAGAAAAGTCAAACTAGAAGACATTCTGGTTCTTCATGTGGATGGCGGCCGCGACCATTTCATATCTGTCCACGGGCATTGGCTACCCACGTGCTTCGGTTGCAGTATTGACGAATTGACTCGCATGCCAGAAGCGGGTGCTCGCAGTTTGACCGAATCTGATATTCTTCATCCGTCTAGCAAAGACAGTTCCACTGAGATCCGCTTATCAGCACCCCGCGAGCTGTTCCGCCTGACTGAGGCGATCTCCGAGCTTACAGAGCGCGCTGTCGCAGAGTGGAGCATGACAAATGGTGAATCCGAAGAGCATAAAGCTCCATGGACGACAGATCTATCCGGGGGAGCATGGCCCTTCCAACCTGATACATGGACTCTAAAGGATCCACAGCAGCGTGCTACCCTGCAAGCTTCCGTGCACAAAGCCCTCGACACCAACCAGTCTCTCACCTCGGTCTTTCCCCCTGAGGTATCTTCTCTCCATCGGTTGGAGGTCCTCGCTGAAACCCTTCTTACCTTCCTTAATGCCTTGGAAGATGGTATCGTCACTGCGAAAGTATGGCATGACATGGAAGAGGAGATGATCGCGCGCGAGAAATCTAGATCCCCTCCCCGAACTTGGGAAGAAACCCAGGCCTGGGTGCTAGAGCACCTGGCATACTCGCCTGCGCACAGTGTCTCATTTACCTTTGTCACTTTTATGCTCGCCCGCATCGCCAATGAAGTGGCCCCAGTATCTGCGACATCACAGCTTCCGATCTCCAAGCAAGGGAAGCGCAGCGATCCCAACGTACCCGCAGATAAACAGCCTGAATCTGCAACTTCGGATCCATCTCAAGCCCCTGCCCCGGTTTCCGCTAGTACTTTCATCACCAACGCTAGTTTCCGCCGTAAAAATCGCTCCGCTAGCACATCTACTGGCACCAGCCCTGACGCTGCTGCTCAGAATCCTTCGGTAGTTCGCCGACAAAAGGTCGAGACTGCTCTGGCATCTATTTTTGCGCGTGTGCTAATTTCCTCGTCTGCTCCACTGCCGTCTAAGGATAAAGAGCGTCGTGTATGTGAAGAGCGAAGACGATCAATCATTGAACCCTTCTTGAAGATGGTTGGAGTGGATGATCGAGGCCCATCTGGGGGTCGGTCTTGAGGTTTTCCGATGCAGTGAATACCACTTTGTATTGTGGCTAGAAGCTCGGACACATGTTCACCTTTACCCAGCAATGCGTATAGACTTGACTTTTGAGGTTGTTTAATCATTCCATGTCCCATTCTGTGTATTATCCTGTACAAATACCATTATTTCTTGACGTTCATCTCGTGAAGGACAACTAATGATGTATGTTGTAGATTGAGAATCCTAAATTGTAATCGAAGGTAATACTCAAATGCTGCTATAGATAATATGTGATATATCGGATCCCGAGAGTCCTTGTAGCCTACACATGCACGAACGCCATATGCCGGATCCTTCAGAGATTGCCCATTACCAAGAGCTCATAGCCCACTGAAAGATCTTTGGTCATCAATAAATTAAAAAATCCCCATGCATATTCTCATCACATCTTGTCCCCATTCACCGCCACGGACCGCCGTTGCGGCGTGAGCCCACCGCTCTGACGATACACCGCCGAAGACCCAGCGCCTGCAGCCCCAGCCTTCCCCTTCTGACCAGACTTGGACTTCAATCGTGGCTGCGGCGAATCTTTCCTGCCGGCCAGCACACGCTTCACAGCATCCAGACACCCCGATACTGCCCGGCCGGGCAAACTCAGAACCGACAGGGCGATCTGAGCGGGGACAACGATACACGCGCAAGCCCAGTCCAGCAGGATGAGCGCATAGTTCGGACGGCGGGCGGCCGATGCTCGCTGCACGTCCGCAGCTAGAGCGATCGCATCAGCGGTCTGGGCTTCGAGGTGCGCAAAGCGCTGATCGGTCTGCAGGGCGAAGACCGCCGAGCGTTTCTCGTAGCGGCGCACGGCGCGATTCAGAGCCTCGATGTCTGGCTGGATAGACTTGCGGGTTTCGAGAGTGGCCTGCGCCACGAGGACCGAGGTCTCTGAGGGCTGTTCCTTTGGTGATAGAGGACGGCCATCTGGATCTTGGGGCTGGGCGAGACGCGCGCTGGCGGTTTCGGCGACGTGGGCTTCTAGCTCTTCGAGTCGCTTTGTTACCTCTTGGATGGTGGTGGGGTTGACGAATGGTTCTGTTGAGGAGGCTACGATGCGTTGGAGGTGGAGGGTGCGCCTTTGGATTAGTCTTAGGAGGTGCGCGACTGGGCGGACTTCGGAGGCTAGTAGGAAGATGGTTAGGTTGTAATTTGATACTAGGCCCTCTGAGGGTCTGGAGAGGCTGGATCGGATGGTGTGTAGGAACCAGGTTCCGATTACGGGAAAGATGAAGCAAGCGGCGAGGGCGATGCGCTCGTGGGTTTGGAGCTCTGAGCTCGCTGCTGATGTCGCTGTAGATTTCCTCGGTGGTGGTTGGGTGGATGGTGACTCTGCGGCTTCATCTTCATCTGGCTCGAATGGGGTGGGATCGCCGGGTGCTTGGAATCCACTTTCTTCTCGCCGGATAGCCTGGGCCGAACGGTACCAGTCCCTAAATTTATAGTCAGTACTTTTGCGATAGATTTGTATATAATATAGGGGTTATATCTACCAAGGCAACCGGACAGACCAGTTGAGAAATATGGCGGCCAAGGCTAGCAATGTGACATCAGTGACAAATGCACTGCCTTCATGGAAGAAGATGCCTGCGATCGCAGGCAACAAAGCCAGGCCGAGGGGCGCTGATTGCCAATTCGATTCTTCCGATGCGTCATGATCTTTTACTACACGAGGAAGAAACAGGTCATCGGTCGATGAGCGGATTGAATTGCGGGCCTCTGATAGCGAGTCTGAGAGAGTCGAGTTGCGTCGCTGATACCCTTCGAAGGTTGCGGCACGGAGGGGACGTTTATTCAGACGAGTCGAAGATGATTCAGCCATGGTTGTGTTGGCTGGATACTCCGTGCAGTTACAATGCAGAGATCTGTTTCTTTGTTCGAGTAAAGTTGCATCATTGCTTCTTCCAGCCGAGGTTGCGCAGATCGATGATGCAGTGGAACCCAACAGGTTCGCAGGTCCTGACCAACTTTTGTGGTCGGCCTAGAGGGTAGAGTGGAAACTGTAATGATAGACTGTAAACTGTATATTGTATTCGATATTGTTCAAGGGTAAGTATTATTTTCTTCAAAAACTATGCGACCTTGTAGACAACCATGTATAAGGGTCGAGGGATCTCTTCTCACTCACCTCTCCTTCTTTCCTGGACAATCTCAGTCTAGACTCCCCAATATCTATGAATCAAGCTTCAAATTAGAGAAAGCAGAAAAAGCAGAGAATGTGGCGGATCAAATGAATAAGGTCCCGAGGCCAGCCTCTATTGACGGCCAAATGCGGACTGGTCTCTCCTACTATTCGCTCTCTAACAACTCCCCCAAGTTTCTTCATTTCGTGTTTCTTTATTCAAGTTCTTTCATCTTTGTGATTGATGTTATTCAGAATTGTCTAGACTAATTCAATGGATAGGTTTCTGTGTTTGTCGCAAACTATGTCAAGGTCCAGTACTCCGTCCGCGGGCTTTGCCTTCGCAGCCCATACATTCTGCGTCCAAAGTACAAGACCTAGTTCAACGCACTATGTCTTGAGACCTGTGAATCAACCTCCTGATTCTCACTGTCCAGCTTTGAATAAGACACTGCTTCTCAATTAGCCCACCTAGGCTGATATAGATAGTTCATCCAGAGAGAGAATGGTTCCAACCGCCTCTTCTTTCCTTTCCTTGATCTCCTCATTGCCTTGATCTACTCGCATGGGAACTGGTTACAGAACTGCTCTTTTTCTTAATTCTAATCTTTGCTGTCTATTCTCACGCATCCATTATCGACATGGATGACCACAAACGATACCCGCAGGCCGTGGTCCTGCCAGTCCTGTCATTTTTCTCCATTATACTCGCTATTCCGCCATTAGTTTTACATGGGAAGAACCGAAATTTCCCTGCCACCACCTTGATATTCTGGTCTATCATCTTCAACTTGTTCAACATCATCAATGCCTTCATCTGGCCCACAGATGATATGGCCCCACGGTGGGATGGGGCCGGGCTCTGTGATATCGAGGTCAAGCTTATGGCTGCTAGTTATATGGGCATCCCAGGAAGTCTGGTATGCATCTTTCGAAGTCTTGCAGTTGTTCTGGATACAGATCGAGCTACATTGGTACCCAGCAAGGGTCAGCGCTGGCGCAATCGGTTCATGGAAATTCTATTCTGTGTGGCTGTTCCAGTCGTCGCCATGATTACTCAAACTGTCTGGCAAAAGAGCCGGTATATACTGTATGCCATCTCGGGATGTGTGAATGACTACGACGAGAGTTGGGTCAGCTTCATGCTTGCGTGGATCTGGCCGCCTATTATCTGCCTCATTGCCGCATATTATTGCTGTACGTATACCTCTTCCCAATGGGTACGACGTTGAATAGAGCGTTCGACTGACAACGACAGTATTGGTACTCATTCGTGTAAACAAGTACCGCAGTGACTTTGCGGATATCTTGCGTGCCTCCAGCAGTAATCTCAGCAAATCACGGTTTCTACGCCTCTTCTTCCTCGCTCTGTCTATGCTCCTTTGCATTCTTCCCCTGCAGAGTTACGTTCTATACAGCAATATCCAGTACTCACTGCCGTGGCACGAGTATTCCTGGAGCGAACGCCACGGACCATCATGGTACATAATCACCAAACAAGCATCCTACGGCACAGTCATATTCGACCGCTGGATACCCATCGCATCGGGCTTCATGATCTTCATATTCTTCGGCTTCGGCCGCGATGCCACTCGCATGTACCGGACCATCTTCTGGTACATGGGACTGGGCTACTGCTTCCCGAGCATCGAGCCCCCAGCAGACACCTACGTTACTCCGCCCCCTCCACAAGCCTCAACAAGCACAACCCTCGTCGACTCTATCAACTCCCGCGCCAGGTCAATGTTCTCTCGTCCAAAGAATCTCGTCAAACCCTTCGCTACAAAGCGGACCACGTACGATGATCTCGAAAAGAGCACCATCTCCGCTTCGTCGCATTTATCTCGCAGCCAGAGCTCAAGCCACTCGACTGTCAGACATTCCCGCTGGAACAGCCTGCCTTGGTCACTCTTCAATAGACGCCGAGTCCGCGAAGGAACAGACGAAACAGACGGGACCCTGCTGCAAAGCATCTCCGTCCCCTCGCAGACAGTCAGCACTAACGCCTGGGCGAGCCGCCATGACAGTCTGGACCTGTCTCGCGGGCCTATCTCGCCCCAACATCACAAGGAGTTCATTCACGTCCGGCAAGTCATCAGCCAGCAGAGTGAGATCCAAGTACAGATCTAGTGAGGCTGGTATTTCCTTTGTGACTTGTCATCCGGGCTCGCAGCAATAATCTGTTACAACGTTCTCAGCATGCCTGACTTATGGCCACTTTGCGTACCTTGAAATAGATTTTACTACCTCCCATAATATCAAAATATCTTGTAATTCGCGGGGTTAGTCGTGGCTTTAGTAAAAAATGAATTCCTAATTTATCTAAATTTGTTTCGATTTAGATGGGTTTGATATATCTTTCGTGTAGGCTATAATCGCGGAAATCGATATCTCGTGCTTCCCTTGCAATAGAAATGAGCGCCATCCTTCATCGATTCCTCACGCGTACACCCAAGAGAGTTATGCTATCTCTATATCAAAATCATAGACCATACTCCCCTCTTGACTATACAAATCCAAGTTCCGGGGAAAGCAAATTCAAGACCTAGCAAAGAAAAGTACGCACTACAGCACACGCCACAAGAACAGGATATATCCACTACAAAACGAAGTGAATTCAGGGTATACTCGTACAATATAATCACACTCTCACACTCTGCACATGATTCGATCGACCGTGCCAGGTCTAAAATAAACTGGCAACGAACTAAGATTGACATAGAGCCCTAGCCGAGCCATTAAGAGCAATTTTCTTTAGTGGGACTCGCCAGAGTGGTTCTCGGGCCGCTTAAGGACCTCGAGGGTACCTAGAAAAGGGTCAGTTTGTGCCTTTTTTTTTCCTTCTTCTTTTTGTCTCCTAAAGAAATCGCGGGATGGACATACGCTGCACAACATTCAGCGAGGACCGGGGCTGGCCCTCTGCGTCTTCCCAGGTGTTCATTCTGGCGTCACCTTCAAGGTACACGAGGGTTCTGTAGGAGGGAGGTAGGTTAGCTCAACAGTGCCAAGTTTCAGGTGCTGGCTTTGATTCAACTGGGTAGGATCTGAAGAAAGTGAGACATCATCCGGAGATCAGTCGCTTCATTGCCAGATGCATGCGCCACGCAGGATTCTACACGCAGAGGCTGCATAGGCACGAAGTGCAAAACTCAAGCTCAAACTCAAGCTCAAGCTTTCCGTCCATATACAGCAACCACGCGTAGAGGTGCGCGCATACGAATAAGGACAGATAACAACATGACTCAAGAGATAAGACACAATGCAACAATGCCCCCATAATCCATCATCCCAGACGAACCAATAAACCCGAATATCAAGACCAGCACTTACCCCTTCTGCAAACCAAGGATGTAATCGCGCTGGGGGCCCTCGGCCACGAAGTTTGTGATGCGGAACCAGCTTGTCTGGCGGTTATCCTTGGGGCCGTATGAGGTAGCGATGTTATACTTGACGATCTCCTGGCCGGAGGAGGTGGCATGGAGCTCGGGCTCGCCGCCGAGACGGCCGGTGAGGGTCAGACGGGCGATGGAGTGGGCAGGCGAGGAGCTGAAGGCGCGGGCGGTCTGGGCAGCGTTGGCCATGCGCAGGCCTGGGCGCAGAGAAGAAAGGAAGGCAGACATGTTGAGAAAGAGAATCGGTGGATTATAGAGTAACGGTTCGAGGATCAATTGGGATTTGTTATGATTCGAGTGGACATGATGGGGTCCGTGTCGATCCCGCCACGTGACTACAACAGCTCCAGCCTTGGAGCTGGAGGCCCCTACCGCTTTCGGATGTGATATGGTCCCATACAACTATGCCCCTAGTACAACGTAGGGTATTTAATATATGTAGGGATTTTGGTTGTAATTGAGATCTCCTTTACTGGTGATTGAAAATGGAAATGGCCTGGATGATATATGTTTTTTTTTTTGGGTAAAACTCAGAAGCTCATGCTAGAGCTATAGCCCTACCCCGGACTCCCCCTTTATGCAGCATCATATTATTTACCGGATTCCATATACCTGTTTTTTTTTTAGGTTGCGAACCCAACGCATCAAGTCCCGAGTCATAAATAAGCAAGGCCAGGCCCGAAATAAAAGAAAAGCAAATAAGAAAAGCAAATAATCGGACACAAACGTCAAGCCGAACGGACTCTATCGAAATCTCTTGTTGGACACGGATAAAAGTGTCAACATCCAGGAACACGCCAACCAGCAAGGAAAAGAACAGGAAGATACTACGACACGACAGCCTGATCACGTCACAATCCATCACATCCGACGATCCCGGCAGTGAATGCCAACTGTACAATTGTACGAAGTACACGATGTGCACACACACCAAACTGGAAATGGGAACCGATAGGCAGATCGGCCAGGGGGAGGGGCGGGCAGATCCCAGTGGAGAAGAGCATATGTTGCAAGAGCCACCGCTGATTGATTGAGCCAAGCCGAGCTTTTATTAAGATAGCTGTGGTCTCAGATGCAGCGGCTCCTTACCTCTTAAGAAAAGTCAATTAGCGGCCCAACCACGTCGCTGCAGGAGGGGCGTTTGCGAAGCGTCAACAATGGCTAACACGGCTTGGACCTGCAGATGACTGCATGACAATAGCGAGGGATTAGCTCAAGCCAAATAGATTGAAGTCGGACGATAATTTTCAAATACGGAGTAGCACATTCGATACATCCGCTGGGATAGCCCCCGGCGCCACCCGTGAAAACACCGAATCTGTCTCTTCTTTCGCGTTCACCGTGCACTGATTTCAAATGTAAATGACGGTGAACTGAATAGCTCCAGTTGACGATCTGACAGCTCAGAGAACCTGTAGGATCTGCAATGCGTTGTTCGCAATACCCACGAAGCCCTAACTAATTGACCAATTTGGACGGGCATCGGTAAACCGGAGCGCAAATAGCACCACCTCTGTTGAAGAGCAATATTCGCCGAACCATAGAACCAAAAACAATATTTCATTTAACTACTCCACAATACTCTGTATGGAGACCTGGGAATCTTCTCTCTTTGGCTTCTGTAAAAGCGACTAGTCCAAGTTGATCCTTGCTAGATCGGCAATTTACTCGATCGGTGGGGCCAAGTAGATAGCTCGCGCACTGCAACTCGCGTGGCTGATGAACAATTCCCAATTAGCTTTCCTTGTTGGATTCCCTGTCTGTACCAATAAAACTCAAATCCGGATTAAAATGAGCTTTTCCTCTTGCGTGTCGCTCGTGTGGCCCGCCATTTCGTTTATATGTAGGGAGGTCTAGGGCTATAGTGTCTCCGTTTGCTTTCTTTTTTTTTTTATTACGCTGGAAACGGTCATCCTATAATGCGTCCCTGACGCCAATTAATGATCTTTGCTATTTTAAATTTAATTATTAATATTCGCCTGCCTCTCGGGGTTCCTATTGATCTCACGCGCAACCGTGTGATTACCATCGTGTACGGGATATGTGAAGACGCGGTCTTACAATAGCCACGAACATTGCTCTACGGAGAGCAGACCAAGTACACATCTTGTCGGTAAAGAGACCAAGATGCGGTGGTCATCATTATTTACTTTGGTTTTGTCCCTGTTTCTTTTAGCAGGGACATTGGCCGCGCCAGTTCCAGACCCGGGAAGACGCGATGTCGAAGTCGCCAACCTCAAGGCCAGACAGGAAACGGGTCCTACGATCACAGGAAACACAGCTAGCGAGGTCTCAACGACGGCAACTCGAAAGGATGAGTCGAAAACGGTAGCGGATGCGTCAACGGCAGCCGAAGCTACAACAACAGGCACCAATACCTCGAGCACTGTTTCAACCACCGCATCAACGAATGATACGATGAGTGCTACGACAACTACTACTGGAGCTGCGGCCACGGCAACAGTACCGTCGCTAGACGGGGCAACGGCATCTTCTCAGCAAGAGGCAGCAGACTCGACGAGGCCAACATATTCGGGTGGTCTGCCAATCAAACCGACAATCACCCCGGCATGGGGAGTGGGTGGATTTATACTTATGGCTCTAGGAGCTGTTCTGGCCTTCATTGGAGTCCGGAAACAATGGTAAACAAGATTTGAGTTCTTTGGTGACGATGGCATTTACTGACATGACCAGGGTCCAAATCTTCCTCTCAACAGGATTCCTTAGTGCGTTAGGAGTTACCGTAAGTCTTGCACTTGAGAAGTGGCACAGGAAGAAGATATTAATCAACATAATAGGTCCTGATTATTTATGTCATGAGCCCTCCGGTCAGTAACGCCGTGCAGGGCGGCTATCTAGTAGCGGCTTTCTTCACCGGCGCCGTCTTTGGCGGCATATCTCTCGTCTTCAGAGAAATATGTGAAGGTCTGGGCTGTCTTCTGGGCGGGTTCTGCCTGAGCATGTGGTTCCTCGCCTTGAAGTCTGGTGGCCTCTTGACTGAAAGCGGCCCCAAAGCGGGCATGATCATTGCATTCACCGTGGCATTCTACTCTCTATCCTTCAGCCACTACACAAGGCCATATGGGTTGATTGGATGCACATCATTTTCTGGCGCGACTGCTTTGGTCCTCGGTATTGATTGTTATAGCAGAGCAGGACTCAAGGAGTTCTGGCTCTATATCTGGGGTAAGCTATAGGGTTCCCTGAGATTGTTGATGTTTCATTACTAATGAGCCTAGGATTGAACAACCAGTTCTTTCCGCTTGGAACGGATACCTACCCCGTAACGCGCGGTATCCGTGTTGAGCTTGCGGCGACCATAATAGTTGCTGTCTTGGGCGTGATCTCCCAGGTCAGACTCTGGAAAGTTATCAAGGAACGCCGGGCGAAGGAGGAAAATTCGCGCCAGGAGCACAGCAGAAAGATTGAAGAGGAAGATGCTGAGGCCGGTCGACGCCTCGAGGAAAAAAATATACAAGAGCGTGCCGAATGGGAGCTTATATATGGCAACGGTAAAGCGGTCTCGGTCTCGGTCTCGGAGACTGCGGTCGGAGATTCGCGACGGGGCTCGGATGGGTTTGAGTCCTCTGATAACGACAAGGAGGGTGTGATCGAGCTTAAGGAAATGCCGAGTCCTGATACCTCCGGCAATGCCTCTGACAGCGAAAAGAGAGCCCAGGGCGAGAGTGATGCTCGAGAACTCGAGGCTGTGCCGGAGGAGGAACCATCCCAGCATGATCAGCCACGGGAAGGAGAACCAATCGAGGAACAGGATCCCCAACAGGAGGGTCAGTCTGTCGAGAAGACGCCAAGACCTACAACGCCTGTTGCCACTCATGTTCTTGGGGAGGGGAATGATGACTCGTCTGAGAATGGTGCTGATATCGGGTCGGAGGTTGGAACGCCACGTTCGAAACGCCTCTCTGGCAGGGAGATCTTGAACCGCCTCTCCTGGCGGAACAGCAACGGTGTGGTGCTTTCTTCGCAGTCCCAAGAAGCACTGGTGGCTCATGAAGATGCCAATTCGTCTGTATTGGGCGTTGTAGATGATCTTCATGAGATGAGTGTCGGCTGTCCGAGTGTTATCTCGGATGCAGATGCTCGCGATCAAGTTAAGGAAACGAAGCAAGAGATAAGCACTGCTGAGCTAGCTCCACAGCAGGACTCCGCAGATATGGAAACGAAGTCAGATGTTGGTTCTCAAGTTGTTCGAGACTCTGGACCCTGTCTCGATACTACCGCAGCCCAACAAGATGTTGACAGAGTGGTCGCTCAAGAAAAGTCTGCCATCCAGACTGTTCCGCAGGCGTCTCCTGTTCAAAGTGCTGCTCTTGCTGATAGTTCTGTGGAAAAGCCTGCCAGCTCCGAAGTGACAGAGCAGCCCAAATCGCTGGAACCCTCCACTATCGATGTTCAAGTTGAAGTTGCAGATGCGTCCACAAAGGCGGAGGAAGTCAGCCTCGAAGAACGGTCAAAGCCATCGTCTATGAACGATGAGAAGGTTCAGATGGAAAGAGAACTCAAAGAAGACCGAGATGCTTCTTCTAAGACCATTAAGGCCGAGTCTGTCACTGGGCCGAAGGTTGAGGCTATGCCTGAGCCTAAGGAGGAATCAAACTCGGAACCCAAGGTTGAAATCAAGGTTCAGCCAAAGCCTGAACCAAAGGTTAATGTGCTCAAGAGACTGGATGCCTCAACTGTTCAATGCATCCCCGAACAAACATCACGAGTGATCCATTCGTATCGCACGAACGAATGGGCCAAACACCTCGCAGATGCTGACACTCCCGAGATGGAGCCGATTGTGTTCGAACCTGAGCCCGAAAAAGAGGTCTCCAATGAAGCTCACGAGGCTGCAGCATTTGTAGACGTAGACGGTCTTCTCCAAACGCCTCTGACTGCACAACCACCGCCAATCGTGAACAGACCCGAAATCTATGAAGTGAATAATCAACCATCTGCGCACGTATCATCGGATGCTCCGCCAGATCTCCCTCGTTCAAAGACACGGACCACTCCGCACGGCCTCACCAACGCAAAGCCAACGTCCATGTCCCGCAATAACTCGACAGGTTCAGTCAATGCGCTAAGATCATCTTCCGGTCCACTTCCTCTAGTTCAGCAACCGGGATTGATGTCAGCACGCAACGTATCGACCCCCTTGTTGACAATTACTACACCCAACGAAGCCAAAGAAACAGAGCCATCACCTCGCTGGAACGGACCACCTCCCCTCCTGGCAGTTCGTGAGAACATGGTTCGAAACCGCATGTCTTCAACATCCAATCGCTTTGATCCCTGGGCCTCACGCAATATATCCCGCCAGTCTTTACCGGAAATTTCCCAGCTTATATCTCCTATATCACCACCGCTCTCCGTCCCCGAAGAAAAGGACGAAGAATACGAACAAGCCCAACTCAAGGATGACGACGACATCCCACTCTCCAAGCGCCGCGCCCTCCTGCAGCGCCAGACAATGAAGGCATCACCCGCAGCAAGCCTTCACAGTTTCGAAGCCGCCCCGTCTCCTGTTCATCCTCCGCCAGCCCCCGCCGGCGAGATCAGCCGGTCTGCCTCAAGAATGGCCGCATGGCGACAGTCGGTGCGCGAGGAAATCTCCCCAAAGTGGGATCCACTCACACTCCAGTCGCCGCCCCTGAGCCCTGCTAGCCCCGACCGGCCTCGCAATACATGGGGTTCTGTGCAACAGATGCGCGAGGCATCGTCTACGCAGCTGGGCAACGCGATTGCGGAAGGCATGCAGCGTGGTAGCATGACGGATCTTCACCGTCAGGCGATGCGGCGGATGCAAGCTTCGGCAAATCGACAGCTGTGAGCATCAGTCATGGATTGGTCATTCACTTGTCATTCACTTCACTCGATACCCTTTTATTTTGTCTCTACTAGGCATTGTTATTACACGCCATGGCGAATGTTTTTTCCGAACGATCTTATGAAGCAATTATTGCACCGATGTCTATAATCCATATTTGATAATGTATATTGCAGATCATTCTAGCGTGTGCCTTATTTATAGACGGGCCTTGGAAGCCGGGGCTATGCTCGAGTAACACGGCTGAGCTGAGTCCAGCCGAAAATATGGACTGGACTGAAATGAGAATGGAAGCAGTTCAATCAGAGTTTCTCCGTCCATTGCCACTACAGTCATATCCTGCAATGTATCAATTAGCGTTTGCAGTAGTCTGCATAGTACCCAATAAAGACCGAAGATGAAACAAGGGACGGTGGATTAATCACAGTGAAACTGGGGCAAACGACTCGCATATTATTGAATTATTGGGCATCCCTTCGAGTCTATGACAACCTACTTGGGCATAAGAAGTAGACTGTGCCCGATAGACGTCCAGTGTCCAATGTCCAGTGTTTGGATATCAATTCCTCCAGCCATCGTGAAATTTGTATACGCCAAGCAAGCTTCTCTATAAGGATTTCGCCTCAAAATTGAGCTCCGAGACAATTCGTCATCTTTCCCTTGAATTTATCAATTGGTTTCTAATTTCTAATTATCTCTTCATAAACACACTCGTTATAATATTTGTTGCTGCATGTCCTCCACCCAGGGCTTTTTTTCCTTGGCCGATTTCCATCTCCGACCTCGTCTTCCCCTCTCCTTTCTCCCCTCAAAACGGCGTCGTTCAAAGTCCACAGACCTCTATCGAGGGAGGAAGAAGCAAACTGTTACCCTACACGCGGCCAGTATTCCTTGACACGGCCGTCCGCCAATCGCGCTCCCGTGGAGCCAACTCCGCCATTCGTTCGCGCGCAGCGACGACAGTGCGTCCCAATCTCAGGCCCGCCGTCGCTCCTCCGCCCTCCAGCAGTCCGACTCGCAAACCCAGTCAATCACGTCCCACGAATCACTCCAATCACCGTACGCCCACAACAATCCGACGAAAGTCTTCCGCTCACCTTCGGCCACTCGCGCGACGCCCACCCACTCCTTAGCGTCCCCGAACGACGTCGCAGTCGCCTAACCCCGTCCCCGAGCAGTCTCCTCGTCGAGCGCAGTCACGGGGAGACAGAAAGCGGGCGGACGAGCATTGCCTTACCCCGAAGACAACGCCGCAGCGAACAATTCTCGCCGACAGAAATGGCCGCCGCGTTTGCGGGCAGCGCTGCACGGGAAACCGAGAACCTGCGCCCTCCCGAGGCCGTACACCTTTCCGAAGATGGTACTCGACAAAATGACCGCCCCCGCCACGCCCAATCGCAGACTTCTCTTCGCTCCCAGTCACAGGTTGCATCTGTCCCGTCGCACACGGGCCAGGCCCCGGTCGACATCGCCGAGGAGCTCGCTTGGGGTCCCGCTCACCCCTGCTTTCCCCATGTCAACCCGCATGTACCTATCGGCTCGCGGGAATACATGACTACGCGTGTGATTCGCATTCGGCGAGACTGGATGATCAAGGGTGATTTGGCGCCCACGTTTTCCAATCTTTACCCCGAGATCCTTGATCCGTTGTTATCGGAGCAGGAGTTCCGGCGGGTGATCTCGACCGTGAATGATGGGGTCATCAAGGCGTTTGATCCGTTCAGTTTCCGAAATTGGTTCGATGGCGCCATGGGGTTGCTGACAGGCTGGGTGTGGGATGATCTCAATGCTCCTGCGGCAAAGAGCCAGCTTCAGCGGGTCGAGACTTGGCTGGAGAATTGGAATCGCGAGGTCGGCGCTAAGGATGGTGTCCATATATGGAGCTTGAGGCGAACTGCATATATGTCGCTCGATATCCAGATTCCGGACCCCAAGGTTGGTCTTGTACCCAGCGAGGCACCTTCTGCCCCTAACACTCGGCCAAGCACTGGAATTGGTGCTGGAGGTTGATGGGTTTCCCATCCTGGCGCGCGCCATTTTTCTTTCTTTCGTTTATCTTTTTTTTTCTTGACTGTACATGTTTGTAATTTGTTCCCTTTTACTGGGAACCCTCTGCATGATATCCATCCCCTGACAGTTTGCTTCCCTTTCTCATACCCTTCGTTGTCTCTATTTTGAGCTGGAGGCTTTCATTTTAATTTTGTTGTTATTTGATACTTTTCTTTCTCCTATTTCTTCTGTCATCTTTTGCCTACATATCCCTGTCGACTTCCCTACGGGCTACTTTACCCTGATTTTCTTATTCTCCTCCTCACCTGGCCTCTGTCTCTATCTGGCCACCACACTGCATCCTCTGGTCTTTAGATTTGCAGCGTTCAAAAAACAATCACATTGCGGATTTGCTTTCTCTCCGCTACAATTATTACACCAGGCCTCGCTTGAATTGAAGTAGGATAGCTCATGATGACAGCCATACGGGGTAGATTGTTGAGCACTCATGCAAGTCAGTGTGATAGCTTTGCCCAGCAAAACCCACTACGAATTTCAAGAATCTCCCAGTTGCGTTGAACATCTGTCTTACTAATGATCATCTGGTCACCCTGGAGCCTGGACCGGATCTCGACTCCAAGGAGATTCTTCAGCTCAGACACCGTTTCGAACCGAAATAACGGGCAGAAGAGAACCGGTTCATCGAGCGAGGTGATTAGACTACCCCTCTCTATAGCAGAGGAGCCAAGGTATATAATCACATAGATATTTAAGCAAGCGGCTTCTGCCGTACTAGTATTACCGCAGCGGCTTTATATGAGAAGTAGGGAAGCATCCCGATCAAGATTCCTAGAAGCAACGGATACTATTACTCTTTGTTCGACTATTAGCAAACCAGGAGTTATCATCAAAGGTAGCCCATCTTTACCTATGAATGCATAGAATAAACGCTCCAAACCAAACACCTCCTTTTTATACTCCGTCCCCCAGGCGGTGTCGATCCACCACCCCACCCCTGTTTCCGCAGCTCTCCAGCTCCAACTCCTCGGAGCCAGCAATTCGTCTCACCAACCCAACATGTTATCGGGGATCCTCATATTCAATCAGAAGGGCGAGAACCTAATTTTTCGCGCCTTTCGCAGCGACTGCCGTCCGCGCCTAGCTGACATCTTCCGCATTCAAGTTATCTCCAACCCGCAGGTGCGCTCGCCGATCCTGACTCTGGGTTCGACGACTTTCAGCCATGTCAAGCACGAGAACATCTACTTGGTAGCGGTGACCAAGAGCAATGCCAATGCTGCGCTAGTATTCGAGTTCCTTTACCGGCTGGTCATGCTGGGGAAAAGCTACTTCGGGAAATTCGATGAGGAGGCCGTGAAGAACAATTTCGTCCTGATTTACGAACTGCTCGATGGTAAGACAATGTACCTCAATGGCCTCGAAATGAGACCTAACGATCATCTCCCATAGAAATCCTCGACTTCGGATACCCACAGAACACCGAGACAGACACCCTCAAAATGTACATCACAACCGAAGGCGTTAAATCCGCCATCGCCAACTCCCCAACAGACTCCTCCCGAATTACCCAACAAGCAACCGGCGCCCTCTCCTGGCGCCGCTCCGATATCAAATACCGCAAGAACGAAGCCTTCGTCGACGTAATAGAAGACGTCAACCTCCTAATGTCCGCAACAGGCACCGTGCTTCGCGCCGACGTCAACGGCCAGATCGTCATGCGCGCCTACCTGACCGGCACCCCCGAATGCAAGTTCGGCCTTAACGACCGCCTCCTCCTAGACACAGGCGAGACCTCCAATAACATGAACGGGCGCGGAGGCGGCAGCGGACTCGGAACAGCGAAGGCGACGCGCGCCGCGGCCGGCTCCGTCACGCTCGAGGACTGCCAGTTCCATCAGTGCGTGAAGCTGGGACGGTTTGACGCGGACCGGATTATCTCGTTTGTGCCGCCGGACGGCGAGTTCGAGCTGATGCGCTACCGCGCGACGGAGAATGTCAACCTGCCCTTCAAGGTGCATCCGATTGTGCGGGAGATCGGCACGACAAAGGTCGAGTATAGCGTTGCTATCAAGGCGAATTACAGTTCGAAGCTTTTCGCTACGAATGTCGTTATCCGGATCCCGACGCCGCTTAACACTGCCAAGACGACTGAGCGGACGAGCCAGGGCCGAGCGAAGTATGAGCCCGAGCAGAACAATATTGTGTGGAAGATTGCGCGCTTTTCGGGACAGTCGGAGTATGTGCTCAATGCTGAGGCGACGCTTACTTCTATGACGCATCAGAAGGCTTGGAGTCGTCCGCCGCTCAGTCTTTCGTTCAGTTTGCTCATGTTTACCTCTTCTGGTTTGCTGGTGCGCTATTTGAAGGTCTTTGAGAAGAGTAACTATAGCTCTGTTAAGTGGGTGCGATATATGACTCGTGCAGGAAGCTATGAGATTCGGTATGTGTATATCTTTTCCCCCGTCAGTCATGATTCATGCCATTGACCCGATTGCTACAATTAGGTTCTGATCATTCTCGATCTTGAGGTGAGCTTGGTTCACGTTCGAGAACACTCCGACTAGCATTGTTGATATCAATGGACTCAAGTGTCCGGGTTTATCTTGTCATTTTTACTTTGCGCAGCACAATTGGTGTCTGGCGTTGAATGGAGCCATATACACAGTGGGTTTTGTATAAAGCGTCCAATTAGTCCATTTTACTATCCCTTGGAGATGTGGTTTTGGGGTATTTTTGAGTTACTTTGATTGTATGCCCCTTCGCAAAGTCGAGGTCCATGTCACAATTTGTAGGGAGCAACCCTCCGTTTCTTTGCAGAGCTGCACAGTCTCAAAGGTACATGTACATGATTCATGGGGTCGAGTAAAAGCCCCGTCTCTGCTACGTGAGTAGCAACTAATATCAAGGGAGTCTGAGTCAAAATCCCATATGGAATTAATGCATGCTTTGATAGTCTGGTTAGAAGAACTCGAAGAGAAGAGAAAAGCTATACCAAACACACACGGAGACAGCTGAGAATGACGAGCTAGAGATACAGGTGGCTACCGAATCGGCGGGATTGAAGCCTAGACGTCCCGCTTGACCTCGTTGAAGATTCCCATTACGGCGATCAACCGTATGATGCGCGCGCTATACATGCATGTATAGAATACCAGTTCCTTTTGTCCGCAATCAATTGACTCATTTTGCTCACTCAATCTCATCGGTCTCAATACACAGCTGTGTCATTTATATTCGAGAAGAGAATTGGCATTGCTCGTCTCAGCTAGCATAGTAACAATGGCGAGCGAGGAATTAGTTCAGAAGACTTCCTTTTCGGGCCTCAATTTCAGAGGCCAATGACTGATGTGTACATGTATGGATATTTTAATGAAATGTTTTACAGCCTAATGCTAATCGTGGGATCTTTCAGATTGGCAATCTTGATACTGCTCTTTGCTCTTTGAAATTGGTAAATGGTCCTCCCGGTTAAGCCATCAGACGAGACTATAGATCGTGAAGTCTGATATGCGTAGATCCTCATAGATTCTTTTGGGTCAAAGTATTAGACTTGTTCAATAGAAAGAGTGAAAGACTACATCTACAACATTACCAAGGTACCTGGGAAGTACTGCAATCTTGTTCAAGCGGAAACTTCCGATGCCCCGCTGCGGGCTGGACGGGCCGGGAGATTGTGGAGACGGAGAAAGGGGGGAGAACAAGGGAAAGGAAAGGTATGTATGGAGTACTGCGTATATATTTCCGGATATGTTTTCAATTGATTTACTACAAACTGCTCGTAATGGTATAGTTCTCTATAAAGGCATATACAGAGTGACATCTCTCTCCACTGAACACAGATCCTACGTAGTTCCTCCATTCATGGGATCTCCGCACCTCCCCTAGAAATACGCCACCAGTCCAACGGCAGCCACCGCCGACGAGCCAATAACAGTCCACGCGATTTTAATAATCTGAGCTCGGGTATTCAGCGTGCGCGCAGTCGCAGCGGCAAGGTACCGAACGCCATTAAAGAGATGAAAGGTAAAAGGCCATGCGACACAGAATTTAAGAGCGACCTTAGCAGCCACCGGCAACGCGCCGAAAGCCGCGACGAGCGTCGCCGAGGACATTTCCCAGCCGAGCATGGGGGCCAGCAAGTAGGATGTTCCGAAGAGATATAGGCCGCCGGCGAGGAGGAGTCCTGTGTTTCGCTCCATGGCGGAGCTGACCGAGTGTACCTGCCATTTATAGATGGCTAGATGGGGCGCCACGGGTCGGCGGAGACGTTGGCGAGCGAGTTCTTGCTGGGCGAACTCGGGGGTGTTCACCTTTAAGGGTGTTGTTGTGGGTTTTGTGGTTTGCATACTAGAAGAGAATTGGGTTGGTCAATTTACTTGATTCCCGAGGGAGACAGAAATCGATTTGAACATGGATTCTTGTGGCTTGGATTCGTACCGGATTTGTTGCCATGCTAGGGCTGTGACGGGGGCGGTTATAGACGGGGATGATGCTGCTGCACGGCGCAGACCGAACATTGAGGTTGCTGTAGACGATCTGCTTGTTAGATGATATTGTATAGAAGAAATGATCTCCTGACTGAGCGGATGATATAGCGGAAGAGATACCTTTCTGTGTCAACATCACATTTTTTGGAATGCAAGCTGCCATTTTGGATGTAGTATGGGTTCTTCGCACGGAGTCAAGAGAGAGTGTGTGTTTTGTAGGGAAAGGGAAGGGAAAGAACAGGAATAGGACAGTGGGTGAGGCAATGCAAAGATTGCAGGGATGTCCTCGTGGGCTCGGCCCCCTGGTCGGCTATAACACTTTGTCCAATGGAAACCTCACATTACGATCTCTATATACAGATCAAAGATCCCTCCAAAGAATATGATGCATAAGAGAATAGATATAAAGAGAGAGAAAAAAGCGTCTGATCTTCCCAATATCTGGAGTTTAGCTTATGGTATAACACATATTTCCCAGGCTCTGAACCCTCTCCTCCATATCCTTGTATTTCACAGAACCATGGACTCAAGGGTAGACCCAAGAAAAGCGAATCTAGTGTGATTGGAAATCAGGTCAAGTCCTATGGTTTGTGTAGACTTAGGCGTTGTATGTAGGCTATATGATCTACATAAAGCCGACACAAACCATCGGGGGCCATCGGCGTCAGCGTCGGCCTACCGAAGCCAACACCGAGTCTCTGTTGGGCGTAGCGTTGAATGTACAGAGTAGTGGAAGTCTAGACCGAGTACTCTAAACTCCGTATTCTGATTCGTCAATCCAGATACCATACCAAAGAACTTCAGATCGTACATTACTCTGTACTCACAAACACCATCTTCCCCACGACCAATCAAGCCATCACTCATTATACATCTACAATGCAAGAGGTTCTACTTATCCTGAACTCACTCGCCTCATTTTCTTCCGCAACAGCGGCAATAGTCTCCACCGCAAAGCCTTCATCTCTATCTGGCTCACCTCACGTCACCAATGGCGAGCGCTTCTACCAGCGCATGTATGCTGTGCGCGCTATACCATTGGAAGTACTTGCTGGGATTCTTCCATTCTATCTGGGCGGTCCAGCGGTAGCTTCTGTGGTTGCTGCTGCTGCGTTTGTTCAAGCAGGGGATGTGGTGATTGGTATTGGCAGGAAGGACGTAGGGATGGTTTTGGGTGCTTCGTTTGCGACGGCGGTCCATGTTTTATGTTCATTTTCTATTTCCTAAGGCAGATTCATGGGTTTGATCTTTTGGAAATGTGATTATAGAGGTATTGGACAATGGAATAATGTAAACTACTTGAATCACAGATGGAGGTGCCCTAGCTGGTTCTTGGGTAATTCCACCAATTTACAAAATTATTTCTATATGACATACATAGAATAATCACATCTAGAACATTGTGTGCGGTTGTATGAATGATTTTCTCTTACTCCCACGGGCTTTGGCGACAGCACGCCGGGACTTTATATAGCCTCTCATTCCTGTAGCCAATAGAGGTTATTCATACGCTTGATTCTTTATTTGGTCATTGGGACATCAGCTGCATCCGATGGAGAAAAGGAATTTTTATATGGAGTATTCCAGAGGCAATGACATCTGGCCCAAGGAGATCTGCATCTTATTCACTTTTATTGTCCTGAGCCCTCAAGATGTATATATATGTATTCCTTTCTATTTTGCAGATCAATCGGTCGTAATAGTACGCAGGCAAGTTATCAACAGCCTGCTATAGGTTACTATCGATTCTTAAGCCAGAGGACACGAGAATGCACAGGCGGTATATGAGCAAGCCCAGGAAGGATGGATTTTGGACAGAGAAAAGCTAAACAAAGGATATTAACATAGCCCGACCGAAGACGGAACTCGAGTCACAGAAACAAAAATGAACAGTCTCAAAAATACAAGAAGCGATGATAATACAGGGGTTGTCTTTTGGCAAAAAAAATCAAGGCCAGTCAGGCCAATAAGGTCAGTCACAAGTGATGTACAAAGATCATATAATACATTAATGAAACACAGCGAGACCGCAACAGGTAATATTTAACGCTGACGCGGGCGCAAGCCGACACGACCCTCGCCGATAAGGGACTGCCACCTGGGCCCGACGTGGCCGCGGCCCATTTGGTGCGCGCACTCATTCCATTCTGCTTGGGAGAGGCGGAACTTCTCGAGAACCAGCTCGATGAGTTTTTGATCTTCTTGAGGTGTCCAGCTGTCTTGTGGAGCTGAAGAGGGAGCGTACTCCTCTGTTACCTCGATAGAAGGCAAAGGAGCATCTGGGTCGATGGAGGGACCGTAGTCCATCCGGCGGCGAGGAGGAGAAGGAGGAGATTGGGTGACAGGCGGAGAATGTAGAGAGTAGAAGTCTGTGGAGGAAATGCCGAGAGGCAAGTCATATGGGACATGACGGGCGCGTTTGGGAGTCGCGAAACGATTGCGCTGGCGACTCATCTCCGCGTCGCTGTCATCATTCTCGAAGGTTTCGCGGCGTCGCTTGTTAGCGCCGCGGGAGGGCGCGACTGGTGGAGGAGGGGGTGTGAAAGCGGCGGATCTGGGTGGTGGTGTAGGTCTGGGGGAAACGGGCCGGACGGCTTTTTGTGTTCGCGGCGAGCGACGGGGTGTGTTGAAGGGAAGGGGACTCTGGAGACGTTGATGTTTTACTGATCGTCGCGATTGAGGCGCAGGAGATCCGTTGAGAAGAGACTGTAGTGCGCGGCAGGTGCCGAGGAGACCGTTGCCCGATGAAAACCCTGTGTCGGATAGGGGAGGAGTTGAGAATAGGCGACTGGGTGTAAAGCGAGATGACCGGCGCTCATCGCATGGGAGGGCTGATGGGAGAAGCATGATTGTGGATATAGATAATCGCGCGATTGGAGCGATTTGAACTTGGTTTGAAGGTTGATGATTATGTCAAGGAAAGTCAACGTCGAGTTGTGGAGGCGCGGTCGCGCGATTCGTGGGCAGGTGCGATTGCGCCGGAGGCAGTTGTGGTGCGCAACGATGGAGTTGGGGTTGCGAAAATGAATGGATGATATTGTCGTCAGGATGCGCTTCAAATTCTGCCTTTTCCGGGGAATGCGACGGCAAGTTGTGATTTTGAATGTTTGTAGTGAGTGTTGTCAGGGAGAAGAAGTTGGAGGGGAAATCCCGAGATAAAAGAAAATTGGGGCCGCAAACGGTCAAGCGAATATCTCCCGTGCTACCTTCCAACTTATTTTTGTCACAAAGAATGTATAGTGATATTGATTGTAAGTTTCAAAGATGAAACGGATCTCTTGAAAGAAACAAAAAGAAGGGTCAGAGTGAAAAATCTCGCTCAGAGTCAGGACAACGAATGTGATGATAGGAATGAATACGAAGAGATAGGGACTGGAATGAAGCCCTTCTTATTAGACTACTTGATTTACTCGATGAAGGACTGTAAGCTTCCAGTGAAACAGTATACTAAGGAGTCTAGGACCAGAGTGGACTGTATGTAAGGACGCTTTAGAAAGAGAGGGCACAGGAAGACAGGCACGAGGCACCCCTGAGACACTTTTTGTCTACATTTCCTAATTGGGCAATAGATCTGCCACGCGAGTTGGATTTCTTTGGATTTGCTGCAACATCATTATGATTGTATTGAAGTATTGAATTGCAAAGCAAAAGTAGCTGGTAACGTCAATGGCGTGCATCAAAGCTGCATACCAAGTTTCTGAGTCAAATCTGCAGGCTAGACGCGCTAAGAGGTCATAGTCTTTGTTTGAGCTAGATCGGCTGAATTTTTCTTTGCCACTGGGGCCAAGTCGCGTTTTAATATAATGATCAGAAAGAGGGTGAAGTTCCCTGTCCTGGCTTTCTTCTACCCTTTACCAGCCCAGGAGGGTTCTACCCTGCCCTGTTAGCCCTCTAGGACTCTTGATCTAGGACTCTAGAATACTACCACTTGAATTATCCTCCTCTTTAGCATGCCTTGTAGTAGTAAAATAGTGAGGTTATAGACATAATTTTCAGTGCCACGACGCGTCGCGGTTCGCGTCTCGCGTTTCGCGCAGCGCGACGCGGCGCGCCAAGAAACCTGGAATCTTGAGATGAGCCCTAATACGCAACATACCAAAAGTATATCTATATATGGGAGTAGCGATGCTATACGATGCTATACAACGTACAGAGTATAATGTGCACGAATAGAGCGCTTATACAACACAGCCCTATCCAAGCCCTCGTGGGTCAATGCTCAGAACGCCATGTACCTTGTAAGGAACAGAATTACTTGGGCTCGGACCTCTAGACATTGACATCGGGGGTTTTTCTATACTGTATGTACTAAATTTTGATGGCCCTTACGTCTCTCTACAGCATACCAAAGGCAAACTCGTGCAAAGATATGACTTGCATTATCTTGCAGAGCTCTGCTGCATCTTCACATTGTGGGGTGCAGAGTCGCTGCATACTGCAATGACAAAATTTCTAGAACATGTAGAATAGCCACATACATACACAATGATAGCTTCATTGCCCTTAAAAAATAGTTGTTATAAAGCAACTGGCAACAAATTCTTGATACACTTGTTGTGTAAAAGAATAAGGGGTCCACTCCTTGAACCTTGGGTTTGAAACGGCTCCTATGCCTCCCACTGGATTCATGGCCACTTAAACAGATCCAGCCCTATCCAAGCTACTTCGGTGAGAATTCGGGAAAGACCGCATTGGTACTACGTACTGGTCTTTCAATCCAACTCTAGAAAAGGCGTCCCAGCCACAGATCAAAACCCAACCTGATGCAAGGGGTAGCCTAAGTCTCTGGTGGGAATACCTATCTACATACTCCCATTGAGGGTAGCACATAGGCTAACGCAATATCAGAAATAAAGCATTCAGGGCATAGGGACACAAAGCATCAATTTATTTGGCACTATAAACAACAGATCCAATGTTCATGGATGAGAGAATTCCTTGCCAGTACTTTCCTACATTCAACCGTGATATCTAAGCTTTCTTCCCCTGCAAGACATTGTGGCGCTAATGCAAGACATAAACCCCCTTCCTACTCCGTAGATCGCCAGATCATCTTCGCACGTTCAATCTACTTCGTGCCCTAATGTGGCTGGGATAGATTGTTGCCCCTCTTATCAGACCCCTCTAGGGCTTTGGACTTCCTTCATAGGGTAACATACTTGTAAGACTTCGCGACTGAGCCTATTGCGGCCTTCGCGTCTCAGACATTGTTCAATGCAGGGCTGTTGGCGAATATTTCCCCGTCTCGTTCTCTCCTTGTCTTGCTATACGCGCCGAATTACAACCATTGCTCTCTCTGCATGGTTCCGCTGACGATCGTCCCTCTGTGATCACTTTGTATCCTCTGCTTTACTTTTTCCCTGAAGTTCGCCCAAAATTAATTCGTAGCTGACAGTTGAAATCCAAAGATCAAAGCGCTGTATTCTATTACCTCGCCCTGATAATTGACTATCTAGAAAGGAATGGGCCCGCACAGTACTCGATGCCTGCAGCTTGACTCGCACATCAAGATTGTATACATAGTATGGTGCGCTCCAAGTCATGTATATTAAATACAAGCAGTCATTCTCTTCATTACTCGTGTATCTACCTAGGTATCTACATGTAGGTATTGATCTCCTATTTTCAGGCTCCCATCAAATCATCTGATCATCGTTCCCCATTTCTACATAGACTCTTTCCCCTCCCTTCTCTACTATCCGCGGACCCTATCTGAGACATAGGGATGTGATAAAAAGTCTGCCCCAAGCATGACTGGGGCATGACTGGGTTCAATATACTGTCCGGGTCCTGGCTTTACAATACCCAATGAGAAATTGAAGCCCCCTCCCTCCCCTCTCCCTCCCTTCTCCCTCCCGTTCAACCCAACCCTTACCCATCCGATTCCAGTCAGAGTGAACACTGCCCTATCTTGTCTCCTACTCCAGCTCCTTTGTGGGTCGTGAGCTATGGATAAAAGGACTAAAAATCATAACCTGCGTAATTTGCCTCCCAGGGTTGGTTATTGAATGGCCATGACCCATGTATGCCCCATCGGAGCTTTTGGTCTTGGGCATAGGGCAAAAATCTTTCTTTTTGATTTCGGGGAATCTCGTCCTTCTTCTGTGATTTTCCTAGCTATCAATGTAATGGGCTCATTAAAGTTTGCTAACTCCTATATGATGCTGCTTGAGAAGGAAGTGCTTCGAAATTTCTTTCTTTATTTTTCTTAAGAGGCGAAGGCGACTACTACGACTTCATAATGCGATATGGAATGAGCAAGTGATTGACCGACTGACGATAAATAGCAGCCAAGAAATATATTACATGTCGGAGAAAAATGATAGTTTATTCACGCTCATTGCAAATGGATCCAAAATGAATATCTATGCACTCGGAAAAGAGTTTCATATTTTCATGGCGAGAGTCACGCCTTCATCACTTCAACGCTTAGAGGGGTATACAACAGGGCCTCATTGGCCTTGCATTCTCCGAAAGCGCTCTTCTGCAGCCCTTGCTCTGCGCTCTCTCTCCAATCGCATTTTCATCTCTGGTGTCATGCCTCTCATCTCCTCATCCCTCCTTTCGGCTGCAGTCTTCTCAACAGCACCCACAGTACGACCGCCAGATTTAGTCGTTCTCGGCTTCGCTGCCTTCTCAGCCTCTTCCCGTTTCAAGCGTTCTAAGCTAGCCTTGCGACGGGTTGCTTCCTCCTCCTCCGTGGCTTTACGTTCCTTCTCAGCCCGACTTTCTGCATCAGCTCTGGACACTGCTGATGGAACCTTGGCTGCCTCCCAGTTCCATTGTGCCTCGCCGAGATCATGGCGGGCTATGCGGAAGGCGTCGCGCGTGGTTCGGTCACCGGCGAGCTCGAATGGAGTTCTGCCCTCGTTGTTGACTGCCGTTGGATCAGACCCGGCTTTTGTGAGGAGGGCCGTTACCACGGCTGGGGCGTCGAGATTTGCAGCGAGGTGAAGGGGCGTGGGGCAGCGGATATTTTGTGGCGCGTCGGTAGGCGTGAAGGTGAACGACGGAGGTATGGAGTTATTTGAGATGTAGGACATGAGGGCGGGAACTTTGGAGCGACGAATGAGTGCTTGCAACTGCGATGTATGCAGGAGAGCAGCTTCTTCTTCTTTTGAGAGTTTCGGCTTTTGCGGTTGCGGTTTGTGAACAGGCAAACCTGGCTTTGATTCCTCTTCGCGTCGCTTGGCCTCAGCCGCAGCTAGTGCAGCTTGACCCACCTCGCTGACCTTCACTCGGGTCAACTCCTTAAATGACCGCATAAGCTCCCCTTGAGTCGCACGGCGAGTATTGAAGGGGAAACCGCGTAGTCGAGGATCGTTCTGCCTGAGGACTTGTCCGTCGTATTGGCCGAAAAGAGTCTTTCGATTTGTCTTTCCTGTAGCTCGAACGAACAACAGCTCAGCGGTGTCAATCATCGGGCGCCAGTCCGCCAGCACCTCTCTGATATCCTTTTCAAGTGCAGCCTCGTTGTACCGGCGCAGACTTGAACCTGCCGAATGGGCAGCTCCGCGTGACGCATCGCTGGCAGATTGCGAGCCACCCTGCTTTCGCCGCGTCGTGTATCGATGGAAGGTTTTGTGTGCAATAACCCGTGCCTGTCTGTCTTCAACTCCTCCTTGCTTTCGGTGAATTTCCGGTGCCAACGAGACCAACATAGCCGCGAAATGGCCACCGCCAATCATGCACATGAAGATGTGAGGACTTGAAGCAGTGGGGTCTTGCGCGTTGCTCGCTTTGTTGGTGCGTGCCCTAATTGGCGCCAGTTGCTTTCGCCGCAGTATATCCACCAGGTGAGCGGGCTCCTCCTGCTCGGCATTTGAAAAAATAGCTCTGTAAATGCCCAGGGACTTGTTTGATGGCAGACCCGAGCTGGATAACCAGAAAAGAGGGTGTTTCGGGGTACTTGGCATCGCATCTGTTTCTGTATCCTCATTTGGATGGGATAGCTTGGCCTGCTTTTTCAGCAGGGCAGACAGCGTTGTGCCCGCGCCCCCCTCCGCATCCTCTTCTTCTGTCTCTGAAGATTCGGAGCCAGAAATAGATTCGTCTAGCTCTCCGATCGCTTTTGCAAATTCAATTTCCCCCAAAGGCGCATTTCCGCGCAGCTGGGCTTTGATGTTATACCGGTGATGGTCCGAGCGGACATGGCTGCGCTGTTCCTGTACGCTGTTGTAGGAGACCTTGCAGAGGGAACATAGGTTGGAAGTTGCGATCGCAGAGTCTTGCGCCGCTAATTCGAGGTCGGTCGGGGTGGGTTCGGGCTCTTGTTCGGTGACAGGCTGGTGGGTGGTCTTGACTGTTAAGCTGTCAAGAAGTTCTTGCGGTAGATCGTACACTATAAAGATCAGCAGGGTGGACCAATGACCAGATGGGAGTTTGAGCACGCACCATATAGAGGTCTCTTCAAGAGCTCCTCCATTCGTGTTGTATCTGCCATGATGGGCTGGATAAAGAATGTGTATTGTGATCGTGATGCCCCTCCAATGACGCCGATGAGTGGGTTCTTACCGCCTAAGAGCAATGCGGGCCACCTTCTGACGCTCCTCTGTCGCTTTTATATCTTCAAATTTGTTATTACCTACATGTAGGTAGTACTTAATGTATTTGAGTCACACAGTCATACTCGGCTCAGCCACAACTAGGTGGATCTCAAGAGCATCCTCTTGACATTGTTATTTCTGGACTTGTGGGCTGTGCTCTTACATAGAGTCGGCCTCCAAATTAGGAAATTTTACCCTACGACTCGGTTTTCCATGTTCTTGATGCAGGATATGAATTGTCTCCAGGGTACCATTTGTAGCTCTTTCCAATTGATTTTTCTTAGGGCCTTATGCCATCTATATGTTGTTCTCACCCATGGATTTACACGTCTTTCTTGTGACCCTTTTGGTCACGTGATATAGACGATATATGACGTCATTGCGTTGCACAGCTTAGATTTGACATAACTACAGCTGTCACATTCCCATCATAAAATAGGCAGTTTGGCCGAGTGGTCTAAGGCGCTCGCCTGCTAAGCGAGTCCCTTCGGGGGCCAGAGTTCGAATTTCTGAGCTGTCGATCTATTTTTTTTTGAACGTTGAATACTATGTTGTACAACAATACCAACAACTTGGGCAGCCCTCCAGCCCCTGGAGCATTTGCCTGATGACATACACCTTGAGATTTAGTTAGACCTCATTGCCCAACCTGTTGCAGCTTCGTTCTATCTGTTCAATCTTACGACGGAGCCCATGGCTCATGTCCTTCCTTGCCAATCTTTGTCTGCAATCTCTATCGAGAGAAACCAGAGTGTCTTCCGTGAAAAAGACAATATCCAGGTGGACTCTCTGGTGGGAACATTGATGATGCTTAATGTGAAAATAATGACACGGATGCTGATAAGGAGCTGTGAGGGGTCAATGATTGTGCGGGAGAGGTAATTATTTGAAAGGTTTCCACCCTCCTCGACTCGATGGGAGTCTCCTCGCTGGAGCTATCACTTCCGATAATGGAAAATGAGCCAGTGCACCTACCGTACGGACTGGTATACTCAGTATCTCCCTGCTGATCACGAGTCCAACGATCTGTAGTCTGAGGGAGCCAGAAGTCTTGGTAAGTAATCAACTGATCCTCTACCCAGAGGCGCCAACGGCCAACTTGAAGACCAGCAGAGCTCAAATCCCATGGTGTAGTGAGCCACATTTGAAAAGGGTCCACCTCCAGAATAGCTCTTCCTGCAATGCCTGGTTCCTGGCTCGATGCCTGCCAGCTTGTACGTTTATAGCCCACGGTAATAGCATTTCCACCAGAACCAGGAAGAATGTCCGCTAGCTTTTGTGCGAGATCCTCGGCGCGGGATTGATATCTTAAGGGGGTGGAAATGCCAAACTTCTGCCAATCCCAATGTGTCGTGAAGGGTGTCAGGACGAAAATTTTGGGGGCGTATAACGCGTTCAGGACACCAGGATTTTGGTCAGTCCCAATGAGAGCAGTCACACTTTGTGCATATGTGGTCCCGTCGCGGAGAGAATTGAACGTATTTGTCATGAACAGGTTGTCATCGGTTGGATTGAAATCTTGGTCAACGAACACAGGGTTCTCCCAGATGTGCGAAATGTACGCACCTTTTTCGGATACTATGATCACCACCGTGCACCCGTAGATCCCCTTGACACCTACCGCGGAGTGCCCAAATAGTGGGTAGTCAAACCATTGTCCAGAAGTTGATTCAAGATGACCAAACCAGAGTGGTGTCAAGCTCCTGACATAACTGTTGTAAGGTGAAAAGTCATCGTGGGAAGCATACTCAACTAAGGAATTATCTATTAGTTTCTCGACCAGTAAAATTGTTCTGCTTCAGGGAAAATTCGATACGACTGACAGTGCCAATATTTCCAGCAGTCACACAGGTTCCAGTCAGCAAAATGATGGCAGGACTCATGAATATCAAGGGAAAATGATTGATCAAAGTCATCACTCCCATACTCGCGCCACTCGGGGGCTTCTTGCTCATAGAGCATGATTCTTTGGCATGTATCAAGAACAAGCTTATCTGGTACTTGGTTACCACTTGTTGAAGCTGAACTTAAGCCTGGGATCTCGGGTTCTGTGACAGGGTATTTGATGAGGATGAGAATGGCTCAGTGATAACAAATCATAGTGAAAACAATGGGATTTTCACTAATGAAAGAGGTAGATAAACATCGAACAATCTGCTTGGATACTGTTGATAACGATCGGCACGAGGGAACATGTTCATCGCATGGGCTTGTAAAAACGAGGCCCCTTGGGTTTGGAATTGCTGCTCTTGTTGAGATGATCACTTCCTGCAGTACGAAACTCTGATGTTTTATCGACAGCCTCCACATCTTCGACACTGATGCCGTCTAAAACTAACACCAGGAATTTGTAACCACGACAGTATGGCTATGGTCGCCAGTAAAACCCGTAAACCCTACGTTTGTTCTCTTTCGGGCCGCATACCAAGGACTACACAGGACCGCTCGAGTTAATTGTGAGATATACCAGCTCGCCTGAACTCGATGGTTATGGAAAACTCATGGAAATAGGTAATGCTGTTTCTACCAGATCCAGACAGTAGCCTTGTTTAAAGGAAAAGCGTCCTGTGTTGGTCACGCTGATGATACCTCGCTAGATAATGGGATTGCAACAATGCTGTTGCTGTTCAAACAATGATTTTTCTCTTTATCCTCTAAAGGGTTGGCGACGATAAATTCTCTTCTAGGAGGTGAACAAGATGTATCGATATTCTTTTAAAAGCCTCTGGCGTTCGTTGTTGAGTTAGGTCATCAAACTTCAAAGACTGCAGGGTTCCAGGACTTTATGCAGAGTTTCTGCATGAGACAATGACAACACAGCCTGTTTGCTTGGCTTTGGGTAGGATGTAGACTTTCTCATTGTTCTAAGAATTTTCACTGCTGAGAAACCCAAATGGTTTGTTTTGGTTCAATTATCGTCCAGTTTTTGTCTGGATAGACTTGACATCCAATTGGAAACAAAGTTTGTTTACTTCCAATCTTGTAGTCCAAGTCGCAAAGCCTTTGCTCTCAAGTGTGAACCTAAACATAAGGCGAGATAAACTGATAAAATATCATCATTAATAACATATTCAAACACAATTTTGTATGAACTCTTAGGCCATTGGAATTAGACTGTAAAATGGATCTTGACCTACAACATTTTTTCGCTTATAAGTTGGCCAGGCCTTAGGTACCCAATTCCTTACCCAAGACTCATCTCAAGTATCATTCAACTACAAGTACATGATATGAACAAGCGGCTTAGATGTATCAGTCAACTCTTCAGGTCATCTGGTCATGGGTTCTTGAATACATAATGTCTCCCCGAGGAAGGTCTCATATGCATCATCCACCATAGGTAACCTCAATGAGCCCTCGATTTTTTCTTTTTGTTCCAGCATTCCCAAAACTAATCTTGTAATTGGCCTGTATATTGAGGTTTGAATGGTGCCATCAGAATAAAGTTGTCACATGACTGGCTTAAGAAGAGGCCCGGGTCCATTCATCTCTTTTGGGAGACGATTATCCTTGTTGTTTGCTGAACTTGTGCAAAATACATGCTATAAATAGAGAATTCACTTGCTGTGATCGAGATGGGCTCACAACAGCAGCTTCAAGAGCAGATAATGCTGGTAGCCCGACAACGGCAAATGCAGATGATGGCTGCTAAGCAACAACCCAGTACCAGCATGAACAGCGACGCTCCTCCACCACAACAGATGCAGCCTCAATCAGGAACAATGGGTTCCAAATATGATGATTTGCCCATATTGGAGCCCGCCGATATCAGCTTTTTCAATGAAAATCCTAACCCGGTGGGTCAGGTTCCAGGCGTCTTCAGTTCCTTCGAATCCGCCTGCCGGCGTGGGCCCCTCTCTATCATTCAATCCATGGTCTCGACCTCCAACCCCACCCCCGCTTTTCTACACCATGGTTTTACATGTGCCCTACGCTCTGGAAATATTGAAATTGCCCGTTACCTCCTCTCCAGTGAGGCACCCATCGTTCGCGAAACTCCAAGCAATATTTTCTTTGCGCCTCTAGGCCGGCAAGTTGCCCTCTTCGAGCTCCTCATCCACAACGGATGGTCACCCAATACCCCTGGCTACTATGGCAGTGTTCTTCTTCCTAGGACTGTAACGAGTCTCCCACTTCTTCGCTGGTTCCTCGACCATGGAGCTAATCCTAATCTTGGTGCACAGCCAAGCAACCATGAACGCCGTGGTGGGCCGAATACTGCCTCATGTGCTACACTTGAAGCAGCTGCTGCTCGCGGAGAGGTAGTGGCTGTGCGTATGATCTTGGATGCCGGTGCTAAGATTCAAAACGGCGTCCCGCTACACTTTGCTGCTGGGGCATGTCCTCCTGGTATGAATCCGCATGCTGGGCGCGTGGCCCCAAGCCAGCAATTCGATACCAACAGGATTCCAGTGATGGCACTGCTAGTGCAACATGGAGCGGATTTAAATCAACGTGAAGAGTCACGACATATGGTCGCGCAGTACGCAATTGTGTATGCAGTAATGGCGGGTGCAGTCGAGCGGGTCAAGTGGTTATTAGAGCATGGTGCAAATCCACATATAAGAGGAAACTTTGGTAGCGCCCTCGAGTATGCACAAGGATCGGGAAATGAAGATATAAGGAAGATTATAGAGGAGTTTAGCAAGGAAGAAGATAAGTAAATTGTGATGTCTATGTTGTTGTTTATATATACACCTATCAGATATGCATCGTGGTATCACGATTTTTGAATATTGAATGATCATGGAATTGACAACAATACGAGATATAGATCATGTGTAGATTTTTTCACTTGACATTCGAATAATCATGACATTGAATACCTGTGTACTGTTCGAGGAGCCAATATTTACCAAGTTTGGAATATAACGCCGATAACCAAATCTGGAAGTCGCGGAATTAGTCCCAGTGCCTGCTTATCTCCGAGGCGTCGTTTGCGTCGTTCCGAGTCACGTGAACTATAGCAGGAAAAAATCGATTCGGAGACTATGACACTAGTATTCTTAAAAGATATAGTTCCTCCACGTTACGCAAATCACATGTACAATTCGAAGTTAATCCGTGTTTCTATGTTTACTTGTACGCATTGACGTTCTAATAGCCCCAATCTCACTCTCTCCATAGTATAAGCAAGTAGGCTCCAATGCCGGGGCGCGGCGGTCAGCAGCTCCGATTTCCCCGTTGAAGTGGAGTTGGTTTTTGCTTTAGTAATCAACCTAGCTCTCCAAGGCTGATGTCGACATCCCCCGTTTTCTCTTAAGATAGTTCTCTATCCTTTCTTTGTTGTACATCGAAAGGACATACTGGGACGAAGTCGCTACGAAAAAAATGCTGGATGGCCAATCCCAGGTGGTTCTAGAGGCGTCCCGCTCGGGGGACGTCTTGCATTCCCTTGGATCGGCACTCGACGCCCGGCGACAGCCTTTTTGTACCGATAGCGAGGGCTGGGGCCCTCTGAGCCCATCAAGATTCGATCTGACGCCATGCTTTCTTGACGTGATTGTGGCGGTAGTGGCTGTCTGGGGTACACTTAGCGGACTAGGTGCCTTGTGGTTGTTACTGAAGAAGCGGGTTCCGCAACCCGTATCAAAGAATTGGCATTTCTACACTAAGTTGGTTAGTGCATACCGGACCCCTCGCACCCTCGTGGACGTCATTTATATCTGACTGGCTGACATTCTGCTCATCATAGGCTGTTGTTGCTGCTCTCATCCTCGTCACCGCTCTTCAGGCTGCGATTCAAGTCGAATCGGACCTCAAGGCCTTTTGGACTGATTTCCGGTTTTGGTCCACGGTCCTGACAATCGTTTCGCTGGGAGTAATTTTTTCCGTGCAATATTTCGAACACTGGCGGAGTAGACAGCCCAATGGAGTTGTCCTGTTCTACTGGCTCTTCTTCATCATCACCTATGCGGTCAAGCTCCGGTCCCTGGTTGCGCGGAAGGAATACATCGCTGAACTCCCCTACTTTGTCTGCATCAATGTTAGTCTAGGGCTAGCACTATTTGAGTTCGTGCTCGAATATTTCGTTCCCAAGAAGCAAAGCGCCTATGATGCGCTAGGCGATGAGGATGAGTGCCCTTACAATTATGCCGACATTTTCTCGGTTCTTACTTTCGGCTGGATGACCCCGATGATGAAATATGGATACAAGAACTACTTGACCCAAGACGATCTTTGGAACCTGCGCCGTCGCGATACCACTCGAGTCACGGGCAATGCCTTGAAGGAAGCATGGGAAGAGCAGCTCAAAACGAAAAGCCCATCTTTGTGGATCGCCCTCATCAAGGCCTTTGGAGGACCCTACTTGCGTGGAGCAATCATCAAATCCGGAAGTGATATCCTTGCCTTTGTGCAACCGCAGCTCCTGCGACTTCTTATCAGTTTCATTGATTCGTATCGAAGACCGGACCCGCAGCCAATCATCAGGGGTATTGCCATCGCCTTGGCCATGTTTGTTGTTTCTGTCTGCCAGACCAGTTTCCTCCACCAATATTTCCAGCGTGCTTTCGATACTGGCATGAGAGTCAAATCAGCCTTGACTGCTATGATTTATGCCAAGTCCCTGAGGCTTTCAAATGAAGGGCGCTCGGCGAAGACGACCGGTGATATTGTCAATCACATGGCTGTTGATCAGCAGCGCCTCGCAGATCTGACTCAGTTCGGTACTCAGCTTGTCTCTGCACCTTTCCAGATCACATTGTGCATGGTGTCTCTTTACCAACTTGTTGGAATGAGCATGTTTGCTGGTATCGGTGTTATGATTCTCATGATTCCTCTCAATGGTATCATTGCTCGAATGATGAAGAAATTGCAGATCATCCAAATGAAGAACAAGGATTCGAGAACCCGGCTGATGACTGAGATTCTTAACAACATCAAGAGTATCAAACTCTACGCCTGGAACACGGCTTTTATGAACAAACTCAGCCATATCCGAAACGATCTTGAGCTGAATACGCTCCGCAAAATTGGAGCTACCCAATCCGTTGCCAACTTTACTTGGCAGTCGACCCCGTTCCTCGTGTCTTGCTCTACCTTCACTGTCTTTGTGTTGACGAGTGATAAGCCCTTGACTACTGAAATTGTGTTCCCTGCCTTGACTCTGTTCAACTTACTCACATTCCCACTTTCTATACTGCCTATGGTCATCACGTCTATTATCGAATCTTCCGTGGCCGTTAAGCGATTGATCGAATATTTCACCGCAGAGGAGCTGCAAACCGACGCTGTTATTCTCCAAGATCCCGTTGTTCACCCCGGTGACGAATCTGTCCGTGTTCGCGACGCCTCCTTCACTTGGAACCGCCATGATGGAGTCACTGTGTTAGAAAATATTGATCTCAGTGCACGCAAGGGCGAGCTCACTTGTATTGTTGGCCGAGTCGGCGCTGGAAAGTCTTCTCTTCTCCAGTCACTGTTGGGTGACCTGTTCAAGACCCAGGGAGAGGTCATTGTACGTGGTCGCATCGCATACGTCGCCCAAGCGCCGTGGGTGATGAACGCCAGTGTCCGAGAGAATATTGTATTTGGACACCGGTGGGACCCATCTTTCTATGACCTTACCGTGGAAGCTTGTGCTCTTCTCGATGATTTCAAAAACTTGCCTGATGGTGATCAAACTGAAGTCGGAGAACGTGGAATCTCTCTGTCAGGAGGACAAAAGGCCAGGCTGACACTCGCCCGAGCTGTCTATGCCCGTGCTGACATCTACCTCTTGGATGACATCCTTTCGGCTGTTGATCAGCATGTTGGACGCCACATCATCAACAGAGTGCTCGGCAAGACCGGTCTCCTCGGTGGCAAGACTAGGATACTTGCAACAAATGCAATTACCGTACTGAAGGAGGCCGACTTCATTGGCTTGCTGCGGGACAAGACTATCATCGAGGAAGGAACTTACGAGCAATTGATGGCCATGAAGGGAGAGATTTCCAGTCTCGTTCGCAGTACCATGGCTGACTCAGACGATGAAGGCACTTTAAGCAGCTCCGAAGATCTTGCTAGCCCTGAAAGCTCAGTCACGGCCACGATCATCCAGAACGACGGTCCTTCGGACAGCGAGGAGGCAGAGCAACCTGGTGACCTTATGCCCATCAAGGGAGCAGGAACTACCAACGAGGCTCGCAGGCGGACAAGTACCGTGACTCTGCGTCGTGCAAGCACGGTGAGCTGGCAAGGTCCCCGGCGCAAGCTGGGAGACGAGGAGAACATTCTCAAGAGCAAGCAAACCCAAGAAGTATCGCAGCAAGGCAAAGTGAAGTGGGGCGTTTATGGTCAGTATGCAAAGGATAGCAATATCACAGCAGTGGCATTTTATTTGCTTGCCATGTTGGCTGCCCAGACTGCCCAGGTGATAGGCAACTTCTGGTTGAAGCGCTGGACTGAGTGGAACGAAGCCCACGGAACCAACGCTCAAGTTGGCAAGTTCATTGGTATCTACCTGGCGCTTGGCTTGGGATCATCTCTTTTGGTCATTGTGCAGAATTTGATCCTGTGGATCTTCTGCTCCATTGAAGCATCTCGAAAACTTCATGAGCGGATGGCATTCGCTATCTTCCGCTCCCCTATGAGCTTCTTTGAAACCACGCCCTCTGGTCGCATTCTCAACCGATTCTCTAGTGACATCTACAGAGTCGATGAGGTTCTTGCTCGTACTTTCAACATGCTGTTTGCAAACTCTGCCCGCGCGATATTTACCATGATTGTCATTGCAACTTCCACCCCGGGTTTCTTGCTGTTTGTTCTGCCGTTGGGCTATGTCTACCTTAGCTACCAGAAGTACTATCTAAGTACCTCCCGCGAGTTGAAGCGTTTAGATAGTGTCACCCGAAGCCCAATTTACGCTCACTTCCAAGAGTCATTGGGCGGCATCTCAACCATCCGTGCATACCGGCAACAGAATCGATTTGCCCTTGAGAATGAATGGCGCATGGACGCTAACCTTCGGGCTTACTTCCCTTCCATCAGCGCCAACCGCTGGCTCGCTGTTCGGCTCGAGTTTATCGGTTCAATCATCATTCTCGCTTCCGCTGGACTTGCTATCATGTCGGTTGCGACTGGCTCTCGGCTTTCGCCAGGCATGGTCGGTCTGGCCATGTCGTACGCTCTCCAAATCACGCAGTCCTTGAACTGGATTGTCCGTCAGACTGTCGAAGTCGAGACCAACATTGTGTCCGTTGAGCGAGTTCTCGAATATGCCAATCTCCCGAGTGAGGCACCCGATGTGATCTTCAAGCGTCGCCCTGCCATCGGCTGGCCGGCCCACGGTGCTGTCGAGTTCAATAATTACAGCACGCGCTATCGCCCCGAGCTTGATCTCGTGCTCAAGGATGTCAATCTCAACATCAAGCCCAAGGAGAAGATCGGCGTTGTTGGCCGAACTGGTGCTGGAAAGAGTTCGCTCACACTGGCTCTCTTCCGGATCATTGAGGGCGTTGAAGGAAACATCAAGTAAGAACATGCCGCTCTCGCCTTTTGCCTCTGCCTCTTGTGCTAACATAAATTTTAGTATTGATGGTCTCGACATCTCTACCATTGGTTTGACTGACCTCCGTGGCCGACTTGCTATCATCCCTCAAGATCCTGCCATGTTCGAGGGTACCCTGAGAGACAACTTGGATCCTCGACATGTCCACGACGATACCGAGCTTTGGAGTGTCATAGATCACGCGAGATTGAAGGAACAAGTCTCCCGGATGGAGGGACAACTGGATTCTCAGATCAAGGAAGGAGGTAAGTCAAAGTCTGAATCTCAACATCGCCTAAGGCATTTGACTTCTAACACAGCACCGCAGGCTCCAACTTGAGTCAAGGCCAACGTCAGCTGGTATCCCTCGCCCGCGCCCTTTTGACTCCCAGCAACATCCTTGTTCTGGACGAGGCAACCGTAAGATAGTTCTGTCCTCTATACTCTCAAAAGCAGTTCCAGCTAACAATGACGATAGGCCGCAGTTGACGTAGAGACGGACGCACTGTTGCAGCGGACTTTGCGCAGCAGCATCTTCTCTGATCGAACTATCATTACGATTGCGCATCGCATCAACACTATCATTGATTCCGATCGAATCGTTGTTCTAGACAAGGGACGAGTGGCTGAATTCGATACACCTACAGAGCTGATCAAGAGTGGCGGCAAATTCTACGAACTTGCCAAGGAGGCTGGCCTGCTCGATAACGACGGTGCCATTGCCTTCTCGCAAACAGTGTAAAAGCCAATCGGTCACTGTGGCCTCAAGCTCCCCGCATATCCTGGTTTTGACAAGAGATCGCTCAGCCAGCCCATCCACCTAGTTGCATTGAATTAGCCTCATGCAGCTCTGAATGGCTCGGGGAGACCGGGCCTTGTTTGGTACCTCGGGCCGACCCCACAGGTCCTGGATGCTCATTGCTCACTCCAGTCCTGCCTGCATGGATCATGGTCGAAGTTGAACTGTGCTGGCTGGCTCAAAGGCATCTCTCGGTGGTTCTGGTGTGGCGCGAGCGTCTGTGCATACATGCATGTACATGCACCGAGAGAAAAGTTTTCATTGCACAGCTCAGGGGCCCCCCCCCTGACAGGGATGGGTAGACATAGACAAACAGGAAAGTGGCTCAAATGTTTCTATCTTCTTGTCATGCGTTTGATTATGTTGTCCTCGAGCCTCTTTTGATTTGTTTCATGTTGGGATACTAGTCTGCCTCGTTGGTGTATGGTTGGGGAGATCCGATTGGGTTGGGCCCTGCGAACCAAAAGAAAAAAGTGATTTCTTGTATATTGTTGCCTTCGTTTGTTTTTTTTTTCCACTTGACTGCACATCAGCCGATGGTCATGCAGGGCGTCTTTCTTTGCTTGTTCATGTGTGAATAACATGGAGTTTGCGGACATAGCCAAAACCTTTAGAGCGAACATTGTCTAGACCCCAGCAAACAACGTAACTATGCATAAAACTAAGTAAGCAGACAGCTTTGCTCGACCACCAGCCAACATCTGTGATGATTATCTGCAGTAGCGCCGAGTACTAAACGTGGCGGTGACATCTTGATATCCCATCAGCATAGCAATATATTGTAGCGGTGAAAGCCCGCCACCTGGCTGCTCGTCACAGGTATCTGTTCGCCGACCTCGCGTAAACAATTGTTCAAGGAATCTATCCTGCTTCCTTAGTGTGTTCTTCAGCATGGAGTAGGGAGGAGATGCTTTCAAGATTGTCATTTTCCCGACATGATGCGAAACAAGCACATTGCATCAATCGACGCACCCAGGCCCTCACTCGCCACATGACTATACTTCTTTCTGGTTCGACGATCACATCCTGAGAACCTCCCGGGGAAAGAAATAATAATAATCAAAGAAACCGACATGCCAATTTTCAATACTTACAAAGTCAGTACTATACAAACCGCCCCAGATACCTCCTTGCTGCCTGCAAAACAGATCTCCACGCGGTCGTTTGTTTCGTATACATGCATTGTGGGAACTAAATGTACTCGAAATGCACGGATAAGGGGGGAGGGGGGGGGCCCAAACTTGCCATCACTTTTTCCTAAATTAGCCTATCATGACTTTCTTATTTCGTACATCTACTCCGTATGTGGCGGAGAGGAACAGGGTGTATTGATCAAGGATTTGAGTTTACGCCTTTTAGAGGGGCAAAGGAGGGGGCAATCATGGAGTCCAAGTAGTTGTACTCCGTTCGTGTTATGTTCCGTGTGTTAGGTAGACTTAGTTCATACTCCGTAGAGTAATCAAAGCAATGATTGATAAACTCGAAACACAAGGGATCATCTGTCGCGAACTCTCTCTCGAGTGGGCTTCGTGTGGTCATGATTGCATGGCACGGCCATCCTCTCCAGGTACCGAGCACATCCTTTTCCCCGTCTGTGCTTTCTTAGGAAGTTTCATTGGCCGTGGACCTGCGTCCAGAATTTGTTTCAGCTGTTCAGTCTTCAGGCAAGGGGTGTGAATGAGCTTGGAAAGCCATGCATGACTGCTGACTGATGACGGATGACTGATGTGGCTCTACCGGGGAAGCGGCACCGGTTCCTTAATCTTGTTCAATGGGCCAATGAAAGAGATGGTAGTCAAGATCTTCGGATCTTCGATACGCCAGTTGTACGTTGACGAAACAACTAGCTTTCGTGAGGAGATCGATCTCGCATGAATGTCATTATCGGGGTTTGCTGGGTTACAACATGTCTTCGAAGCAGATCCATTTTCCTTCGGTGGGTTGAGTCTGCTAGAGTGGACTGAATATTGGAGAATTATGCAATTTTCATATGGTTATGCCATACAGCAGGCGTATACACGATATATATTTCAAAGTCAGCGAGAGGAAATATCCATGGGACCATGTGAAAATATATATCATTGGGCTCATGGAACACCTCAGTTTTCAATATATATGTATCTTATATATTGATTTTAGATGTTTTCCTCTTTTGTAATAGCAATTGAGTGAATTCTCATGGTAGATTGACCATCTCAGACTGTGAATATACCTATACTCCATTTTGACATATCCGTAGACCAGTTGTACACATTAGGCAAATATGAATTATACATATTCTATGCCTGATTATCTTTTGTGTCTCACCTATACTTGGAAAAGTCCCCTGACTACCAAGGAATTCTATTTACTGCCCACCTGCAGGTATTGAATTTCTGTCTGTGGCAGACTCAACCCCTTTGGGAAGTGGATCTGCCTTCCAAAGATGAAGACGGATAGATGGTCATCAGTGGGGGAAGATTCTGTACAGCATATTCTCATGATGTGCGATATTCTCTTTTCGGTCATATCCTAGCCATTATCCACATACTCCTTTCATTCTTAGCTTGAAGCTTCCGTCTCTCAAAACAAGAAATTGCCCCCCGAATAAGAGCGAACGTCAGTATTCCCCGCTTACCAGCAGATTGATCGTACATATGTCGGTGCCGTGCATCAGTCGCGGGCGATTTGGAAGCAGCTTGCACAACGGAATGGCCATCCGTACCTGTCGAGAGTGTCTTGTGGGCTCCACTCTGCACACTACCGGCGCAGCTCAGCGGCTCCAGTTCTGCGCATACAATATGCAAGCTAGGCGTCAGCAATTTGGAAGAGGTTTCCAAGGAAAAAAAAAGAAAGCGACAAAGTGACATTAGGGCAATTTGCATGGTACCCGCTCCAGTTCCCGGTTGCTCCATATTATCTCTCTGCAAATCGGACCGGGTTTGGAGGGCGCTCACTGCATGAGAAAAAAGTCCAGATCTGACGGGGCTTACGTGTGAGACTTTGACTGAATATCGTACTATTATACAGATTATCTCTGAAGAAAATACGGCGTAATGGTGTGGATGGTCGGCGTTTGGTCCGTACTTTATTCCATGAGTATAGCTAATTGTACGCCATATGACCAAATCACTGATACTGAAACTGGAATTGCAATTACTGCATCAAATTTATGATCGACTCAGCCCTGAGGGAAAGAGGGGAAGGACAGACAGCCACCGTGGAATATGCCCAGATCACACAGTGAAAATCTCATGCACCATGCAGAAAACACCCATTTTTGGTTTAGAGTACCAATGTGGCGGATCGAAGGATCGCTTATGCTTCACTCAACCGCATAGGCCCACCTTGAAGCACAAAAGAAAGTGGAAACAGGGCCATGATCACCAAAATCGGAGACGAGGAAAATGTTGGAGAAAAGTTTGATTGTTGGAGTCGAAGGTTATTCGGAATTTGCTCGGGTAGACGGTGTCAGCCCGGCTGGTCCTAGATTGTAGATGGAATGGAACACGATGTGGATTTCTATGTAATCCTTGCGTTGAGTATTTTGTGAACGAGTCAATGAGGCACAAAGGGCATGTGTGACATAAACTGGCCCCGTTATGCTAACAATCCTCTATCAACCTTGAAAGAGTAAGCAGTACAGATGCAGAAAGCCCACAGTCAGTAGTGAGTAATAATGGCATGCACATTGGTTATGGGGCAGAATGGGGGCTCAAGTATGGAGTACTCCGTACCTCTGATGCATGTATGTAGGTATTTGTCATGCTCCCCGAGAGTCCACCTTCCCCAGCCACTGATCGCGTGGAAACCGGGCCCTCCCAGATATGAGTTGCAGTGAGCTGAGATTGACGAGATTGAAAGGTGGATGTGGCAGAGGTTTGTTGTCAGTTTGGATTATCGGGAACCATTTATTTTCTCTATCGCACAAGGCCATCTAAACTGGCAAAATAGATTTTTAGAAGAATGGAATATTATAAAGCACATCATCTTTAAGGTCTGGATATAAACTGGTGCCAGCCACACCAGTCGATCGGGACCCCAGCTCAAATCTCAAGATCTCCAGGGACGATCTTGGAGCCCTGTTTCGGGCAATTAGTCCGTCTCTGCAGGCGCCTAAGACAAGACTAGACCACAGTTGTGTCATTCCTAATGAGACATTGGTCCGCGGATAAGGAACAGTTAGCTAGATCACCAAGAAGCGGGAGATATTCTGTCATTTGGGGGAAAAAAGCGGGTGTCAGGAAAGGAACAAAAAAAGAAAAAAGACGTGCTGTAATCGTGAACGCGAGCATCGCGATGCACGATAGTGGATTCATCCGGAAGTCAGAGTCTTTTGGGCCCCCGGGGAAGTATTTACAGTTCCCTCAGCAGAGTTTGCGCTATATTGTGAAGTTAATTTCAGCGAAGGAAATACGAAGTGATTGGCCGTGAGTGAAAGTTAGACAGGAAGTACGATGCAAGGACCTCTGGAGTTTGGAAGACTCCGATAGATTGGACAGCCAAGCCACTTCTCCATTCACCTCATCCAGGTATCTGGGATTGTTGACTTTTCTCGAATCTAAATGATAGCTGTCTTGTTGTGAAGTTGTCTCTAGGGCTGGAACCCCCACTTAGTGCTGCTGCATTATGTGGTAACTATTTTGTGAACCAAGGAACCTGAGGAAAGTCTATCGGTCCTGAGGGGTACCAGAACCAGAGCTGTGGTTCATACAATCAGATTTTATGCTCTTTTTGATATTTGATTGAAATCACCACGGCTTAACTCCCCTTACATATGCAGATAATTTCCACGTTGCTCCCGAGGAGCGACCGGAGTAAGTTTCCGCTGCAAGGGTGTCTTCTGACTATCCCAGGGCTAAGCGAGTCCGGACGGACCCGCTAGCTGAAGTGGACCGCAAAACGCCATGAAAGAAACATTTGCCCAATCCGAGGAGATCGGTAAGACAGAAAATGCGAACTGTGCAAGGTCCGTGTCCCATAGCCACGCTGCTGGACATTGTGTGCAAGAGCTTTGGGCATCACGCAGCCACCCGCCAGGGAAGGGTCGTATTGTCGGGACCACTTTCAGATACGATCTCCCAAGTAGTCTTTCGTAGCTTGAAACGTAATATGCTGATCTGAACTCATATTGAAACCAGAGCTAAGCGAGCCTTGGGCAGTTATATCAGGATCTAGGTACTCCGTACTCCGTATATGTTGTACGGAGCCGCTACACAAGAGACTCAATCGTAGTAGGGCTGCCCCGACCTGTAGGAACACTAAGTATAGGCGGCCCCTCGGGCCGTGCCACAATGGAGAAATAATCTCCTATTGTTTCACATTGCTTTTTTCTACCTTCTCATGATCTACATCTATTCAGAGAACGGAAGGATTGCATAAACATTTGACATATTAACGATTATTGGAAGCCACCGCAGCAAGCATACAACATATGTAATCATCATGACAAAGGTTGTGATCTCCACCCGGGCAATGTTCAATGGGGTAGGAGATAAGGTCAATTGGGATTGGCTGCCCTGAGCCAAGATGATGCTGTGATCAGCAATACTATCATTAGGGGCATATATGGATCGGACTTTTGCCAACAAGCCTGGTCACCGAGATGAGCCTCTGGTATTTCGAGTAAGCCGTCGCTTGGAACGCGTCGCTTCCTGAAACCTCTAATGTAAACATATTGAATCTGGTAGACAAATAATTGAACCGAACACGAGTTCGAATCTGCATCGATTCCAACCTGCTGGGTACATCATAGAAGACTCTATGATCCTCAACTTTGACCCTTCCCTTGGGACAGTGGAGAGAGCACACTAGACCTGATTTGGCGTTTGACAGCTTTGTTTTTCATCGGACCGCCATCCCCGGCCCGCCCCAGTCCAGTGGCTTCCAGTGGGGTCAAGTACGACGTCGGGTCGAGTCTGGGCCCTGGACTCGTAGCGAGATTGGATTGTGGACGAAAGGGGTAGCTTCAAGGTTTCCAAAAGTGTCATCGTCGACCGATTAGTGGCTGTCAAAGTACAAAAGCGGATGTCACCTGTCCTTCTGACCATGAACCTCCCTGCCAATCTTGACGCTAAACAAGGTACAACATTAGTCTGGGGTCCTCAGAGAAGGGGAAGAGGGGAAGGGCGGGTCCCGGCTTCGGCCCCAAAACGCCCCAACAAAGAGGCGGACGCTCAATGACGCAAGAGAAGTCTTTCCCTAGACCGATCTTGCTCGATCGATGTGCATCATTGATCGATCGTGCGTGCGGGCCTTCGGCTCTGCGCAAAAATCTCCACTAGTCATGTGCCTTTTTCGTCAGTCCCGAGGATCCAAATAGAGTATTGGGTTGATAGGCCCTGACGTTTTTCAGGCGCTTTTAAGGCAATACGAGCATACTTTTACCCGCAGCTGTCTCTTACCCAACTAGGAATACACTCTATCCTCGTTTAGAGTCGAAGATCCATTTGTCATGAGAGCAATTTGCCTTCAACAGTACCTTTGTGTAGTCTAAAATGACGGTCACGCTATTCCGGCTGATATTCTGAACAAACAAACTCATAGGTACTCTGTAGGTTTGGTTTGTACCCCCCTTTCCACATGTATTCCCCTCAAATCGCTCAATCCTATCTCGATCCACACGAGCCCCAGACCGACTGTTGGACAATCAAGTTTCGAAGCGAACTATAGACATAACAGAGATTCCCAAAGTACGATCCAACCTTCTCGGAAGCTCCTTACACTCTTGCAGCTCTTTTCCCCCGTAGCGGTGAACCAACCCAAAAGAGACCTCGATGCTAAATCAACCGAGGACTTTTTCCCGAGGGTTCCAGAAGTGTGAGTGCAACGGACACTGACAACGAAAGTGTTTGTGGAAATGCAGATCTCCTTATTCTAACCCCTACCAACCCCGATCGAGTCACTTTTGCAGTAAATCCAATCCAATCCTTTGACCAGCCCCCCCTCCCTCTGTTTTCTTCTTTCTTCCCCGTCAGTGCACACCCGTTGTCACATATCCGCCGAGTCCACACCTCATTTTGAGGTTTCAGGGTGATTGCATCACCGAACAGCTCCGCCCTGGTTCAGTTTTGGATCTAAGCGGCAATAGCGGTCACTAGATTAATATTTGGCGCTGATATGATCGCTAGGCAAAAATGTTTGCTTTGAAACTAGTGTGATGAGAATTGGTAATGCCAAGCACTGTCAAACTCCCTGACGTTTGTCAGTCCAACCTCCCCAGATTAGGTTCCCGCAGGGAACATCCATGAGTGTTTTCTTATTTTTTTTTATTTTCTCTCTCTCTCGTGCATCTTAATTATGTATGAAGTCCGTTTAAACACATTTCTTTGCCCCTTGACTCAGCTGTCATGTACTGTGGCGGTGTGTGATGAAAATAGCCGACTAAGCCACGTTATGGCTGACCCGAGCGTTTGGGAAGGGATCGCTCTCTGTTCGGTCCAATAGGAAGCCTTTGTTTGTGAGTGGCTGAGGTTGGAAGCGCGCTCACTCTGGTATGTATGTTAGTTAAGAAAAAGGGGCGTTCTTGAGTCTAGACCTTAAGCCTATTGACTTGGATTGGAATATTGAATCTGATACAGAGTACGAAGTACACTCGGAGTAATCCGTGATTCCAAATGCTACTGGAACTTTTGTGTATTTTTCTCTAACCATCCGATCGTAACAGATGGATTGAGTGCATTTGGTTCCAAGGTTGCCACGCTAAGATAGCGCAGCGGCTAAGCAGACAAAGCAAACACGGGTAGACAGACTTGAACACTTATACTTAAGCCATGGGGCACAAACAAAGGAGCATTAGAGAGAAAACGGCGCGAAATCGACTGAATCTGAGAATTCTTACATAGCGTGAAGCCATTGGCTCTTAGACTACTCCGTACTGGAAGATCAAATCCACGTGCCTGGTTTTACGAGAGGCCTAAAAATTTGACAACTAACCGTTTAGTTCACTACCATTCTCTTGCTTTACAAAACATCTGTGCCCTGTACTTAGCTAACCTAAAAAGAAAATCTAGTTGCCGGCTATCTTAACTTTGCATACATTGCTACGGAGTATATGCAATGATTGGCAAGAGAGGCTGCATTTGCATTCCAAATTTATCAATGCTGCTGTACTCTGTATAGAGTAGCCCGAGACGGCGATTGAATCTTAGGTTACAGTAGCAGGCACCGCTTGAGGGGATTGTTGAGACTGATCAGATCAAGGCAATAATCAAAGTACACGATCAGATCAGAGTTGTGCATCGGACAAAAACTATTACAACTTCCCCGATATAGCGTACAACATAGTTATGGGTAAGCGGGAAGAAGTACGTATGTAGTACGGAATACACAATGTGTTCCCCGATTGTGATGTCAAGATCATTGACAATACTAAGGAAAAGTGTGGGAATTCCGAATTCCGTTTACCTTTTTTTTTTTTTTTCTCTCCCCTTTTTTTAGAATACCACTATATAGATGAATTTGACGTTTTCTTTGTTCGTCCACAGTACTCCGTATGAGTTCGTAGCATTTCCCCTTAAAGAGTGTAGTCCACCGTACCAGCGGGAGATGGACGCGTTGACAGGATCCTGGGTGGAGCGACCCTTTCCCCTGGACTCTCTTAGCACAGACCCAGGGGGAGGGAATTGCTAGCTTCCCGACTTCTGACTGGGCTGTCACAAAAGGACCCGGACGTCAGAAAAGTACCAAGACTAACCCGCCATGGGATAATTACTCGAACCATTTGGCGACTGGTTTTCTTCCCCGAGTCGATCATGCCGTAGTATTGGGATATGCCAAAATGCTCATTGTCTCGATCTGTCCTAGAGCCCTTCTGGTTATTAATTTTTTTTTTTCCAACGGGATTTGTCAAATCTTTTGTTTTATCTTAAAGTGTAGACGAGAGTTACGGTCGTACTAGCCGTACTTTTTCTTCTTCGCTTCCAACAATTTGTATTTACTGAATTAGGCGAGATTTGATGTCTGAATTCAGGGGTTCTGGGCTATACACAGCTGAAGCCCAACGTCTCTGATTTCAGCCCGATTGCACTGCTTTTGTCTTGCCACTCCGGGATTCTTATTCACGGAGATCGACAGCAACAAGCAAGCTTCAGATGGTAGAAAAGAACTGAGTGACAGTTTATCGGCGAGTCATCTCCCTGGATCCGGGATCTTGCGCCATGCACCAGCCGCACTTTGATAGGTTCACGAAGTAATGGGGAAATGTGGATTCGTTACTCCGTACTTTGGTTGGTTAGGGTTGCGAACACTAGTGTCGGGGCACATTTGTTGAGATCCGACGATCGAAGACACAAAATGTTACAGATAATATCAGAATCAATGTATGAATTAGTGACATAGTGATCTAGTGTATATGTGACATGATAGGATAATAGGATAGTATCGAGATTATTACTCCGTACCGAGTACAATATGCATATACAACATACACACTGATACCTTTCCCCAGATTCAAAGGGCAAGCAGATCCGATGACGAGTGCTTGTAATCGGCACCTCCGACTGGGATCTGCATCTTAAGAATAGCACCCACACGGTGTGAAATCGGCCTGTGCGTCTTGGGGGGTTTGGATGACAGCTATGGAGTAAACGCGAGTGCTTTTCAGGTCATTAGGGTTATGATCGGGGTTCTTCTTATTTGACATTGATGACAAGATTCGGGTCTAGAGCATTAACTCGTATAACAATGACAAGCAGGGATCTGATCCCCCAAGACTTTGAACTGACAGAAAAGCCATCTTCCGGTTGTGGGGGGTCGATCGATAATTAGCGCCACTTCTTGGGGTTTGTCTTGATTTAATGATTAATTCAACAGAAATAGAAATTAAAAATTAAAAATTAAAAAATAAAAGTAAGAAAGGGAAAAAAAATAAAATCCATAAATCAATTAAATAATAAATTCCAAAATCATAAATGCGATCTACAAATAAGTGGGACAGGGATCCCTCATCGGGTCCTCTAAACTAAGCTACTGCAAGTCCTTTGAATTGCGCCAATCTCGCTGTATGCATACGATCACGGTTCCGGCTTCTAGGATCATCCATGGTGTATTGCTGCTCATTTTTTCTATCGTGCTTTTGTCACTTCACACCTTGAAGTCTGGAACTGAAATAGGCTTGCATATCCCCTTCGGATTCAATCTTCTTCTCAAAAACTATACTCCATACTTGGGTTTTTTTTATTTAATCCAACCTGATCCACCATCTCCTTCTTGATCTTCAAGATATTTCATTCACAACTACCCCAACCCGGTGTCACCTTTCGTTTACTTAGAGTGGAGTCCGTTCGTTCCTGCATCCCCGGTTACCAACAGCTTTGCACTGCAGTCATCCGAGTGCCATCCCCATTGAGACACTTGCGCATTGTCACGGAGTGTGTGAGTACATCCTCTCCCCAACCGTTCGTCTGGTTTTGTTTGCAAGAGCTTGATTGGAACCCGTTGTCGGATTGTCTGCGTTTGTCCTACCTGTTCCCGCATCGGAACGGAGATCCCCTGTCCCCCGTTGGCTATCTATGGTCACTTGTATCGGGGACGGGCTGATGCTGCCGGGCATGACGAGAAACACTTGACTGACTGTTACTGAATAGCATTTTACCAGCTTTTTGCAAGCATAAATCACTACTCCGCCACCCGAGGAACTCTATCTATAAAGAGAACAGTCTTTCCTGGACCCAAGTGCATCAACAGCCAGATCACCACACTCACTCCTTCTCGCTTCTCATATATTCATGCACGATTTGGACTGAAAAACTACCCTTCTTGAGGCTATTGCGTCCCGAGTTCCTTCTATCCGAACCATCTCAGCATATATTTATACAACACAATGGTCTACAGTAAACCCAACTCCTCGTCCGGCGCCATGAAAAGGTCCGCCTCATCTATTGACGGACCTTCCGGATGGGACGTCATTCCTGTATGGTTTCCCCAGCAAAATCCTTCATTCCTTCTTACTGACTCTGTGCTGTAGCCCATGATGACCCATACTCGATCATCCTTCCGTCCACCTTATGCTCACTTTGCCATGATTTACCTCGACCATGATGGCAAGCTCAAGATTGATGAATCATCTTCGATCCAAGAGCAGAACGCAACCGTGTTCACCCCAGAGGTTCGCCAGAACTTCCTTGAGATTTTGGGTGAACGCATTGGCTATCATGTCCCTGTTCGCCGTATGTCAAACTCCAGACCCTTAAGTTTGATCTACGCTAATAGCTTTATACAGAGTCAATTGACACATCCCCTCGTCGTGTACGACGTCGCAAGGGCAATGCCCCTGCTCTTTCCGTCTCTGATGATCGCCTGGCTGAGCAAGGCTCTGATAGCGAGGACTTCTCTAATGCGTCCAATGAAATGGTTCCCCTCCGCATTGGAGACTCCCAAAAGGTTATGAGCTACTACGAAGGTGCACTGAAGCACTTCCAACAACTTAACTGCCGCATGGTAGCCAAGGCATTCATCAAGTTCATCGAGCCTCGCAAGCAGGTCCGACACCCCTACAACGGTGGCAAGCCCCCACCAGGATCGGCCCCTGGCACCACTGGTGACCCCGAAAAGACCAAGCCCGAGTGGTGGCCTCCCGGTGTTATGCACAAGGAGCCTGATCACTTGAGAAAAGAGTGTATGATTTGCCCTCGGAGCCACCATTTGTATGCCTACTGACTCAGTCCTCGCAGACCGCATCGAGCTCTTGCTTCACATTATCCGCAAGCTCGGTTCTTACGGTATTACTGCTGATAAACTCAAGGAAGTTGCTGGCGACACCAAGCGGAGCTTGAAGCATGCATCTCATGTCGAGATCATCTACGAGATCCTCCGAGTCCGTAAGATGGAAGAACGTTTTGAGCGCGGAGAAGTCGATGCCAATATGGTTGTCTACACCATGAACCGTGGCCCTAGCCCTAAGGGCGATGAAGAGGAAGAATCCACCGAAGCACCCTCAGTAACACTTGAGGAACCCGATCACACCAACCAAGGATTGATGACTCCCATCTCATCATTCGAGCAAGTATCTGGTACCTTGACCACACCCATCGACAACATCCACTCTGCACGCTCCCTTCCAGGCAGCTTCTCTATGGCGGAGCCTCTCACATTCGAAAACCCAGCCCGCCAGGACCGCACCTACTACGCCACTCCCCCCCAATACACCGACTCCTTCTCACAGCCCATGCTCAACACTCCCGTCACCGCAGAGATGATCAGCCCTCACGACGTCTCAGCCTTTGACTACTCCGCACACAGCTCCTTCTCAAACTCCACACCTGACCACTCACGCACGGGAGCAGCCGGCCACTACGACGCCTGGACCCCATCCTTCCGCCAGAACATCTTCAGCCCAGTTGACTACACCACACCAGCAACCACCCAGGGTGTTCACCAGCCTTCAATGACGTACCAAATGCCGATGGCACCACAAATGCATGACCTGGCCCACCACCACGCCCAAGTCCACGTGGACCACCTTGGCCAACGATCACTGCCTTTTCGGACGGGATCACTGGGTCACCCACACCCGAACGGGATTCCTCTCTCCCACGTCGTCTAAATGATCAATGGCCGGGCTGGATCCCGATTGACAGGGGATGTTGTCACGAATGATGCTGATTGCTGATTCAAGAATGATGGCGATTCCAAGGCGGTATGGGTATGGGCATTAACGAAAATATATGAGCGATGGCTTTGATATACCATCTTAGCGCTTATCATCAGGTTTTGTCAGGGGAGTTACTGTGTGTTTTTTCTTTTCATATTTCTTGTGGACAAAAAAAGGCTTGGGTGTCATTTTGAGAGGTGCTGGTACAAATGGGGTCTGTTGTGTTTATTCCATTTTCTTTCTCTTTTGCTTCTCCTATGGATATACTTGTGGTTTGTTGGATTTGAGGATATTCTCACATTCCGGTCTTTGGTTTTGTTGTATGGGTGCTTTTCTTCTTTGATTCTCATTTTCTGGTCTCACCGTCTTTTATTACTTTACCTTTCTTGGTGTTGGCCTTTTGATTCTTTTACGTTCTTGTCTTCTGTTGACTTGGTTTTTTTTTTTTTCTTTGTTCGTTGTCTATATGGATTTTTCTCCCATCATGGTTTGGACCTGTTGATAAATGACTTTTGGGGTAGATATTTGGAAAACAAATAATATACATCTTTACATGACTCTCTTCCAGTTTCAATTTTGTAGTCTGTGTCTTAGGGTATTCCTACGGTCATGCTAAGACAGATCTAGATGACTATTTCTCCTTTGGTTAGTATAAGTTCGTCTTCCTGGAGAATACCTGTCTTTGGTTGAAAGGCTATATTCCAGGACGCAGCTATCTCAGTGAGTATTTAGTGAAATCTCGAGAATTCATTTCTGGCCCTATTCACTATCAATCCGTGTAGTCCGTGATAATATGATCGCAAATCCAGATGAGTGATGTTTAGTGACTCCACGATTATAATAACCGGGTTTATACTTCACAGTAGCATAAAAAAACAGTGAATACCATCCTGCTGGCCCCGCGGCATGCGATATACAATGTAGATAAATAGCCAGCCAGTCAGTAAGTATTCAGACCACCGCCAATTAGACGCAAGCGCGCGGGTCCGTACAGCGCGCTTGGTCAGCGGAGTAAGCGGAGCCACTCCCGGGGCCGCTTTGCTGAAGCTCCGTGAACGCGGCGGAACTTCCATCTCAAACTTCTTCATTCGCGCTGTGCTCGGCGTATCATTATTCTCCAGCCCTATCATTGCGAGGGCTCTGTTGTGTGGCTGGTAACCTGGTGCCGCTCGCCCAGTTCATTATCAAGAGCCACCCACTGCGACAAACTCCGACGCGCACGCTTCACCAGCTTGAACAAGCCCGACCAATCGCAAACGTCAAAGCTGATAAGTCTGTAAGGCTGCTTGTGATTTTGACTGAAGAGAACAGCCCCGTGAGTTTACCAACAGGTAATGCGAACGTCTAGTCCGGAGTCCGTTCGAGTCATCAGCATTGCCTTTCGATCCTTCTTTGTATTTGTTCATCGTTTCTTTCACGCAGTATTGGGCCATGCGACTTTCCGTTTGTGACTATGTAACATTGGCTGACTTCTTTGTTGTCGCCTCGGCGTCTTGACTTCGGTGAACAGCAACCAGCATTTCAAATCTTCGCGCGATCGACTTCGCCGTTTCCATCGCGTATCCGCAATCAAACCCAACGATAGAGTGAGGGAAGACTGTTCTCTAGAGGCGGTGGCGTATCCAATTTCTTCCGCTTTTTGCGGGCAGGATGGCTAGCCCATTCAATCCATCTGCTGGCCGTGGCCACAGGGGAGGCGCGCCGGGCGTTCAAGGCACAGCGGGGCGGGGAAGAGGTGCAAACACGGGGTATTCGTCAACGCATGTGGCGAGAGGATCAGGTGCGCCTCGGGCGGGCAGGGCCCGAGGACGTGGACGAGGGTCGGCGACATGGACGGCTCGTGGTCGTGGTCGCGGCGCGGGCGCTGCAACCCACACCCCGAATGGTACTCACCAACCCACGGAAGGTTCTCAGCCTGGTGTTGTCAACCCCCCATTCGCTCAGCTGAATCAACAAAAATCCGTCGCTTCCCCGTTTGGTGCTCAATCCGCTCAACAATCTCCGTTTTCTAAAGTCCCAAACGGTGCTCCTTCAAACGTCTCCAAAAACCCGTTCGCCCAGCCATCAACCAATATCAATCATCAACCCTCGGCAAGGCCTGTCGGTGCGGGCTCTAGTGCTCCTGTGTTCATGGATAATGCATCGACAATGCAGACTTACCAGGAGCGTTTTGATAAAGTCAGTCTGCCCCTTCTCGACACCGGACACCATGGCCGCGAACCTCACGGAACTGACCTCTTCTGTAGCTAAAAATTGTTCAAGTGAAAGAGCGTGAACGCGCAATCAGAGATGGGCTAATGGCTGATCCGAATCAGCCAACTTCACTGAAGCAGGCAATCACGCCTGTGGGAACATGTACCGGCATGTGTCCTGATTTCGAGAGGGTAGAGCGTATCGTACAAAAAGCAGTCGACAAGTGCGAAAAGGTAAATAGCCCCAATCGCTCTTTGGTGCGCTATGCTGAGCTGACAATCTAGTATCTTGACCCGTCAACAAACCAACTCCAAATCTTGGAAACCAAGATGGTCAAACGCTTCCGGCGCGCGGCAGCTGGAAATGACGAGCAATTGCCCTCGGATATTCGAACGCCGAAGACCCTTTTACAGACGATGAACTATCTCATCCGTTATGTCATCAATGGTAGTGAACCGTTGGCCGCCGTTCACATGTTCATCTGGAACCGGACACGATCGATTCGAAACGACTTCTCGGTGCAGCAGCTTACACATGAAGATGATGTGAAGACCGCGGTGATTTGCCTCGAAAGAATCGCGCGATTTCACATCGTGTCATTGCATCTTCTTTCTAGCCCGGCGAACACCGAGCCATTCGACCGTCACCAGGAGCGTGAGCAGCTCAACAATACCATGCTATCTCTGATGTACTATTATGACGATAACCGTGACCGCATTCACTTCCCCAACGAGGATGAATTCCGCGCCTACCATATCTTGTTCTCAATCCACGACCAGCGGCCTGATCTGGAAGCTCGTGTTTCCAAATGGCCAACTGCCCTACTTGCTTCACCTCGAGTGCAAGTTGCTTTGGAACTATTTGCTGCTGCTTGTAATACATGGGAACCTCAAGGTGCCCTAGATGCTAGACGGCCAAACGCGATTGCTCAAGGATTTTATGCCCGCTTCTTCAACATCATCAATTCTCCAAGCGTGTCCTATCTAATGGCCTGCGTCGCTGAAGTTTACTTCAATCACATTCGCCAGACAGCAATCCGTGCAATCTGGAAAGCCTATTGCCGGACTCCGCTATCACAACAATCCAAGAACGATCATTGGACTGTCGAGGAATTAACCAAGGTGTTGCACTTTGACAGTGACGAGCAGACAGTCGAATACTGCAATGCACAGGGCTTACAGTTTGCGAATAATGCCAGTGGTGGGCTTTATCTCAATTGGGGCGATCGACCAATTGATTCTGTCGGTAAGTTGTTTGCCAACGACGCCATCATATCCCAATTACACTCATCGCTTTTCCTCCCTCTACCTCAACCCAATCTCCATCTCTCATCCCTCATTTATCATCCTGATCCACCCCTTCCATCACATTCCACCCTGAATACCTATCGTTAACAACCATCCAGACTTTGCACCTTCATCTGAGCACTCTTTCTCCGAGACCTACGTGGAGTCAAAGCGTGCGGGAAGAAACCTTGTTGCTATCATCCTTGGAATGAACATCAGCGAAGCCGCAAGGATGGGCATGATTGACCGTTCCCAATTGCCCCAGAAGAGTGAAGTCCTGCCTGAGGCTGATGCAGCAGACGGTGATCTCTTCGTGAGTGATATCGATAATCAGACACCCGCACCCGTGGTGGAAACAACGCACAAGTTCTCTCCAGACACCTCTGCTTCTGAATTCCGAAACGCATTCGAGGTTCAGAAGCCCTCCCAGTCGAACCTTCCGACCCCGGAACTGTCAAATCCTTTTGCAGCTTTCCAAGCATCAAAACCGCCTCCGCTGGGTTTCACCACCAACGAGATTAAGCAAACTCCTCCATCTGCATCCCCTTTCTCCTCAAATCCCTTCGCAACCTCAGTCCCGCCTAGCTCTGTCGCAGCCACTGCGCCATCTCCTTTTGCTCCTGCATCAAATCCGTTCATGTTCCCGAAAGAAGCCGAGTCAAGCAATAAGCCCGAGGCTCTTTCCGCAAAAAGTGATGCAGTACCATCGCCTTTCCAGATAAAATCCCCGCCTTCTCAGGTTGGCGCTTCCGACAAGCCAGCGAGCCCATTTACGGGTCTTCCAGGTCCCTCGTCATCTACTTTTACCTCGTCTACTTCATCCATATTCTCAAAGCCAGCGTCCGCAACTCCTCAGACGCACACACCTGCAACAACCCCACCTGCGATCTCAGAGCCTAGTGTCTTCCCTCCTGTATCGTCAGCTGTGGATAAAGCCACCTCCTTGTTTTCAACTGCTCCCGTTTCTGTGCCATCTGCTGGTTCAACACCCTTCACTGCACCTTCTCCATTCTCCTTCTCCAAGCCAACAGGGGCAACCCAGAAGACAGAGACTCCCGCCGCAACTACTTCTGCGTCTACACTGTTCACGCCTCTCACCTCTTCCGTGACATCCACTTTGGAAAAACCTGCCTCGGTGTTCGCTTCTAACACGACCTCTTTTACTGCACCATCTCCATTTTCCTTTTCTAAGCCAACAGAAGTAACGCAGAGAGCAGAGGGCTCTACAACCACTGTAGCAACTACCGCTGCACCTTCTACCCTACTGAAACCCAATACTTCTCCGCCCATGACGTCGACATCGGACAAACCATCCTCTGTGTTCGCTTCTGTTTCGTCTCCATTCTCATCCTCAGCACTAGCCCAGTCGAAGACGGAGACACCACAGACAGCTCATACCGCGCCGTCCGCGCTATTGAAGAGCGATAATACCTTCACACAATCGCCAGCCGCATTAAAGAATCCTTTTGCCTTCCCGAATGCTCAAATCTCTTTGCCAAGCCCAGCTACAGGTATCAATGCCGCATCTGCTGCTCCGAACCCTTTCACGGGTTTCAAAGCACCGGAGACAGAATTTAAAGCTCAGGAGCTTGCGACTACATCCACCTCCGGGCAGCCCTTCTCACTTTTCCAAGGTAACAATACAAATGTCATTTCTGGGTCACTGAGCGAGGCTGCAAATCGTTTACCGACCTCGGACTCTATTTTTGCAAGCCCTGAGTCACCGCAGCTATCTCAGAAAACTGCAATTCCTGTGACTACTGCCCCCGCGGTCGAGAAACCACCAGCGGCTTCATCTCCGCCTTTGACCCGTCTACCCTCACCCAAGCCGAGTGAGGCCTCAGTGCTCGCCCAGTCTGCCCCTACAGCTGCCCAAGTTCCTGGTACACAGACCGGTCCGATTACTGCCAATGACTCTGGAGTTTCGAATACACGTCGATCTGTTTCGCAGACTTCATTGGCTGCCTCTCCACCTCAGACACTCTTCGAAGCACTGCGGCGACCTAAGATATTTGACACCACGTCGAATGCATATTCATCTGAATTGGCAGCATCTCAGCCGCCCAAACCTTTGTTCTCAGTCCCAGACCCTTCAAGTGCATCGGAACAGCAAGTGTCAGTCAAACGCCACCGTGATGCTACAGATAAAGGTACAGCTGATCGGCAAAAGAGGCGCTCCTCGCTGAAAGGGAAATCATCTCTCGCAACATCTGATGGTCATTTCAAACGCTCCGTGCATTTCGAAGAGCAAGACGAACAGAAAAGATCTCTGGCAAAGGAGTCGCAAGGAATGGCGCCAAGCCAGCCACAAGTCCTCAAGAAGAAGCGAGCTCTAGATGAGCAGACCGAAACGCAGTCGGAGGAACAATGCCCAAGTACTAAGTTGTCCAAGGTTTCGACCGTGGACGAACAGCCTCAGTTCAACTTCTCTGTCTACAAAGCGGAAAATCGACCCATGCCCAAGCTCCCGATTCTGGAGAAGCTCGAAGAGAAACTTGCACGAGCCAAGGCCCTCTGCGAACCGAAGCCTCCGACCCCAGAACAGCTCCAGTATATTGAGGAAGCCCGACTGAAACGAGCTCGCCAAGTCGACGAAGACGAGATCGCGCTTTCCCGAGCGCGCATCTTAGCCGAGAAGTTAAGGAATGGCCCTGGAATTTTTGATGGTTGGACCGGCCCAATCAGACAGCCATGGCACGACCTCAATTGGAACCCCGCTGCCCGGATCCTGGAAAAGTATCACTCCCGCAACATCACCCCACATTCCCATTATCCATTACCCCCGCGTCTAACTCTCATTCACACTGCTAGAGGATACGAGGTTGCTTACGCCCCTGATACCCCGGATCGACCAATGTCCCGTACCGAACAACGCATCCGACGGACTGGTGCCCGTGGACTTGCAAATGTGCCTCTCAACTTTGAACGTTACAAGCGAGAAAAAGAGCAAAAGGCCAAGTCAAAGCGCACAAACAAGGACGCCAAGGCAGAAGATAAAGATGATGGAGAGAAGAAGAACGAAGAGGAACTGAACGGATTTTTCCGAAGTGTTTGAGCTGGTGCAATCTGTTGTCCATATCCGTCCATTTTATGATTGTCTCACAGTGTGTCGTAACACTATGCTTAGGTCTTCTCTATGCTCTCTCATGTTTGCATCTTGTGGAGTCATTTTTTCATGTATCATTTTTTACTTTCAATGAACATCAATAGCGATTACTTGTTCAAGACTTTGATTTCCTTTGTTTCTCTCAATTTTCTGTAGATTGTATATCTTCAATCTTAGCCCAGAAATCATTCTACACCTGCTTGATTCTCCAAACGGAGGCAGATGGGCTCACTGCGAAATGGATCAACGCGGATTTCCAACCCGTCAGCGACATTCGGCCATTTGGGCAAACAACTATCTAGGCTCGGTGCTCAATCTCCTGAGCTGAAACGAGCTTAGTATCCTCCTCCTCTACACCATACCATATTCCTGCTCGGGGACATGACTTCCCCATTGATGGACTGTCACTTTCTTTCTGAATAGCTCGTTGATGTTGTTCGTACGACCCATCGTTCCGCCAACACAGAACCAAATGTATAGTAAGCAGACCAAAGAGATTCCACCAAAGATAAAATCCAGCATACGACTCAAGTTGCCCGGCGCGTGGTAAATATAAGGACAAATAAAAGTGGTCAGCTAGACGGTGAAGAAGAAGACACCCATGGCATACGCAGTAATCTTGTTCCTGTTGCGACCAACGGCCATTTCCGATGAAATGGTATAGGACAGCGCGCCGATGGAGAAATCAAAGAAGACGGTGTTGATATAGGCGAAACAGCAATCGCAATCCCAACGCTTTGCTTGAAAGTTCCGTCCTGGGGACCCGTTCCCAGTCCACCGACTTTAATCAGGGAACACTTCATTCGACTGTGTGGACTAGTAGATTCGTGCGTCGAATTTTGTTGCCGAGTGCGACTGAGGTCCGAATGATAATCTTCAAAACGTAAATGGTGGTGTTGATGGTGAACGGCTCGCCAACACTATATTGACTACGCGAGTACCGCTCCGCAAGTAAACCAGAACTAAATGCCGTTGATCTATTGCGTGAACATAGCACCGCAGGAATAGAGAAGTTCTTTTCCGTTTGATCTATGAGGAGGACTGGAATTCTATTTCGCGCTCGTTGTCAACTGACTCTTGAGTAAGTCGAAGGTCGTGGGCCGGGTCGTAATTTTCCAGATTGGAAACACACCACACAGGACTCTCCGGTATTCATGGGAGAAGGTGTGTACCTTGGTAATGCAGGCTCCAATAAATTGATAGATGAATTGCACAAACTGGAACGAAGAGAGAGCCGGTCCATGGATTTCGGCATATGCAACTTCGTTGATGTAGATCAGGCAAGTGGCTGTGAATTGATCCCTAGCCCAACGAGTACTCGACCTGCACAGAAGACGCCATATATCCCGAATGAGCATACTTGTATAATTGGTAAATAATAAATCTCCTTATTGCCATGGAGCTATCTAAACGTATATAGCCCATGGAGACAAAGAGAGAGGTCTGAATACTCTGCAGGCAAGCAAGTAAGCAAGGCGTCGCCGCCTTGATACCCGAGTGCATCAGTAACATTGAACTGAAGGGTATCTTAGTGCATAGCTCTCCAGCTCTCTTCTTAGCTTGTCAACAATCAATCAGCTGTCTCGTTCATTTCTCTCATGGCAGATCTCCCCACAGGTTATGAGCCCTTGTAGCTGAGTCAACTTCTTCTTCTTCTTCTTCTTCATTATCATCAACTTCATTGGGAGCATCAAGATCATCATCTCTCAACTCTGTCGACGTCTATTTAAGGGCTCCGACGCGTCTCAGTCGACGTCTTGACCTCTCGACTCATCCGGGCCAGGCCAGCTCTCCGTATCTCGCACGCCATCAAGCGAGCTTCCACACAGACATTCAGCTTCTTGCTGCTGCCATTCCGCTGGTTATGGCAGAGCTCCTCAAGATATGCTGAGGCTTAAGCCCAAAAAGTTCTTTACTCGCAGAAATCAAGCTTACTGAAATGATTAGTTGTTCATCTGAGCCCAGTCAATGAACACTTCGCCACTCTCGTTTCGGCAGGTATGTCCTAATTCCATTCTCATCTATACCCATCTAGGCAGATGGGGTTGTTCGAAGGTTTTCCGATACCAGTGGATGAGATGATGGATTATCACGTGCCTTGTAGTTGATCAGTCAACTGGTGTGAGTATTCATCCCTGAGGCATCAACGTTCATCGGATCAGCGAAATATTATCCAAGCTACAATCGTACGGAAGTAATTAACTCTGTGTCAGATTCCAGCTTCAAACTACAATTTTATCTCGTTCATTCAACCAAATATTTTCGAAGAATTTCGATCGCCGTCATTCTGGCAAAAAGATCGGGCGGCTGTGTCCGCGTTGGGACCAGATTACTCGGGCTTCATATCTCGACCGTCTCCAAAACATTATCAATTTCAGACGCATATACTTCTTCATCCATAAAAGGAGGTTCATTTCTGCGCGACGCGTCTTGTTCGAGCTTCAGAATCTTCAGAAGCTTCTCAACCTCACGGTCTCCCAAGATGAGGATCGCAACGCTCCAGTTTGCGCCTAAGCTGGGCGACCTCAAAGGCAATATCGAGAAAGCCAATGATTTACTCAAGTCTGGTAAAATAGTCTCTGCGGATGGCAAGAAGCTTGGAATTGGAGCTGATCTATTGAAGCCTGACGTCTTGGTGCTGCCCGAGTTAGCGTTGACAGGTATGTATCTACCTAATCCTGCATCTGTCCTTGAGGCTCATGGAGCACCAAGAACCCCTGCATTGATCCCCTGTTTATAAATCATTTGAAACCGAGGGAAAATATCATTGACTCGTGAATCAATAGGCTACAACTTCCCCTCTTTGGAAGCGATCAAGGCATATGTCGAGCCAGCTGGTAACGGTCCCTCTGCATCCTGGGCCCGCGAAACTGCCAAGCGCCTGCGATGCAAGGTTTGTGTGGGGTATCCGGAGGTTGAAACGAATTCTGAAAATTCCGATCAAGCCATCTACTATAACTCACTGCTTGTTGTTGACGAGAACGGAGATCTCATCCTAAACTATCGCAAATGCTTCTTGTATTATACCGACGAAACATGGGCGGCCGAGGGTCAAGTTGAGCGAGGGTTTCGTGAACTTCAATTTTCTCCCCAGGGCAAGGTTTCGGCCGAGCAAGAAAAGCGGGTCGCGACCTCCTTTGGTATCTGCATGGATATCAATCCGTACAAATTCGAGGCGCCTTTTGACAAGTGGGAATTTGCAACGCGAGTGCTTGACTCCAAGTCTCAGCTGGTCATCTTGTCAATGGCTTGGTTAACTCTGCTTAGTCGTGAAGAGCTCGATGCCCTCAAGTTCAAGCCCGAGATGGACACCTTCAACTATTGGCTTCAGCGGTTCTGGCCTTTGCTACAGAAGAAAATGGAGCATGGAGTGGACATTGACGGTGGAAATGCGGCAGATTCTCCGAAAAAGATCGTCATCGTCTTCGCCAATCGGTCGGGCGAAGAGCCACCAACCGAAGATACCAAGCCACCGGCGCGATATGCGGGGACAAGCGCTATCATTGCAGTGACGCAACGGGCCCCCCTCAACGCAGTGGAGAAAGAGGCACGGTCAGGTGTGCATACCCCTGATGAGGAAAGTGAGACAGAGGATGCAGGCATCCCATTTGATGTGAAGATACTTTGCTGGGACATGCTAGGCGCCACGGAGGAAGGTATCTGTTTCGCAGATACCACGGCAGATCCGCGCATGGTGTTTGCGTTGAAAAAAGCCATCTGAGATCGCGCACTGGAGGCATCATACTATTATGGATAATGCAAAATCTAAAAAAAGATTCCGAGGCCATTATTGCGAGTTGATTTTTGGAATGACGTCTCAATCACCCGAGTCTCTGTAAGGCCGTTCTAGGCCCAGCACATCTCGATTTACACACGATGGTATATACTGTTTAGTATGATGGCGATCCTCGCCGCAACAGTGGAAATCCCACCAGTTGCCACCCACACATCATGTGTAGGTGGCCCATGTGACAGGCGACTCAGCTGTGATCATATCTATGTTGTATATTGTAGACGAAGATCATCGAGATCATCGTAAGCTTCAGGCCACAAGCTCAGATACACCTTATTTTTGCCTTCAGTTGGAATTCTAAGGTCCCATGATCACTCAAGTCTTAACGTCTATCAACATGCGGGGGAAGCACTAGGGAGGACCCTTCTGAATGTCCGATGCAACCCTTTGGAGCAATAGTGGTGTGAAAGGCTTGAAGAATCGTAATCTAAGATGTTTAGTCTGAAACATGTGATTTCATCCCCGCCCTGATAGGGACGAGAAGTATACTGATGAGAACTATGTTGTATGTTGCAAGGGAAGGAAATTGTAAGCGGCGAGCATTGTAAAGAGGTCGTATTACATCGAGATCCAGACCATCACACCCCTTAGATAAGGCACACCTTCGTATCTCATTGCCACCACTGGGATGTTCCCCTGTTTGCCTGATTCAGTTGAAGGGTATTCCCGTACACCAAGTGGATCTAGCCTGATCACTTGCAGGAAACTAGGATGGGGGTACTCCGGATCGATCCCGGCTGTATTGCATGTAACTTTGTTGGAGTAATAGACTCTGCCTCGACTATAATCACATCTTGGAGAACTTGAGAATTCTTTTGTCTTCAATGGTCCCATAGTAGGCAAACAGTACCTATGATTGGCTTGTGAGGCGCTGTGGCACGTGATCAGGGAGTCCCCCCTCCGGGGGCCGGGAACCAATCAGAACACGAGAAACGATGTGTGCAGCGGAGGGGCACGGGATGGCTGCACATGACTTACGATGAGAAATGGAGGCGTGGGATTCATTGGAGCCTTTGAATGGTTATCTTCAGCTCCTGTTGTCGATTTCTATGGTGCATTTGTAAAGATTGCTTCTTTGCAACTTGTGGCCCACCAACCTTGGAAGTTTCCAACGTCCGCAGTATGCTTACATAAGAATCTGTGTCAGGTGATCTTCTGCATTGTTGGTCGTTTCGGGTCGCCGGATTCCGCGCGACTCCTCTTGTCCACCTCCTCCTTGCCACGTGAGCAATCCATCTTGACTTGCCCGCTACTCTACAACTCCCTAAGGAGCCTCTTTTCTTTAATCAAAATTTGCCGCGAGGTGAATTAACAAATCAGTCGTATATCTCCCTATCTTCGCTTTAGCAAATTTTTCAAAATTGCCTTCTTCACGTCCTAATTTTCGAATTCGGGTTTCGCAGACAACGTGACCTGCGTCTTGTTGTTGTCGGGCAGGTGACTTCCTGTCAGGTGATAAAGAGAGATCATCCCAAGGTACGGCTCCATCAATACCCCATCTTCATCCAAATCCCTCCAAGTCATTGCATGTCGCGTCGTGATGCCCATCGCGAGTGGTGCGTTTGCAACGCTTCTCCCCCCCTGTGTGACCTCCGCTCCCTGCAACCCATCATGACGCGTTCTTGGTATATTCAATTCCACGGATGTTTCGAGGCATCGCATCATTTGCTGTCGCTTGACAACGTCACTGCCCTGTAGATTTGTTCGCCATCCGTTGCCCGCCGCGAGGAAAATCCCCGGTGGTGGCAGGACCCGACGTGCCCGAACTCGCGGAGATGGCTGACGAGCGCGTCGGATCCACGCGTCTGTTTACTGAGCGGGGTGTGCGTGGATCTTTCCGAGGGCGACTTGATCTGCCAGGCACCAACTTACTGCAGACTGCATTGGCGTTGCCTATCATTGCGTTCTCTTATTCTCCGAGACTTGTTTCACTTACACGCCTATCAATTCCATGACTAACCAGTACCATGAATAGGCTACCTTCGGGCTCAGCATGTCTGATCCCACCATGAATAGTCCCGATAATAGTTCGCATAAGCGCAAGAGAGAAGGTTCCGAGGATCTGGGACCCGACCCGCAGCGTTTGAACCGCTCTTCCCACGGTAGCAACGGAAGCATGGATAACCAGCACAATTTCGGTCACGGGGGCCTTGGAAACTACGACCACGGCCTTCCTAACACTGGTGCTGAACTCAACATTGACCAACAGATTCTCCAACATGTTGGCCCACAGAATGGTCTGTCGGACGATAACGCTTTGACCGCCAATGCCAAAGCTGCCCTGGCGGCACACGCCCCTCAACACAAGTACCCTCCCCCTCCTGATGCTGGCTTCGATGCGAGCAACCTCACCCAAGGGTTGTCCTTTGGCGATGAGATGAACCAGCCTCCCATGGGTGGCGGCCACAACCATAATTCGACCGCCGCTGCTGTCTATGCCGCGCGAGAGGCTCAGAGCATGAACCAGAAGCCTACCGTTGGCTCTCCTGAATGGCACCAAATCCGCAAGAATAACCACAAAGAAGGTATGAATAATGTTTGTCGAGTTATCTCCATATTCTGATGCTGACTCTTTTCTTCTAGTCGAACGCCGCCGCCGTGAGGCTATCAATGAAGGTATCAATCAGATTGCTCGCCTCGTACCCAATTGTGATAAGAACAAGGGTGCAATTCTCCAACGCGCCATCGAATACATTCTTCAACTCCAGGAAGAGAAGAAGAACATTGACGAGCAGTTTGAAAAGCACAGTCTGACTGCCAATCATGCTATCGCAGAGATCAGCGGCTCGAACTCCAAACTGAAGGGTGAACTTGCCCGGCGCAACAACATTGCCCTGAAGTGGTTATCGCGTTGTCGGGATGCCGGCCTAGAGTTTGATGACTATGAGGAGTCTAAAGAGCTAGAGACACTGGAGATGGACTAGGGCAATCGTTCCCAATCTGTTGCATGTGCTACGACTGTTGCGTTTTCGGAGGTAAAGACTTGAACATACCCTCATTTCATTTTTTTTTTTTCAAATCTGTTGTTTCTGTTCTTGATGGATCTTCTCCTTCTACTATGTTTCTTTCCTTTTCTTTTTTTTTTATTCGATGTGACCTCACCATACACCTATCATGACCCCCCGGTATTCTCGAGATGCGGTCTGCCCAGATTCCCCTTATGGCATTCTGAGTGTTACATTTTTTTTATTAGCTTCTGCTGCGACTTGCTTCTCCAACTTTTTTTTTACACCCCTTGATCATACTCTGCTCAAACATTTGCGTTCTTTGTACGCTACTCGTGCGTTTGTGTCTTATCTTTCATCTTTAATGGATGGGCTGGCGAATCTACGGCTGGGATGGGTTTGCCTTGGGATGGAGCTGCGGGTCGTTAGGAATACATTTATTTTACTGATAAACTTATTTTTATTCTCTAGAATTTGTATCATAATCCCCGGGCGTTCTCCGGGTTTCACCGAATGACAACATAAGCTGATGGCGTAGATTATCCACCACATCACCGTTTCGATCACTATTTCATTGGACACGACCATGTTTTGTAAGTTTAGCGTGCGGAGATAAAAGCGTGATCAGCTTATATGAACTACCCCTCTATGATGTCAACGTCTCATCGGGATTTTCTATATTTATACTCGCATTCCAACCTACTCTTCTTCACTAAACACCAATATCTATACAAACTTATCTCAACATGCCTTCTTATATTGTGAGCAAAATACCACATACTTCAGTCTGCAAATACACAAGCTGATCTTCTCCCCGATAGGTCACGTGCAAGCCGGACGCAACCGACGACGATGTCAAGGCGTAAGCATCATCAGTCTTATATTTGAAAAAACAAAGTTTGTTAACGCATGCTATGCTATATAGCGTCAAGGACCAAGCAAAGGAGCAAGGTGGCAAGATCGGACACGAATACTCGTTGATCAAGGGCTTTGCGTGAGTCCTCTCTACACTGTATCGGTCTTACCTCGGCGGATGTTTAGACTAATCCTCGGTCTTGGTGTTTATAGTGTTGAATTCTCCGAGGATGCTGTGCATGCACTAGGCTCGCACCCGCATGTCCAGAACGTCGAGGCTGATAGCGAGATGCGCACTCAGTAATGTTTCCGCCGAGTATGAGATTACGGAAGACACATACATGGGCAGGAGGACCGAGTCGTTAGCGTCATGTGTTACGAGCTATGTAGGCTATGGGCCATTTGAATGAAGATATCCCATTAAGCAAGAAAGCGAGCAAACGAGATCTTGTTTTATTCGATTTGAAAAGAAATCTCGGACACCAGTAGTGGCTGCTATATAGCAGTATAGAAATACATGTCCTGGGCCTTGGGATCAGACAAATCATTGCACGGGAAAAGAAATAAGCCGCTTCACCAAACCCTCCTCTCGAGAAAAAGATTATCAACAGAAGAAAAGGAGAAAAGAAGATGTAAAAGTCTCAGCTAGACATTTACAAGTTCGACGTAGCAGTGACCTCACTGCTAGACTCAACGCCAACATTCTTAACAACAACGGTCTTCCCACTGGAACCGGTAATCCGCACATCAACAGTGCTAGTTCCAAATCCAGCAGAGTTCTCGAAGAAGTTGTAGTATGTGCGGGTGGTGCCCTGCCAGGAGCTACCACCATCAGTGCTAACCTCCAACGAAGTCACAGCCTCATTGGCGTTGACGACCTGCATCGAGAACCAGTACTCGGATGTACCCTCCTTGTTCTTGAGCTTTAGGGGACCGTCGAGATCGCAAGACACGTATGACCAGTTGACTTCGATGATGCCGGCGGAGATGTCGGAGAGCTCGGCGAAGGCTTCTTGGAAGAGGTCGATGTGGTTGCTTTCGCATTCCGGGCATTGGTCGACAATCTGGATTCGGTTAGATTTCGAAAATTAAGATAATAGAGAATGAAAGATGGGGAGAGGTAAGGGTGTTTGGGGGGGGGGGGGGGGGGGGGAGGTTCGATTTACCATTGCTTTGACGGAGTTGCCGTTGGGTCCGGTGACGGAGACACAGTTACCGCAGTTGGCGGCGTCGTCCCATCGCTCGAGAGAGAGGGCTGTGCCGAAGAGGTGGCTTGGCAAGGTGTATCCGGAGAATGAGCAGGTTCCGCCGCCGACATTGCCGCCGTAGAAGGTGGCTTCACCGGCGTTTCCACCGGTGGAACCGGTGTTTGAAGAAGAGGAAGAGGTGGAAGAGGATGATGTGGAAGATTTGGTAGAGGTGGGGGCTTCGACGGTAGCTTGAGTGGTGGAGGTCTGCTCAACAGCGGGCTTCACGACCGAGGCAGCAGTGGTCTGGGCGATGACGGAGGTCTCAGCTGAGGAGGTGGGGAGAGGTGTTACAACTGGTGCAGTCTCGACGACAGTCTCGGCAGCAGAGGGTTCGGCAACAAGGGTTGAGGAGGTTGAAGTCTCGACCGGGACAATTGCAACAGGAGCCTTAGATTCCACGACAACGGGGGCAGAAGACGGAGCAATCACAGGCTCTGCAGAGGATAGAGGCTCGGTAATAACCAGAGTAGGCGTCGGGGTAAACACGGGGGGAGAAGACGGGGTAACTGTAGTCTCCACAGAAGTTGCAGATGGAGAGGGTTCCACAGTGACGGTCTTGTAGTAAACGCTCATGGTGTAGCCCTTGGGGCAATATCCGTCATCATTTCCACGGAGACGCAACGGACCGGCGGAGACGGTGGCAGCGCTGAAAAGAGTGGCTACGGAAGCCAAGCGCATATACTTCATGGTTGGAGTTGTAAATTGAGGCAAAGAATGAAAGTAGTTGTAAGAAAAGATATCGATGATCGAATGATCGAATGAAAGTGACGGATTGAATGCCTTGAATGAGAGGACGTGCAGCTAATTGCACTTCAAAAGAATGGACGTCTGGTTAACGAATGCCAGATTCGAAAATGATACTGTTCCAGACAGGAGGTTAGGCAAAGGACGAAAAGAAGGTACAGAAGGAGAGAGGGGGGGGGGGGAAAGGATAGGTCGAGCTTGATATAGGTCTAGATGCTGTCAGATTGCACGCTCATACGGCTTGCCGAACTAGTGATCTGATCATTTCACCGTGAGAACGATACATCAAGGCTGAAACATAGCGTGAAGCATCCACCAGTGGTGATGCTCCGGAGAAGCCCAAAGGAGCAAGTGGCCCACTGGTCTAGACCGGGTTAGGGCTAGTGTATATTGTTTAAATTAAAGAAAGAAAAGAGGAAATGACTGTGAGTCAAAAGGAAATGAGATTCGGTGCTGCCTGTCCTATTAGTGGATTTGGCGGATAAAGTGACTGGGTCGAACATAGAACAGAAATCAAATTTGCCAAGTATATATCCTGTTGAACAGGTTTACCGAGCATCCCACATTATCTCGTTCAGTCTCAGTAACGCATCCGCACTGGCCTTTTTCGCTGACATGAACTCTTCGCGGCTCTCTGCTCCGCGTGGACCACGGAGGATTTCAGAAAAGCACAAGTCCACCAGAATCCGCAGTTCGTCGTAGGTAAATGGCTCCCCGTTTCCAGCAGCCAAAGCTTTATCGCCTTGTGACGCGAATGCCTCCTTTTCGTCCTTGGCATAATCTAAGGTCTTCTCGGCGCCTTCCAAGAACCAATCCAGGAACTTCGCACTGCGTGGCAGGGCAACTACCTCTTGAGAGGCCTGCTTATGTAGATCTGTTGCCGAATCCGACGAATCTCCAGCTGGGTCGATGATAATGTTCTTCAAGTTTTGTTGGAGAACAAGTACATCGAGTTGCAGCCGCAAGGCTCCATTCTCGTTCATAGCCCCAATGTAATGCGTGCAGGCGACAAAGACCCGGTCAATAAATCGTGCTAGGCCAGATGTGATGAACCAGCGCTCAACGGATCCCAAGTATGTCGAGATGTTGGTGTCGAACGCGATGAGGTCATTGTTCAGCGCCAGAATGGTGGGAGATGCAGCAGTTGGTTGGTTCATGATTATGTGCCACCAGTTATCCGTTGAACTTGGCGATGGCGTCATAGGTTCAGAATGCCGCAAGTTGGGAGGGTTCGGCCCAGACATTGTTCTCGTCAACATGTGGATGATGCCACATCGAATGTCAATATGTAAGGTCATAATTGCAGTAGCGCCGAGCCCGTGTAATGATTGAAGCGTTCCATCAAAGGCCACGGCAGTCTCATGGTTCAGTGGTAAGTGAACCGAGTTATTGATGCTGTCGCCATTGGGCTTCACGGAGCCGAACAGAGTCCATCTGCGAGATGGCCGACCGGTTGCAGTCAAACTCGATGATTCGGCATCGGCAGTATGTTCAACCACAAGACGAATCTTTGCGAGATGACTTGCAAGCCATTGCATGCTGTTGTACAAGAGCGAAAGAGAGATCACAGTCTTTGGGTCCGATATGATGTCGTATGGCTCCAAGGGCACTTCGTTTGTTCGCTTAAGAAGAAGGTCAATTTCCGTGTCGATGAGGGTCTGTTTCTTGTCCCCGGCTCCTTTCCACAATTCATCAACAACATCATGAATGTCGCCTGACTCGGCAAAAGCCGCAGCAGCTTTCAGTCGAACTCCGCCTCCATGGTTCCGTGCCGATACCTTCGTGACCATTGCTTTATACCACCCACAGCACTTGTCATAATAGGTCACAATCTGGTCAATAAGAAGTTGCGTGAATGCTTGATCGTGTGGAATGCTCGACAGCATCTTGCTGAATTCCCGAACAATGGACATGAACTTGACCGTCCCTTTGAAGATAGGCCGAGGAGAAACTTTAGCCCATTGAGGATCTTCTGTAAACGCATCTGCAGCGATAAAACTGAGTGTGCAGAGATCGGTCACTGTTTCATCCAACTGAGGCAAGAAGACGTTGACCATGAAGTCATCCAAAAAGGAGGTTAAAGTGCCCATGGAGATTTCGGAATCAACAGGCACGATATCCTTGAGCCGCTGGATGAAGGATAAAGAGGGAGGAAGAAGAATTCCCATATTGAAGACACTTGGCTCAAGCAAGATTTTATGACCAGTTCCTGAGTTGCCCATGGTGGATTGCGTATTATCATTTGTTGTAGCCTTTTGCCGTGATTTGGAAACAAGTCCAGGCACTGAGGACTTGAGAATTTCGTCCAATTCGTCTTGCTCGGCTTTCATATCGGAGCTCTGCTCATTATCGGATAACTTGAACATTTTCTATATTGTGGAACATCAGCCAAACAGATCCATTGCGGTGATTTAGGTTATCCTTTACCTTATTCTTGTCGCGATAGCCTGTGTATACGTGACGTCGAGAGTCATGCTCATCTGCATGACTTCGGACAGAGGAATCCCCGTCGGTTGCAAGATAGTCATGCATCAGAGATCGTATCTAACGAAGGTGATTAACATCCAAGGATGTGCCAAGATGAAGTGGAGCATTTGCTGTCTTACCTCGCTTTGCAGAAGTTTCCACAATTCTTTGAACCCACCAGAAAGCGTCTCGCTCTTGATAAGGCCTTCTCTTTCCACGATAGCGGCAACGACATCGTGAAGAACTCTATGGCCTTCTGCAATCGCTTCGAACTTGGCATATAGTGCCCACAAAAACTCGGAAAGCACATGCCCTCGTTTCTCAATAATCTCAGTAGGAAGACTCGATTGTTTGTAATTGTCTTGGGCTGAGAAGCTCTTGGTCGGTGCAGGATAACGAGTGTCAACCTCTACGTTCGTCTTATCCACCACGGCAAACAATTCAACCGGAAGGCGCTGCTCGATCCGATGAACCGCAACGTCAAGATGACCCATCTTGTTGAGGGCTTCAATCAATAGTTGTATGTAGGAAAAAGTATCAGCCTCGGGATTCCGGGATGCGTCTTCAGCCATGGGCGTCAATGGATCGAATTTGGCCAGGAAGCTATAAACAGGCCTTTCCCAGGAGCGCGTACCGGCCCAATTGGATGTATGCACCTCTCCATCAGAGGTAGAGGCTTTCCATCGATCTGAGCAGTAAGGTGATTTGAGATACAGATGGTCGTGGAGCTCCTCGATCAGGATGTCTGTGAGCGAAGTTTCCTGGTTAATAAAATAAGCGCGAATGTCGGACAAAGCGCCAATGTCTTCCAGCTCTGAGCGACGAAGAACCCGAAGACCAGTATGAAGCACATCCACGGCTGCAAGAAAGCGCTTGTCCGAGATTTGAGATTCCAGCTTCTCGGGAAGGGATTGAATCTCTTCTATCTGGGTGAACAGCTGCACAATATCATCATAATTCTGGGAGGATGTTGCCAGCCCTTTCAGTTCCGGTTTAGTCGATATTAACCCGGCTTTGGCCTGATCGAGAGCATGTCTCAAGCTGCGCACTCGACTTTGTGAGGAAGATATATTTGATTGGATTTTATGATACGTTCCAATAGAACTGTTGAATCCCTGGTGGTGTTCTATGATATACAATATTAGCGTCGGGCTGCTTGGGTCACTACAATTAGAACCTACCATTCACAATCGCTTTCAGTGTCTTCTGAATATCGTCGTACATTTGCAAGAAATCTGGTTCGCGATCTGCTTTGCCTAATGTACTTGTATCCATTAGACTCAAAGCAACGTGTACCGGGATACACTCGGCATCGGTCATGAAATCCCAATCGCGCTGGATCGACTGTAGAATCGCTATTGAATATATTCAGGTCAGCTATGGGAGCACAAAAAACAGAAGAGAAACACAGACTTTCGATGGCCTGGGCCTCCCCCGAGTCATTGCTCCGCTGTATGACAGGCGACGCATTTCCCTGATTCCTTTGGTCCCTTTCGTCTGTGTACCGGCTCCTATCTCTAGACCTCTCTCCCTGGTACTTCCTTTCGGGTTCTTGGTTCCTTGTGCGCGACCTCGAAGAAGGATGCGAAGAGGATTGCGAGGGAGGATGCGGAGAAGAATGCGCCGAGGGCTGGGATGAAGGATGCGCCGAAGGGAGCGGGGAGGCGTGCGAAGACGGTTGCGAAGCTTGTTGCCTGTCCCGGTTTGAACGATCGCGCTGCCTTTCTGGTGACTGACCGGGCGAAGGAGTTTGACCTGGGGTTAGTGCAGGTGGTTGAGGTGCATCAGGGTAGAAGCCACCGTATCCGCCGGGGCGACGTTCTGAACGTCCACCTCCACCGGGGGCCCCTCGTCCATTGTACCCGTTTACTCCGAGAGTATTATTTCCACCGTATCCCCCATCATTCGCATCGTATCGGCTGGGGCCGGAGTAGCCGTACCCATTGCCATAACCACTTGGGTTGCTCATTCCAGCTAATGGTCGCTAATCACGGGGTATTCCGGTTTAGTATGTTGGTGGCCTGCGACAAGGGGCTGGCGCGTAGGACCTGTAGCCAGAAAGTTCGATTAGGTCCTCGGGCTCGCAAGCGACAACTGGCAAGGGCCAAAAAGCATTCTTGGCTTTGGAAACAAAGAGCGTCGTGAGCAACTCGGTGAGGCCGGTATGGTGGTGTTGAAACAAGCCGGGGCGGAGTGTCTGGCTCCACCAGAGCTTCCCGCATTCCACTGGCCAGTTGGTGACTCCTCCTCGGCGATATACATATTTCTATGTGGCAGGGAAGTTTTTGTAATTACTATTCTGATTTTGTACTTTCTTCGCTAATAGTTACTATTATGAGACACAATATTGAATGTGTATTTTCTAGGCTATGTCCTACCTATGTGAATCAATGATTAATACCAAACCAACCATCAACGCCGCAGACCATTTATTTGGAGATAGGCTGGGTCTCACGCTCGAGCCATGAACGCGTCAGTTCGTCCGATTGGAAGAAATGCTCTGTCTTCGCCCAAACTTCAGCGTGGTAGTCATTTACCCACTTCAGCTCGGCGTCGCTCAAAAGCGAGGGTTCAATCAGGTTTCTACCAATGGGAGTCATGGTAACATGCTCAAAGCCTAGCCACTGTTTGTCACCAAAGTTATAGGGGGTTTTCACTTGTCGAGCCATGACGATATCTGAAAAAAAGTGGAATTAGTTTCTTTTTCCCCGTCGCATCCATAGATGATATAACTCACTTTCAATTCGAATGCCAAACTTGCCATCCTCGTAGTATCCGGGCTCTGTCTCATATGTTAGTTTGGGGCTGCAATGAATGAAGAGAATGAGACGAACCATCCGAGATAACGTTTCCAGCAGCGATGGGGACCTCAGTATACTGAACACGAGTTCCGATGCCAATGGGACCTTCGTGGACATTCTAGATACAAATTAGCAAAGTGCGAGGCTTTCAATGAGCGGCAAATCGTACCAAATAAGAGCCAACACCGTGGCCTGTTCCGTGAAGGAAGTCCAATCCTTCTTTCCACAAGTGCTGGCGCGCCAAGACGTCAATAGCAAAGCCACTGGTGCCCTTAGGGAACACTGCCATGTCAATTCCAATGGTTCCCTTCAAAACCAAAGTGAAAGCACGCTTCTCGAACTCAGTAGGAACACCGAAGTGGAATGTTCTCGTGGTGTCGGTCGTTCCATCGAAGTACTGACAGCCAGAATCACAGAGATAGATAGCATTGGGGTCAATGATAGCACATTCTCCCTTTTCAGGCTTGTAGTGAATGACAGCACCGTTAGGACCGGTTGAGGAGATAGTATCAAAAGAAAGACCAGCGAACAAATCATGCTTAGAGCGGATCTGTTCAAGCTTGTCAGCTCCATCGACTTCGTCCAGAACAGTCTTCTTGTTGACAAGCTCATTTTCAAGCCAAGCAAAGTACTCAGTTAAGGCAGCACCATCGCGAATATGGCAAGCCCGCATTCCCTCAAGTTCAGTCTCATTCTTGATGGCCTTGGCATCTGCAATTGGGCTACGGGTCTCTTCGACGTGTGCCTCGCCACCAAGACTAAGGCTGAGAGCCCAGGACGCTTTGTTCGACAGCAAGAACTTAGCGGCGTTCTCACCCGCAGACTGGCCTCTAGTGCTGAGAGCTTGAGCGTCAGCAAAGATAGAATCGTACGGCTTCACGATAACGTCTAGTCCCAGATGATCTATGACCTCTGGTGTGAACTTATCATAATCGACGTAGAGCTCAGCGGTGGTGGGCGTAATGATAGCATAGGAAAAGAATACGGGATTGTAAGGAATACTTTTCACTGTCAGTCAGTTTGTAATGACGCATTGCGGAGCAGGAAGTATCTTACTCGGTTCCCCTCAGGTTGAATAGCCAAGCAATCTCATCGAGCATGGCTGCAATCATTTAGTCATTTGGCAGGATTGGGGGATGGACAAGACAATCTTACAGACAATGAAACCGGCCTTCTTCTTTTGCTCAAGCTCCTTTCGCAGGTCGGCCACCTTCTCTTGGAATGACTTGCCGGCATACTTCTCGGGGTGCACGCGCACTTTCTCGCTGGGACGCGCGGGGCGATCCTTACCCCAGACCAAGTCGACCAAATTTTCTCGAACCCCTACGAGGGATGAGCCGTTCTTTTCAAGGGTCTCTGCCAGTTTCCGAGCACCAGCTATTGAAAATTAGCTCTGTTAAGAACTCCCAGGTCCGAAACAGTAACACTTACATGCTGTGATCAGAGAGGGATCGACACCAACAGCCTTTCCTCCTTGGGCCTCCTCCATGGTCCTGTCAACAAGATCAGTTCCCATATAATGCATCCTTTATGATTGTCCTCTCCTACCATTCCTGCCATGTGGGCACTCCCTCGACTCCACGCTTCAGGAGTTGCCAGTTGTTATCTAATTGTTTTGCAGCCTGGTTGAAGTATCGTCCATCGGTGGAAAGAGCCGCTTTGCTCAGAGAGATAATCGCAGTACCAGCGGAGCCAGAGAATCCCGATATGAACTCTGCACATAGCATTATTAGTCGTCGGGGCGGGCAGGTCAATTGAAAGGAGGCAACCACTGACCTCGGCGGGCATCACATGGCGCAATGTACTCGGACTGGTGGCTATCTTCTGAGGGTACAACTATACAAAACTGGTGAGCATACTTCATGGTACAAGCGTACAAACAATCCTTGGAGAGATAGAGATGATGTCATACTGTAAACATCGACCTTGTGCTGCTGCATCAACTGCCGCAGCTTCGACAGACGATCAGAAGTATTCACGGTCCCCATATCGACAGTATAGCGTGGACCGAAAACAGAGAAGAATCTTGGGCGGGAGAGGGGCCTTAGCGATCGCAAAGATGTCCACGAAAGGCGTCTTGGATGGGAGAGGAGCATGGACACTAGAGGGAAGATTTCGCAAGGTTCCTAGTCCTCCAATTGTTTGCTCTGTTGAGAAGCTAAGCGAATGACGCAGGAATTGGAGACACGCGATAATTGGGTGATAACGAGCTAGTTCCGCAAATGGTGTGAGTGGCCTTTACTGGTGGAGAGACAATCGATCTCCGGAATTATCACGCGGCTACACACGGGCCCACTTTGGTGTTGTCATGTTTGCATTCAACCTTATTGTAGCAGAGGGAGCTAGGCGTAACAAAGCACTTTCATGTTCGAATTGGGTCATATCTGGATTTTGATGTCTTTGTTAATAAGATTGAGGTCTTTTAGTGCGCCATACAACAGGCTGAGCCAAGTCATATTTCCCTCAGATACATATTCTACGCTTTTCAAAGCAATTAATCACCAAAGTATCCAAATCGTTATATTGAAGTAAGAAATAACATTAGCAAGCTCAGTTCTTAAGTGCTTCCATGCCTACATATAGGTGTATGTATGTATTGCATATTTTCTTTATTTGTTGCTTATTATAGATCCAGCTCTAGTCCTCACGATAGATGAAGATGTTGCTAATATATTATTCGATAGAATCATGCCGGCATATCATCCTCAATGCTTCAAACCGATCTCCCTATATGAAGGAACTGCAATCGATCCTTTTACACACACTTATGATGCTGTTTATGTCCAAGTATGAAGGTCCTGATAACCCCAGGCCCAAGGAGCATGCCCCGCATTGACCGCCTTTGATACCGCCTAAATTCCCATTGGAGAAACGATGCAAACACCAAATTATGCCCGTCAAAACCCCCAGGTTTGTGTATGTACACTTCTCTTTTTCGCTTTGCCAACTACGCGCACTCGCTGGGACAGAATGGCGACATGGATGTCTGACGAGGGCCTTGGTGCCAGAGATTCTATCTTGGAAGTCCATAGGGTATAAGTACCGTGTCCATATCTGAGTGTCTGCGGCTAACAAAGTATCAGCTGGTCACTGACCTCTATGATCCAGCGAATCAACGAGACCCCGCCCGAATTAATGAGATTCAAACGCGCCTTCAACAACTCCAGAAGACTGATAATGCATGGGCAATTGCTGATGCGCTCCTCCAACACCCGGACTCAGTCCAGCATCGTTTCATGGGAGCCCTCACCTTCACAGTGAAGATTAATGTCTCATGGTAGGGTTAACATCCCAGATCAACTTTGACTGGACTCAATCTTTGCGCAATGAGCAATTGCTTATTTCTGGCTATTACTAGGAATGAGATCAATGAAAACACGGCCACGGAGATCATGCAGCACCTGATAAATCGTTTTGTCTCTTTGGTGAATAATGGCGAACAAGCAATGGTAGTTCGAAAGCTCGCTTCAAGCTTGGTCGCCATATTTAGACATCCTGTTACACCCTGGAAACAAGCTATCCAGCAGCTGGCTGCAAGTCTCGTCCATGGAGGTTACATATCGGAGGAACAATCACAAGTGGTGGATTTCCAGGAAAAGATATTGCCGGCGATGAGCAAAAATGGGTCAGGCGCTCTCCTGTTCTTTTCAATTGCGCTCGCTGAGGAGGCTCTCCGGCTAGACTCTGAGCCTCAGGATGGGACTGGAGATACCTCTGCTATCCAGCGAGCCATTATGAACATCAAAGATGGATTGCTTCTGGGTCGATATGTTCTCATGGAAATCATTGAGCATGCAGCTGGAATCGATGCAGCTGGCGTGGCATTGGCTGTAGAAGCTATGAATTCATGGAAGGTAAGTCAATTCAAGCCGATAATATCTCTACCTGCGCAACCACTGATTCGATCAATTTGCAGACATGGCTAGGTGTTCATGGTAATCGTCAACGCTCGTCTGCAGAGGACGTTACTAGATTGGCCGTGGAATGCGGCCAGACTATCTTAAAGGTACTGGGCGTGGAAAGCCTGGCTGAAAGTGCAGCTTCCATTCTGACCCAGGCCTTTGAAAGTCGCCGCTGGGCTTTTGATGGAGACTCATTGGAGATGCTTGCTTCATATCTCACTAATTCAATAGTGAAATCTCACATTGTCGCTGTCAGCCAAGGCACGGAAGGAACTGAGAGTATGGCATTTGTCGACCTATTGATTGCATATGTCTCACATCTGCACCTGGATGTCTTCACTGGCCCTGAAGTTCCATACAATCCAGAGCTCCTCATTCTCATTCATGGAATTCTCAAAACTCCTGGCTATGCTGCCATTGACGATCTCGGAACTCCACGTGTGTTGGAGTTCTGGAACGAGATCGCAGAAAGCGTGCCTGACAAACTCGAAGAAGGTACCCCCAAGTATGACTTGGCGAAGTTGCATCTCGCTGAAGTCGTTCTGCGACTTTCCAACAAATTGCTATACCCGACCCACGAAGATTTAGAAGATTGGAGTGATGAAGAGCGGAGTGAATTCAATGCCTATCGTCATGAGGCATGTGATTACCTGCTTTCAGCCTACCCAGTCCTTGGTGTCGACCTGGTGACTGTCTTCCAGAGAAGTGCCACGTCCAGCCTGCAAAATATGGACTGGCGTAGCTTCGAGACTGCTATGTTTTGTATAGCTCAGCTCTCAGAAGCAGTGGATGAGAATGGACATGCCGACCAGTGTCTCGATGCCATCTTTGGCAGTGATGCTTTTGCCCGGCTCTGTGCAGGAGGTGAGACTGGAATCCCGCTCAAGGCGCGTCAGACCCTGGTGGATTCATTCGGAAAGTACGAATCGTACTTTGAACGTCACAGTTCATTACTCCCAGGTGTTCTGAACATTTTGTTCGAATCCCTCAACTTCGAGTTATGTGCGCAGGCGGCTTCAAGGTCTATATTGACTCTTTCCAAATCGTGCGCTCGCGTTTTGACGGCAGATCTTCCTGCCTTCCTGGATCAACTAGACCAGTTCAGAAGCAAGCCAACGGCAAATGTTTCTACAATGCCCAAAGTACTGGAAGGAATTGCGACAATAATTCAGAGCTTACCTGGTGACCAAGAAAGAGTCCAAACACTAGAGAGGATTCTGGGATTCTTTGTCCAGGAAGCCAATACTGCACGGGAAGAAGTTAACAGTAATGCCCACGAGACCGGCCGTCTCCGTGGGCACCTTGTACTGAGCTGCATTGCGAGTGTCGGAAAAGGCCTTCGGTCAGAGAGCGAAATCATCGACGTTGATACTATGAAAGATGGAGACCCATATCCTCCTTCCTTCTGGAACTCCGGGCCAGGTGCCGAAGCCCAGCGCTTGATTATGGAGGCTATGAGACTTCTAGTTGTTGACTTCCCTGTGGACAGCAGCATTATTGAAGCAGCCTGTGACATTTTGAAAGCTGGCTACACTGAGCGGGCAGGGCCCTTTGTCTTCCCGCCTTCTATGACAGTGGATTTCATCAAGAGCTTTCCGCTCGGCATCTCTGGCACAGATGTCATCATGGCAACCGCCTCATCGTTTTTGGCATCTCACGCTCGGCATGCGATGAACATTCGCAATGAAGCTGAGGCACTCATCGAACATGTAGCCCAGCTCTTCTCTTCGATGCTCCAGAACCCGGATGCCTACGACCCAGAAACTGCCAATGCCGGCATTGACTTCCTCACACGTCTTTTGCCAAAGTACTATCCAATTTTGTTCACTCCGATCAAGTCAGACCTAAGCGCCGAGTCTCCTCTCGCCGTGTTACTCCACTTCACCCTCCACGCATTGACACGACCCGAGCCCCTTCCCCTACGAGCTGCTTCTGCATTCTGGGTCGCATTGATAGATCTCCGCGGCAGCTCACCGGAAGAAATCCACGTCATCGAATCCGTTCAGCAAGAATTCATTCCCCGCCTATGTTACACAATCATCCAGCAAATTGCAGGCCGATGCGCGCGATCAGATTTGGTCTCTCTGAATGACGTTCTGCGCCGCACCGTTTTCAAGCAGATGGCACTAGCGCGCCCAGCTCTGACCGCTGCGCTAGACTCCTTGAATGCTCAGGTCACAGACGCTAATGGACAGCAAGTGCCGCTCCTATCAGCACAAGACAAATCACGGTTCTTGGAATCTCTTGTCATTGCTCGAGGTGCTCAGAAGCCATCTTTGGATCTCGTGCGTTCCTTCTGGTTGAAATGCCGTGGGATGAATTTCGACTATGCCCAGTAATGAGGCTTGCGTGCTGGTACATGACCTGATGATTGGAGTTGAAGGGTCTCGTAACTTCGGTTCGTTCGTTAAGATATCCATTTGCATGACATGCGCGGTGCAGCTTGATTGTTTGTATTTCCGGGGTTTTATTGGCTTCCAGCTAAGTGACATAATTGAACTTGCCTCTTTCTTTCATTCGAGCCGCCTCAGTTTTTCGTACTTTCTATTCATTTATAGCAAGACATTCAACCATCGGAGCTTATGATGGCTTAAACCTAAAGCAATGAGGCCAAATAAGAGTATATAACTAAATGTTAGGCAGTAACCTTCGCTGGGAAGTCTTGCATAGACTTCTGAGAAGCCTCCCGCTCATCCAATCTCTTCCAGTATGCCAGGAAATTCTCTCGTCCAGGCAAAAGAATCCATTCACACACCCGCAACGTCATCTGCTTCATCAACCCATACAGGTGAATATCAGCTGCAGAAAATCTATCCCCACACAACCAAGTCTTCCCCTCCAATTGATCATCAAGCATATTCAAGGCCTGATTAATCATAACTTTCTGATTCACTCTCGCCTCCGGAGTTGGAATTCGGTTTCCTTTATAGAAATCTAAGGTTGCGGGGTCATTCCTGAACCAAGAGAAGACCGGCTGGCAGATTTCCAGGTCCATTCTGCGAATCCACATGCGGGTCTCGGCACGTTGCTCAGGTGTTTCGCCGAAGAGGGATTTCCCACCCTGGGCAATTTCGTCAAAGTACTCGCAAATAGCGGTGATTTCGGTTATGACAGTGCCATTGTCGAGTTGGAAGGCTGGGACTTCGCCGCGGGGGTTGACTTTGCGGAATGCAAGGCGTCGATTTTGAAGGCTCATGATGTCAACGGTTTCGACGTCGAAGTTGAGACCGCCGCGTTCGAGAACGAATAAACGAACGGCCATGGGGTTGGGTGCCGGGGCATCGAAGAATTTCATGATTGCGCGTTGAAGAATTGAGGTTTTTTTCTTTGTTTCTGTCTTAATGAATTTGGGTTTTGTAGGGCATCGCTGTTTATATAACGGATTTGAGCAATGTTCCACGATTTGACCTTGAAACAGGTCGGAGATAAGAGCTTTCTTATGTGCATAATTAATGCTATACGTAATTGATGCTGGGCATATTTATTACTGTCCACCTGCATTGCAGCTTGCTGTACTCCGTAGCTCGTTATATGGCTATTTGGTTGCGGGGTTAGGCCTAACTCCATATAGTTCATCGGGTCAAGAGGGGAAATAGCGAAACTGTACGTAGATCCTTGGTACTTCACGGCCAGTAGAATCTCATGGATCGTGGAACATGAACATTTATAAGATTGATAGAGAGTTTGCCCTGGCTTTCAATCGAAGAAATCAAGGTGAGCCTGCTGTGTAGTAGGAACATGTGAGGAAACGTAGAGTCCGGTTGTAACCAGAAATAAGGAAATAAGAAAACTTAGATCGAGGATCTTGCTTCTTTTGTATGTGAACTTTGCTCATTTTCATATTTGAAAGCAAAAGAATAGGCACTTCAGTTGAAAAAAAGTTGACTTGAGAGGTGGGAATCGGCCAGTACATAGTAAACTGGATTCGGAAGTAAGGCTCGGAGTTAAGAACTACCCCTTTGCTAAAAAATAGTCTTATATTATGATATAGCCCTGCATATAAAGTGACGTCTTGCAAAACTGCTTGGATCCCCATAGAAGAACACGTGTCAGGAGAATAAAGAACATAATTGTCTATGTACACAGACACTGAAGCACGAGTCGAGTCTAGTTCGAACCCGGGACTCTATTTACGGCTTTGAAGTCACTGCTCTCCTACCCCTTCACTTGGTGCTATAGGTGGATTCAGGTTTAGGCACAACGTATGTACAACATATGTAGGGTTCATTGAGGGATTTATTGGAAATTCCGCCTTATGCACTCAGGCAGCTTCCACATATCACTTGTTGAACGTCCGTGGCCTTATGTCCGACAAATTCCGCGAGATTTTATGGACCGATATTTCAGACCCTAAGTGGATATGATAAACATCTACGGAGTATGGTCCCTTCATTCTGCAAAACACTATATGATTACTCTATTTTTTTTGGATTTAGTGAGATTTGGCCTCGCTTTCCCGGACTGTTCTTCTTTCACTGGGCATCTTCTTGTCTTTGTTCGACACGTGCGCTCGAACAGAAGCATATCGGACATCCATATGCCTACCTAGGTAGAATTAGCTGAAGTCCCCGGCCAAGTCTTGCATTTGCAAATTATGCAGGACATACGAAGAAGTTAAGTCTTAATGCCTTACCTCGCTTCAAAGCAATCCGGGGACGGCGCGAAGGGTACGAATATGTGATCAAAATGATATTTCCCCACCCTAGAAGCAATCCTTGTATTGGTGAAAAATCTCTACAGAGCTGGTTTATTTGGTTCATGTACTATATTCGAAGCTTCTTGTGAATGGAATCAGAGAGGTCTTGAAGGATTAGACCTTATTGAATATCCATAGATGAGATCAGTCTCATAATTTACTGTGCAAGATCTCTCGATAATTTGAACACTCTTGAACTCTTTCATTCCCTGAATGAAAGATGTCACCATTAGATATCTACAGCACATAGTATCTTGTAGGGGATGTGTCCCATAAGTATAAACAATTCTATATAAAATATACCATTCTTGCATGCCGATCTCGATTTCCCCACGCAACCTAGCGTGATTATGGTTTTATGAGTCTACTTTTGGCAATTTCAAGCTATCTGAATGTTATTGTCTACCCGTCAATACCTAAATTAGCCTACATTGAATACGAGCTGAGATCTTGACGCTAGTAGACCCTAGTGGAGGTGGGGTGGCTTTAAATCCTGCCGACTGATAAGGTTAAACAAAACCAGTTATGCAGTAGGCTTTCAAACAAAAGCACAGTCTCTAGTCAAAGATGATTGAGAATGACAAAATGTATCAAGTCGTGTAATGTGTATGTCACGTAAGACGGCTACTCATGGCTCATGTACAAGAAATTTTTTAGACATAATAATGATCAAGGCTGAAAGAAGAGAAATCAGGTAAGCACATCTACCAGCCACGGCCGGCCAATTTCTGGCTCTCGGGCAGCTGCTTCACGTTAATGCCAACCATAGCCTCACCAAGACCCTGGCTGACCTCAGCCAGCACCTTAGCGTCCTTGTAGTGAGTAACAGCCTGGACGATAGCACGAGCACGCTTCTTAGCATCACCAGACTTGAAGATACCAGATCCAACAAAGACACCGTCGCAGCCCAGCTGCATCATGAGCGCCGCATCGGCAGGAGTAGCAACACCACCAGCGGCGAAGTTGACAACGGGCAGACGGCCGAGCTCGGCACATTGGCGGACAAGCTCGTAAGGAGCCTCAACCTCACGGGCGAAAGCACGCAGCTCGGGCTCGGGGTCCTGGCTGGCGAGGAGGATTCCACGGGCACGGCTGATCTGCGCATTGACGGTGCGCATGTGCTTGACAGCCTCGACGACATCGCCGGTGCCAGCCTCACCCTTGGTACGGATCATAGCGGCACCCTCAGAGATGCGGCGCAGGGCCTCGCCGAGGTTGCGGCAGCCGCAGACGAAGGGGACCTTGTAGTCATGCTTGGTGACGTGGTAAACGTCGTCGGCCGGGGTGAGGACCTCAGATTCATCAATGTAGTCAACGCCAATGGCTTCCAAGATCTGTAGGTGGGTAATTGTTAGTGACCCGTTGAACAATATTGCTTCCCCCGCCACGGGAATATTGCCCCTCAATCATTTGCCTCTCTCTCTCCCCCGCACCAAGATGGTAATCACATACCTGGCATTCAACGAAGTGTCCGATACGGGCCTTAGCCATGACGGGAATAGTCACGGCCTCCATGATCTCCTTGATCATGGTGGGGTCGGACATGCGGGCCACGCCACCCTCAACGCGGATATCGGCGGGGACACGCTCGAGAGCCATGACGGCAGCAGCACCGGCTTCCTCGGCGATGCGGGCCTAGCAAAGAATCCTGTTAGATTTCTATGCTGAGCAATTCCAATTCCCTGCGCAAGTGATCATACCTGCTCTGCATTCACCACATCCATAATGACGCCACCCTTCAACATTTGGGCGAGACCCGCCTTGACGGTGAAGCCATTGCCGGTGGTACCGTTGGTTGCAGCCATTGTGAATTATGTTCAAGCTAAGGTGAAAGAATGAATGGTAAATATAGACAGAAGTGAAGTGTAAGGTAGTAGAGAAAGAAAGAAAAGACGAATGGCAAAGACGAGAAAGTTAAGTGACTCAGTCTTTGGATAGGAAATACAGTTTTCCCCAAAGTTACACTTCCCTCGGCCAATCAGACTCCTCAAACCCCTCTTCGGCTCCGCAGCGGAGTGGAATCAGCTTCTTTCCCGAGGAGATCAGTTTGCCCGCCTAGAACAGACCGCCTGCTGTCTAGGGCAAGAATAGAGGGGGTTTCTTCTCTGGACTTCTTCCAGGCTCGGTCACCGTGTTACGATACAAGGCTTGGCCCCTTGGCGCCCAGTGCCAAATTAAACTCGACTGCCTAATCGAGTAGGAGAGATGGCCTGTGTTCAAGGTGATCCTTCAGGAAGATCCAAGATTGATAAGATCCAAACTTGATCCTATTGGGACATTCTTGATCTGACTCGCGGTTGATATTGAAGATTATCCCCAAGTTGGCAGGAAAGATGCTGGATCAAGCACAGCCAGACTATACAACATATATGCCAAGCTCTCTACACGTCGGCACTATGTTGTACTGGACCTGCATCTGAATCTCGGCCATGCAAGTATAACATACAAGGGCAAGGGTCCATTCACAGTGCCTTGCTATATGTCTCTATCTACCTACTGTTCTACGCCTCCGTATAAGCCGGTATGTTCTCGAGTAGGTGTATCACAATAGCATACTGTATATCAAAGTTAGAAGCTATCTTAAACAAGAAAACCCATTCATCAAAACCCAAAGATCGACAATAGAGCCCCAAAACCCATACATCCCGCGGTCTGTGGTCGAGATTCATGACGTCACGTATCTTATCGGCTTCAAAAACAAGGGAGCTTACCTTCTTTCAGAGCTGCAAACCCCCTCCAATTCCGACTCTTCAACTCCCTCAATCGCAAAATCAAGAAACACAACATACACAATGTCATTCAGTCTATTCACACATTCACCTGCCCCCCTCCTCCGCCTCGGTCTAGGTGTAGGCATCGGTCTTTCCGCCGCATCCATGCACCCTTTATCACCTTTCCGCGCGCCCCCAATGCGATGTGACTACGCCGAACCGAACCCGGGGTATCAACACTCCGTTTTTACCAAGGCTTCGGCTCAGACTGTTAGACCTGCGAGCTCCACTGAACAGAACCAGACCCAGACTCAGAAGACACGGAATGGACTGTTGAATGCGGAGACCATGCGTCAGATTAGTTTGGGGAGTGTATTGGGGCTTGTTGCAGGCGTTGGGCTGAGGGCATTTTCAAAGGCCTTGGTAGTTATTTTGGGTATGGGAGTTGTTCTTATTGAGGTATGTGTATGCTTTCTGCCAAAGGCTTGAAACTGGCCGTGGTTATAATTACGGCATACTAATGCTACTGCTTGGTTTTAGTACGCTGCGTCTAAAGGATACAATATCCTCCCGATCAATCGGATTCAGAAATATGTTAAGAATGTCGACTTGCGTCGTGCTATGACTCAGCACCGGCCGTTCAAGATGAGTTTCGGTATTGTTATGGCGATGGCGGCTTTTGCGAACTTCTAGGCTTTACTTAGGTGGATGGTCGGAACCTAAGTGTTCTGATAGGTACATTTACTCTCGAACAATATCAAATCAGTTTATACCATTTATTCTTAGAATGGAGGGCGGTTACGTGCCCAAGGGTAATCGGTAAACAGTTAATTCGTACAAGGGTATCATGAGTCTTGATCTATCCCACACCAAATACAAGGGGGAATCTACGCTACCCCAGCACCAGGTCCTCTAACACGCCCTCCATCTCATCGCGGGAGAGAGGAACACCGAGGATCTCCATGCCGCTGGCATCCATGCGCGAAGTGATCATCTGGTGGTCGTGGAACTCCTTCAGAAGGGTTCGGAACATCATCTCTGAAGAAGCAACAAACTCTTCCGTTGCCTTTTGATAAAGAAGGCGGAACTCAATACCACTATCATCGCCAGCCCTGCCACCCTCTCCCGCGCCTTCGTCGTCTGACTGATGACCATCGTCTAGGATAGTGATCAATTCTGTCAGCAGGAGACGGTACAGGTTGCGTGCATTCTCGGGGAGACTCTTGAGCACGAAGGCCACGCCATCTTTTCCGCCAACGCGACGGCCCTTGCGACCAAGGAGAGAGTTGACCTCTTCGACGACATCGGCTTCGACCGAGAATGGTAGGAACGTGGTACAGTCATGGAAGACGAGGTTCAACTGATCACGTAGACTGATATCCCACATGACTGGAAAGTTGGGGGTATCGGCTGTGACGAGCAGAGAGATGCGTGGTGTTGCAGCCAAACGGGCGAGGAGCGCTTGATTAGCGGCGCGGCGCAGAGGTGGAGCATCAATAGAATTAATCAAGACGGTAACGGGCCCTTCATGCGACTTGAGCGCAGACTGTAGGAGCTCGAGGACCTCGGTTGGTTGCGCACCTAGCTTGGAAGGTGCATTGTCGCCCATCACGGCTGTGACGATCATGGCAAAAATTGATCGAATGGAGATGCCCGGTGTGTAACCATTGACCATGACAATAGCTGGGGCCGTAGTAGATGATAGACGATGATTGTAAATCCACTCTGCGAATTGGTCGACCAGTATGCGCTTGGAGCCATAGCCATACAAGCAAATATTGAATCCTTCATCAAACTCAAATGCCCATTGGGGGAAAGATCGGTGATGCAGGGATTGCAGATATTCCTTCTCTTCTTTGCATGGATCCACATATTGTCCAAGTTTGTCGAAGTATTCCTCATGGGTTAACAGCGGTACTTTATTGAGGGTCGCATTTGACGTCCTGACAGGACCGGCGCGATTCTGGAAGAAGTATCGTTCGTGTGCAGGAAGCTCGCCTTCCGGTGTTGGAGAACGCTTGTTTCTCGCGCCCTTAGGTCGTCCCGCACGGCGCTTGGGTTGTTTTGCTCCCTTTTCTGCTGCCTCTTCTGAGCCTTCGGGTTCTATGCTCTCTGCCATGTTCTGATCCGCCTTTTCTGCGTCTGGTTCTGATCCGCCTAGGATTTCTTCCGCTAGTCGCTCTGAACCATCCCATGCAGCATCTTCATCCTGCTCGAATAATACTTGTGCGCTCTTTTTCCGTGCAGATCGGTCTGCGTTCTTAACTCGAGACGGGGTGGACGCGATTGCCGATTTGGGCTTGGTAGGCGTAGCGAACAGACCGCGAGCCTTGGACTTATGGGTGGGCGTTTTCAGCCCCGATTGTTGTAATGGCGTCGCGGACAAGATAGTAGCCTTTTTAGGTGTCGATTGGTCGTGCTGTGACGGGAGAAGCTCGTTGGAGGCATCGTCGTTCGGGGGAGCGAATGTAGGCGCGTGGCCATTCAGGGCGCCATTGGCTTGTTCCAGAGCCGTTCGTCGTCTCTTCGGGGTCGAGACAAGCGGCTGATCGCCGGCATCTGAGGCCTTACGCTTCATGATGGTATAGTCAGCCTACAGTTACGGAGACGCGAAAGGGAAAGGAACAACAGTACCATCAGATCCGGAGAATGTGCAGCAGGGTCGGGACGCAAGGGAGGCTTGGCTTGGGGTGAATTCGAGATCTCGGTGGAATGCCAGGAGCTGTACAGAGTAGTTGAGTAGATTTGACACGACTGCACCAAGAGTTATATTGAGAGTTCGCGAGGTCTTCAACGAAGGAAATAAATTGTTGGAGCGGATGGGTTTCTCCGACTCCGCCAGGTCCAGCCAGGTACGTTGTATACAAAAGGTACATCGACGGCTACCTGGGTATGTACGCGCATGACACTTGCTTTTTGGCTATTCAATTGTAAGAGTCTATCTTAATCATGTCAATATTGCACTGAGACTACATTAATCAGTATCGGTTCTTTTTCTCCATGGAATTTAGACTTCTCCCTTCGAAGCGTTCTTGGCCCATTAAGTCGCTCAAGTCATATGAGTAACACATAAAATGCTCATCGAACTAAAGCCCCGAATCCGATGTTTCGCAAGTAGAACATAAATCACCCTAATCCCAAGAAAAGAACTCAATTGCTGTTTGAAGTGGGCTCATTCCGCGCAGTCAGTTACCGAGTGGGGAGCTGCCGAACCCGGGGACTTTTTTTCCTTTTAAGTGACTCAATAGTTGACTCACGAGTGCACCATCCTCCCTTTCATAAGCCCCGAGCTTGCGTCTTTGAATTGGATATCGCCCTACACTAATTTACACATGGTTCCAACAACCCAATCCACCACTATGGCGACCTCCCTTGCCCGCATGCTTAAGGGCCAAGTGCGATGCTACTCCGCACCTTTGGATATGGCCATTCCGGCCTCTAAACAGCGCTACATCCCCACAAGTGGCACTTACCCCCGGGGCTTCAAGGTGTCCGGTACCTACGTGGGCGTCAAGGCTTCCAATACCCGTTTCCCGGATCTGGCATTGATCGCTTCCGAGACGCCATGCTCGGCCGCGGCGGTGTTCACAACGAATAAGTTCCAGGCCGCGCCTGTGCAGGTCAGCAAGAAGACACTGCAAAGCCGCAAAGGCGATGGCATCCGTGCCGTCGTGATCAACTCCGGGTGCGCCAATGCCGTCACCGGCAAGGGCGGACTCGAGGACGCAGTGCAGATGGGAAGAAAGGTGGATGAGTGCAGTGGTGCCGAGAGCGACAGCTCGCTAGTGATGAGTACCGGCGTCATTGGACAGCGGTAAGTCAATCCCTCTCAATCGCGTTGCTCTTCAAAAGGACAATGCAGAAAGGCCCCCGAAACTAATCAGCAACCCCACAGCCTCCCGATCTCCAAGATCCTCGACCGCATCCCAACCGCACACTCTACCCTCGCCTCCTCGCACGACGCATGGCTCACCACTGCCCGCGCAATCTGCACAACAGACACCTTTCCCAAGCTCCTCTCGCGAACCTTCACCCTGCCCTCTTCCCCAGACCGCACCTACCGACTCGCAGGCATGACCAAAGGCGCCGGCATGATCCACCCGAACATGGCAACGCTCCTGGGTGTTCTCTGCACCGACGCAGCCGTCGAGCCCGCGGCCCTGCAATCCATTTTAAAACACGCCGTGTCGCGATCCTTCAACTCGATCTCCATCGACGGCGACACCAGCACCAACGACACGATCGCCGTGCTGGCGAACGGCGCCGCAGGCGGCGAGACCGTGCGCGCCCCCGGCGCATCCCCCAGCGCTGACTACACCGCGCTGCAGGGCGTGGTGACGGAATTTGCGCAGGAGCTGTCGCAGCTGGTTGTGCGTGATGGCGAGGGTGCGACGAAGTTTGTTACCGTGCGCGTGCGCAACTCGCCGGACTACGAGTCTGCGCGCCAGATTGCTTCGACCATTGCGCGGTCGCCGCTTGTTAAGACTGCCCTCTACGGCAAGGATGCTAACTGGGGTCGTATTCTCTGTGCGGTTGGGTACACGCAGGGTGTTTCTGACGGTGTTGTTGTCCCCGAGCGGACTTCTGTTAGCTTCCGTCCTGTTGATGGAAGTGCTGAACTGAAGCTCTTGGTTAACGGTGAGCCTGAGACTGTTGACGAGCAGCGGGCTAGCGCTATCTTGCAGGACGAGGACCTACAAATCGAGATTGACCTCGGTGGTGGTGAGAAGGGCGCTGCTGGGTGCGGTGGTGAGGATGCTGTTTACTGGTTTTGTGATTTCAGTCATGAGTATGTGACTATCAACGGTGATTACCGGACTTAAAAGACATGGATTTTAGCGTTGGTTGCGAGAATCGTTAGACTAAAGTATTATTTCGGGCCCCAAGGTATACCTACCAGACAAGAGCAAGAGCCTGTAATTACAAGGTTGGACTAAAATGATAGATTTATGAAGGGTTTAAGGACCATGGCAAGTTGAATATATGATTTTGGTTTTTCTAGACACATATGGTTACAGACCCTAAACAGGGCGCGTTTCATCGCTGAGCATCGTCTGTTGGATCGATTGGAGCTATACTCCTTTATCCTTCAACATGACGAGTTGACATGATTTTGCCAACATGCGGAGAATCCCAGAGATGGGGATATTCAACAGGGTGGTAATCAACACGCCCGGTTAAATATCAAGTGACATGGTTCCAATCCAACCACTTCAGATGGTGCCGATCAATTCACCCAAAAAGTATAAAGAAGAGCGGGAAGAAAAAAAAGAAAACACAGAAAACTAAACAGAAATTGCAGAGGACCAAAGTAATGATCCTATGTCATGCTGCTCGTGAAAATACGGACAGAGTCGTTTAGCTGCCAGGGACGAGGCCCTTAAGGCCAGCGCCAATGTCACCCTCACGGGCGGCGATTTCGAAGTAACCATAGATGATGCTGCGTTTGATTGTTAGCCGATATGAACATTTTTTGACAAGTCTGCAGAGAAACTTACGTCACGGCAAGAAGAATACCAGTACCGCTGCCAAGAGCACCGAGGAGATCGGAGGCGACAGAGAGGGCACCAATGCAGGCACCACCGAAGGCAGCAGCGGTAGGGATGACACGCTTCAGCTCCTTGTACATGCTCTGCTCACGGTGACCAGACATGACGAGACCCTGGTCCTTGAGCTGCTTGGCGACGTCGCGAGGGGCGGAGCCGGAAACCTCAATCCAGGTCTTGGAGAAGAGGGCGCAGGCAACAAGCATGAAGGTGATGTAGACAGCGGTGTGGATGGGGTCGAGGAGGGCCTCCTTGAAGTTGAGAGGGGGAGACATGTAGTAAGCAATACCGGAGGCGGCGTAAAGCTGGGCAGATCCCTCACGGGGCTCCCAAACTCCAAGAAGCTGGACCAGGATGTTCTCAGAGAAGCGGGAGTACAGCATCTGGCTGATAAGGAAGATGTTGGAGCAGAGAGCGGACTGGAGCATGATGGGCATGTTGGAGGTGTAGAAGAGGCGCACGGGGTAAGAGCCGCGCATGCCACGCTGGCGGGAAGACTTGACGGGGATCTCAACACGGAAGCCCTGCAGGTAGATGACAGCAGCGAAGACCAGGAGAGTGGCCAGAAGGTTCATGACGTTGGGCAAGTTCTGACGGTAGAAAGCTTCGTACAGAGCGCGCTGCTTGTCGGGCCAGGTGAGGAGAAGGTGGAAAAGAGCGATGATGGCGCCCTCGAACTCGGGACCACGGCCGGTGTTGATGGTCGTGGGGGAGAAAGCCTTCCAGACAATGGACTCGCAAATGTTGGTGGCAATGAACAGAGAAATACCGCTGCCCAGACCGTAGCCCTTCTGGAGAAGCTCGTCAAGCAGAATAACAACAAGACCAGCCACAACCAGCTGGACGATCAGGAGAACACAGATACCGGCACCGAGATCGCTGGGCTGGCCATAGAGACCAGTCAGGACATAGACACAGGCCTGGCCGAAGGAGAGAATAATGGCGAAGAGCTTCTGGGCGGTCTGGTAGAGCTCGCGGTCGGTCTTCAGGTCAAGGTTGACGTCGATGAGGTGGGTACCGGCAAGGAGCTATGGTACAAGTCCTGTCAATACAATCATCGCAATTTATGATGTGAGGGTGCTCTAGAATCGCATACCTGGAAAACCATGCCGGAGGAGATGATGGGGGTGATACCAAGCTCCATCAGAGTACCCCGGTTACTGGCCAGCATCATACGGAGCCAGTACAGGGGGTCCGAAGTGTCAGAGGAGACAATGCCGTAAAGAGGCATCTGACTCATGACCAAGAAGATCATCAGAGTCAACTGCAATGCAAATTCGTTAGTATCCAAATCGATATTGCGCGAAGGCCGCAGATTCAGGGCGACGTACACCAGTCCACATCAACTTCTGGTTGAAGGGCACCTTGGTCTCAGGAGCTGCCACCTCCGGGAGGAGGGGCGTAAAGGGCTTGATCAAGTCAAGGAAGCGTACTGTAATCCTCAATCAGCATTTGATGATCCATTGAAGCCGATGCGAGACGGATTGTCGCGATCGCGTGCGAGGCGATGTTTGGGGGACTCACGGCCGCTCATTGTGACTATCTTCCTCCCAATCCGTCTAAAGAAATGAAGAAAGCTGGAGTCGAGTACCAGCTAAAGGAATGGAAGGGAAATATTAAGAAAAATAAAACAAAAGGAGTTGGGTTGAGGTTGAAGGAGATTGGGGGAAAGGAGGGAAGAAGAAGACAGAAGAGGTTCGCTGGCCACTTTTCGCTTCCGCGCTAATTAAGGCCACTTGGTCTTCGCCGCAACACCATTTTCCCAGTGACTCAACCAACGACAAGGACATCGGTATATTAAGATGAACGTATTGAATTGAGCTTCTATTCAATTTTCCGGATATTGTACCAATTTCCTTATGCTACGACTCCAACTCCGATGTGTTGTGCATCCCCAAAAACCACTGTTGCCCCGAGCTATCCCCACAATTCAAAGGCCACGGTACTAACTACGTGATCCGCCCGGAGTACAACTCCGGGCTCTTACTGTACGGGGTAGTATCTGGCCAATTTTTTGTTATCCAAGGTTGTCTAGATCAATAGTTAACTCCTATGGTCTTATGAATATATGCCAGCATTCTATAAAAGACTCCTAATGAGATCAACATTGTATAAGACTGCGAAAGGGAATCCGCTTTCAAGGTCCAACGAGACCTAGACAATCATCAATGACCACCTCTAGCTCTCCCAGGCGCGTTTTCAGGCCCCGGTTCTCTTCTTGCAAAACGCCCATCACACTCCAGGCTTCGGAAGCCGGTACGCCATAGCAGATTCTGCAATTAGGACCGTTACCACCGGTGAAAGAGCTACCTAAGCGCGTGGACGCAAAACCCTTTAAAACCCGGTCATACGCCGATGAGCGTGCAGGGGGCTGTGCGCTTGTGACCGCGACCAGGTTCTTCTGGATTGTAGGTGTAGGTGCCGGACCAGTCGGCGTAGACAGAGCGATCTGCGACATGTTGGGAGATGGCGCTGTGAGCGTGGAGGTGGGAGATTCAACACCTTCACGTTGCGAGAAGATGCTATCGACAACACTTTCGTCGCCGGACTCGAAACCCGAGTCGCTGGTGAAGGTGCTATGGCTAGCACGCTTGCCGCCACGCTGAGGAGTTTGGAGCACCATAGAGGGAATGTCCTCGTCTGGATGCTCAGTACATATTTCCCGACTGCGCGATTCCTCTGTCTTCCGCAATTGTTTCTCTTGCTCCAACTCCTCGGCCATGGCCTGCATGGCTTTCTCCTGATCAAGCACCTTGGCGGCCATACGGTCCAACTGCGCCTTGAGGTGATCGACTCGTGCGCAAGTCTCTTGGAGCTCCTCTTGCTTTTCGTTCTTGTCCACAACTGCTTGATGCATGGCAAAAGTGCGTTGCTTATAAGCCTCTTGCATTTGTCGTAGAAGCTTGTCGGCGTGATCTCGTAAGGCATCGAATGCCTCATCGTTGGTATTGTCTGTTTCGGGTAATGAGAGAGCGGCAGTTATGTCTAGGTTCAGGAACTCATCATCTGCTGGCTCCGGGAAGTTGGGCTTGCTTGGTTGTCGCCGCAGGCCGAAAAACGAAAACCGATTCGTCACCGGGGTCGAGTGCTGTCTTGTATGTGTTTTGAATGATGGGCTTGGACGGGAGTCGATTCCCGTCGCATCTGATGCATTGCTGGAGCCCATTTTCAGACCCAACTCTACTGGATCCGATTTCCCCTGAAACCAGTCTGACAAAACTCTGGCTCTTGCCTCTAACTTCTTTTTGGGGAAGCTCTCCGTCCAAGGGGTGTTCTTCGGGTGATCTGATATCGTATCGTCGGGAGATTCTTCGTAGAGGGGTGGTCTTGCAATGTGTTCGGTATTTGCCCGACGGTGTGAAGACGGATTGTGCGGGTGATTTCGTGAAGTCAATGTGATCAACGGTCTTGGGGGCGTCAAGGCAACGATCTCATGCCCATCGGAATGTAGGGTGCCAGGTGCGTCAGAGAGATCGGAAGGCATGTTCTAGGGGTTCTTTCGACTGAACAAGCAGACTGGAGCAAGTGCCACGTCAATTCAGGCCCAATGTGGCGTTGGTGTACAACCTGGGGAGGGGGCTTTGCAGTAGGGAGTATGAAGGCTGATCACCGAGGACAAGACAAAACCCCTGATGGGATGTATTCGAGGTTCAAACGAAAAGGAATGTACAAAGTAGTTTCAATGGGGTTTCAGTGGTTTCAAAGCGTCGAGACTAACCCTTGGTGTGTTCTTGAAACCAGAGAAAGTCCAAAAATAATGGCGAAGTGCAGGAAAACAAGAGGCTGGGGCAATGAAATAGCGGTGGCTGAACGGCCTGGAGCTCTCTCCACCTCCGCGATCCACCAAACTTTCCTTTCCAATCTGATTGACTTAAAACCGTCGCGTATTAATAGCATTGTTGCCTCTCACTAGACTTCTTTTGAGATTGGTATCGTCATCGTTTATCCGCGTCCCACTCCCCGCTGTGCATGGTTTCAGCTGCATGAGGATCTGCGTCATTGCACGTTCTTTCTGCAAATACCGGCGTCATGGCTTCCAATGGTCTAAAGCACTTGTCCAATGCCCTGGCAACGCCTGATCAGCTCTCGAACTCTTCATCCTCGATCGACGGTGTACCGGCTGATCTCGAGACCTCCATTCGGTGTGCGGGCGCCCAGCTAACTCAAGCTGCTGGCGTTCTCCTGCACCTTTCGCAAGATATCATTGCACAGGCGATCGTAATCTTCACGCGTTTTTGGCTTGGTGCTGATGGGGGCAGCCTGCGAATTTATTCAGTCAAGGTAGAAGCAGTCTTACAATCTTGAACTTTTCTTTTGGTCCACTAACCCGAGCAGGATGTATCAGCCGCAGCCTTGTACCTGACAGCCAAGCTTTCCTTCCAACCAACCTCCCCGCGTTCCGTCCTCAACGTGTATACATTCCTGCTCTCAAAAGATGCCTCACCTTTGTGGTTTGTGAGGCATGGCGGGTCCCCCGAAACCCCTCCATCACCTGAAGCCTATATCTTGACTGAGGGCGGCTACCAGTCCGCACGGCTGGTCCTCCTCCGCATCGAAACAATCATTCTCCGTACTCTTGGCTTTGACACACATGTCGCTCTACCTCACACCATCACTTTGACATATCTCCAAACTTTAGGAGTGTCGAAGGCTGCTGTTGCTCAGCGGGTCATCCAGCACCTTAACGCGGCACTACTTTCGCCCCAACTTCTTTATGTCACACATCAACCAAATGCCCTCGCTGTAGCAGCCATATACCTCGCCGCACGCGAGGAGGGGGTCAAACTTGTGGATAGCGAGTGGTGGGAGGTATTTGACGTTGATCGTGAAGAGCTAGGTTTTTTGGTTGTAGGAATGAGGAGTACAGAAGGCTTTATGCGGGCGGAGGTCAGTCGATGGAAGGGCAAATCTATCCCCATGCTAGTAGATGAAGTGGAAGCCGAACTTCGGCAAAGACAGATGATGGAGGAAGGTGAATGAGCTTGGTTTGATTTACACACAAATCCCAGCAACCGAAAAGGCCACTTGGAAGATACTCTGGTTGAAGCTAGCAAGCCACTCACTGGAAGTCTATCGCAGGGCCCAAGAAGCCTGTATAAACATCGGGATCTTCACCAATCTGAAGGCTTGCGAGAGCCTGATCCATACCCAGAAGGAATTCCAGGAGCCAAAACTCACACCTCGAGACGGACTCTTCTATGGGAATATGGCCAAAAGAGCCAAGAACGATAGCCGCTTAGTAGCATTGGATCCTTTGGGCCATTGCCTTGGGTTTTCGATTCGCGATACTCACATGCCTAGTTGGATATCTTGGGCTTCTGTGCACAATTACGTTCCCGTTGGGTTGAGTCCTTTTTGAGTTGAGGTCGAATGGAGTCATTGAATATTTCGTTTTCTGACTGTAATAACTGACCTTGTACATACTGTAAACTAGATTCAAGTTTGAACTAGATGACAGTCTCCTCACTTGCCTTTTATTCCATGTGCTCAGCCCGTGAGACACCCTCAACATTGTCATGTCTACCACCGAGAATCTCCATATGCATTGGGAATGACGATTGGACTGATCCGGTGCCACGAGTGTTCTCTTCAGGTGCTTTAGGTGGAAGCAGACTGCGGTTTGCGTTTGCAACCACACTTCGCATGACTTCTATTCTGGTATCAACTGCATCGAGATCAGCTTTATAGCCTTCTTGATTGATTATGTGGGCCAATCGATGCAGTGACCCAAGAAGTGAAGAAAGACCAGCATGCAAGCGTGCTCCTTGAACTCTACGTAGAAGCTGATAAAGAGTATTCAATGCCAGATTCACCATTTCTAGACTGACACAGTCCCGGTCGCTACTGCTCTGCTCATGACTGTTTATCATGCAGCGACAAACGCTTTCCAGAAACCCGATTGCTCGGTCTCCATTCGGAACGCTGAAGGTTGCGTACATAGTTCCAACAAATGAGTCCACAAAGAGACAATCCAAGAGAGAAGGATGGGTAATGACTTTGAGGAATGGGTTAACATGGACACTGATTATTTGGGTTGCATCCTGGCTGGCTGTATCAATAGTTGTCAGGATAAAAGCATGTCCGCCAAGATCATTGTCAACCATGTCTCTGGCAAGGAGCTGGTGATCTCCTGGATTTTTGCTATCTAGGATACCAAGCGCCCCTTCCCAAAGCAGATCGATATCATCTTGTCTTCTCCTGGAATATCTGAGGCTGATTAGGTCCTTTCTAAGGATCTTCTTCAAGTCAAAACATCGTTGCCGGGCACTCGAGTCATCAATTGTGGGATTGTTTGCGGCCGAAGTGGATCCTGATGAGGTGGTTCTTGTCAGATCGTGAGAGAATTTGCAGGTTGTCCCATAGTGGCAGCTCCCATGCTGAAATTGTATGCAGATTTTGTCGGTTTGATTGCGCTTTCTGAAGCTGTTGGATCCGCCTCGCCAACTTCCACGGCCAGCCATGATCAGAAAGCTAAACAATGAAAATCGAGATGGTGCATATGATTATGGTCTACTAAGTGGATACGACCTTGTTAGTGAGTGCTAGGAGATACCGAGCGTAGACAGCTGGTTGTTGAATGCCACAAGGTAGTTGGACTATTGGAGCGAGGGAGTGAGGAAAAAAGATTGTTGGTAACCTGAAAAGACAAGCTATTGGCTATTTATTTAAAAGCTATAGGGATTGATAAACAAGAAGTATCTGTATGTATCAAACGTGGCCTGCACAAAGCCTAAATCCTCAGATCAACCTACAGCTGGTGGAGACTGGCAAATCACTCCTACCTTAGCCTCGTGTTTCAGGGGGGATTTGAGGTGTTTGAACGCCTACCAAGGAGATTGAGGTACCAGAGAATCAGCCTTGGTACTCTTTGTACCCCTTTCCCTTGATGATCCGATAGAAGCTGCTTGAGCTCCGCGCGATTTCATGGGCACCAGCCGCTATGCAGACCTATACCTCGCTTCTACTTGGTAATCTCCAAGTAGAGAAAGAAAGTGGTGCAAATGAAGTGCTCCTGTTTCATTTCCCTGTTTTCATGAGTAATACCAAATGTACGACCTTGTCTTTTATCTAATGATAGGATGGAAGATCGTGTAGCTTATTAGTGATAAGATATCTTCTTCCTTCGCAGCCCTATACTCTTCCATATGTTCGTCCCACCATTCAACACCCTGGAATATCCACAATCACATACGAGGGAGACAAGGATCATCAAGAAAGACACTTGATACAAGAATGCTCTATAGCACCTGACTCTTCATGGTATCTCACAAGCTTATAAAGTTCGTTTCCTGAACATCCTAGCACTTTTGACTTCTGCTCTGCTAGATAGTACAAACAACTGGGAGGTAAAAGGGCAGTGAAGAGCAAAAGCGAGGAACAAGGTCTTGGCTAAGCCTGGTTTGGGGAATTATATGTTGTCGGAGGATGTAGGAATGATGGATGGGAAGGATCTTGTTCTACCTGCTATCACGTGCAATCCCATTTTAGAATGACGAAGTTCACGCGGGGCGGATCATGTGCTCCACCGTTATCAGTTACCTCCCCCGCCGCGTCTGTCACAATCTCGCTTTCACTTCCCTTGATAACCACAACTGAGAAACACAATGAATATCCTACACTCTACATTATCAACCTGGCGAGACCGTCTGGCTCCAGTCTCCCGCACTTCCACCTTCCGTAACACCGGCCAAATTACTCCAGAGGAGTTTGTTCTCGCGGGAGATTATCTAGTCTACAAGTTCCCCACATGGTCATGGGCTGACGCATCAAGTCCGGCGAAACGAGTATCCTACCTTCCAGATGATAAACAGTTCTTAGTCACTCGTGGAGTACCATGCCACCGGAGATTGAATGACAACTTTGCTGGCGATGCAGGCCTCGAGGACGAGATTGTGAGGGATTACCTCTCAGGAGGTGATGGTGGTGAAAGCGCAGCAACTGGAGACGGAGAGGATGGGTGGTTGCGGACTGGAGGTGGACGTGATGCTGGGGCAGACCGTGATAAGCAAGAAGCTCGACTTCGCGATGTGCGAACTGTTGATGAATCTGGGAATCTGGGCGAGGAGGAGGATGACGATGAAATCCCCGACATGGAGGACGAAGATGACGACAATGAAGCCATCATCCGAGGGACTAAAGAGTATGTTCACTTCCCTACCTTTGGTTTTCATCTTTTCCCGAAGTTCCCTCGTCTTTCATGGCTGACTCGCGACACGCTACCTCTCCAGGTCTCTTCGCACTTATACCCTTTACATCACGTACTCAAACTTTTACCGTACTCCCCGACTCTACCTTTCCGGATATGAATCACCATCCGAACCACTCAAACCGCATCTCATGATGGAGGATATCGTTGGAGACTATAAGGATAAAACCGTGACGCTGGAGGACTTCCCATGGTTCGATGGCAGCGTGAAGATGGCTAGTGTGCACCCTTGCCGCCACGCATCTGTGATGAAAACACTATTGGATCGTGCCGAGGCTGCGCTCAAGCTTCGCCGTGAGAAGCTCCGGCAGACACAGTCACGCGAGGAAGCAAACCGTGTTCTTCGTGCAGGCGGTGGACTGGAGGGCTTAGTTGATGAAACACAAAATTTGTCGCTCAGCGATCATCAGCATGCACAGCCTGGTGGAGATGAGTGGGAGATGCTGCAACATGATGAGGAAGAACAAGTCGCCATCCGGGTCGATCAATACCTGGTTGTATTCCTCAAATTTATTGCTAGTGTGACGCCAGGCATAGAGCACGACTTCACGATGGGAGTATAATCTCTTTGGGTCTGAACTCGCCTTGTTCAATCCTGAATTTCAGGCAGCTATATTACTTGTCTGGATCGAACTGGTGACTGGCTCCCTTTTCCCCGAATTTCTGAAATATGATATGCATGACTTGACATGGACTTGGCGTTGATCTGCTCAAGGGATACAGATGTTCTCTTTTTTGTCCCCTTTCTACTTTCTACGCATTTCTTTTACTTTTTCCCCCTTCGCTAGCTTGCTCTTGCTACGTGGTTTTTGCCAGCTAGGTGACTCATAATAGCAAAGTTGCTCGAATCTCTTTAGACTGTCATGCACACCAGATATATGACATCGCGAACTCATATAGAAATGTAGCCCCTAGCGTCTCCAATATCATACATCCACGGAACACGATAGATCATCGGTTCCACTAAGTTTACACTTGCGCAAATTATCCCACTCGCACCTTGAGATCATCGGAAAAGAAGAAAATCAGCTCAATCCGATATTCAAATTTGCGTACCTGCATGCACGTATGCGTTGTGATAAGGCCGAATGGCGTTCTTCCGCATAAGAAACAACCAATTTTCTGATCAACTTCAATCGAGTTCACCACATCGCGAAAGCATGTCTGGAAGAATTGCAATACTTGAAGCAAAAAGTGGCTGACAGCAAACTTCTCATCATAAAGCCTTTCAGGGAAATGTCATGCGTTCCGGTCTGTTCGAAGAGATACCGTGAGCAGGGCATGTGATATGACCGCGCGCCTTTCTCTTTGTGAGCAGCTTTTGAATTTTGGAATTATTCCTAGTGAAATCATTAGGTGATTGGGTTATTACTATTGATACTTGAATGCGTTGAAGGTCTAATTATTCTCGAAATAGTGTTTGCTCAGCAAAAATATTTGTGACAGCTAAGAGCCTTGGCTCGATTTAATGATGACTATTGCGTTGAGTATTTAGCTTACCTACATGCTCTCATACCATGCTTAAGCTGAGGAATATATAGTGTGTTTCTCTAGGTTATTGTTGTTTTCCAGAGCTGGTTTTTTTCAGTAGAGCAAGTCCGGATACATATATTCAATCTAGTCGTGGATATTTGATGTCAGCAAGATGGATGGAACGAACGAAATACGTACTGTTGGTACTTTTTAAAGTGGATGATCTATATGCGCTGCTTGATATGAATACATTCTTCTGATATAGAATTGCCTGATTTGCACCGTGGTCCGTGGAATGAAACCGCAAGCGATGTAAGCCATTCAAGATACGCAAGATACTTGTTTCAATCGATTCTAAGATTGCCATTCATCGCGTAGACAAATATGAATACAAAACCCTTTGAGGAAAGACGTTGGCTATAGAGGTACTCGGAAGAAAGTGAGGATTATGTAAAAGATGGTGTATGCCACAGGACTATAGAGTTTACCAGAGCATTAAGAAATAAATAGTATATCAAAGTGGTATATCCGAATTGATTGTAAATAAAAAGACCAATAGAAGGAACATATAACAATAGCAAGCAAAGAAAAACGCCTAATGGTGCAAAGCACACGCAGACACCCAAGTGAACAACATGCAAAATAAACTCGTATACGAGGAGTGGCCGCAAGGCACACAATAGTAAATAGGCAAGTAATAAAGATCGGCCCTCGAGCACGAGCACAGAAGATACAGGTATCTGTGGGCGAGTACACCAGCCGTGCATCCGGCAATCATTATGAAAAAAAAAGTAGACAAGGAAGAATGTAGACAAAAGCATCACCGTGTACACAAAGTCACAATAGCATGGAAAGAGATGGACTTGTCCGATCGATCGTAAGCATAGAGAGGGTAGAGCAAGACCAAGTCGGTATAGAGCCTGCTCTGGAGGGGGTCATTTTAAGCGTTTCGTCGCGTTGGTAGATGTCATCAAGTTTGGCCGGGGGGCTTTAGTGGAAGAAGGCCAGGATGATAGGGACAGCTACTGCGAGGACGGAGGCTGGGGCGAGAGATGAGCCGGCGTTGAAGACGGGCATAGTGGGCGCATAGGAAGGAGAGGGAGTTGCGGAGGGAGCGGCTTGGTAGATGAGAGGGGTGGACTGGGGAACGATGGGAAGTGCGGGGGACCAGATGGCCTGGGCGGTGGTGGTAGGGACGTTGATGGGGGTGGTGTAGACGGGAGGGAGGATGGGAGAGTTGGCAGTGGCAACGGGAGGAGGGATGGAGGTCTCGGTGGCAGGAACGACGACCTCGGTGGGAGGAATAACAGCCTCGGTGGGAGTCTCGACAACCTCGACGAATGTTTCGGGAGTAGTGGTAGGCACGACAACGGCAGGAGGCTCGGGGCAAGGATAGCCGTCGGTGTGGTAGTGCTCGCCGAAGCCGACGTTGACGGAAGGGCCTCCGGGGATGCCAGCGTTGACACCGGCGCCAGCGTGGTACTGATCGCCTGAGCCGGGGCCGCAGGGACCGCGGTGGATATCGTGGTATCCGGCACCGACATCCACAAAGGGACCGTCGGGGATTCCGGCGTGAACGCCGCTACCGGCGGAGGTCTCGCTGTGGCCTGGGCCATCGCTGGTGGTCTCGGGGCCATGGTTGACGATCTCAGGGACTGGGACACCAGGCAGCTGAGGGGAAGCGAGAACGGTGGCAGGGCCAAGAGCAAGGAAGAGGCACATGAGGCCGGAGAAGTTGATAGTAGTGGAGACCATTGTTGCGGTAGTGTAGTTTGAGTTTGGTATGATATAAATTAAGCAGGAAGGTTGTAGATAGAATGAAGCTGAAGAGTTGTTTGTATAGAGCACAGCCGAACGAGTGTTGGAAAAAGAGTGAATGAGCGAATGACTGTCAAGAGACTGTTGTGTGATGGTGAACAGAAGATGCTGCGTCAATCATGGTCCTTATGTAGTTTTTGACACCCATGCACATTACACACTCGAGGGATGTTGCGGGGCGAGCCAAGGGCACCATCCAGGAACAGATAAGACCAGATAGGGAGGTTTCTGCAAGGCACAGACTACGTGAGTCCTTGGATGCGCTTTTAGAAAGCCACAAGGGCAAGTGATCTGCAAGGCACAAGGCCCCGGCACCTACCGAGGTAGAACATTAGGAGAGACATCGACTCTTTGGGGGTCTGGAACAGAGCAATTGGTGGAAATTAGGGCCAGCAGCATGGTTCGCTAGTTGCGAGGTGCAGCTCTCGTCAAGAATCCAGATGTGCCCTAGGTGGACCAATGTAAAGCCGTATATGCATGAGCCCGACTCCGAGTCCGAATCCGAGCCTCCGAGTTATCGTTGATTAACTTGAACGAGCATTGGATATTTCGCGTATGAGCTGTACATACAGAGATTGGGAGTTCATCGTGGAGAACAAGAAAACACGTGGGTTATTGTCTTGATGCAAGGGATGGGTTGGAAATAAGGGAACAGAGACACGAAGATGTCTCTCCCCCAGGAGAGCTTTTTGGAGGAGCCAATCAAGAAAGGAGATTTGAATCAATTGGGGACATATCATACGCAAGGAACCCCAAGAGCAACTGGGAAATTAAAATGTCACTCGGGCTATGGTTGCCTGTCAAGTCGACCAGGTCACCCCAGTAGCCAGGACAGACCCGGGAGAAATTTGAAACAATTGAAACAAATGAGGATGTAATGCACATATCAGCATATATCATAGTCTCGTGAGGTATCTCGCCAATAGAAAATAGAAACAAAGAAAAAAAAGAAGCAAGAAAACAAACGATGGTATCAGAATGATATGCAGGTCATATCCTGCTCCACGAGAGAAGGATTATAAAAAAGAAAACATGAAGAAATCCACAGTAGGTACACATGGCAGCATAGATAGCACACAGATCACAAAAGATCAAACATAAATGGTGGTAATATGCTTTCTCTTAGATTTGAGCAAGATTCGTAATTCCAAATGCAGAGCCAAAATTAGTCGATTTCTTGAATTTGATTTCAGGCTCCTTGTCGCCTTGGCAGGCAGACTCAGACTCCGGCTCCGATTCATTGGGATCAGCCGATTCAACTGGGTTGCCCAAAATATTCTTCACTTGATCAAGGAGCTTCTGATCAAGCTCATTCAAAAAATTGGAGTCGTGCTCCTCATCATTGATAAGACCGAGAGGCCCCTTGAGAGCGGGATCGTCTGGCACATCCGGAAAGTAGGAAGCCTTGTTCTCGGATGGTTGATGGATAGTCGTTACCACGGGCGCAAGAGGAGCCTCCTCGGATTGAGTTACAACCTCAAGGGGAGATCCCTCGTTGGTGGTCCGTCGACTATCATCAGCTTCAATAATCGCCATCGGAGTGTGACCTGCATGTCGCAGCAAGTTCTCATTGGGCGGGCCGAGCTCTGACAGCTTCAATTTGAAACTGTTTCGATGTTCCATGCTGGGCCTTGCAGCAGTTGAGGGGGCATTTCCAGGAGAGGTTACCAGGGGCGATGGGGAGGGAGGGGTGATCACCCGAGCTACCACGTCAGGTGGTAAAGCCGTTGATTTGAGCGTGATACCGTCCAGGGTGCTATCAAGCTTTTCGATCGGCACCGGCAGACTCACAGGCGGCCCATGAGGGTCTACTAATTGCGCCTTGGGTGAAAGGGCCCGATCAAGGGACGACAGATTCAGCCCACTTTCAGAGATCGGCGACAGATAGGCTTGGTCTGGAGATTCATGGTCCACGAAAACCCTTGTTGGCCGACTTCCTGGACTTGTTCCCTCCCAGACCTGAGCTGTTAGGCCATTGGTATTAAATTGTGATGAAGAAAGCACCAATTGGGCGGCTTCCGGTCCCAATTGACTTGATTTGTTCCGTTGTTTCTTCTTCACCAATGCCTCCAGCTCGGCAATTTTCGATCGCAACAGCCCCCGCTCCTTCTCCCACAACTGCCTCTCCTGCGCAAACAATGCCCTCTCCGTCTCGAAATTGACTTGTTGGCTCTGGAGCAGCGCTCGCGATTGGTCGATGTAGGAAGTATCCATAGCGAAAGAGTTCACCAGCGCCGAATCTTGAAACGCAGTTCGGCCGTAGCCTGAAATGACAGGTGGGAAAGTGGCCGAAACGGATTTTGTGCGACGGACGGGGATTTCGGTTGGAGAGAAGCGTACTTCCTTGTAGAGGCTTCCGTGGCCATCTGGTAATCTAGCGGGCTTCATAGTGAAATTGAGTTTTTTTAATCCCACGATAATGGGCGTAAATTGGCAGATAAGGGTTCAGATATATCAGGGGAGCGATAGACACGATAAACCCGACACGATAGTGCCCAACCTCAGCTTTGGCTTTCTGACAGGGTCTGGACCAGTGGAGCTCGTAGGAGCGGTCACGAGAAGCTCAGGGCCTCGGTCCAGCATGTAATGCGGGCCGGATTTTCATGCGAGCTTCCCGATACAGCGCATGTCAAGACACAGTCACAACGCGGCCGCGGATGAATGGATGGGATGGTTGGGCAGATTTGAGGAGTGATTTGGTGGTTTTGGGTATCTTTTAGGTAGGAAACTCGGAAAAGAAGGGAAGTGAAAGAGTGGAGTTTGTAGTTTGAATTTCCCTGAACCCAATATCCCCACACTCATGGATATTCTGGGGAAAGTTACATCAAGGTGAAAGAAAAGGTAAGCAAGAGAAGAAAACCAAGGGTCCAATTCGAAAACAAAAGAGATCTGCTCTGCAAACAGATCGGGGTCTCAGCTTATGACGTCAAGGAGGGATCGTGGGGAAATGGTCATTAATAAGATACTTTGGCGACGCCATGGATCATACATGTACAAATGTACAGAGTCAAGTGAAAAAAAACAACGACATTATTATTCCTAGAAGCGTCTAGTAACTGAATATGGGGGGTATATTATAACTATGATTACCATTTAACCTCTCGATCACCCCTGTACTCCGTACCAAAACAAACATAAACAAGAATGGAGAGAGAAAAAAAGCACCTTGAACGCCCCGATCCCGCCATTTGCGCCAAAAGATGACACACGTTGAACCTTCATGACATGCAGTCGACCAGGATGTCTCTCCTCCGGGTGTGAACTCAGCGCTCAGACGTCATGGCGCAGAACCAATAAGACTGACACGTTTGTCAGAACACAAGATCAGTCACCTCACCACCGAGAATGACTAAATAAGCCGAGAGCGGTAGAGCTAAAGATGCAAAAATCAAATCAAATCAAATCACCAGAAATGCGACACATGACTTCGAATCAATGACGGAAAAAAAAAAAAAAAAAAAGGAGAACCTCAGCAAATCGATGGAGTGGGCCGATGACAGCTTGGCGTAACCAATTTCTTTTTGAAATCCAAATCCAAAGACCAAGCCGAACATCCCTTGATCGACCTACGAGCATCAGACAGCCGACGCGGCGAACGACTCCGCCAAACAAACTGCTGAGCCTCCTCAAGAAGATGCTGATCACCATTAGGTAGCGGATAGAAGCTCACATCCTTGCACAAGGCGCCGAACCGCGTGGCGAGACCAAACACCCCTCGGGCCGTGAGATCCCGACCACCAACATTAGCAGACGGGTAGTAGAAGCGCGGATCGACATAAAGCAGCACACTGCTCCAGAGCGGAAGTTTCTCTGACAAGACTTTTGCTGCAGCCTCGTATTGTTTGAGGGTGCGTTTGGGCACGCCGGTTTGCGTATGCACAAAGAAGAAGATCTCAAAGCCGACGCTACGGATGCGAGCGCGTGCGGTTGCGCTGAGCGTGTCGATGAATTGGCCTAGTCGGTCGAGATTGAAGGAATTACGGAGGAAGAGTGTGTGCGAGGAATAGAGGTAGTCCTCGACTTCGTTGTGTAGTTGGCGGTTGATGGATATTAGGTTGCGTGCTGTGCCGTCGTCGCCGATCCGATGAGGGCTCATTGATATTGCTCGGTATTGACCCCGGGCTGTGAAGGTGTTGCCACGGTCTCCCAGGACAATCATAGGTTTGCTGACTAGGTACTCGTTTGGTACGGTCAATGCATATCCGTAGATCTTGAGACGGAGTTCGGCTGGTAGCTGGAGGAGCCGTGAAGTTGATATCGTGTCGTGATTGAATGGTGCCATTTTTGCATTGGAAAAAGAACAATGATGAATTTTGCAAGCTTGTTCGAAATGCGGTTGCTAATTCCGTTCACAAGGTAGTGGTACCACTCGGATATAGGCGCTGTACATATGTGGTAAATTTGTCGCCACCTGCAGAAAATTCTTGACAGAACCTGCACTTGGAGACATTTGGATATTTTAAAGGAACCCTTATCAGACTACAACATTTTGGCCGACCTTGCATAATGTTGGCCGATGCCAACATCACACGATCTTGGCTGTCTGTATAGCATCTGATCGGCATTCCCTAGACCGCCGATTCTAGAGATTGAATCCGCCACCGCAGCAATGTAGCGCTTTTCGGCGAATTCATGGTTTGTATGCAGACTCGGCAAAGTCTACCGGCAAAGCTCCATGATGAAAAAGCTCCTTTCAATGTCCTAGGTTCCTGAGCGCTTCCATGGATTCCAAATGTTGGCAAGTCTCTCTATTATAACTTTGCGAAAACTTTACAGTGGCATGGTGATCGTCCCATTGGTGACCCACGTTTTTGTGGACCTCAAAGGGGTTTATCTACGGTGTATGGAAAACATCGTATACTTTTAAAAACATTCGAATTTATACCAGAGAAATACCAGAGAAAGGGAACATGTGTACTCTCCATTGGACACGAAGTAAGGAGAAAAGTACAATGCCAAGTGACACATGTAGCTCAACAATTTCATCTTGGTGTATATCTATGCAGTAGGTATCGCACCATTTCATTGTTAGTACTATATCAAAAGCATCGTGCAAGGCCGTAGACCGAGTACGTTGTAGGCACCATATATAACCAATTTATGTTGGTATTGATAGTGCCTGGAATTGTATAACGTTGTACTTAGTGAATATGCCGATTTGAAGTTTCCTCGCATCTGATGTTAATGGCGACAACGGAGTCAATGACAGCGTTCAATGCAGCTCTTAACGGCCTTTGCCGAAACTCGGTACATTGAGTATGCTGCATGTACCCACACCTAGGTATGCTGTATATCACTGCCTCCTTAACAAGAGGCTAGACTCGATAAGGAACAATATACTGGAGCCTGCCAAATTGTACGGAGGACTCAGGTCGAGGTGGCGTTTTAGACTAGGATAGCACCAATCTAAATGATCCACTGCGGGAAAGAGAGCCAAGTCTCGCAAGTTCTAAAATTATATCTATGTTGTATGCCAAATTCTCAAAGATAGCGGGAAATGTCACCCGGTCCGAAATAATTATCGCTGCCTATAGACACCCAATGACCAAGCTGCCCGCAGAACAGCCAATCCCCAGGCCATGCCAATACTGTCTCGCAGGACATTTAATTTGCTGCCCTTGACCTCCCTCCATCCCACAGGTACTTCAGCCACCGGGATGCAAGCAAATTCTGCGAGCATAAGCATCTCGACATCGAAAATCCAGCCCTCGGAGTGCATATACGGAACAATGTAAGGCAGTGCATTACGGGAGAACAGCTTGAACCCACACTGCGTATCCTTAACCGTAGCCGTTTTGGGAGGCGTCATAAGCCATAAGATCAAATGGAACGAATGCATCAAAAAGTTCCGAAGCTTGGACCGCTGTCGGGCAATCTCGTTAGTATCCAACCACACAATGCTTTGCATTCAATTTCCAGATAGAGAGAATCATACCTTCACCACAGCCTCACTGCCAACCATATGCGCCCGCGATCCAACAGCAACGCCACGCCCCTTCGCATCCTCCACATCCCGACAGGCGCCAACAAGTTTCCCCAGGTCTTCGAATTTGCTCGCCCCATCCGCATCCGCGAAAACAACATACTGCCCACGGACATGGCGCATCCCATGCGTGACCGCACCACCCTTGCCACGGTTGTGGGTCAGGTTGACGACGCGGATCGTACCAGGCGGGATATGGACGCCCTCTGCCGCCTGCGGCGTCCAGGGACCTGCGTTCCCCTTGGGGTGCAGGGATAGCTGGTGGTCGCGCGCAAAGCGGAAAGCGACTTCCTCCGTGCGGTCTGTTGAGCCGTCGGAGACGAGGATGATTTCCCAGCCTCGGTCTGGAGTTAAGTCCGCAGCGTTGGGGATCGTCGCCGCCCCGTTCGATTTGCGCTGTCGCATTGAGCGTGTCTCGATTGTACCTGTGGCGTTGGTGCTGGCCCTAGTTGCTGTCCCGTACATGCGCTCCAGGTAATTGACGGCTTCCTCCAGCATGCCGCTTAGCCGGTCCTCCTCGTTGTACGCTGGAACTACTACGGACATGAATAGGTCTGCTGGCTCAATGATGTGGGGTTCGGTTATCTTGCGATCGGTCTTTTTGGTGTCTAGGCTGCTGTCGAGCCAGCAAGGAAGGGGTTCGGGGGCTGTAACGGCTCCATCTTTGGCAAGGGTTCTATATTTCTTTTCTTCTGGTTTGGATTCTCGGGGGACTGGGGCGACGAAGAATATGAATAGGGAAAACTAAATCATTGGTAAGCGGAATTGACCACGTTAGTGACTTGTCACCGCGGCCGGGGTGGTGCGGAGATTCACCGCGCGCTCTGGTACAAGCCAAGCGGGGGGGAAAATGAACTTACCAGGACAAAAAGTCCCAGCAGAGTAGCCAGGACAGCAAGTAATAAGATTTGTACTGGGAATTCAGCTACAGTATCGACGCATTGGCGACATACTTCGCCTAGAGTTGCCGCCATTGTGGAGAGTAACGAGCTAGACGGCAGACGCGGAGACGAGGTGAGGCGGAAATGGGGGGTACGCGAGTGATGCCTGAAAGAAATTGGCAAGCACTTGGGTCCGGAAGAGAGAAACTAGTAATTCATAGAGTACGGATTGAACAATCCTCGAGCTCCATTTGGAGGGTAAGAGGGAACAAGAGACGGGGAATGTCAACACTACAATGTGATAATCGCCAGCTTGGCCTTTTATCGGCCACGCGCAATCTCCAAATAGACTGCGCTCCACAATTGGGAGGAGCCACGGTTCACAACTGCGATCGATTGAGTTTGTATTCTTTGTATTTACTTTTCGCATTTAATCGGCCAGTGATTGTCGAAGAATGGAGACCAACTTATAAAATGATCTGGCTTCCAATAGTCAGTTCATCTAGGTGGTGTGCTTTTACCCCAAATCACACAGATCCGTAAACCCCCCTCTCTATTCTTACTATGTATCAACAAATGATAGATTTGTCATATGAACAATAGTCGACGAATATTTTATGAGACAGTCTTGAATCTTCGCAAGTGGACATTTTCATCAAGTGAGCGTGGCCAGACACCAGGGCTTAACGTCAGCTGTAAACCTTCACTTCTCTGTGCAACTATATTACAGAACAAGACAGGAAATGAACACATCTCAGCCATGTCCAGTGACCAAAGGAGCAATGTCAGAGTCAATTCCATACGACAGTGACCTGGAAAATATTGCATTCTCAGCATGCACAAAGGCAGAGGGGGAGGAGACCTATATTTACGGACACTTCCCTTATGGGAAGAATTAAAACAAGGCTTCCGTGATATTTAAATACTTTCTTTCGCTTTTCATATCATCTCTCCTATTGTCACTCATCTAGTACTCTGCTTTTATGGCCGCACGTTCCTGATCCTCTGCTACTTAAGCAATGAGCATACATCCATCCATACCAACCCAACTATCTAGTTCAAAGCAACACAATATGGAGAAATCACCACTGACTTCTTTTTTTTAAAAAGGAAAGCGATCCTTCCGGTTGGAATCTCGCCGTGGCCCTAGTCCAGAAGCGGTGGAAGCAGAAGACCCAGGTTCCAATCCCAGGAAGACAAAGTCAACCACTCGGGAATGACACGATCCAGTGGTCAGAACCAAAAAGGCGATTGAAACGGCCAAATGATAATGGAACCAGACAAGCAGATGCGAAATTATCCTGGGAACAGGCAAAGTTTTCATGGAGCCCATGGCCACGGATATAGGAATCCTTGGAAATTCCCGGAAATCCTTGGAGAATTTGTCCAGATGGAGGCTGTCCTTGGTCCAGGCCGGCAATCTGATATAACATATCTGTCGTGTAGTCGGGGTCCGACTCATAAAATTCCTGTCTGGTAATAACGAAACAAGGGTCCACTTTCTCTCGTGTACGGAAAGGGTCTAAAGGAATGGTTCGCACCCAATGGCCTGGGCACTAATCCGAAAAAGAGAGAGATAAATAAAGAGAAAACCCAAGGATGCCACTAGCTCCTCAAATGTCCGTTGTAAGGGCGCATCTTACGCCATACAATACAAGGGATCCTCCAACAGAGCCAGCAGTCACCCTCCATCCACGTTTCACTTTTCCTGCATCTCCCCGTTGGAGCATGGTATCTTAGTATCTAGTGAGTGGAGATTACCATAAAGATAAGCAGGTGACTCAGCAATTGGCGCAAGTTCTTGTGCTAAGTACGTGGGTGTGAACCGTCGTGTCGAATCGTATGTCATCCAGCGTGTGAACTATATAATGATCAGTATCAAATATGCCATTGAAATTTGTGAGAAAACAGACAGTTGCGATTCGCACTCCAAGCCAAAGGCAACGATGTATTCTAGGAATCACTGTTGAATGTGCTTCAATGGATGGTCTGTCGTCTTCGGTAGGAGCCCCCTCGAAGAATGTCTCCGGGTAGTATAGCCGGCTCCATGCTTGTCCTCTAATCAAAAAGTCCTCCGGTAACTGTTGGCTCGTTGTATCACCAAGAAAGGGGAATGAGTCGTCTTCAATTCTCGAAATGATCGTGTCAGGGCGGAATAAAGTGTTGAGGTATGTTGTAAGTGATGACCACGGAATCAGCGGTTCTAAACGCTGAATGGCGGCCGGGTTGAGCGTCAGACACCAGATAAATGCCATTGAAATATGTACACTCGGGTACATATTTGGATCACCAGGTTGCCCGAGCATGGTGATCAATGTGTGAAAGGCGAGAGAGCTCGCCCGGAACGCAAATTGAGATGAGATATCGGTGTATCTACTAGCATCGAAGGGGGTTGCAGTAGATGCCCACTCCATTGCTACCAGGCGATCTTCTGCTGTGGGGTTGCGCGAATTCAAAGCGAAATCTGTTTCCAGGACTCCATTTCTTCCATATTGGAATATCGCACAGATATTACAAGATGTGATTTGAACACTCTGTTGCCCATGCCTGCCCACCCTGCTAATCTCGTTGCGCAAAGTATCAAGAAATACATTCGCTCGAGAAACGAACTCCTCGATCGGAGCTCGCATGAAAAGCGCACCGTGAGTGGTCACAAATGAAGTGATCAAATTCCGCTTATGAGCTGGCAGGTTCACGAGAGGCGTGACAAGCTGGGCCATGCTAACCAAAGCATTTGGGAATGGATTCACACTGATCAGTGCCTTCGTGTAATGAAAGAACTGCTGGAGAATATCAGGGCGAGCCAAGACAGCAAGATGATGCTGAATCCGACCATTCTCGGTATTTCGGTCTGCATCTTGGTTATACCAATGTCTTGAAACCCCTGCCCAAAGGTCACGATCCCGCTTGTCGAACTCTTCGACAGCCATGCGGTACCGTGCCAGATCACCTAGGCATTCCACCCAAGTCTCTTTAAAATCTGGAACGCTCTCCAGTAATAGCGTCATCATCGAGTACGATAGATAGATGAAATCCAGCATGTACTCCATCGACCCGGGGAGTTTCTGACGCAACAGTTCCAGGAATGAATGCACACCATAGCGCCACATTCGAGCTGGCATTGCGTACTTTGTGGCTAGGTGTTTGAGAACAGGGCCAGCTGATGGGTGTTGAGAAGCTAAGAAAAAGTCGTGGTGCTCGTATAGTAGAGTCCGATGCACTGAAACAAGTACCCGCCACTGAGCTTGTGATAATTCGGCTTTTGTCTGAGCTTGTTGCCTGTCGATTTCAATGCATTTTTTCTCGACCATTACCAGTCCGGTATAAATCCCCCGCACTTCATTGATTAGTTGCTCCTCGGTGATGGGGTGGGTCGCCGGTTGCTTAAACATTTCCTGAGCAACCGGGTCTGCATCCGCCATATTCACATTTCCATCTATTGTTTTATCATTTTTATGACGTAATTTGAGCAGCTCTTCGGTTTGTGAGCTCCAACCATTATTTTCTATTTCGTGGGCAGCAACAGGAGTTGACTGCGATCTTGGCAGATCTGGACGTTCCGCGGAATCCTGAGCTATCTGTGATTCAATGTCCTGCCTGCGGCCACTGATCTCAGTGTTTGATTCCGGAAGTCGTTGGCCTGAATATTGAGGCATCCCAGTCTTTGTCTGTTGAGAAGCTGAAGCTGAAATCGCCAGACGCCGAGGCTCTCTAGAGATTCGGAAGCAGTCTCTGGGGCGTGATTTTGTGATATGGCCTACAGTGGGGCGGGCAGGACTTTTAAATGCTCGTACACCATGACAACTGACTGTTTCCAGTGTGCAATCATCTGGTATGACGCCCGTTGAATTTGGTCGGGCACTGGAGAGCGGCAAGCTGGCGGAGCAGCAGCCCTGGGAACCCATCGATTCAGATATGAGTTCTTCTGACAACAATCTCCTCATAGATCGCCTGTCAGAAGGATTAGATGAGAATACATCACCACACTAAGTCAATGCCTACCTGGGTGACACGTCGCCAATCACTTTGTCTGAGACCCTTGTCTTGGCATCCACTCGGCGGCAAAAATTGCGCCAAGTTGGCTTTGCCTCCTTACAACATAGTGGCTTTTCGCTCATTTCAAGCACTATTTATCTGAGGAGAATTAGATGGAGGAATTTGGTGCATAAGTTTGGAGCCCAACTTACAATTGGAATCCCGACTGTAAGGGGCTGGGGAGGAAAGAGAGATCAAGGTCAAATTAGGCTCGCAATTCCATAGAGGCTCAGTCATAGCCTCATGGATTTAGAAGAGAGCTTCAATGAATATATAAAAGAAGTAGAAAGAGTGACACGCTAAGGCGTCCGGGCAAACTGGGTGTCGGCCGGGTTTGGGGGATTGGGGCTAGGGTATGATGTCGATCAGAGCGTTTTGTTATGGTTGCCTTGCGCCATTTCAGTTGGCGTCCTTTTTCCCCGAGATGCTGTCGACCATTCGGCCTTGAGAAATGCCATGGCCTCTCAACCCCTGGTTTGCCTGCGAGGTATTTTTAACGTGAGACTGACAGCCATAGCCTTGAACTCTCAGATCTATATCCTCCGCCTCACTTTTTTGCAGATATTATTTCTTTTTTGCAGATATCTGTTCAAAATTAAAAAATTATCTGATTTCCAACAGCTGACCCTTTTATCTGAGGGTTGTCTGACCCAACAAACCTCTCGTTCATTGTCTTCCAATAACATCCACCTTTAGTGACTGTGACATGCGCTGACACCCGATCCGAGGGGAAAAGCAAAAGGCCCTATGGGCCTAGGAGTGCCCATGCTTGTCTCGCCTCATAGCGCTAGGACATTGTTTGACCTCTCGTCACCGCTCTTTGACTCCTATCCCCGAATTGATCACACCGATCCTTTTCCACTCAGCATGGACCATGGTGTCGGCCAACCTTGATTATTGGATTTAGTGCCTAGTTGGACGCCACCAGGGACTGACAGGGACTGGGATTATCCAGGTCTAGCGCTCTCGTTCTCGCGTAAAGCACTGACTTATGTTGTAGGAACGCGGCTTTTCCTCTTCGGATCCGCCCGCATGGGGGCACTTCTTGGTCGGATATTTTCTAATTGGCAAGGAAATGTGGTTTATATTGTGGGCACACCTTTTTCCACATCAAATCGCCAGTGGATGGAGTTCCTTGAATTTCCGGGTGCAATCATGCGACTGGGAAATGGGCCGATGTACGGAGTACGGAGGAGCGGCTACCAAAGGCATATCCACGACCACATGGCCTTATTCAATGGTCGGGATGCTCAGATGACTTCACTTCTGGGTTTACATACATGACATCAATTCCATCTCCATATATTTTGTTTCAAAAAACAGCCAGTACTATGATATACGCCATATTTAGAGACCAATCCTTGAGCACCTATATAAACCATACCGGATACCGTGATTGAATGATGGACCTGGCATAAACGTGGCCAAATTACGAGAAAGGCTATAAACGAATCACTCAAGTTCACCTAATCATACATCATATAGTGTTTAAGCGCATTAGAACTCAAAGCAGCTTAACATGATAGCCCCCAGTGTTCAAAGCCAGATCCTTCTCCAGGGCAGGTGGCATAAGCGCCCGTAATAATTTACCGCGTTTCAAAAGCATAGAAGAACCACAAAGGCTCCGCAATCAGTTTCATGTCCATTAGATATTCAATGCATCCTCCACACAGCATACATGTAATCCTGTAGACCTAATTCAGATACGTAGAATCCATGCAATATAAACAAAGCGACCTATTGTCCAACCCTGTCCTACCCACAACGCATCTAGGTCGCATTTCAGTAACAAGGCAACCATGGAAAACTCCACTCTTTAAAGGGGATCTGGCCCGGTGGAAAGGTTTTGACCTTCTCTCGACTCAACGCGGAGTCGCTGCAAGGAGAAATGATATGATATTGGGCGCCACACGGGAGGGAGCAGCCAAACACAAACAATCCAGATGCACTTGCGATCACCCGGGTAAAAATTTGTATTCCAGTCTAGTTCACAAGTAAATGAAATCACCCTTACAACTATGTACATATGTTTTTCCAGCCATCTGGGATGTTGGTATAATAAGCTTGCATAAAGACATGCAATGATGAGGGGTTAGCGCGATGCGGAGCGGGGAGTGAGCTGCAGAATTTCACCCGGGTGTGGTCCTGCACGATGACAGGGTTCTTATTCTAATGGTGTGCACTGCATGGAATAAGAATATTCTTCTCGGCTACAGCACCCCAGGGATATAGTGCAAATGGTGGTAGGACCTCTTTTTTGCATCTGATTATCTGTGTAGGGGTTAACTCGTTTTCTTGGGTAATGATCCGTCGCCTTGGCTCTTGCTTGCTTGCCTGCTTTGAATGCAATGGTGCTTTGGGTCGAGAATGAGGGATGCGACCTTTCAAGTATGGGGCAACCTGTGTTGCATGTAACTCTTGGTGTGTTAGTGGGGAATTGAAATGAAAGGATAGCGTTTAGTCTACATAACGCGGAGGTTGTACGTTATATTCATCGAATATTTATGTGCATAGTGGATCTTCCCTGTCACTTGGAAGCTTCTACTTCCATTCTACACAGCAGTGCCTTTGTAAACTACATGTGATCTTTGGCCGCTTTGCACGTTCGGTTCTATCATCTTGGTGTGGACTCAATCAGGTCAATCATTAGACCTAGCACCTACTTAATGCAAGAACTCCTTTGAGTCTACTATAAATTCTACACGGAGCAAATAGAGATCAATGGGTCTGTTACAGATCTATATGCACAATTTGTATCAAAAAGTCCAAACATTTATTATCTAGGTAGATAGCATACTGCTAGTTCTCTTAAGTTTGAACCAAGGGGTCTGCCTCGGTACAGCAACATCTACTTCCCTAGCATTATTTGCAAAAGACCATCCCAGTTCTTACTTTATCTATCAGATCACATGGCACTGAAGGGTATACCCGGACTCATTCGTAAAAAGATATGTGACAATTGTTAGCTGACACTGTCAGATTTCAACAACACCTTACGCCATACCTGAGATTTACTCCACATCTGCAGTGGTCATTGGTGTAGTGGAATTGATGGAACGTCATGGGCTAATAGATAATTTCACGGGCCCTTTCCAGATTTGAAGAATTGACTACACCGTTGGCGACGAATCTAAAGGATACCATATAACATTGAAAGTTTGCGGCTGTGCCATTCATGACACTTCGTGATTGTGAGGGACATATATTGGCAGTTTCATAGAAACATATCTGATCTGAATTGAATGACGGAATATAAGGTTCTTCTCTGAAAAACTACAAGACAAAGAAAAAATAAAAAAAAATAAAACTTAACATAGTTCACGCCATTGTTTATGAAGACCGCCAGGTTGACGCTGTCCACGGGTCACTCCCTGAACGACGTCATCGCGAATCAAAACATTGAACCTTCCACCTCTGCGCGCTGTGTTCAAACCATTCAACATTGACGAATCAAGTCCCCTCTTGTAGACAACCTCAATTGAGAGATTAACTCAGTAAATAAACCGCCCGAATCAATGAACTCCTTCCGCCTTGCTGCGCGACACCTAAGACCAACGCAGCCCATCCCCACACGCAGAGCAATCATCACCACCCCAGCCACCAAAGGAAAACAAACCGTCAAAATGTCAACATTCATTATTCCCAGCTCAAAAATACCCGTGAATAGTATTCCAGACCTGACCCAGGATGAGTTCCTCTCATTCCCAGCCTTCAAAACCTGGATAGCAACGCTCCAGCAATCTCTCTCGCGTCAAGGACACCCCTCGCACGAGTTCCACCAGGACCCGTATGTCCTGCGCAAAATTGACATCCAATCCATTGACCGCTTTGGTGGTGGACGGCTCGGGTTCGTCAAATTGAAGGCAGAGGTATCCAATGGCCAGGGCGAGACTTTACCAGGCAGCGTATTTCTGCGGGGTGGCAGTGTCGGCATGTTGGTGAGTTGCGCCCAACACGAACTCAATCTGTTTTATGGAGTACTCAATAGAGTAAATCCATTTCCCCCTTCATCTTTGCGTCGATGGCCTATGTCAAGGCTTGGAACAGGCAATATGCATCCCCCAGCCCCTGCCTCTCGTAATTATCCGGTCCAGGAGGCATCATGTTCTAATTTTATCAACAGCTCGTACTATCACCGGATAATATACCCAGTCCAACTGAGAAGGATAAGCGTGCTATCCTGACCATCCAGCCTCGCATCCCAGCTGGCTCTTTGTCGTTCCCAGAGATCCCGGCTGGGATGCTGGATGACAGCGGGACGTTTGCTGGCGGGGCGGCGAAGGAGATTCAGGAAGAGACGGGATTACGTGTTGAGCAGGGTGATCTGGTTGATATGACTGCGCTGGCGCTGCAGGCTGCACAGGAGCCTGGGTACGGTGAGCGGCTCCAGCGTGCTGTCTATCCTTCTCCTGGTGGGAGTGATGAATTCATTCCGTTATTTTTGTGTCAGAAGTCTATGCCGCTGAAGGAGATTGAGGAGTTGCAGGGGAAATTGACAGGACTGCGGGATCATGGGGAGAAGATTACGCTTAAGGTTGTGCCTTTGGCGGACTTGTGGAAGGAGGGGATTAGGGATGGAAAGACTTTGGCTGCTTGGGCTTTGTATCAGGGGCTCAAGCAGGAGGGATTGCTTTGAATGTATTTTACGTGGAGCATTGGGAATTGAAGAAGTAGGAAGGTATGCTGAACTGGGTGATTGTGGATTTGTATGCACATAATAGAGGTTTCATTTGCATCGACAGATAACTGTGATGTGACCTAGTGGTCACTGACATATGACACATTTAAGTGAGCTTCCACTTCTTCGCTAATTCAATCCCCTCTGCCAGTGTGCCAACCCTAGCATCAATGGCATAACCCTGTTTCTCGAGATTCTTTGTCTCTTCAAACAATGAGTTTAAGGGAATGGTGAAACACTCAATGAACTCATTATCCTCAAGTTCAGGCTTCGGGTTCTTGTTCTCAGGAAGAGACATATCAACCCGGACGTGAACCATATGCAAATTAGCGTTGCACAGTCCTGGGTCTGATAAATCGCATAGTTTTGTCAGCTACGAGTCCCAGTATACACCGTCATACCACGTACCGTTGAACATCAATGGACTGGTCTGCTCAGCCACGCCAACATAACCCGTCTCTTCCTTGAGTTCTCGCACAGCACATTGCTCAGGCGTTTCACCCGCATCAATCAGACCAGCAGGAACTTCAATGACAACTGCATCAATAGGTGGCCGGTATTGCTTCTGTAGCAGGAGCTCTGAGCCAGAATCCTTGTTGAGGATAGCGACGATCCCAACACCATCAAGGTCAAGGCCCGCGGGCCGAGTCTAGGTAAATGCAGTTAGCATCAGATAAGGAAGGTGAGCATCCAACAACCAAAGCTCTGAGACGATCATTTCAAAACGGGTACTGTTAGACAACAGATCGATATTGCAAGGCAACCAATGGGCCCGGTTGCTTTCGGCTGACACCGCGCTGGGCAAAACCCGGGTTTATGTCAAGAAGGCCAATCGGTTTTTTGGGACCGGGAGGTCCAACCAATCATAAGTCACAATTCGCTGATCCAGAAGGAACTAGATCTGATACCAGATCTTGGTCTGTCATGCAGGTCGGAGGGCCCCCGCATGGGGCTTGTCCAACCAGTGGTGTCTTGTATGGCTGTACCGGGTGGGGTAGATGTACTCCGGACATCGACCGACGTCGCGCATAGTGCGGGAAGACTTAGAATGAAACAAAACAGGTCTTACCGTGCGCTCGGCCGATTCCCATGTTCGCTGGACACCCAGAGGGTCGGTGTATGTTGTCTTTACCATTCGAGCCCAGCGGGCTTCGCTGGGGTCCTATTTAATGTCACGCGTCAGTCATGAGGCAGTGTATCTCCATTGGGGACGATTAAGCTCGATTTTATACATAGAATGAGATGTTGTGACTAAAGACGGGGTGACGTACCAATGGTTCCCGCGAAATGAGTTTCGACTTGGCCTGCGTGGGAGCTGACATCGTGGTGGGTTGATTATGGTTCAGAGAGGAATAATGAAAACACGAGATGGTGGAGGTCTGAGGGCCGCGTTATTTGATCATCAAGTATTGGGCTGTTTCTCTGTTATAGACCGCCCCGAGTACTCGACTGATGTTTCTTTGTTATAGACCGGCCACCAATCGCAACTCCGCGGCGGGGAGTGAGGGGTGATGGCGGGGTTAGCCCTTATCTTATCGGTCCTATTTACTGGCCAGATGTGTTCCAAAGATTAGTATGTGATGCCCCCAATGTTGGTTTATTCTTTCGAGATAAATACTCCAATATTGACATCGCTTTCTACGTAGCTATCTGGTGCTGTATACTCAAACCCACTATTCTCTAAGAAAGTTAGGGTGCGTTGGGATAAATGGACCGAGACCTCGCAAAATCAATGGCGAGCATGACGTATCATGCGACCTACAAAACAAACAGACTGGCGGAAAACTTGACGAAATTTTGCTAATTGGTATCTCATTGCGCATCAAGACCTGTCTATACAAAGACGGAAGATACTAAAAAATAATGCACCAGGCAGGGGAGAAAGTAGCAATAACTGGACACAGTCCAGTCTCGAGTCAAACGTGCCATTCTCCTGTCAAAAGAGATCCGAAGTCACTTTTGATGAGAGAATTCACCAACAGATATCAACTGTCCACGACACATGGAGTCACCCCAATTTCAAGGAGGGGTGAAAAACACAAGCTCCACATAGACCATACGCTCGCTGTCATAACATCGTGGGTGTATGAGAATCGTCAGCGGAAGTGCACTCAAAGGCTCGACTGAGCCTCAGTGGTGCAATTCTCGATGTCCCTCATACAGTTCTCAAACTCGGACCAATTATACATGACGGTCTTTGCGCCAAGCTCGGTCAGGGTCTTAGCCATCTCCTTCTGGGTCTCTTCGCCGTTGTAACTGCCGACATAGGCAATGACTGGAATGCCCGCACGAATCGCAGAAAGAGCGCCAGATTTGCTGTCCTCGATAGCAACGGTCTCGGAAGCTGTCTTTCCGACCTTCTCAAGAGCATACAAATAGATAGCAGGATCTGGCTTAGAAGTAGGTTTTGGCAGAGAGGAAGCAGCGCTGAAGACCTTGTCTTCGTCGAAATACTTGTCCTGGCCGACCTTCCTGATGGAAGCGAGGACGCGACGCAAGGCGGAAGAGGAAACGACTGCAAAATCATACTTCTTCGCGGCGAAAATCTTCGCCAGCTCCTCGCTGGCACCGACACAGGGCTTAGCCTTGGCCTCCAACTTAGCAATGACCATGTCCTCTTCCTTCGTCACAAACTTTTCCATCTCCTCTGGGTCGAGCTCGAACTTGTACTTGGCCTGCAGAGACACCATCATGCCGCGGAAGTTTTGGCCGACGAAGTCTTTGATGAGCTGGTCGCCAGTGTAGCGAATGGGGATGTTTTTCTCCTCCAGGATCTCATTGGCCAGGTCGGCGCAAGCCTCGAAGGCCAACTCCTCTGAGAGGACCAGAGTGTTATCGCAATCGAAAAAGATTTCCGTAATCTATGGTCCGGTTAATATTGGTGGGCCTATAGTCTATCATAGGAGACGGGGAGATTTTCGAACCTTGCCCATGATGAAATGCGGAGATAAGATCCGAGGTGTTTGTTTATTGAGATCGACAGGGGAGTACGAGTGCGAGCGTGTAGAAGTGCAATGTGTGAAGTATGATCTAATATGATCTAGGGAGGATGGAACACAGCAGGTTAAGGGTACTGAGGAGAAGAGGGTTGACTGGGAAGCCAAGTAAATAGACGACTATGGGAGTATTTAAGTAAAGGCAAGAGCCAGCCTACCCAAAGGCATGACGCTGCGATCACAATGCCCCCAAGGGAAACCGGGCCAGAGCGGGAGGGGCTGGCCATTGATGTGGGGGTAGAAGTAGCTAGAACCTCCAGTTGGCTGGGCAAACCTACGTAAAAGCAGGTATTGGCTACCTCTAATCTGGGGAGGTGGCCAGATATCTAACCAATGGGAGCACAGTTCAAGTATCCGCTAGTCTCTGAACAGTTTAGCGTGGCATTTCTACTCCGGGCAGGCACGATGTTTGGTCTCACTTCGCTTTTTCTCACCGGCTTTCTCCAATGCACTTTTTCCGAGGACGCAGGCCACGGCCATATGTTTGAATTCGTCCTGATATCTACTTAGTCTCGTGACATTATTTAAGAATCTTTGATCAAGTGACTTCTTACATACACATGCACAGGTTATCTTCTCACCTGATGTCTACTTCGTACAGTGTACAAGATTCTAGGCCACGGACTACAAATGGCCGGCTTGATTGGACGTAAAACGGCGTTAATCCATGTATACTAGGCCCAAACTCATGCCGCACGGTCGTGCCTCCGCCTGCTCACTGTCTTCCTAGAGGAATCCGAATCCCAGTTCGCAAAATGGCCGGGGTCGCGGAGTGACTGAGAATGGTATATGGACATATCTGTAGGCCCGATATTCCGCCCCTTGCCCCATCTTCCCGTGTCGTCTGAAACCGTCAAACCGTCAGAGCGTTTGGATACTATAGAATATGCACCTGCACATTTGAAGGCTGAAGCATGCTTGGCGGGTTGTGACTAACAGCAAGATGGGACGTTGCATAATCAAAAGCAATCAAATCCTTGGTAGGAAATTCTAGTTTCAGAGAGAAATGCGCGATTTGACTGCTTAATGCCGCATTACAATGTCAGCAAGGTCAAATGCAGGTGGCATATGCATCCTCATGTCGGTACCGAGGAGATTAGTGCGGAAGAATACGTACCTCTATTCGGAAGTAGACAAACCGGAAGTAGACTTCAATATACACTTACCCTTGAAATTTGAGCTAGCAGATATTTGATCTCTCCTGTAGCCAGACTTGGACTAACACAACCAGGCAACACGTAGTACGACCGTTGTATACATCGCTGGATCCACTCATTTTGTAAAACCCATATGATTGGCCAGACTCGGATCGCGAACGCAGCTAATTCCACAACGGCCTTTCTTCATATTCGGCCAAGCAAAAAAAGAAAACACCGCAACACAACGTCTAACCAAGGTAATTTGGGCAATCTACTCAGCCCAACTCAAACAGTCCAGGGCCAATTCTCCATATTGCACAAGCGGACCGCAAACCCGAAACGCTCCACGTACGACCCCGGAGTACGACCTGATAGGAAGATTTGGATTCCATATACTTGGTATTAACAAGTCTTAGTAAAAGAGGACCAAGCATGGGATCCTCGGACACTCTCCCAACCCTGGAGTCTCTTCATTTTCCTTCTGCACAGCAGTCCATCTCTCAGACACTTTCGTCTCTGCGGCGATCGGCGCTGTCTGTCTCCAACCGACTCCAATCTATTGAGACCGATGCTACCTTTGTGCAAGAGGTTGCTGACCACTACGGCTTACCATTGGTAGCTAATGAGCGCTGTGGAAGCTGGTACATCCCACCAACGGCTAAGACTGGCAGTGCTTATTTCAAAAGCACCGATGGACACTCCGGCCAGTGGGACTTTAGCTTTCGTAGGCTGAACTTGCAGTTGCTACCGCTAGCCAGGGACCATGGAGGGTTAGTTGAATGTTTTTAATGCGTCTCCCTTCTCGTTCTACGTATTGACAAGTGTCGGGGTGCCCTTGGAATCTACTAGCCATTGGCTTAGACCACAGTGAAGTAAATCCACGGTCACTCCGGCATCTATTGCATGATGATTATAAAGACCCACGACAAGACAAAAGACAGAAAAAGCTAATACTTTATGTTCTCCGCTTATACAGCTGTGTAATAGTCGATTCAACTCGTCGAGGCAAACGTATGTATCATCATTACCCACCCCTGCTTCCCATGGAGAAGTACATGTTCTCCCTCCCTCTTCTCCCAATCAACACCGTGGATCTCAGGACCATGAACACCGCTCCAGTTCTCCGTTAACCCGCTCCCAGTGATGCCGGATGCATTGTCAAAAACCGTCCCAATCTGGAGCGCCGTCCTAAACCGCGCCCTGTTCCCATCCGCAACTGCATACCATCCCGTTCAACTCCCACCCAATTACCTAGGCGTCTCTGAAGAAGCCCAGATCGAGAATCGAATCGACGGATTCGTGCATTCTCTGAAGGTACGTACCCAATGAGTGCCAACAAGATCAACGCAGAATCAACATTGCTCTGCCTGGCCCTCTTGACCCAGGTAGAATCAGTAGTTAGCTGACTGACTTCTAGAGCCTGAAACTTGACCTGGATAAATTGGGCGAGCAGCTTGGCAAGCCTATCCAGATCGCATGGGCCAACCGGTCATATTTCCACCCGTCAGACCTGCACACGGGTGATGACTATAACCTACTGGTGTTATGCTCCGCTTCGCGGAGGGTGCAAGGGGCCGAGATGTCCGAGGGCGGATACATCCAGGGCGCGGGTGATGACAGCGAGGGGTGGGCGTATGGGCTGACGCCGCCGGTATTTTGGGCCAACCAGGCTATTTTGAAGAACACCCCGGAGGATGATTTACCGATGCTTATCGATAGGCTAGTGGCTGAGCATCAACAGCTGGAAGTGGCTCAGGACGCGACGCTCATTTTGCCCACGCGCAATTTGTATATTGGCTTGGCTGGGGCGGGTGTTGATGCTGGGTGCCGGTATGATCTTGTCATTGACTGCAATGGGAGTGCTGCGGCCGCGGAGGGCAATGCGAAGCGGCTCAATTTGGGCTGTGATTCTGGAAAACTGGGTAGTCGGGATCTCCGGAAATCTTTGGACAAGGTTCGTGAGTTCGTGGGATCCCGTCTTGGGACAGATTCCTCGCTATCAGTGCTGGTTACCTGTGAGAGTGGGAAGGATCTTTCGGCAGGAACGCTTCTAGCTATCATTTGTCTGTTTTATAACGATGATGGTATGTATGCAATTGCCCAGCTGGTGTGGGTGATGGATTCAAAACGCTGCATGGAACGAAAAAGAAGACTATGTAACTAACTGTTTCTTTACAGGCGGGTTCGATGCCTCGCTGAGCAAGCGTACGATCAGCAAGCAGTTCATCCGGCAGCGTCTAGCCTGGCTTGTGTCATCGAAACATGATGTGAATCCGTCTCGAGCCACGCTTCAGTCCGTCAATGCTTTCCTGATGCAGCCACCGGATTATTGACCTCGAGTCGAGCAATGTGATAACATTGCATCGCTTCGTCGTGTCTGACCGGTTTCAGAGCCGCCGGTTCATTAAGAAGGCTCTAGATATCGTTCAGTCGTTGTTCACGGCCTCCACAATGGCACCGGCATCACCCTGGTCTAGGGAATCCAGCACATCCATGTCCTCCACGCTGATATCGAAATCGAACACATCCGCGTTTGAGACGATGCGCTCGGGGTTATCGGTCTTGGGGAGAGGAACCCAGCCCTTCTGCAAGGCATAGCGGATCAACACCTGCTGAGTGGCCTTGCCGTACTTCTTTGCCACTTCCACTAGCGTTGGGTCGTTGGCTTTATAGTTGCGCACGATGGGCGAGTAGGCCTCGACGATGATGCCGTTCTTCTTGCAGTATTCGTTAATGACGCGCTGCTGGCACCATGGGTGGAGCTACAAAGATAAAATGTTAGCAATCAATTCACTCGTACGTATCGAAGTGTAGGAATAGGAAACAATTCACTCACTTCGATTTGGTTCACATGAGGCGGCCACACTTGGGCATAAGAGCGCATCTCCTCGATGTGCCCCACACCCCAGTTACTGACACCGATGCTCTTGGCCTTGCCTTCCGCGTGCAGCTTCTCAAGCGCCTGCCACAAAAGCTTGCGCCCGGCAGAGCCTGAGCTGGAGGAGTGAATTAAGAACAAGTCGACATATCCGTCTGCGCCACCGATCTTGTGGACGGAAGCCAGCAATTTATCGTAGGTAGCTTCGATCGAAGCGGCGGGGCTGAGAATCTTGGTGGTGACAAAAACTTGCTCTCTGGGCACGCTGGAAGAGCGTAGAGCTTCACCGACCTCTGCCTCATTGGCGTAGAACTGTGCTGTGTCGATGTGTCGGTACCCCGCGTCCAATGCCTTCAGGCAAGACTGTACGCACTGGTGGGCTGGAGAGCGGTAGACGCCGAAGCCGAGGCGCGGAATGCGGACATTCGAGTTCGGGAGGGGAAGGGTGTCGGTGATCTTGAATGAAGCAGACATTTTGGAGAGACTGAAGGAGGATATTGAGATTTACAAAAGAGAAAAGCAGTGGGAGTTTCTGAGTCTTTCAAGAGAATAATCTCCTGGCCCCGCTTTGCGAAAATGAGGTCATTTTTGGATGACTAACATCCAAACACCTGCCCGGGGACTGTGACATTCCGATACACCACCCTTTCTCCCCGTATGAACAATGATGACTCTAGTGTCAATCACGTCTTCCCTGCTGAAGGACTTCCTGTCTTTTTTGTAGCCATGCTTATGGCTTTGGTTTAAACCTTGCGACTATCAGACTTGTACCAAAGATCCCTCGCATGGCCCAGGATAATTGCGTGATAGCTCCAATAAGCTCTTCCAGCAGCGATTGCGCCACTGATGGCGGAAGCTTGGTTTTAGTTGCTTGAGGTAGGCAAAATGAAAATAAAAACACATCCTTAGAATAAATGACTATACTAATTGAACATGATAGGGGTTCATATTCCCAACTGACTGACGACCAAGATACCTTAATTTAAGTATTTACTGGTAGTTAAATGAAGGCTCGGCGGTTTATCCATACATCCAACAACGTAGAACCCATGTTCAGGAGATTGTTGAAATGATTGTCCTCGCTTCTAGGCATGCATTAACTTCCCTATGCCCTTGTTCGGTCTCCGAGGGTCCTCCCAGGCACCTGGGTATATTGTAAACAAGTTTGACTTTGCCATAAGAACCTAATAGAATTGAAGACATCGGTGGAGAAGAGCGCTCAGGGCAATGATCATTACCACGATCGACACCCGCTCCCCTTCCCCGAAAGTTGATTTTGAGGGGGCCGTATGAGAGAGCCGCATGAGAGGCTGAAACACTGGGGCCAAGTTATGTGTCATGAGGGGAACGTTAGGTAACCCCCTTCTTTGAATTCCCCATCATTTTTGATCTCAAGTCTGGTGTGAGCCTCTACGGAGTACAGCATATTCAATTGAATACAAGCTGATTCTAGATTGATTGGTGCCTTGTATACAACCCTTCCTCAACCGCTCCTCTGTCCCCACTCTTTGTTCTTTCGGAGCTTTTGAGCTCTTCCTCAACACCCAATATGCAGAACATGTCGAGGCGCTTTGGTCGCATGACGACGAAGTCGTCTGCAGATGACAGCCAGATTGCTGTGCTTTTAAAGGATTTCGACGATGCAGACATGCTGCTAGGCAAGGTAGGCATATTTCCCCCAAAGACGCGCGTCCTGTACACAATTGCTCATACGTATTATTTTCTCAGATTGTGGAATCTACCCAAGCCTGGCGTGACGCTTGGCTCTCTATCGCAACATATCAGAGTCATCTCGTCGATGAATTCGACGGCCTCTACGGTCCTATCATTGGCTCCTCAGAGACACCGTCTAACCACAAAGCTGTGGATACAGACCCCATTAGACTGGCTCGGACAAGTCGCCTACGGAAAGAGTATGATGAGCTGCGTACCGATCTTGTGGAGGAGCTCGGTGCTGTTGATACTCGGATGACCCAGCCAGCTGCACAAGCTAAGGAATCCCTGGCGCCAATGAAAAAGACTATCAAAAAGCGGAATGACAAGAAGGTGAGCAATAAACTCCTACAGTGCGTGTATTTGACTTGTCGTTAATATGCGACTTTTAGACCGATTTCGAAATTTCTCAAGGGCGTGTTGATAGTTTGATGAAGAAGCCTAAGCGCACCGAGCGCGACAATGCGAGTCTGGCAAAAGCAGAGGCAGAGCTTGCTAATACAAAAGAGGTATATACACCAACATTCTATCCTAGTTTTGTGACAAAGGAGTCTAATATCGATCCAGGCGTACCGAGCTGCCGACCAAGATCTACGACAGCGACTCCCAACACTAGTCGCTCTCATCTTCTCTCTAACTCCATATCTCCTTGAAGCACAGATTGAGATCCAAAACCGCATGCTTGCTCATTATTATACCGTACTTCACACATACTGCGAAGAAGAGGGATACCAATCCCCGCCACCCGTCATGGAACAGATAGTTCAGGACTGGGAGGTTACTTTCAAGCCAGTGCAAACCGAAATAGAAAACTTCGGATGCCTGGCCCAAGGGAAAGCAATGCGCCGGGTCTCAAACGACCAGGAAAATAAAAAGCGCCCCTCGATTACTAGCAAGGCCTCATCGAGCTCCATGAGAAGTACCTTCCGCAGGGGGTCTCAAACACCAGGGTCATCAAGCCAGACACCCTGTGTACCAGAATACCCTCCGTCCCCACCCTCGTCAACAATTAGCCATAACAGCAATCCAATCCCCGTCGGAAACGCTGCGGGCTCGAAGCCCCTCTCAACGGGCGGCGATTACTTCAATCCCCCTCGTCCAACATTCCTGCCGACACCACAGCCTACTCCAATGCCGTCAGGCGTGGTGAGATCCCCCGCTGGTCCAAACATCGACTCTTTCCAGGCAAAAGTCTCGCCCATGAGCGATGCACCTCTGGATTCTATGTCTGCCACCATAGCGAAGAAAAGACCCCCTCCACCGCCACCATCGGCAGCGTCTCGCCCGGTGTTCGTCACGGCCCTGTATGATTTCGATGGTCAGGGTGGTAGCGATCTCGTGTTCCGGGAAGGGGATCGCATTCGTGTCGTGCGGAAAACCAATAGCACTGATGATTGGTGGGAAGGCGAGTTGAGAGGTCAAAGGGGAGCTTTCCCTGCAAACTACGTTGAGTAATGGCCAATATTGGAAAAGGAATTGGGTATGGAATTTGCATCAAAATCATGCATTCGGTCTTTCTTTGAAAGATCAATAATTTCTCTGATATTCAAGTACACGATTAATGAACCGTTTTGTCTTGCTGCTTTTGTTATGATTGATCGAAACGGCCTTTGATCTTCGGCTTTGATCACAAGCTTGCATCAAAAAAATAGTCCGAGTATGATTCATTGTACTCTGCCTTTCAGCCTCGAGCACCATAATGCCAATTGAGTGTACATCAACTACCAAAAACGGTCTCTATCTCATGGAAGTGAATTCAAGCGAGGGAGCTCGTGATTGATCTTGCCATGAAGTATGGAGTAGTAGAGTGGATACAGCTTGGCTGATCTTCGTTGTAGACATTGTCTTCCTCCACATAGATCTCTGAATTTGGCACATAAGATCAGGTTGTGATCATCGTTCGGATGAGGCTCATCGTCTAACAGGATATGGGAAAGGAACTTCAAGCGATACGCGCAGTGAAAGGGCTTGGGAAGCAGTCTGGAATAGGTGCACATTCTAAATCCTGCTCCAGGATTTGAGCTTTTGCTGAGAGAAATAGTCAGGAGATATGGGCCGTGGTTCACATCCACCCACGATCAAAGCTCTGGATGTCCATGTTAACCAGTGCATATGTGAGCAATAATCGCTGTGTGCAGATCCCATTACTTTCATGTGATGAGTTCTGTGTCAGTAATGAAGGTCCTGGGATAGAGTGACGGTAGATTGTTTGAGATATTGAGTAATCACATTCTCATCCATATTTCTAGTATCTCTGTAGCCCGGCTACCCAGATAAATAAGTGTTCCTTCGTATCATCCGTCATCCAAGCAGGCTTTCATGCTGCATTCATTTCCCATACAGCTCCACTGTGTTCAATCATCCTCAATACAATTCCAAGAAAGAACTGTCGTCTATCGTCATATAAAATATGCCCGTCGGAACTGGATGGATATCCAATGGGTCTTTGTGCGGCGGGTTGACCAACTCCTCCGATCACGACAAACAAAGGAATGACAACAAGATCTTTAGGTCCCCTCATATTCTCCATTCAACCTGTCCGCTCTCTTTGTTCCCTTTGGAAACATCCCGAAGCGGCAATGTTATTGTCAACTGTATCTCTGAGTCAAAGACTTCGGAGTGAAAGACTTGAGAAAGGCATTGAATCGCCAGGAGAAAGAAATGCCCTCGACAATGTCAAATAACCCTCTTTGACAAGAACATTCTTTTATTCCAAATTGTCTATTAAATAGCCTCGAATACCCGTCTCGGTTGTATACCATCAGAAAAACATTCCCATATCGCAGGATCAGCAATCAAGCAAATCTCAAGATCAACTTACCGATACAGATATATATACTATCAGATTCCTCCCCATTTTTGCAATCATGCAGCGCCCTTCCATCCAGACCATGTCCCGTACCCGTACCATCTTCCTTCAGAACGGACAGCCTAGATACGAGGACCATAGTGCCCTCATGGAGGTATGGTTCATTTCGGTGAAGCTTGACTTGAGAGGGAACGTTAAATCTGATGTTAAGTTGATGGACCTTGTAATTGCGCAGCTCCGGGCTGGACGTTATATGATCACCCACAACTATGCTCCGCAGGACCTGGAACCGTACCACGTCTCGTTTCCGGTTATGAATCTCGACCGTACGTATTTGCACGGATGGTATTCCACTGCCATTGGAACTGCTGAGTTCTACCAGGAGGAGATCGCTGCTAAGCGCCTTGCTGTGGACTGGGATTACCTTCTTGAACCTCGGTAGGATTGAGTGAGTGCTTATAGTCATTTATTGCTCTCTAGTTAGGTTTGTTCTCATCATATCGCGTGTCATTCGTCTCCTCTTATGCTCCAAGCTTTGCTGTTTTGCTCTTTGACAGAAATAGGGTTATCAATTTCAGGATGTCACTCTCCCTACAGAATATCAGCCTCTCTTTTGGGCTTCGTATGGTATATCTTCTTTGGCAGATGGTCCTCTAGATTAAGGGCGTAAGTTTATAACAATGGGCAAGATGAGGAATTATAATAAGTCGAACAATCAGTACACTTCCACTTGCACCTTAGCAGTTGGTCATCTTCCCCCGATGGGTTGTAGTCTCCTTTATAACTGTTTGATTGTTACTGCATTAATCAAGTTCGATTAGCTGTTACAATGTCAAGCCCTTTTTTGCAACCAGCTATGATGTTTCATATACCTAGGTAGCATAGAATATAGAATTGTATGATATTTTGTAAAGTATGACTACAATCATCCATAACCCAATTAAGTCCAACATGTCAAGAAGACCTCGACGCATATTTTTCCTGGGGCCCGCCCGTTCCTGTGGTTAAGCCACACCCGGAATGTGGCTTACATCCCAAACGCCCGCGGACCCATGGATGTGACGTACACCTTTCCGTGGCGCACTCATACAACATATGAAACAGGCTACGGTTTAGCAATTGCTTGAAGGGCCCTCTTGTATTGCGCAAAACGAAGTGGAGAAATAAGTAGCCTGAGAAGACTAATTCACCGACTTTTGAAAATTAAAGACCCCGAACCCTTAAGTCCTCTTCCATGGACCTTGTCTCAACAGGGCATGCGTAGCCTTTTAATATAAATTTCTGAGGTAACATAGATATGTTGCAGATAATACTAGTTTTGGTTAAATGTTTTAATATACAATGCACGATCGACATATTAAATGCGGGGGTCAAGAACGGATCTCGCTAATATTCATCCTCCCATATGAATGAAGTACAACTCTTGGCCAGAGGATGTTCTACATACAGGGTAGGGATAACTGAGATTAATGAATTTTGGAGTATGTGTGATTTCTTGAGGATAATACACGGCTTATGTTGTATAGAGTGCTCGCGCAGAGATAGTCATCTGTCCCAGCATAAATATCTGTCAACGTATAACAGTACTCCTTTATAGACCATATGCTCCACCGTCCCCTGGATCATCTGTATCATATCTCTACGATGGAGCCCGGCTAAGATACTTGAGGGTCCGTCAATTTCGAAACTCGAATTGTTTTCAGGAGGTTCAAATGGAGTACGGAGTACTTCCGTGTGGGGTTGAGGATACATGGCCCCAGATATCTGCCGCTGACGGCTCACGGTTGCACTCTGTACCTGCATAATCTAACGGGGTATTTCTTTGCTAAATCGATCTGGAAAAGTCAAAAATACGGAGCACGCCGTTCGCAGACGGGATTTAGATTCGATCTCTAGAAAAAACAGGGGGAAAAATCAATTTTCTCTCCGAATGAACGATCATGTCCGGCCCACTTAGTCTGAACCTTCACGAACCTCAGTGGAGACATCAAACCGAAGTTTGCAGGTAATAAGAGGATTTTCGATTCAGAAATTTACCTCGAAGCTCATCTGCCAGACGATAATGGACCCGAAGAGGTATCATTTTCAGCATCATTCATAAAGATACCGTGCAACGAGTCTTGACCAAAGTGTTATTACGACCATCGTCAACAGCTCCGTTAAGGGTTCTTGAGGGAGAAAAAGGGGACGGAAGAATAAGCGCCTATGTAATATATTAAAATTCCACTAGACACGATATAAGAGCCCTGGAGCCGGCGTTTTCGGATGAAGAGAAAAGGGTTGTAGATCACCATCTAAATTAACGCTTCAGCGTTTCGTCTTGATAAATTTTATCAATCCTCAAATTTTCTAAAGAATATGGAGATAAACATGGCAGCAAACAGATCTATATAAAGGGAACTAAAATGCCCGACTAAATAATCCATTCCACTCCAATCCTCTAAACCATCTATCAAAATGAAGTTCTCTCAATCCTCACTTCTCTTTGCCCTTCCCTTCCTCCAGTCTGCCGCAGCTCAAGGCGGCGGCATGGTCGGTCTCGGCTGGAAGGTCGAGAACATCACCGAAGCCGGTCTTAAGGAGATCACCTTCCCGATGGACATCACCGGCTCGCCCCACGAGAACGGCTTCTACTTCGCCCAACAATTCGGCTTCGTCGGCCAAGAGAACGTGGGCTACACCGGTCTGCAGCCCCGCGTGGACATCAACGGCCTGTCCGTCCTCCACGCCGCCTTCTCCAGCTTCAACGAGGGTACCACCTCCGACGACGAGAACTGCAGCGACGGTGCCGATGGCGGTGCCGGCGTAAGCTGCGCCATTGACATCGTCAGCCCCTACGAGCGCCAATACATGCTGCACGTCGAAAACACCGAGGGAACGAAGTGGGTCGGAACCTTGATTGATGCAGTCAAGGGCAATGGCACTCGCATCGGCTCTTGGACCCTTGCTGAGGGAGCGCAGGGTATTGCCGATTCGCAGCTTGGATTTGTGGAGCTGTACGCCTGGAACGATGATAAGGAGGAGCACACTTGTGCTGATACCCCCAAGCACAGCGTTGTCTTTGGTGAGCCTATCGCTAAGGGCTACACTGGTAGTCTTTCTGGGGCTTATGAATACGGTGACTGTGTTGGTGAGGTTGGCTATGATACCCACACTCACTCTGATGGCAGTATTTCTGTTACTGTTGGCTTCTAAATGGAGGATGATGTTGAAGCAGAGAATTAGTTGGACTCTGTTTGGTTTGTCGGGTATGAATCAAATCTATACTCCAACCTGTCATGGATTCTTCATGAAGTAGATCCGAGCTTCTTTTCTTCTTGTTCAATGGTTCAACAAAGTAATGTATACAGAACCCGAGTATACTATAAAGTTGGGTAAATAGACGGATTCAATCTAAACGAAAAAAAGAAACTCTTTCGCTGCTTGATGCTTCACGTATTATTGTGCATTAGATACTACCTAGGTAGCAATCTGATCGAGGAGATGTTAGAATAGATTATTCGAAGACTCCAGGAGCATGCAATTTCCGGATAGCCTTCGAGCTCTTGCGCAGTATGAGAACAATCGAAGCTTTGGATGAAAAAACTGGGAAGCATTTGAGACTCGCCCATTTCTCATGATGCATTCCGGCGATCCCGTTCATAGACGTCCCTCAATGGACCATGAAACCTGTGTAATTTCACTCTTTCTCATTGTAATTCCTTCTTCCTTCTATTATACTCGACAATTGGCTGGTGCTTTTGCATTTGAGCCCAAGAGCTTGTGTAGCAGAGTGCAAGGGTGGGAAATGAGGAGTGAAAAGTTTCTAGGATAACCCAAAAATAATATAAATCCATGTAAGCTTTGTTCATGAAGATCTCAGTAACCATCGCTTCATGCGATCATACACAAAGAAGCTGGTTGCGACCATCGGTATGATTTTAAAATAGCCAATGGTTAAACCAACATAAAAGCCACGCAAGCCTCTTTCAATATATATCTTCCGAGCTGTGTCCAGAATGCCAGCTTGGCTTCCAAACCCAACCTGCATTCGCCTCCGAACAGTTTCAATGGGATACGATGTAGACTGAGCAATAAGCCCAGCAAGCGCTCCACAACAAAGCTGCGCAACTGCAGTCAAACGAACGGGAGATTGAGATCCAGTTGAGCTTTGCGCAATCTGTTCATGCCTCATTACGGCATAAGGAGCCAATGAGCCGGAGCGGAGCCAGTCGCCAATCAAGTCATGTGCTAAGAAAGACATCCCAGCATATGGAAGAATGCCTAACATGGTTGGCGCAAATCCTCGATAGAAATTAGTCAGTCTCCACCGGCCTCCCTCTTCGTGGTAAATCTTTTTACAGAGTAAGGCCCAAGACGAAGGTGTTGTGCAATCGGTATGGAAGGCAAAATGAATTCGAATCAACTCGAGCGGGTATGTGAAGAATGTGGAGGTTGCGCCGGCCATGCTTCCGCATAAGAATCGGCGCAGGGGAGTCTCATCCTTTGTTGATCGAATAACCACTGCTCGAATCTGTTCATATGCGAGGAAGTTGATGCCCGCGTAAGGGAATATCCGGATCAAGGTGGCTGAGTGGCCTTTGAAGAGAGCGGAAATCCCATGCATCTGCCTGATGTCCTTCATAGCATCGAAAAGGCCGGACCAATAGGTAGAATGTTTTACGAACTGGAAATGCGAAGTTTGGAAGAGGATTTTGATACGTTCTATGGGCGCAACGATTGTTTTTGCCTTCGCATTTTTGGTATCAGGATCCGAGATCATTTTCGGGCATTTTGGTGACTATCGAGGAAGCCAGCCGTGTAGGGGGTTGAGGTGACTCACGGCACATCCTGCCACGCCTCCAGCTAAACCACTTCGCAGCACATAGTTCAGACTTTGTTTATCTGTCGGGCTCGATGTTTCCGTACTGCCACCGCCCTCTTGAAGTCGCCTTGTCATTGTTGGTTAATTTGGGTGGAGATTATCGAAATTGTAAACATGTTCGGAAGTTGCTTGATTTTGTTAGGCTCATCCAAATTATGGAGTCAAAGCAAACAAGTTCGGCGAATGCGAGTCGAATATCTCCAAGAAAAATTCTAACTTGTAGCGTATCTACCCGGTGCAACTGTGAAACATGAGCAGCAAGAATCACGTTGTAGTGAGGAGAAAGCCAGTTCTTGCCCCTTATGCGGGGGCTTTGGGCCCGCAGGCTCGGAAGAGGCGTAGCGCCAGCCTTGGCGCTGATGGGGGCAAGAGGTACGCCATAGCCAGGCGAAGGGATGAGCCTGGACAGAACATTGCCATTTTCATAATGAACGTCCACGTCCTTCATATCCCAAGAGCAAGTCAGAAAGTTGAGATTGAAGTTGATCTCGGGATTTGCTCGGGTTGATCGCAGCCCTGCGAGACTCTCTGGGCGCGGGCCGAAGCAACCGCAGATCAAAGCGATCCGCTCGGGTATCGGCGGGTGGCTGCCACAGCCTCAGGGTTTGGCCAAGTCTTTGTAAGTCTTTACCGCCACTTCTCTCCAGGGCTAAAATATTCCAAGGTTGCTAATATATGCAGATAGAACAAATTGAAAAATTGGGCGAAAAACTTGTTTTCCTTGTCTTCTCGGGCTTAGACAATAAGGAATTAGTACCCGGGGCCATAGGATGGCGAGAAAACACCACACAACGAATGAGATGCTCACAATAGTAGGAACAGACTCATCAAATTAATAATGGAAAGTTTTAGATCATGCTATGACTACACTCTTTTTACATAGATTTGGGATCCATTGGTCGAGGGACAGCATTCCAATAATCCTTTCACTTCGGTTATCTCAATCTGGGGGCCATATAATAATTTATCTACAGTACTGCAAAGATCCCAGCCACAAGCACTGCGACACCGGCCGCGAATCCGCTTCCATTAAGACCCACAGCAGCATTCTCAGAACCATCCTCGTCATCACTGGGATTTTCTTCAGTGACAACCTTCAAACATGTCAATTGAGAAGCGGTTCGCTCAACCAGACTGTCATTTCCACCCCCAACGAAGACAGTCAAGACCGGTGTAATCTTGTAGGCCTCGTCCATGAGAGCATTTGCTGAGAAATTCCTCTACAACGTAGATATTAATGACTGTTCACACGCGTAGACGAAGTTGTCAAAATTTGACTTACCTTAGCAACATTGCTTCCAATCTCCATCAACTTATCAGACTTGGGCTGGATGGGCCAGCAGTCTGTGGAATTCGAAACAGCATTGAGATCACCGAGCGACTTGACAGTAAAGTTTCCAAGCTGGCCACTCCCGCGTGAGAAACTATCGCACTCACTAAAAGAGAGTCTGTTTAGTTCCCGCTCAAGCGTCGAGCAGACATTTCCATTAGCATCGTTGGCGACTTTAGTCGCGCGTTCAGTGATCGAGTCAATGCATTTCTGCTCAATGACATCGGAACAAGTACCGCTCGCAGCGCGGGTATCGGTTCTGTTACCGCCTTCTTGCTGCGGTCCGTCGAATTTCTTCGATGGAGGATCGTGGAAAACGACGACACAGCCGGATAAGTCTTCGGCATCCACTCTGGAGGGAGTGCCGAGGTAGTACACCGACTTGAAAGGGCGGATTTCCTTGTCATTGTCCTTGCCGCCTAGCCCAGCGGACACGTTGACACCCTTTACAAGGGAGAATCCCTCAAGAGGTGAGGGAACTTTAGGGATGCGGGATAATCCAATACCCAGGAAGGTGTTGTTACCGACTGTGCAGCGGTCATCGGCGCCTTTCTTGGGACATGAGACTTCATCGCAACCTACAAGGTTGGAGGAAAGGTCGCCATCCTGTGCAAGGGTGGAAGAAGCAAAGAGGGAGAGGAGAAGGGTGAGTGTGGATGGATTGAGCTGCAGCATGATTTTGTTGAATTGATTTAGAGGTGAGTTAGGAGCGACTTTATGGTCCGGGGGAACTATGATATTAGAGGAAATTCCATGGCCCGCACCAGTGGTGGTGTTTCATTGTTTTCTTTGTTCCATTTATTTCCCATCCAGTTAATGGTCAGATTGGGCACCTCCATGACATAATTTGTCACGAGATGCATGCTTGGCTGATCGGGTGGCTGGTTGGGGCCGAGAGTAGCGTCGCATCGTCAGGTACTCTCCATAATATTGCGCTACCTTGGCGGATGGGGTGTTCTTCTTGGCTTGTTGGGGGCGGTAACTTCTGAGAGGCCCTTTGAACGTTGTCACTCCAAGGGGTTCGCTTGGCAATGTGAGAGATCGGCACCACCGCAGCCCTCAGCGTTGCCTATTTGGGCTCTAACATACACGCCTTACAGTCTAGTCGGGAAAGTCCCCACTGGCTCTGCTGTTCTCTCTCATCTGCTACTTGCTTGTTTAATCATGGTCAACTACGGAGTAAATGGACCTGCGTTACCTCTAATTGGCAGCGATCTGCGTCCAACTATCGCTTGCAGGGGCGCAAGGCTGAGTGAATTTCCGAAACTCGGATGTGCTCTCCAACAGCACTATGATATCTATCATGACCAAGCCAAGTATCTACTCTGAGACTCGATATACAAGTCTGTCATATGTTTGTTCAATTCGCTGAGAACTCTTCAAGTCAGTCTGAAGCTACACGTTCACGAAGCAGACAAGCCCATCACTTCCCGGGAAGACTGAAAAAAAAAAAAAACAAAACCTGCCTATCTTGAGGCTGACCTTCAGATCGAGTCCGGCACATGGCGGAGCCAGGATTATGATGTGGGGGCGTTAATATCATAGCAGCGCGCATTGACAATAATAGTTCCAAATGCTGCAGCTCAGAGAGCCACCAAGGATCCAGGCCATCAGAATACTGCTCAGAGAAAGCACAATGTTACATCGTTTACAGGGGCCGAATTGGCAAAGGGGCCAAATCAGGATTGTTTTGGATGAACAAATGACGATCTGAGATGTGATAGACGAAGACAACATTGGAGTGGCACGATTGAGTATCAGACATTGATGAGGAGCGAAAACTAGCACCATGGACTTTGGTCATCTCCATCGCAGCTGTCTATATAAAGCAGGGCAAGATCACAGATTGGGGCTCTCTTTCATCTCCAGGACCGTCCTACACTCCAAACTCTCCAGTGCAATCTTCACTTTGCAAGTATGTCTATCGTCGATGCCATTGGCGTTATCTCTGGAATCTTGACCATCGTGTCCTTCGGTAAGGATAACTTTGGTTCAGGTGAGACCTCTGGTTCGACCATCAAGGTTGCCGTTGCTTTGGATGGCCCCAATGGACCAACAGATGCTGGAGGTGACCTCCCCGATGTGTAAGTCAAGCAGTCATGTCAGACCTAAAACTGTGGTTAGTAGAGCGGCCTGAGGCTGACAATATTCCCAGACGAGTTTGGAATGAAGTTGGGTCCTTTGTTGGCATGAAAGCCGACCCTGGTTCCGTGAGCAACGGAAACGTGGGCGAGGTCAAAATCGACCACGAGAACCAGGGTGTATACTCTCTATTCTCAGCCAACAATGATGCCATCTGCGTTGCGTGGGTAACCACAACTTGGAGTGACGACCGTGGCGGCAACAAATATGCTGTTTCGGGCGACTACGGAGAAGCATGCGGTGGTACCTGGTTCGAGAGTCACATGTATCCCAACAGCGACGAGGACTACCAGCCCAAGTGCTTCTGGATTGACAAAGACGGTGACCAACCCAACACCGGCTTCCAAGTTCGTTGGCCTGCATTCTCCAAGGACGAGCACGATGAGAATGATACCGACCCGAGCAGAATGTGCAATGACATCAACTTTGGATTACGCGAGGAAGACGACCCTAATACCATCAATTACTACACCAAGAAGAAGCGCAGTGGTCCCATTCGTGCTCGCCAAAATATTCCCCGGCCTGCTTGGGCAGAGAGCGAACTGGTCATAAGCGACTCCAAGTCTCACTCTGCCAAGAGACTGTGTGAGTCTGACACATCTATGGGGCCTGATTTTGCCCATATTGGAGAGGAAGTCTTTTGTGATATGGCTTCCAAGACCCTCTATGCGTTCTGCACAGAGGACGGACAGACGGACTGCTTTGACTTTGACTCCCAGACCGTCTCCACGGCCGCCACGGCCACCGTAATGAAATCTGTTGCTGCTGGGGAGAAGGCCAGTGCCTACTCCTCTGTTCGTGATTGGCGCTCCAACAAGACTGAGGCATAAGCTATGCTGTACTTGGCTTGATGTTACCTATGCCCTGGGAGAAACATTGTATATATGTGACATAATTCACATCTAGTCTTTCACTTCTTTTGCATCCCTTTCTTCCTCTTCTTAGCACATTTCTTGCTTTTTTCCATGGTAGATAAAGACTACGAGTAAGGAGTGAATTCCAAATAAGGCTAGAAACCAAAATTTCCAAGGTTGTCTTACAAGATAATTTCTAATCGTACCTTACACTCCAGACAATTTTCGTTCTTTTTCTCTGAAATCTTCTACATTCCACATATCTTGATTGTTCGTCCGTATTGATCCTTGGATGACTTTTATATTGGGTCGGTCCAAATTTACACGATCAAGTTTGCTGCCATCCACAAGCTCCATGATACTCTCTCATTTTCATTTCTGTTCAACTTCATTTACTACAATTTCAGATATCTCTCGCTCTCTATCGTCTTCAAAAGCGACCTTTCTTCCTTGATGTCTTCTTTTCACTCTTTTCCCCACCTTGCCCACGTTGATATTCACACTAAATCGTACCTTGACTCTGTAATCACGGTGTTGATGACTTGATTGAAGAGCATGTCTGCCAGTACCTACATACCTTTTCATGCGATCTTGGTAAGTAATTTATATCAATCATTCGAGCTCACTGACGTCTATATCATCCACCGATAACTTGCGAGCCGAAAGGACGATAGCAGCGTATCTCGGGTTCGAAAACATCGTCGACCTACAACATTTTGTAGTAATGTGGCCATGCATCGAAGCCATGCGAACCATATCTATCTTCCCTGATCCCATTAGTGGGGGACTTGTATTCCCGAGCACGAGAGAAACGACCCAATCCCCGCGATGGGACCTTATCTCTGGTTTCGCTATCCATTACTTCCGCGGCACAACATCGAGATTTACGAGCTTAATACTCTGGAAGAAAACAGAGCCCGAACAATCGAGGCAATCAACAGGTTGCCTCCTTATTTCTGGATCCCAGATCATATTGTAGAGGGAGATGATATTCCCCCATCTCCAATCCTTCGACCAATCTTGGATTTCGCAGAGCCCGAGATGCCTCCACTCCACCGCTGCCTGTGGCTTCTGCAATACCTGGAAATTTCTCATGGCTCAGAGAGTAGGCGGGAGACCTACTTGGATATGCGTTTGTTTTGCTGTGATGAAGAATTTGAGGTCACTGCGGAAGACTTTCCTTGGTGGATGCGGTCGTCGACATAATTAGGCGGCGATAAAGTCCTTTCAATCCTCATTCTGCAAAGCTCCTCTCTGGTGGCCTGGTTGTTACAAAGAGAACCTTGGAAGGCCGCATGGGCTATGTAACTCTGAAGGCAGTAAAGAAACAGTGAGCGAGTGTACTCAATGCATCGTGATTCTTAGGGTATCCTATGTATAATCAAAGTAAATCACACGTACCCTCAAAATTTCAACCTCTTGATGATTGAAAAAGAATTACATCGGTTTATTATTTGTTCGCTTGAGGAGAAAACGATTCGAACAGTTCTTACGTCAAATCCGAATCGCTGTGCTGCTCATACAACACCCGATTCACCCTATGAATCATTTTGATCGTACTTCTGAGTTACAAGGCCCTGATGGTACTGGCAAGTTAGCTGTATTGATTACTCAGTGGCGATTGAAGATGATTTGGGTGTCTCTGACGAACACGGAAGCTATAGACTTGGTAATGACTACTCTCACTGGGAAAGCTGTATCGGCCCAAAGCGTAAGGGTCTACCAACCCACCTAGGTATGTTCGGATTGGCACAGCTATCTCATATAAATTCCCGAACTCATCTCTTCAATTCAGCTTCATCTTGCCCGAGTGGGCTTTTTGCGGCTCTCAATGTAATGTAGTATAGGCTACATCTCCAGGGCCAAAGGACTTTGGAAGGACGACTATCGTCAGGTTGGGTCTGATTGGGAGAGTCCGCGAGAATATAAGAACCGGATGGGCCTGGGAGATATTACTCCTTCCGGGAACGGGAATGGGAAAGGAAAGAACGGACAGAAATAGGAGAATTGCGGTAAGCTGAGCTTGCGATTATGGCTGTATCGTTTCCTAGCCTACTATACAGAGCGCCAAGCCCGCCAGCCGCCCCCAACAACCGCCCCCAACCTTGGCGCATGGCTTGTGATCGGCGCCCGTAGGGAATCTTTAAAGGTTGAAACAAAATATTCTTATAATAGCTATCTAATGTCATACCAGCAGCGCAGGTAATATTGACACCAGCCGCAAATCTTGTCATCGACTATATTTCGCGTCTTCTCCTTAGATGATTGCATATTCGATTGCCAGGAACACTGAAACATCCGGATCGAACTTAATATCCTCGACAATGACTCCAGGCTCTGAACCGTGCAGGAAAGCAGGCGAGTTACCTTTGAAGGATATTATCGAGCCAATGGTCCTTTTGTTTTCAGGCCAATCTGTATTCACCGAGGCTCCAAATTCAACCCCACTTTACAAGTTGAACCGCGACATTAAATCAATCTCGCATAGGGACTCGTGCGTGGATTTTGAGAAGATCGAGCAAGATGTATCGAATACTAGAATTAAGATCGAGGACATCGGTACTGGCACTTCGCAAAAGCGACATGTTTTCTACATTGTACACCCTTTGAATGCGCCGTATCGGACCGACATACCTGCCAAGTACTATATCACTTCTGCCATGCCCGAGATGATAGGCAATATTCGCCTCGAGACTTCTCAGCCACGCTTTCAAAGAAGAGCGTTTAAGGCGATGCTAAGCGCGGAAAGAACCGCCTCGGATAAGCCATTGTTCGAAGAGGGCACGCAGCAACTATTGTTTGATATCAAGCCAATTTGGAAAGTCGGTCGCAAGCGCTATAGTTGGAATGATGCCAATGGTAGACAGGTGGCTTTTGAAGAAGAAGACAATGACAAGTACAAACTGTCCCTCACGAGCCGTATGTCAGAGGAGTTGAGGGACGCGCTGGTTGCTACCTGGGTGTTGAGGCTGTGGCACGACAAGGCCGAGAGTAAACAAGCTAAAAGGGAATGTGAGTTGGCCTTGATTCTGCTCATATCGAAGCCTTGTAATACTTACCAAGTTTTTCACTTTTTGGCTAACTTTCGTTTCCCAGTCTTCGAAGATATGACACCACCAGAATTGTATCACTCAAACATGAAGCTCACTAAAAGAGCCGGAGCACTTGGTGCTCTTGGTGGAGCTGGATGCTAATCGATCATCACATGATTTATTGTACCACTACTGGCAAATGGTAACCAGCAGGATCCCCTTCGAGTTATCAAGCTATCGAAGCGGAACTAGAAACTGGTCTCCCAATCTGTGGTTTCGATATGAGATGGTTTCATATCTGAGCGTCATCCGCGATTGCATTATCTTCCTGGGATTCTCCTCAATCAATTGGACCAGTAACACATCGATTACAGATACGGATGTGAGCTTTCTTCAACGGCGATGGAGATCTTGAGATAATGAGCTCATAAGCATCCCCGGCCTCCTCTTGACTGCCTTTGCTGTGACTGAATGCCTGATACCCCAGGGCTCATTCAGTAGATAGATCGGTTCTTCTTCATCCTCCCCGCCTATCTTGCTTTTAATTTTTCTTCTATTGATTTACTCTTCTTTCTTTTTTTGATAGTGAATGCAGCTGTACTTTTCTCTCAGACCATTTCTGTTCATGTCATGTATATAACTCCCTCTTTGGTAGCCACGACACCCCTTTCCCTTCTACTTGAAGCTTTTGATTCCTTAAAATTATGACAACAGCCCTATTGCGAGATATAGTTGACTATCAAATCCTACATATGTCTAGTTCGGCTCACAATTCCGGGCGTCAGCAACTGCCATTACTTAACGGTAGTCAAGCTCAGAGACCACCGAGCATCTAGTTCGTCTGTATGAGAGATGGAAGAGTGATTTGACCATAGTTTGACGATCCTATTATTCAACTCAATAAACTGTGTAGCGTTGAGCTTGGAGACGTTTTGTGAAACAAATCCAGGCTACATATATCCATGCGCCGCTGGGAAAGGCTTTTACAAGGACGACTAGGGACACAATTTTAGCACCCAGAGTCCCATATTCAGTGCTCAAATCTTCTAGCAATAGAGTGACTGGATATAAGATCCGAATTTTGTATTGTAAACGATGATCTTTTTTTTCACTCGTAGCTGGAGGAGCATATATGGGCTGTGGCCATGGAGCTGGAATAACACGTCACTTTGTTTTGTTAGCGCCGTATCCATCATCCATATATGGCTGTACTTTATCATTACAGATGCCATTCGACACCGAGAAAGACAGCATTTGGTTACGGAGACAAGGCTGTGATTTGATTTGTATGCATGTATGTTATGGACCGAATCACATGACCATGGGGATTTGAGTCCCAAAGTGGTTAGTGGCGATTCAAATCTTGGCGCTCGTCCGTGAGTTTTGCGTGTCGCGACCAACCTCCCCAAGTGCCCCCCAGCAACCCGTCCAATCATCACTTCGGCCTCCTCTTTCATCTCCCTTGGCCTTGATCCACGCCATTGTAGGCAATTTGCTATTATATTCCACGCTACTATTGCGCTTTACACGGCAGCCTCATTGATACACGGGAAAGGAGTTGACATCCTGCCGACCGCGACAGCTGCTTGCTTCCATCATGGATGAAACTTCCACCAACCCGGCTGCGGCCCACGAGAATGCTCAGCATACGACTGGCCTAGACGGTGCAGCTGATGCAGCTCGCGATGCTTCAGGTATACCTATGCCCGAAGACCTCAATGTTGCCTCGAATGCTAACTTCATGGATAGGAGCGCGAGATTCGCCCGTGAAGAAGACTGAGAACACGCCTGGATCTGATAACCCCATGGATGCCCCTGCCTCCCCAAAGCCCCGAAACGGTGGCGCTGAACCCGAAGACGAAGAGATGGGTGGTACTGAAACCGATGCCAAGCCCGAAACTGAGGGCTTGGAGGATGCAGCGGGAGAATCGCATACGCCAGCGGAGGGAACAGAAGGGCTTGAGGATGCTGTGGGCGAAGAACAAGCTGCGCCATCCAAGTCATCTCTGGAAGCCGCCGCGCGCGATCAACTTGTCACTCAAACACACGCCATCATCCTTCCCAGCTATGCGACATGGTTCGATATGAACACCATCAACCCGATCGAGAAAAAGGCTCTTGCCGAGTTCTTCAATGGCCGCAACCGCAGTAAGACACCTGCCACATACAAAGACTACCGCGATTTTATGATCAACACCTATCGATTGAACCCCATCGAGTATTTGACCGTCACTGCTTGCCGTCGCAATCTTGCGGGTGATGTGTGTGCTATTATGCGTGTTCACTCCTTCCTTGAACAATGGGGCTTGATCAATTACCAGGTATGTGGCTTTGTCTTCCCCATATCCCACCACTTTTGCTAACTATCTTCAGGTTGATCCTCAGACACGGCCCTCCAACATTGGACCGCCATTCACCGGTCACTTCCGAGTCGTCGCAGATACCCCACGCGGTCTTCAGCCATTCCAGCCTGGACCAAACCACAGCGTCACCTCAGGCAAGGCCCTTCCGGCCACTCAGCGTGCCGCGTCCTCCACCCCTGCATCTAAAGACGATCTCAACCTTGAACTCCGCCGGACCATCTACGACGAAAAGGGCAAGGATATCACTCCTGCCGAAGACAAAGAGAAGCAAACCAATGGCGAAGCAACAAACGGCTTGGACATTGCTCAGGAATCAAAGAAGAAGGCACACTGCTTCTCTTGCGGTATTGACTGCACCAAACTACGTTTCCACTACACCAAGTCGACTTCGACATCAGCCAACGCTAGTACGCCAGACGCCAAGTATGATCTGTGTCCCAACTGCTTCCTGCAAGGGCGAATGCCTTCGAGCCACAATGCCTCAGACTTTGTTAAGCTCGAGGACAAGAGCCACTCTCACGCTTCTGATAAAGACACCCCGTGGTCGGACTCAGAACTGATCTTATTGCTGGAAGGCTTGGAAAACTTCGATGAAAACTGGGACCAAATTTCGAATCACGTTGGCACAAGATCCCGGGAAGAATGTGTGATGAAATTCTTGCAGTTGGAGATCGAGGATAAATACATCGAAGATGTTCCTGACCAGCGCTCTGCCGGTGGACGTGATCCCATCAGCCAGTCCGAGAATCCCGTTCTTTCTGTCGTCGCGTTCCTGGCCCAAATGGCGGAGCCTGCAGTAGCTGCCGCCGCCGCCGGTCGGTCTGTGGAAGAGATCCGCAAGGAGCTCCGAAGGCAGTTGGAGAAAGGACAAGACAAAGGCAAAGATGCAGTCAAGGCTGAAGACTCAATGGATGTGGACCCTGCACGTGAGGCCGAGCAACAAGTCTCTGCCAAGCCCAAGGAATCCCTTAGCACTATCGCTTTAGCCGCATCTGCCGCACGTGCCGGTGCTCTTGCCTCGCACGAGGAGCGTGAAATGACCCGTCTAGTCTCTGCTGCCGTCAACGTCACCTTGCAGAAGTTCGAGGTCAAGCTGCAGCAGTTCAACGAGATGGAAGAGATTATTGAGGCTGAGCGCCGGGAATTGGAGCAGGCGCGTCAACAACTATTCTTGGACCGAATGACCCTCAAGAAGCGTGTTAAGGAGGCCCAGGATGCACTTCAAGCTGTCAGCCTGCAGGGTCCGAATGAGCACACCAACCAGATGCTGGCTGATGCCGCTACTACAGGTATTGGAAATCACTACAGCTTCCAGCCCGTTGCCGGAGATTTGCGGGCCGGAACCCAGCCTCTGAGCGCCCAGGCCGGTGCCGACTACAAGACTCTTGACCTGTAGCTTTCCTCAATACATGTATGATATCCCCTCAGGATCTTCTTAAGGCAGGGACCAAAGGCAGCAATTTTTTTGTCTCGCTGAGTTATGAATTTTCTGAACTTTCTGGCTAGGAAAAGGCGCACTTTCTGTTTTTCTGTTATCTGCTGGAGTTCTTTTTCTGTTGTTTTACCCTCTCTCCATAACGTGGATTCGTCTTAGGGGGTGAAACTAGGGGGTTGGGGATTCTTTTTTTCATCAATGTGTTTACTCATTAATCATATGTCCTTGATGAAAATTTTATATTTGTTTCAAGTAAATTATAGTGTCTATTATTCAGGGCCCTGAGTGCCTGGTTTACCAAACTGTGTCATGTAGTAATCGAGCCAGGACTGTCCCTCAGAAGGTCCTTTGTCTCCTTTGCTTTTCTTCCTCACATGCTGCGTCTCAAATGGAGTAGGTTTGTTATCAATCAGCGATCTCTCGCCCGGGGGAGCTGGAACAGAGATAACAGGTGTTGGCTCGTTGAATCTGGGCCTTTTGCGTGGAGGCATTTCCATCTCTTCCTTGACATCGGCAAAATCGTATCCATACTCTTCCCACTCGCTGCGGTAGATCGTCCGATCCCGCCATCTCGAGGTAGCATCCCGGGCCCTGCGATCGGACTGTGGCTTGGGATCAGCTTCGGTATCTTCTGCCTTCATTGATTCGTCGAGAGTGGAAGGCAAAGGCTGTTCCATGAGCCGGAGGAGGTTGGCTTCATGATGACGGCTGGCGGTTTGATCTGCGGCTTCTGCAAGCTCTTCTTCTGGGTCCATTTCCAGTTCGTCGGAAGATTCAAGCGGCGATGACATTTCAGAGGATTCTCGTGAGGGCAAATGATCGGCGTCGTTGTCATCTAGTTCTGAAAGTAGTTCTGACTCGGGTTCAGACTCAGACTCTGATGCTGATTCTGGGCCCGGTTGCGCCTCTTGGTTGTTTTCTTCTGCGAGTTCGTCCTCGTCGTCTTCGCTGCCCTCTTCATGCTGTCCTTTCTTAAATATCGTTCCGTCTTTGCGATATCGGAACCATTCGTTTTTATCGATAATCTCCTCTGCTTCCTCGTAGGAAAACACCGAGGAAACCCAGCCTTTGCGATTGTGAATGTCTTGTATGATGAGTTCGTTGCGGCGAGCAGTGTCCACTAAATTGGGCCTGCGGTGCTTCATGTTCAACACTTCAATGGCGGCCCGCACATCTTGCATTCGAACGTGGCCTTTTCTGTCGCGGCCGCTGCGACTTGCGCTGCGGACTCTTGACATTGAAAAAAAAATTGATGACTGGACCAAGCGACGCGTCACACTGACAGCAAGAGAATAGAAGTCCACAAGACTACTCGCAGTCATGGATGGAGTGTGCTTAAGTGCTGCGACGTTTTTATGTCCTTGTGCAAGTTTCAACCAATTGTTCTCTGCTTTTGAGCCACCGAAGTTCATGAACAGGGATCGAGAAAGCCGAATCCAGTCTGAAATAGTGAACAGCCCAGCTGCAAGACGGAGGTCACCTCGAGCAGTGCCATCATCCACGACCAAATTCCGGGCATGATCACCCGTGATAATCCAGTTGTCCCCGTACTTCTTGGTTCCGACTTTCGCTTCTTTGGAAGACTCTTGGAATACAAGAACATCTCCATAATCATCGAGTAGCTCACAACATTCCTGGCTGACCTCCATAGCTGCGGGGATGTCGCTCAAGCCAGGCATACGCTCCACGTGCTTTTCAGAAATAAACTGAGACTCCAGAGCGTTGTCCAAAAACCTAATGAACTCTATAATCTCGAGCTCTGATTTGGTTCCAATCGTAGCAGCAAGTTCTTTAATGCTGCTCTTGCCTTTCCGTTCTATTGTATTGAAGAACAGTTGTTTCTCCGTAGGCGTCCAAATCACCGAGCCATGCTGGCTGAGTTGATATATATTCTGGCGACCTCCCAGCGAAGCATACTCAACAGTCTCCTGGCTTTCCGCGAAGAGGTGCTTGTATCCACGGAGAAACGTAAGCGATCCGCGCATTGGCGGATTGCGTTCCATGAGCGCATAACTAAGTTCCAGTCCGACGCCATTGATTAACGGATTGACACGACCGTCACGGCTATTCTGGTCGTTGGGTTCTCGAATAGCCGAGCGAGATCGTTCTTTGGCATGGCGGGTTTGGGTGTGTTCGAAGTCGGACTCAGACTCGGCGTCGTCGTCGGGCTCATAGACGGAGGCAGAGTCGCTCATCGTTCGGGCTGGCAAATACGCAGCGCATGCGGAACGATCGGGAGCAAAACATCACAGCTATACTCTCGGTAAAGTAAAAAGTGTCCCGTCGAGTTCATTAAGAGCTGTGAAATTACGCAGTCCCGGAGAAAAAGTTGCGCCACCGAGATCCACTACGAGAGGCGTGTTATCGATAAGGAGGTTTGCACTGTTTGTATAAGTTTCTCGCGCTTTCGTCAGGAATAGAGAGCGTTTGCAACATCTACATGGAGTTCTTACGGTGTTTTTCACGATTAAGGATCTCAAGACGGTGCTTGGCGAGGAGGCCTCTACTGTTGAATACCCCGCGCAATGTGCGCTTCAATACCACCGAGCCCTTGATCCCTCCGAGCATTGTGCTTCGCAGCTACCAAGAGGAAAGCATCCAATCCGTCTTGAAATATATGGACGAAGGCCATCGACGCCTGGGAATCTCACTTGCAACAGGAGCAGGGAAAACAGTGGGTGCTGTAATACCATCTGGCCAAACTGGCGCTGATCATCGCAGGTCATCTTCACACAACTAATCGGTCGAATCCCTCCTCCCAATGCGAAAGCCACCAAGACCATGATTATTGTCCATCGGCGAGAGCTCGTCGAACAAGCCGCGAAACATTGCCGCCTCGCCTACCCAGACAAGACCGTCGAGATAGAAATGGGCCCGAATGTTGCGACGGGGGCAGGCGACATTATCATCGCGTCAGTTCAAACACTAGCACGAGGGCGCATTCACAAATTTGACCCAAGTGAATTCAAGCTCGTATTGGTTGACGAGGCCCATCATATCGTTGCCAAGTCATACCGCGATGCTCTGGGACATTTCGGATTGAATGAACCATCTGCGGAGGGACCGGTACTGGTTGGTGTTTCAGCTACCTTTTCGCGATTCGACGGTCTGAAACTGGGGGCTGCAATCGATCATATCGTCTACCATAAAGACTACGTGGACATGATTGGCGAGAAATGGTTATCGAATGCGGTCTTCACGACTGTCAAGTCCGGGGCCAATCTGTCCAAGGTCAAGAAAGATAATTTCGGAGACTTTGCGCTAGGGTCGCTTTCAGAGGCGGTTAATACCACCACTACAAACGAGATTACCGTCCGTGCGTGGATGGCGAATGCTGAAACTCGGAAGTCGACGCTGGTGTTTTGTGTTGATATCGAGCATGCACGACAGCTGACCGCAGCTTTCCGCGACCATGGCGTTGATGCGAGGTATATCACTGCTAACACACCAAAAGGTGTCCGCGCAGAAGAACTACGAGCTTTTAAGAATCAGGAATTCCCGGTGTTGCTGAACTGTGGTCTCTTCACGGAGGGCACGGATATACCAAATATCGACTGCGTGCTTCTGGCTCGCCCCACCAGATCTCGAAACTTGCTCGTCCAAATGATTGGGCGTGGCCTTCGATTATTTCCCGGGAAGGAAAACTGTCATATCATCGATATGGTGGCCTCTTTAGCAACTGGAGTCCTCTCAGCACCGACCTTGTTCGGCTTGGACCCAAACGAGGTCCTGGATAATGCCAGCGTGGACGAGCTACGAGAAAGTCGTGAACAGAAGATCCAAGAAGATTCTAGTCCCGCAGTTGCTGGGCCGTATGACGGCTCAGATAATGACTTAAAGCTTCAATTCACCACATACGACAGTATATTTGACCTTATAAGTGACACGCAGTCGGATCGACACATCCGATCATTCAGCCCACACAGCTGGGTTCGAATCGGTAATGACAGATACATCCTCAGTGAAGCCTCGGGTTGGATCTCGATTGAGAAACAGGACGAGAAATTCGCCGCTTACCATGTTATGAAGTTCAAAGACCCGGAAACCGAGACTCCGCAGTTCACACGTCCGCGACAGGTTGCTACCGCTGAGGATTTAGAGACCATTACTCGGGCAGCGGATACCTATGCGAGTAACAAGTTCAATGAACATTATATCTCATTGCGAAAACCTTGGCGACAGGCGCCTGCCACACCGGGACAAATCAAGTTTCTAAATGGAGCTCGGATTCGTGAGGGGAAAACTAAGCCTGAGGAGTTGACTCGCGGCCAGGCGGCTGATATGATTATCAAACTCAAGCATGGAGGCAAAAAGCGCTTTAAGGATTTGGAAGTTCACAAGCGAAAGAAGCTTCGACAAGTGGGTGACATGGCTGAACTGCAGCGACGGGTGGATGTGAAAGTCGGGCCTGTCGATGCTTGATGGGATACCGTCTTGTTTCTGATAAATTATTGAAACGTGCCCACTGGTACTGATTGAGTACTCCCAGCTACTCTGTGGTGAATCGTCATATAATATCCAAACTCCTTGGGGGTGCATAGTGTCTCCGGGAAAAAGCTGAAAGAGTTCAAAATCGTATTTCCAGAACACATTTCATCTATAATGATTCTCGTAATTCCCTATGTCACCAGACACACTATAATGCATTCTAAAAACGCTAAAACCAGACCAACCAAGTCATGCTTCTTCCGCGAGAACGAACCTTGTCCCATATACCCTACCCTTCATCGTCTACTGAAAGGCTTCCTACCATAGACAACGACCCTACCGAAAGTCAGTCCCATCTCACGCCATCCAACCATCAAAAAATGAAAAAAAAAAAAAAAGAAAAGAAAAGAACTCACTCTTTAACATAAGCATGCATCTGCTTATCTCTCAACTGCTTCTTAACCATAGCCTGAAAGATCCGAGCCGGCTCCGCGCCCCAGCCAAGAACCTGCGTACAAAGCCTCAACCCATAAGACTCAACCGCCTGCTGCACCATAACAGCCTGATACTTACCAACCTCCTTGAGATAAGGGTCCCGCGGCCAAGGCGAGTACGGCAAAAGATACGTAAACTGCTGAACGTCTTCGAACCCAGCGTCCACCATCCACTCTTTCAATTTATAATAAATGTTAAGCTCCCGACCCATCGCTTTGCCCGCCGTATCCAGCGCCGACAGGTACTGGATGAGCGGCGAGTCAGCAGTGAGTGTACCGTCATCGCTCCAAGCCCAGACGGCACTTTCCTGGATCTCGAAGTAGCCGCCTGGCTTCACGTGCTCGAAGACTCGACTGAAGAACTGAGACCAGTCTGCGACGCAGCTGGGGTTGGAATGAGATTATGTTTTTTTTTTTTTTTTTGCGGGGATTGGGGATGTCTTACCCGGCTAGTAGTCTTGCGTGAATAAAGTCGAAGCTGTTTGGTTGGTAGAGCCATTCGCTTTCGAAATCTTCGACGATAAATTCTACGTTTGGGACGACCCAGTCTGGTTGGATGGCGCTGATGTCGTTTCCGATTACTTGTGCGCTGGGGAATTTCCTGTCAAGGTTGGCTTAGAGATGTATGGAGAGATAATTGTGTGTGTGTTTGTGTGTCAACGTACTCGGCAATATCGAGAGCCCAGATGCCAGTGCCAGTTCCGAGGTCTAGGATCTTTTGGGGATTTGTGATTGGGGCTTTATGTAGCTCGCCTTTCAATAGCATGAGCCATCTTGATTGGTTGTTAGTATTATGTCGAGAAAGTGCGGAAATGAGGTTTGATTGACATATGATGTGTCTATAAAGATGGTTAGTCGGCGGTCAGACATTATTATCAAGCCCTCATATCATACCAAGTCCATCCGATCCTGCTCCTCTTCATCATTTGGCATCCTATTTGGGTTAGGAATCCTACAGTGTACATAAGATAAGGGCAGCGCATTACATGTAAAGACCCTAAGCACGAAAGTCAGTAACTGATATTAATAAGAAGGTGGAATGTGAAGAACCAGCCTTACAGCCCGGTTACTGTGGTAGCGTCGACCATTTTCGAATTCGTATTCCAAGACACTTGAAGAAAGAGACGTGATGTCGGAATCACTACCAAAGTCACTACTTTCATCCTGTTGGGGTAAGCATCATAGATATATGTAATATGAGGGAGTAGGATAAGCGGGCATCAGCGGCACATACACTGAAATCATCGACGACAATTGGCCCGTTTGTGTTTACCGGGTTGGTTGTTTGATCATTGGAAACTCCAGGCTCAACAGGGCTTGGTACTTGGTCTTCTCGATCCGTTCGATCTTCTGAGCATCGATCTACTACCGAGGCCATTGTCGAAACTCCGTGACGAGGGGATGATCCAGAGGGGAAAGAGGTGCCCGATGGCGAAAACCCCGGGCTCGAATTCTAAGAATACAAGTTTTACGGAGTACAACAATCCAGCACGATGTGATAGGTCACCTGTTGAAGTTCGATTTTCTGTTGGAATCTCCGATTAAGTTTTTTAATTCGTCAGTGAAGAGCATGGGACTATGCAGAGAGATCGAGAAAGCGGATGATGTACAGGGGGGATTTTTGCCAACGTCTTTATATCTATAAATACTTAATAGGCATAATCAGGCTAAGACATCTTCAAACTATGTATTTCGTACTTCTTGTTCTACAACATATTTTTCTTCTCTTTTCCTATCTAGTAAAACAGAAGACAGTTCAAAGGGCATAACCCTCTAACACAACCACATAAAGTAGCTAACCCGGGAGTCTGGTAACCAGTGAGCATACAAGGTCTGTGCCCGAAAATGCAAGATTAGTCAGGCAATTTACTCTTGACAGAGTGATCTGACTCATGCAAGATACCAGGTGGTCACACATGCCCTAAGGTACAGTAATATCGGATTCCCACGGCGGAGAGACCCGTTATACAAATGATTAAATGATTGGGTCGGAGAACGTTAAGAGGCACACAAATCTCAATGCCGACTCTTCCTCGTGGAGAGGTTTCTTATTGTCGACTTCGCCTGCAGAGTACCCTACAACATAAACGCAGGCCATGCAAGGATAGCCGGAGACAGCTCTGCAGAATACTACGTGACACGACAAGATGTCGAGTCCACTTCGGGATCTGCAAGCTCGGATAATGTACCGGTCTCCAGCAGAAAATGGCGAATATGATTGCTGGTCCATTCGGAAATAAGCAGTAGGTCCTTTCACGTTGGATGTCTCGTATTCATTCTCTACATACTATAAAAGAGAAGGCTTGGACATAAATTGCTTGAAACACGAACCTTGATCTGGGTGGAGTGTTCCGAACAGAACATCAGGAGCTATGAGACGTCAAAAATGACTTCTTCTGAGTCCAGAAAGGCCTTTCTAAGCTGCTCCATCACGCTGGATCACACCTGGGCACCACCAAGCATCCTTAGTCATCCTGAGCTGCCCAAACATTACTGAGATATGCACATCAACCCAATCCTCAGATGAGAACCCTGTGGTGGATTTCTCTTCTGCCATATGTTGTATGCACCATTGGGTATGAGTGGGACTGCACCGCTCAGTTGTGACACATGTCTTCCTGCAAAGATTCACGATGCACCTGGGATTGGCATTCGATCTAACCCCCTCATACGGGTATCTTAACAGTCTTGTTACATTAGCCAGCAATATATCTAGTTGGAATAAAGATTTCATTCTCATGCTATGAACCTAGGACAGCCGTGGTGCACTACTATAATGGAACTGTTTTGGAGGTTGCCAAGATCCCAGAAAATCGTATCTCGAACTCCTGGCCCGTCTGGATACAACATCTAAGCCATCTCCCGATCCAAATCTCAGTCTTACGAGTAGATTTCCTATACAATCATTGAAACAACTTCATCTCGGACGTATCCTCACCATGGCGAGACTGGTGGCATTGGCTGAACACAAGACTAGGTCGACCTGTCAAACCAGATGATGTCGAAATCGTAAGCGAATCTACTCCATCGATTTAACACTCGCCACCGAAAAAGAAATCTCCTAATCTCTCGTTAGAGTCGCTGTCACAAATCCTGGTTTCCAATCACTAACCACACCGACAATCAACGCTACACTTCAAATATCAAACTTACGCACAAGGGTGAGGCGACGCCTTGTATTACGCAAATCGACTAGTGGAAGAAAATGCTATTTACGCAGCGAACGGTTATGGACTGTGCACACATTACCACGATCGGTCTCATTGCAGTCACTGATATGCAGAAACCCCCGATCCCATCGTGTTTGTCGCTTCCTATAGCCGCGTCCCGTTATATACCAACCAAAGTGGAAGGTGAAAGCAGTGAAGGCCTTTAGGCGACTTACTTCGGTTCAGGCGCAGCTCGTAGATGACAAGCTCGGATTAGATCATTTTCTCGAGAAAGATGACGACGCATTATGGGATCGTCTTCGTTCACAACTCCAGATTCTTCTCCGGGAATTCAAATATCCTATTACGCATCTTGTTTTAGCAGGCGAGAGTGTAACGCACCCTCGTTTCCTGGATATCTTGAGGGGATCCTATGTTTGAAATATCGCCTGGTCTTGTCTATATCGAACAAGCAATCGATCCTACTTCTGCTGCGGCTCGTGGTGCGGCGATATACGCCCGAAGGCGGCAAGCAGGTGCAGAGAGAATGCGCGGAACGGAGTCATTGCGAAGAGAAGAGGATGCGTGAGCGATTGTATACTTCCACACAAGAGGGTCTGCGCTCCACGCGGGAGGAGCTGTGCTGAATTGAAAGATATCAATTATGGTTTTATTATGTAGATAAAAGATACTACGCCCTATCCGGACGGTTTGCAAATCATCTAGCTCGCTTTCCTTTTACCAATTGAACACATCTAACCCTTAATCCTAAATTGCAGCTCAAGTCCGGCTAAAGCGCTCTTCGAAGATTGGTAAATCCAAGAAGATAGTGGAGAGACCTCTATTCAGTGTTAACACCGAACCCCGAACCAAGATATGGGGGCTACGTTCACCTAGAGAGATGAGCGAGACCTGAATGCATTGTTTCGTTTATTTTGGGATTTAAAACATCTATAAAGGCCATAGAAGGGAATACAGTTCAAGCGCCTGGCTGGTGCTGTGATGGATACTCTGATAGGGAATAAAATCATCTCGAATCTAAGAGGTTGTAGTCGAGGTAGAACCAAGGGATCAGCTATATCTGCGACCGAAAAGTAACAGGGGGCAAATGGCCCAGCCAGGGAGTTCAATTGGGCGGGCGAAACTATGATTGCAAGATAGAAGCAGAACAATGGAGAAGTGTGACAGGGAGGACGAGCAGCGAAGACAGGAGGGTTCTGAAGGGAGGTTGGGTGACAGCGTATTAAAGCAATAAACCCAAGACAATAAACCCAAGACAATAAACCCAAGGGCAAACCCAACTGGAAAAGGAAATCCACATGACCGAATACTACAATCTACTACAGTCTACAGACTCAAGAACAATAATAACGAATGTTTAACAGAAATGTATTTTGGCCTAGCAAAGCATATGAAATTCATCAAACGATCATAATATGCATGAATTAACACCCAAACGAGTTGCTTAGATATCGTCCTCGTCGGAGAAGACCTCCTCACCACGCTTGCGGCGGGCAGCACGCTCCTTCTTCTTCTTGCGGAGCTCAGAGCCTGAGATAAAGTTAGTAATTGTACGATTTGAGATGAGAGTGAGGGAGAATGGTATGACTTACCAGAAAGCTTGACCTTCTTCTGGACAACGATCTTGTTACCCATGGCATCGAACTTGTCCTCCTCATCGTCGCCCTTGGCGTCGAGACGGGGACCGGAACCCTGACCCTGGACCCAGTTGTGTCCGGAGGGAGTCATCATACCGTCGTTGACAGCCCAGACTTCGTCAGTCAGGTTCTCAGTGAACTCACGGGAGTGAGTAATGATGACAACACCACCCTCGAAGGACTTGATAGCCTTGGAGAGGGCACCGAGGGAGTCACGGTCGAGGTAGTTAGTGGGCTCGTCAAGGACGATAAGGTGAGGACGCTGCCAAGAGCAAGCGGCGAGAACGACCTTGACACGCTGGCCACCGGAGAGACCGCGCATACGGGAGTGAGAGACAAGCTCGGCATCGAGACCGAAGTTGGCGCAGTGGGCCTCAATCTCCTTGCGGACAAGGGGACGGAACTGACCGGAGGCGAGGGCCTCCTTCTGATCAACCTCGGCGACCTGCTTGGGGTGAGAGACAATGATCTCGGACCGGGGCAACCAGGTGTTGTCAGCGGACATGAGAGGAGTCCACTTCTCGGACTTCATGCCGACGTTGTCACCCAGAGACCAAGAGATCTCGTACTCGTAGGTGTTCTTGAACTTGCGACGAGAGTGGATGCCAATGACACGGCGGAGGGAGCCCTCAACCTTGTAGATCTTGTCCATAGCCTTCTCATCCTCCTCGGTAACGATCTTGTTGGCGCGGTCCATGGTCTCACGGTCCTCACCAGTCTGGAAACGCCACTGGATGTACTCGGAAGGAGTAGCGTCAAGGTGGTTATCGATGTGAGCGAAAGCGTGCTGCTTAATGTAGGCAATACGGATGTTCTCGTGCTGGTAGACATCACCGGAGGTGGGGATAAGTTCACCAGTCAGGACGTTAACGAGAGTAGACTTGCCAGCACCGTTGGCACCGATGACAGCAATACGGGAGCCCAGAGAGACCTGGAAGGTAATTCCGTGAATCTGGGGCTTGGGGGTACCGGGGTACTGGAAGGTCATGTTGCTAACACGGCAAATGGCCTTGGACTTGGTCTTGACACCCTCAAGGAAACCGGGCTCGGGGAACTTGAACTCCATCTCGGAGGCACCGAGCTCGTAGTAGGACTTGGCAGCGGGGTGCTGCTTGACGAAGTCAGAGAGGGTACCGCGGTAACGGCGGAGCTTGAAGCGCTCGTAGTGGACAACGTGCTGGATGACGTGGTCAAGGAAGCTGGAATCGTGAGAGACCATGATGGAAGTGCAAGGGGAGGTCTTGAGGTAGTTCTCGAGCCAAGCAACGTTCTTGACATCCAAGTGGTTGGTAGGCTCATCGAGCAAGAGAATGTCGGGATTCTCGAAGACGGCACGGCAGAGAGCGAGCTTCATCTTCCAGCCACCGGAGAGAGCAGTGATGGGACCCTGAATCTGGAAATCAGAGAAGCCGAACTCGTTGATCAGCTTGTCCTCAAGCTCCTCACGGGGAGGGTTCTGGCCGACCTCAGCCAGCTTCTTCTGGGTCCAGGCAATGACAGTCTGCTCGGTATCGGCGGAGTCGAGATCGTGCTCGACGTAGACGGTCTTGACCTCATCCTTCTTGGGGAAACCCTCGAGCTGCTCGTTGTTGATAGCACGCATGAGGGTGGTCTTACCGGAACCGTTGGGACCGAGGAGACCGTAACGCTGACCACGCTTGAGGCGCAGGTGAGTCTGGTTCAGCAGAATCTTGGCACCGTAGGCCAGGGAGAAAGTGCAGTTGCAAAGATCCTCACCCTCCTCCTCATCGGAGGCGACGGCATCAGCAGCAGCGGCATCGGGGCAAGCCTTCTTGCGGAGAGTCTCGGCAATGCTCTTGGCATCGTCCTCGCCAACGATGGCAGTAATGTAAGGAAGGGTGTTCTGGGTCCAGATGACGTGGTCGTTCTCCTTCTCGTCGACGAGCTGGGCGGCGATGGCAGCAACGTAGTTGATGGCCTCCTCGGAAGAGGCAATCAGGTTCTTGTGCTTCTCCTCAAGGATCTCCTTCAGGATGGCGGAAACGGTGGAGATGTCACCAGCGCGGGAGACCTCGGGGATCTTTCCGTCCTTGACATCACCGACACGGGAGAGGGTGTCAAGAGCCTGGCGAGTCTTCTCACGAGCCTCAGGATCGGCAAGGGTCTCGTAGTTCTTGTTGAGACCTGGCAACATCTTGGGCAAGAAAGGAGCGACAAGCTGGGGATCCTCCACCAGCTTACACATGTTGTCGACAATAACGGCAGTCTTACGCTTGATAGCGGTCTCACGCTCGACGAGACCACGGTCCAGCAGGGGAACCATGATAGCGAGGGTAGGACCGGTAACATCAGTAACGAAAGTGGTAGCACCGAGCAAGTGAACGGTCTCGGGGACGTTCTCGGGCTTGGCGATACACTTGATGAGCTCGGGAATGAAACGCTCAATATCCTTGTTGACGATCAAACCGCAGACCTTCTCCATGGTGGAGTAGGCGGCCTTCTTGATCTCGGACTTGGTGTCCCACATAGCCTCGGAAATGACGGGAAGCAAAGTAGGAACCTGGTAGCCGAGCTGCATGCGGGCAGTGTCGACAAGGACGTTAAGGCAGTCGAGGGCAGCCATCTTTTCGGGCCACTTCTGGGCATTAGCGAGAGAGTTGAGGATAGGAGTGATAACGGCCTTGACGGCGTTACCAGTAACGGCCTGAACGATAGCGATAGCGGCAGACTGGGCGGCCTGCTTGACGGGAACCATCTTGTCACCGACAGCGGCAAGGACGGGGCCGAGGAGAGCCACGAGGTGGGGCTCAACACCGGCAGCGATTGTGGTGTGGGAAGCGATAGCACGGATACCCTCGCAGGCACGCTCACGGGCAATAGCGTCCTTCTTGTTGGCAAGCTGCTTCTTGAAGATCTCACAAGCCTTGGCAGGGAGGACCTGCTCGGGGATGGGACCACCGAAGAGAGTGGCAAGGTTGATAGCGGCGGCGTTGGCCTCATCGGGGGTGGTGGAGATGTTGAGGTTCTTGATGAGATCCTCAAGGACAGCAACCGACTGAGCGGTCTCCTTGCCAGTAGTGGCAGGAGAAGAAGCGACGTTTGCGGCAGGCATGTTGGACGAAATTTTGGCGGTTTTTTGAAAAGAGGAAGGGTATTAGAGTAAAGAAAGAAAAATCCTTCCTTTTTTTTCTATGAGGGGTATCGTGAAATTTTTTTCTGCGTCAAATTTTCAGACGCGAGCGCTCAAAGATTGGAGCGAGACTTTCTATCCTGTCTATGCAGAGTAGAAAGAAAAACACAAAAAGAAAGAAGAGGCCGACCCTCGAAAAAAAAAAGATGCAGGAGTGGATGAGAGGAGGGGGAAGGGAAGGGGGGGGCCAGGATATTTATCGTGTGGCATAAACCTGGGCGGCAAAACCCTATGAAATGGCAATCGAAAATTTTTTTTCAAGCCCATTGTCCCGCACTAACTCTAGATTAGGCTTAGTTTGCCAATTCCTGCACCCTTATTGGGTCAGGTCCTGCTTTCGCCCGAATCCCATCACTTTGATTGGCCTATTTCACTACTTGGCTTCTTTTGGCTTAGTCGATGGCTTTTTATTTTTTTTATTCATTATTTTACTTTAATTTTTAATTTTTCTGAAAAGACCAAACATTGTACACCTTTGAATAGATGAGTCTTCCCATTGAGACATATTTGGCATAGTAGCCTTTTTTTTAGCCTGGAATCTACCACATCTACTAGTACAACGGAAACCACATCGTCAAATAGTCCTCACTTCAAACCTTACTATCACCGCACTCGAGTCTCACATTATATCTCAAGCTTGTGTCTTACTCTAGGTAGACTATGATGTACATTTTCCGGGGATAAAGAGTATCCCTAGTTTCATATTGTACTAGTCCCTCTATCATCCTACTGTAGCACATGTTGTTTGAACCAGCCCGGGAGGCGCGCGAATCGCTGTTCGCCACTCATGACCGAGTGGCGCAGTTATCCTTCGCAGCCGTTAGACATCCAATGAAGGAAGACGATTATTCTCGAAGAAAGGGAGCATATTTTTAGAGCCAGGTTTATTTTTCTACCTAGTATTATTCAGTCTGGTTGTCCCGTATTCCTCCGCCCAGACCCAGACTTTACCTCGAAACCTCCGTGTCGACTCTGGATGGCTTAACCGGTAGACATCTCATCCGAGACTAGATCAAAACGTAGGTCTAAGCTGAGGATAGTCTCAGCCAAAAATCAGACAGGGAAAGTCTAGGATACGTGTAAGCCATGTACTCCGTACTCTGAACAACTATGATCTGCGGGCTTTGATCGGCACCCAGACGTTTCCCAACCAATGCCCAACGAGTATATCCAGGGGTAATCATTTGATATTATCATTTTTGTAGGAATTAAAAAGTCCGAATTCATCACGAGTATCAATCATAGGTGCTAAGGCTGAAACGGCCCTACATGTTGTACATTGTACATTGTCCGTTGTACTGATTCTGATGCTCACCGCTTGGTCTATCTTATCGCTTATCGCGCACATGTGTTATACCAAGAGCATCACTGGACGGAGTAGAAATAAGATCCTCGACCTTGTTTATCTTGTACCGCTGCTAGTAGCACGTTGTGTATTAGCACAACCTAGCCAGATACATCTATCTTCTCAAGTTGAATGTTGTTAGGACACCCCTGCTCGGCGTTATCTCGATCCCTTATCCCCCGCGAAAGAATTTGGGTGGCAAAAAAAAAACCCAAAACAGAAACCTTCCAAGGACTAAAACGCAAAACCGAAAAGCAAAAAAAAAAAAAAAGAAAAGAAAAGAAAATTCAATCGGATGCGGGCCTGGAACTCTAACACCCGGTTCCTTTCGAACATCGACGCAAATGGCTATACGGAGTACTACCTAGATTGCTACAGAGGTAGGATTCCGACTTTTCCGCGTGCGCGAATCATATTCCCTCTGTCGTTGAAATTTCAAGTTCTCTTCCAAGTCCAAGCAACCTCTGGAAGAGACCCGAACTTATGTCGTAGAACAATATGGAATATCAAACCTTTTCCGTAGATATTTTTCTTCAGTGGCGTTGGTCGCCACCTGGCACCTACGTCGGGGCGAGGTCATCCATCACGAGCACATACAACGTAGTCGACTTGATGTAGGTAAGTAGATTTTACAAGGCATCTCGATCGCATTTACCTTTCTCAGGGTGGATCCGGCATGGCATCTAAATCCCGTTGGCCCCAGTTGTTTATTTGATGGGGACACGGAACGGGGGGCAAATCTTCATATTTTCTTAGTCTAGCCCCTTTGTTACGAATTAGCTCGATGCACTATGTTATGCGATTGTGTTGGGGATCCACCTTGATTATTCGAATCCGGGGTAAACGCCGTGTAAGGAGGGTATGGAGTACGGAGGACTCCGTGCAGACTATGTACTCCGTACAGGAACTATGATTGTTAGATAGACTGGATCTCATGTGGAAGATCCGATGAATTTCCAGAATCTTTTTGAATCTGTTTCTCATATTCTGTCTTCGCCCCTTTTTGTCCAAGTTTGTCTACCCAAGCCCCCTTTTGCGGCATGCCGCTTAGGCCTTCTTCTTCTTGTCGGGTACATGTTTAGTTGCATGGTCCCAGGGGCTGATCAACAAATGATGGGCCTCTCATCTTGAAGAAGCAGGGGAAATAAAGGGGTAACAGGAGACATCCTATCGGAGGGCTTTCGTATAGAGTGGCTTTGAGGCCGGGTTCGTGCGACATGATACATAGTGCGGCGTACAAGAGGGCCCCGTCGCTGTTTACGGTGTGTCATACATCTCCCCCCCCCACCCCCCCTTTCCCTAAATGCGGAGAATAGAGTGGTCGTATGCAGCTACATCGAGGAAAGATCTATGACGGGCTCGCTATTATGAGAGCAATGAAAGCCACTCATTTAAAGAAAAAAGTTTGAAGTAATATGGTAATTAGTATGTGGGAATGCAGAGCTCTATAAACCAGGAACAAGGACACACACAAAACCGCCAACGCGCCCAGAACCACGAACCAGAAACAGTCCTATTCTCGCATCCTGCAAATCTATGTTCAGATCGTGATCGAATAATAAAACGAAGCAGAAATAGGAAGAAACACTCGAGGGTATATACAAGATCACTTCGTAGCAGCTCACCGGATCAGGAATTCAGGTCGTGGTGAGGTGCAAGAGTCGAGACGACCACAAGTTCCCTGATATTCCACATTCAGTAGAACGGTGATCTTGTGGCTTTGGAGTAGTGTCGAGTGTTTAGATAAAAAGGAGTGATGGTTGGGATGAAGGCAGGCAGAGATGGGGACATCAATAAGCCTGAGATCGCTGGAGAAAACCCCCCAGTGTCTGTACAAAAAGGTCAAAACGCTTGTAACTCCAGACCGATATGCGCGGCGCAACTCCGTGGCAAAAAAAAATTGAAAAGGAGAATCAGAACAGATGTGATAGGCTTTCATGGCTTCTTCTTAACGTGATTGCTCCCCGTTTCAGAAGGGAGCTCGTCGCCATCGATGATTCGCCATAAGCGGCGTGGGGAGAAGTTGTTGCCGAAGAGGTATATCCCGACGAACCAGGCTGCGAGGAGGTTGGCGAGGTGATGAAGGAGATACGCATATGACACGCCGTAAATCGCCGAGTAGATGGCAATGGCGAAGAATATCATGGAGGTGACATGTCTGAACCTGAGGCGGAGATAAAGATGTTATTAGGAGCCTAGGAGGAGAAGTGGTAAAGCGATACATACCTGGTCGTGATGCGAGGGATCATAGCACCACTGGTCATGGTCTCGACAAGAATAAGGAAAGGCATGATGGATAGAACGTTGTGATGGGATGAGAAAGGCATAAACCAGTGCACAACCAGATTATGGGCCCAGACCAGGAGGACTAGAACGTTTATAGGTAGGATCCACAACATCAGGATCAAGATGGAGTGTGCGTAGTTGCCGAAGTTCAGGTGCGAAGTGGATCTAGTTTCCTTGGCATGCCATTGTGCCCGTACACATGTGGCCAACTGCACAATGCAGGCGACCATATAGGCGAACTGGTATGGGATGACAGTCGAGACAAGGATTAAGAGGATCACGGTGTGCACGATGCGTCGTCGAGGGGCGGGAGTCTGGAATATTGGCAAATTACCTCGGTCTTCTCGCCGGATATAGCCCGACTTGCTGTGAAGGACTCCGTATATCCAGGAGAATATGTTCACAAGAGCGAGGGCGAGATAATTGACGATGACGCACACACCAACGCTGATGAGACCGAAGATTGGAACTAAAAACCAGAAGAATGAGTCTTGGGACCCAAGCAAGAGATCATTCTTGGTGAAGTCGATAGGGGTCTCGGTCGAGTTCGTCCGCCAATGAAGAGTCTCGTCAGTCTGAGGCAGAGCTTTGGAAGTAGCCAGGGACGAAGCGAGCAACGACATAGCCACCAGCAGAAGCGGGAAAGAAGACCGCAGCGCACGGTCAAGGCCATCGGTGAAAGGAATAAAGTAACCAAACTCATCATAGACTTGGAATTGCTTGCGGAGAACGAGAGCAACGACGAGCAGCGGGAATGCCGCAAAAATGGTTCGATACCGCATCACTAATTCACCCAGACTGCTCATAAGATCGACTTGAAGAGAGATATCAACTGTCGTGCCAGAGCTTGGGTCTGTCCATAGCTGGAAGGATACGCCCCCGAGAGCGGCCTGCTCGCTGATTGCAGGTGGCATGAACGGCGCGACACCGTGCAAATTCACACTGACCTCATTCACATTGACAAAAAACTTCGACTCATGGGGGTCAGAGACGGATTGCCGGAGCAATGGGGCAAACAGCTCCTCCTTTTGAGGATGACGAGTGATCTTCAGCCGGTAGTCGAGCAAACTAGAATACAGTGCGGGGATCTTCACCTCGGTGAGCATGGGTCGGTTCGCAGGTAGACGCATCTTCAGACCAGCACTGAGCAAACCGCCCAACCCCACCTTAGCTCGAATCATTGCATCCGAGCTGTCCGAAAACTCGGCAATCAGGAAGCCTGAAGTCGGGACATTGGCCTTGTCTACGACGGCCACAAATTGATGTTCTGCCAGCCCCTCCAAGTCATACTGCAGATACGAGAAGGGCGCAGTACGATCATAGGCATGTTTTGATGAGCGAGTCGAGGCAGGCAAATGGATGCTATCTTCAGCCGCGTTCTTGCAAGCCAAACGGGTCGAGCCCACTGTGCCACCAGAGAAATCCAAATTCAGTGGAAAGTTAGTTGAGCGGCCATTAGACAGTGGGAACACGCTGCAGAAAAGAACCTCAATATTGCCGTTCTTATCGAGCGTTTGGTCTGTGAGCAGGGTGAACTTTTTACCAGATACACCCTGCGGAGGAATTGGTAAAAGACGAACATCAGGGCCATGCTGCAGACCCAATTCGCGCAGGACCAGCCGTTCGCCCTGTGCAAGAATGGTATTTGCGTTGTCCTCTAGTGTTAAAAGAGTGTTTGCTTCCTTTTGGGGTAGCGTACGTTCGGCGACTTGCTCCATACCAGTCAAGTACCACCGTTTCAGCACACGCATTCGCTCTGCTCGCGGTTTCGTTTGAGTGAGTCGTCTGGCATCGACGATTTCGAATAGAGATTTGATAATAGTTTTGCGGAACTGGTCGCACCAAGTAATCGACAGATGATCCATGCCAATCCAAACGTCCGGAATAGTAGAAGTGAAAACGGTAAATCCGTGCGTCTCGGGAACGAGCGAGGAAATACTGGCGTAGTCGGAGGGAACTACAGTATCTCGAGCACCACCTGCGATCGAAATGAGAGTGACATGCCACAGCGGATTGTTATTGGCCCAAGTCTGCGCATAGGCGTCCCGCCAGTAATCGTTGATCTGTTTATATGTGTGAACGATATCGGAATCGAAGGAGACCGGTGGTTTTGCATGAGGTGCAGACATGGTGATGATCGTGTTGACCGAATTGGCTTGGTAGTTCGCCATAGTGAGAGCGGTTCTTGCGACAATCCCACCCATAGAATGTCCAATGAGAATAACAGCGCTGGGGTCCGGTAACTCTGGGTCGCGGCGGGTGCGTCGTGGATCATGGTAAAGTGAAAGGATATATGAGATCGCCTCGTTCACGTACTCCGCTTGATCCAGCAAGGTTTGACCGTGGAATGCCGCCATATCCTCGTTGAAGTCCACCATGAAGAAATCCAAGCTCCGCGTTCCGGCCGCATGGCGGCTTTCATCGTGTCGAACGACATCGTAGTAGTGTCGCGAGGCCTCTGCAGCCAGGGATCGAACTTGTCGGTAACTGCCAGCATTACCGGGCAAGAATAAAACCGGCACGCCGTTCAACTAAACACACAAGTCAGCAAAGAAGCCCCCCACAAGCGCATCCACCAAGTCCGAGTCACTGTACCCCAATGTTATCCTGAGTGTAAGGATCTACGCCTTCCTCGCGGTAAACGAAGAGGTTGTATTTGCTTGCAAAGCGAGTGTGTTCCGTGTCAAATTCCAACATGCGAATAAACGTCGGACTCATCATTGGAACACCACAACCATCTCCGCCGACCTGCCGACCGGCGAACGAAGCGACAATGGATATTAAGATCGCAATAGCGGCACATGTGGTGAAGGCTGTCCAGATGGAGCAGGACCAGGGACTTCGCAGACGAGACTGTCGCGCACGACGGCCCTCGGGGGAGGGTGCCTCCATTGGAAGTCGTGGGGAGCCCAATGGCATCGTTTTGGTATCGTTGGAAGGTTGGGAGGACGGGGTGCGCCACATGCTCGAGTTTCGGGAACGCGGTGTCGCGCTGCCGTCGCGGCGAAGTTCGAAGCTGGTACCACGTCTAGCTATTTGAGATCGCGTTTTCTCGTCGATGGCATTAGAGCCATGATCGTCTGTCCGGGAGACCGATGAATCTTCGTCCTCGACAGGGGGAGCCCGATGAGCGTCTGTGCATTGGAGAAGGCGGAGCCGGGGCTTCATCCAGCACACACGGAAACCGAGGTTCTTGGCGCAGGGGGCTAAACCTCGCAAGAGACCCTTAACGAGTAAGGAACGAAGAGGGGAAGGGAAGGGATGGGAATGGAGAGGACAGGAATGGAAGCCGGGGCGGTTGGAGGTTTGGCTGGGCCTTGGCGGAGAAAAGGCGAGTCCCTTGTGTCCCTGACAGTCCCTGGTTTTTTGTGGGTACTGCTAATTGTTAAGCTGTTTAAAGAGAGATTTCTTGTTTTTTCTTTAGTTGAAACAAATGCATATTGGTCTCGAGATGCTCATTTCTTTCCAAAAAAAAAAAAATTCTTTTTTTTCCCTACTTTTTACCTTTTTCCTCTTTTTTGGACGCAATTGGCATCACAGGCTTGGCAATGAAACCTGCAGTTACCACTAGCACATAACCCTATCTACAAGACTGGAAAAGCCTGGAGGCAAAAGCAAGCCTCTGAGTGCTCATCATATTTTTTTAAGATAACCTTTTTAGATTTGGATGAGATGTAACCCCAAGTTTGTATCAACTGTCTACAGACACAACAGGCAACCGTGTATCCCATGTCAACGTTCCTGCAGGACGCGTATGCCACAGAGTCAGACCAGCCAAGTGCTTATTGCTCTAAGCTCATGTTTTGAATATTACCTATATGCACAGTAGTAGGTTTAAGAAAAGCTTCTTAGAGTAATCATCCACACTAGAGATACGCTAGCTTCAGTCTGATTCGCATTCTGTCGTGCATCTGAAACTAGCTGAACGTTCAGACACGTCAGAACACTTTTTCATGACAAATAGCTTGATGAAGAAACAGTTTTAGTGCTTTTATATCTCAATTCACAGACCCATTGAGTTAATGAGCGTATCACAGAGCACAGTTAGGAATAATGCTCCTCGGAAGATCATATATACCTGTGTTCAACCCGCAACCAAACCATCCAATTATTTGACAAATTTTGCAGTGCAATTGTAGATTGTCTGTATTAAGATCTAGTCTGAGCTGTTATTTTAATCCTAGCTGGAAATATTGTATAAGTGCCGGGTCCAATTTTAATAAGATGAATCTCGCTCTATAAAGAGTCCGCAGGCCACATCCCACGCTTACTGTCTTCTGACTCTCCCCACCTACTTCAGTTTGTTTCCTTCCCCTACGAAACGGTTCACAATAAAACGAGAGTATATTGAGGCTACGCCCACAGTATACTCAGAGCACAAATGGCGTTCACTAGACATGCACTGAGCACACAATGATTGCCCACTGAGAGTACCATTGGGTGCATCGTACAAGACCAACCATCTAGTACTCACATCCTACATCCAAGGTGGGCTCAACACTGTTTCCTATCTACTCTCATACCCAACCAGAAAATGAAGATACTTTCAAACCTAAGTCTGGCTTGCCAGCCAGAATGAGCACTATCCATTAAGCAGACTCTGATTCTTGATATGGCATATTCTCAGTTGGGCTGACAGTAATCCATGCTGCTAAGTGGCGTCTACTGACTTTCTTCTGATTACTTACAGAGCATTCAAGCACGGACACACTACGAACGAAGCGTATCCAAGATCAACATATAGCAATGGGGCACAGGGGGTAAGTTATTGGGGAATTGGATTCGTTGTCTAGTTGGTATCTCATCCTAGTACCCTTTCGGACCCATAGTCATCAATCATTGCACATTCACTGTTCCGTCAGTTGAAATCATCTCTGCTCTTTGAAGCTATCTCCCAAAACTGTGGGACAATACCCAGCTACGACACAACTGAAGCCTTCGCATGCTCAGCATCATCCCCGTAGTCTTCCTTGGTCCTGATACCACGGTGAGCTGCGACCTCTTGGAGGTCAGAATCATGCTCGGCATCGAAGTTACGACCCAGACGTTCCGGCCCGGCAATGGTTATGAGAATGACATAGGCAAAAACACAGCCCATGAAGATGCAGATCACCTTACCGTACTCATAACGGTGAGCTGATTCTTCAGTTGGTGGCAGCGGGAAACGTTCACCGATGGTAGACTCGATAGTTGAGCTGGCGGAGGAAACAAGGTTGCCGAGCTGGTAGGCGGTGCCGACAGCGAAGGTACGGATGGGTCCGGGCGAGAGCTCCATTAAATGGATGGGGATGACACCCCATGCGCCCTGGACCATGAACTGCTCGAAGTAGGCAGCGGCCATGACATTCTTGTTTTGGACAAATGTGTAGGGGTAAAGTAGGGCACCGCCTACAATGGAGATAACGATGATAGAGAACCTGCGGCCGAAGATCTGACTAGCCCAGCCACAGAGGACGCCACCGGACAAAGCACCCAGGTTGGCGACAACTTGTGTTACGGTGACTGCGTCCTTCGAGAAGTTAAACTGGTTCTCCAGCATTGTCGGGTAAAGGTCCTGAGATCCATGTGACTGGTCGGTATGTTAGCTTTTTGTCTTTGATACTTCAAATACATAGCATGTATATCCCATACCATAAAATTGAATCCAGCCATAAGTAGAACTAGGTAGATGAGCATCAGCCAATGTCGCTGCAGTGCAACCTTTCCTTCAGACATGAACGACGCCGCAACACCTCCACGCAATTCCTGCCGCGCTTCCTGGCGCCGACGGAATGTCTCGGTTTCGCCTAGCAACATCCGGAAGATAATGATCAAGATTGGTGGGCAAGCGGCAAACCAGTATAATGGCCGCCAGCCATGCGGGGTAGTATCGACAAGCGCTCGGGCAAAGGCCGTCGCCAGCAGGTATCCAAAAGCATAGCCTTGCTGCAAAAGTCCTGAAATAATACCGCGGGCTTCGGGCGGACAATCCTCCAACGCTGTGGCTGCAGCATTTCCATACAAGCCACCCATGGCAATTCCAAATAAAGCACGACAAGCCAAGAATTGCTTATATGTCTGGCAGAAACCTGCACCAAGTTCGAGAACAATGAAGAGAAACTGGTTGAAGATGAATGGCCATTTGCGGCCCCATCGATCAGAGGCAATTCCAAAAGTGATCGCGCCAACAGATCGCAGCATCAGCACCAGGGTAATTCCCCATGTGATATCGGTCACGGATTTATCAAAACTCTCGGCAAGCTCGGAAGTAGTGAGGGAGACAGTAAAGAAGTCGAAGGAGTCCCACGACCAGCCCATAAATGCGACCTGTAGAGTTAGTTACATAGTTAGCCAAGTCCTCTTTCGCATCAGCTCTACGAGAATTTACATACTGCAAAATTTAGCCACTGGATCCGGTTAAGCAGCATCAAAGCCTTGAACGGGTTAGGTGCAGGATTCATTGGAGGCACCAGAGTGGTAATACGTGTGGCTATGTAACGGCCAACACCCATATGCTCTTCGACATCGGGCGAGGCCGCCATCACATCCTGAGGCCTTCGCTCATCCACCATAATTGCTTAAAATCTCGAGGTACTCGAGAATCAGAAGTCAGGGCTGAATCTTTGGCAAAGCTTCGAGGGAAAGAAGAAAAGAAAGACTAGATCGTAAAGCAAAACGAGGGGGGACAGCACACGTATAAATAATTTCATTGCTGTCGCCGCCGAATCGGGGTGCCACCCCCGACCACCATAGGAAATCAAACAAATGACCACCGACGTCTGTGGTCAACCCCACTTGCAGAATGCAGGGATGGCAATTGGCTTCATTTGCTCGCGACGCGGGTCAGCAATCTAGAGCCGGGACCTAGCACGAATGATGAGAGCGATCCAAGCTCGACCGCCGATCATGGTACATTTCTGGGGTAGGGGCCCCCCGATAGGACATGAGTCCCCGCGGGGAGATCAGATACAGAGAGTTTCTTCCAATGGCCGACACCGGACCATCACGGCACGGTGCCTCTGTGGTCTGGCGAGTGATGATCACGGGTTGATGCAAGGCACGAGATCGTACAGAACAGTCACAACATTTACACACTTTTGATCACTAATGAGCACAGGGACCTTTTCGTTGTACTAGATTGGTTCATATCGCCGCTAGGCTTTGTTCCCTTTCAGCCGAGAACTTTAGCTCTAGTTTGACAGCCTTAGGGTACTTTTGGACTCGGCTGAACAGCTGCTGCATAGTTGCGATGTATATACCAAGGCTGGTTCTCGGCGCTCACATATGTTGTCCACAGATACTGCAGAGATTACCTTAATCATATCAGTCTCCCTGGTGTGGAATTGTTGGTCCGGTGAAGACATACTCCGGATCTTCATCTGCCCGACGCGGGGTGTGGAGATGCAAGAGAATGGGATCAAAGAGGACAGGGTATTGGGCAGATGTTGCCCCCACACCCGCCTTCGGCAAAACAGCAAAATGCAACCTACCTTTCGAGCCGCTCGCCGACCAACCTCGGTCCCTAGATCTCAGGCTCCGGATATCATTCTTCTCTCGAATTTATAAGCGGGCCGGGTAGAAGCTTGGCGCGGCTTCTTTGAAGTAAGACTTTGCATAACGTTTAGTGGCTTGGAGAATTTTCGGACCATGACCGACGGACAACTAGACACTATATTAACATAAAACAAGCACAAGTAGTGCGCTTATCTGATGGCAGATAGTTCTATCTGTAAAATGACTGTAAATTGTAGCCCTAGTACCGCTCGATCATGTAGCAGGTCTCAGGTCTCGTTTCCTTGTTAACCGCCAAGCATTAGAGCTAAGGGGACCGTGCGGGGCCTCCCGTCCTCCACACTTTGCGGATGTTTGCAGTTGCTTTGGTGCTGAATATCTTAGTACGGAAAACACGTTTCTAATCCATTCATTTACTGAGCATCTCTAACTCTTCAGATCTACAACATAAATGAAGGATCTCTTGCATACAAAGTTGTATGTGGATGTGCATTTCCTTGGCTGCATGCCAATAAATGCCATGCCATTGGCAAGAAAGCTTCTTTGTTTCCCCGCTCGGACATTGGGTTGAATCCTTTGCTTCTATATATTACCATCTAGTTCGCTAATAGTGCCCATTTTACCCGACCCTTATGAGCACACAAGCATCTTTTGGAAGTACATGGCTGAATCTCAAGCTTGTTAATATGTGGTAGTCGATCTCAGTCTTCAACCACGGATCAACGTCTTTGGGAAATCCCCGTGGAGATATTATATACAGTACACAAGAACCATCTCTGGCTTGACAACCATAAGCGCTTTAGAGAATTGTGGTATCTTGTCCTAGTATATCAATGAAAGGCTTCGCGATAGCAAATGTGGTGGATCTAGCCTCAAATACGGTACAATGTGCTATTAAGCCCTGAAAGGATAGTCAATGTCTCCTTCATTTCCCCAGTTGCAAAGGAACTGATCCTCTCGGCAGTTGACCAAGTGCCGCTCCAAGAATTATAACCAGAATCGAGGGCCTGTGGAATCAACGTTAAAAAATCGCGTTAAAGTCCACCAGAGGCGACCGCTTGGCCCGCCCTATAGCCCACTATCATGCACTGCATACGTTCATCATACCCAGAAATTGAGCCACAACATCCTCTCCTCTTCTACATTGTATGTCTTCTGGCGATTACACCCATATGATATATATCGAACTAGGGACTCCGTATAGCTATTTCCAAGGTTGTTATCAGATATCCAGCCGTCTGCCAAGCAGTATCTTTCTGTCATCCGGAGCTAGCAGTACCCGAGACCGATGGGATCCGGATGACGGAACCACTATCCCCAGCTCATCCTTGGCATTTCCGCTTCATCTAGAGAAAAGATGAAATTGAATCTTAATCTCCAACTCATCATTTTCCAACCTCCGTGAGTATACAATCTCTGAGCGATGGCAGCAATGCACATCCTGGTCATCGGAGCTACTGGTGAGCACTCTTTCCATTACAATCCCCATGTGTTGTTCACGTTTCTCATCGTGTGCAAGGGTCGTCGGGCTTGGAATTTTGCAAGACTGCATTAACGCAAGGGCACATATTGACCCTCTATGTGCGGAGCCCAGATAAAATTCCCACTGAGATAAGCAACGCTGCCAATGTCTCAGTGGTGAAGGGTACGTTGGAAGATATGGCTAGTTTCCAACGTGCAGCAGCTTCTGGACCCACTGTCTTTGTCTCATTTGCAGGACCGGTTGCAAATTCAAAAGGAACGGTGCGTCAACGCTTGAGTCTACCCCATCTTTCATATTTCGTTTCTACAAAGCACCGATCACAGATATTGACTAGTCATTGTAGCCTGTGACTGATGCCATGAGACAAATCTTTCCCATCCTTGTGGCCAACAACTACAAAAGGGCAATGGTGCTAGGAACATGCTCTTTTACCGCGCCACAAGATAAAGGTGCTCTCAAATGGAAAGCGTCAATTGTACTTGTCAAACTCATAGGCGGTTCTGCCTATGACGAGTTCAAAGGTCTTGGTGAGTTTGTGACATCTCAGGATGTCTCACAACTTAAATGGACATTTTTCAGAGTTCCTTTCCTGAATAATGGCCCTGTTGCACCGGTCACAGCTTCATACACAGGAACTGGTAACGACGGGATGTTCTTATCGAGAGCGAGTTTGGCGGCTTGGGTATGTGACCATGTATCCGAAGACTCTGAATGGGTTGGCAAGTCACCTGTACTCTCAAACCGAGGAGAGTGATACTATATCTTCCCATAATTGGATGCATTCATGAACAGTATGATGAACTATCATGACTCTATAACATTGACGTACGTGTGCACTATTGTATATAAAACTTCCATTCATGTTCTATTTTGCACTTTTTTCTCCATATTTAATAATAGGCTATTCCCAGTATTTAGTTAGTCATTTGGACAATTTGTTCTCAATTCCATCCTCCATAGGGCAGGGTCAGCTATGGGTTAACAAGATCAACCGACATCCGGCCGCCTGTGACAGTGGGTACCCCTGCTAGCAAACTACAATCGTGTGGCCAATGCTTTCATAATAATTTCCACTTTTCCTTAAACAGTGATGGGAAGTCCTGCTGCGGTTTCCTACTTGCCATCCTTCAGAAAAGAAAAAAAAAGCGGGCAATGTGATAAAATGGCCATTGGCCACTTGAGATTGAATATCAAGCCCCAATGAGAAAACTTCCGAATCGCCCGCTTCGTCATTCCAAGATTAGACCTAAATTTGTACTCTGAGGCCCACCATATCCACAATTAAACAAAGATATAGCAACTCATCATTGGATACCTCGCTCAGCCGAAGAAAAAATAAGCCACATCAATGAGAAGGAGGCTGTGTCCCAAAACTCCTGACACATGAGGCGGTGCTCAATCTCCCGCTCAGCCCCGCAGGTGTCCCGCTGATGCCGTGTATTTATTGTCAGACCATGCCCTAGATCTTTTTGGTAGTTCTCTAGCTGTTTCTCCTAAATATCATATCAATAATTATCGTCCTTAGTTTTCCCTTTCAAGACCAACTCTTCATTCCTCAGAATGTCTCACTACGGCGGTCCCCCGCAAAACCAATACGGCGGCAGTGGTGCCGGTTACTATGACCAGCAAGGCCAAGGACATTACCCCCCTCAACAGGGCCATTCACCTCACCCTCAACAGGGGTATTACCCACCAGATGTGAGTTTATACAAAGCATATGACGCAGTGTTATACAAACCCCAGTCCCACGGCGCTCTGATCTCCACTTTCCTTTCATACTCGTACCGTGGACACATCTACAGTGATAACTAACTTCCCCCAACAGCAGGGCCAGCAAGCTTACGGCCAGCAAGCTTACGGCCAGCAAGGTTACGGCCAGCAGCCAGGAGCTTATGGTCAACCAGAGGGCCAGGGATACCAGTCATACAACCCAGAGCATCAGTACCAGCAAGGCCAGTACCAAGGCAGTCCAGGATACGGCCAGCCTCCGCAGGACCGCGGTCACTCGCCCTACCCTCCCCAGCAACAGCAGTACCCTCAAGGTGGAGGTGGTGAAAGCTCCTCGTACTATGGCGGCAACGCACCGGCACAATACCAGCAGGGACAGCCCGGCGCTGTAGGACAGGAAGGCGATAGGGGTCTCGGATCGACGCTGCTTGGTGGTGCGGCTGGTGGCTTCGTGGGCAAAAAGCTTAGCCATGGCATTCTCGGCACTGCGGGCGGTGCTGTTTTGGGTGCTGTTGGCATGAATATGGCAACCAATAAGCTGTGAGTCTTCGTTTTGCGATTTCTTTCTTCTTCACTTATTTTGGGCTTGTGGGTTGAGACCGAGACTGACTTTTGATACCATGGAACAGTGGTAAGAAGCACAAGAAAGACAAGAAGTATAAGAAGGATAAGAAGCATAAGCGGAAGGGATCTAGCTCCAGCTCCAGCTCATCCAGCGACAGCGACTAGGTAATTTCGCCTGTTCGATACCTACACTCGCTTGATTGATGACGGTCATATTCTTATCTTCAATTTTTGTATACCCTGCTTTGTTTTTCCTGAATATTCTCTTCCAGTGGCCATGCTGCCCGCCTTTCGTGTCGGGGTTTGACACCACTTGGACACATTACTTTTCTTTTTATTCTTGTTTACATTGTATTCATAATGCGATGAACGCTCATGAACAAATTTAAAAAATCGAGTCTTGCCATTACATTTGGTTGATGGGTATATTATGTATGTCACAATGCGTCCCATGGACAGTGAGCTCGAATATACCCAGAAGTTTTAGACATCGATATTATATGATAGAAATGACCATGATTTCAAGATAGAGTATTATATATTGTTGTTATTTTGTTATTGGGGGCCCTGGTGTGGGTTGGCCTGGTCTTCCTTTCCTTGGGCTGGCGGTAAAAAGAAGGACTCGGGGTCGAAGCTACTGTCCAGATCAACGGCTAACTGGGGAATCTCCTTTGGCGTGTCCCACATAAAGCGCCATTTCTGTGATATTGGGTTCCAATCTTGCCGCGGCACAAGAGCAGATAGTCGTCTCCATTGACGGCGCATGAATCTGATGGTGATTGCATGTGGTCGCCCGCTGGCATATTCAGAGAAGGTTGAACCCTTTTCAGGGCCCCTGGCTAGCAACGTGAAGAGCTCACCCTCAGACTTGGCCGGGGCGATCTGGTGGGTTACCTTTCTCCGTTTAACGGGTGCCCATGGCACAGTTCCCGAGATAAGCCCGTCCAAAATCTGGAGATCCTTCTCCGGCAATGGCGGAAGCAGACTGCTCAATGTGGTATTGTACCATCGTCTCCGGATATTACTTTTCCGACATTTGGCAACTTCCTGGCCCCAGCTATCCTGGGGGGGAATGGCGGGTTCCAAGTGCTTGATCAAAGGCCTGACGCGCACAGTCGCGATCACTGGATTTTGTAATTGAGAAGCCGCAAGGCTTTTCACAATAGCTGGGGGTTCCCAGCCATCTTCAAACTGAGCGGGCTGAGATAGGAGCGCTTTGAGATCCGTCGAGTTATTGGGTATTTGAGGCCTTAACAATTCTGCTAGTAGCTCATGTCGTCGTCTCCCAGTGCGACCGTATGACAGAAACAACACCTTCTCAAGAGGGCGTAAATAGCCTTCATTCGCACGCCGCAGAACCGACAATGCATTTCTTGCCGCGTGAACCGGTTGAGGACCAGCCTTGTTGGAACGGGAGGAAACAGCGCGATATCGGGAGAGGATGTAGTCTTTCATGTATTTGCGGGCGATGGGGTCAGGAAGATAGGTACATTCGCGCAGCGTAGCGCGAAGTAAATGGCGCCATTGCTCTGGTTTTGAGAGATTATGTAGCCAATGTTGAAGTTGTGGACCTGCCATTAGGAAGATGATCTCATTTTATTGCAATGGCAACGAACAAGTGAATGCCCCCAAAACGGAGAAACGCGAAAACCTTGGCAAAATGCGTGTCACGGGAACTTCGACGCGCCATTTTCGCAGTCTCTCCCCCCAAACCCCGCGAACCCTGTCTTGCCTTGCATTGAGCTGCGGATCTTGATATCTCGATTTCTTATCGACTTATTTTTGTTGGTCGCTTTGTGGCCTTGAATGGTATTTGGTCTGGCCTGCGGTTTCCCTCCAGAGGGTTAGCCACGCGCCTCCTTGAGCTCGCGTCATTCCGATCGCCATCTGGTATCTCCCCTTGCTCTACCTCATTGTCGCCCGATTTGTAAACTTACATTTCTGGGAAGACCAGCATGTCATACTCTCAGGGCAGTGCAGGGTCGAATGGAATGGCCTACAACATGCTGAATGCTTCCCAATCCCTCTCGTCCACCCCTCGCGCAACTCCTCCGCCTCCGAAAGGATCGCAGATGTCCTCTTTCGGTTACCATAACGGACATCCTCGAAGCTTTAGTGGATACGATGGATCCAACGACTATGGGTCTGTAATGTCATACCAGGAGGAGTACAAGCCACAGATTTACCGAGTTCGTGGTCTTTATCTACCACCCACAGAACATGCCACTGACTTGTGCTCCCAATAGGCTGTTTACTCTAATGTCGCCGTCTATGAAATGGAAGTGAATGGTGTTGCGGTGATGAAACGTCGATCCGATTCTTGGCTGAACGCTACGCAAATTTTGAAAGTGGCCGGAGTCGTAAAAGCGCGACGAACAAAAACTCTTGAGAAAGAAATTGCGGCTGGTGAACACGAAAAGGTACAAGGTGGCTACGGCAAATATCAGGGCACGTGGGTCAACTATCAACGGGGCGTTGATCTCTGTAAAGAGTATCACGTTGAAGAAGCACTTCGGCCATTACTGGAGTATGATATGAGCCCTGACGGTTCCGGAGCTCCTGCCCACGGAACGATTGATACACCTACCAAAGAACAAGCAATGGCTGCGCAGCGCAAGCGTCTTTATAATGGCGGTGATAATCGCAGTGCATCTCAGCCGCAGCAGGGAACTTTCTTCCAAAATATCTCACGCACCGCTGCTACCGCTGTCAACGCTCTCAGCAAAGCGCGGTTCGACTCGCCCAGCTCCAACAGTCGTCGGCCCAGTATGCCTCGCAAGCCTTCACACCAGATGAGCAGCCAGGAATCAGGGGTTCCTTTAAGCAGCCAGCAGAGCATGTACAGCATGTCCGACAGTGGATTTGGCAGTCTGCAAAATCGATACCAGGCGCAAGATGATAATGAGGACCTTGTAGAACCTCCGCGCAAACGCATGCGCTCTACTTCACACCATGGCCCACCCATTGGCCTTGCACGTGAACCGTCCAATTTATCCATGCATGAACCTACACCAACAGAACCTAATGACTCCTTCTACCAAGACATGGATCTTCCTCCCCCTCCTATGGATGATGGCTCAAAGCGCGGGATCGAATCTCTGGCGCCTGCTTCGACCCCAGAGAGGTTCCAGAGAATGAAATTGATCATGACTTTATTCCTTGACAAGCGGACGAAAGATTTCACGAACCACCCAGCCTTGGTGCAGTTGACCGGGGCTGATCTTGAAATTCCCCTTGACGAATACCGCAACAACGCGCTCCACTGGGCCGCGATGCTTGCACGCCTGCCACTCGTCCATGCGCTGGTAGCCAAAGGTGTAAGCATATCGCGAGTCAACGGTGCTGGAGAAACGGCCCTCCAAAAGTCCGTAGGAACTCGAAACAACCTTGATTATCGGAGCTTCCCGCGATTGCTGCAGGTCCTAGCACCTACTATTGATATGGTCGATTATAGTGGGCGCACTATCCTACATCACATTGCCATGATGGCTGCGACTGGTGGTGGTGGACACGTTTCCGCGAAGCACTACCTGGAAGCCCTGCTTGAATTCATCGTACGACATGGCGGCATCGCGTCAAATGCAAATGGAGATAATGCGCCAAACGGGAACTCGAGCGGCGAAGTCATTTCCTTGGGGCGATTTATCTCTGAGATTGTCAATCTCCGCGATGATCAGGGCGACACGGCCCTCAATCTGGCAGGGCGCGCGCGTTCCGTCCTTGTTCCGCAACTTCTGGAAGTCGGTGCCGATCCTCACATTCCAAACCATACTGGCCTTCGCCCTGCAGATTACGGTGTTGGTGTCGATATGGTCGACGGAAATTCTCATTCACAACAAGCAGCCAACCGGAATGACACATTCATTGATCAATTGACCAGGTCGAAGAAAGAGATTCTCGATGGTAAGCATCAATCTATCCGCCTAGTTTATCTATATTAACATTGTTCTCAGCGGCAATGTCGCAAATCAGCGCTTTAGTCGAGGAAACACTTGGAGGCATTGATCGAGAATTGGCCTCAAGCTTGACCAAAAAACAAGAAAGTTTTGATCACTGGCACACGAAGATTCGCGAATCTGCCAAAGCTCGGCAGATCGATCAAAAGAAATATGACGATCTCAGACGCAAGAATTCTGAGCGCGTGGAGCTGGAACGGCGTATCAAGAATCTAGACCGGTCTTCTGAAGGCTTGTTGGTCACAGTGAGCAACACGCCAGGACTGGACGCGAACAAAACAGTTATTTTGGGTGATGCCGACCGGAATTCCGGTGTTGATGCGGCAAAATTCGACATTCTCTTCCCTGAAGGGTTCGATCCAGCGTCCGGTTTCTCAGAACAGCAAATCGCCTTCCTGAACGCTTTACCGGCGACAGATGTGCTCAGGCGCCAGGCACATTGCTATAGAGAATTCAACGGCGGAATACTTGCCGAAGTTGATGGATTGAAAGCAAAGAACGCAGTTCTGGGCCAGAACTACCGTCGCATGGTGATGGCATGCACGGGTTGGACGGCGGAGCAAGTAGATGAGGCCGCAGAGGGTCTCACGCAATGTGTCAAGGAACTTAATGATAACCCCGTACCCGAGGACGAAGCCATCGAGATTCTAATGCGGGATCGCGGACAGGACTGGTAATTCTGGTCTTGATGTGTGCATTATTCTCTGAGCGTTTGGGCGGCTTGTGCGGACGGCGTTGCTTCAATTGTATGATACAAATACCCTGTTGGCATGCATCCATGGCCATTGGCACATGTCTTGTTATCTATGCGAGAAATACATTTCTTGTACATCTACCTGATGAGGTGTCCCTCTTGGCTATGTGTTGTACAGGCTAAATGTGAAATTAGCCGATCGAAATGGCTACACTTACTAGGCTTGGTGGCTTGAAGCCCTATTGTCTTAGTTGCCGGGTAGGCCATTTAGCCCATACCCCGCGTTTTACTAGCTTGTTTAGCTTTTGGATAAATAGCCTGCTGCGGAGGTGAAGTACTTATAGTCATGTCATGTCTAGCTGTCCATGCAGACATCCTTGTATCTTCAACACTCGCCATTATTGAATATACATCATGGCTACCGGTTTTCTGCGCGTGAAGGGCGATGCCATCGTTGACGGAGATGGAAAGGGGGTTGTAATGCGAGGAGCTGCTCTTGGTGGATGGATGAAGTATGCAGGTGGTGAATTTACCGTACTATTTTGCTACCTCTGATCTAACAATTGCCTTGAAGCATGGAGAATTTCATCACAGGTTTCGCAGGTCACGAAGCCCAGCACCGCGCCGCCATGCGTCGAGTTCTAGGACAAGAGAAATACGAATTCTTTTTCGACAAATGGCTCGAGTACTTTTTTACCGAAGCCGATGCCAAATTCTTTGCCGAGCTCGGACTGACTTGTTTGCGTTTGCCTTTCAACTATCGCCACTTTGAGGATGATTTGAATCCCCGAGTGTTGAAAGAATCAGGGTTTAAGCATTTGGATCGAGTGGTGAACCTGGTTCGTGTTTTCCCATTATGTCTTTATGGGGACTAGCCGTCAGTGATACCAGGAAATATACTAAATTCAATGGCTGTACAGTGCGCAGAAAACGGCATTTACACCATCCTGGACATGCACGCAGTCCCGGGTGGCCAGAACCCAGACTGGCACTCTGATAATCCTACTGCTTATGCCGCGTTCTGGGATTATAAGGACCACCAGGACCGGACGGTCTGGCTTTGGGAGCAGATCGTCACGAGATATAAGGACAATCCTTGGGTTGCTGGGTTTAACCCGCTTAATGAACCTTGCGATCCAGAGCATGTGCGGCTTCCTGCTTTCTATGCTCGTGTTGAGAAGGCGATTCGAAAGATCGACCCAGATCACATTCTGTGGTTGGACGGAAACACGTTCGCAATGGAATGGAAAGGTTTTAATGAAGTGCTGCCGAACTGCGTGTATGCAATGCATGATTACTCGGTGAGACTGCTGGTCCTTTTCGGACTCAACAAATATGGCAGGACTGTTCTAATCCCGTGTTTTCCTTTAGTCAATGGGCTTCCCTACAGGAGATCCCTACAAGGGCACAGCCGAGCAGAAAGAACGCCTGGAACGGGTATACTTGCGTAAAGCGCTGTTCATGAGCGAAAACAAGACACCCGTCTGGAACGGAGAGTTTGGCCCAGTTTACGCAGACCAGGCATTCGATAGCGATGCTGCGACTATCAATCAGGAGCGGTACAATCTTCTTGGCGACCAGCTGCGTATCTACGACAAGTATAATATTAGCTGGTCGATTTGGCTCTACAAGGACATTGGTCTGCAGGGTATGATCTATACCGATCCCGAGAGCAGATGGAACAAGACGCTCAAGCCATTCCTTGATAAGAAGAGGGCCCTCTGGTTAGACAAATGGGGCCGTCGTCCTGCGCCTGAGCCTGAGGCTGCTGTTAAGCCTCTGATCGATTGGATTGATCGTGTTAGTCCAACTGCGAAGGATACGTATCCCACATCGTGGAATACGGAGTTGCATGTCATGCGTAACGTGTTCTATACCTTCTTGGCGGCCTCGTACGTGGATGAGTTTGCTGAGCTGTTCCGAGGAAGCAGTGAGAAGGACCTGGAAGAGTTGGCCAGGAGTTTCCACTTTGAGAGCTGTTTACAGCGAGAGGGGTTGAATCACATTCTCAAAGACCACGCACATGCGTCCACTTGAGGCGATTAGATCGAGAGCTATCTGCGTATATTTTGATTATGTGAACATTTGCAATCATTGCAAAGTCATCAGAGCTTCCATATTGATAATTCGATGGTCTACCCATTAAGCAGTGTGGCAATACTTCCCATTCCTAGAGACATAGTACGTCGTACTTAACACCACGCACTTTTGTTTATCCACACACTATCGATAACCAAAAAAATCGAAAAAGATCGCGGGGTTCACACATTCTCGACTTCAAGGTGACTGAAGGGATTGAGACTTGAAATGGCCGAATCACCTGCGTATCCGTCCAGCTTGGACAGCATCTTCGATGCTGCATCTCCCCTCAAAAATCGCTTCGACCCAGTCCGATTGACGTCAGACAACATCCTTCCGATCCTTAACCTGCCCCTCTCTCAGAAGGTGCTAGGCCGCGATGCCTCCAATGAGTCTCTTGCACAGGTCGCAAGCGGCGAAATCTCATACACTACCTTCGTTGCCGAACAAGCCCGCGCCGCCCTTCAGACTAGCGACGATCTGTCCGCGGAACAAAAACAATCGCAAATCCTGCACCTCGGTCTCGCAGCCCTGTTCAGCTTCCTACAGTCCAATGTCACCGGACCTCCCCTTGAATTCAGCTCAGCCGAAACTGTGCTTCCGTCCCACCTGCGAACCGAGTCCACAACCCTCAAAACCGTGCGGGCAAAGATCATCCGTGACCTAACCGTGGACGGAGAAGCTGCCTACAAGCTCACACCCAACCCCGAATTGTTCGCTGTCGCCAAAGCTCTGCTAGTCGATGCGAGCAGCGATGGACCACTTGTGGCCAAGACGGCACGTATGCGCACCAACTTCCTTCACCAAAAGATGCTGTCGGAGGTCACGAGTACTCTCCAGGATGTGATTTACAAGGATGTTGAGGTCCTTGACAAGGCCGAATTGGACTCAGAGGAGAGGAGTCGGTTCCTGCTGGAAAGGGCCATTATCCACACACAACACGGTTTCGACGTCAAGGCGCGGGAAGACATTGATCAGGCGGCTAAGGTGCGGAAGTTCGAGTTTGCGCTGACCGGAAAGATGGGCAAGCGGACAAAATTCCAAGACCGCGATATCAGTCAGTTGGTCGTGTTGGCGAAGAGTGCCGATGAAACATCACAATCTTCAGAGCCCTCGGGACCTAAGAACTTGAACTTGAACGACGACACCCTTCTCGAGGCTATCTCCTTCTCCGACCAAAAGCCCGACGAACAATCTGTGGCAATCCAGGATAAAATCTCACCAGCTTTGGAAGCTCTTGATGCCAACAACCAGCCTATTCTCAATCCCATTGATTCCGCCCTTCTGCTCGCCCTGGCGTCCGCTATTACTAACACGTCTCCTGAGAATGGTCTCACCCGAGAGGAAACAAATCCCTACGCAACTCGAGTGCTCGATGGCGGCAGCTCCAACTGGCAGATCTATACCCAAGCCCTTCTGGTCCGCAGTCGGGTAGAGGGTTACCGTTCTCGTACTGTCGAGAGAGCCGTGCTACAGATGCAGGCGTTGGTAGATCAGGTCATTGCGGACACCGCGACTAGCGATGACGCAGCCCAGAACGAATCGGGCGATCCCACAACTTTCTTGCCACGTCCTGAGCAGTCTGAGTCTGCTCCTGCCGCTGAGCGACTTGAACACATCTGGATCCTCAACTTCTCAACCCGGTGGAGCCTCGAGGCCGAGCTTGCCAAGCGCTGGGTCGATTTGGGTGGCCTCCGTACTGCACTCGATATTTACGAGAGACTACACATGTGGGCTGAAGCCGCGCTTTGCTATGCCGCCACGGAGCGCGAAGGCAAGGCCAAGAACCTCATCCGCCGCCAGCTTTACCAGGCCACTGGGCCAGATGAAAATGACGAGAACGAGCAATTTGAGGGACCTGAGCGGTCACCACTGCCCGCCGATGCACCACGCTTGCTTTGTATCATGGGAGACATTGACAAAAACGAGAAGCTGTACGAACGCGCCTGGGAAGTCTCTGGGGAGCGATACGCTCGCGCGCAACGGTCTCTGGCACGCCACTATCTCACCCTCACACCACCCGAGCTGGAGAAGGCCGAGGAAGCGTACAAGAAGAGTCTGCACATCAATCGCTTGAACCACGGCGCATGGTTCGCGCTCGGCTGCGTGCAGCTCGAGCTCCAAAAATGGCAAGATGCAACGGACACCTTCACGCGCACAGTCCAACTTGACGACACCGATGGCCAAGCCTGGAGTAACCTTGCCGCCGCGATGCTCCGCGCACCCGTACCAGAACCCGCCCCCGAGGTCATTGACGAGACCACAGGTGAGGTTTCCGCCGCTGAAGTCGACCCCCACAAGCGCAAGCGCGAGGCTCTTGCCGCCCTCCAGCGCGCAGCGCAGCTCAAGGGCACCGATGCCCGCATCTGGGATAACGTCCTGACAGTGGCTGCATCCATCCCGCCACCAACGACACCGTTCCGGGATGTGATCACCGCACAGAAGCGCATCATTGAGCTTCTTGGCACGAAGCAGGGCGAGAAGTGCATTGATGCCCCAATTTTGGGCATGCTGGTCGATTTCCTGAACACCGCGTTCGAATACGAGGCGCTGCTTATTCACAGCGATGATCCGTCAGAGGCCCCCATTGTTCGCACCGGCACCATCCCCGGACAGATCATCTCATTGATTGACCAGAATGTCGTTCCGCTCATTACGCACTCTTCGGTGTTGTGGCTGATCGTTGCACGCGTTGAGGTCTTCCGCGGTCGGCCTTACAAGGCTTTTGAAGCTCATGAGAAGGCGTGGCGTGCTACTGTTGCTGCCAATGCTCAGGGTGCTTTCCAGATGGGCGATGAGAAGCCTTGGCTGGAGATTGTCAAGGCTACAGAGAAGCTTGTGCGGAATGGTTATGCCAAGTTTGGTCCTATGGACCGCGAAGATCAGAAACTCGAGGACGGCCAAGAGCCTGAGTTAGTTGCCCGGGACTGGCGGTTCAAGGCCAGAAGCGCCGTGAGAGGAATCATGGGCAAGGGCAAAGAGTTCTGGGAGGGATCCGAAGGCTGGGAACGCTTGAAGGAGTTGCAGTCTGAAGTCACGGGCAACTAGTACATACATAACTTGATGCTGTCTATGAATTATTGAGATCAGGTCGTTCATCGACAAAAGTCATATACCACATTCACTATTATTTGAATATCTCTTAGGTTGGTGCATAAATTAGGCTGATCTTAAGAACAAAATTTACATTTCCTTGATCATTTTGACTCCAGCTTCCTCTTCACCATCCCACAGAAGCTCTCGAACAAGACGCTGTCCACCCCTTGGACCCAGCGCACCAAGACCTTCACCTCCTTGTCCTCCGCCTTCTCTCCCCGAACCAACCGTAACTGGACACGAACTCCCAACGCCACCTGCGTCGGGATCACCTTCAATTTAGCTGCCCCCTCATCTCCGGCAAGTTTCATCTTCCGGCGAGCATGTCTAGACCATACATTTTCAGCAGCGAATGCAGTTCCCGAAGAGCGAGTCTGATCCCAAGTCCAAAACCAAGGCAACGAGCTCAATTCTGCATTGATGGTTGCAGTAGCTATATCAATAGACGATCCAGACGGCAAAGTAAAAGTGTAATCTGCAGGGAACGGCAGAAGATGTTTTGGACAGCCGGGAATCCCACGCGCCACGCTCTAGATAACCGGTCAGTAAATAGCACATGGAACAGACGCGCGAAAGAAGTGTAACAACAGAAATTAAACGTACCATGGCAGGCCTCCGATCTCCCCACGACCAGGCCACAGCCCATCGCTTCGTCTTGCCGCCCTGATCAAACTCGGTGACTGCAAAATTGTTGTTGTTGTGCTTGATCAGTATTTCCAAAATCGTGGAGATACTGCTTAGTTTGCCGAGCATGGATGTATACCACTGAATCTGGTTACGTAGTTCCAAACTCTCGTCGATCATCTTCTTTACAAACGCGACTTCCCCGCCATGGGTTACCATTTCGACCTCGGCGCCGGTGCAGGCCTTGGTACATGGTTAGTATGGTATACTGTGAAACACGCTGCGTGATGGATGATAGCTCTCCAAGGACAGGAAATCAAAACAGGTATCGCTTACTGAGAATGGAACGCGGTTTTTCTGCTCTGCCGATTGAATCATATCATCGCGCGAGGTATAGAAAGGCGGATTACACATAGTGAAGTCAAGGCTAGTCAATGGTCAAATAGAGCTTCTAGCAGGTCTAAGGCTCAGAAGCTCACGTGTGTTGACTCAAATTTTGCAGCGGGAAGAGTGGTCCCTGGGGGTTGGACTGGATGATGGAAATTCGTGATTCAAGATTGTTCAATGTCACATTTTGCTGAGCAGTGCGAAGATTATTCGAGTCAATATCTGTTAGGTAAATTAGTGAACGACGAAAATCCTTGGGTTTTCAGGACGTACCTGTCGCTACAAACTTCCACCGGGGCCGCGTCGCGCAACCCAAGAGGGGGTAGATGCTGATGCATCCTGTTCCGCTGAATTTCGTTAGGTTTTATACAGGGATGAATCCCTTCTGGATCATGAGAGCTTGTGAAGAACACGTACATGTCAAGACCGACCACTTCCCGGTTTTGATCGTATCCCTCATGTAATCCTCCAGCAGTAGAGTCGACGAGGTCTTGTAGCCAGATGATATAGTTGAGTCTATGATGCAGGTCAGACGCGTGCATACAGGGTCTAAGTCGGCGACGACACACCTGTTTGGTACCTGAAGACCAGATCAGTATATATAGATAATCTAGTTATAAGACAGACTTACCGGTGGGCACAGTCTATCTTCCGGAATCTCAACTTTCAGACCGAAGTCTTGTTTCAGGAGGGTAGTGGTCAGTTGTCTGCGTGGTGCAAATCAGCTCCACTCTTAGCATGAAAGATGGTATAGACCTAAACCTTACCGGACGGCGGTTGGATCGGTGAAATCCAGCTGGCCATTTGAATTTAAGCTAGGTTCAATGAGTTCGATTCTCTCCATCGGTGCACAGGCCATTCCACGTACTGTTTGGCGAAGTCGCGCGATACCAGCGCCAAGGCGGCAAAATCAATGTCTCTTTTGTAGAGGCTTCGGGCAGATTCCATGATTGGAAATGTAACTTGGGCGTTTGCATTGATCTCTGAATGGTTGAGATATGGAATGTAGTTGGAAGAAAGCCAAAGTTGAAAGTTGATAGAGACATGTGACTAGCTGCGGACACACCCCATTTCAGTCTGACGTTGGCAAAAACTCATCCCAACGTCCACAACCCGCGGTCTATATAGTACATAAGCACATCCCAGTTCCCTTTAGCACTACTTTGAATATTATTCAAATGATAATGGTCAGCCCAGGGACCCAACATGTGTTATTTATGATTCTGGTCAACACAGTTCCGGCCGACTTCGTGCGCATTCCGCCAGGATATATATCATATCACATCGAGGCTTTTGTATTTGACAACCCCAACTGAATTACTAGACTACCTGTTTCAACTGATTAACCTTCATGCATCTATGCCTCATACATGCCATACTCAGAAAAGACACGGGTATAGCTTCAGAACTTCCATTCCGTATACTTAAACCTTCCAGCCTTGGCATCTTGGAAGCGTTTGAGCTAGTGACCTCGTTATTTCGAAACAGCATAGCCTGTAGCTGTATTTCTTCGTGCGATCTCCATATCTTCAAGTCTTGTTCTTCTATCTCCCAGTACTTCACACTCGGTCTATCCTACGAAGCTATAGATTACTTGATGCAGAAATAACAATCGAGTTAGTAGGACAGATTTTGGAGAAATGAAGATGTAAACACATGAATCTTGCGATCGGAGCAGTGTGGATGGACAAAAAGGTACATTGCGAAGATTGCCAAACCAGATGGTTCTGGGAGATAGCATGGATGTCTTGATTCTATGTAATTATATATGTGCGGGTGAAATAAAGATAAAAATGGCCAAAATTATAAGACAACTGTAAAAACAACCACCATATGCAACGCTTCTTGATGAGAAATCAAAACAAAGTCGTGAAGTCATGATAGGCTTCGATGCCTTTTTCCCCAATCTTTTACTTCCCTCAGTATTCTTGTGTTCTTTTCTTTCCATGGATTCAACAAATTTGTTAATTCAGATTGAATTTTCCTTCTTCTGTAATCGTTCATGACGCTCAAGACGCCATGTGTAGCCCCACTTCATTTCCACCACAAGCAGAGGGACCATGGCAATGGTAATGCCAGCGAGTAAGACAAATGCAAACTGGGCAGTAATAGCATCAATAATAGGCTGAACAGCGGCGACACCTGCAGCCCCAATCAAGCACCTCATCAGATTGTTGACAGCCGTTGCACTTGCACTAGCACCGGGGTACAGGTCAATAACAAGAGCGCTGTTGATAGTGAAGATAGCAGTAGAGCCATAAGCGATGATGAATTGGAGGATAATCGGAACTGCAAGATGGGCGCGCAGGGACACCCCGTAGACAGCGACACAAACAATGAATATAGCAGTGATCCACCAAGTGTTGCGCATGCGGGCGTACTCAATGGGAAAGTCTGGATGGCTTTTGGAGTTGATACGAGTGTTGGTAGGGAGATTATGCTGTTGGCAGTATTCGCGTTCCGTGCGCTTGTGGTTGAAGTCCATTAGGTATCCGATTGTATAGGAGCCGGTCATGCATCCGAAGCCGTTGCCGAGGAAGGTCAAGCCGACTTCCATTGAGTTTAGGCCGTATTTCTCTTCGAATAAGGCGGATGTGGATGAGGTGACCATGGACCAAACTGTGTACACGATGCTGCCGAAGAGCAAGGTGATGAACACATCCTTCTCGCCTAGGAAAGTGAGGGGTGCGAGCACGGTCTTGAATGTGACTTTTGTCTTCTTTGCAGAAGGTGTTGAGTCTTTCTTTGCGTCCTTTTGTCCGGAGAGGAAGTAGATCCATGGTTTGTGGATACCGTGGAGAGGAACAGTGCCGTTGCCAGCGATGGGACGGAGTGTTTCGGGAAGGAAGAACATGATAGAGAGCAGACTGATGCCAGATGCAATCACCAAAAACCAGAAAATAGATCGGAATCCAAGATACTGAGTAAGGATTCCACCGAATACTGGTCCAATTCCTTGGCCCAACATGCGGACTAGATGGCGTTAGCTTCGTACACAATTCATGAACTAGTTGGTTACTCACCACCGCCAAAGATTCCAATCAGACTACCTCGCTCCGCTGAAGTCGTAATATCGCCAATGACACCGGCACCTAGGCACATTAGAAGAGATTATCAAATAGGCGCAGGGCGTGGATGTATCATACCAATTGAGATGGTGGCTGCACTTCCGGCAGCCTGCAGGGCTCGAAATGCCATGAGCTCGCCATAGTTGGTAGAGACGGCCAAGGCAATATTAGAAATAATGTAGACGCCGAAGGTTCCGATGAAGATTACACGACGGCCTAAGACATCGGAGAATGAACCCCAAAAGCTTGGGGCAAGGCCTTGGACGATCATGTATATTGTTACCGTTAGGGTAGCCAGAGAGATGGAGACATCAAGCTCCTATTTCAGCGTTAGCAGGATAAATTAAAGTTCAGTATTGGAGTTGGCCAACCTTTGAAATGTCCGAGAGCGCAGGGAAGTAGATGTTTGAAGATAACGGAGAGAATATGGCAGCGAGCGAGACAATGTAGACCATCAGCAACTTGCGAGATCGAGGAAACACATGATATGGTGGTGGTGGTGCCTCGGATTGGCTCTCGAGGCTGATTGACTCTGCTGGCGTCGATGGTATTGAGATATCCTTCTCATCACGAGGCGAGAGAATAGGGCTTGAGTCGACCGACTTCTCCGAGACTCTAGGGTCTTTGAGGGTCTCTGACGAACTGAAGTGTGACAAAGTCATGATAAACGGTTATTATAAAATACAAGGAGAGCTCTGCATATACTGGATACCCCAAATTATTGCCAAAAGAAGAGAAGGAAATATTGCTTCCGTCAGTCCAGACAGCTTTGGAGATCTAGAAAGTAAACAATGGCAGGAAGGCAGCCTTTTGTAATCGAAATGTAGACATAAACCCCTTTAGTGCCCAATCAAACATAAAAGCAAAATAAGTATATGGTGGAATCGTGCATCTGAGAGTCAACTAAACGTGCTCCACTGTGGGCTCGACCAGGGGGACGGTGGTCCCCTTGATGGTGTGAAATGTTAAGGATATAAACAGATCTGGTAAGACCCATGTCGCTCAATCTGACACGTACGGGTCATGATCTGCGCTTGACATGCTTGAGGTTCTATATTACAGTCGAGAAACCTCACAGGCCTGCAGGAACAGAATGTCCCAGGGTTCTCGTGCGAATCGATGCTGTGCCTATCATGTTACCTCCAAGCCTCGATGGCTGACGTTTACTCCATGGAAAGCACATTTCCTAATGCCCCACGAGTGAGCTTGGAACGACTTAACTATGAGGAATAGTGCTGACACCTAATTTCATAGGGCAGGTGTCATTACCCACTTCGGAAATTCGTGCGATCTCCATATCTCCACTAACGCGTGTAAAATAATCGATCTGCAAGCATATGCTATACAGAAGTACGGCTTTACATTTGAGATGCGTAACTGAGAAGAATAGGCTGGACAGAACACCTTTCTGACTTTCGATCGCTCTTGCTCGGTTCATCTACTTGGTACCGACATAGTAACTCATGCCCTGGAGATCCCGAGACTCTGCATCTTTCAGATGTACAGTAAGCCGGGCATCCATTTTGTCGAATCAGGATTTTTAAACCAAAACTTGGGGGCAGTGGATATCTTGAGTGCAGGGAAAGGCATCGTTTGTTCCAGTTCGATTCTCCACGTGCCGAATATCAGCCATTATGCCAACTATCTGTCAACCGAATTCCAAGCGTCGCCATTTTCCCTGGTCAATGCTAATTCAAACAAGATTACTCGACGAGATACGCCATCGAATTGCGTACGCATTTTCCTTCGAAAAAGTCTACAACGTATAGGGGATATTGCCCTTGCTGGTGATAACCAAGTCATCAATCGGGACCCGCAAAGGGGGCGATTTCGAGGATTTGTATAGATTGTTGGATCACATCCACGATGTATTCTGCTTCTAGATTGCGATACGCACAGGTTGCTTGACCAATGCTAAGCCCATTTATCTTTAGATATCTCATAGGCGGATAGGAGAAACAATGGGGCGAAGCCTTTCTCTCAGCACAAGGTTCGCGCTAGACAAAAGATGATCGACAAGCCGAACGGCCTCTAACGAGTAAGCATATTGGACTATATCCTACGATCAAATGGTGCCAATCCTTGACTTGCCGATCAGACCCACAAGTTGCCCCTTGTGCAAGTTCATTGCACAACTTTTGATGGCAAGTCTTTTTGTGTACAGAGTACCGATGTAAGTGCGTTTAGTCTTTCTATATAACTCCACCCAAAAGCCGCGCGCGGCATCCCAACCGGAGCAGCCAAGAGCTCGGTATCGCCTGCGATTGATTGTTCACTTGCATCTTGTTTCCTAATGGTGGATCGAGCCATACTCCAGGGGTTTTTCTTTTCTTCTTCGGAACATGAACATCCTTCGGCTCGTTTAAGGCTGCACAGGGCTGGCTACCTTGTAAGGTTGGTATAGTTTCCCATTTTGGCAATTCGACAGACCTCACTCTTCAATGTTGCAATCTTGGTGCCCAACACCAATGGTCCAACTTTATGGCGAGAACGATCTTGTACCTCACATACATTGAGTTTCACAGGCACCCTACTGGAAGAATCCCCGCTCTGGACACTATATGTAACAGTGCATGTTGGTTTGTTTCAGGCGGGTTGGTCTAGCATTACAAATTGATTAGCGGGGCCGCATCTCCACTTCAAAACAGGGGATCTCTTGGTTGAGGAGAGGTTGCAGCTGTTGCGGCTCCACTACATGTCTTCAGAGGTAAACCAGGCACGCTTGTTTTGTAGCACGATGTACATTGGAAGATCTCGAGCTCACTTTCACAACAGAGAAGCATCTTCTGGGTAAAGAGGATTCAGATACTATATAGGTTAATACAAATATCCTGGCGAGCACATCTGATTGTATTAGATTTTCTCTTGGTTTGTGTCTCCGAAAGTTCCTTGAAACAATAGTTGCTATCCACTAAAGCTTCCTCACAGTCCCCGAGATCTTGTAGATCCCCTAACAGTTCCATTTGAAACACAGTCTAGCTATATGGTAATAACGATAATATAATCGCAAACAAAAATGGGATGATCATCTCATATCCATCGGTGTTACGAAGACAGGAGGCTGTGTCCGATCTATTAGAGCTGGCGCTTCAATAGAAACCCGCATTGACCAAGAGATCTGCAGATCCGATGCAGCCCCTGGCTGTCCAAACCATGCCACGATCACAGATTACTTCAAATACAATATCCAGCGGACAATAAAAGAGACATACACGCCTGAGCTGGAGATCCAAATGTCTTTCAGTAATTCGCCAATCAATCATTATCCAGGTCTTCCTGAGGCTTTCCATACTCACAGAACCGTCAAAGTCCATCTCGAATTAATTAAAAAAGCGACCCGTTCATTCCTTTTTTATATTCAGAAGACACATTTAGCAATTGGCTGTAGGGCCTAGAATGAGGATCTAGAGGGAAAACATGGACTGAGACACTCACGCGGTCACCTTTTCAAAAGCATGTCCCATAACGTTCACGTATATTAAACCTAAAGGGTTCTTCGGAACGCCCCTGATCGTCAAAACATGGACCTCACGTGTGGATCTGCGATGTGCTTCTAAAGATGTCATAATTTGGTGGTGCTATAGTGGGGATATGCACATCTCAAAAACCGTGACCGAATTAGGTGGTCTATGCCATCTGTCTATATTGCACCAAGTAAATCTGGTCCCAAATTACCCTTCTTTCCTTGGTGTTGGTTTTACTCGTTGATATCGCTTGACCAATTTTCTTGATCTCTCGGCGTCACAAAAGCGAGCGCATTGCTAGGAATCTAATCTAGCTCGGGCTCGGTTTAGCTGGGCTGAGCAGGAAGCTAGTTGTAGTAATATTTACTGGCGCTGCACTTGGTCACAGAGATTACAATCTGACTAGATCCACAGGCGGAGGTCTCGCGATTGACATTTCAATCAGTTACCAAGTTGTATAAGAGGAATGATGTCCAAAAGTACGCATTGCAGAAGATATGTCGTGAAGATGTACATTATTTCTATCGGTTGAGGAATCTCGCGTCTGTAATACTTCGACCGCGGGGACTGGGGTCAGAATGCAAGGCGATACCTCAAGTAAAGCCAAGCTGTTCTCGGATGTGCAGGCCAATATATGTCCGCAAGCCTCGCAGTCTCACTTCCAAATGAATAGATCTCGCTGAGGCCATCATGAAGAAATGTCTGACCCCTAGAGCTTGATGATTTGTGGAGAGCTTAATGCACGGATCGACTTAAGCTGTCTCCAATGTGAATTTGAGTATGAACCACCCTGGAGGTTTAGGTTGGAAGCTGGTATTTTGAGTCAATCCGTACATGTCCCGATCGATGACGAGATATGTTGAATTTGATGGTCCAATATCACGGCCTTGTTTGGAGGGGTGTTGAGGTGACAAGGTTCGGCGAGCAGCTATGCGGGTTGAGACTGGAGCGGTGGCCTCTGACTCAAGAGAGGTTGCGTTCGGAGGTGACATGGCGTTCCATGGGTATATATGAAGCACTGATCCATGCCAAGTTCGATCGGGTAACATAGGTACGCAGTGTCACATGGAAGAGCACAGAAGCTTAACCGTGAGAGAAGACTATGTCTTGACAGCATGATCCTTAGCGTTTGCCGCCTCTGCCACCCCTGCCACCACCTCGGCCACCTCTAGTTTTGCCCTTTCCCCTACCACCCATCATACGGCGGCCAGAGGCTTGAACACGGGCAATATCGTCCTTATTGAGGTTTAATGTGCCTCCTGCGAACTTGCCAACTGAAGATCCGGGAAGGCCGCGATCTCGTCGCCCGTTGTTGCTCGATTTGGATACCTTACTGGGCTTCTCGAGAATGATGCCGTTCTCCTTGGCCTCTCGGCGGCGTTTGTCTTCTTTCGATACGGCCTTAGCTTTAATACCTCGTCGATGCGCAGTAGGCATTTTATTTTGCGCATAGAGCGAAGTCTTGGCACCCAGGGACTGCATGCGCAGATCCAAAGCTTTCAAACGGTTCTTTCCAGTGGGCGCAAGGTCATCGGCGGAGTCAAGGAGGTGAGACTCCTTGAGTAGTCTTTGCAATGCAAGATCATGCTTGAGATTCACAGCGTCATGGGCGTCTTCCTCTTCTTCCTGCTTCGAGGTAGGTTCCGGGTCGGTGTTTGGCTTGTCTAAGGTGGACAACAATTTTCCACTCTAGTTTCACGTCTTAGCATTGGCCTCCAATATCTGAAATTTCGACACATACCATAAACGCCTTCCAGGTCTTCTTGTCCATTCTGTCTTCAGGGGCCGCCTGCGCATCGGTGTGTTCGACCACCTCGACTTGGTTGCTTTCGTCACTCATTTCAGACATCCCGTCCCAATCGGCTTCCGATCCAGAGACGACAGATTCATCATCCTCCTCATTCTCTTCATCTTCTGCATTTGTAGATTTGGCGGTAGAATCTGGAAAATCGAGTGGCTCAAATTGCGCTTCAAATAATTTGCGGAATACGTCCTGCGCATTTTCCACGGGAGGGGGGCTGTCTTCCTGAAGCTGTGGCTTAGAAACCACAGTGGTTTCTCTCTTTCGTTTTACAACCATTTTGAAATTGTGTGGTCAACAAGCTTAAAAAGATATAAATGGCTCGCGACTCGACCCAAAAGTTTTTCGATTATTGGTAGATTACAGACACGTGATTGTGTCGGTCTTATCTCCACGTGATATAGAGTAGCTTTACTCACGTGTGATAAGATAAGGAGCCCCTCCATCCATGGATCCATGCACAGAGCGTCACTGAGTCAACGTTTCTCCAATTCGCCAGAGAAAATGACCAAGTTCAGGCCGTGCATTGACCTGCACTCAGGGCAGGTCAAGCAGATTGTCGGGGGTACCCTCAGCCAGGTGGCCTCGGATTTGAAGACCAATTACGTATCTAAGTTGCCGGCCAGCCATTATGCAGGATTGTATCAGAAACACGATTTGCGCGGCGGGCACGTCGTGAAGCTTGGACCAGGAAATGAGGAGGCCGCCCAGGAGGCTTTGAAGACATGGCCGGGCGGGCTTCAAGTTGCTGGAGGCATTACCGATAAGAATGCGCAATACTGGATTGACCAAGGTGCAGACAAGGTGAGCATCTATACTCCAGATAAAGAGCTCTCTCTTTGATTGGAATCGAATTATTGCATGGCTCGAGAGTCTAAGGATATCTCTTGTCTTACCTTATTCCTTATCTCTTTGCGCTTCGTCATAGTATAAGTCCGATGATGCTAATCATGTGAAACGGGCAACAGGTGATCATCACTTCATTCCTTTTCCCTGGGGGCAAGTTCTCGCTAGAGCGGCTTGAATCAGTCCTCTCTGCCTTGGGCGGTGACAAGTCAAAGCTGGTCTTGGATCTGAGCTGCCGCAGAAAAGACAACACCTGGTTCGTTGCGATGGACCGCTGGCAAACCATTACAGAGATGGAGATCAACCAGGGTATGTCCTGCCAGTGTTGAATGCAGTCGAAGTCTGCTCACTAATAATTTGTAGAATCTATTTCGATGTTGGAACCATATTGCGCCGAGTTTCTAATCCATGCCGCAGACGTAGAGGGCCTACAACAAGGCGTTGATGAGGAACTTGTGTCGAGGCTGGCTGAATGGTGTACCATTCCTGTGACCTACGCTGGAGGTGCACGTCATTTGCAAGACTTAGAAAAAGTCCACACGAGTAGCAAGGGAAAAGTGGACTTGACGATTGGCAGTGCGCTAGATATCTTTGGCGGCTCCGGAGTAACGTTCGATGAGTGTATCGAATGGAACAAAACACATCAGAATCTAGAATGAAATAAAATAAATAGATCCAATGAACACCCAATGAAAAAAAGAAGTCAGTTATTTTATTAGTAACTTTGTAATTCATTTTCTCCATGGTTAAAGACAACAAACAACAAGGGAGCAGAGCGTCACAATTGGGTCTGGGCTTGTCCAAAAGCGGCTTAGGGGCTTGCATCAACTGAAGGTCCGCCCGCCTCCGTATCTCAACCTTAGAAGTCTTCAACCTCAACTCTCAGTAATAGCTTGTTGCGACCACCTCTCTTTTCTCCAAAGCCCTATACCAACCATCCTGCAACACCGTTACATACAGGTCAACCGCCAACATGAAGCCCGTCGTCTCTGTCTTGAACGCCTGGTCCTGGTAAGCTCATCCATCCCGGACAAGTACTCATCGAAAAGCCCCCAGCGCTCTAACATATATTCTGTCGGACAGTGTCGTTATTTCCGCCTTCGCCATTATCATCCTCTCAGTTCTCGGCTCACTATACGGTGTACGTCCCTCCCACTCCCACCTACGCACCAATCCATCCGACGACCCATCACAGACATACGTAATTTGGGGATCAGGCACTGACATGAAGTTCTTAAATATAGAGCAACAACCACGCATACACCGGATCAAAAGACGAACCCGAAGATGGCGTTGCAGTCGCTGCTTCCATTTACACCGCGGTGATAGTCTATGCTGTACGTCACTCCCCCTCCTTGAGTCCCGACGGAATCGATCGTTGCACGAGAAAAGAAGTGGTCACTGACGGCTGGCTTCTTTGTTTGACAGGGTTTCTTCGTTTTCTGCGGTTTCCAGGCTTATCTCCACATGCGCAACAGCAGGGGAGGTGCCATATCATTGCATTGAGATTACCGCGTTCCTTTTTCGTTCGATGTCTTGACGACACTATTATCAGTTGATTTGCAACATTTGCGCTTATATTTCGGGCCCTCTTGACTGCAATTAAGTGGGTTAGATTTAATGCTCCTAGGAGTGATTTCAGGATGTGAGGATGCTTTTGAATTTCTTGGCCAACTTACCCATACCCATTCTTTGCGACCTGGGTCCTGTTACGTTATTAGCGAATAGGATCAGGCTGTGCTTGGAAGGTGTTGGCGGGCAGGTTTCCCGGTCTCGTTTGCTAGAATACAAAGACAGCCGACCTGCGATTTGTACATAGACCGCTCATGATTATTGCCAGCTTTTGACATCTCATTTTTCTCCATTGCAAATATAAAGATAAGGTTTGGTATAGACATTCAATCATTTGTCCTCATTGAAAAAAAAACAGTAATTTTTGTAAAATCGCCAACGCCATAGATGCAGAACCAAGTACCGAGTCCGAGCCAGACACTTTAATTCGTTATTTGTTTTTGCCCTTCACAAATCATTCCTCATCCTCCCACGGGTCCAGCATCTTGGACATGTAAGGCCCGTCAAGGAAGTACCCGAGACGAGCATAGTAGCTACGCACGCCAACACCGGAGATAACGCTGATCTTGCGACTGCCGTGCTCTTCGCGAGCAATGCGCTCTGCCTCCTCCATCAACAAAGTTCCAAAGCCACGGTGCTGGAACTTGCGGGCATCGCGTCCGTGGAGCGGCACGGCAGAGCCGTAGACGTGAAGCTCGCGGACGATACTCGTCTGCTGGCCAGTGAACTCAGGACGGAAGGTGTGAGTCTCACTGCACTTGCGCAGACGGAGCAAACCGATAAGAATATCCTGCTTGGGGTCTTCGTACGCCAAGAAAGTTTCCCAGCCGCCATTGGCAGTATAGTCACGGCGGATCAACTCGATCTGCGATGGGCGAATCTTGTTCTTGACTTCGTTGATACCGACTTCTCGCGTGCGAACATCACGGCAGGTCGTGCCGAAGTCCTTCATACGTGCCAATGCCAATTCACGCAGGTTGCCGTTCTCCACACCAGATGTGACCAGCGGCATAGGGATATCACGCTGGACTCGATAGATACGGGTCCAGGGGGGTACCAGGGCGAGAATGCGTGCGACTAGGTCGATAAGTGCATTAGGTGTATAGTTCTTGTAACGACCGGTACGCCAAAGCTCGTAAAGACCGGTGCCTCGGATGACAAGCGTGGGATAGAGTTTGAGACCGTCAGTACGGAAATTTGGGTTCTCGAAGTACTCCTGGAATTGGAAAAGATCGCGTTCCATTCCAACATTGGGTAAATCGGGCATCATGTGGCTGACCACTTTGAATCCAGCATCCTTGGCAAGCTTGAACGTCTCCGCTACTGCTGCCACGGTGTGGCCGCGGTTGGTGTCTCGCGCAACGTCCTCATACAGACTCTGCACACCAATCTCCAGACGTGTGCAACCGTAGCGAAGCATGCTGCTCAGATGTGTATCCAGACAGTAATCTGGCCGTGTTTCGATTGTGATACCCACACACTTCACGTTGCTCATTTCGCCTGCCAGCACAGCTTCGTCGACATTATCCGTTTGGTATCCGCTCAGCGCGTTGTGAAGCTGAGAGATGAAGCTATCCCGATAGTCTTCTGGGAGTGACATGAAAGTTCCGCCCATGATAATATATTCGACCTTGTCCACACTGTGACCGAGAGCTTTGATTTGGTCCACACGTCCTCGCGCCTGCTCAAACGGATCATAACGAGCGCGAATCGCTCGCATCGAGGTAGGTTCATATCCGGTATATGATTGTGTGGAATACTCAAAGTCAGAGTCTGGGCCACCGGGGCAATAGACACAAATGTTGCCAGTATACGCGATATGGGGGCATCGATGGGGTTTGCACATGACCGCCACTACGGCAATACCGGAGGATGTTCCTATGAACGAAATTAGCGAAAGTCGAGCAACTGCCACCTGGGACACTCGGACGTACGAATCGGCTTTGCAATCAACTTTGGCAGGATATATTTCTTGTAGTGTTCAGGTACTGCAGCGATGATGGCTGTCAGTGGTGGCGAACTGGACAAGCTGTGTTTCCTCGAGAAAGTAGCCCGCAATTTGTTGAGGTTCAAGTCTTTCTTGGGCTTTGTAGAGTCTCTCTGCGACTCGTAATCTTGAATAAGAGCATTTGCAATGTCGGAACAGGCTCGCATGAACCGCTCGTTCTCAGGCACATTCTTTGCGTTCTTCTTGGCTGCCCTTTTGATTTCTTGCGAGGTTAAAGTCATTGTAGCCATGGCGAATCAAATAACACCGCACCTGAGCGGGGATTGCTACAAAACCAAAAGCGATCAGTAGTTCGTTCGTGGTTCGTTCTAGCTTTGTAGTGGGGGTGAAGTTGATTAGATAGAAAAATGTTGTCCCCGAGGCTTTGCGCCCGAAGTCAAATTCCGCTTAAGTAAAATAATTATCCCGAGCAGCGAAAACTCCCGGGCGCGCATCCCGAGTCCCTGCCTCACATCTAGCCCGAATCCCTTTTAATTCTTTCCACCTCTCTTCATATCTCACCCTCCTCTAATACATACACTATCGCAGCAATGCAGGCCATTCGCCGTAACACCTTCTCGGCCATCCGCAATGTCGCTGCCACTCAGCGTCGGACTCAGGCCACCTCTGCCTACAGCGAGACCCTGAACAACCTGAAGATCAACAAGGACACCCGTGTTTTGTTCCAAGGTTTCACTGGAAAGCAGGGAACGTGAGTACCAATTTATGCGCAAGTAGATACCTTCAAACGCGCGTGAAGCTGACCCACGATCTCGAATATAGCTTCCACGCCGAGCAGGCCATCGCATACGGTAAATATTTATTTTTCCGTGATCGCATCGAAACAACAGCTTACACAGAACAGGCACAAATGTCGTCGGTGGTACCAACCCCAAGAAGGCTGGCACCATGCACCTTGACCGTCCTGTCTTCGCCAATGTCGGTGAAGCTGTGAAGGAGACCGGTGCCACAGCCTCTGCCATCTTTGTTCCGTATGATATTGCGAGTTCCACAAAATCCCATCAGGATAGCACTAACTGCAATCAGTCCCCCTCTTGCTGCTGCCGGTATCGAGGAGGCTATCGCCGCTGAGATGGGCCTCGTTGTTTGGTACGTGCCCAACTTTTGAGCTCCCCCTTGCAAAGAGCTTTTATCTGACAGCTTGTTGTTCAATAGCATCACCGAGGGTATCCCTCAGCACGGTATGAAACGATCGGACACCATTCAAAGCGGCATAAACTGATTGATAAATATAGACATGGTTCGCATCACCGATATCCTCAGGACCCAGAACAAGACCCGCCTGGTCGGTCCTAACTGCCCTGGTATCATCGCTCCCGTAAGCTGCTACCCCAAACCTCTGCAATTACTCGACCCATGACGAATACTCATACCTCTCGTTTACAGGGTCAATGTAAGATCGGTATCATGCCCGGCTTCATCCACAAGCGCGGTCGTGTCGGTATTGTCTCCCGTTCCGGTACTCTGACCTACGAGGCCGTCAACCAGACCACCCAGGCCGGTCTCGGCCAGTCCCTCGTCGTCGGTATCGGTGGTGACCCCTTCTCCGGCACCAACTTCATTGACTGCCTCAAGGTCTTCCTCGAGGACCCCGAGACCGATGGTATCATCATGATCGGTGAGATTGGTGGTTCCGCCGAGGAGGACGCCGCCGAGTTCTTCAAGGCCAACAACATCCACAACAAGCCCGCCGTCTCTTTCATTGCCGGTATCTCTGCTCCCCCCGGTCGCCGCATGGGTCACGCCGGTGCCATCGTCAGCGGTGGTAAGGGTGGTGCCGACTCCAAGATCGCTGCTCTCACCGATGCTGGTGTCATTGTCGAGCGCAGCCCTGCTTCCCTCGGCAAGACCCTGCTTGCTGAGTTCGTCAAGCGCGACCTTGTCTAAAATTATCGCTTCTTCTGATGTATCGCGTACCCTTGTCCTGATTTTGAAGCCGAAAGTCTGAGGCATTCTGCCATTTATACTATGGGGGTATTATGGGGTGTTCCTTATCGGTTGCTCCTGTATTCATGTTCTCCTTTGTGTTAGAGGTCCTTGGAAGTAATTATGCTCGTGTAATTATCATTGTGAGCTGCTTATGAGTTTGAGTAGATAGAAATATCCAGATGGAAGTTATTCCCTCGACGTTCATGAAGCAGACCCCTTGTGTGGCGTCTGCTCTTCTGTCCATCTCAACCTGGCCTTGATCTTTTCTCAGCACTGCACATTGTCATAGTCAACCAATATTTTTAGGACTCGGACACATCGTAGGTAATCAAATCTGGGTCTTAGAGATCCATCCCGGCCTATATCTCGTTGATATGCCACACGACTTTCGTTTTAAACATCGAAACAGTGGGCTCAGTATCTCTGTGAGTTTTGGCTTATGGAAGCTACGATAGCTATGAACTGGGACACTTATCCTTTGGTATAAGTGACAGAGGGCCGAGTGAAGCATAGCCCTAGACTGGCTCATTGAGTGCACTTCGTTATTGGGCATTCAGTATATCTGTCCATTGGCTATCAGGAAGGTATGTGGCATCTTGAGGTAGAAACTTTTTAGGTTCTGTTTAGTCGCTATTTTGTTGCCTATCGAGGGTGCATCTTGTGAACGGCGCCTCAAGTACAATGAAGGACCCAGCAACGATGAATCAGACTATAAGCTACCTAGGATTTTCCGCGTACACCACATCAATAGTCGTGATTTTATTCTGATCTTGAAATGATCTTGAATGGACTGTTCGATCTAAATTTCATTTTAATTCAATGGCATCTTTACTTATGGTTTGCTTGCGGGCTCTTCTGATCTCACTTTGTTGTTACCTACATATGGGTTTGTACCTTCCATACCTTTTTTTCAATTGCTTTTTGCCTCATTCAATACATCTTCACCAGAACCTCATCTCACTTTTCTTCCCTCAATTTAATTATATTATCATACGAAGTCAGCTGCCAGCTATTTACCAATGACGCGATATACGATCAGTCTGTTTACTATGCTTTTGACGGATGGAAAGTATACCGACGATATCTCCCTGACAAGGTCCATGGATGTAAGTGTCTAAGCCACATTGCGAGAGGGCGTATGACCCCCATCTTACCATGGCTAGGTATTTCAGTTCCAAGAATATAAAGGATACCTTTTTCCTGTTAAATAGTCGGATCGACTCAACAACAGCTGCTTGTGCTCAAGGCAGACGCCCGGCATGAAGAATAAGCTTGCTCGCTCAGCTCCGGGCCTATTTCGGCTTGGTTCAACTTCACATTGGCCTCTAATCCGCGGGAATAGCCCATCTATGGCCTTGTTTAGGCATAGTAGGCCTCCTTCTAGTTGTCGGGGGCAGACCAAGAATTTGATCGAGTGAAACATAAGAGAGCTCCTGCTCTCTGGCCCTCCTCCCTTTTTTTCTTCCTTCTACAACTACCCATATACCTATTATAGCTCACAATGTGCCATACACCTCTTTGGGTTTGGCTCTTTGAGCAAAAGGAGGCTTCCCTCCTAAGAATACACCAAGGTCTCTGCAACATGGACCCTGGGTATATAACAAACGAGTTCCTCGACATTGATATCCACCCGATGGATTTCTGGACTGGCGATACCCACCCTTCTTTCATCCAATACTTCACCCCCGACACCCAAACCAAATTCAAAATCGCCAACACCGCCCTCGACCCCGAAGAGCCCGTAGATGACCCGTTCACTTGGGCATGCGAGGTGAAGAACAACAAAGACTTCACCTCCAAAGACATGCACCATGAACTCCACGCGGCCTTCGCAAAGTACATCCGCAAATCACCCAACGGCAGCAAGCCGCCCATTTTCTGGGACTTGATCTCGTAAGTTTATAGGCCCCGCAAGAGACAGGAGTAGATGAGTGAAGATTAACATCCTGTAAAAACAGCATGAAAGAAGATGGAGACCTGTTCAACAGCAACGACCATCATGGCTTCACCATTGAAAAGGGAGCTACATGCGCCGACGCCAAAGCAGCGCATCAATTAGTCGTCATGAAAATCCACCAGTGTCACCATGAGATTCTCCCTTCGATTGGAGAACTCGTGGTCCTTCTCCGGTGGATGCTTTGTGCAATCTCAGAGCACAAGCACTATTTGGGAAAGCATCACCGACATGAGCGCCCCCAACACGACTTCCCGGTCAGTATAGATCCTGCCCCAAAAATATGCATATTATACATGTAGAGTATGTATACTGACTCTTTTTTAGACAATGGTCATTTCCTTCCTCCCAGATGCTCGAGTCCGCATCTTGCAAGGGTATTTCGACAGTGGCCGACTCAAAGTGGCCTATACCCAAGCACTGGACTTCGACACGGAGGACTACGCCGACAAGATGGATATTCTTCTCCAGTGGGCATGGCCCATGGTTGAAGGGGACACCACCAAGCCTATCCCTCTTCCAGTCATCAAAGACGATGAAGAGGATGAATGGGATGAGTGGGAAAAATGGGAGCTGCGATATGTGGAGGAGAGTGAGGAGGAGGATTCAAGTGTTTGGGAGAGTGAAACCGACGAGTATACCAGCACTGACGACGAAGAAGAATCTTCCAGTGACTGGGAGTCGGATTACGATGAGGAAGAAGGGGGTTACGCGAAGTGAGGAACTCCCATCGCGGGACCAAAGCGATGAGGAGAAATTTGTGATGTCTGAGGACGTCAAAAGAAAAAATCACGGAGAAGTTGAGGTTGGGGGAGAACTTAAAGAGTCGCGAAAGTTGACCTGCGCCTAAAGGCGAGGGGACTGGACTCCCAGAAGCGCCTTGGAGCTTGGTCTACACTTGTCCACGGTCACGGCAACTTCACATTCATGTAGTGGCAACCCGCCACATAGTTCTGTTTTCCTTTTGTTTGTTTGTTCGTTTAGCGTGCATGCATGTATCATAGGCAAATGTATCATGGGATGAGAGAGAGACAATCAGTTCCAGATGTTTGTAGATCCTTGTAGCCATTGTAGATACATAGCTGTCTCTGTATGTGAAGTCGAAGATAGCATATAGCATGTAGCATATTTCCAAGATTACCTGTCACGAATGCGGTACCACACAGCTTAGCCTCAACGATATAATCATCTCATGTTGCAAGCTGGCTTTGTTTCTATATTTTCTTCCGTTTATTGGAGTATCTAGATGTAGCCATAGCACGTCTTCCAGTTGTTGCACCTCATGAAGCATCTTCCGGTAACACTCGTTCTCGACAGCCTGGCTTGGCGGTCACAGTACTGAGATATCTTTAGCGTGCTATAATGACACAGTCAGATTTCTGTGTCGAGGGGAGCTCAGCTTGAAATCTACACCTCGCTGATTCAAGCCATGTTGGGCGGACCTGTTCGCGCCTTCCATGGTAGCACCTTTTTCAACACTAGACAGGCAGGCCCGCTAACACTCTTAAGCCAAAATTTTTCATTCTGTAAATCAAGGACATACAATTGATCATTTCGACGCAGGATTGATCGGTCTCGGTATCCACTGGCCATGCTCGAGCTTCAATCAGACAAAAATCTGCACTCCTATGACCACCGTTGAGAGTGTAGGATTGAAATCACTCAAAAGCTTTCACCATCTTTGGTATTCAAAACTGAATGCTCAGCATAATCACGCTAATTCTAGACCTTGCTCAAAGCCTTAACAACATCGCCTGTGCGAAATATATCCGCAAATTCGCCATCGAGACTGGCAATTGAAACCTTCTGAATAATCTCCGCATCAATACCAGCCTTGCCAAAAGTAGCCGTGGCATCTTCAACGAGAACAATCCGCCCTTTATCGACCTTCCCCTCATTCTCATGACTCCCATCCGATCTCAGTCGTACCGGACCATCCTCAAGATACCGATCCACCACTCCAAGGTTAGCAGCCATGCGCACAGTCGTTGAAACACAATGATCAGTCGTCAATCCAGCAATGATCAACTGACGAAACCCTTTTGCACGCAAATGCGCTTCCAATCCGGTTCCAATAAAAGAGGAATTAACACTTTTCCAGAAAACAGGCTCCGACCCATCTGAAGCAGGGGTGGCAAAGTCCAGCGGACGAATACCCTTTCCATGGTTGGAAGGGTGAAAGGGAGATTCCGGGGTTGTGGAGGAGTGAAATACATGGATCACTTCCAGCAGCGGTGATGATGAAGCTTTTGCAGATCGGAAAGCAGCAAGAAGGGCTTGAAGATTGGTTTCATAATTCGGGTTGGACCGTGTTGTGCCCCAATGGGCAAGTGTTTGGGGGTCGCGGAAGCCTGACTGGTTGTCTATCAGGATCAACGCTGTGGGGAGGATGAAGTCCAGTGCTGCCATTTCGAGAATTTGTACAAGTGCAGAATTACTGTATAGGCAGTCTTTAAGATGCTGTTAGGTTTGAAAAATCACACGTTCAACACGGCTCATGGGATTGGCTTTTGCGTGAGTCAGTGGGCTCAAGCCTGGCTTACCAACCTTTTATCCTTTACGGTGAACACTGCCGATGTGCGCAACTTTCGGGATACACTATTCGCATCAGAAATTTCGCGACAGCTCAGTAAAAACTAATGAATTTGCTCTGGAATTCCGATAGAAAGAATTTGTCTTGCGGATAAGTACTTCCACACCCCGTATATTGTATTAGCTCGTGCTTTGCAGTGGTACCAGTGACCCAGTTAAAATCCCCAAATATAGTTCACGAGCATAACATTCAAACACTTAAATCAAGCTGGTTATACTAGACAAGAAGGTAAATGAGAAAGCCGATTGTGTCTCATACTTGCTGAATTCGCTACTGCCATTGACCCTCATTCAAGAAACAGCTCGTGCAGTGTTCGATCTGAGCATTGAAAGGTGAATGTAGGTATTCCTAGGAGGCATGTAGTTATTCTTGCCATCTGAATTCCAAGTCGCTCAGATATGAGAGACCGACTCAACGGCTGTCATTGATATTCTATGTCAGAAGTCAACGAGAATTTTTCATTCTATTCTAGTTTTATTTCTGCAAATGAGATTTACTAGTCCGTATAGTTATTTACCTAACTTTCCTTTATGTACCTTACCTATGTCCTCGATAAAATGAGCCATTAGTAGAATAAAAAATCAGATCCAGTCTAGTTGTATAGGTTTTACTCTCCGTTTACTATACTGATAGATATTACAGACGGGCAAAAAAAAAAGATAATGGCAAGAGTGGGGTTCGAACCCACGCAATATAAAATTAGCAGAAACCTCAGATAAACTTAAGTCTGCCGCCTTAACCACTCGGCCATCTTGCCACTTTAAATAATTTACTATGGAATGAGGATAATTGAATCATTTCAGGTCACTCCATTTGCGTCGTGACACGAACAAGAACGTACCAAGTCGCTGAAACTCGATGGTATCTTCGAGATTCAAGACCGGCCATGTCTAGCTGAGGCTGTGACTCCTGACTCTCCATGATATTTCGGTAAATTTACGCATTTATCACAGAGTTGTTGAAGAAACTAGAATAGATCGTCCCGGCCAGCTAAGAGAAAATTACGACAAATCTGACCCACACCGGACGTGCCGAAGATGGTTCCTATCCCAGCTGTACATACTACGCACATCCAAACCTTTGAAGATCTCCTGTACTGGTAATGTATACATATCACATTGTCCCCGGCCACAAGAACCTCACAACTCAAGCGCCTGTCCTTTGTTTTACAATCACCAACCTGACCATAGTACTGCAGGGCAGCCTGATTGCAAGAGACACCGGATTTGCTCAACAGTATTCTTAGACAAATAAATTATTTCCCGCAGGATAGCTTTATATGTTAGTAGGTCTAGCATATGGTCCAAATTGCAGCTATACAATATTAAACTCGAGATCTAGGCCCGGAAGCCCTTATTTGGTAGGTTTATATGGCAGAGCATGATCTTCTGAGTAGAGTGGGAAGCGAAATTAGATTAACTACCGATCTCAGATTTGGATTTTATTTTCATATCAACAATCTCTATAATATCATTTGCAAAGACAGCAAGATAGAACAAGGAACTCGTGTCTATGAGGGTGGCATAGGCCCTGGAAACCCAAAACTCTTATTCGCTCTTTTTTGAAGATGGCTTGGGGAATTTTCGCGTCCGACGACGGAGCATTTCCACTCGTTCTTCGAAAGTCCAGTTGACCTGGTCACCAATGGGAATCAAACATTTAGCAAGGTACTCGTAGTTCTTCCGAAGTAAGTTCACGGTGATGAAGATATAATCGACGTTTCGGAACACCAAAGCATTTTCCTTGGCATAGCGGTCCTTCTGCTTGAGGAAAGCGACGGGGTGGTCTCTCCAGTGGCGACGCGGGTTCAGGTGGTGAGAAGTGTGGTAGCCATCATTGTAAGAGAATCGGTTGCTCTAATTTTCATCAGTACCGTCCCAAAACTAAAAGAAAAGAATATGACCAAAACATACCGGAACATCAATCAGTGTGATGCTCGAGAGGTAATCCGAATCCGGATCGGCTGGATCCACGAAAGCATGCTGACCCCAATTACCGACCATCAAGCCCAGGCGCATAACCGTGAGGGGAAGAATAAGCACGAAGGTGGTAGCGCGAGCATTGACGTAGTTGTACAGCATATAAATGGCAACATAGTTGCCTACCTCCCAGAAAGCACATCTGGCTGCATACTTGAATTGACCCTTTCGCCAAAAATACAATGGAAGTTCCAGCCAAATGAAGAAAACGAATCGACCCACATAAGTCAGGAAATCGGGAATACTATCGCGGTCGTAGTACATTGTTGTGCTCAGGTCATCCCCGCCATTACCCTCGACATGGTGATGCTTGATGTGGTGGTAGAAGTAAGAGTTCCACGTGTGGCCGTGCATTGGATCCAGCAGGTACGGAAAGAGAGTATCGAAAAGATGCAGTTTCGGCGCTAGCACTCCATTCATGTGGATATGCTGATGTTTCATTAGAGTGAACGCGCCGCAGTAGAACAGTTGCATGAGCCAGTGCAAGGCGCCATGGAGGTAGGAGAAACGGTAATATAGGAATGCGGCACTTGGCACAATAGTGGTGAAATACAGTATAAGGTGAGTTACCATGACCACGTCGGTCTGGTAACGCGCGATGTCTTTTGCCCAATTGATGTATGGGGTGAGCACGTATTTCTGGATGGGCGCGGGTAGCTTGGCCCGCAGCAGCGGGGTGTCCCAGAATTGAGAAATGGTGGGATCAAATTCCACATGGGAAGGGTCGTTGAGATTGTGAAGCTTTTGGATTGTTTCCTCGGTGCTCAGTTCCTCTTCCAATAGTTGTGCATTGGGGTTGTCTGGGTATTGGTTAATTATGATGTTTGATCGGCAATGCAGGGGAATTACCATTTGAGCTGGACTTCGGTTGGTTAACGATAGCACTGATCACCAATCGATCCTGGTAAGTGAGCTGGGGATCTGTGTATGTAGAAGGATCCATGATGATTTATCACAGCGGAGCCTAGCTTTTGGTCAATACTTTTAAATTCAATGGAAATACAATGTCCGGGGGCACTGACCCGTGTCGGTCCAGGGCGCTGTCGATTATACAACGTAAGCTGGATCTTTAATGACAGTTTTCAGGGTCGCCCGAGGTTTTATAAAGATCATAAACGGTCTCCCGTGGAGCTCTAGGCAGCTTCCAATAGAGACAACGCGTCAGGGGGAAGAGATTTCGGCCAGATCCCAGCTGTGGGTCCGGGATTCAAGAAGTTCAGTGAAGAGCCCCAACGCCTTTTTTTCGATTTCGGATAGTTGATACAAGCCATAGTATATGTGAACGGAGCTCAACCTATCCATTGTCATCCGGGGCTTGTTGAAGGTCTATGGTGTTCTTGAATCTCAATTGTGCTCTATACGCAGTATCCCAATCAAATTCAGGAGGGTGGTGGAGAGACCGGAAACGGGATCCCCCTGAACATCCCAGGACAACTCTTCGCATGAAATACAAAGTAGCAGAAACCCAATCAATCAGTATGTTGTATATGGATTGTTCAATTTTAATATCTGCAGTATAGAGGAAGACTATTTGAATCAACACCTTCTGAGGTCCCAAGACAACTGGAACAAACAAGGTTAAGTAGCAACGACTTGCCCATAGAAGCAAGAGCAATTGTCATCACAATGAGAGAAGTCAGTGTCCGTTTGGCGAGATAAAAACAGCGGCTTCGTTCGATAGATAGGTGAGAATTTCCTTCTCCTACATTTGAGCCCTCAAAGGCCCTGGTGCATGGTACCCTCTATTGGCCTGGAAGGCCATGGCACTTCAGAGGTTGTTCCGAGCACTTGATCGGCTCGATCCAGAGCTTGAACAAAGAGATAATTTCCTTTGCGGTCGGAAGGAATAGGGATTTCGGTCTCAAAGCTCGTTTTGAAAAAATTGCCCAGGAAGGCGAATGCTCCCCCGGCTCCATCCATACCGATACCATTCAAAGTCCACGTAGAAACTTCCGTGGCTCCATTCCAACTAACGTATACTCGGTCATCATGCACGACAATCTCAGGCATTGTTTGAGGATGACCCACCCAGGGACTCTTCGAGATCCGGTAGGATCGAATTTCGCCACTGTTAAAGAATGTCTCGGGGCCTATGTGTACATTGCAGAGCAGAGATCCGTTCGAGGCATATTCAGCCCAGTTTGCGTTTGGACCAAATCCAAGAATCACATTGCCGCTTTCCAAGATCTGCATTGATCCACTATTGTCTGTTAAGACACTGTTTGGGCTGATATATTCGTGCTGCAGTTCCACGGTCATTTTTTCTGTGTCCAAAAACACCGTCAGACCCCTCGTTGGGCCCGTTACTGGACGGCCAGGGCAGTTTCCGTTGTCGAAAATGGAAATCACACGGCCATTTTCATGGAACCGGGGATGGTGTTGACCGTTGAAGTTCGTTGCAGCACCGCCGGACAGATCCTTGAACATGTTTGCCTTTCCTCCAAGCTTCCAAATTACATCTCCTGTTTGGCCATCCACATAAGCAACAGAGCTCATCATTCGACAGGAGATGAGGAAATTGCCAAGATCGTCTTTCTCGATACTGTTCACATGAAACAAATCCGGAGCCGTTTGTTCGCTTCTACCATCACCCGGTTGGAAATGATAATACTCCTCGAAACTATAATGAGTCGAAGCTCGCCATTCGAATAGTACCTCGCCTGTTTGAATGTCTATCTCTTGGAAACCTGCATCTAAGATGAACTCAATTCCCGGCGGTGCTTCAAAAGCCGTTTGATTGACTGGGAAGATGCCATTGATTACCAGAAGTGCCGTTCCCGAGGGGCTTAGGGTCAATTCATGCGCATCAAGCTGCCATCCATTCCCCGAACGGATTTGGTAAACTTCTTCATAGCGCGAATTTATCTATAGGGATACATCAGAGGATGTCCTGATGCAATGCTGCAAATCAACTTACTAATGCATAGTAGCTCGAGTCCATAGCAAGAGAAACTATATAGTCTTCTCCTCGAAAGGATTGTATGTCCGCTGTGACATACCCGGTCGAGTGCCACACAAGATACCCGTTCATATCGAGGAGCATCACGCCAGGAACGTTTACCTGCTTCCCCCAGTACGGTACGACAGTGTAGAGTTGATCATTGTAACACTGTTCGGTTTGGTTATGAATATTCAGGATAGGCCCAATAGCGCTAGATGACTGGTAGAGCTGATGAGGCCATCGGTCGAACGCTCCGATGTCATATGGTCGCGATCGATACAACGGAGGGATATCGGCCAGTGACTTGCAAGCCACCAGGAGCAATGTCACAATTTCTAGAAACATTTTTTTGCGCATCTCAAGGTGGGATCAAAATAAGATCTGATCACCCCGACAGCTCCGGGCCATCAGCCGATGTCGGGGGGTTATGTTTATCCCTCCCCTGTGACGCCAAGCAGATTTGCACAGGCAACCCTTGGACAAAGTCTTGGAGACGGGCATTTTCTTGTGGGGCCTGTAGATCGATCTCCTGCGCTTTAGTTTGCTTTCAAGATTTGCATTTACATCACCTTGTGATTCTTTTCGCTCTACGGAGTAGCTTGTATTCATCCAGGGGCCTTTTTGTAGGTCTTAGCATGGTTCTCGCGAAGTTTATAGTGTTCCTGCGCAGTTGCTATCAATGTGCAGCTGCGACTTGTTTTGGCCTGAGATTTGAGGCTGCCAACGCGATCCAAATCAACAGCGGCATGGTGTCAAGTTACACCAGTATTTAAAGAGTAATAACAGTTTTCATGGTAAGAATTGGTGAGGAATTTGACGTGGATTCGAAGGCCTATTCTTAGATTAGGGAAGATGGAGATCCATGAATCCCAATATAATCATGAAGGTGAAGGGCTGACGGGACTGCTTCACCACCGGGTAAATAAGAAAGACTCTCTAAGATGTGAATGATCAATTGGTCGATTGTCGAGTCTCATGATATACAGCACGAGCTTCGAAGGCTGAGACAATATCTCAAAGTCCAATTTTCTATATAGTGCCTTATTTCTCCCTAATATACAAATAAGCTATGACGTCATAGACTTTCAAAGTTGCGATGTCCAACTGCACGATGTTTGTGGTGCAATATGCATACGGAGTACGTAGTCTGTTGATCTTTTTGCGCCTACCATTGATGTCACTTGTACACATTGATATTGCGATTTACAGAAGCACCCTTGGGTTCGAATTTGGATATGCGGTGGAGCGGTGGTTCCCTCAAACGCGTCGCAGCGGAGTCGAGGAAGGTCATGAAGCCCTCAAACCCAGGATCAAACGCTTGCAACAAACAGCTATGTGTCTCGGTCGATGCCCTTTAATTCTCATATGATCGAGTGCAATTAGCCTGTATCTTTACATAGATTGTCTCACGCGGACAGTCCCCAACAAGTGGTATCTGAGAAAGATGCAATTTCTCAGAGATCGGGAACGCCGAAAAGGTGTCATATCTTCTGTGACTCGAGAAGATTAAGAACATCAGGCTGATGATCGTCGAAGATACCCGAAAGCGAAGAGAAAATGTCTCACATCCCCGCCGCCAATCCTCTAGTTCTTCGTAGTCCCTCAAACCCCAGGGCCACTAAGCCTTGATGCAGTAAGATTTTCGCCACCTCCGCCCATCACTGGATGGGGACCCGATTTTAGAAGCTCGACATCATCACCTTTGTAATGTTCGGGAGAAAATGTCTCAGCAATTGTCCGTTTGCCCACTGTAATCCTGTATATGTTGTATGTTGTAGTTGATATGGAGCCACGGAGATAAATTCCAAGAGAATCAAAGAAAAGTTTGAAGGTATCATGATGTGCTAGATCTCCACTGCGGAGTAGAAATCCATGGGAAACAATCCGTGCACTTATATATTCGCCAGCCTCCCCTGATCATTGTCGATTAACTTTTTCTTCCCTCTTGTTCTCAACTCATAAATAATCACATATCTCAGCCTTCAACTTTCAATTCCCAACTTCCAACTTCCAACTCTCAACCTCCAACTCCCAACTCTCAACCTCCACCCGAAATCTGATCAATTCCTATCTCAAATCAATCACTACAACCTTCACCTCAAATCCCATAATGAAGTTCCTCGCCTCCCTCTTCCTGTTGGCCACCTCTGTCTTCGCAGTTCCTGTGGCCAATGCCGCGAAGGAGCCGCAGTACTTCCGCCTCAGATCTTTCGGCGCCACCAACTCGGAGCACAACAACCTCTACGTATATGCCTACCACACGGGCGCAGGTCTCAACGACGCCGTGCTCACCAAGGACGCCAGCAAGGCTAGCCGTGCCTACCTGAACGGCACGCAGACACTCTTCGATTTCAAGACCGAATTCTCGTGGGGCATGGTGGCGACAGGCAACACCAACTACGCCTGTAAGTATCGCCACATCCCTTGAACAATCCGTGGTAATCCCAGTAGGTACTAACTTCCAGTCCAGCTTGGTTACCTATCACTATCGATGCCGCCGCCGGTAGCGACGGATTCTCCGTCAAGGACAACAACTTCCAGTGGTCGGAAGATAACGGCTTCGGTGGCTGGCTCAGTAAGTACATCCCGCGTCTGTCATCTTGCCTCTCAATGAGCATGACGCTAACATATCGGATTTAGTTTGCGACTGGTTCCACAACGCCCCTCAGCTGTTCTACTTGTACCGCTACTATGAGCCCAAAATCCCCTCCACCTGCTCGAAGGTCCAGCTTAAGGCTGAGTACATCAAATAGACATCCTCACGGTCGCTTGGAATGATTTGGTCTCCCTTTATGCCATGACATTATACGATCGATCAGGAGTTGGACCCCCTAATGTTTACTAGTTAATAGCAATTTTAGCGAATAATGAAATAAGATGCTTGCTTTCTTTTGGCTATGTACAGTCTGCTAGTTCAAAATCGGGGATATCAAAAAATAAACACACTAGCAGGAAAACGATCGGAGCGCCGTTCAACCTCGTGATATCATGTCTCAACGTAAAGCTCTTGTCTCTTTGTATCATCTCAGCACACCTATCTGATCATGAAGCCGCAATCCCCGCGCTGGGAGTACACTCGTAATAGCGCTTATCCATGCCAGCCTGCAATCGCGCTTCCTCATTGAATGGCCCCCGAATCGGACCCTTGAAATGCTTCTGGACATTCGACCTGAACACCTGAACAGGATCAGTCCCCTCCTGGGCACAGATCCACGTCAACCACCGATGCCCAGTAGTAACATGTGTGATCTCGTCATTGTGAATAACTTCCAGCGCCGCCACGCTCTCCGCATCACCAGCTTTGCGAAACTTCTCAATGGTCATAGGGTTGACATCCAGGCCTCGCGCTTCATGCACCAAAGCAATAATACTGATTCTCGCACGCAGGTCATACGCCGTTTCAGTCGCTGATAGCCACAAACTGTGATGAACGGGCAACGAGCCAAACGCGGATCCCATCTCCTCGAGTCTCGTGCGGAGCAGGGAGAAGTGCTTCGCCTCGTCGTTAGCGACCTTCAACCAATCGTGGAAGTATGCGCGCGGGAGTTCCTGGCCCGTTGGTTCTGTTTGGAACGTCGCGAATCGAATACAGATATCAATAGCTAGGTCGATGGCCCAGAGCTCGATATTCGCCAGCGCGTGCAGCATGGCAATCCTGCTCTTCAGCGTTCCTCCACGACCCGCTTTCGGCATTTGGCCCGGATCAACAGTTTCCATTTTCTCGCGTGGAGGCTGGTCAGGAGGCGTGACGGTGCCTTTTCCAATTGGCATTGGTGAATCAGAAGCCTCTCTAGCAGTGAAAATAGAGAAAAGATGCGTGGCCAGCTCGATCTTGTGCTCTGGATTAGCGGTTTTCAGCACATGGGCCGCCCAGTCACACAACGTTGCGTCTTCGCCGAGGTACGTCGCCATTCCAGGATCCTCTTGGCTCGCAGGAGCAGTGCCAGCGCCAGCGCCAGCAATAGCCTTCTCCGAAGGCCGCGGGTGCTTCAGCTTGACTTTCTCACTGACAGGGTCGACACTGGCAAGCGAAACAGTGCATCCATCCTCAATGGGAAAATCTAAGGTGACGAATTCGCCGCGCACATCCACAGGGAACGTGCAGGCCTTGATACCGACGCTCGATTCGCCTGTCTCTACGTTGAAATCATACGCGTGCCAAGGGCAGGACACGACGTATGCGGAGTCCTCAATGTCGACTGAAGAATCTGCCATTGGGCCACCGGCATGAGGGCATTCTGCCTCCATGGCATAGTAGGACCAGCCATCATTGGTCTCGTTAAATTTCAAGCTAGATTTGTCGATCGTCGGTAGACGGAATAACACCAATTTCTTGCCGGTCGACAGCCGGACCACGTATCTTGCCTGGGTGAAGTCAGACAGCTTCCCGCAGTTAATCCACATATTGATTTTAGCGAGCGGCGTTTGTATGGCTGTTGGGTTATTTGGAACGGGTTGTTTGGAGGCGTTTTTGCCTCGATTGATTTTAACGGTCACATGATGATGTGTATATAGCAGACCCACTTTTATGTTTGTCCTTATAAGGCCATGTTCGCTATTTACAGCATAGAATTCAAGATTAGGTTGTATCATAAATATTTTAATACTCAGTACGATAACGAGTCTCCAGTATATTGCGAGGTAGATTTTTGAGACACTGCTATTCTTACTCAGCCTTGGGTACTTTGACAGCAATATACATAGGAAAAAAGGGATCAATATGTCTAGTGTCACAGACATATTGAGGAAACAATAATACCTGTCAAATTGTAACGAAGAACAATTCTGCAAGACATGCCATACCAAATTAGGTACAGTGAGACCTCTTGTGCATAACCTCGTGCTATCACGATCAAATGGAAATCATGCACTAGTTTTGAGTAATTATAGTGCCATATGTTGTAGACACCACATACATTCTCTTTATATGAATTACTTATGATGAAGTGCTCATAATTGCGAAACATTATCTATGTTGTACATATTCTTACGTGATAAATACCAATGTGGACTGAGATTATAACAGGGGAGATAAAGGGGGAAAGAAAAGGAGGATTTACTTGAACAAACAAAGAAAGTCCAACATTATGATCAAAAAAAACCCACATCATATGATATACAATCGTTGCGAGTGCACAAAAGAAACAATGGTGGCTGAGACTCGACCTTAAAAATCGAATTTACTTCTACAACGTTGTAAGGTTGTACTCTTCCAATAATAGAAAACATCATTAGGGGATTTGGTGAATGATGATTTTTCACACTCCCTATTAAAGTTGTACGACCTATATTAACCTAGAGAATCCCTAATATTCGACCTTCCCCTATTAAAAACCAATGTATACGCATTACAAATTTATACGTGAAAAATACGGACGAAGCGTTGTTGGGCCCCTGGATTAACTGGGAAGTGGCTGGATACCCAGAACAGGGGTGAAAGATGAATCATAATGGTTGATCCTCACGACCGTTAGCGCCCGTGGGCCTATAACATTTTATCAATTCTCCGTAATGGAGATAGGTAAGTTGGATGATGTCTATCCCTAAAAGTGAGCTGGCAAGTTTTAAGTGTAATTTAGCAGAATACCCGTATAAGGCAGAAGACAATGTGGGGCTCGCTTATTGGGTTTTTTTTAATAGTGTCGAGATCCAAACATGCATCCTATTCTTATTCTTCTCTAAAGCGAGAAGATCCTTTTAGTCTCCTTTGATAGGATATTGAATCTCTCTTATAATTCCCCAGCTACATACAACATAGTGCTTCTAGAATAGGAGCACGGGTGTGAGTTGAAGTGTTGAAAAATACCTCGTATTTATCTTATCATATTACCTACCGTCTTTCGTCCCGGTACAATCTCGTTACTAAATTCGTTACATCTGCGAGCAACTTCGAACTTACTTCTACCACAATTTGTGAAAGCACCTGGATACCCTTTGCAACGGACGAACTAAAAGGTCCCGAAGAAATACGCTTTTTGCTTGTTCGTGCTTTGAGCATAACTCTCACTGTTCCTAATTCACATCGGACAACCCTGATACCTGAACAAGTAAGAACCTCCAATTTACACGGCTGTATGTGATAAGCAGCTAGCCTACCCGTCTCAGCACTTTGAGCTAACATCGCATATAGCGTCAACAATGGAAGGTGCTCCCAACCAGTCAATAAAATGGGGCCTATATAGAGAGGGCGTTCTATCCCAGCTGCAAAAGTTTGACTCGCTGCCACAAGATGGTCTAACCTTAATGCAGTCTTATCAGACTGTCCTCGACAACAATGAGACTTTCACCCAGTATTTCTCGGAGGAACCTCTTGAAAGCTACACTCTCGAGGCACGTCTAAAGGAAACCTTGGGTATCTACGATCCGTCTCCATCTGAACATGGAACGTCTGGCAGCGAGAGCAACCCTTCAATTAGCTGGGTCAACATTTTCCGACATGGCAATTTTGAAAAGCAACCCGATGGCTCTTACCACTGTCGGGACCAAGGGAAGCTGATTCAGATCGACGAATCTCTACACAAAAGTATCCTAGTCCACCGATGCTTCCTTCCTGCAAATTCCAGCTCGGGCCCAAGCCAAACCGACATTGAGAGAGAGTCTGAAATCACCCTGGCAATAGAGGCAGATGTCATCGACGAACTGAATAAGAAAATCAAATGTCTGTCCGTCCGAACTCTTCTGAATGTGCATATTGGTTGTAAGACATACTGACGTTAACAGATGTGGAGAGATTGAAGCGACTTCAGCTGTCGCTGAGGAAACGTCGAATTAAACTCCAAAACATCCAAGACCCCATTAAAAGATCTCACACGCCGCAGACACCCGGAATACAGTACCCGAAACCAGATTTTCATACTAAAGTTCATGTTCGGACGCAGAATACGCGTGGACGGAGCTCATCGGCAAGCTCCTCGGGTGTCTCAAGCGGATCTGACATACCGTTCGCCGCCAATCCCGGTCATCTAAATCCAATATCTTTGGACAGCGGGAACGATACAAGCGACGACTTACTTCAGCACAGTGAGCCGACATTGCATGAGAAGGGGAAATTTTCATTAGGCATCCAGGATTCCGAGTCTACGCACATTCAAAGCGATGGCACTGGTCGATCAACCCCAGTGTTCCCAATCAGCCAAAATCGTCACGATACACAGGGTTCTGGGCAATATCCAAAGTCTAGCCTTACGAGCCTACCACAGCCCCCTCCGAAAAAACAAAAGATCGAGACTGCTCCTTCACAGGGGAGTACGGGGTCTATAAACCTTGGCGAAGAACTAGCAATGTGGAAGGCAAAGCTCGATACGCCCCAGAAACCGCGACACACATCTTCTAAAGGACCGAAAGAAGGTACAGGGAAAAAGCGAACTCGAAACAACTTCACCCAATACGAGAAGGACCATGCTCCAGCCTGGTTCAAGAGCCAGGTAGAGGCAGGAATATCTGCCCCCGAGATTGAGCAAGCCTACGTCGAAAAGTTTGGTGTCTTTCACCGTTGGCTTACTCTTAAACTTTGGGTCGATCGACTGAATGAACGGGCGAACAAAGAACAACCTAAGAGCAAAATTGTGGTATTAAAGGTACGATCCCCGTCGCATCCCCCTGTGACTTTTTTAATAACAATTTCTCATAGCCGGCTCGGTCTCACCCATCTAGCCGAGCAATATCAGCATCACCTAGTTCCCACCCAGAAGGTGCCGCCTCGACGCCTTATGTATCACCATACCCCCAGCACCCGATCACAGAGCAGCTTCAGAGCTCATCGATCGCGCCTAATTCCGATCAACCCTTGCGAACGACTCCAATGACTCCAATCAAGAGTGGTCTCCCGAACTTGTACTAATAGGTTATCCGAAATATCGGTTATCGAACTGAATATTCCAACTAAATTTGCATTGATCCAATTCCCAACAGAGATCAAATAGTTGAAAGCAGGGAAAATATTGAGCAGTGACTCGCGCATTCCACTGAAACTTCATCTGAGTCTGGCTAAACAGAGATCTGCCAATGGAACGAGAAATAAAGTGTCTGTCTGATGACTTCAATGTCTTTCAAATTTACTGTATATATACAACAAGTAACATAGCTTACATTATCATTATCCTTGACCTTGGGATGTCCTCGGTAATAGCCGGCAACAATACATAGATTATTTTGTGTTTGCGAAACTCCCAGTGCTGGAAATCCGATATACTTGGGAATATGAATAGAAAATAATTCCCAGTTCCCTTCCAAGGTGTCTGTCAACAAACAATTTGTATGAAACTACATGATCCCACTGGCAGAACTTATTTACACCACTTCCCCGTTAGCATGAACTATCTATAGTCTATGGCTGCAACAGGAGAAATCACAAGTTATCCACTTTTGAAGTATGGCAATCAATTGACTTTCCCTACGTAATAGAGAAGGCATGGTATGAGTCGAGTATCTAGGAACCTCAAGACCAGCGTGGTAGAGTAAGAAAATACGTGTGTAAGTGACAGAGGAGGCTTATAGGCTCATAACCTCAAAGTAAACATCAATAAGAAGAATAACAAGAGGGAAGGAAAAACAAAACTGAAAAAAAGGACTGCTCATGCGGGCGTCTCACGGGCAATTTTCGCATTTAGAGCCAATTCTGTGCGGGACCTCGCAATGGAATTCCTTATGAACCACTAGGCTAACTAACCTGGCTACTGGATATTTCTCTTTCACTTACTTATATCTCCCTTCCCTTCCTCGTCATGCCCTTGACGTTTCTGTCTTTCTGTCTTCCCGTACTCCCTCGTCTCCCATCCATCTCTTAGTTCTGTCTATATGACAGAGCTTCTGCGCTCTCACTCTCACTCTCGCTTTCACACGGGTTTATATACCCTTCCCCTCCCCTAATATCTATACGCACCAGAATACAATTGGCACTGGTATATCAGGTCTTGGCCAGTGCTACCTTCAAAAATTATATTGGACTGCTAAATATCGAGTGAATCGCAGCAAATAAAGCGTTCTGTAGCAAACAAACTACAGTGCAGGACTAAAAATTAGCTCAGGCTTGGCAGAGCCTGTACCTGTAATTGCTACTAGATCTCTATAGCATAGTTGAGTCAATAAACGTGTGGCTAGCTCTGGGGGTACTTGGTCGTTTTGTGGGCTGAATTCTTGCTCCCGCTTATGCCTGTGCCATTCTAATTCTTACTTCCTTTGTCGAGCAATTGAAAATTATGAGTTGCGAGGCAGAATAAAGAAAAGATGTAGCTAGTGCAGCTAGTGCAGCTAACGCAGCCTTCTTCGGGGGTATTTCTTTGTCCTGAAAGTCCGAACGTGACAGTGATAGATCCATTACTCCGTACTAGGAATTGATGTAACTTTGCTTGACTCTTTCTATCGGCTCAGGTATGTTTGATCTTTCTTTGTTGGTCTCTTTTAAGCGACATCAATATCAGTAGGAACTGAGACATTGGCACAATAACATTTATACAAGCAAACTGATCATCTGTGACAATTCTCACCCTCTTCGCTCCCTATCTCAATCACTTACAAGGTACCCTGTCCCTAGACTCTTAGTTGAATGGATCAGACTAACCTTTGTTTCAGTTCAAAAGGCACATCTCACACACTATGGACGATCCTCATTTGCAGGACCTGGCGCCGCACCTGGCAAAAGTCTCAAGACCTGAGGCTGGAGCGCCTGGGTTGAGTCGCAATCTCAGTCCATATCCTACATTGAACCATGACCTTAGAGTAGCTAAGCGCAAATTTGCCTCATATGCTGATATCATCAGAAGAGACTCTTTGGCACCCAGCCTCTGAGACACTATTTTCGAGCCTGAGGTGGAGAAAACAGTCGCTAAAGTCTTTGGCGAGCCATATCCACGTGTGCTTGACGGCAACACAAAAAACCCCATCAAATGGACTGATGTTCTTCGTGAGTCACTGAAGCCCGATGACTTTCAGCCTCAGTCACATGGCATGTACCGGTGCCGCGTTCTCGGGAGACTCATTGAAGTCTCTAAGGCGAATTATATCGAAATCCTCACTGGTGTTTTGGACCGACTGTTGCAGCCTCGTCAAGGCTTGTCGGACGAGCAGAAGGAGATAAAGGTCCGCACTAAGCTAAGCTTAGATATGCATGAGACGCACAACACCCTCATTTTGTGTTAATTCGGCCCCTTTTGATTTATGCTCTTTTTCTTTAATCACTAACAAGATTTTCACTGCACAGTCACCAATTCAATTCGGGGTAGTACGCAGGACTTGGTCTCACCTTCTGTTGGCAATAAATCCAAGCACAACTCCACCCTACAGAAACAATCTCAGCTGCAAACCCCAGTCTCGCCCCAAGCAAGGAGCTCATGTGACCCTGTGATCTACATATCCGATACAGAAAGCGACAATGAGGGTAGTTCTTCCGACGAAGACAGATCAAATGCAGCAGCCTTGACTCGACGGGAGCCCATTGGAACCTCCGAGAACGATTCGACGGATAACATGGCCTCTTCTCCCAAAGAATTGTCTAAGATAGAATCTTCTAACGTCTGGCGGGAGATTTGGAAAGATTTATTGGCCCCCAATCATGATGATGCTGGGTTTGCTGAAAAGGACTTATCGCGAGCTCCTAATATTACGCTGAGCAATCAGAATTTCGATGGCAAACAAGCCAGAGCTGAAGCTTTCTCTCCCGCAAATGTCTCTATGAGAGCAAGGAATGATGCAAATGCCAATGCAGCATTGTCTGACCCGGGGTCTCGAACAGGCTCCCGCAGTCCTCCCAGCCAATCAGTCGGGGTTATCAACCGGGTTGGATGCGAGTCTCCCTCTGCCTTTGACAATCTTGTTACAGCAGATACGGATAGTTCCAAATGGTCTTCATACAGCCTTTCGGGAGCTTTTGACTCTTCATCAGAATCTGGTAGCGACATCGATACTGGTTCAGTTGGATCCGACATTCCCTATAGAATTGAAGACAGCCCTGTATCTGGATCAACTGCTGCTGACCACGGGAATAACACCATATTCCCGAATCCAGTTCTACCTCGAAAGAGAAGGCAAGATGTTCCCACTTCAAACTACTCTGCAAAAAAGCCATGCCAGGGTACGAGTATCAGATACATGCCGAAATATACTCCATCTGAGAGAAGCGAAGGACCAGGATTGGTGAGATCACTGATTACTCGAGGTTCAACCGCTGCCGAGATTGAGACCAAGTATCACATGAGATTCGGAGTTCACCGGTCTGCGAGCGGTCTGTTCAGGAAATTTCAGATCGAAAGAACCCGGCATCTACTTAGAGACCTTGATGACAGCAAGCGGCGGAACACAATGGTACTGATCTTCAAACCCCGCGCTTATGAAGTATATGAACTGATAGTTATTTATAGTCAACCTGACCTTGCTGAGAACGAGACAGATGGTGGATCCATGAATCACGAATCTAATGAGATATTTCGGGGTCAATATCAATAGAACTTCTCCAGATGTATGGATATGGATATGAGAAGAAGAGCAGCAAGATCTTGGTAGGGGATAAATCGAACGATAGGTTCTCGAATTGTGCATCTTGACGGGAATCGTGTAAATTTGCAGTCTAGTGGGTCCTTTAATCTTATTATATCTTGCATTCAAGATTCTTACATTTACTGTGATAGAACGAACTTTTTCCAGTAGATAGACCTGAAGTTGGTTTCCACGGCGACTAGGCTCGGTTATGTTCAATCAGTTTCCCTGAGCCCGTTAGGTGAAAAAGAGAATGTAGATATTGGGGGGGGACAAACTTGTATAGGATCTACTTTACCCTGCTAATAAGAGCTTTCTGAATAGCCAATGATTTCCGAAATAGTGACATTCCAGAATAGTTTGTCTACTTGCACAGGAAATGTGTCCCCTCATAAAAGGAACGCAGCTAAACCTCACGGCCGCAACTCCCTGTATCAGGTAGAGAAAGCTGAATACTAGAGACTTTATAGTTGCCGCAATCAAGGTGTATATAGCTATACCAAGCTCCGGTGTGGTTGGGAAAGGGACTTGATGTGTTTTGGGGGCCCTACTTGAGAAGCCCTATCGACTCTCCGAGATTGGAAGGTGCACCCCAGAATGAGCGTACTTTCTGTTTAATGAGCTTTCATCTTTTTGTTTTGTTTTCATAACACTCATAACGCGTGTAGCTTTTCAGCTCAAGTTGTTTTCCTGCCAGAAACCTTCACTTTTTGCGCTTCTTCCACGTTTAGAATTGTCACTCAGCGGTCCCCATCATGCGGCGCGATCTTAAACCCACTCCTGTATCCGCGTCATCAAGCAATGATGTCAAGCAGGTTGACTCATTGCGCGCGAGTCGGAAACGAACTTACACATCTCAATCATCATCCGCTAATGTTCCCGAAGCAAGCGAGGCATCGACCTTGAGCTCGGGTTACAAAATTGAACTGGCACTTGTCAAATTCTTTGGTGGTCCCCCTACTTGTCTAGCCCAGAATGGAAAAGGAAACACTAAGAGCCAGTCGAGCCCGAGCAAGATACCCGGCTTTAACGCATCTTCACAAAGTCCGATAAAATGGACTGATATACTCGCTGATGGGGTCGATGTAAATCAGTTCAGGCGTCGGAGAAGCGGGGTGTATCGGTGCTATATCCTGGCGAGAGTGATCGAAATATCTGCAGAGAATTACCGCTTCATCTCACTCGGCTTACCCCAACGCATGATGCGGTCTTCCTCATCAGAGACACAAAGAGAGCATGAGACTGCCGTATCTGACAATGAAGGTCGAATCAAGCCTTCAAATCTTATCTTGCAGGGTGAGTCTGATTTTGTTGCTTGTCAAACACGACTTCTAAATATCAAATAGGCGACACAGAATCATCGGATGAGTTCGTACCTGACTCGGGAGACTTAATTGACTCCACTGATACCTCAACTGGGTCCGATATTCCCTATGAAATCGTTCAATATGACAAGAGAGCCTCACCTGCTCATCAAGAGTCTCAGGTTAGGACAGGACATCGCATTTACAAACCCAAGCAGTCCGAGGGTCAGGCTCGTCAAAAGAGGGACCCCGCTAGTGAAAAACTCGGCTCGCTCGCGACTGATCAAGTCGACCCAAAGGATATCGAGACTGAAGCTGGTGCCGTAACAGAAATCAACGATGGCAGTGAAGCCAGCTGGGAGATCTTTGATGAAACAAGTGGTTCTAACAACAAAAGCGAAAGCCCAATTCTTACAACCCCCCAGAAGACCGACTTTATTCACTGGGCTCCTTCTCCAACCAAAAATCCCGATTCCAAAATTTGTTCGGCTGTTCCGGATACTGCACGCAATACTTCCCCTCGCAAACCCAAACGGCCGCTATATTCCGAGCGAGAGGTCTCTGAGGGTCCAGCATTCATAAAGGCTTTGATTCAAGCAGGCATCCCGTGGGAGAAGCAGGAAGAATTGTATGCCTCTGAGTTCGGTGTCTCTCGTCCCCAGGTTGGTCTTCTCCAGAGATTCAATTTGACCGACATGAGAGTTTGCAACTTTGAGCCAGCTGTATTCAAAAATCCCGTTCGTAAATACAGGTTTCAGGTACGTTACGTCTCAACCACGCTGACTCCGGTTTCTCTGCTTTCCAATGAATCTTTGCTAAACACGTGTATCTTTACAGCCGAGTCGCTATTCCTCGGAGCGTGGAATTTACAGCACATCAAATGCAGCCTCCGGGACGAGCAGCGGTGACAGAGAGAAAAACATGGCGACCACAGAGGATAAAAATCCCAAATCCTCGGTTTCCGCTAAGTCTGATCGACAAGCCGACTAATTAGTGACGGGCTCCTAAAGTTATTCTGGTGAGATCGAGTTTGGATACGTGGGCCTTTCAGATTAAGTGAGCACTCAAGGGTGCCAGCAGGGAGAAGTCAAGGTTTGTGTGTTGAGTGATGTATTTTTTTTACTGTGAGAGTCTCCTGCGTGGAAGAAAAGAAAGAAGGGAGGGATTTCATCCTGACAGGGCTACAAGTGTACGAGATATGAGAGCAATGGAACCCTACTCTAAACCAATGAAGTCAAGGTTAGTCCAGTTGTATTGACATAACAAACATGAGCTCAATATCCAGAAAGAATGATTTGTTGGACCAATGTCTGACAATTAAGTATAAAGCAAAAACAGGCAGTAAATTAAAGGAACCTCCCTTCCATCAAATTCGCTCTAAAACGACTTGTGAGACTCCAAGCCCCTATAGAGCAAGGGCCAGGCCAAGGACACCCGCTGCGCCAGCAAGACCCATAGTAACACCACCAGTAGGAGCAGCACCACCATCAGCAGTAGAAGATTCAGGAGCACCCGACTCGGAAGCAGAAGCCGAGGAAGAAGCAGCATCCGAGCCAGTGGGAGCGGCAGAAGAAGACGACCCCGTGATAGTAGAGCTAGACTCGTCTACAGAAGTAGACTCGCTGCTTGACGAAGCACCGGAGCTCGAGGCATTAGTGGAAGTAGCCTCAGCAGTACTGGGACTTGTACTGCTGGCACTGTTGCTAGTGATCTCGGCGGCGACGGACGATGCGAATGATGGGTAGTAGCTCTCCACTGCGGTGGTGACATACTCCTTTACACTGTCCGGGAAGCTGCTGTACCAGCTTGGCCAAGAATTCGAGACCATTCCTTGCTCGACTTGAGAAAGGAATGCAGCGGTGTTGGTGGCTTCGGCCCAGAATGAGCTAGGGACGCCGGTTGCGAGAACTTCGATGATTGAGGACGGTATTTCGAAGTCGGAGTCTATGTCTTCGTTGGATTCACCTCTGTCATTGTCGGCTGGGGCTGCCAGGGCCATGCCGGCAAAGAGTAGGGCGGCGAGGGACTTGTATTGCATTTTGGTGGTGGGAATTGTATTCGAGGTATGAGATATAAGATAGAAAGATGAAGGTTGGATGGACAGAAGAGGTAATGGGTCTATGGGTATCTCAAACAAAGAAATTTGTACGAAAAGAAGATCACATTTGGGGGTTTATTGCTTAAATACGCCAGGTGCGTTGTCAAAATCATGAGAAAAATGAAAATAAGGATGGAAAATAGCCAATGCCAATCCAATCGGCACAAGGCTGTGAGGTTTTCGGGCCGCGCAGCCCAAACCATGCCACGGTGCTTTGCGCCCTGGTTCCACCGTCCAGGGCCAATCGCAGCCTCGTGGCCCCCAAAGCTGCCGATCGTATCAGGCAAAGAGCCCAGAGATCCTTTGATCGTGCGATTTCTGGCCCCGCTGCCCCGAGGCTTGCGGGCTGTCGGGTCCCTCCACGCCCCCGCTCTGGCGGAACTATGTACTGGAGATCCAGCTCTGTAGACCATGATCTTAGTGCGAGGCTCCCAGAGACTAATCACAGCCCCCTTTTTTCCTGCGGCCTCGAGCAAGAAAATGCAAACCATTTTCAAATGTTTCCCTAGAGCTGGAAGTTACTGTCGTGAGTTTAAAGCGCAGTAGTCTTTTAGTTTGCCAAGTCCGACGACTGCATTTGCATTACGCACACCTTCTCTGCATATTGATCAGTGGACTTGGCGGCCCTTGACCTTCTATGTGACATCACTATCTGGGGGCGGCCAACATTTATTTGCAATATATCATTGCTGCCTTTTCTGGACAATTTATGACTGGTACGGAATACATGGAAAGTGGTCCTATCCCCACCCTAGTACTGTGCGTGGGGTTTTCGGTGCGATCCGAGGGTTGATGCAATGGTTTGGATACAGCATACAGCGCTGTATGCACAGCCTACCAAATCAACCCGTCAATCGCCATCTGTGGGGTGTCACCAACATGCATTATCGGGGATGCTCTGCCCTTCACTGTGCTATGTGCTCTACACATCCAAAGAAGCCCAATTGTTTCCGTTGGGCAAACGATCGTCGTTATATGCAGTGAAGATTTATTAAAGGCGATTCAAGATACAATCGCATTTGGATATTAAATTTGGCCATACTGAGGGACTTGCATTGATAGATACAGGCAGTGCTTGAACGGGCTGATATAAAGGCTATGTGCATGCCCTCCTATTCTCAGTATTCCCCGGAGCCATTACCTTCTAAGAACTGGGAGTTACATCTACTAATCATTATAACTATTTGCAGCTTTCTGAACTCTCATCTGGCTATGAGGGACATTGGCGATGTCAGTCAGACTTTGTTCGTAAGATTGTTGCGAGATAGTGTTGTTTTGACGCATCTCACCTTTCCTTCATTGCACATGGGGGCGGCCAGATATAGTGATGAATTAGTAGCCATGGGCAACTGCTCAATTCGGATAGATTTGGAGAATTTATGTATATCTAATCAGGAGGATGAGTGCAAGGCATTGATTGAAGTATAGATGCTTCCCCCAAGGGCCCCCCGGATCTTATTATCCACAGTTCATATACGTACTAAACTTTTTGCTAGTATTATGACAAGCCACCTTGTCTATATATAAGCTAGCACTCCAGTTCTTACCTTGAATATTTCTCTCGTTTGACTTTCATCAAATCAAGCAGCGCCACTTTGCGTATTCACTCTGGGAGTTTGTTTAAAGTGCATGTATGGCTGTGTTGCCAAGTCACTATATACCATCGCTGATTCTTAGTACAATATACAGCGGCCCGATTTGGAAATTACTACATGTCGAGCATGATCAAGTGAACGAACCAAAAATATTAACCAGATTAGCATTTATTCAGATGCACAGAAATTGAAAAAAAAAAAAAAAAAAAAAAAAAGAAATCTCTCCCTCGGGGAATCGAACCCCGGTCTCCCGCGCTTATCGGTGTTAATGACAAGCGGAAATCATCACCACTAGACCAAGGAAGATCTTATTGGAATGTTTCGACATTAAATAGATCATGTTGCTAAAAAATTTATACCCAATTGAGCTGCAAAGGCTAGACTCAAATACAACACTGAAGCAAACATCCTTGGCTTATTATCAATATCCCCTACCCTTTAGTTTGCTGTACACTCAAAGAAAACCATATACAGACATCGGCGTCCCTAAGTCCACATCTCCTGTGTGAAACGATATATATATCATGCGCGTTGGCTTGAAATCGCCCGCCGCGAGCATCGACAAACAAACACAGAATTTGCTGCAAGCCTGGCTATACAGAATGGAAAAAAATCACACCGGATCTCTTGATGAAAAACTCAAATGACACTAACACAGAATTCTCAAGATATCGTATGACGTCGTATCCTGCTTCCATGGGGGGTGAACATCACGGTGATGTCACGGATACACCGTTGGCTCACGTACAACATAGTAAATTGAATACATTGTACACAAGTAGAAACGTATATCATGTTGATTTGCAGTCCCTAGTTTACAATATAGTATGTCATTGCTTCATGCACACATCACGCCAGACTCCTATCCTCACATCAAATTCCGAGTGCGGTCTTAAAGCTGCGGTGGTGTAAGTAAGCGCCAATTACTCTCCGAGTTCTTCTGGGTGCGCTTGAAGGCCACGGTCGGCACTTAGATCGGAAAGGAAAATATCTAGGCCTCGTCAGTATTCCCAACACGATGCCCACTTTATGTAGCTCATTCGACTCGACGAAGACATACTGTGATCTGCCTCCTTATGAGTCCAGTGTTCTGTATTCTTGTGGAGGTCTTCCATGGCATGTTGGTGTGCAAACTCCGAGCACATCGCGTGAGAAGAGCTGTGATGGTCGAAGAAGTCAGTTGCAGGATATCCCAATGGCAAGGCAATTGAACTTACGGGGCGACATCTCTGTTCAGTAAACCATCGACATCGTTCGCACTAGATTGATCTTTTTGTGGCTGATCCATGCTTCCGACAGAGCTGCGGCGCTTTTCGTAGTTTGGGTCTAGGGGGTTGTGATCAATAGTTGTGCCCACCATTTTGGAGCCTGGTAAGATTTGTAGATGGATTCTTGTGCTGAAATGTGGCTGTGTTTAATATGCCAGAATACTGAGCATTGAAAGATTTGAGAAGGTGTTAATCGGAATGTGGGGAGCTGTCGAATCTCCTGCTATATCATAAGCCGGGCGTGGCAAAATGTATGATATAAACACTCGAGGCAAACCAATGGACCTATCAAAACCATCTTAATCTTAGAATCTGAACCAACAAACGTCATCTATCTCACTATATATTGGAAACGAGGGATCTACGAGGAAATCAGCTGCCGGCACTCGCATGGAATCAAGTTTGGCGTTACACAAGGCATATTGGTATGTGCATGAGTCCATTTGGGCTGATGATATGCATAGGGTGAAATTAGCTACCCATCGCCATAGAAGAGACGACACAAAAATCCGGTATCCTTGGCCATCTTTGGAGTCGTCTTTGAAGCTGGTGTGTAACAAAAGAAGCGAACAAGCAGGGGAATTATATATGATGTTATTTGCGGAATATTGAACCTCGACTCGCATGTAAACTACGAAGGAAATTACATACAAGGTTCCAAAAAGAGTATCCCTATGCTATTTCATCATCATACCCATTCCTGCTCTTCTGATTAAGTCTTCTTGCATCTTTCCCAGTCCCTTTGTGTTTACTCTTGATACAAGATTCCCAGACTTGTTGGCTTGTCGTCAACTCCGAACTAGATCTTAAGTCTTCAAGATCTCGATGGGAAGTAGTGATACTCAATTTCCAAGGATGAGACAGGTCAAGACCATCTCTACTTAATGAGAGTCGTTTCGCCAATTCTTCCACAAATGCAACACTTCGATGGCGTCCTTCCTCGCAACACACAGTCACAAGCAGAGGGATATCCGGCTTCGGGTATGTGCCGGTGTCCGTGATTTCGTGATTCCTGTCGTGTTGCTTTGAGTTTTCTAGTGAATGGTTCTCTTGAAACAAGGCATCGCATGCCGTTTTGATTGAACTGGTATTTTCACTCCGAGTTTTTTCAAGAAGTGTTTCCACAGCGTCATTCTTGAGAAATTCCTTCCGAAGTCGAGGCGATAAACCCGTTGTCATGGCACGTAGCTTCCGCGGTGGATTTGGAAGATGGCGAATGTTATATGATAGTAGGAGTGAGTCTTGTTCATGGCTTTTTGATCTCCCAAACGGACCATTGGCATGGCCGTACGAGTAGAGCGAGACGTTGATTGATGGGCTGCATGGGAAAGCGGTACAGCTCTCAACCGAGGAGGCCATGGCATTGTCACCTATATTCTTATACAAGCTGACGTATTTCAGCTGTTAATCTTTCCAAATGGAATATTAACGAACAGAATTCGTGGCTGGACAAGAACACATACTCAGATTACCGGGAGGGACTGCAACTGCAGCTAACTTGATAGGCAGCAAAAGATATGTTCAGTGTTATTACAGGGGGGCTAAACTATTCAATAAAAAGAGACTATGAGGTCTATCGTTTTAACAGACATTTCCAAGATCGGAAAAAAAGGGTTGAGGCTCGTTAAAGATGACTCATGTGCGGCTGAATGTCCCCGTCTGGGGTGGTAGATCAGCAGAGTCAATTTTTTATGCTGTGCTTATTATGTATGCACTTGACACATTATGTATGCTCCACCATCAGACAAAATGAAGCATTCCCACGATTGCTTTCATGCGATTTCTCGAACAGCACATAAGTGTGACTCATTTAGTGGATATGTTTGTACGGAGGCGTAGACCGACGGAAACTATCTGGAGAATGAGACCACCAAATAACTCGAAGAGTCATTCATTCATCCAAAATTGCGTATTGAATAGCTATTAGCGATCAAGGTACGAAGTAAAACAAGGTATTATCTTGGCTTCAAAAGCCAAGGCATCAGACTCCACCACGCCTTGGCAGGTTACAATTTGGGTATGGCAATCCGAGATGGAAGCTACGAGACGCGGGACTCGGATCGATAAGCCACAAACAGAGCAAGCAACCGAGCATCATCTGGGGCTGATCGACGGAAATCCTCCCACTCGAGTCACTCGCCAGTGGGCGCACGCCGTAATCGGAAGATGAAGCGTCTAGCGATTGCTTCCGAGCGCTGACAAAAATTAGTGTGGAGTGCGGAAGGGAATCATTTAGCTAATTGCTTCATCTAAAACCATCAAAAGAAGCGTTGGTCGTAGCGATGTCGTGTATTGTGAGCCAACCACATTGTGCGAAGTTGAAGACCCTGGGGCATAGTGTCCACTAGTCCTAAAACGGTGATTGTCTGGAGAAGCCGGTCTTCGGTAGAGAGGAGGTCAGTCTGTTCGGATCTTCAATTGACATGGGGCAGGAAATTTACATGAATGGGGTTTAAATGAAGCTGGATTCTCGATTGCTTCGAGATGTTGACTGGTGGAAATACCTTTGTTGATTTGAAACCACAAGATATAGGATCTTGAGCATCGGCAGTGAAAAATCTGACATCATACCTTGAAGTCTGTCACATTCACATATCAACGACGACAGCCAGGTAAAGCCAACCTCACTTTGAGAGAAGCTAGTTGATTACCTGTAGGATACGGGATGGTATTCGCGCGTGGCGACATCTCCGGCTATGATGAGCAGATAGTGGGTAAGTTACAACAACAGCCCGAATTGCAGTCGAATTCACAATGTTGACAGCGACACAGACCATCATGAACCCTGCAAAGGCATCACAATAGTCTCCTGGGATGGGCTCCAGGATCCTGGAAACCCGTACAATTGGTCTCTGGGCAAGAAATGGCGTCTCACAGTCCTCGCCATATTCGCCACCTTCATGTCCATGACCAACGGCACGATATTCACAATTGCGCACGAGTCTATGAATGAGCGCTTTGGCATTTCAGACGCCAACTTCCCTCACTCGTACTGGCCTGTCACATCGTGGGCCCTGGGCGGCGCCTGTTTCTCCCTGCTCGTCCTGCCGCTAATGGAAGATTTTGGCGTGCGATGGGTGTTCCTCGGCACTTACGCGACCTTCATCTGTTTCGTTGTGCCCCAGGCAGTGGCTCAGAATTTTGCTACGCTGGTCGTGACACGATTCTTTGCTGGGGCATGTGTTTCCATTCTTGCCAATACCTCTGCCACGGTGATTGGGAATGTTTGGGATACTGAGAGAAATCGCAACATTCCTGTCAGTCTTTGGATCCTGGTCTATCTGGCAGGAAGTAGTATCGGACCCGTTATTGGTGCTGCTATTTATGAGGCTCTCACTTGGAGGTGGATCGGCTATATCCAACTCATCTGGTATGGCGCTTTCTTTCCCGTCTACTTCTTCTTGTTCGAGGAGTGTCGTGGCATCGCGATTTTAGCACAACGGGCTAAGGCGCGCCGCTGTAAAGGCGAGAATGCGTATACACAGCATGAGATTGACACGCAAGACCAGTCGATTGTGAACATTATAGTTCGCAGCGCGAGCAGGCCTCTTATATTGTTCTTCACCGAGTCCGTAGTGTTCGTGGCGACGCTGTGGTCCGCATTTACCGTGGGCACGTTATATCTGTTCACGCAATCTGTCGAACAGGTATTTGCAGAACTATATGGCTGGTCACCATCACAGGCTGGATATGTCCAAGCGGCAGTCGTGGTCGGAGAGATTCTGGGATGGCTAGTTACCCTCTTCTCGGCCAAGTTTTACTTCGACTCGGCATTTCGCAACAAGGAAACTCCTGGTACCCCCATCCCCGAGGCCAGATTATATTTCGCCATTCTCGGGGGTATATTTGGCATCTCCGGCGGCATGTTCACATACGCCTGGACTTCATACCCAAATTTCCCGTGGATTGCACCGGCCATTGGTCTCGCGATGGTAGGGGCGGGCAGTGTGATTGTTGTGACGGGCATCTCCGATTATGTGGTAGATTCATACAGCAAATACGCAGGTAGCTGTATGGGCATCATTGCCACTGGTGAGAACACTCTGGCGGCGTTCTTGCCACTAGCTACTATGAGCATGTACAATCAGCTTGGGGCCCAGTGGGCTAGTACATTACTAGCTTTCATTGCGTTGGCTTTATCTTTTGCTCCAATTCTGGTCCTTTTCTGGGGCAAAGAAATCCGAGCACGCAGTCCTTTCATGAAGGAAGCAATGGTGGAAAGGAGGAGAAAGAGTATCGACTCTGTCTGACGGGCTTCGTCCTGTACAAGAGAACCTCTGGGTAAATATACTGTACATACTATATATCATAGAGCCTATTTGTTGTCTCTTTTAGAATATTTCTTCTATATGTAAGCTCAGAGAGCTCGCTCATATTTTCCAATAATCAGGTCAGGAGACTTGGCAAAGCCCCATTTCAGTCTGTCAAACACGGAATTCACATCGGACTATAAGGACTAGTTTTTGTTTTGTTTTGTTTTGTTTTTTTTATTTTTTTTTTCCATACCTTTCTTTTCAAGAAATCTCGGCATGAACTTGAACATACATTGGGTGCAGAATCAGTGGACTGTGCATTCCGCTAGAATATCTTGGAAGAAAATTTTTATAAACAAAAGCCCAATCGGCAACATGAGCCGAACAAAATTGAGGGGCAAAGAAACAAGCAGAATCCATCTCTAAGAAAACAATAATACGACATATAGTTTGGATCAGGGGAAATTCTGCACAAAAAGGAAAACCACCATCGGAGATATTCCAGATTGCGGTTTAGAACAGGAACGGCGCCGCTAGCCCGCATTGAATCCCTTTCCCCCTTAACCTACCATGTGTCCTTATCCACGTTCCAGGGGTATGTTGTATGTTCGCTGCCTCAAACGCCTCGTGGTAGACAATGTGGCCATTGTCGATGATCAAACCTCCTACTTTGGAGCTTCGAACTCGAAAAAAAGGCCGAAAAGACCAAGAATCATATAGCAATCAAAATAAGGATAAGGATTAGCCCATCCTATCCCATCGCAGACTGACAGCCATTCTTAGAATAGTGGATTCAATACCAGGAATAATAGCCGACTCAATCCGGGACGTCCATCAAGCAAAGGGCAATGAACAGCCTATGTTGTATAACATAGGTACGTTGTAGGCCGTCCATCCTCCCCCCCCCGCTTCTTTTATATTTCGTCAACCGTCCAATATTTCTTCCGCATGAGGTTCGCTGCAGGAAAGAAATGTTCTGGAACATGAGACCGGAGCAATATTGTCTCCACGTTTCCCGAAAGAGCTCAATCGTCGGAATTCTAGATCGTTTCAGGGCGGACGATCAATTGGGCTCGATTCATATGGTGCCCTGTGCGATGAAATGACACGCAGAATGGCATGTTGTGTTCTGTGTTAATAGTGGAGTGCTTTCAGATTTTTTTTGCTATAACGTAGTCTGTACGGAGTAAACAATGCAGCATTATGTTGTGTATGTTGTAGTTTTTCAGGGGCAGGTAACCCTGGTCGGAGTTGAAACCGCCAGGTAGAGTCTATATCGAGGAGGATTGCTTGGATGTGGAGGAACTTTTTTCTTCCATTTATTTTTTTAGTTTTTTATTTTTTCAATCTCGATCTGGTAGGGCTCTTCGACTAGCTCATTATATCCCGTGTGTAGGGACAAAGAATACTTGCTATCCTGGATTTTGTGGATTTCATGCCTGATGCGGGTAGTGTCAAGCTAGGGATACCCCGATAAAAAGTTAATTGGAAAGATTTTGCTCGAGTATGAGACATCCTGCCTGATATGTAAATTCCGTACTTTGATCTGATAATAATAGTCTGTGTGGAAATGGCATGACTGTAGAGAGTACATGTATGTTGTACCCCCTACGGAGGACACCATTGTACATTGTTCTCGGGGTAGGGCGTGTAACCACCTCGGAGTGGTCCCAACCTTTTTTAGGGCACCGTTGTAATTGAAATCTCTGATTCGTATGGAGTATGGTGACATGTACGGAGTACGGAGTACTTTGTAGACCTTAATCTAAATATTGTACTTCGTACGGAGTTCGGAGTACAACACATGGGATCTTTTTATCTCACATGCTATATATCAACTGTATTCAAAGCCAAGCTTAAACTATACCCATGTGGTCTGTTTGTACTTTGTTTATTCTTACAAGCCAAAACAAGGCACATATGGAAATATTGGACTTGCTTATTTTGCTTTAGATATTATAGGTAGAGACTTCCTACCGAGGTACCAAGTACGGAATATGGAGTAAGAGTCGTTAAATGGTCACTCCAGTTAAGAAAAGGTACTCCACACAAGCAAGATGGATACAAGGTACTTACAACGTTACGTACGTTGGTCCCCTCTGGCCCCCCTTTAGACGAGTCTTATTTGATCAATCGTGTGGACCAAACGAGATCAGTCGGAAATTCCGGAAGAAAGACGATCCAAAGCCACAGCCGTTTATACACCGGAGCACGGGAGCTCGGAGAAAATAATCACAGGGGCAAATCTCTCTTGAGTGAGACGGTTTCAATGGCTGCATGTAAGCGCCCACCGAGACTCTGAAACAACAAGGCGGGTGCTTCAGGTCCCAGCGCCAGTTTGATGAGCCTTGGCTGGATCCACCCTTTTTTCCCCGTTGGACTCCAAGTGTCGGTTCCCTGTCCAAATGTGCCTCTGAATATGGCAAGTGATGTGTTTATCACTTGGACGTTATGCAGCCTGGTCACCAGATGGTCTGGGCCAATCATCAATTGATTTGGGAATCCATGCACGGATTACTCTACATTGTACAGAATAATCAGACAGGGGCCCTTTGTTCTTGAAGAGTTGAAAAACATCAGGGTTTTGGTTAGGCGCAGTATATGTTAGAAAATTAGACAAAAACAGATGAACAAAAATTACAACAATTGTATCAATCTGAGTCGTAGTGATTGAATTCGGATCTTCTTACTACTTTCTATATTGTATGCCAACAAAGATATTGATCCAGGCAGTCCCTGAAAGTACCTGAACATGAATATTCGGACTGTTTACAGTCTTCTGTTTGTAGTTGTAAATAACCAACTGATACACTGTAAGTAATTTCCAATACTAATATTACAACATAAGTAACACTATTAACGCCCGATAATAAGACCCATATGATATGACTAACGAGTAACCCAAAATGACATACTAGTTTGTGACCGGTCAGGGTTCCTGGGCGCTTCCCATTTCCCAGTTCCCTCGATGATTATTATTAGACTGACGTTGTGTATCTTCTCCTCCCCCCTTCTTCTTCTTCACCAATACTCGATATCCTCTTCACTTTCGTTTCTTTCTTCCGCTGCGCGCGAAAATCCCACAGAGGCTTACCGGCTGGTCCAGTTCAATCTCTGACAATCTCTCTTTCTTTCTTGTCTTTGTCTTCCCAGAGGCCGGCTCCTCTGTTCCACCCGTTTCGCGCTTCGCTCGTTGCCTACAACTCTAGTGCGCTTGGGATTTATCCCGATCGGATATACTCTTTTACTGGTTGGCGACGTTGATCCTCGCACTTCCGATCCTGTGTTGTCGAACCTTTCAGCTGGTGAGTTTGATCCGAGGTCTTGCAGCTATGTCTCAGTAGAGTGGTAGAGGGTTTCTTTTGATTGGATTCAGATCCCCCTCTTTGTTTGCGCATGCGTTATCAAGCGTATTTTTCCCGGAGCTAATGGTTCTATACAGTGTGCGCTTCACGCAAACAAAAATGACAATGTACTCTCACGCAGGTGCTTCCATTCCCATGGCACCGCCTCAAAAGCCCGAAACCTTTATGCTCTCAACCGAAGCACAGCGAAGCCTACCACACGACGCGCAAGTTGCCCTTCAGCAAGTGGATAATCGTATGTCCCCGGGTCCGTTTTCTTGCATCAAAACAATATGTTGACTAGGCCCAGTGAAATATTTCCTACTGTCAGCTCCCGTTGACTGGCAGCCCGATCAGCTCATTCGACGCTTTTTGCTTCCCACCGGCGATTATGTCTCTTGTGTTTACTGGTTAGTCTCACTCTAGGGAGTGATGGCTTGGGAGGCCGACTGACCCATCACTACAGGAGCGGCCTTTTCCACATTTCCGGTACCGATATTGTCCGATGTCTCGCATTTCGATTCCAAGCCTTTGGGCGTCCGGTAAAGAACTCGAAAAAGTTCGAGGAAGGCATTTTCTCCGATCTGCGCAATCTCAAGGCCGGTACAGATGCGGTCCTAGAGGATCCGAAGAGTCCATTTTTGGACTTCTTATATAAAAACAACTGCATTCGGACGCAAAAGAAACAAAAGGTGTTTTATTGGTATGGAGTACCCCACGACCGGCTGTTCCTCGATGCACTGGAACGGGATTTGAAGCGCGAGAAAATGAACCAGGAGGCCACCACGGTCGCAGTTAGCGAACCAGCCATGTCCTTCGAATTCGACTCATCCCAATCCTTGTACGAGCAATTGACCAAGTCACAACAAGTGAATCTGAACTCGTTCGCTGCCCACGCAAGTACGACATATGGCCAGCCCAACTCCCCCGTGGTTCGGACCGTTGACGCAATGCCTCCTCCGCAGATGGCTCCCCCAGCAATTCCTCTGCTGCCGGACGATTCTGGGAATCCGATGTACAGCAACCCGCAGATGCCCCTTTCGAACAATCTAGTCCAGAGCATCATTAAGCGTGAGCAGGACTACGGCCCAATTCAGTACGATCGCAACGGAATGCCCATTCCCCGCCCACACCAGCGCCATTCTTCCATGCCGACCTTTTACGAATATTCTCCCGCCCCTTCCTTCGTGTCTTCGCAATACGAGGATTACAGCAATCGCGGTCTGTCCTTTGAACCAGTCACCCCACCGCAGCATTCCGTCGGGCTCGGAGCGGAACCGGCTTACATCGCCAACGAAGACACCGGGCTTTACACAGCAATCCCGGATATCTCCAATGGACACGCTTATCACAACATGATGCAGCTGCCTCCTTCGAATTTAGTTAGTGCTCATTACCAGCCTGCGCCTCGGTCCTTTTCAGCGAACCCGTATCCCGTCATCGAGGGGTCCCCGACCTACAAGCAACGCAGACGTAGATCTTCCATCCCGCCTAACAATGGCAACGTTGCACCTAGTGGCGCATCCCATGTCCAATCCACGACTCCAGGGGTGCAGTCAGTATCGTATGCTGCCCATCGACCAAGTGACCTGCGGCGCTCGGTTTCTAGCTCAGTCGCTCCAGTCGCAGAAGGGGATGAATCCGCCCAAGATCTCGCTCGCACTTACCCAAGTGCAATGCTGCCACAGAAGGATCTTCTTCACGAAATGTCCCGACACGGCACGCCGATGCAGAGCCTGGACCACAGCACTAGACAACATACAGGCTCATTGGCAAACCACTCAGATGATTTGACATCTTTACCAACTAATCGTGCGATCGAGGCTGCGGTTCAAAACGCCAGCGGTCGGTCGGAGCGTTCGGCGCCGGGTCCTACTCGGAGAGCTAGGAGTGCAACCATGATGGAGCTGGGACCGTATCCGAACAAGGCCCACTCCTGCCCAATCCCATCCTGTGGCAGAACATTCAAGCGATTAGAGCACCTCAAAAGGTAAGCTTACTTCTATTTTTACATCCACATTGGTGGGGCTGAGTTGCACAGCGCCCCCGGTGTGATGGGTTCGATAGCCGCCGACTGACTTTTGATTCTAGACACGTGAGAACACACACACAAGAGCGCCCGTACCCTTGCCCCTACTGCAGCAAAGCCTTTTCGCGGTCCGATAACCTTGCACAGTAAGTCACTATCAATCTATTTTCTATGTGGCTTATATTAACCTTCGCCAGACACCGTCGGATTCATGAAGCGCAGCAGGATGGTCAGTCCGTTATCCCGACCGAAGAAGATCTGGATCATGATGAAAATGAATTTGGCTCTCCTAGGGAGGAGCTATCCCCGGCAGAGCCCCCTCACACAATGATTAACATGCCCAACATGACGTCGATGGCAGCTCCCATGAGTATGCCGTCCGCCCTGACTGGTATGGTAACTCCGCACATGATTGCCCCGCAACTTCTCCAGCAACAAATGTGAGCAAATTGCCGAGCATGGTGTATCTATAACCACAAAGGTGGTTGCATTACCTCATATATTCATTATGGGAATGTCCGGCGTTCCGAGCAGATGTTTCAGTTTTTTTTTTCATTTCTCTCTGGAGCTTCCGGGCGCATACGGACGCCGTTCTCCTCGGGGTTTGTATCGCCTCTGTCTAATTGCACATGGCCAAATGCTGGCCTCGCACATACCGCGATATTTGTGTATAGCCTGCACGCTATGTTTTTGCTTCTCTTTGTTTCTGACTTGTATTTGACTTGGTGTTCATGTTCTTTTGGTTTTATTTGGGTCTCGGGCTGTGCTATGGTTACAGGAAGTACCGTGTATTATTGGTCTTGGCTGCCTTGCAAGCGAATTGAGTTGCGCTGGCAGACATTCATTTCACGCTGCCTTGAGGGTACGGGTATGAGAGAGACACGATTAATCTCTCAGTGGGAAATGGCCTGGGAAGGAAAACATTCGAGTTGGCTAATCATTGGATCGTCCGGCATTGTCCATGAAAAGCGGCTGAAGAATCGGTAGGTTATCTGTATGCCTCATATCACTATAGACAGAGACTTTGTGTAACGACTTTGAATTGGAATATAACAAAAACAGTTGAAAATCTCAAAATTATTTTTATAACTTGCTCTCAGATCGTTTGGTAGGATGTGTGGCAATTATGTGACTGTGAAGGTCTAGAAATGACATATCACGTGTCGCTGACGTTGATCCCCCTGTAGTCATGATAGGCCCATTTGACGCACTTCATTCTGATCAGCTGGCCCATACTCCGTTAAATTATACCTCTTTGCAACTATCTGGCTGATCAGCAATGCGTGGTCGCCAACAGGTCTCCAACGTTAACCCAGCTGACAGTATCTACTTCCCCACACCCCACCGATCAACTTAGTCCACAACGTTACCCGCAGAGCAACACGACAGTAGTAAAGTTTATCGAAGTGAAACTTACTTTCAATCACCAGTACTCAAGGTATATACCAACCTAGCTGAACTCTCGTGCCGCAAGTCAGCGACTGGAAAAAGACTCAGCCCTAACAGCCATATTTGAGGCAACCTACACCAATTTCCATGAGCTAATACCGGCTGGTGGAACTTCAACACCCCTCAAACCTGGCTCTTGAACCTTCCAATGGGAGATTTAGACCGCAAACCTTTCTCTCCTTCTATTGACGAGAGTTCGCCTCTGATGGCTGCTACTCGCCCTCCCAATGAACGTGGTCAACGCCCTCATGTCGGTGTTGATGAATCGTCCAAGAATGCGTTGTACATGCTGCTTTTGACTTTATCTATTGGTGGGTAAGTTATTGTCTAAATGTTGATTTCAATTTCATTTGCTGCGATTTGATTGGACTCGATCCTGTGTTTTGGTGATTCATTACTAGTCATCTATTGATCTTCTTTTGATTTCATAGACTTCAAATTGTTTGGTCTGTTGAACTCTCAAATGGGTCGGTAAGTATATGACCAAGGAAAAATCTTGGAAGATTTCAGTTTTGGATTCTCATGCTCCTTCTCCCATACCAAGATTGGAAATTTTGATAACATGACTTACTGACTGGATACAGCCTTACCTTCTGTCCCTCGGGATGAGCAAGTCGCTTCTTGCCTTTGTTTGGATTGCCGGTCCACTGACGGGTGGCCTGGTCCAACCATACATAGGCATCATAAGTGACAACTGTCGACTCTCATGGGGTAAGAGGAAACCATTCATGGTGGTTGGAAGCGTAGCAACCGTCGTTGCATTGCTAGCCTTGGCATGGGTCAGAGAAATCGTCGGCGGTTTCTTGTCAGTATTTGGAGTCGACCCATCATCTGCTGGAGTCAAAATAACCATCAATGTCGTGGCAACGATTCTCATGTATTGCCTTGATTTTGCTATCAACACAGGTACGAACTCTGATATCTTCGCGTTCATGCTCACCTAGGCTGATTACCATCCCACAGTGCAAGCCGCAATCCGAGCATTCATTGTCGATAACTGTCCAGCCCATCAACAGGAGCTTGCCAATGCTTGGGCTAGCCGGATGACGGGTATTGGAAACATCCTGGGGTACATTTTTGGCTACATGGACCTGCCGAAGCTGGTACCTTTCTTGGGCAATACTCAGTTCAAAGTCCTGTGTGTACTCGCCTCAATATCGCTGGGCATTACTATCACTTTAAGCTGTGTCTACATTCAGGAGCGGGATCCGCGTGGAGACGCGCCTGTGTCCGACAAGCTTGGCATCGTCGCCTTTTTCAAACAGATCATCAAGTCGATTCGGAGCTTGCCAGACCAGATTGCCCGGGTCTGTGAGGTACAGTTGGCAGCGTGGGTGGGCTGGTTCCCATTCCTTTTCTACTCTACAACCTACGTCGGCCAGCTGTACGTCAATCCGATATTTGCAGACAACCCGCATCTACCCAAGGGGGAGATCGACAAGGCTTGGGAGGATGCCACTCGCGTTGGGACATTTGCCCTCCTCGTCTATGCTATCGTCTCTTTCCTTGGAAATACATTACTTCCTCTCTTCGTGGTTCCCTCGTATGGACCCGCCCCGGAGTCTGCTACGCACCAGGATTCTGAAGAAGCCACCTCAGATGACGATGCAGAACCACTTACAAGGAGATTGTCCTTCTCAAGTATTCCAACGGGCAATGCAGCCGAGCCGTTGCTCGATGCAGTCCCTGTTAGACAGGAGACGGAAGGGAAACCGACTTGGCTTTCATACCTGCGAATTCCAGGATTTACTCTCCCGCGAGTTTGGCTCCTCTCCCATCTCCTATTCGCATCTTGCATGTTCAGCACTTTCTTCATATCATCCTACCAAGCCGGGTCGGTGTTTGTTGGGTTTGTTGGTTTGTCTTGGGCTGTAGCCTTGTGGGCACCCTTTGCTCTCATCTCGGCGGAGGTTGCTAGGGTCGATCCTTCCAGACGGAATCGCCACCACGTACCTCAGACAACTGATGGCCAGGTAGATCCTCAGGGCCACAATGAGGAACTTGGTGAACATGGCAGCGTTCACGAAGGTGATGTCGAGCACGGCCACCCGAAACATCATCACGAGGATGCAGGTGTTGCACAGGCTGGGATTGTTCTCGGGCTTCATAACATGGCTGTTTCCCTTCCCCAGATTCTGTCTAGTCTTGTTTGCAGTGCTATTTTCAAGGCATCGCAGAAACCACGAGGGGAGCCGTGGGATGACAGTGTAGGCTGGGTGCTACGGTTCGGTGGATGCGCTGCATTGGTGGCTGCATGGTTGACCAGCAGAATCTCAGATGGACCGAGATAGACTACAACGTACAACTTTGTATACATTTGATATGTCAATGTTGTATATTAGGTTGAGTAAAGACTTCCGGTTTAGGTACATCATGAAGGAGTTCTGCAGGGGATAGTGGTGTACGAAGTATGTAGGTACTGTCCGTACTGGAGCTTGAATTGCCTGTAATCAAAACGATCTGGGATGACGAAATTGACCAAGCTCAACCTCTTGTTCCTGTCCACTACGTTGTATGTATACGTTGTATTTTGCCTGAATCCACCGGTCTCCATCAGAGCACGTTTCTTGGCAGTTGCGCGGCACCTTCAATATGGGTCCACGCGTAATATTTCAATACCAATACTCATCTGTTATCTTACGCTATCGCTGTATTTCTCCTGATTGCCAACCAATTTCTCTGCAAACAGCCCTGTCGGATTGCGTATTATACAATCCCGTACCTGACCTCATCCAGGCCATTTGTCCCTACAGGGATCTGATGCCACTCAAACAAACTCACTCAGGGTCTCCTGTCACAGCCAACCCAATTTGATCTTGTCGCAACATTTCGCTTCCTATCTCTCAGTGGATTATGTGCGCCTGCTCCTATCAGATCAATTTCACTGTGGGAGTGAGCTGCCAGTCATCTGCGCTGGTCCTTGATACTTCCTAAGGCGTGAGCTGCGATGGCTAGCCAACTTATGAACGATGGCGTACACGCCCTTCTTCGTATGTTCCTCTAACCAAAGACTTTGATGCTATGTAATCTGAGCTAATCTCTTGTTATCTGTATCAGGGAGAGCCGCCGAGGACTCCGATCCCGATGGTACGCGTGCCTAAATTCCACCCCCTCTTCCCACCCTCATCTTGTCGCTATATGGCGCTTTACAAGTTTGATGATTTTAACAATCATGGCGAATTACAGATTCCCCCGAAGCAGGATCCAAGGAGATTACAAGCTCCTGGGCCTTGTTTATCATGATCATGTTGTTGATCTTCGCTCTCTTCACGAGCTACATTCTCCAGCAGAAGAAGATCCAAGCTGTACATGAGACGGTTCTGTCGATTTTTGCAGGTAGGCGATCCTCCCGAGGAGCGCAGGGACAAGCTTGACATCCTAGAAACTTTGATATGCCAATGCGCCCTGCGCATATTGCCACAAACTTACTAACAGTCGCCAGGGATGTTCGTTGGACTGCTCATCCGGTTCACAGACTCTACCCTCCAAGACAGCGTCGCCTTCGATTACCAATTCTTCTTCAACCTCCTCCTTCCTCCTATCATTCTCGCTTCTGGCTATGAGCTTCACCAGGCGAATTTCTTCCGCCATATCGGCACGATCCTCACTTTCGCGTTCGCCGGTACATTTATATCTGCAATTGTGCTCGGTCTGGTTCTGTATCTATGGACACGGATCCCGTTGAGTGGACTGGATATCTCCTTCGTCGAAGCTATCTCGGTCGGCGCAACCCTTTCCGCTACGGATCCGGTTACAATCTTGGCTATCTTCAACCTCTATAAGGTTGAACCGAAGCTATACACTATTATTTTCGGCGAGTCGATTCTGAACGATGCTATTGCCATCGTACTCTTCGAGACAGCACAGAGATACCAGGGGAGTGCGGCTGGCTCCTTAAGCTTCCTCCATCTATTCGAGGCTGTCGGGCTCTTTTTGCTCGTCTTCTTTGGTAGTATGGTAGCAGGAATGCTGGTTGGAATTACTACCGCGCTGGTTCTCAAATACACTCACGTCCGGCGCATGCCCAAGATTGAGAGCTGCTTGATCATTTTGATTGCATACGCCAGCTATTTCTTTTCCAATGGCGTGCACCTCTCTGGCATTGTCTCACTCTTATTCTGTGGTATCACTCTCAAGCATTATGCGTACTATAACATGTCGCGTCGTACGCAATTGACCACCAAATACCTTTTCCAGGTGATGGCTCAACTCTCAGAGAATTTCATTTTCATTTATCTCGGTCTCGACCTCTTCGTCGAGCCCAACCTTCGCTTCAACCCCCTGTTCATCATGGTTGCGGTAGTTGGTATCTGTCTTGCCCGTTACCTAGCGGTGTTCCCGCTTTCCAAAGCCATCAACTGGTTCATTCGTTACCGAGCTCGCCGCCGTGGCGTCGATGTTCCCGATGAGCTACCCTTCGCTTACCAAGCGATGCTCTTCTGGGCTGGATTGCGTGGTGCTGTCGGTGTCGCGCTTGCAGCAGGTCTCTCAGGAGTTAACGCCCCTGCCCTCCGTGCGACGGTCCTTGTTGTCGTCGTGCTAACCGTCATCATCTTTGGTGGAACCACCGCACGCATGTTGGAAATTCTGGGGATTCGAACAGGCGTTGTCGAAGAGCTTGATTCAGACGACGAATTTGATACCGAGGTGACTCATGGAGGCACGTACTATAAGCGCTCCGGCACCAGCCTAGGATATATTCCACGACGCAGCGAGTCAGTAATTCCCTTGGATGGCGTTACAACTCCACGCGCTGGACTCGCGGAACGAACAGACAGCTACTCCAGCGGGAACAATCGCCGCCCGAGTCCACCCTACACCCATACGCGGATGTACTCCGCCGCATACAGCAACAAAGACCAGTCCTGGCGCGACCGTCAATCCTCCGCAACATTACTCAACGGCGCGGCTGGGCCAAGCGCCGGCGACGCCAGCGACGATGAGCTTGGCCTACCACCATCGGGCAACGGCCGCTTCAATGATCCCACCCATCCAGACGAGTTTGACCTCGACGTCGAGAATATCTCTGATGATGACCTCCCGCCTGCTGCAAATGGAGCCTCACGTCTCCGTCGTTCCGCCTCCCAACCGCCTCAGCCTGCAAACGCCCCATCTCCCAATGCAGCGTCCACGGGCGTCTCGCCATCTCGTCAACCGACGGGGATGTCTGCTCGGGAGGCTCTGCGGGATTTGTTCTCGGGTGGTGCTTCGGGCGATCATGCTGCTTGGTTCCGGCAACTCGACGAGGATTACATTAAACCCACGCTTTTGCTGGACCAGTCGCACCATAAGGGGCCTGGACCTGGTGCGGTTTGAGAGGACGGTACCTTCGAATTAAGATAACGTCTTCTATTTTCTTTCATCTGGATGTATATTTAGCCTTTTCCGTTTGGGTCTGCATTCCACAAAGGAACCTTTTGTTCGCTTCTGCATTCTTGGCCTCTTATATAAAGCAGAGCCTGATGCTTGGAGGTTATGTGAGCTTTTCTGTAAACAAACCGCAAATCTTGACATTCATTAAAAGAAGCCTTGTCTTTCTCGTTAAAGTTACGAAGTAGATATCCTATTACCGATCAATATAACCAAGACAATATATAGAATTAAGTTTCTCCGCATTTTCGGGCCGTGACCCCCACTCTATGGAATCACCTTCCTCGGTCTTATTGGGAGGGGCATTGAAAGCTCCCAGCAGAATTCGAGGAATTGCGATTCATAAAAGACCACTTATTAGTACTATGTAGTATCCATATAATGATCTGAACCACGTAATACCCCCAGATAAGCAAAAGCTTCGCCCTACAACTTCCTATCTCCTACCTTATCGCCCACTCAGATCAGCTACAGCTATCTCTACAGGCCGAAAATAGTGTATGGCACTATCCTTATTTTGGACCTACTTACGCCTGTACCGTTCCCGATTAACCTCTCGGCCGTCGGATCTTGGGGATAGACATCAATGTGGAATAATACGGGCGGCACAAGGTCGATCTTTTTGACCTGCACGGCTGCCGCTTTTACGAGGGTGGTCCTCGCTGGGTAGATGTCATCATGGGGTCGGAGTATTAGCAGAGTCCTAGGTAGCATAATTTATCTCTCAAGGTTATTGAGCTATGTCAGGTCATGGATATTGCAGAAAGCCCTCTGGTGTCAGATTATATATCGGTTTCTTATAGAGAGTAGATCGATATTTGACACACCCGCCTCGCAAAATATCTTGCAAGACCTCTCTAGGAGCTTGGGTATCAATATGAATTGAAGTGGGTTTCGTCAATATACTCCAAAGATAGACGATGGAAATCGGTATATTTACTGATTGGAGTTTTAGATGCAGAGGTAGAGCTAGGGATCGTGTCGTCTGTAAAAGTCGAGATATCTATTTTCCTTGCATCTCCACCTTGCTGTTATATGCTTAGACTTCTACCTTTTTAAGGAGATAATACGTATATGGTCAGGAAGCTTCATTTCGAGCAGGATGCCACTCCTGATAGATTTGAGGATCAATGGATCAATGTTATCATCTGTGTTATTGGTCCTGGTGATGAACTCAAATACATTGCCGTTGACGGCGAATCGATGATGATATTCCGTCTCAGTACTGGATAAATATTCAAGGGACAGTTGCAAAATGACAATTAAAGAGCATCAGAACCAGGTCGTCTTTTGATCCAAGCGAGTCTAGTCCAACGAGTATTGTACATGACAGGTTGAATGGCTCCAAGACTGACATTACTGTGCCGCTCGCTTTTTACCCATGGAGTGTTTTTGGACATGTGCTCAGTTCTACTCAGTCTCGAAAAGCGGCAGGGAGTGAGGCCCAAAGGGGAAAGTTCATGCTGTATATACACATCGTACATGTACGTACATGTATGGATGCTACCCCCGCTCTGCAGGCCAAGCTCTAACTTAGATAGATCTACATCGGACGCCCACCCCTAAAGGTGAGGAGATGTGCGGGATAGACTGTCTCATGTTCCCCTCAGCGTTCCCTTGAGATAAACCGGTCATCGTTGCGGGGTGTTAATTGGACGTTATTTGAAACGTTCTATAAAGACTCCTTAAGCTGCCGACAAAGATCTGCGCTTATTGCATCAATCATCGAGCTCTCTCTTGTCAGTGTGACTCGGTACTTATAGAGGTCAATTTGATCGGAACATTTAAGCCCCAAATATCTTTCTCTTTCCTCCAATCTCCATTTCCATCAATTCTTAGGTGTCGTGGACTCAACCGCGTCGACTTCACTTTCATCTATCCCTTGACTCATTTTTCCTTACTATCATTGCACATACCGTAAATATGGAAGGTATAATGGAGAAGATGCCTTCTAAAACGAGCAAGAGGCGTCTGTCGACAGCTACAGGACATGACTCGAAGCCCCAGGCTGGGGATAGCGAGCTGCTGGGTGTGTACATATCGCTCAATGCGTTGGCAGGCCTCGTATGACCTTATCGAGTATGCCACTGACTGCATTATTAGCAACCCTCGGGTACAAGCAGGAATTGCGGCGCCATTATTCGACGCTTGAGATATTTGCTGTCGCTTTTAGTATCATGGGGCTTTTGCCGTCCATTGCATCTACTTTGGCATTTTCCATGCCTGCTGGTCCGGTGGGAATGGTTTGGGTAATATACTCCTTGCATATAAGTGTGTGGCATCGTAACTAACAGAGTGATTAGGGTATGCATTTTTATCTTATGGAGTCTGACTCTGGCAAGTTTTAACAAGTCCGTTGGACAGGATGGTTGGCTGCTAGCTGCTTCATCTTCATCGTGAGCTTGGCAATGGTATGGTTTACTCAGCCCATGAGACTTGAAGCATTAGAGAAAATAGAACTGATCATCGATCATTAGGCCGATATGGCATCCGCAATGCCCACAGCAGGAGGACTCTACTTCTGGACGCATTACTTCGCCGCCGAGAAATGGAAGAACCCGCTCAGCTTCCTCGTCGGGTATAGCAACACAATCGGCTTAATCGGAGGCATATGTTCTATTGATTGCACGTCATCCCAAGCCCAATCCCAAGCAAGCGAAAAAGGAACATAACTAATCTTGCTCTCCATCAGATGGATTTGCTAACATGCTCCTCTCGATGGTCTCGCTTGTCCGCGACGGCGAATGGTCTGCCACACGACCAGTTGTCTACGGCACATATGTAGCAACTGTATTCTCGCACGGAGTCATCGCTATCTTCTTCGGTCGGATTATGCCAAAGATCCAGACTGCCTGCATCTTCCTCAATATCGCTCTCGTCCTGGCAACTGTCATCGCTCTGCCTCTAGGAAAAGCAAAGAATAGTCCGCCAGTTAATCCTGGCTCATATGTCTTTGGCGAGATCCAGAATCTTACTTCCTGGCCCACCGGCTGGGCTTTTATCATGGCCTGGCTCTCCCCCATCTGGACCATCGGCGCATTCGATTCTTGCGTGCATATGAGTGAGGAGGCAACCCATGCTGCCCGGGCCGTGCCACTGGGGATTATCTCATCGGCTGGGCTGTGTGGGATCCTGGGATTTGTTTCGTTGGCGGTTATTGCGGCTTCGATGGATAGAAACATCGAAGGGATTTTGAATTCCAAGTTTGGACAGCCTATGGCTCAGGTTTGTTTTTCTTTCGCATATGCTGTTCATCCTTTCGAATTTGTCTTTTGACGCGGAATCATAGATCTACTACGACGCACTCGGCAAAAATGGAGCCCTCGGCTTCATGGCCGTGGTTATGATCGTTCAATTCTTCATGGGACTGAGCATTGTAAGTCTTTGTCGCGCCTCTTACTAACTTATCACACACATCCAGACCTCACTTTACTAATCACCCCCCTTATTCAGGTCCTAGCAGCCTCCCGTCAAAGCTGGGCCTTCTCTCGGGACGGCGCCCTGCCTCTATCCTCATTCTTCCGCAAGGTAAGCCAACGCAGATTCATGCGCTACCAGCCCGTCCGCATGATCTGCGGCGTGATCCTCGCATCCGCACTCATCGGACTCATTTGCCTCATCGACGAAGCCGCCGCGAACGCGCTGTTCTCGCTCGCAGTAGCCGGCAACGATCTCTCGTGGTTAACTCCCATCTTGGCGCGCCTGATATGGGGCGGAGATCGCTTTGTGCCGGGTGAGTTTTACACCGGCACGTATCTCAGCAAGCCGATTGGATGGGTGGCAGTTATCTACATGATGTTCGCTATTGTTCTTAGCATGATTCCCACAGAGGGCCCGAATCCGTCGCGTGAGTTCATAGTATTTCCCTATGATTTTCAAGGTGTCTTTACTGATTTGATGTGTATTGAAGCGCAAAATATGAACTATACGGTGGTTATTAATGGGAGTCTTTGGATTGGTGCGCTGCTTTATTATTATGTGTCTGCGAAGAAGACTTTCAAGGGACCTCAGACTACGGTTAATTCCGAGTATGAGGGCAAGATTGCTTTGGAGGATGATTCAAAGTAGCTTTCGCGGGGAATGGAGATTAAGGCTATCTGTATGGCTTGGTAAGATTCTATTTAGGGGATATGTGAAAAATGTATATCCACGAAACATTGAACTTAAATGATTACAAGAGAGATGGTATTTCGACTATTTTCATTAGATGGAAAGGGTTCATTGAAATGCCAAGGCGAATCTATGTTGCAATCATTCGCTAATTACCCTCTGAGAAGGGCTGAAAAATCGTTACCATGGACATTGAATTTGTTCTTTGTTTCCCATAAGCGATTCCTCCCGAAGAGCTGTCTTCTCGAAGACTGAACGCACAGCGAAGAGCGCATCTATTCGGGGATCTCGAGAACATAGCGGCCAGCAATCTTGCCTTCCTCTGTTTTGCAGAGATTAGTATTCGGACGAGAACAAGTAACATGAAAATTGAAAACGTACCCATAAGCTTGAAGACATCAGGCAGCTCCTTCAGAGCAGCGGTCTTGAAGGGAGCCTTGATCAAGCCACGTGCGAAGAAGTCAATGGCCTCGACACCATCCTGGCGGTTGCCAACATAGCTGCCCTTGATGCTGATCATTCGGACGACGGTATCGAAAACGGGGGCCTTGAGGAAAGCATGGGCGGGCAGGCCGATCGCAACGATAGTACCGCGAGAGCGAGCATACGCAACGGCCTGCTGGAAAGGCTTCTCAGAAACAGCAAGCAAGAGCACGGCATGGGCACCCAAGCCCTCAGGGGTAGCAGCCTTGACATCGGCGACGAGATCGCTGGACTTAGTGAAGTCGACATAGGTCTAGAAATCATATTAGCATACAGCCCGATGACCGCAGGGTTTGAAGGCATAAACAAACTTACCTCCGCACCAAGCTTCTCACACATACCCCTCTTCTCCTCACCACCATCGATAGCAATAACGCGCAAGCCCATAGCCTTAGCATACTGCTGTGCCAGGGAGCCAAGACCACCACCAGCACCAACAATAGCAACAGTCTGACCAGGGCGCGCACCAGACTCCTTCAGGCCCTTGTAAACAGTAACACCAGCACACAGAATAGGCGCAATAGCATCCAGCGGCACCTCCTTAGGGATATTCGCCACATGGGCCGCCTTTCCAATCGCGTACTGCTGGAACGTGCCATCGACTGTGTATCCCGACAGGGCGGCTTCAGGGCACAATGGCTCATCGGCAGTCTTACAGAACTCGCATGCGAGACAGGAGCCGTTCAGCCATTTGATACCTGCGTGGTCGCCGATTTCAATACCTCGGGCCAATTCGCCCTTAGCGACGACAATACCCGCGCCCTCGTGTCCACCGACTAGGGGTTGCTTGAGGGGAAGAGGCCAGTCGCCGTTCATTGCGTGCAGATCAGTGTGGCACACGCCGGTGTACTTCAGTTTGACGAGGACCTCATCGGGACCGGGCTTGGGAACGGGGATTTGCTTGTACACGGGGGGTCCGCCGACTTTCTCGATGACTTGGGCCCACTGCTTCTCTGGGATTGTTGGGGACATTTTTCGTAGATCAAGGTTGATGGTTGATAGCGGGGGGAGAGTATGTAAAATGGTTTGAGGTGATGTAGGGGAAAGACGTCAAAAGTACAATGGAATTGAAGAGAAGGAAGAAATAAAGAAGAGAAATCAAGTGACACAAACAGGAAAGACATACTCTTATAATGAGATTTGTTGATCTGAGCCAAGCGCATTGCCTGACCACGTCGGCCTCTTTGTCCAACATGCGATTTTTCAATCCACATCACCAGTTCCCCGGTTCCTTCGGCTTCTACTGTCATCCTTGACATCATATTGCTTCTATTCCGCTTGCGGTATACCGCAGTCTATAGTGAAGCTTACTGGTCCTCATATGGAGTAGCTAGGTATTGCCCAAGCATCTAGACCCCTGCTAAGAGTGCTAAACCCATACCAGATACAGATACAGACACAGATCAGTATTACCCCTCTTCATCGCCACAATATACCTGGAATTGATGCGGGGGGAAGGAAGCGCCAATTCATCCCTAATATCTTACCTGCATGGGCAAGGAAGCAGGCACCAGCTAAAACGCAACGTCTTCGTCATTCGGAAGGCCCAGAAACTACAATTGGAAATTGACAGCGAAAACCAGGAAGATCACGACGATCGGAAGACAAAATGTCATCAATTGTACTATATTGTGTCCAGGACTGTCATGATGGGATCAGAGAGCTAAAGTGGAGGACGTCACCACCCGTTGAGCAGCACAAGTGGACTTTGAACATCAGCCCATGCGGGGTAGGATCGAACAAGCAATCTCTATTTACGATCGATGGAGACTGATGCTCATTTGGATCGGTGTGCTAATTTATAATATATAGATTGAAAATAATACAGAGTAGATATATAGATCCATGCTCCCATCCTCTGGTTCTGTGTACACCTTGGGGGAATCGCGATCCAGGATCGGGGGCTATGCATCGTCTAATGCACCTGGGAAATTGAAATTGATGAACTGGGATTTTATTGACCTTGGAATTGATTCGGATCTTGCATATGGGAATTATATGTGCATTCCAATACCTTCTAGTATTGGGTCAGAGCTATAAATTACTTATATCTTCTCGTTCAGAGGGATCATTTTGAGCCTCTTTCGATAAGGTTGCTTGTTAGTTTTCCCCTACAAGTTCGATCTATTATATAGCTCATAGAGGATACTTCATTCAGTGTTTTCTGATTCTATTCCTTCCGAATTCGAGTTTTCGTCTTAACTACAACGTACCTCCATCAGAGTGTTCCGAGAGCAAGGCCCCGGATAAGGTGGCCGCGCGATAAACTCGGATCAGCCACATTTTCACAGAAAAGGAGAATAATAAAATAATAAAATGAATTGTCTACAATTTTGAATTACAATAATGCCAGTAGGATTATTTTTATAAGGATTTCCACAACATAAAAGAATTGGCAGTTGAATGTGGTGTTCGTGGGTCCTCACCACTTGACGACATAAGCGGTGCTCCACGGGTTGTTTGTATGGACTCTGTGGAGTGAGATCGGGGCACAACCTTGGAAATACCCAAGTCGTGAAAAAGAAAGTGAAAAACAAAGAAGAATAGGATGTAGATGAAACCCTCATGAAGAACAATAAAATCTATATTTTACTCTGTAAATAGACAGTCCGGATCTAACCCCCGAGGTCCGGAGTTGGGTTTGAATACCCCAGACGAAGAAGAGAGGGAGAGAGAGAGAGAGAGATCACGACAAATGCGTATCGTCACTTTTTCCCTTTCCTTCGCAACTTGGAATCCTTTCTCCTCTTTCGATTTTCCATCTCCTCCTCTTCTTCCATCACCCTGATCTTCCCCCTTCTCATCCTCATCATCTCCCCTGCATCACTTCGCCTAAGCCCAGCCGCGCATTCTCTTTCTTGGGCTCCACGGAAACTTCTCTCCCTCCTGCATCTTCCCACCACAAACGGATTCATCCCTCCATCAGGTATTTATGCCTTGCATTTTTCCTCCATCTTTCTTTTTCATCCCCCTTGACTCCGAAACTAATCCTACGCATATGAAACCAACAACTGACATCGCGTCACTAGACCTCCGAAACCCCCTTGACAGGTGTCTTTGAGTAACAGACTTTCTGACCATTCGACCTCAATTCACCTCAGCCTAGTAGGACCCGAGTGACCCAACCTTTGACGCGCTCGACCCGTACCGGGGACCGCGGCCATCATGACAGGCGCTCCGCCATATAATGCCCAGTCCCCGACCCAGCAGCAGCGGTATCCGGCCTACACTTCTCCCAATAAGAACCACCCATATTACCCAAACAATGAACAGCCACCGCAGCAATACCACCAACATCCGCCGCAGACACCGCCAGCATTCGGCCCATCCTCCGTCGCACGAAGCCCGCACTTTTCGCACGCGTCCCCAATGCCTTCCGCGTTGCCGCCGCCCTTGAATGGGAGTGCGCCATCTCACCCATCTCATCCGGAGTCCTCGCAATACCAAGGACACTCGGCCAGCGGCTCTCAATTACCACTTCCGCGCCCTTACTCGAGCTCCGTGATCACCGGCAATGGTGCCTCGCCGTACGGTTCTTCGACACCGCATGGCCATCCGTCCAGCCGCCCGGAAGGTCATTCGCAATCTCCCACCTTGGACTCCGAATCCCCATATCAGATGCGAGGCAATGGTCCCGGGTATGGACCATCGATGATGCGGGAGCCGAGACCGGCCTCGCCACAGGGAACCGTAGGCATTGACTGGACTCTCCAAGGGGACGATTTACTGACTATGCCTTGCCTTCTAGAAGCCCGCCCGAGCCGCAGACCCTATGTCCTTCGCCAGTATCCTTTCCGGTCCTTCGGATGAGCAGCCTGCAAGGAAACCGTCACCTCCCCCGGCTCCTATCCACGCCCACACTCATGCTCCCCCTGCCTTTGTGCACCGGCCTTTGGATCACACTCCCACGCCTGGCGCTCCACAACCAAAACAGGAACATCGGTTGGACTTCGATAGACGTATGGATGGCCCCGAAGGAGTGCCCGCAACCAACGGCTTTGCCAAACCCGATGTGGAGCACCCTGCGCCTATCCCTCGTACGCCGCTTCGGAAGCCCTTCCCACCCGGAGTGGATCTGGACCAAGTCAATCGAGCTGCAGCCGAAATTGATCGCACCGAGAAGAGCGACGTCGAAGATCCTGGTTTCGAGGCGGAACAGGAACGGTATCGGGAGAAGGCCCACAAACGGTCGGTGGAAAGTAGCCGTGCAGAGGAAGTCCGTCGGAAGGTACGCTTTTTGAAAATCGGCCATGTTCTATACACTTACTAATGCAACCCTAGCGCCGCCGCAATGAATTCCTACTCGACTTAGGCAGATCCTTCGAAAGACAAGCCATTCTTGGCAACGAACGTTTCCGAATGCTCAACGAGGGTGCTGTTATGGCCGAGGTTCAGCAAAAGGAGATACAGGATGAAAAAGAACGCAAGAAGGATATGCAGCGCAAGCGCCGCCGCGAAAACACTGTGCGCCAGGAAATGCAAAAGAAATTGGAAGCCGAGCGCAAGGCAAGCAAAGCCCAGGAACCTGGGGAACGAGCCAAGTTCCTGCGGGAAGCTGAGCGGGCGCAGAAGAAAATCCGCACCACCAAGCGCGCTTTGGAGGGTGGCGATGGCCACGATGAACTGGGCGAGGTCACCCCGCTTGCTCCGAACCTCGAAGGCGGGACGACGAGTCAATTCCATGTTGGTCGTTCCTCGCCCAGCCGACGCAGGTCAGGCCGCGCCGGTCCTGTCACTCGCCCTAAGAAGTCCAAGGAGCAGAAGCAGGCTGAAAAGGATCTTGCAGAGGCTGCTTGGAATGCTGGGTTGGATGATGACTTGTATCTCACCCCGAGCGCGAGAAAGGATGTTCGACGTTCTAAGGAAGGTACCCCCATGTCACAGCTACATTACGACAGCAAGGGCTACAACCAGATCTACGAGCAGATCTGGCGCGACATCGCGCGCAAGGATATTCCCAAGGTCTACCGCATCAAGACCACATCCCTCTCCACTCGCCAAGAGAACCTGCGCAAGACGGCTCAGTTGGCCAGCAAGCAGTCTCGCAAGTGGCAGGAGCGCACGAACAAGAGCACCAAGGATACGCAGGCCCGTGCTAAGCGGACGATGCGTGAGATGATGTCCTTCTGGAAGCGCAACGAGCGCGAGGAACGTGACTTGCGCCGTGTGGCTGAGAAGCAGGAGCTTGAGTCGGCCAAGAAGGCAGAGGCAGACCGTGAAGCCAATCGCCAGAAGCGCAAGCTCAATTTCCTTATCTCGCAAACAGAGCTGTACTCTCACTTCATTGGGCGCAAGATCAAGACCGATGAAGCTCAAGGAGACAGCAATGTTGCTGCCACAGGGGAGACCGTTCAACCAGGCAAACCCAACGCCCACACAATCAATCTTCCCGATAGTGTAGCCAACCCGAACGCCAAGACCACTGCCTTTGAGGACCTCGACTTCGATGCTGAGGATGAAACCGCCTTGCAGGAGGCCGCTATGGCTAATGCGCAAAACGCGGTACAACAGGCCCAGGACCGTGCTCGTGCCTTCAACAACCAAGGGGAGGGTGATAATATGGCTGCCTTCGACGATGGCGAAATGAACTTCCAGAACCCAACCAGTTTGGGTGACATCGAAATCTCCCAACCCACTATGTTGAATGCTCAACTCAAGGAGTACCAGCTTAAGGGTCTGAATTGGCTTGTTAACTTGTACGAGCAAGGTATCAACGGTATTCTGGCAGATGAGATGGGTCTCGGCAAGACTATCCAGTCCATTTCTGTGATGGCTTACTTGGCGGAGTTCCATAATATCTGGGGTCCTTTCCTGGTCATTGCACCAGCATCGACACTGCATAACTGGCAACAGGAGATTACGAGGTTCGTCCCGAACATCAAGGTGCTGCCCTACTGGGGTAATGCCAAGGATCGCAAGATTCTGCGAAAGTTCTGGGATCGCAAGCACATCACCTACAACCGTGACTCCGAGTTCCACGTTCTAGTCACCTCGTACCAGCTTGTCGTTCTTGACGCCCAGTATTTCCAGAAGGTGAAGTGGCAGTATATGATTCTGGACGAAGCTCAAGCTATCAAGTCTTCTTCAAGTTCACGATGGAAGAATCTGTTGGGCTTCAGCTGCCGCAATCGTCTTCTTCTGACCGGTACGCCAATTCAAAATAACATGCAAGAATTGTGGGCCCTGCTTCACTTCATCATGCCAACCCTGTTCGACTCTCACGATGAGTTCAGCGAGTGGTTCTCCAAGGACATTGAATCCCACGCGCAGAGTAACACAAAACTCAACGAAGACCAGCTCAAACGTCTTCATATGATTTTAAAACCTTTCATGTTGCGTCGTGTCAAAAAGAACGTCCAGCAGGAACTGGGAGACAAGGTTGAGAAGGATATTTTCTGCGACTTGACATACCGCCAGCGTGCCCTGTATGCCAATCTACGCAACCGTGTTAGCATTATCGACCTCATCGAAAAGGCCGCCACGGGCGACGACACTGACAGTAGTACACTGATGAACTTGGTCATGCAATTCCGTAAGGTTTGTAATCACCCCGATCTCTTTGAGCGTGCGGAAACGAAATCTCCGTTCTCTGCTGCATACTTTGCAGAGACTGCTTCCTTTGTGCGCGAAGGAAACTATGTCGATGTTCGCTATTCGACCGAAAATTTGATCGAATACCCATTGCCACGCCTTTTGTGCAGCTCTACGGGACGCCTCGATATTCCTGGTTCCGACAATCCTCGTGCGGGCTTCCAAAACAAGTACTTGTCACACTTGTTGAACGTCTGGACGCCAGAAAACATCCAGAGAAGCGCACGTGAAAACGGTGCATTCTCTTTCTTGCGTTTTGTCGACACTTCTGCAGGAGAAGCAAGCGAGATGGCACACCGTGGCGTCTACGAGCGTGCGGAGCGTCGTCGCAGCAAGCGAAACAGACTTTCTGCCCTGAATGTCATCTACGACGAGAGTGACGATGCAAAGAAATCCGTGCTAGCACATTCGATGTTGAACATTGTTGAACGTAATGATCGCCAGGCTCTGCGAGAGGTTGCCGTTGAGGGCCGAATGAGGGATCTCGTGACCGTTTCACGCTCCTCGTTCGAAGACCAAGGTCTTAGCTTGATTGAGCCTTGTGCTAGTCCTAAAGCTTCAGCGCCTCCTATCACCATGTCCTGCTCTGGCCAGCAGGCGCTGCGCGAATCCCAACATGCTTTGTTTAATGTATCTGTTCGTAACGCTCTGTTCGGACAACGCAGCAGGCAGCTCGAGGAGCAAATCCTCATCAAGAAGCTTGATCCTGTACCTTACTCTTATCCACCTATGTTGCCGCCGCCAATCTCCCTCAAGGGCCGCTACACTCACATCGAGGTACCATCGATGCGTCGTTTCGTGACAGATTCAGGAAAATTGGCCAAGTTGGATGAGCTGCTGCGGCAGCTCAAGCCCGGTGGCCACCGCGTGCTTCTGTACTTCCAGATGACACGCATGATCGATTTGATGGAAGAGTATTTGACCTATCGGAACTACAAGTACTGTCGACTAGATGGAAGTACCAAGCTGGAAGACCGTCGCGACACCGTCGCAGACTTCCAGTCAAATCCCGATATCTTCGTCTTCTTGCTGTCAACCCGTGCTGGTGGTCTTGGTATCAACTTGACCGCGGCCGACACTGTCATTTTCTACGACTCCGATTGGAACCCTACCATCGATTCACAGGCCATGGATCGTGCTCATCGTTTGGGTCAAACCCGCCAGGTCACTGTCTACCGTCTCATCACCCGCGGCACCATCGAAGAACGGATCCGCAAACGTGCCTTGCAGAAAGAAGAGGTGCAGCGTGTCGTCATTACTGGCGGTGCTTCTGGTGGTGTCGACTTCAACACTCGCGCTCGCGAGAACCGCACCAAGGACATTGCCCTGTGGCTCGCCGACGACGACGAGGCTGAGCTCATCGAACAAAAGGAAAAGGAAGCCATCGAACGTGGTGAAACTCTCGGCGCGAAGGGTGGAAAGAAGGCCGCCCAGAAACGCAAGCGTGATCTTACACTGGACGACATGTATCATGAAGGTGAGGATTCCCTCTCTATTTTCAATCATCAACGCTCATACTAATCCATCACACAGGCGAGGGTAACTTTGACGACGCTAGCGCCAAGCCCTCAGGGACAGCCACGCCTGCCGAGGATTCAATGGACCTGCCTTCCGCTGCAGCCACGCCTGCTAAACGCGGGCGTGGTCGTGGTCCAGGCAAGGGAACCTCGAAACGCGCCAAGACCACAAAAGAGCGTCTCCGTCTCATCGACGGCGACGGCGGCCTCGATTAATCCAATGACTGTCAACTAATGCAACTTGGGACTTGGCGTTCATGTCAAAGCTTCTGTTTTCATATGTTTCTTTTGTGCTGATTTGGTTATCCCCCATTTTTTTTTTTTTTTTTCCTTTTTTCTTTACTTTCCACCCTTTTTCCTATCTGTTTTCCCACCCTTTTCTTCTTATCTTCTCAATTGGCAGATATGTGAACTGCTCTGTATTATCATACGAACCTTGACTATGTTCTGGATGGCGAACGTTCTTGCTCGATTATGGACATTTTCGCAAAAACATTGATGGCTGACTGGTCATTGTTGTCATGTAAGGACGACGCAGATGTTTCCCGTGATAGATTTTGATCCTGGCTTTGGCATTATGGTTCTTAACAGTCCGGGAATTGTGACGGTCTCGGTCTGATCTTTGTCATTCTACATCGTTTCTTATCAGGTCTTTTCGATTTTGGCTTCCCAGCTTTGTGTGCCTTGATGTTTGAAAATGGCGCTGATGTTTTAGTTTGGTTTATGAATGTCAATGTATTGATTCGGCGGTCTTATGTCCTTGATTTTACTTGTAGGTGGTGTGGTCTTCTTGCCAAGGAACAAAATCATATTGTAGTCAAGATTCCTCTAGGGTCAAAAGTGAAGTGATCATTGGTATGTCTTGGTGGCAGGTGAGTTGAGCTATGATTTACCTATCAATAATGCTGCATAGAGAAAAGAGCTCAAGTTGGAATTTATATGCTTCATTAATGCTGAGATTCGCATCGACTCTACCCAGTCCCTTCCCTTTTAGGCCCTTATATATCCGAAATAACCAAGCTACACTGTGTATACATTTATTTCTAGGCTGAGGCTTATACTATGATCTAATATTGTCTTGCATCACTCCACCGAGCCAGCTTTGTCCCTCGCCTCTGCATACGGCAAACTTGACATTTGTGACTCGGATCAGACGTAAATACAAATCAGATTGGTCAAGAGTTCTCTCAAAGGTCTTGTCATATCTTCTACTAAGAGAAAAAGAAGAGAAAGAGAATGCATTGTAGCAAATTAGTAGATATTTCCATCTGAAGAGCGGTAGCTCTGTTGGGTACCACACTCCTCTGCTTGATGGCAACACATATCCATCAAATCAGCTTGGAAGAATGAGTGGCAGAAAAATACCCCGCCAGGTTATCGTAGGAATCGTCCTGTCGGAAATTGGAGCAGGAAGAAGAAGAGGTGGAGGTAGAGGTAGAGGATGGGGGATGCTAGCTAGAGGACGTTCCCTTTTTCTTCTCCCAATTTCCAGCGTGGATTGGCTCCGTAATGACCACGGCATTTCATCGGATGCCCTTGGATAGCGATTTTGCATATGAAAAGTTGGTATCTTCGGCCTCTGCTCGATGTCTTAGTTCCTCCGTCTCAAGGTTCGGCGATGTCGAGTAATATCCCGACTTGGCGGCCTGTGTTTTGTACAAAGTCGGGTTCTGTGGGGCGAGTCGTGTATTCTGGGCTCGAGAGATTGGTTTTACTCGGCGGGTTTATTGTTCGACTTGTTGTGGGTAGATGCAAGCTGGGGCTCACAATTATGTGTCTTCTTGGAAGGAAAAGAAAGATAAGTTGGAATCAAAAGAATAGAGCAGGGGTTATAGAGATAGTATTTTAGGAAATGGCTAGGACTTGCTAGGATTTCGTGAGAAAAGGGTATATATACCCTTAAAGGAAATTGCTTCCATGCTTGTGAACTTCGCATATCATATACTCCAGCACTAGGGATGAGGTGAAGTGATATGCAAGTGATAAACCTTTTGAGATGAAAGTGAGATGAGAATGAGAGGAAAGTGGAGTCTTACATAGAGATCTGTTTATCTTTTTTTCGTCTGTAGAAACCAGATATAGAACCGGATATAAAGATTGCTGAGGCTAAAAGGAGTATAAAAACACGAACTAGTACCACTCTCTACTTGATCTGCGATAAGCTGAAATCAGCGACCTACTTAAACCCGCTTGTCTAGCTTCACAATAATCAAGGCCATATTGTTGATTGGTTTACGATATGATGGAACCGTCTGAACTTGACTCCAGCAGTTTTGGGATAGACATGCCAGGCCTAGTTACCAAAACCGCCCCATCCGTGGGAGATACACCACGCTTCAAGCAATCTCCTGGAGGCCCTAGTGACCAAGGGGCCTTTGAGAGTTGTAAATTGGTATAAGCTTAGGGAACAGAGCCACAAAAGCCAATGAGGCGCCAAGTGAAAGCAACAGCGATGTACAGTCAACAAGATGGAATTGAAAAAATAGTTCAAACCGAGTTCATATGTTGTAGAGCTTGCCAAGTTCAGCTACTGTCAGCCAGTCAGCAAAATGGTATACTTGTAAGGACTGACTTCCGGTCGTCTCATAGAAACAAAGCATGGACTGCCAAGACCCTGAATATCCTTGTATACGCGGGGAGCGTATAAGATATCTCTTGGCACGGCCCAGGTACGCGGTAACTCTGAGAAGTGGTATACGTTGCGCGGAAGTACTCCGTACATTGGTGCTAGAGTGAGCAATAGATAGGTTCTACTCATAGTACGTATTCTAGCGAGTACCATGAATGGGGGTGATCATTCGGGTTATCCGGTGTTTGGAATTGTTCCGCGGTGTTTGAAGCTTCTTTCACAGTGGACCCCGGGGTCTACGACATTACAACGTACCATGTCTGAACTAATTCCAAACACCGCCCAGGTAGAGCCCGTAATCATGTGGTGAAGGGAGTCTGGAAGGGATTTGGAAGAATTCAAATCTTGAGAAAGTTCTCGATCTGTGGACGTTCTGGGGAAGACCTGTTGGTGCCTGAATTCTGTGGCATAAATACATAAATATTCTCAATTGGTACATTCTTGGCAGCATAAAGCAGAGAAAAGAAAAGAAAAAAGAAGAAGAAGGAACAAAGTTGCGGGATCACGAAGGCAACTGGACTCAAATGGGGGGACTCAATGAGGGGTCTGCAACAATCCCGCATGTTAAGTGGCGAGTCCTCCCGAGGTTGGCAACGAGCCAACTTACCTCATTGGGAAACGATAACCGGCCTAGTAATCCCGAATACGGGTTTCATCCAATCAGATCAGCCCGTATGTAAGCGTCTCGTTGACTCAGCCGATTGATTTTACCTCTGGTTCCGCCGGTTTTTCGATCTGTATCTGTACATCTCCTGAGTTCACCGGGACTTGTATTGTTTCTTCTTCACTCACTTTTGCTTCAGTCTGCTTCAATTCGAAGATGGAGGCTCTTTTGCAGCAATCTCGGGCCATGTGCCCTTTCCTTAAGCGGACTTCTCCTACTACCCTCCGCACTTTGTCCACCGCTACTCGCCCCAGCACCAGCCCCGGAGGCGGGACCATGTCCAACCTGCAGACTTTGGCGCGCCGCTGCCCTGTCATGAGCAAGGCTCTGGCTGTTCAAAGCGCCCGTCTCAGCGGCACCAAGCGCTTCACCTCGTGCGCCGCCGGAGTTGCCGGAATTCAGCCTTTGCGCGTTCCCACTGGCAAGCGGGCATTGCACACCACCGGAGGTCACCCCGCCAGCCTCGCCTCTGGCGGATACGAGAAGACCGAGCGAGGTAAATTGAGTTCCTGAGGCTCGAAATTTGAGTTGTTTCTAACCTGACTACAGGGAACCCTAACTTGACCAATCCCCTTCGTCCGTCCCCTGCCGCTGCCACCGATGCCGCCATTCGTGGTCCTCGTCCGGCAGCCCCCACCAACGAACGGTTCAACTACGATGGATTCTACAATGTGGAGTTGGAAAAGAAGCACAAGGACAAGTCCTACCGCTACTTTAACAACATCAACCGTCTTGCTAAGGAGTTCCCTCGGGCCCACACTTCCTCTGCCGAGGAACGTGTGACAGTTTGGTGCTCGAATGACTACCTCGGTATGGGCCGCAACCCGCAGGTCTTGGACTCGATGCACAAGACTTTGGATACCTATGGAGCTGGTGCAGGTGGCACCCGCAATATCTCGGGTCATAATCAGCATGCCATCGCACTGGAGGATACGCTCGCCAAGTTGCACGGCAAAGAGGCCTCATTGGTCTTCAGTTCCTGCTTTGTTGCCAACGATGCTACCCTGGCCACACTGGGTAGCAAGATGCCCGATTGTGTTATCCTCTCTGACAGCCTCAACCACGCCTCCATGATTCAGGGTATCCGTCACTCCGGCGCGAAGAAGATGGTTTTCAAGCACAATGATATGGAAGACCTGGAAGCCAAATTGGCCTCTTTGCCACTCGGAACTCCCAAGATCATTGCTTTTGAATCCGTCTACAGCATGTGTGGTTCGATTGCGCCCATTGAAAAGATTTGTGATCTCGCCGAAAAGTATGGCGCTCTCACTTTCCTGGATGAAGTCCATGCCGTTGGAATGTATGGGCCACACGGAGCTGGAGTTGCTGAGCACCTTGATTACGGTATCTACGCATCGCAGGATACAGCTTCCCCTCAAAGCACCAAGGGCACAGTCCAGGACCGAATTGACATTATCACCGGTACCTTGGGCAAGGCCTACGGTTGTGTCGGTGGATATATTGCGGGCTCGGCAGCCATGGTAGACACCATCCGCTCTCTTGCTCCTGGTTTCATCTTCACGACCTCTCTACCACCGGCGACTATGGCTGGTGCAGACGCTGCCATCCAGTACCAGGTGCAGCAACCCCGGGACAGAGTCCTGCAGCAATTGCACACCCGTGCAGTCAAGACTGCCTTTAAGGAGCTTGATATCCCCGTCATCCCCAACCCCTCCCACATCGTCCCCCTCTTGGTCGGCTCTGCCGAGCTGGCTAAGCAGGCCTCCGACAAGCTTCTTGAGGAGCACGGCATCTACGTGCAGGCAATCAACTACCCCACCGTTCCCCGCGGCGAGGAGCGTCTGCGTATTACCCCTACCCCCGGCCACGTGAAGCACCTGCGCGATCACCTGGTGCAGGCCGTCCAGACCGTCTGGAACGACCTGGGCCTGAAGCGCACCAGCGATTGGCAGAGCCAGGGCGGCTTCGTCGGCGTTGGCGTTGAAGGCGCCGAGGCCGCCAACAAGCCCATCTGGGAGGACGCCCAGTTGGGTCTGCAGGCTGCCGAGACCCTCGAGTCTGCCGTTGCTCGTGAGTTCAACGAAGCTGCTACTCAGGTCAACATGCCGTTCCTGAAGGCTGCTACTCCTTTGACCGAGAAGGCTCACTCGGGAATGGACTCCACCCCTATTGGTGTTGTCGCTTAAATCAATTAGGCTTCCTGTTTCCTTTCGGTTCTTTGGGGTAATCCTTCTCTGCATTATTCCCGTCCAATCCTTTTAACAAATAATATTATGTCGTGCGGACGTAAGACATATTATAACATATGCATCCGTCTTCAATCATACCAACATATCAACCTATTTATTCATCTCACGTCCTTGTATCTTTGGTTTGAATGATGTAGTCATCTCTTAGTTTAGATTTTGGCTTAGATTTAGAGTTGGATTTACTGCTTGTATCTACTTTCATCGCGTCAAGTGGACAATATTTGAATGAACAACGTTGAAGTGGGATGTTACTTTCTCATGTGTGGAAGGGTTCCTTCGTTATGAACTTGAATGAATATATACCCACAGCGTGGGTACTTCTTCCAGAAACATAATGCAAGTAAACCGATTCAAGTTGATACAAAATGATAGGAATCAGCCAAAAGAAGATAAAGGACCAAGGAAATTCTTTTGGCTATAAACATTGCCTCATTGATATAGAAACAGATAAAAATGACAATTTTGAAACACAAAGCGCCATATATTCCATAAAGGAAGCCAGATAGCCTGAGCTATTGTAGCTCAAAACTACCAAAAGCCCCCCAAAAGCAAAATGACAGACTAAATATCTACTTCCGACCACCACGGCTAACCTTAGGGAACTCAACAGGCACGCGCAAGCGAGCCACACGACGAGCATGCGCCTCAGCACGTCCACCCTTAATATTCCACTTCGCGAACTCCGTCTCACGCGGCTTATCAATCCGACAACCCAGTTCACGGAAGTACTGGTGAATAGTATTCGGATCAAGACGCAGATCATCACGAAGATCAGAAGGATCCGTCGCAAGCTCATTGGGCGCATTACCACCGAGCGAGCTGGAACCACCATCACGCGCAGGCTGAGGTGGGATATGCAACGACAACGCGCAGATAGTAGTGTGCAGAAGGGTGAGGTCATTCTTGGAGACGAAGCCGCCGCTAGGCGCGAAGCGGCGACGCACGGCGTCGATAACAGCCTCGGGCAGGAGATCGCCCTTCGAGCTGGTATCGGCTTTAGCGGCGGCGGCAGCGGCAGCGGCAGCGCCGACCTTGGGTGCGGAACCGGTTGTGTTGGAGAGGATGCGGCGGAGGTCCTCGCGGGGCGGGAGACGTTTGCTGCCGGGGCCGGCGCCTTTGGCGTTTGCGCCCATGCTCTTGAGGGAGCGGCCGAACTCGATTAGCAGCTGGATGAAGCGGAGGAGTTGCAGGTGGGTGGTGTTCTCGGAGTGGGCGACGGGGCCGACGCGGTTGGAGACGTAGCGGGAGACGGTTGTCACGCCGAGACCGGCGTCTACTTGGGCCTTCCACTCGTCTACGCCGTTGAGCTGACTGAGGGTTGAGTGGCTGCCTGGTACGAGGGTCTCGATTGTGTAGACGTCGGAGGGGTGCGAGACGGACAGGTTCGGGGTTGGGAGGGGTTTGGCGGCTTGCACTTCGGCTTGCGTGGCGAGGGCCTTTGCGAGGCCGGAGGCTGTGTCTGTTGGCATCGAGGAGATGAGGGCTGCGCCGGCTTGTGGGAGGGCACCGGCGGGTGCGTTGGAGAGCTGGGCATTCTCTGCCATGGATTGCACGGCCTTGCGGGATTGTTTTGTGCCGAAGGTGTTGGTTAGCGCTGTGCGTTGGGCGCGCATGGTGTTCTGGTAACACTTGTTAACATTGTGTTGCATGTTGATTTGATCTTCGGGGAATGGACATACCAGCTCTTCTTCTGAGTCTTCTTCTTCAGCCCGGCGGCTTCTCAATGCTCCTCGAAGTGTTGCCCTTCGCACCTCCACAACCTTCCATGTCTGGCGCTCTGGGTCAATGACTGCGACATAGTGCTTCACTTGGGAGTCGGTATCGTCTCCTGTGCCTTCACGGCCGACAAAGTCCAGTCTGGGGTGGTCTGACGATTGCAGCAGCATCTCCGAAGACACAATGCCCGGGTTCCGGGTCGCCGCTGCAGATTTGGAGACATGGGCGCGGCTTTTGGTATATGGGTCATAGCGGAGAGATGTTGAGCTCTGGATACCGGGAGTGTCGGCTGCAATGGAAAGCATCTGTTAGAGATCGTTCATATTCTTTAGAGAAAGCTTTGCACTCACCAATTACCGGTGCTAGTTCGCTCTTATCTTCAACAACACTGGCGGCCAGCGGGGGCAGCATGTGCAGAGCGGGCTTTTTGCTTGGACGATCATTGCCCGAGGAGCGTTTCCGCTTGTGATCTGTTTTAGTTGACGGCATTATGGCGTTAGAGGCGAGAGACAATAGGTTGTAGCTCTCAATACTCGGCTTTAGCGCGGTGAAATAAAATGTCTGGATGTCTGGCAGAAAATTTTATGATCGGAGACAGGGCAGGCGGTGAGTCTACGGCTCCGCACACAAACCGAATATTGACGTACATAAGGCGTCAAATTAGCTGGAGAGGTTTAAAATGGAAATACAAAGACAGCTATCAAGACAGCTGCATAGGAGATAGTATTACTTGAGCTGCGCGCTACAATTCTACATCTACAATTTTGAGATAAAAAATTGGTACTCATCAAGTCATCGATTCATCTGTAGTAGCTAAACGAAGACCTCCGAGTTATTCCATGGATTGTGATAAACTCCCGGAAAAGAACCTCTCCATGACTTTTGACCAGCCCGAAGGAAGGCCGTAAAGATAATGAGGATTGACCAGTCATCCCAATGCCGTGCTCAAAGACCGATGGGTTACAGCGGCCTTCCAACATCCACCTGAACACAAGAGCCCCTCCGAGTTTTAACCATGCATGACATCAGATCGTAGACGTGAATGAATCCGAGGTGTTGGAAAGTGGGTAGACTGTTTGTGTAACAGCGGATTCCGTCGTTCGATCTGTAATTTCTTCTGATGATGGGCCGGAAATAATATCCGTGCAGGTAACTCGTTGGAATGAGGGGCGTGTCACGAAGAAACGAAAATCGCATCGTCGCGTCGTCAATTGTCGTATTCAGCGTTCAAACATGAGCTCCGACATGGAGAGCTGAGATGGAGGGGGCGAGTAGTTTATTTGCTGATAGACCAGTTAGTCTTGTATTCGCAATTGGAAGCTCAGTGGCCTTCGCGAAGACCATCGGCGCACGATGAGAGGAACTTACGATCTGGCACGCATCTTTCTGCGCTTGCGCTTGAGACGACGAACGCGCTTCTTTCTCCACTTGGCTCTCATCTTCAAACTGGTGACTGGTTAGTCCATGGCTCTAGAGAAACGATTAGGAGCTGTGGCAGAGCTACTCACGATTTCGAGGATGAAATAGAGATAGTAGAAAGAAAGACGAAGCGTGGCGGCCCGAGACGCATTTACGTATGGTGCGGCTGACTCAGCCGCTCTCGCTTAGACCGCACACGTGACCCTCCAAGCTTCCACCAGTGACGACACAATACCATGCCAGATTAGGAAATTTGATAGGGCATAGAAAGTGTTTGGGATCGCAAACTATTTGAAAGCATTTTATGTAACCTACGTACGTTGGAGGGCAAAGCTTCTATTACTATCGAAAAAGTTGATGAGAATAGCAACGTTATCAATATCATTGAAAATCATATTATTCGTCTTTTAGCTCCAAATAAAACCGGCGCCGTCTTTGATGCCATTGTCTCATCTTGAATACAGTCCTTCATACAACGTATGTTCATTAAACATGTATAAGCATGTATATATGCAGAGCTCCATTGCGTATGGGGTTTCGCAAAAATTCGAAACGAGATCGACAAAAGTCAAGCAAGCAAAAGTCCATCGCATGAAAGGTAACTATCAACATGGCGATCTTCTCAGTACGTGTACCGATACGTGGGCGCCAAATCGCCGAGATATGCTTGCTCTTCCTCGGGAATTGTGGCAGGGTCAACAGGGGCATCGTCGCGCCTCTTGTTCTCCCACCAAAGAGATGCCATGTAGGACGTGCATGCCAGAGCAGAGAGACACACGAACGATAGACAGATGATGTATCCAGTTTTGTAATCCGTAACGCCATTTTTGACAACGAACGAAAATGTAGCAATGATCCCACCAATATTACCGAAGCCAACTTGCCACGCGGTTCCCACGCTGCGCCGGTGATGGCCGCCTAAATTCATGGCGAACCAACATACAATGACAGGCATCGAGCTGTAACATCCACAGGTGAGCAAGAAAAGAGCACCATATTGAGCGGAGGTGCTGTTATGGATGGTCAGGAGCATTATGAACCCTACAAGGGCTATTGCCATTGGAACCAAAGTGAATATGAATCGGTGTCGCAACTTGTCAGAGCAGTAGGCGACTACCATTGAGAAGCCGAATGCTGCAGCCCAGGGAGGAATGGAGTACAGCTGAGTTTTGATCGGACTATAGCCATAGCCCTGGATAATGGTCGGCGCAAAGTAGGCATATCCTGTATGAAAGTGAGCGATAACTCGGAGTCAAATGAGGAGATAGTAGGCAATCAACTTACCATAAGCCGGGACAATCAATCCGAAGTACATGAAGCCTCCGATGAACACCTTGTCTGAGGGAAGTTAGCACGCTGAAATTGACCGCATGGGTAACCACCGGTGTATACTCACAGTCCTTGAACACGCCCAAAACCTCGCGCTTGCCCATGCGAACGTTAGTTGCAGAATCACCCACATCCTTCGCCAACTTGGCGCGCATGTATGTGCGTTCTTCCTCGCTCAGCCACTTCACATCCTCGGGAAAATCAGCAATAAAGAAGAAGAGGATGATCGCGACGACGCTGGTCAGAATGCCCTCGAGAATGAACACCCAGCGCCAGCCCCTGTATCCACCCATGCCTTCCATCTTCGCGATTCCGCTGGCAAGTAAGCCACCGAATGCACCGGCCAGACTAGTGGAACTGAAGAAGAAACTGAAGCGCTTTTGAGCCTCAGAGCGCGTGTACCACATGCCCAACAGGTAGAAGCCTGGCGATCATCGTTAAGACAGGGTTGAAGAGTCATTGGCTGTGTTACACTTACATCCGGGGAACATGCCTGCCTCAAAGACACCCAAAAAGAACCGAGTGGCCATCAATCCTCCCCAGTTCTGTACCAGACCCTGGAAGAGCAGCACCAAACCAAACATGAACATGCATGCCGACACTAAACGATAAAGGTCAACAATCCGCCTCTATCAAAATTGCCCCGGAATGTACGCGACGCGAAGGGATCCAAAAACTCACGCCAGACATGGGGCTTCAATTTCTTGAGCAAAATATTCGAGGGAATCTCGCAAATAATATAAGGCACAAAGAAAATCGTGAGCGCGGTATTGTATTTCATGCCCGTTTCGATGTGCAAATCTTCCTTGAGTCCGAGAATAGCGGCATTGCTAATATTGACTCTGCGCGCCGATGATGATGTCAGATAAGAAGAAAGGCAAAACAGTCCCACGACACAATGCTTACCGGTCTAAAAATGCAAGCAGATACAGAATACATAAACAAGGCAGAATGTGCCAGTCGACCTTGGCCATCAATTTGCGCTCCGTGGTACTCGTGAGAGGAGGCAACTCGAGGTCACTCTGGGATCCGGTCTGGCTCTCGCCATGATCGATCGGCTCTTTTGTGTCTGCGAATGGTTCTGCGCGGAGAGATCATGGCCCTGTCAGCATGCGTTCAAAGCGAGGATGCGCTGGCGCGAGGGGACTCGCTCGGCCGAAAACAGAGAAAAATAAAATAAAATACGAGATTCGGAGTATATAGATATGACCGAACATACCTGGGACTCCCATGATGAGATGTGATTGCGCAAAAACAATGCGCAGCTGTATATAGATGCAACGAAGAGAAGAAGAGCAAAAGAGAGAAAAAGAGAGAAAAAGAACCTTTTTGGGGTCGGATCCCAAGGCGCAGATCTCCGACTGCAGGGATGCGCGTGGGGGGATTACCGAGGAGCTTGTGAGTACATGCTCCGTGTGTCGGGTTGAGATACTACAATTGTGGAGAAGAAGCAATAGCGAAGAAGGGGCCAAAGTCTAGAGGGCACTCTGGACAATCTTGGCGACTGGAAAGATTTGAGTCACGGTGAATCCATCCTATCACGAGATATCAATCCACTGGCCGATCTCGGCCCCTAGCCGTTCTTATTACTTCTGGTACGCTTGTTTATGGTTAGAGGCTAGAATATGACTCATTATGCTTCTTCAACTTTGCTCTTCATGTAATTTGATATTTCTCTGTCCAATCTTCGATTCTCGAAGAAAAAAAGAGCAAAATAAAAAGATCATCCTGAACACTCAAGGTTCCCCGCAAAATACTAAAAAAGGGGTTCCGGTCCACCGGCCGCCCGAGCGCCAATGGCTGATTACCTAATTATCCAATTAGTGTACCCCGGGGCCTATTTGGGTTCTTGGAAGCCTTGGCGACATTGCGGGGTTATACGTTGTATCTTCTGTTGATATGCTTGATTCTCAAGTATACTTGTTGAAGTCCGTATCTACCGTTGACTCGGCTTGGAATTTCGAGTCAGCGTAGGAGCCGCCTTAGTCTTTACTAACAATTGTCATTGATGGAGTCCAATAGACTACACTCCTCCATCGCGGAATCCTTCCGCGAATTTCCGAAAGATTAGTTGTGGCTTGAGGTACGGGATGTACAACGTTGTACCGGCGAAACACTATAAACTCTCAAAAGTGAAAAAGCCTATCGGTACCTATTGCCTCCCGGAAACTATTAGGTCCCGTGCTATTGGTCATTTGAGAATACCTTATATTTCTTGACAATATGACAATGAGAAGAGACAACCGACTACTGGATGTGACAAGAGTTAGCACAAACATGGGAAAATAAAAATCATGGAAGAGGAATATATATTCAAAACACTTGCCCAAGTGAAGGGCCATATTCAGTATCTACCACCATGACAAAAGGTTTTGAGAGCGAGTACACAGGCCTAACTTTGTTGAGAATCCCAATCGACCAAAAGCCTACGATTTGCAGAGGTCATAGACAAAGATCTCGCATTTTCAACAGCCTTGAGGCTGATAAGAGTAGTATGGCTTATGATACCTTTTTGCAATTCACAAATCGGCGCTGTTCATGCGCACATTAGTGTATAACGATGAGAATGGACTTGTTGGAAAAAAGCAGCGCTTTTGCTGTATCTCGGAATCTAGTGTGTCCCACCTGATACCTCAAGATCGAGAGTCTATCTACTACAACAATAATAGCGAGAGAAAGGAAGAAACAAAAAGGCTATGGATTTCATTATGGGACGTTTGATTAACCTTCGGGATCTTATCAAAAAAGGATCCATTCGGCGCCAAGTCTCGGAACACATTATCCAACTCCAAGCAAATCACATCTTTGAGTACGGATTACCAGTGCAAAAAGGGCATTGTCAAGCACCTCGGATATCTAAATGGCCATTTACTTATATCTAAGGCTAATTACTCGTTGGAGCAACCGACAAACTCAGAAAGATGTCGAATAAGAGAAAATTGCATTGATGAGGAACTATCCCAGAAGAAAGTAATGGAGTGAAGAGATGTAAGATAGATCGGGACATGCTTGAATTATTTAAATCACACGGCTTTCGAAGGAGGTTGTCGAAGGTTGATACTGAAGAAATTGCCCCTGATTTTATTTCATAGTAATCGTGCCAGGCGCCCAACAATTGTTCGTGTTATTGTGAAGCATTGCTGGGCGCCTGGCACTATTACTCTACAACTGTTTACGAAGTCCGGAGTACTCATAATAATCTCGATGCAACCTAACCTCTACATATTGATCTTCTACAGGCCTACCCTTGTCTAGCGTTGGACCGACCCGAAGTGATCCACTGTCAGACAAAGAACCGGGGGATCACCAAGAACTGGTGGACATAGGATCAAATTCGAGGCAACTTCGAAGTTTTGATTGATCTGAAATTTTGTCAAACAAAGACCCTTGCAAAAATCCTGGGATTTCCAGTCACGAATCAAATCCTTGACTTGAGACAGACCGCGGCCCCCTACGGTGTGTTTGCTCTTCTGAACCTTACAGTCTCCTCTGTCTCTCTTACCGTTTTCGCTGTGTCTCTTCAATGAGTCAATCTGTGTGTTGCAGTTTTATGCTACCTCCATATCACCACAAAGCGTGATCCCACTTTGGTCCAAGAATTTTGGTCGGTCCTCTAATTTACGGCCCAATCTATTCTGATTCTCTTTACCCATCATCATGGGACCAAGAAGAACCAAAAGACCCCTATCTCTTCTCTTATACAATTGTCGTGGACTTTGCGTAATTATTGTGGTATTCATATGGTTCCTACTCAGTCACCTTCCAGGCCCCCCTTCCACCAAGAACAATGACCGTGCAGACCGACCACCCCCAAAGCATAAGGTAGAGGACACAGCGCAATTCCTCTACCGTTCTCCCTTTCGACAAAATCCAGATACTGAATATGAGAGATATTTATCAGATGCTCTTGAGAGAATCGAACAGGCCGTATCGGCCCAAAATCCGGCAAACAGCAGGTCAAAAAAAAGAATCTGGCAAATAGCAAAAGATGAAGAGCACAGGGGAGCTGATTCCAAAGCATTTGAACAAAAGAATGACAATTGGGTTTACACCGTGAGTGGTCGACGGGATGACAGCTTGCTTGGCTTTAACTGAACCGAATCACGTAGTTAGTCTCCGATACAAAGGCCATTGAGTTCCTGACCACCGAGCTATCACCCGTCCCTGAGATAGTCACCGTATACAAATCCTACCCTCACAATGTCCTCCGGGCAGACCTCCTCAGATACCTCCTTCTCTGGTACTACGGGGGCTTCTACGCAGACATTGATGTTTTCCCCGCGCGGTCCATCGACACCTGTCCGGCGTTGGAGCCCTTTTCCCCCGCAACACCCGACAAATTCATACAAAACTCTGATCCTGATGTGTCACTTGTGGTTGGAATTGAGGTTGATGAGCCATATGCCTCACCACAATTCATGCATGACTGGCATTGGACAAGGAGCTACGGACTGATCCAGTACACAATGTATGCCCCACGACGTTTCAGCCCGCTTCTCAGAGAAACCATCGTCCGGGTGCTAGCACACACGAAACAACTCAAGAAAAGCAACAGCCGCTTCTTCCGCAGCTTGGCTTACGACGAGAAGACCATATTGGGGGTGACGGGGCCTGATGTCTTCACGGATGCCATACTCGATAAGCTTTCCACTTCCCTCCCCTCCACGCATCCTTTCATTCAGCACTCTGTTGATGCAGATGCAAAAACAGGGGACTTCCTATCGCCTGCAACTGGAGAGCTACGGAGACGGGTAACGTGGGCCCCTTTCCATAGACTCCGAGACCCAGTCTGCATTCGGGCTGGCGAGGCCGTCTCGAAAGAACCGATGGGGGGACTATGTATCTTGCCGATTAGTGTATGGGGGAATGGGCAGAGACATAGTCAGGCAGGAGGTTTCAATGACCCTAACGCGTGTGTTAATCACCGGTTTGGACGAACGTGGAAGAAGGGGTGGTGGGAATACATATTCGGATGAAAATCCAGTACTTGAACAATCAAGACATTCGGCACTTTGCATGAATTGAGGGCTGTTGAGCCCGTTTTGTTGGTGTGATGTTCTTTATTGAGTCAGTAAGGCACCAAAAACAATTGTCTTACTTTAGCAGTGAAGAAGATCTCGAATCGAATTTTTGCTGATTGCAGTATACCTGCTCTTCATCCGAACAAAGTGAGAAATGAGGAATTGCCCACGTTCATAGCCCACGTTATATAGATATTCTTGGAAGCTCCGAGCGTTGGACTGATGCCTATTGAAAAGCTCAACTAATAAGCTTTATGACTTCATGGAAGTGGAACACGACGCGATCTATGTAAATTCAATTTGGCTTCAAAGTATCATGTTGAAAGGAAGCTAAGCCTGGTCTCTGTTGAGTTTATTGTCCCTTCTCGTTGAACAACTACTTATAGCACTGGCAACCCTCCCTCTTGGGGTTCTGGCAACGCGCCTGTTTGACAGTACAACCGCCACAGAAATAACATCCATCAGGAGCATAGCAGTTTCCCTCTCCCACAACACAGCTTCCATGGTGGCCAACGCAGTTGGTGCAAGCTCGACCCTCAAGATCTCTTGTCTAGTAATAGAAAATAAGTTAGACTGACTAGTTCCTCGCACTGGGGCCTGGTCATCAATTTACCTGGATTGGACTTTGCTGTTGAGAGTCAGTATATTATATATGAGCCTTTCGAAACTTGGGTACTCACCGACTCTCCAATCATGACATCGCCTTCGAAAGTGTAAACTTCAAGTTCGACGCCGTTGGCGGCAAAAACACCACTCTTCTCTGCCGCGACTTGGGAAATGAAAAGGGCAAAGAATGCAGTGCCTTGAAGAAGAAATTTCATCTTGTAGATTGGACTACAGCGGTAATACTAACGGTATAAAAATTGCTTTCTTTGTTGAGGGATAGGGATAGGGCTCGAGATTGAGTTGGATACCTAATATTGACGGTCCATTGAGGCCTCTTATATCCTCGAGCAATCCTTGCAATTCTGTCACAAGATGTTTGCTGTTCGCTGTCGCCAAGGATAGATGCAGTCTTTTAGCTCAGGCGTCCAGTTTTGCAGTCCTTCCATATGTGTCAATCAAATGCTTGCCTTGACATGACATTAGAGACAGAATTGGCTGTGAAGTGTACCCATAGATACATACATAATTTTGTGCTCGTCAGGTTTTAGGTCCCAAATGCAATGTAACGCTTCGCGCATTTGATCAGCCATAGTACAGTATATCCACGTGAAGTAATAGCCGTTTCGTACTTCGCCAACTAAAACGTCACGAACCCTTCCGAGCCTCTGTCGGAATTTAAATTGGCCTGGGCATTTGATGTAGGCCTCCCTTCACTTATTTGAAGGGGCCTTTCCTGAAAGATATTTAGATTGCTCCTGATTGAGGAAGAAGCGACTGCGTATTAAGGGAACTAGGGTTCTTTACCCAATATGCAAGTAATCGATTCAAAAGGGCTTAAAGAATGGCCCAGGTACCAATGCTAGATAATGTACCTCAAGCCTTGCTGTTTCCATTTCTTCTATATGAGGCTGCTCAAAGAGTGCTGTCCATAGATTACTGTCCATAGAGTACTGTTCAAAGAGTACTTTTCGACGAGTTATAAGTTACCCCGTACAGATAGTTCAATAGTACCTAGGTATGTCGCTGCGCGATTCATGTAGACGAACAGCCATAAGCGCTCATCACTACTAGTGATCTGCAGGAAAAGAAACGGATAAAGCTCTGGGCTGAGGATATGTAGGAAAGCCCCGGATTCTAGCTGACACTTTACATAATAAATTACTAGGCTAACACGAAAGGAGGCCCAAAACCGGCCATGCGAGATGATAGCACGAGCACCCGTCCGGATGCCTGCATACCTAATGCAGCTTGTACGATGGACTTATGCAGGGCTATGTGCCCCAAGCACGGAGTATCCCGTAGTAGAGGAAAAGGGCCCCAGTATCAGCCTCAGAATCCTTTTAAATTCGTCTGTTTTAGGTGTCACCTGCGTGACCCCGTTCAGATGCAGCCGCCTCCGTGATCCCAATTCGGTTGATCTGACTACAAGTTAAGTTGTTGTCTGGCAGCTACATAATGCAGGCGGCTACTCCGTACGAAATACTCGGACCAGGTGATAGAAGTTCACTCCCAGGGTGGCAATTCTTCAGTGGAGGATTTAGTCAGGGATTTTGGGAGAGTATGCATACTGAATCGGGAGAAGGTATTATTTCATCAAGGGACTAGAGCAACTTGCCAACCTCTCAAAATGGACAAACCGAACAGCAAGTCATGTCATCTTGCTGTACCTCTATTAAATCCATAGTCAATCTCCATTTTCGCAATCAAAAGAGAAATCTCCTATTTATCAAAAGCGTCGAACCCCGCCAGTTCTTGGGCTAAGCCCGCGAAGGAAACTCGACAACTAGCTTGTAGCTAGACCAAACGCCCATAAGAGTGGGCTCAATTCAATTGAAGTTTTGACAATAATTTCCAATGTATAGAGTAGACCCCGTTACCCTCAGCATCGCGTCTCAAATGCGGAAAACGACGGCCGACGATCATAGCAAGCCCCATAACAGACCTAACACAAACCATGTCTGATATATGGCTCTCAACATGTGTATGTCCTGTCTCTTTGAATGCCCGAAACTTTCATGATTGGGTACATGGGCGACATAAGGGTCCCGAACAGGCGTGGCCAGGGACATCAGGGAATCTGTTTGGTAACCGGCTCAGTGCTTCGAGGTGGGATACCTGTTCAGTCACAGCCCTCGAAAGCCAAATTTGTACGGGTGCAGAAAATAGACGTAGGCTTGGGGGGTGCTGATTTCTGCTTCTATTCAACGGCGGTTTTGGGTGGCTAGATGGTGTATAGCCTGTCTTGTACATCCCCAATGCCTTGACTAGTCCGAGTGAAAGCTGGACCGACATACTTCTGGTCAATTTCGCGCACGGTATCAAAAATATCAATTGTAGTATATCTCACTAAACCGATCAATGACTTATCCTGGGATTTGTATCTCCATGGTGACAAAGCTTCTCATGGGGATGGTACCATTGTGTCTAAAAAGTCTGGAGAGACCTTGTGCTTTGAGTATTCCCCTACAACGAATTTCGGGGATGCCGCTATACTCCAAAGAATGGTAGAAAAGATATGCAGAAGAAACATTAGAAAGATGGATAAAAGGTGTGCAAAGGACGAGCGAGATGCCGTCAAGAAGTAATGTTCAACTATATCGCCAAACCTTCTAGACAGGATGTAGACCTCGGGGAAGGCTTCGCATAGAACATAGACCGAGCATGCTTGGCGCATCGAGTGTCATAACGGCTGCACTCGTAACTACCAGGGATATCGTCGCTTGTGTTTTCATCTATCATGTAAATAAATTGATCTAACCTCGAGGTCTCTCGGGGTATACAGGCATCTTCAGACTTGGCTAAGGGAACTGGATCTTGACCAGATTTGTGGCCATTATGTATCGGTGAAATCGACCCTAAATCCCACGAATGTTGGCTGAGGCCTATTACAGTATCATTGATGGTCAGATTTCAAGTGTTGCTGAGTATGGACTGCGGCTGCGGGGACTGGAGATGCGCTCAACAATATTTGAAGAGAGCTTGGGACTGTCACACCGTTATAAAAAGTGAGTTGATAGAGTGGCTCCATTTCATACATACTCCAGACCGAGAAGAAGATGGAAGGGGTAGACGAGTCGAGGATAAAGTCCGAATATGTAATGCATTGGGTGAGAAGAATGGGAAGACGGAGTAGCATCATGGGGCATCATGGGGCCGTGACTGGCATCATGGGAAGGAACAGGGAGGACGAAAACAAATACGAATAGCATCAAGGAAAGAGAAGTACTGGAGCAGAGAGGTATTTTTAGTGAGTAGTATCATGATATAGGAAGGGAAGGAACAAAAAAGTAAAAAGGTGAATAGCTTCAGGCAGTAAAAAACCCCTAAATCCAGACCGTCCCTGGACCCAGGTAAGACCCGTTTCTCGTCCCGCCTAAGGAGATTTCCCAGTTAGCCTAGGGGGTCTAATCATGAGAGTGCTTTCGCAAACCTATAGAGAGTCCTAGATCCGGGGGTCCCATCATGAGAGAGCCGAGACGTAGCCTTTCTCCGGCACTCCCCTACGCGCCTCCACAGGGAGATTATCACATAGGAGTCGTCCGGTAGTGACCATGTGTTTTACCACTAGACCAATAGGGGGGCTGGTGGAAGGTAATGGTTTGAGTTCGTTGATATAGACCCAAACCCTCCAAGGAAAAGTCACTCTAGAAATAAAAACATCAATTGGACACCCTTCCCGGTGGAGTTATAACCTCAAATTGAGCATGTAGACTCTTGCGTAGTGTGGCTCTTCACATGCCAAGTTTGGAGCGATTTGAAGGCCTCATGATGGTGGGTGAAATTCATTTTCATCGGAGGGTACATCCATCCGAAGTCAAACTTGAAGCTATCCAAGCATCCGTTTTGAGAAGGAACGAGGACCTGATGGAAACCTGATTCTCGAGGTCGTAGGATCAATTCACGCTCACGCCAATGATTTATTCAACGCATTTTGATTCCTTGGTTTCTTTATCGAAAGTCATTATTGTCGATATCAGAATGTTATGCATACTCTTTATACATGCGGATCACATGACAACGATGTCTCCACCAGCCTCAAAATGGGTTCATTTATAATCACCAGAATCAATACCTGTAAGGGCCTTGTAGTGGAGTGAGCGGACGGTCAATACTGATTTCACTTGCACCGACTACTGCAATCCATGTGCCTACCCGGGATTCTCTGAGGACGCCCTCTGATGCTTATTGTGCTGGTGATCTACGAATGGACCGGCATACATACTCTCACGTGTATTCTGCACTCCAAATCGACTGATTTTCACATTGTACTCACGACATGATTGTGGTACTCAGTCTATGGGGGTCTGAAATGACACCCAGTCTTGCAAGAATACGCCGAGGAGCCTTGTGAAAGCAGTGGTCAAGTGCTTGACGGTAACAACGGAGCAGAATGGACAGCTAATAAGTTCCCAGTATATGCTCGATAGCCACAATGAAGAGGCTTAAAATAGATCAAGGAAGCTACGTTGTAGGTAATGGGTCTGCCATGAGATGTCGGACCTCTGAGCCCCGATGTCAGGCTCTGGCCAGATACTTCAGATAGCTTATGGCAAGAGCTATCATAACACATACTTTCAAATATTGGAAACAATATGCAGTGATGCATTGGACTAAGATGTACTCGAACGGCTATTTTAGATTGCATTCTCGTGAAGTGCCATGTGTATTTCACGCTTCAACGAGTCGGAAGAATCTCGATGAGATAAGCAACATTTCGCCTCATACCTTGGTAAGGCAAAAGGGATGGAGCAAGAAGCAGGATGAATCGGGAAATATGTGGGTATATCGAATATTGTAGGGTGTTGCTCGGGTGTTGCTTGTCGCTGAAAACAAGTCACTCTCTGAGCGTATGACGTCAACATCTTCGGAACAGGTCTTGTCTCGGTGTACAGCCCAAGTTATAACCCCTCCACTGCCACTAAATTTATTTTGCTGTTTATAAAATTTCTGTTGAACATAAAAAACTTGGAACTAATTCCACTCACATCATGAACGGCCACAAATTCCCCGTTGATCTCAAGCAGTTCAAGCAACTCAAGCTTGACCCAAAGAACCCAAAGTTGTCTAGCGAACAGAAAAGCGATCTGCTTCACAATATCAATATTTTCAGAGATGCCATTATTGCTTTCACAGCAACGGGCGCTGCCCGTGGTGTCTCAGGCCACACTGGAGGTCCCTTTGATACCGCTCCCGAAGTCTGTATCCTCCTCGCTTTCATGAACGCCAACCCGAACAGATGGGTCGATGCCCTGTATGACGAGGCCGGCCATCGCGTCGCCACACAATATTTGCTGTCCGCACTGGATGGAAAGATTGAGCCTGATCATCTGCTGAACTACCGTGCTGCCGACTCGCATCTGCCAGGCCACCCCGAGCTTGGCTTGACACCAGGCATCAAGTTTAGCTCCGGTCGTCTGGGTCACATGTGGGGTATGGTCAATGGTATTGCCATGGCCAACAAGGATAAGAATGTGATTATGCTGGGATCTGATGGATCTCAGCAAGAAGGAAACGACGCCGAGGCGGCACGCATCGCCGTCGCCCACAACCTGAACGTTAAGCTCTTCATCGATAACAACGATGTCACAATCGCTGGACACCCCTCACAATACCTGAAGGGCTATGAAGTCAGCCGAACCCTCGAAGGACACGGCATGAAGGTCATCCGCGCCCAAGGCGAGAATGTCGATGCGTTGTACGGCGCCATGTGTGAGATCATCAACTACAATGGCCCCGCTGCTGTTGTGGTCGACCGTAAAATGGCTGCTGGTATTGAAGGAATTGAGGGCCAATGTCACGCCCACGACGTCATTCCTGTGGACATTGCTCGCAAGTATCTCACCAAGCGTGGATACACCCAACAGCAACTTGCCTTCTATGACGACATCAAACCTGGCTCGAACCCCCACACGTACAAGGGTTCGAGTAAGGAGAAGGGTTCGAACCGCACCATTTTTGGTGACGCCGTGAACGACGTCCTTGACAAACTGAGCAAGGAGGAGGCTCAGCGTCGTGTTATGGTTATCGACTCGGACTTGGCCGGCTCCACCGGCCTCAAGGCCATCGGTGCCAAGCACCCCGAGTCCTTTGTTGCATCCGGTGTGATGGAGCGCGGCAATTTCTCTGCTGCCGCTGGATTCGGGTTTGGAAGTAACGGAGAGCGCCAGGGTGTCTTTTCTACCTTCTCTGCCTTCCTGGAGATGTGTATTTCCGAGATCACCATGGCTCGTTTGAACGATTGCACCGTCCTGTCGCACTTCTCTCACAGCGGTGTTGACGAGATGGCCGACAATACCTGCCACTTCGGTCTGAACCACTTCTTCGCCGATAACGGTCTGATGGATGCCGAGAGTACCACGCTGTACTTCCCTGCCGACGGCGAGCAGATGAAGGCCGTTGTAGAAGAGGTCTTCTGGAAGAAGGGGTTGCGCTTCATCTTCTCCACCCGTTCCAAGGTCCCTTATATCTTGAAGGAGGGTACCGACCAGAAGCTTTTCGGCGAGGGCTACAAGTTCGTTCCTGGCAAGGAAGAAATCATCCGCAAGGGCTCTGATGGTTATATCGTTTCGTATGGTGATATGCTTTACCGCTCGCTTGATGCTGTCGAGAACCTGCGTGCAGAGGGCCTTAACGTCGGTCTGATTAACAAGCCCACACTGAACATCGTCGACGAGGAGACCATCAAGGTGTACGGGTCTTCACCATTTGTCCTGGTTGTTGAGTCAATTGCTCAGAAGACTGGCCTCGGCTCCCGGCTTGGTACCCAACTCCTTGAGCGCAAGCTGACCCCTAAGTTCAAGGCCATGGGTGCTGTCAAGGAGGGCTGTGGCGGTCTGTACGAGCAGGTGAATGCTCAGGGCCTTGGACCCAGCGATATCATTGCTGCGGTGAAGGAGGTTTCTGGAAAATAAAGTTGGGATGCTCTCATGTATAAACGTAATGAATCTGTCATGTGATAATAAAATCTTCCTACAACATATGTTCTATTACAACAGTTAGAGATTCCACTTTTGTCGGTATATCTTGCTTGAATTCCTTTACAAACTTTACCATCAATGCCAAGGCTCTTATCAAAATTAAGTCTTGCCCAGGCGGCTAAAAGCCGAGACTCGCATTAACAAAAATCTTCTCTCCTTCCCAATCCGATATCGCGGCAATTGACGCGATATTTCTAGCCCCCACGGAGTCCCCACCCATTCCCCACATAACAAGGTCCTCCACACTGTTAATTGGCTATATGCTTATTTAGACAGCCTTGGCAGGTAAATCTAGTCACAATCGGGGTATACTTTCTAGCCCCAGAGCACGCCATATTCCTTCAATGGTTAGAATAGGCCTAATGCAACATGAAACTTCTTCTCGAAGTCGCAATTGTGGCAATGGAAAAAAAGTACTATATAATGCCGCACCGCCTGGTTCGCGTTTAATCAAAATCCTGGTCCTGCAGCCTTCAAGCCACAGACACGCCATAATGGCCGAACATACTTCTATTTCGGTGACCTCCGACGCAACCCCAATTGAGAAGCCAGTATGGTATCGCGGAACCCTCTTCAATGCCTGTGTTATTGGAGGAGTTGGCTTCACGGCTCCTGGTTTGTGGAATGCTATGAACGCATTGGGAGCTGGTGGTGCGCAAGAGCCTTACTTGATTAACGCGGCCAATGCCCTCGTTTTCGGCCTTAGTATGTGCTATACCGCTGCAAAAGAGTTGAACATCTCAGTTTGATCGCTTGCTAACTTTCTTACTAGTGGGACTTTTGTGTATTTTCGGTGGCCCGATTGCCAACCGGATTGGCCTCAGATGGACTTTGATGCTCGGTGCTGTGGGATATCCGTTATACTCGTACGTATTCCGAAAAAGGAAACTGGCGAAGTTATGGGGCTAATATCAATCAACAGGGCTGCTTTGTATACGAATAACCGTTATGTGAGTTTTCCGCGGAAAAGCTTATCTTTTATCCTGGCGATGAAGACTCATCTTGTTCTAGGGAAATGTTTGGTTTGTGCTGCTTGGATCAGTATTCTGTGGTTTATCGTGAGTATTTGTCAATGGCTTAGTATAATCCCAGCATTCACTAACGTTTATAGCGCTGGTCTTTTCTGGGCCTCTGAGGGTGCTGTTGCACTAGGCTACCCCGAGCCAACAAAGCGGGGCAAATATATGAAGTGAGTCATTCTCGAACGCCAATTGGTCAAATTATGACTAACTTGAGCAGTATCTGGCTCTGGTTCCGTACTGGTGGCCCGATTCTCGGAGGTGCTATTGTACTTGGCCTCAACAGGTATGTCAAACGCATTATCATTTTATGGGTAAGGTATACTGATGATGAGGAAGTGCCGGAGATGCCCATGCTAGAGGAAAAGTTGGATCAGGTAAGTTGGTTGAAGCTAGTAACAATGGAAACGAACCATTGCTAACGCGCTACAATAGAGACATACCTCATCTTCGTCGCGCTCCAATGTCTTGCCGTTCCTATCGCCTTCTTCCTCACACCACCCGACAAGGTCCAACGTTCCGATGGAAGCAAAGTCAGAATCATTCTTCAGGACTCATGGCGTGGCGAAATGAAGGAACTCTGGAAGGTCTGCCAGCGCAAGGAGGTATGGTTTACGCCATTGATTCAATCATGTCGAAGGGAACACATGGCTGACATTACTAGATTCTTTTGCTCTTGCCTGTCTTCTGGGCTGCATACTTCAACATGTACACTGGAAGTAAGGACCCTTCCTCTCCGCTGCGTTGATGGCAATCGCTGATAACTTGACCCAGACTTCAAAACTTACTACTTCGGTGTGCGTGCTCGCGCTCTGATGGGCTTTGTCAGTAAGTTTATACACTTGCACTCTCCGGACACGGTTTTGCATCGATACTAACATGGACCGAAGCCTACTTCGCCACTCTCCTTGCCTCCACGATCATCAGTAAATTCCTGGATTACCGCAGAATTTCTATCCGAAACAGACTCAAGTACAGGTACGGGATTCTATCATACATATCAAAGAAAGGTGGAAGAAGACTAACAAATTGTCACAGCTTCTTCTATGTGATTGTCGTTCACGTCGTTGCTTGGGTTTACTGCTGGGTCATTCAAGAAAAGTATACCAAGAACCCCCCAACTCTCGACTGGGCCGACAAAGGCTTTGTTGAAGGATTCTTCGTTGTCCTGCTCTGGGGTAAGTTATGCGTACTATTCAATATTTCAACACAGTGCTAACCCAACGTTTGTTAGAATTCTCCCAGCAATCTTTGCAGAATTTCCTCTACTACCTTCTCTCCACCATGACCGATAATATTTCCGAGCTTTGTAAGTGAAATTAAACCCGGAATAATATTTCAAGATTACTAATAACCATATAGCTCGTCTGTCCGGTATCCTCCGTGGTCAAGAGAGTTTCTCACAGGCTGTCGCTTACGGGCTGAACACCCGGAAGTGGCATGGTGGACGCGTGCCCCTTGCCGTCAACAGCATTATTCTGCGTAAGTAACGGCTTTCTTCTGCCTGAGTTGGCCTGAATGCTAATTATTGTTTGTAGTCCTTGCGGTGACGCCCACTTGGCTTGTTGTCAGATCTCACGTTCCCATTGAGCACAGCAAGGAGGCCGCTGAGATGCCTCAGACTCAGGACGAGGAGCAGAACAAGGTCAGTCTCTCTGACAAGGAGACATACGTTGTTACTGAGGCAGCTGCCACGAAATGATTGGAACTATGTGAAATGGAGTCACGGTGAAAAAATAATATAGACATAGCTACGGTCGGGTTTGATCTTTGGAAAGATATTCACTGACCGCTCGAACAAAATTTAATGTATGAATCAATGAGACGATGACAGTCTTTACACAGTATTGTCATCTCTACTCTTCCGGAATCACTTTACCCTTCTCATTCTCCTCACGTATTTTCCGCTCCTCACGGCTCTCACTAGTGGGATCAAAGTAGGCTTGATTAGGCACAGAATTAGCAAAATTAGCATCACTGCAAGACCAATGTTATTTGCACTCATGTTTCTCTCCGAAAACAGTGGTCCGAATACCCCGTCTAGGTCCCTTGTATGCACCAGGGATGACTCGATGAAGGGTACAACTATCATGGCGTAAGCCTATCAAGAATCCCTGCAGCAAACTAGAACGCGGATAGTTACCGATTGTCCCACATAGCGACACTCCCAACCGCCCACTTCCAACGAACATAGTGATCGTCGCCTGAGTGAATATGATAGGCCAAAAAGTCAAGAACCTTATCTGAAAAAGAGTTCAGTCTTAGATAACCTTAAGTCTTTAGTTCGGAGCATATCACGCTTACCGGATTCCGCTTTTTTGAGTTCCGCGAACCCAGTCACAAACCCGGGGTTGACGTTGAGGGCTTTCAGTTTAGTGACTGGGTGTGTTCGCACGGCTGGGTGATGCGTGTCGATGGGAGGGCGATTGGGACCACCTTCCCACAGATCGAGGATGGTATCATCTAGTCAATAGATCAGTAAGCCCGCTATATGGAAAGTGAGAGTTATGGGCGATACAAACACTGCAGTCTTGAGGTATGCACAGCATGGAGACCATCGAGGAATCGTTTGTAGGCGTTGCTTAAGGCATCGTATAGACCATATTGTGATACCTGGAGAATTAGTATGAGATTTAAAGTTAGATGTTGTTTATTTTCATACCCATGCTGTGTCGCCTCCGACTTCTGGGTGCTCTTCCATTCTCAATAGCGAGTAGGATGGTGCTATGAAATACTAGAAGCTTGGTATTCAGTGTTGATACCAACACGTACGATTGATTTCGAACGATGTATCGGCATGGAAGTCTCCACTGGGCTTTAGACATTTGTTGTCAGACTTTTTGTTCCCATGGCTTCATAACTTCAGAACTCTCTTACCCAGGGTGTGTAGTTCAGGATCTCACGGTGATCCTCACGGCTTCCTTTGATACCCACGAACTTTAAGACGAGTCAGCAGCTATGACATAAAGCATGTTCTCAGGGTTTATGAGAGCGAAACTGGGCTCCCTATCACATGTTGGTTTCCCTGGAGGATTTTAACAGATGGAGCACATTACTTTTTGATCCTGATGACTGTCAGCTTACGCAAATTTGCTCAGGTGAAAGAGATCCGTATTTAAGCTTACCTTCTGAGCTGGATGTCTATTCAGAATGCCTAAAGCCCCGAATCGTCAACTCAATGCTGCTGTCAAGAGCCTCTTTATATCCTTACCATAGTGTTGGAAGAGCTCTACCTGTTTCTCGGTAGTGAGGTCTTGATCCCGGAAAAAGACAACTCCACGCTCATTGACAAGAAGCGCCAGTTCATCCAGCTGCGCGTCGTTTAATTGTGACAATTGAATACCCTCGAGAACATTTCCGATCGACTCGGTCAAGTCGACTCGCTTTGCCACCGAAAAAAATGCCTTTTTCTCTGGATCGGCAAAAAACGCTCGGTCTTTAGGCGGGGTAATGGGTCCACGAAGTGGTTCTGGAGGGACATGACTTTTGACTTTGTCGTTGAAATGCGGATGAAGCGTAATTGGGAACCCTGAGTCGGGGGAAATGTGCTTGCGGGCTTCGAGGTGCGCCATATCTTGCAAAGTCAAGTCTTATCTATTTCTCGGAATGGATGAGATGTTTGTATTCTTCGTGGTGTCGAAGTGTGAACATTGTATATCAGCTTTATACTCCGCTGAACTCATACTCGGCCCCGATTGCGTCAAAGTGCCATTTGCACATGGCTTTACATTCTGGTCCAATCGGCTGTCTCTATAGCGAATATTTCTCGACTATGGCATCTTCTGCAATTTATGTCGAATTCGTGAGGAAGTTCCACGCAATCGGCTGCTTATAAATGTTCGGAAATTTTCCGGAGCAACTTGCTCAAATCTATGTATGTCTTCTGCTCCGTAGCGAGGAAAGAAATTGGGGCGGGGCCCTTGGGAAATGGGTTCCAAAGAAGAGAAGTATAAAATTAGTTCTATATCTCGAGCACCACATGAGCAGAATATAACTTAAGGGGTAGCGGGGTCATCGGTGGAGTTGCTGTTCTTGTCCCCTTTGACAGACAGCCACTCTAGTCCAAACACACCGAGAATTCCAAAGCATGAGAGGGCGACACCAACAAAGAATGTCTGATCCAAAGCCTTGTTGTAAGCAAGAAGCACAGCATCATAAAGAACGTCGGGCACACGATCCTTGAATTCAGTAGCACCAGCCGCAATAACCATGTTGGCATCAACATCCGCAGCGTACTGCGCAATATTTGTCTTGAGCTGGTTTGTGAACACGTTCTGCGCAACAGAGACAAATACAGCACTGGCGAGATTCTCTGTAAAGATAACAACCGCGGTGCCGATGGGGATATCCTCTAATGGCAGCGCGGTTTGGGGTGCGGAAAATGCTGTCTGCAGGCCACAGCCAACTCCTGCCCCCAGGATTACTTGGTACCCAATCCATTCAGGGTGGCCAGAGTCCACCTTAAGCGTGGTAAGAAGACCAGTTCCAACTGCCATGAAGACTACTGTCATATAGGCCCATTGTACATAGTAACCGAACACAGAGGTAAGACCGCCTGTCCCGAATGAGAACACAACATAGCTCAGCACGAGAGGGAGACTCATGATTCCGGACTTGATTGGACTGGCTCCCCTGATGGCTTGGAACCAAATGGGAATCTGGCACAAATGTCAGTATGCGTTAATATAAGAATCATGGGGCCAGACATACGTAGTACAACATGACGAAAAAGGCGGCGACAATGCAGGAGCCGAACAAGGATGACCCCCAAATATTCCGGTTGCAAAAGATTCGCTTTGGTACAGTCGCCAGCTCACCGGAACGAACCTGAACAAAACCAAAAACGATCAAAATGGCGAACGCCAACACAAGGAGAGCAATGATTCGACCATTGCTCCATGGGTATTTGGTGCCACCCCATTGCAGGGCGAGAAGCAAGCAAATGATACCAGGGAGTAAACAAACGGTACCGGGGATATCCATTTGCTTCAGCTGATTCATGAAGCCAACTTTACCCGCTTTACTTCCCTTGAAGGAAGAGACAAAGAAGAGAATAACAAGACCTGCAACAAACCCAAGCGGAAGGTTGATGTAGAAGCACCATCTCCAAGTGAGCTTAGAGCTATCCGTGAAAGCACCGCCAATCAAAGGACCAGCAATGGCTGAAAACCCATACATGGCACCAAGAGCACCAATCAACATGGGACGCTGGCGAGGCGGCACCGAGTAGGCGATCAACAAGAACGATCCGTTTGAGACACCACCACCGCCGATGCCGGCAGTCGCACGCCCGACAATCAAGGCAGTGGATGTAGGGGCAACGCCACAGATCAAGGAGCCCAGCTCGAAGATAAATAGTGAAGCCAAGTAAACCCACTTGATGGTGTAGAATGTGAAGAGCTTTCCCCACATCAGCTGGAAGGCACATACTGTGAGCATGTAGGCACTAGCGTACCACCCCACATCTTCCAGTGCATGGAAGTCATCCGTGATTTTGGGAATGGCGCTAGAAATGATAGTGTTGTCCAATCCCACAAGGAACATGCACAAGCTTAAACTGAGAGCGATCAAAATGAGTTTGACGTTTCCGGGGTACTGAGGTCCATCCTGGTCGCTGAGAGACCGGTTATCGTCGGCTGGCATAGATGCATATTTTTCATTTTCTTTCCACTCCATGGCCTTGGATAGGTCTGTTGTGGATGGACTTTTGAGAGTCTTGTCGGTGGTGGAAGAAGAAGGGTTCTTCATGGAAGCGAAGACGGCGACCTTGAAGCTGGCCTTCGGCTATAGTATTTCGATTGTACTTCACATAATGAATGAATATGTGGTCTCAATGCTCGACATTTATACTTAAGCTTGTCTCCGAAATACACGCAACATTCCAAGTAAATACAAACATAAGCTCCGTGACAAGCGTTTAAAGTGGATCTCGCCAAGACATGAGTCACGTTCACTCATTGTGACCTCCTGGTGATACATGCATTAGACATGTACTTGAGGTTCTTCGGAGTTGAGCTTATTGGTGCTCACACGTTGTAGCACGGATGCTTGAATTAGGCAAAATATTGCAACCAGCCTACAAGAAGATACATTACTAGTCTGTTAGTCTGAGTTCTTACCTGATGTTAGACAGGCGAGCTTGACGAAGTAATAGGCGGTCTGATCCAATTCTGCCGCCAGCCTATCGAAACACGCAGGCGGTGCTTTTCTGCCAAAAAAAGAGGTTATATTGAACTTCAAAGATAGTCATTGGGCCCTTCGGGGCATATGGTCAAATGAAAATATACAGAGAAGATTAGCATGGCCCCTGCACTAAGGATGACACGCTCAATCAAAGAGAAGCTACGTATTTTTTTTTATTCCTACAGGTCCACATTGAAGGTGTGGGTCTCTTCATTGCTGAGGATTCAATTTGCTCCTTCGATTTTAGAGTATCACGTGATAGCCCCACGCCGCGAGTTCAAAACGGGTCAAGCGCTGTTTTTATATTTTTACTATAATTGGCTCAGATGACCTGCCCCCGTCGACTTGAGCAATGATCAATTAATTATTTACCATTCGGAACTGTGCGTTGTAGGTGAAATAGGTCTAATAATTACTGGGGATTTGTTTTCCACATGTAATATGGATAAGTCTCCTCATCTTCACTCATCTTCACTCATGATCAACCTCTTCATTATGAATAGATCTTATCTGAAAGATGCCGCGAGGAACATGAATGGAGAAAGCATACAGCAGCACGAATAGCATTGATTCTGGCGACCTTGGACACGATATAAACCACTAAAGGTGTATGTACGCAGTGTTACTCCCGGAACGCCAACACATGGGGCCGGCCAGCACACCAGCACAGTGCAGAGGCGAGTCGCATAACCTCGACCTTGCTAGATTGTATCATCTACTTGGACCAACTGTATCCAAGGCCGTTACATAGACACAGCCATATTCGGGAACAACAGCTCGTCCCGAATCGTGGACAATCACCGGATTGAATATACATATCTTCTGTATCTGATGGGACTTGCATAGAACATCATGCTTCACCACGGACGTGGGTCGCTTATCCCTGTCTTGAATTGATGAAAGTCAGGGAGCAATGGCTGTCAATCGCAAATCCAAATAATAAAATATAATCCTCTCGGTCTATGGCAAAACCAATTCTCCAGTATCGCGATATCACTTGTGTCGGCGAAGGGACGGTGATGGGTATTCAATTCGGTATATTGAGCGACCTGCTAGAAATTATTCATGACTGCGATTGTTGACCTTGTCTCTCGGTTATATCAGAACCCTTTGAATTGGTTCATAGCCGTCCGCTAAATTAGGAATGCATTTCTGTTCAAGCAGCTGGCGTGTGCCTCGGGTTTTCAGACTTCCCAAGCTCCTTGTCAAATTCTTCAGAGTAGCAAGCAATCAACTATCCTTCCAACTCCCCAAGTAATTATACGTTTACAAAGTACAAATGGTTGTTGACTTGCAATCCAGTCCCCGAGATCCACAGAACCCAACTCCTACAAGTGGGCCCCACCTCTTCCCCGCGCCGCGGAATTTCCCTATCGCAGCGACTCTTTCACTAAACACGAGACACTTGATGAAGCAAAGCCTGAAGCTAGGATTGATTTAGTGAAAAAAGGTCAACAGAAAGAGAACTATCATCAGTGATAGCCCTGTCTTACCCCTTTAACAAGATATGCCTCACTGAAGACATTGTCCACCCACCTATCGGCCTCCTCCGAGGGAAACCAGCCGCGGGCCTCTCGCTCCATCCAAGCGACAAAAACCAGTCATTATGGAAAGTGGAGACGAGCGACCATACCGGTCACACACGAAGCCTGCATGTAATCCTTGCCGGCGAAGAAAGTCACGATGCAAGATTGAGCCCCACGCCGCGGCCTGTTTAATGTGTCGCACGCACGGCACAGAGTGTACCTTCCCCACTGGTAGAACGAGGACAACACCCCAAAAGAGATCTTCCACAGAGACAGCTTCAATTCTTCCCCATCCCACTTTGCGAGCGCCAATCGCATCTGGTCAGATAGCTCTCGCTGCCACTTCCCCACATTTATCGACTCCCCCGCAGAACCAGAACGACGAAGATACGCCGCTATCTCTTGAGGCCGAAGATGACAATCCCCACATCCTCGGTCCAGCAGTGACTGGGGATAACCATATCTTGGCTGACTACTTGTCTAACATCTCGGGTGGTCAAGGGATTCGTGAGATACGTCCCGTCGAGCCGGGCAGTTCCTCATCCCCGGTTATTTTTACAAAAGTGCAGAAAAGACCACTGGGATTGATGGTGAATTCTAGCCCAGCACTTCATAAGCTACAGACTATTGAGAAGCTCGTAGAGCCATGGGGCCCCCATCTGATAGACCTGTGAGTGGACCCACAAATATACAGTTCTGTTGGTGTTTGGCACAGCTTAAGAACTAACAATCATGACTAGGTATTTGAGAAAAATCAACCCATGTCTCCCACTGTTAGAGGAAATTTCATTTCGAGCACAGTATATGAACGCCCGGCATCGCATTTCCCCCGCGTTGTTAGCTTGCCTGTATGCTCACATGCTTACTTATTGGAAACATGATCCTCATTTATCACGGGAAAGATGTCCAGATGTTCGCTTTGTCTGGAACCTTGCAATTGAAGCCTCATACTCCGAATTGCACGCTTCGGCTGGAATATCGACCATAAAAGCTATTCTTCTGGATGTCGGTGGCCGTCCGACCACGTCAATGACCGGCAATGGTGTAAGACTGGGGTCAGCTGTAGCTTTGTGCCATTCCTTAGGTTTGAATCGGAACCCGTTGCCATGGGATATCCCACAAGCCGAGAAACACATGAGAATGAAGATCTGGTGGTCTATCTTACTTCATGATCGCTGGTATGTTCAAAGCTTCTTAACATTCAATCCCGCTAGGTATAATTTGGGGAAGTTAATTATCAAACAGGTCAAGTCTCGCTTATGGGACACCCCCACATATCCGAAGAGCACAGTACGACGTACCGCTGCCAAGATCAGAGTACTTGTCAGGTTGGGAACGGGATCACGAGCCCAATGCCGTGTTCATCGAACTCATGAGTTTAACCGACGTGCTAGACCACTGTCTTGAGCATGTGTACAGTATCCGCGAGATCCAAGCGCCAACGAGAAATCTCGAACTTGACCTAAACAAGTGGGTCGACTCACTCACGGGAAATATTCGCAAAATAATAATTCGTGGATCAAATCTCAACATCCCTGGGGCTTCCAACCTCCGGCTGGCCTATCTTGCGACGAGACTACTCCTCCGACGTATTGACCTAGACCGAGAAAGACAAGCTCCAGAATCAAAGCCAGAAGAAATGGCCAACCGTCTTATGGAGGCGCGCAGGACCGCGGAGGACATTGTGGTTCTGGTCCAGGAACTCAGAGAGCCGCAGTTGAGCGACTTCTGGATGCCTGTCGTAGCGTTCACCTTTTCAGCAACAGTGACATTCTTGATACGATGTGCGCTAGAGACAGAGCAGGGAGCCGGCCTTGCACAAAGTGCGTCTCTTCGAATGGCGAACGACCTATTGTCTGCTTTGCGGTCGCACCAGAAAGAGTTCGGTTGGGATCTGGCTGATATCTGCCTTGCACAACACTCCGACGTTATAGAGAAGCTGTTGAGCTCAGCTCCACCGGTAATTAATGCTGATGAAAATAGTATTGAATCGCATCAGCCTTTTTTGTCGGATATGGCTTTTATTGATGATATGTTTCCGAGCACTTGGGACATACTGCAGATCATATGATCTAATCGTTTAGGAGTCATCAACTCGTTATCTCTTTTTCCCAAGCCTAAAACCAATTATTCAATTTTGAAAGATTGAGAACCCAAATGCATGGTCAATGCTACAACATAGGTTGCACTATGTTGGTGAAATAAAGTATAAGCGAACTGTGGTCACTTATTAACGCCGCGAAGTGGGTTCTCGAACACCCCTTTTGAATTGTATTGCGACAAAAAAGTATTTTTCAATAGTTGGATCGACATATTACCTAGTGATAGTCAAATAGTTCAATGTCTATGTTGGCCGCGGTTCCGCGGCGCGGGCAGGACAAAATGAGGGGAAAGCAGATTGTTCCCTGCAAACTGAACATCAATATTCAGAACGATAAGCTGCCTAGGAAACATAAGAAGCCCATGACGTCTTGAACGTAACAACATCCTGCTAACAATCAACGAATCATAACATGGCGCCTGGAATTACCACAGCGAAATTTACAGTCACAACCATGGCCCAAAAGGAAGACGAGAGCCCGATATTGTATAGCGATGTCGATCAAGAGGATCTTCAGACCAAAGCATCAAAATACCTCCTCAACTATGGAACAAAATTTAACAAAGATGTAATTTGTGGCAGCAAAGGGCTCTATGTCTATTCTGCTTCAGGTCACAAAATTTTGGATTTCACATCCGGACAGATGTCCTGTCTTCTTGGCCACGGCCATCCAGAGATTGTGAAGACGATCGCCGACCACGCAGCCTACTTGGACCACCTTTTTTCAGGCATGGTATCACCCCCTGTGATTAGTCTAGGGGAGCGTCTATGCAATCTCTTGCCACCAGGCCTCGACAAAGCATTTTTCCTATCCACCGGCGGCGAGAGCAACGAGGCAGCGATTAAGATGGCCAAAGTGTACACAGGAAAATTCGAAGTCGTCGGGCTGGGAGCGAGCTGGCACGGCGTGACAGCCCAGGCACTGGGCGCACAATATCACTTCGGTCGGAAAGGCCAAGGACCATTAATGCCAGGAATGCTGATGTTACCACCGCCAAACGCATATCGGTCAGTATTCCGCCGCCCCGATGGCTCGTACGACTGGGAGGCTGAGCTGGAGTATGGCTGGCGCATGATCGACATGCAATCATGCGGCTCGCTGGCAGCTTGTATTGTGGAATGTATCCAGTCGTCGGCGGGAATGCACGTCCTCCCGCCAGGCTACCTTGCCGCTCTGAAACGGGAGTGCGAAAAGCGCGGGATGCTCTTGATCGTCGACGAAGCACAGACGGGTGTCGGCCGGTGCGGCGATCTAATGGCGATCAATCATGAAAATGTTGTCCCGGATATCCTCACTCTCAGCAAAACACTGGGTAATGGCCTTCCTCTCAGCGCTGTCGTCACAAGCGCCGAGATCGAGCGTGTTTGCGCTGAGCGAGACTACTGTTTCTACACTACTCATGTCAATGATCCGCTTCCTGCTGCTGTTGGTGACAAGGTGCTTGAGATTGTGATGCGCGACGGATTAGTCGAGCACTCTCGTGCTATGGGGAAGATACTTCATAGCCGACTCAATGAATTGAAGGAAAAGTATGGCTGTATTGGGGATGTTCGCGGGCGCGGGCTCATGGCTGGGATTGAGATTGTTGAGAGTCGCGAGACAAAAACCCCTGCACTAGCTTTGGGCAAGGCGATTGGGGATCGGGCCTACGATTTAGGCTTGTGGGCCAATCTTAGTAGCCATCCCAGCTTTGGGGGCGCTTTTCGCATCGCGCCGCCAATCACTATCACCGAAGACCAGCTGTTGAGTGGTTTGGAGATATTGGAAAAGGCGTTTGCAACCACTCCTGGGACTATGCCTGCGTGATGTTTCGATTGTGGTATTGAGTTTGTATACTTGCGTGGCTCTACATGAGAATATTCAATAGTTTGAACATAGTCTCGCTATCGAATTCAATAATTGGTTTTCATTCTAAGCAAGCCTGCCATTCGAATGTTATATATTTTAATCGACGTGTTGGCTAATCACAGCATGAGATGGTAACAGTGGATGATTTGGCATGGTTAGCCCTAGGATACCCACATTTTGGTCTTCAATGTAAATGTGGGATCATTCTGTGTACGTTACTTGCATGTACCCTACAGCATGATCACATACGGAGAATTGTGTCGGAGAATTCGCGATCATGATCGATCCAAGACACTTGTTTCGTCATATCAATGTTTCAAGCCCATGGAATTCCACATTCCGCTGCGGGGCTTTGTTCTAGATTTGTAGATTCAATTCAATCCTCGTATCTATTGTGGCTGGTGACTGGCCAGCTTAGGATTGCGATCAACTTACAGATAGCCAATCCGAATCTACTCTGCGATCCACATAGGTAGTGGAGACAGACTCAGTCAATGATTGGTGGGGAACCCGCAGTAGGTGCATATCTGCAAGCATGATGCATAGCAACCATGCGGGCATCGGCTCGTTGGCCGGGGCCAAAACATCATGATGAGTTGCCTGGAGAACTGGAATTGGAAAATGGCTACATTGAGGTGTCAATGAGTAAAGCCAAAGTTGTGTACTTAGTAGAATGTGGGATTCGAAGCAACATCTCGATCCACGGATGACTTCACAGAGAACCAGGAACAAGCGGTGGAAAACATGGATCCAGAGCGGGTAGAATGAGTTGTCCCAAACACCAAAGTTGGCTTTCCAGCGCCAAAGGCCTTGTGGAGCGATGGGAACCAAGATCTCATTTGTAGATTCCCCTAATGACCCACCCATCTAACGCCATTTCAGGCTTCACGCTTTGCTTATCGAAGATCATCGTACGCGTAAAATTCAGAATCATGGAAGTTTACTACATAGGTTTTCATGGCCGAGGTGTGGCGCACTCCACAGGTTTTGAGCTCTGAATTTTCGCTTTGTTTAGTTATATTAGCGATTCGCTTTTCCTCCATGCCAACTCCCGACTATCTGCGTCGAGTTCAGTCACCATGCGACCTACTCAGATCTTAGGCGCAAGCCTAATCGCATCAGGCCAATTGGTCAACGCACTATCGCCGCGCACGGAGATTGACGATTCCTATGACTTTGTGATTGTGGGAGGAGGCCAGGCTGGTCTGGTATTGGGCGCGCGCCTGTCGGAGGACTCGAATCAAAGCGTGCTCGTACTCGAATCGGGCGGGAATGGAGACGAATATCGAAATCGAATAGGTGCGACTTATTATGATTATCCTTCTATTATGCAACATCTAACGCCTTTGAAGATACGCCAGCATATTCATATTTCGATTCGCTTTGGACGACACCTTTGAATTGGGCATTCAACACTGTCGCCCAGTCTAATGCGAATAATCGCGAGATTTATTGGCCTCGTGGCAAGGTCCTTGGAGGTTAGTTTTTGGTATGCCTAATACAAATCAAGGAATTGGAAAATTGACATAGAACTATTCAGGAAGTTCTGCTATTAACGGGCTGTACATGACCCGTCCCGGGAGAGATGAGATCAATGCCTGGAAAGACATGCTTGGCGATATGGACGGTGCCGATAATTGGTCATGGGATTCATTTTATGCAGCTATGAAGAAAAGCGAGACGTTCGCTCCCCCAACAGATGAAGTGGTCGACGAGGCCGGGATCACTTGGAATGCATCTAATCATGGCACAGAAGGACCGATCCACACGACATACCCCGACTAGTATGTCACATCATGGTCTCTGATGTTTAGGAATGACGCTAATGTATTTCCTAGTACTTTCCCTGAAGTTGGCCAATGGTCAACGGCTTTACAAAGTATGGGAATCGATATTTCTGCAGATATGTATGGAGGCGAGAACTGGGGCGCCGAAGTCTCGACCTCCTGTATCAACCCTTCAAATTGGACAAGGTCATACAGTCGAACCGGATATCTGGATCCGCTTCCAGATCGGAATAATTACGATGTGCTGGCCAATGCCCATGTCACTCGGCTAATTTTCGAGGATTCTAAGTCGTCAGGGAACAAAGAAGCTAGTGCTGTCGAGTACACGACCGATGACGGAGCCACAAAACTGAAGGTCAAGGTAAACAAAGAAGTTGTCCTAGCGGGTGGCACAATCGGTAGTCCAGCTGTTTTGCTTCACAGCGGTATCGGCCCCAAAGATGTCCTGTCTGATGCGGGTGTTGAGCTTGTGTCTGAACTTCCTGGCGTTGGGCAACATCTTCAAGACCACTTGGTGAGTAAGGCTTCTTTTATTCAAATGAGAGTGTAACTGATTTCGCTGCACAGAGTGCCACGGTGAAATGGAGCACAAATGTAGAAACAGCTGGTTCCATCTTCTACGATGGTGGTACTGACAGGGTATGATTTGTGTCACTAAATCAAATATAGCCGTGTGCTAATTAATCACCGCAGAACAATCCCAAATTCCTGACATACATCGATTCCGCCGTGGCATATGTGAATGCCACCGCTATCTACGGTGACAAAGTCTCTGAATATGAGTCGAGGTTCCTTGCGAAGATCGAGGATCATGCACCGAAAACGACATACGACGATGGTGTTGTCGCCGGCTATAAAGCTATCTACAACACGACAGTGTCGAAAATATTTGACAGTCCTATTGGCCAGCTCGAGCTCCTATTCATGAACAGCGATGGAAACGGTGATATCGGTGTCACGGCTGCTCTCCAACACCCACTAAGTCACGGCCGCATCTACATCAATTCCTCTAACCCAATGGACTATCCTGTCATTGACCCGAACTATCTGGCAAACCCAGCCGGTATGTACACCCTTCCCCATCATAATCAAACCAAAGGGCCCTCCATGACTAACAATACCCTAGACTCCGAGATCCTCCTCGCAGGCATAAAACTCGCCCGACAAGTCGGCGAAACCATCCCAATGAGCAAAAGTCTCACAAAAGAAACCTCCCCAGGCTCAAAAGTGCAGAGCGACGAGGACTGGACGCAGTGGCTACGCGAAGAAGCCAGCACAGAATTCCACCCTTCCTCGTCATGCGCCATGCTGCCGAAAGAGCAAGGCGGCGTAGTCGACGCCAATCTGCGCGTGTATGGCCTTGCCAATGTGCGTGTCGCAGACGCTAGTGTTATTCCCATCGCCTTGTCCACTCATCTCATGGCATCGACATACGGCGTTGCCGAGCAAGCGAGCGATATCATTCGCAAATACTATATGGAGAAGCCATCTGAGCCGGAGATGGCTTTTAGTTCGTCGAGTTCTTCGCCTATCGTCAGTGCAGTTGCTGCGAAGAAGAGTGCTGGCTCGGACATTCATGATACTTCTTCTGGTAGTGGAAGGGTGGTTTTGTCGCTCGGGTGGACTTCAATGCTTCTGCTCTCTGTGCATGTTGTTGGTGCCTTCGGTCTGTCTTTCTAGATTGCAGGTTAGTTTCAGTTCTGGTGATATTTTTCTGGCTCAAGATCAAGGTTAGCCTTTATGAATTTTAATGTTTGTAATTCGTTGAGGATGCTGGGAGGAAAGGGGGCAATTTTAGCATTGGCAAGAAACAGAGAGAAGAGATGGGTAGCGATGGCACGGCCTGCTGTATAGATATTGATAGAAATCCCAAGAAATAGAGATAAAAATTGCAAAGTCGTACAATTTACCTTCCATAGAACATATACCAGAGGCACCAAAGGTAGCAGGTCTGTGCTTTTCCCTTTTCCCTCGGTCTTTGCTCATGAATCCTACAATTTGTGTTGAGCGGACATTCAAAAGCCCGGATGGGTCTTTCAGCGGTGTTGTCATAGTCCGCCTGCGACATTGAGCCAACACTTCGATTTCTCGGCTGTAGATTCCCCATAGCTTGATCCACAAGTACCATAGTATTTCTGTTTCTTGGTTGCCCCATAATTTTGGCAACTCGCTTCCCCGGATAATACTCACCAATCAAGGCGGGGAATGTCTGGGGTTGATAGGCTCGTGGGCAGAAGCTGGAGTACACGATGCAGCTGGCCCGAGTTTAGCTTTTGCAGAAATCCCTTTCTTGTGTCACTTGTTATATCAGATTTGGTAATTGGCAAGCATTGTGTAAGAGCGGGAAAAATAAGACGGAGTCTCTTGGTCCGCTTGACTCAAGGATGTGGTTATAAATGAAGGTGGTTCCATCCACTGTTTGGGAAACATATTTCCCTGGCTTGCTTGTTTCTTTCATGTTTGGGAGATAAGTGTACATCGTGCTGCATATCTGTATCAAATTTACTTCTCTCCTCTCTTAAGGAACGACCCAATTCGAAACTATGACGGCCGGCTCTGAAAAGGCCAACCCGGCTCCGCACTATCAACTTGATGATAAAGAACACAGTAATGCCCATGTTGAGGATGTCAATGGCCTTGAATTGGGCGACGCTAAAGACCAAGGGGATTATTCCGGTGCCACTGCCAAAACCGATCCTGTGGAAATCAGACTGGTCCGCAAGTTGGATATGCGCATCATGCCCATTCTGTGGGCAATGTACTTCTTGAACTATGTAAGTATACCTCTAAATCTTGGCACATACTTCAACCAGAAAGCCCATGAGATTAATATCAATAAAATCTAGATCGATCGCAATGCCATCGCCAATGCTCGTCTCAACAACCTCGAAGAGGACCTTGGCTTAGTCGGAACACAATATAACACCTGCATCTCACTTTTGTTTGTTGGGTAAGTGGTATAACATTCTGGACATTATAGTGACATCGAACTGACACGGGTAAATCCTGTTACCAGCTACCTATTGATGCAAATCCCATCCAACATGCTTATGTCCTCCACAAAATTCCGCCCATCCATCTACATGAGCGTCTGTATGGGAAGCTGGGCTATCGTCTCCGCCTGCACAGCATTGACAAAGAACTACACCAGTCTTCTTCTTGTACGATTCTTTCTAGGCGTTACCGAAGCTCCCTTCTACCCAGGTGCTCTCTTCCTTCTATCTCTATTCTACACACGCAAAGAGATAGCCCTGCGCATCTCTATCCTGTATACTGGCAACATCATCGCCACTGCAGTCGCTGGCCTGATTGCAGTCGCAACCTTTACTACGCTGGACAAACACATGGGACTCAAAGGATGGCAATGGCTTTTCATCATCGAAGGCGTGGTCACATTTGGTGTGGCAGGGATTGGCATCTTCATGATTCCTGACCACCCACTCACAACACGATGGCTGACCCCAGAAGAGCGCCAACTTGCCCATGACCGCATTCTCAGAGATACGGTCAGTAGCGAAGGGTCAAAGGGAGCTCTGGCCGGGTTGAAGCAAGCCATGTGCGACCCACGTATTTATCTGCTGGCTTTCATGCAGAACATGCACCTCAGCGCATGTGGTTTCAACAACTTCTTCCCAACCGTTGTCGGTAGTCTCGGATTTGGCAGCACGATCACCTTAGTGCTGACTTGCCCGCCATATGTTGTCTCGGGGATCTGTTGCATCCTTGTTGGTATTAGTTCCGGTCGGTATAATGAGCGGACATGGCACATCACTATTTCCATGGGAGTCGCTGTGGTCGGGTTCATCATATCTTGCGTGACGCTGAATAAGGGGGCAAGATATCTGGCTTGCTTTTTATTTGCCAGTGGTGCTTATGCGGTCAACTCGGTGATCTTGGGCTGGGTGTCGGCGACACTGGGTCAAACACCAGAGAAGAAAGCCGCGTCCATTGGGTTTATCAACGTTGTCGCTAATGCGTCGTACATATACACGGCCTATCTCTATCCAAAAAGCGATGGGCCCCGATATTTGATTGGAATGTCATCAAACACGGCCTTTGGAATTGCGACAATTGCTAGTGCATGGGTGCTGAGGTGGTGGCTGCAGAGTACAAACAAGAAGATCAACCGGGGCGATGTATCCGGCGCGGGTGGTGTCTTCTACGCATATTGACATAGTATTTACGTTGATTTGAGTCTTGAATTTTATACGTTGGGCATGTTTTCGGCCATGATTACGATGTTGAAATAAGCCCATGCACTTTATAGCACAGGTACAAAGTAAAAGGGCTTTATTTACATGAATCAATTGCCTTTGCAAGGATAAATATTTACATGTACGCGAGTATCTCAGATCTTGGATTTGCCATTTACTGACAACAAAGCCCCATCCTCCCGAACCGTGAAGTCCTTGTCCTGCTCCCACCCAACCCACGCCCTCAGGGTATCCGCACCACCATCCCCTGGGACTAGACCCCCACCAGACCACCCGCCCTGATCCGCTTTGATGGGAGCTGCAGGTGTACTTGCCAAATGAACAACAGGACGCTGCTCATACCCCGCCTCCTCAAGCTCATCCTGCTCTAGAACTGGCGTGGCACAAGCATCCGTCCCATCGAATACAACCTCCCACTCCGCACGCGTCTTCTCCTTAAACTTCCGCGTAAAAATATCCCTCAACGCCGGCCAATTCATCTTATCCTCACGCCGCGGAAGACTCTTCGGATCAAGATCCAAGCCACGCAGCAGCGCCGCATAGAACTGCGGCTCCAACGCGCCAACCGCGAAATAGCGCCCGGAATCCTTCGTCTCATACGTATCGTAATAAGGACACCCACTATCGAGCACATTATGGCCACGGGGCTCTGCCCACATAGGACCTTTCCGCGCAAGTCGCGGGAACGTCGCAAGGTACGCCGCGCCGTCGACCATATTCGCCTCGACGACCTGGCCACGGCCGGTATGGGAGCGGGAGATGAGAGCGAGCAGGATTCCCTGGAAACAGACTGCACCGCCACCGGCGAAGTCGCCGAGAATGTTACCAGGGGCGTAGGGCTTTTCGCCGGCACGTCCAAGCATGGATAGCACTCCGGAGACGGCGATGTAGTTAATGTCGTGACCAGCCATGTCTTTGTATTTGCCGTCGCGGCGGAATCCAGTCATGCGCGCGACGATTAGGCGTGGGTTGTGTTTCAGTAGGACTTCTGTTGGGGAGAGGCCGAGACGCTCGAGAACGCCTGGGCGGAAGGGGTCGATCAGGACGTCGGCAGCGGTGAGGAGGCGGAGTAGCACATTGTGGGAGCTTGGGTTGCGGAGGTCGAGAGTTATGGAAGTTTTGTTGCGGAATAATTGGTCTGCGCTTATAGCTGAGGGTCGGTCTATGCGTAGGACAGAGGCGCCGTAGTCGGCGAGGAGGAGGCCTGCGAAGGGGCCTGCGGGGAGGTTTTGTTAGCGGTGATCTTAGTTTTGCGGGAATGATTGCGTACCAGGAGCTAGGCCTGCTAACTCAATCACCTTGATTCCTTTTAATGGAGCTGACATGTTGTATAATTCAAACAATTGACACAATCATTGCTGAAGGTGAGCCTGTTCAATTGCATTTAATATTTCGAACGTTAGTGCCCCGGTTCTCCGCAACCGAGGTCCGGGGTCATCTGAGTTGCGGGGAAATTGGAGACCATGTCTGCTGCATATCCCTCCATCATCCTCACCATCAGCGAACGCGCCTGTTATGCTGTCCGTGTGTAGCTGCGACTCTCGTTTGGCTTCATTGAGCCAATTAATTTTGTTTTCGGGTATATTTTCAATAATACCCAACTGAAAGACCAATCACAATGAGTGGTAGAGCCAAGGACAAAAGACACGAGAAGCGTACCATGCCCCTTGTCACAATGCGCTACGCTTGCAGAAAGACTTGGGTATTATCCATGAAAATATGCTTCCAAAGTTCTTTTGGCCCCAAGCTTGACCTATCAAACACGGAAATGATTGTCACTCAAAAGGCCAAGCACTAACATCAAGATCACCATCAGTGTCAACTTACATATGGCACAACCTAAGCCCGCCATCGCCCCGACGGGTCCATTCCCAGCACCAAAGGCATTTGAAAGAGCATCTTTTTGAGACGCATCCTTTGATGGCGTAGACTCAGACACAGGCACAGGCACAGGAGCCGCATCATGCTATCCCGTTTAGCCTTTTACTCAGTAGCACCAATAGGGCTGGCTATCATGAATCCTGATGGATAAGCCACGAACTTTCAATTGCGATGCTACTATAGTCACTCTTGAGGCGCAATAGCAAAGGGTGCGTAGATATGAATCAGACTCAGCATGGAGAGAAGAAAAAGGAGAAATTAATAAGCTTAATAGAATTTGAAACTATACACCAAAATACCCCATAGCCATATTATCCCATCATCGGTAAGTAAACGATGCTCTAGCTGCCACCGTCACCTCCTCCTCCACCGCCGCCACCACCACCTCCATCGCCTCCACAGCCACCTCCCCCTCCACCCCCAGAGCTACTACCTCCACCTCCACCTCCGGAGCTGCCCCCTCCACCACCTCCATCACCCCCGGAGCTACCTCCATAGCCTCCACCTCCATCACCCCCAGAGCCCCCGCCTCCAGAATAGTGGTAACTGTTACCCCGGGTTCTCGAAGAAGGCGGGTCTACAGCAGTGTAGTACGGCACGTAACTCGGAGTGACCGAAGGACCAGCAGCTTGTTGACGCGCTCGCTGCACTTTGTTCTCCTCTGACATTCTCTTCTCTTCTTCTTTTCTCCTCTTGGCTTCTTTGCGCCGGAAAAAGAAGTCTCGGAACATGTTCAAAGATTAGGAGCTAGATTGTCTGACGTATCAGTTAATCAGACACATACAAATCAATCAAGGAATCCTTACAGTTTAAATTCAAAGATTGAGGAATATGGAGTAAAGCAGGCAGTGAAGCGACGGTGGATGCTAATCGGCGGTTTTGCTGGCTTCGGACTTGTGAGCTCGGATGCTTGAGACAAGTCGAAAATATTGCAGGATACTTACTGTTGATATGTTGTGATCTGATGCTATGGAAATATTCCAACTGTCGTGAACTTCCGAGATTATATAAAACTCACAAAGTGCATGTATACAGTACTCCGCCTCAAGCATAATGCTCACGGGATAGCGTCGGGCATTTAGGCAACACAGCCTCCGATAAGCCATAGCCTCCACCCATTTCTCTGCATCGCTTATAGATGCATACTATTGGTGTCCGATAGGGTTTCGTATCCATATTTCACGTTGAATAGATTTAGCGTCGATCTTGTTTGTATACAAGGTAGACTTCGTTATCGCGCCGATTACGCCAGGAACGCCCGGGCGTGATTGTGGAGCCTCAATCGCGAGACTAGGATTCTGCCTTGTCGTTTTGCACCAATAAAAAGCTTCTTGGATTTTCGTTTAGCTTGTTTTGAGAACATCCCTGGTCATTGGCGGATTTATCCGCTTCAACAGTGATGAATGATTTGGCCAAGGTAGGTTGGTTCGGGAAAGTAAGAATGCTCGTAGTTGGTCATCAATCAAGTCTGCATCGGCATCAAAGCCACGGGAATCAGCCTGACCATCATCTTTGCGATGGATGCAGCAGCCATATTCTTGGATACACTGCTAAGGCATGTGATAGGGAGCATAGCCAGCTCAGAACAAAGCAACAACATGCAATTAATTTTCCGCCTAAGTGGCGAAATCGGAGCTTCGACCAATGCCACGTCTGATAATGCAGGTTAGAAACGTGAAACGAACATGACGAACTTACTGGCGTTTGCGAAGGGGCATAGCGGCCAATGTCCCAATGGACTTTTTGGCCTAGTTTGTGCCTGAATAATGCCTGATTCTAGACCGCCTTTTTGACCGCTCTATACAGTGTATTGTAAATGAAGCTATCTATAGATGTTTGCTCGATTCAGGCTCGACTGGTGGATGAAGGGCATTCTTGTAGGTTTTAAAGTATCGCGTTTCAATGAAACTCTAGCCATTCAAGTTCCCATTATCATTTTCTTGTTCTCATCATCGTCGTCGTCCTGAAGCTATTCCTATCTCCAACTATCGTCGTGACGCACGAAATACCAGCCTACATCGATATCAAGCCTTATGAAAAGAATGTCAGTAAATATGTATTCATCGCCCGGTTCCGCGTTGTATGATATTCTATATGGTGGGAATAGCTTCAGTTTATTACTTGCGCACTTTGGGTGCTTTACTTAATCAGACACCTGCCATTGTAATGCAGATATCTTGATTTCTGCCTGTTTAAATTAAAGCACCAATGAGGGATTTTCAGGCATAAACTAGGCCAAAAAGTCCACTGGGACATTGGCCGCTATGCCCCTTCGCAGGCGTTCACAGATTCCAGGTTGAACTTGACTATCACCTAACGGCACCTAGCTACAACATGAATTTCTTCGGGCGCGCCCGCACGAATATTTTATCCTGGACACATAAAACGCCTCTTCCACCGTCAGATCAATCATATTCCAGATTTCAGTCGTGGCACTATTTTGGTCCTGCCCAGCAGTGGATTGCTACTCGCCCAGACAACACAAGCGATCCCGCAAATCCAACGAAGCAAGGGAATACATCAAATCTGGTGCTTTTGACATGGAACATTGATGCAACATCTTCCCGAGCCCAAGAGCGCGTTACAGAGATTGTAACTTTCCTTACAGGGCTAGATCCGAAGGTGGATATTATTTTCCTCCAGGAGGTCTCCAGGCCAGCCTTGCAGCAAATCTTAAACGATGACCGCATTCGTGAGTCCTGGTTTTCAAGTGAGCGTGACGACACGGCCTGGGGCAAGCAGTCCTTCGCATCGATGACACTAGTATCCAAGGCATGTTTTGCGTTGGATTCCGACCCGGGGATGAGCAATGCCACCCTAGGTCCTATCTGGCGGGTAAAGTACCCCAGCCACTTTGACAGGGATGCACTATGTTGCGATATATTTGCGCCTTCGTCTAGTGAACCTGATTCTCCTTCCACACGGATACGGCTTGTGAATGTTCATCTGGACTCTCTACCGATGAAACCATCCCATCGACCCCGGCAAATATCTATTATCTCCTCCTTCCTTTACACCGCAGGCCGCGGCCTAGTAGCTGGTGATTTCAATCCAGTTCTCGAAGGAGACGCCAGTCTTATTGAAGAAAATGGTCTGACAGATGCCTGGACCTGTCTTCATCCCGAGGAGCCTGGTTATACTTGGGGAGTGGATGGGGAGCAACCGTTCCCGCCAAATCGGCTCGATAAAGTTGCTGTTCTAGGACTGGCCCCTCACAATATCAAGGTCTTGGAGCCTAAACGACTGAGCAGCTTGGACGGGTCCACATCTCAACACAATGATCGAACAGACGAAATACCTTGGAGTGACCATCATGCCTTGGTTTGCTCCTTCGGATTATCTGTAAAGTAAGCAGCCTTTAATTCTTTGGCCTATGTGTTGATTCAAACTCCTACACCCCACGCTTTCCTGAGATATAGATGCAAAATCAAAAATATGATGATAATGTAGAGGAAATAGTATGTATTGGATGATCCAACTAGAAATGGACGGGAGCGAGGAGAGAAAGAGGGAGAGACAGAAGGCAGGTTTAGGGTGGCTATAATTCTATGACAGGTTCAAAATGACTATGTACTGCTTTTTGTTGAGTCCTACGCATCTTTATAACGCCACTTCTTTCTAGTACTGCACCTTGTACTCACCCACTGACTCAATAATAGTTGGGAGCAAACGTTGCTCGATTTCGAACAGTAAAAATCACTCTCAGCCTTTTCTGCCCTATTTGATATCGTTAGCTAGCGGAACACGGTAGAAATGGATTTATTTTTGAATTAGTAAGCTAATAACCAGTGCTTTAATCCTTTGTCTTTTTGGCGTCACACTTTTCCTGTTCCTTCGCCAACAGAGCTGCCCTCTTCTGTCGGGTTTGAAGACGCCTTTTCTGGGAGGAAAAGCCGGCATCTACTAGACGTCCTACTGCGGCAGATCCTGTCGAAGCTATAGCGAGAGTAACAGCCTTATGGTTCTCTGCCTTGCTGTTGGACATGTTTGAGGGCTTGCTTGAGTCCAGTTCAGTTAATACGAAAGTCAATGTGTGTAACCACGAAGATCCCAAGGTGCTCACTAGGCAATGGAACTTGAAGCTGGAAGCCGGTATCATGTTTCAAGCAGGATGGTGGCTATACTTATATGCCAGGGATTCTTTTGACTTCAAAGAATGCTATAAGAAGAAGGCCATTGTTCTATCAAAGGAGATGGCCACAATGCTGTTTGTTTCTTTCTATTTTTCTTTCTTTCTATTTCTCTGTTTTTTCTCCCTTCTTCCCTTCGTTCTTTCTGCACGTTTTTAAAAAAGGCCGACAGATGATAAAGAAGCTACAACTGAACAGGTAATCTATATATGTAAAAATAAATTTAACCATAGGATAACACCACCCTAGTTCTACGTAGATCTTGAAATGGAGCCAGGGATGATGGCAGGAAGCACTGACGTTGATGAAATTTGGATGGATGAGATGGTGATAGATTTGTATTTCTTAGCTCAGGATTGGGACAAAGAAGGACGAAGGAAACAAAAGGAGTGGGTGATCTACTGCTGTAGACTTCTAGACCTGGATAACTTACAACTTAGATGAGCCTGAATGGTTTACCCCTCAACAGCGTAGGCATTTTTCTTGAGTGGTGCCGAGGTGCATCAATGTGATTGGCGCGTGATCACAGGCCAGTTGGCTTCGAAGGTTAGATGAAACATCATCCATATATTGTTTCATACTGCATTTGTTTCCCATAGGGTTTAACTAGATTCAGCCTTCAAGACCTTGGCTATCAAGTCTATGCTTCACATCATGGTGCGGATACTCAGATAGAGGAGATGCAATATGCGATGCATTAGTTAAATTGAGATCTGGGGAACAGAAGAAGGAAAGAGAAGGAAAGAGAGGGAAAGAGCTATCTACTCTGTAGTCCTGAAAGCAAATGGGATTACCTGACTCCCAACACATGGAAGACTCAATGCAGCACATTCGTTAGCACATCATGGATCAAACCCCATATTACTAGATTTTCTCCATCTATTAATTCATCAAATATTCTATTTCTTTAGAATCTTCCGAGGAAATCCATATTATGATATACAGAAAGATGAAGGTAGATACACATCAGATCTATTCTACTATTTGTGCGTCTCGCCACGTCTGTACTTCAACCACCAATATGCCTACCAAAACTCATTATCCAGATTCGCTTGATTTCTCAGTAATTCGGTGAAATACTGCCGATGGGTCTAGGAATGTCTCTGCCCGATAACACTTCACATGCCCATCATCGTCCTTCCGGACAGAGAACACGGCAAACCCGGGAATAGTAATTTTGTCATTGTCTGAGCTGTCTCCTTTGACAAGATATCGGATGGTCGCAGCTTGGTAGATACGAGGGGGAACATAGTCAAAGTAGCGGATCTCGTGGGTCATCATGGCTAGTTGGCCGAGGACGGTTTTAAACATCTGCCGCACCTCGCTGCCCTTGATCACGGCGTTATTTGCATATTGCATCTCCACATCATCGGTCATGAATTCGTCGAGCCACTGATCGGTGTTAAGAGTCGCACTTGCTCGGTGGAACTAAGTACGAATATAAGCTGATTATCCTGCGATGTGCGAGAAAAAACAGACTAACCGCTTCTAGCCACTTCAACACAGCGTCGTGATCAAGCTCAGGGCCCGCAGACATTATCGAAGTAAAGCAACGAGGATTCGGGTATGGGATCTTTTGCGATATAAAATAATATGGCTACTTTCAAAGTCCGCTACAGGCCTAGGTAGTCTTATAAGGAGATTTCAAGGTTCTAAAGTTTGCTTATAAATTCATATAAATAGGTAGCTCCTAAACGCTGCTTATAAATTCCAAAATCGACAAAAAGTTCGCAGGGGCCGTTTCACGGCTCATCTCTGAAAGTTTAGACCGTGCACATCCATTATATCCAATTATAGGTCTCCAGAGAATCTACTATCATAGTCCTGAAAAGAAATATAAAGCCTGCGAACGCGAGTATTAAGTGAGAGGATCCATTTTTAAAGAGATTCCTCTTCAATCTCTATTAATTTATATGAATTAGCGCGAGAAATCGCGTAGGGTTAAACACCCTAGAGGCGCGTAGTAAGGGTAGATCTTGGTACATTACAACGGCGCGCCACTTCACGAATTAAAGAGATTTCTTTGTTTTTAAAAGCCTAGATAGCTAATAAAATCCTACCCTCCTACTCTACTGAATTTCTAGAGCTTCGATGGTGGCATAGTGGGTGGTTGAACTAATTAAGATCTAATTCCTGGACGCGTTTTGGTTGGGTGGCCAGCTCGCTTACCGGTTACGTTACCTGCCTTCTCTTGTTCTTCCTACTCTCCTTAGCCATTCATAGTTGCATCATGAATCATCGTAATACTGATCTGCATCTACATCCAGGGCTAGCCATCAGAGATTTTTGGCGCCTCATACTGTACGCCTCTGCATAATTGAGCATACGTAGCCCTGCTACATTGACCACTTGATCTACGTCTACTATATTACTTTACTGGTCATATTCAAGCACCTATGCTCGGTCATAACGTGCCTACATAAAGGGAGCATTCAGGAGTTCCCCATATCCATGCTTTACCTGCTTTTATCATTCTGCATGTACTGGGTGCCTAAAGTAGAGGACTGTAGTACATGGCTTCGCAACATTACCTAAGGTCTCCTTTTGATAGATCTTATAAGTAGAGATGCGAATCGACCGGATCATTCTGATATTGTTCCACTCCCTCTTTAATACACCAATAAACTTCCTCCAACCAGAAGAATATGAGTACCATTCCCCTCCATCCCCGTTCTCCAGCCGAATGGCAAATATATGCAAAGTATCACACGGTAACTTCCATTCCCCTTCAACAAAGTCAAAGCTCAGAACAGGTGGGTGGGCCATCTCTCTTATGTCAGTCAGACAAGTACTGAAACTTCCACAGAACCTTTATATCCAACGGGACGTCTATCTAGATACCGAATTGCTTGTGACACAACCAGCCCAGCAACTATGCCTCTACACGGATATCTTTGAATTCGACAAATCCAACATGACCATTTCTCCTCCAGAGTTTGCCGATGTTCGAATATATGCAAGGGTTCTCACAGCAGACGAGCCCGTCCACCTGCACTTCAACCCAGATAAAATTGGATACCAGATTACCATCTATGCCTCCACCCTCGACCAGCCGATCACAGTATCAGCCGGGAATTTGAAACCAGTGACATTAAACCTCGGCTCTGAAACAGGAAACACTGGGGTCCATCTGACTGTCCTCCCGGATACTATTTCTTCCAAATATCTCCATAAACCCGTCTCGGTGGATGATGAGGACCTTCTGGCGAGCCTGGACACGCAGTTGCGTATTGCCCTTGTGCTCTTCTGGAGAAATGCCGATATTGCCTTGTCACTCTGTTCCCATATCGCCAGACTCGCTGCCGAACGACCGATGTATCGCCAGATCAATACCCAGGCAAGCGCGTTGGGGCAACAGCTTGCCGTGCAAGTCATGACAGGGCCGGACATGAGCTATGCACCTGTGTTAATCATGGATACGTACAAGTCCACTGTGAATGATGCTCTCAGTGCAGTTACTGCTTTTGAGGAGCAATATGAGAGGTTCAAAGATAGGAAGGGGTCGATCGATGACCAGATCAAGATATGGAATACCATGATCGAGGAGGCTGGCAATCAGAAGGAGATGCATAAAAACCAACGCACCGTGGCTAGCAAAAGATATGACGATGCGTGCACTGTTGTCTCGCGTTGTCAGGTTCAAGTCGAGGCCGACAACAGGAGTCTTAATGCAGCTGCCGAGGCATTTCGTTTTGGTCTGCAGGAATGGAAGGCTCTTCAAATCTGGCTTGCTGCATTTGGTATTTGCAAGGGGTTGATTAGTGAGTTTTTTTTTTTTTTTTTTCTCTTTCCATTGACATAAGTCTCGGTATAAGCTAAAGGACCATGAAAAGAGTTCGCTTATAGTATCAATGATCTGGACCTCGCCGAAGATCTTAACTCAATTACCAATGCGGCCAATGCAATCGAGAAAATAATCAAAGAGATAAACGACGCAACAAAGATAGGCTCTGGAGAGGAGAAAAAACTAGCATCGTCAACGGTAAGCACGCTAGCGGACTGCATGGTGGCTCTTCAGAACCTTTTCTCCCCAACAAAGGACATGGTTTACGCTGTAAAGCAACTTGAGTCGAATCCGAGTGCCAATATCCCGGCCCTGGGGGAGATTTCTGGGGGGGATGCAAACGCTCAGGCTATAGTCATCATCGCAGCATGCGATCGGTGGACTACTGAAGCTCTGGAGCAGGTGGAATTTGCGATCAGTCATGGTGTCAGCGGAGCCCGGGCGTATAAGGTGGCTCTACAGAAACAAGGCATTAACGGCAAGGCCTTGGCGCAAGCTCAGGCCGAGGCTATTAATGCTGGGTATGAGTATATCCAGCATGCGATGGAGGTGGTTGCGTGCGACAAGGACATTGCAGCCTTGGAGAAGCTGAGAGATTCATTTCAGGGTGAAGACGTCGTATATGCCGAAGCCGAGGCCAGATTCTTTCGGCGCTTCCTCACCGTCCGAACGAGTCTTGTCATGGAAATGCGCAAATTGGTCTGGGCATACAAATATTGGGCTCTTGATGATAGTGATATTGTTCTTGACTCCCAAATGTCAGCTGCGGAATTTCGGAACTGTGTTTTTTCTCTCGATAGAGAGATTGAGTCGGCCGCTGAAAAATGTGCCACTGGTTTTCAAAGTAGGTCTCCAAAAGAGCTTCGTTGTTCCTATTCTAGCCAACTGACTGCCTTGCCTCCAGGTTTTCTTTTTCCTATCTCTTCTCACCAAGTTAGAACTCCTGTGACCCCGAGGCAAGGATGACTTACTGACATGACAACGAACAGCTCCCTGCTCATTACGGCACATTGATAAATGACGGTCTGAACGGCGAAGACCACAAAGCCAGCTTCACGCTCGCACCCACCCTCGATCCCAATGACCCAGATAGCCTAGCCGGCTGTTTCAATGATGGCTCTCATTTTCGCCTAACTGGGCTGGAGACTTTCCTGGATGGCGTTAAACGGCACAAGGAGGCTGTGCAGGATGGGTTCGGTATTGTTGACGTGGAAATAACGACATCGGGCATATACGCCGATATCCAAGATGGCAAGATCTTTCACTTCACTAGCCTGCCCAGAAGAGTACGATTTCGTTACCAAATCACTGAGAACGGAGTAAAAGGCCGCACACTCATTAGTGCTGTCTTTGAGACCGATAACCACGCCGAGCCTACCCCTTTTACTCTCTGGACGATCGAGCTGCGCAATCCTCAGGACCTCGATTTGAGTAAACTGAGTGGGGTGGCTTTGCAGTGGTCTGGACATGCTCGATTTTAGTATAAGTAGTCGGATTCTGTCTGGGAGAGTAATATTGACTTCGTTCTCTACTATTTTCCCTTCTTACCTTTACTTTGATACGGCGGAACGTCCGGCTCGCCGGATATTGCAGATATGATTCGTTGGCTGCTCACTACTCTTCATTCGTAAAAATCAGCCGGCTTTTGATATCGATTAGATGGAACGTTTCTGCGTGATAAGTCCAACTGCTCCTTCTTCGTCATGTATTGCCTTCCTTTCACTCCAGTCAACATCGTATGCATAATTCTTGCGAAAATCGCAGAGCGCAAAGTCAATCATGACCACCCTTGTGTCCACTTTCCGCCCGCGTGTCTTTCTTCACGATTAAGCTTCTCGTTTTGACACCCTCTTTTAATATCCGACGATTGTAAAAATGATTCCAGGAACACTGGTATACTGACTGGCTGGCTCTATTTCCACCAAGCTAAAGCCTGTAATGATGACTCACGCAAGTAGTTGAGGGATATCATTTCCATTTCCTTGCATATCCCTTAAGGTTTCATATACCTGAGCCACTACATCATACAGATCGGATAAATGATCATATAGACCTCGTCTTGGGACCTATTCCATGTTTTGCTACGCTGTGCTGTCTCGCCATTGTTGTTGAACTCAGTGACGAATGGAGATACACCACCATTATGAATAAGTTGATGATAGTCTCCCTCAGTCTCTAAAGTCCAGGGACGAACATATTCATCTTTGTAAAGCTGTGACGCAAAGCGTCGATCAAAAACCTTCAATATCATGTCGACTTATCCCGGATCAGAACAGGCTATCCGAGCGTCCATCACGGTAGAAAGGATGAAACGATTCAATCAACTTGATGATTCTGGCATCTGTCGAGATCTTCATATCTTTCAATTTCAGGTGTCGTTTGATCGTGTTGCCGACCACATCAAAAATTCTAGAATGGTCTGGATATCTCTACGACCCCATAGACAGGTCATTTACTGGCTTTCTTGCCGATCCAGTATGATTGGGTGCTAAGGGGGATACTACTAATACCGAAAATAACGTAGGGGGTGGAGCTCGGTTATCCGGATGAATTAGAAAGACCGGCTCACCAGATCAACCTTAGAAGGGTAGATGAGGGTAAGAAACAACGAGCATATAGTGGGACCAGGGAGAGCTATTTAGGACAACGCACGGGAATGCACAAGGACAGAGAGCGCTTGCTCAGGAAAATATAGCCAAAGGGTCTCTTCAACAACATCTGATCTAGTGTAAATGAAGATCGCGATGAGATGGCCACGATTTGGCGTGGCATCAACTCGCAAAATTCGTGGCATATCCACCTGAAAATTGTACCACACAGGCTTTTCCAAACAGGAATTTCAATCTACTCATCATCGCGGATATCAATGACTGTCTGCTTCCATTTGCGAGCCTGGACACGACGCCGGAACAGAATGTCGATCTCACGGAAGGACCTGTGTTTCATCTCTGGAACCCAGATCCAAGACATGGCAGTGCAGATAAAGGCGGTACCAGCCCAGATGTAGCCACTCTTGCCGCCCAGGTTCCACTTATCAGTGTTAAGCATGTAGCTTGAAAGGAAGATGCAAGGAATATTGACCAAGTAGTAGGCACCTCGTCCAATACCGGTTGTTAGTGGCCTGAGACGAACGGAAGATGTCTCGCCAATGATGACCCATGAGGCAGGGGCCGGTCCCAAGCAGAACAGGACGGATACTATCAAGCCAAGTGATGCTTGCGCATTGCTAGTCGCATTACTTACGCCCACTGAAGCTGCAATACCGAGCGCGACCAAGAATGCACAATTGATTAATTGTCCATAGACGTAGAGGGTACGTCGGCCGAGGTATGTGGTGAGGACCCAAGAGAGCATGACCATGATCCACTGTAGGGCAGAAGTGATGAGACCAAGTGCAAATGCGGTATTGTCTGCCATGCGGGCCTCTGAGCTGTTGTTAGTCTGCTATGAGGTTGCAGGAAATGGCTGAACTCACGTTTGAAAAAGTAAACCGCTTGGTTAGCAATCAAATTGCCCGTCAGATTCTGAGATGCGTACACACCGCACACAATTAACGTGCGGTAGCGATCCGTACCTCTCCACAGTTCAATGAGACTGGGCTTCTTCTCAGTCTTCTCCAGTTCAATCGTACGGCGCATCATTGCAACTGCGTCAGCGGGATTATCAGTTGCACTCGCGCGTCCAAGGCGTCTGATAGCCTTCTCTGCCTCAGCCACACGGCCCTGTCGGACAAGCCACCAGGGTGATTCGGGCGCCAGGAAGATCAGGATAGCGAGGGGAGTAGGAAACATCCACTGGAGTGCAATGGGAACTCTGGTAGGACTGTTAGTACAGTGCTCCTCGATGGCATTTATGGGAGCGGACGAACCTATATGCTGACGAGTCAGGCTTGGATTGGTAGTGGTAAGTGATACCGCCGACTATGATCGACCCAATTGCCCAGAACATCTGTAACATCTGAGTCGCTGGAGCTCTCAATCTCATGGGCACGATTTCAGCACAGTAGGCGGGTGCATTAGCGATAAAGATGCCCCATGGGATGCCTTCCAGAATCTGGGACGCGAAAAACATCCCCTGGCTGTTGCCGAAATAGAAGATAAAGATGAAGCCGTTCAAGAACATGAGACCGCCAATGGTTGCCCATCGATATCCGATCCAACTGGTAATGGGACCTGCGATGAATACACCGATGAAGGCACCAATTGGCCCGCTACACTGGAATGCTGACTGCCATGAAGCTTCGATAATCCACTCATTTGTTATTTCGCTGTATACACCAAAATCCTCGGCGAATTTTCTTGTCGCTATGAACTGACCCATTAAGAATACACAGTATGACTCCATGATCTATCGCAACGTTAGAGAAATGATCTGCCTATCACGGTCAAGACCTTACAATGGTGCATGACATCACGAATGCCCACCAGCTGGCAGCGGGATAGGCCTTGACAGCCTGTAGCACAGTCATCTTATGTTCGAGCACCTCGGCATCGATGGCGGCCGCTCTGTCGTAGTCGACCTTCTTGTCGACATCGTAAATAGGTCCGCCCATTGGCGCCTCGACCTCCAACGCTGAGGTCTGCTTCTCTATGGTGTCACTATTCATGTTGACAATCTCTGAGAGAAAGGGGTGAATGAAAGAGAGGCAGCCACGACTGGGGCTTTCAGATCTTTATACCTGTTACGACACGCTCGTGATGGTGATCTCGACCTTGGCTCAATTGAGTGAAGCTTGCCCCGGGCCTTGAATTCCTGAACCCAACATCTCCAATCATGAGGTTCATTTTTCCGGGCACTACGGTAGCAGTGTCACTTGATTATGGCGGGCCCGGGCTCTTGTCAAGCGAAGTAATCTAGCCAGGTACTATTCCTGATAGATACTAGTCGAGAGGGAATGTATTGGTTCCTTTGCGGGGTATGCTGCAGTGGCAATTTGGTGACTCGATGTGGTGGTGTGCGCATCGATGTGGCGTTCTGTTCGCCGGATAATTTCCTACTTTGGATTGTAGGAAAGAGTCCAGGATCCTCTTTCAGTTAGTGCGAGTCACCGTCCCAAGTCTTTTCTTATTGTGCACTCTGAAATCCGACCCCCCCCCCCCCCCCCCCGGGTACATTGTCAGGGTGGTTCAGCTCTGTCGAGCCTATCAAAATGAACGAGTGAATTTGACCGAGGAGCCGGGAGAAGATTAGCGCTAGTGCTTGACCCCCTGTATCGATTATCACGGGCTTATATTCCGCAAACGTGACCCATTTCCAATGTCTTCGAACGCTAGCTTCCAAACATGAAGTCGGACGCTCATGATGCTTGATCTCTCTATCTTCGAAAAATACCATGAGTGGGGGGCAGTTGGATGCGTGGGATCCAAGATTAACATCATCGATCTTTAAAGAACCTGGCAAATCCCAGAGTCTGACACGTCTCGGTGTCATCTCATCCGCGCGCTATGGGCTCGGCGTGTTTTATCCCGGACGGCCACCAATTCCGCGCCATGACCCCAGACGGATTCAGAATCTCCTCCAATGGAGAAAGGGAGATGACGTTTGACGACGGAGGTAAAGTCCAGCGCATAATTCGCGATGTTTTTGAAACCCAGCCCATCTCTACCCGAGCTCCAATCTCTTCTCGTGAATACATGGCGTCTACGTCAGGGACTGGGGGCTTCAATAGATGTGTCCCTCTCTGGCCGTAAGTGGTGACCAAGGCACATCCTTGCTGACAAGGTCGACGGGCCAAAGAGCAAAGTAAGAAAGAGAACCCCTTTTAAGAAGCCGCGGCCCCTTAGTGCGGCCGCTTGTTAACAATCAATCACGAGGTGACATAAGAATGGCGCTACCTAGCTCCTCCAAAACATAAGCTTATATACGACATACTCCACAGTGGGGAGCTGTCTTCATCGCAGATGGAAAAATCTGCTGGTTGCATTATGTGTAACATTATGAGGATCTCTTTCAATAAAGAAACATTTGGCAGCGCTCAAGCACCACCCAATAACGGTGGGAGAACACGAAATATCAGTCCAGTTATAGGATATACTGAAAGTCCTTTACGACGATCTATCTGTCTAAAAAATGCCCAACCCTTATCGCTATAAGATCACTTTAATATACAAGCGATAATTTCAAGCATCAGCTGCGCTCGTTCTTATATCAATGCGCTAATAAAAACAGGCACCCGGGTAAAGGCTAGAGAGCACCATTAGACGAACATACGATTTCTGGTATAAGGTTTGTTAATTAGGTGACATACGAATATCTTTAGAAAAGCAATCAATGTATTATCTTATATGCTAAGACTAATTCTTACCAGAATTGAGAGGGCCCCTAGGGGGTCTAGTTCTATAAGGAAATGTAACTAAAAACCTTTTTGGAAACCCTCGTGTATTCATGGACGCTTCTATATTAGGTATGTAGAAAGAATAACGAATACTAAGTGAAACGTGGCCGAATCGTGCGGGGTTCTAACACGTGGCTTGTTAGCCTCCCTTAGTTTTTAGGTTCCTAGGGTTCCTTATAGAATCAGACCCCTTAGGATCCCTCCTAATTCTTACTATTTTAATTAGTCTTGGCACATAAGACAATATATTGATTCCTCTCCTAGAAGTCATCGTGTTTTACCTGATTAACAGGCCGTCTACATGAAACCGTATATTCTTACAATTAGGGAAAGTATTAGAAATTATCAAGAGTGAACTAGAACAATTATAAAGAACAATGAATAATCGCGATAATCAAGATACTTTACAATCAAATTTATATAAAATCTAGGTCAAGCTAGGTAAAACAGAACCCGGCATAGGGCCCCGGTATAGGGCCTAGGTCGGGTCCGGTTCCTCGAGATTAGACCCCGACCCATACCGGGTCAGGTCCAGGGTCCAAGGTTTGGACCCATTGACAGGTCCTACGGAAGTCTAATAAGGGAGACTAACGAGCTATATATTAGAACCCTATACGATGTAGCCACTTTTCACTTAGTATTCGTTATTCCTTCTATATACCTAATATAAAAGCGAACATGAAATAAACGAGGGTTTCTAATAAGGTTATCCGTTACATAGAGTATTTTTAGAAATACCTAATACAAAGCTAGATATATTTCTTTTAATCATAAGGAGATTTCTTATAATTTACTTCACCTTATTAGTCAAAACTATAGCATTTTGATTTAAGAACCATGATAGAGGTAAGGATAGTATATTATTTGAATATTTATACTATCATTGATACGAAAATCAAGTTAAACTAGACCTAAAATAGGTCTTCTAGGGCCCTAGTCACTAGGTCTAGGTCGGGGTTTAGACCTTCGATCTAAAATGGGTCTTGGGGAAGACTAATTATAATGGACAGCCTAAGCCTAAGTTTGAATCATTTATAGATAATATATCTTTTGTAACTCGATGCGATTAGAGTAGATATATCCAGAGCCTAGTATAAAGCTAGTATATTTACTGCTCGATTCTCCAGATCTAAACCCTATTAAGGGATCTTTTACTAAGTTGGAAGCGTTCGATCGGCAGCATTAGGAGGTTTATGAAGATATAATCCGGATCAAGGTTTTGATAGCTTCTTATTAGTATGTCGATGTGGTGGGAACAAAGCGTGAAAACGCATAGGGGTAATTCTGGCATGCCGTTAAAGAGACATAAGGAATAACGTATAAAGGGAATGCAAAAAAAACCAACTTCACCGTTAGTCATTTCAAAATGACCTAAAAACACGCCTATTGGACTTAAAAAGCACCCGCCAACTCAATTTCGCATGTGGCCACTATTAATGACTCCCATGATCCCTTGAATACTGATTTTCGCATAGTGAATAGAACGATATGGCTCAGGCCCTTAGTATTCCTGAAAACCTATTCCTGTAAACCTCCACACCTCGCTATCGCTGTAATTGATGCACTCCTAACCCCATATTTGTACCAATCTGGCCATATATGCATGTTTGCCCCTGTGATTGCTTGCCTCCTACCTCTCTATAGCTCCAGGCTTAGACTCTAGGATATATATATATATATATATGAGCCAACTTCAATAGCCATCCATCTTGTACTGTATCTGTAGATTAGTACCTATTTCCCATTCTCTATTCTAGGAAATAATAGACCTTCTACGGTTGGTCAAACGCAGATTCTTCCAAAGATTCATGTTTATCGATCCTTAGGTTTACTCGCAAGTTACCCTCGCGAGGGTCGAGATCTTGGAACCTGACCTGCCTAAACGGAGTCTTAGGTGTAGCGGTATGAGGGATACCCGCGGGTCAGTGCCAGATCTACAAAGGACCGACCGATTAGCACGCTCGGCGGCAGATCCATAGGTCGGCACAGTGGACCAAAGGCAAAGGCATCAGTGCGATGCAATAAAACGATGGCGCCGAGGGGATTGCAGAGACTTGACGAGTTCCGCCAGGGACAGCGATAGTGGCGTAGCATTGACGAAGACCCGTAGATGAGGAGAAAAGAAAAGCGGATGGGCGATATACAGCTAGAAGTTAGAGGGGAGATGAGAGGGATTATTTCGAACGGCGCATAGGACGGACAGGAGACAAGCTACGTACATAAACGCAATTATTCTGGTGTCTTTCATCCAATGTCCGATATGGTGTAATCAAGGGGGACAGCGGAAAGACCACGGTTATGCGTGGTGTCGTGGGAGATAATCGTGGTGATTCCGTATAGGCGTTTTCATAGATCTCATTAGGACTGGTGTCATATGTCCGACTGGGTTTAGCGTATGATTGTACCGATCTTGCTGCACATCTATTATGAGTATAAGCCCGGCGGCTTTATGGTGGGCGATAATTCATTGGTTGCCAAATTTAGACTTTCACTGCGAATTAAGATATCATTAGTTTGTCTCGCAGTGGTTAAGTATCATACACTCCCCCTCTACCTAGATCCCAATCAAGCTTTCCCCTCCCCTTTAAGCTCACCGCAATCGAAATGCGCTCCCTGAAGCCACCAAAGCGGGTTAAAGACTGGAATGCATTTGTCCACTAGCTGGATCCAACAGTCACGACCAATAGTGTCTTATCAACGAAGGAGCGGTTAAAGGGAATCTTTTTTCAACTTTCAGAAGTTTATACCGTTGCTTATTTGGTCTATATACTTTAAATAATAAGCCAACTCTCAGGAAGGTGCAAGAAGGTATCCGCAAAATCTGGATGATAACACATAGATAGTATAAAGCTATTCACCCACCAAAGGCGATGGCTGCTAGTGCATATGGGATTAACTCTTATGTTGAAGGGAAATGGAAGATCAAAAATAGTAGTAGATAGACGGCAAATTAGGAGTCGGTGTCGCAGCCTTAGCCAAGCCCCGCTGCTAGTCTCGGGCTCGGAAGTCGCGCCACGCCGCTGAGGAAGTCACTGCGGAGGTGGAAACGTTGGTTGATAAAATGCTTGGTCTTTTCAATAGTATTAAATCGCTGGTTCAGGCGTTCGATGTTGGTGTTGATCTTGGTCAGCACTTCGAGCACCTGAGCCATCCCCTAGCCGTTCGGCGTTGAGTGCGTACTGGCGAACGGCACGACTATAGCCAGTGTCGTATCAGTCCTCTATGCCATTGTTTTTAATGTGGTTAAGCACTCTGCGGGCCCCCTCCGCGATATCGTCTATGGATCGAGGCTCCACGAGGGCTGTGGTTTTTGGTGTTCCTCTCCTGTTAGGGGCCAATCTCTGCGCCCGTCCCAACCATCACTGTCATATCCCCTATAGAATGGGTATCAGATGGTAGCGATTGAAGTTACGAGAACGGGGAAATAATCCACGAGGCCATAAGACCTCTGATCGGCCAGATATTTCAAGAACCCCTTTTTGCCATGAAAGGGTCGTTCTCCTAGACCTCGAGTTTAGCTTATTGAATTTAATGGAATTTTGGTTGAAATAAATGCATTTAGGATTAACGAGTTAGATGGAGTGCGCAGGTCGGTCGTAATTACAGCTTATCTGATGAATCATATTGTATTTACTCGTACTAGCGAACCGACGGGTTGGCCAAACAAACGGATTTCCTATTCTGTGTTCCATCTCTATATTCGATTGGACTTTTATTAACACGTTCCGAGACCACCTGACAGGGGGCTCCGTCCATTATCACTAACAGCGGGTGGAGAAAGCCAAGGGTTGGTAGGATTTTGCTTAATGGTGTCCGAGTGCATCTGGATCTTCTATCCAGTAATGCACCTATCTACCGACTAAAGCAATATGCTACCTTTCACGTCCGACGATAGTATCTAATAGTGAGGCCATAGTAAAGTGAGAGGAAATGTCGCTAGACACATTTGGTAGGCCCTAGCTCTTCATCTTCATCTCTATAAGAACTCCTCGACCTAGTAGCAACTGCGCTATTCTTTCATAGTCTTCGGATGACGCAACTTGATAGGCAGAGCCGTATTCTCCCTGGGCGTTGACATCAGCATCTGAATCTAGCAGTACCTGCACTATATTTTCATTGCCTTTGATCAAAGCGGCTACGAGTCCACTGCCGTGTTTTCTGCCTCGGGGGTTGACATCAGCACCCTGATTTAGGTAGCACCATTTGCACTATTTATCTTTTCATTGCCTGTGGTCGATGCGACTTAAAGTGCGTTAATTCAAGATATACTCAACTTACTTATGCTTTTCTAGCTTGAATAGCTAGGGCACCCTTAATCTGTTTAAATAGGCTACAGCAAAGTCCAGAGCCAACACAATCCCCGTAACAGTCTAGGGTGGCTTACTCGGGGAATCCAATGAGGCCCAGAGCAGCGCGACCAGCACAACTAGCAAATCCGCAAGCGGCTCGACCAGCGTGACTTCGACTCTAACTAACATAGGTAGTAAAGAACACACTGCCCTAGATATAGGGATGGTTATGGCCTTAATATGCTTTGTATCTTTCTTCATAATGTAAGAAGCTAATAATTGGTGTTATAACGTCAGCCTGGATCGGGTTCTTGCAGTAATCGATACTCTATGTTCCATTGTTGCGTGCCCTCGTTCAAATTAGTCACCAATAATTGAATTTAGTAACGATGCCATAACTCAGCTTGACAGGACAACGCAAATCCTAGACTAACTGACCCGACTGAGAGGATGGCTACAATCCAAACTGCACAACCAAGATGCAGAAGACACAACTCAGCTAGACAAAGTATACAGATACACAAAGCCAAAGTGAGGACATCAAAACGCCGAAAACTGAATTTCCCAGATTAACTGGGCAATCTCCTTGAGCTCCTGTTCATAAATGAGTATGTCGGCCTCCTTAGAAGGTTCTGCCGGTCTGAGGAAAAAAAGGTGGAAGGGAATGAGGAGTGGGCCACCGGTCACTGTGACTTCGTCACCTTCACTGCTTTCGATGATCTCTATGGTTTGAACATTTTCGATCTCTGCCTTGGCACTATCATACTGCCATCTTTCGATGGTAATCCTAGGCCGTCGTCGGTCTGCTTTTATGGCTAGCACGACCCTCGCGAGACCATCGATTGGGTCGAGCCACCGGTTGGTATCACGAAGCAACTTGGCGTACGTTTCAGTGACTGCTATTTCAACTACCACGGTTGGTCTTCGCAGGCTTCCAGGTGGTGGTGGTCTTGGGCCCCATGCCTCATCTGGTTGCTTGGAACCGTTGGTCACAGGAATCGTGGTGTTGCGGTAGTGGTAGATCGATCTTTCAAGCCCCATCGGACCCAACGCTCGTACAATAGCCGTATGGAAAGCAGCAGACAGCTCTTCGTGTTCGTGAAGCACCATTTTGACGGCTAGTGAATTAATGTTTTGATCGAATGTAGTGCGAATAGAAAGCTTTGGTTCGATATTCGGATCTAGGAAGTCACGATCATGCGTAGCCGTATCAATAGAGAAAATGATATATTCAGTCACATCTTCAGGCTCCTCTGAAGCATCTAAATTTCCATCATTGTATATTGCATTGGACATAGTTTTAATGGAATGTATTGAACGGTAAAGGCGCTCGCGCTCAAGATCAACGATTTGGGAAAAGTCTTCTTTTCGATAGGTATACCGTCTGACAGATAAAGGTAGCCCCTCCGGGCCACAGTGAGCTTCGTTGAGTTCAGACATTGCACAGATTTTTAGTGGGATATAGGAGGAATACGAAATTCTCACGACTCGTCGGGCTAATAAAAAATATGAGTTGCGGAGCTCTTGGAATATTATCGTCATTACACGGGTATCTTATCATCATTACACGGGTACTCAAAAAGCCAAGTGCGCTAAACCTAGTGGGGCCAAGAATGGTTCTAGCGGAAAGATCACGGTTGTCCGTGGTGTTGTGGGAGATAATCGTGGTGATTCTGTATAGGAGATTTTATAGAAATATAATATTATGATAGAAAAGAATATATATACCCCTTTATTATCCTTTTATATTAAGAGAGCTAGGAAACTAATAGGATTAACTATAAGATTAACTATAGGATTAGCCGCTATATTAGTCGGCGGTAATATAGTTCTAGTATTATAATAATATAGAACCATTTTATAGAATTCTATTAATATATTAATAATATATATCATGAAGTCACTTACTAATTACTTTACACTTCTTATTTTAGTTCGGCCGACTAAGAGAAAGTAGGGCTAGAATAATATCTTGATATTATATACCTATATAGAGTAGAAGGGCACTTATAATATAATACAAAGTCTATAGTATATTAGTAATAGAGGATTAATAAATTATAATTTATTTACTTACTATATTTAGATATCCTTAGACCTGATAGTAGCGCTCTCTAACCTCTCAACGGATTTTACCCTCTACCTATTGTAATTAGAGGGTAGATTAGTACTAATAAAAGCTAGTGAAAACAAGCCTCTTAGTAGTAAATATATTAGTTAGCTTTAGGAAGGAGTAGGTAATTTCTTATATTAAGAGAAAGAGGGGGTAATAGAAGGTTAGATTTTTTGAGTGTAAGATATTAAAGGTAGTTTAGCTATAAAAAAGATAATATATTTATATAAGCGGGCCAAGGGCAAAATAGCCTTATCCCGTACGTGATAGTAGGATCTAAGGGGAAACGGGGCCAGGCGAGTGAAAGCAGCGCATATAGCGCTCGGGGGATTGCAACTATGACGAGTTGCGCTAGGGACAACGAGGGTAGCGGAACTCGGTGATCTGGATCAATAGCAAAAATGCCTCACTTGCAGAGCACGGACAAGGACGAGGAGAGAGGAGCAGCGGGCGGGCGAAACACAGCGAGAAGCTAAGAGGACGATGGGAGGGATTATATAGAACCACGCACGGAAACATCTACAAGAGAACGCTATTTTGGAACATATGGACAAAATCCTAAGTCATCTTCAACAAGATCCGATATGGTGTAGTGGCTAACATCGCCGTCTCTCACACGGCAGCCGGGGGTTCGATTCCCCCTATCGGAGTTTCTTTTTTGGCAGCTTCCTGCCCAGGGAGGCGTGTCAGCAGTGTTCAATACATTTTCTTTTTTATTTTATTTTTTGTAAGAAGTAAACGCAAACTTGGTGGAAATATCTCAATATGCTACTGTATGAAGTCTGGGCGATGCCAAATAAATGTAAGGTGCCAGGTACGGTACTAATAAGAAGGTACAACACCAACATCCATTTCGCCTCAGGTTAATTTAAATGCTAGGTATGTCGGTCAGTTCACTTGAACGAAAGGCAGTAGATACTAGAATAAGTTCCTGACTATGATTCAACCATTCAAAACAAACATTTCCATGATCGATTGCCTCTATCTAATAGCTCAAAATCGCGGTTGATTACCTAAAGTGCGAATTTAGATGCGCCGCCGGTCTCGGCTCCGACCGGCAGCTCTAAATATAAAAATAAGAAAAGAGAGAAACAAAAGAGAACATAGAATCAACCCAATACAAGGAGGAACACTCTTGGCGGGGCTGAGGTATTTCTAATTGATGTAAAACTTGCTATGTCAGAATTTATCGAAACCTGCAAACATATATTTTGAAAGAATAACTGGTTATATGTCAAACAGAACGAAGAGTAATATTTCTGTACAATAAGGATCGTGGTCTACTGTAGATAGAGGTATGGCAAACAAACAAAAGGATGGCTTGACAAAGACATTGCAGCCGAAATGGAATTAGGAGATCAAGAAAATAAACGGACGTAGCCGCTCGTGAAACTTGAACTCGAAACCGCAAGGGTCTCATCAGTATTGGCCAAAGTAAATCACACAAAAATGGCCAAAAGGTATCGAATCACTCCAACAAAAGGAGATCGGGGTAAAAAGAATATAATAAAATAGCAATCGTAACTTGATAAATATGTCAAAACAAAAACCGCCGCTAGCAGTTACCTAGTTCTTCTTGAATCAGCATCGTGAGATCAATCATATCACGTAGATGATGAGATCATGCTGTCCAAAAAGGTGGGCAGGCTCACAGCATCATGAACATGGAAAGAGCGACGGCGAGGACGCCACCGAAGACGCTAGTGATACTGCCTCTGGAGGCGGCGCCAGTGTAAACTGGGGACGCGCCCTCCGGAGTGCTGGTGGGCACTACGGGGTTGTTTGTTGCAGTGGGAACCAAGATAGTGGTCGCAGGAGTGCGCGATGGCGAGGGGCGGAAGACCAGGCTCGAGGATGGTTTGCCGGGGTGGAATCCTCCAGGTCCGTGGCCATGGATAGGCTTGGAAGAAGGAGAAGGCACCACGGGAGCGACACCGGTCGCTGGGACCTGGGGCTGACCGGAACCTTCGCCCTGGCCAGGAGAGCCGGAGCCAGGGCTAGAAGAATCAGAGCCAGATCCAGGGTTGGCACCAGAGCCAGAGCCCTCGTTGGGGGTGGAAGAATCAGAGTCGGGTCCTGGGTTGGAGCCAGAGCCAGGAGCAGGAGCAGTGGCAGTGGGGGCTGGGACAGTGAGGGTGATGGTGCTACCAGTAGGACCACAGTGCTTGCAGAAAGTCACTGTGGTGGTGTATCCCTCAGGAGCCCCAGGCACCGAAGGAGCGGTCGGGTGCGACGCAACCTCAGTGGTAGTTGTGGCAGCGGGCCGGGTGAGAGTCACGGTAGTAGGGGTAGCAGCGCATACAGTGCAGACAGTCACGGTAGTGGTCCAGCCCTCGGGAATGGAGTCGGTGGGAACAACTGGACCAGAAGTAGGAGCTGTGATCTGGGCGGTGCCAGTTGCAGTAGCAGTGGCAGAGTCACCGGGGCAGTAGGTTTTGGTGATAGTAGTAGTGATGGTGGTGAAGCCAGTGGGGCAAATATCAATGTAAGAAGTTACGATGATAGTTGTGGTGGTTCCCGGGGCCAGAGAGGAAGGCGAGGCAGTCACGGAGGGAGCAGCGGTGATACCGGAAGAGACAATGGTAGAGTCATTGCCGGTAGGCTTGGGGCTTCCAGTAGTATGGGCACCGGTAGTAGACTCTCCACCAGAGGGGACAGTGACAGAATCATTGCCAGTGGGCTTGGGACCTCCAGTAGTCTGGGCGCCAGTGGTAGACTCGCTTCCAGAGGGGACGGTGACGGAATCATTTCCGGTAGGCTTGGGACCAGTCGGGGTGGCACTTTCGGTGGCGGAAGAGGCATCAGACTCGGTCGCAGAAGGTCCTGGAGCGGGGCTGGAAGAGTGGCTTGGAACCAGGGGGTGGAGCTTGGAATAGTGTGGGAGCCATGGCCGACAGGTGAGCTAGGTGTGGGCTTTCCAATGGGAATTCCAGAGCTGGTAGGGCGAGGACCAGGACGTCCTGAGGAAGATGCAACCGGGGGGTCTACAGAGCTGGTATGGGCAGTAGAAGAGGAAGAGTGCCCAGAGGAGACAGAGGTAGTCTTCGATGTAGCAGCTGAGCTGGAGCTTGAAGAGGCGCTTGAGGAGGGTGCAGCTGAAGGAGTGCTGGGTGAGCTGGAGGGAGTGCTGGATGGAGTGCTGGATGGAGTGCTGGATGGAGTGCTGGATGGAGTGCTGGATGGAGTGCTGGATGGAGTGCTGGATGGAGTGCTGGATGGAGTGCTGGGCGCGCTGGAGGACGTAGAAATGGCCGAGCTCGAGCTGGAAGGCGGGACAGTGGACGACGACACAGTAGTCACAGTTGAGATTTGGGTCGGGGTGACGGTCGAAGTCGGGCGAGGGGGAGGAGGAGCGCAATCGTACAAGATATCCTGAATGTGCTCGGTGTAGGTTGTACCATTGATGAGATTACTGTCGCCGGCAGTGGCCTCCCAGAGCATGACACCACCGAAATGGTTGGGGTATTTCTTCATGTATGTTTCCACAAGAGGCCGAGCTTCCTCCGGGGTAATGTAGAACCCGGCATTAGCGGCAGTCTCCGATGCAGGAAGACCGATGAAGAGCTTTGCATCCGGGTTGGCACTTCCATCGATAACATCGACCCAAGCATCGAAGTTGAACTTGCCAGTGCCTTTGACCCAGTCAGCAGCGGAGCAACCCCCGGTGTTGTACCACTGGACCCAAATGAAATCAAACCAGGATTTGGAGATAGCGTCACCGAGCTGAATATCTGGGAGAGTGCATTGGGGAGCACCGGAGATGTAGAACTTCCGGGAAGGGGTGAGAGAGAAGTGCCAACGAAGACGATCAATCATAGCGGCATATCCTATAAAAATTTGTTAGGGAAAAATATTGAGAGATTCAGGCTTTGGAGAACCTACCGGCTCCACCATTATACTCAATATCGAAGTCGAATCCATCGACAGAGACATCAAGCAATGGGCGAGGGAATGCGATGGTGGCCAATTCCTGGGTCCAAGACAAGGAAGAGATCAAGGGATTGTAAGGACCAAAGGAATGCCATAAGAAGTCTGCAAACCAGCGTGCGGTAGCATCATCTGGGAGAGATTGACGTGTGGCAGTACCACCACCGATGGACAGCAAGATTGTCTTTCCAGCGGCCTTACACTTTGGGATATCCTCCCAGATCTGGTGACAGCCCTTGAGCAGGCCAGTTCCTTCAAAGAAAGTACCATCGCACTGATTGGCAAAGTTGGAACCAGGGAAGTCGCCAACAAATTTAGGGAACTCATGAATAAATCCAATGTTGATTATATCCATCGTAGTCTGTTCACAGAAATGGCTGAGCCGGGGCTGGTCCGCACCTTGTCCATAGTATACAGCAACATTATTCTTCAAGCTGGCATCAAGAGCAATAGCGGTTGATGCAAAGAGTGACAGAGCCGACACAGCGGCAATAGCCTTGGTGAACATCTTAGATAAAAATGAATGTAGTAATTAGATGTCACAGAAACCGCTCATCAACCAGATAAAAAGAATGACAAGTTGATTTGCAAACAACGAAAGGACGCAGACAAATGTCTGCTTGGGTAGCTTCCCAAGAGTTCAAAATGAGAGTGATAATGAGTCAAAAGAACATGCAAGGCTCCGGGGGGAAAAGACTTCAAATACATAGAGCGCCATTTGGGGACTGTCTATCTCCGCCCCCTGGGATAGATGCCGACCTCCGACATATAGCGCACGAATCAGAAAAGAGAACTGTACCATAAAAACGTGGAAATTAGATGCGCTATATCCAGATGCCTGCACGATTCATAGGCCAGGGATATCTGGGATGCACTCCACCTATACAGGGCCAGCCAACACAAAGTGACAACGCAGGCCCAGAGCTTGGTAGTGGGAATACTAGGCCCGGAGACCAACGGGGGTTGTCCAAAATCATCACACAAACTGCATGAGAAGCCCATGTGTAAGGTGCATACGGAGTACAGCGGCACTTCTCATGGCGGACTGATCATAAGCCAACTGCATGGCTGATAGTATAACCATTCAATCAGTGGCGTAAAAGAGTGTCACATCCGGACAAGAAATGGATCAGCCATCCGCCATGAAAGGCGTTCTTGACTCCGTAGAGGGGGAGGTATGGACTCCGTGCCTAGCTAGGCGTATTAAAATTGCAAGAGCCTCATAAAAGGGACTAGAGGTGGTCTAAGAGGCTCTAGTCGCCTTAGCTCCAAGGTAAGTGGAGGAAAAGAAAAATATTTCGCCATGCAAGATCCAATCAGAGTCATGGATCAGTGCATCATTACCCGGATCATAGCATGGACACTCCGGGGTCCACTGTCTAAAGTTGGGACAAATAACGCTAGGACTGATGATTATAGAAAACATTCACATGTCAAGATACAAAGGTAAGAACATTGTCAAAAGGGAGGGAATCTGTTTGATCGGGAAAAAACTCGTTTGCGTTGTTGCCTCTGTAAACGCACCCATTAGATGGGCTGAGAAGTAAGATTCAAGGAAGGACAGCAGAAGCGACGGGGCTAAGTTCAACAAGCCTACGCTAAGCCCCCGGGGGCCATAGTGCGGGGCTCAGCACCCCAGGTACGCCAATCACAGGCCTTAATCCAAGTGGAGTAGATTGCCCGGATCACCGTTTTTGCTTTGACCCAACTCAGAAGATTGGTGTCTCACTTTCCCCTTCCTCTCTGAGTTCATACTATTACAACATGGGCAGTACCTTGATGCACAGGGTTCTGAGTCGGCTTCCCGATGTGACTCTGTTGAGGCTTTAATAAGAATCCTACTCCCACGTTGCATTTGCCTTTCATTTTTGGCTCCCTGCAAGGTACGGAAATTTTACTTCGGAGATATACCTGTTCCTAGGCGATACCAATCGTCGATGACGCCACTTGCATATTCATTATGCAGTTTGCATGACTCGCCACCGACTAGCTTCCTCATCTTAACCGAGATTCAAATGAAAGACCCTTTTTATAGGTTTTCTCACATTATATCTCTCTTTTTCCTATAGGCACTTTTGTGAAGTGCCCGGAGTATCCCGTAAACAGTTGCATGTAGATATTAATCCAAAATACTGCGTGGATGGAAATCGTCGAATTTTCCGTGTGGGTCGCAATGACTGATCATCTCTATGGGGATCCCAGGCTTATGTTTATAAACATGATAACGGTGAAAACTGTCCGATTTAAAAACTTAATTCGGAAGTCTATTTGTATTTTTGACTCTAGAGATTTCCTTGTTTGCCTTCCCAACATGGCTGCCCACTTCCTCTCCCGGTGTGGCGGAAGAGTTCCGAGGGGTCATAGCCATTCTTCAATCTTATGTTGTTTTCATTTATTTGAGCCCCAATTTTGCAAAATTGCCATTCGTCGAAGCAACGATAGAAGACGAATTACTGACATTCTATGGAATAAACGCAACCGACCACGTCTATCCTTCTCGAGACGATGTTTTCATTAGACATTTTTCGACCTTCAAACGGAACTGTCTCTTATTGACGACAAACAGTGTTCTACTACTCTGTGCAATGATGTTTATGATTTTACAGTATTTTCCCAAGAATCTAGACTGTCAAGTGATCATGATATTTACTATGCACTCCCTCAGTCGATAATTCCACATTGGTGAGCATGGTATCGCGTGGAGAATATGTTGACCGACAACGCATATACTTTCATGAACTCTGTCCTCCGGATTAGGGGTTTGACACGATATAGAAGTATCGCTTTCTAGAGACAGCTTTTGATTTATGCCAATCAAATCAACGTCGTACCAAGACGCCAAAGGTATCGAACAGTGCAAAAGTCTATAAGAATTAGTGGAAATAACCCTACAAGATGTCCAGTGAAAGTTTTCCAGTCTACGGAATTACGCCAAGTGAAGCAAGAAAGCTCGCAAACAAGCACGAACATGTTTGCATACATTGTTTTCCAAGCACTCGAAAGCACAGTGGAATCTTCCCTTCGGGCGGATGCGTCGAATGATTTATCTACAGGACGATGTTCTCATTCATCTGCGGCGCCACAAATCACCCTGTATTTCAAGCGCATGCCATGAATCATTGATGGAGCATTTAGACTTGAACTTGACGTTGAATGATCCCTAGATTACCGCCCACTCATCTGATTGAACTCGCTGACTACAGTGACTAGAATGTCGATTACTATGATATCTGAAAAAAGCTCTGCAAAGACTTCTTTCTAAGTAGTTCATTGCTGAGAATGCAGTGTGCTTCTACGTAAGAAGTAGTCGACCTGCTTACCTGGTATAAAGAAAGCATTCCACAGTCAGTCACAAGACCCATTCTAACTATATTTTATAACAACTGGGCGCATATCTGCATACTTTTTATGAATTGTTCAAGAGATGAAAACCCATGTTGTACCTTATTCTATCATTATATATTCTTTCTTCTATGCACTTTCTTCGTTTTCTTCGACTTTCTCTTTCGTCCTGTTGTTCGCTTGAAGAATGCAATGGATTCACCAAGGCCAGAGCTTTACGATCTGAAGAAACACATAATGTTTTTGTAAAGACCATGGATCACGAAAAATGAGATTTACCTCACTGGCTTCAATAGGGCCAGCATGAGTCCTGTAGAGATCAAGATGGAATTGAAAGAGCCTTCTTATGCAGTGTTCGGCAAGTTTGAGTATAGCATCCGCTTCATGTCTACAAGCATCTCGTGCTTGAATCCCCGATTGATCGTTTTTCTGGTGATTGATCTGACGATAACTTCCCTCAGTCAAAGTTGTTGAAGCCTTGATTCCCCAGGCTCACTATTTCCATCCAGGACTACAGTAGCAGATAAATATCTCCACTTCCTTTTCCTTGTTTCCCTCAATCTCGAACTAGCTAAATCAGATTGATATTGATCTCCCACATCCCTGTCCTACCAGAAGTAACCCACCGTGCATAGGCGAGTAAGCGTAGCTGTATTCCTGCTCACTCAGAATATTCATTTCCTTATGATGACCGGTCCCATGTCCAGCCATAGTGATTTTGTTAGTTCGAACTCCGAGCCACCTCCACACTTTCAATAAATGCCTCGAAGTAATAAGCAAGAGAAACTCCGGCTACGGTTCCTCGGCCTCGGAGAAGGCTCTCCTACGGTGACCCGAGAACCTCTCGCATCTCCATGTCACTTAACTTTAGAAACGAAATACGCTTGAATTAATTTTGTCACGATCAAGCTTAAACGCTGAACGAGCAAAGATGATCGATTGAACCGCGGTTTCGAGGTATCAAGGAGTCCAAGGCTTCAAGATTCAGTCAAGATCGAGATCACCAATTCTTACTGGCATTAAAGTTTCGTCAATGTCATATATGATCATCAGTCGTCAAACAGCGAGTTGATCCCTTAAGGTAGAAACCATTGAGGTCCAAGGTTCGGCTTTCTAAGTCCATGCTTCCGCTTACCTGATTATTCTCATACTTGTCTCCAGGGCTTTCTTTCCGGGGCCACTACATGCACTCATATGATTGGTAGGCTCTGCTCTAGGAACCGGCAATCGCTTTGATAATTTTCTAACAATTGAGATCTCATTCTTGGTACTCCGTCTACAGCATAGTGACGGATGTGGCGACTATTTCCGTATATCCGCTCTGAATCTTTTCTTCATAAATCACGGCAATTTATTAATTTTGAGCAATGCCATGTGCCGATTAAAATTGTTGCACAATGTATAGGCTTTCAGACCTTGGGATATACTTTCATATATGCACGCATGTACCTACATATAGGTATGTATCTGGGTAGTCACGGAGGTGTCAGTCGATGGATGGTCAGGGCATACACTTAGTATCTTGGGTCATATTATGGTAGTGGTCTGTTGCTACATGGAAGAAAGACTTCATTGAGGCGGACACTTTGTGCATAGACATATGCAAACAAACGAGGGATAACCCTTGAGGATCGACCATTTTTACACATCCCTGGATACTCTATTGAATGAATTGCTATAATGACCCACCATGGCAAGTACCTATAACAAAACAACAACCATGTTGAACATACCTAGGTGGGCACCAGCGGAAGGAGAGTATACGGCCAACGGATATAAGATGTTCCCCCACTTTGGATCGACGGAGGTCTCTGATCGACCGTCTAGCCTATCAATTGATCGCATTTGAACAAGCACTCACTTTGTCAGCGGATGTGAACTCGGAGACCGTACTAACTTTGTGCCGGCGGAAATATAAATTCATGGTTCATCCGGGTGTCGGCCCGGGGGCATCCCATCCTAATAGGCTGAGTATAGTTACTGATGAAGCATGCCTATACAATCAGTCTCCAAAAGATCATTATGGATCATCCGGTCACTTCCGTTCTAGAACCCCTGAGCAGTTATTTGCATCCACTTCCGCTGGGTCTAAACCCGGTGACGTTCTGGCTCCGTTCTCGGGACTGAATCGATCCAGATCGCTGTACCTCGAAGATCCATATAGAGATAGATCCATCTATAAGAGTTTGCAATTCTCCAATATCAATTTTGTCATTGATTTCCACGTTCATCGACTTCGCCAAAGCAATTTTCTCCGCCAACATGGTGGATCCTTCCTTTGACACCGAAGTCAAAAGTGTTGCTTCCACGTCCGTTGACCCAACTGTCCCAGAGCTCGCTGAGAAGCCCAAGCATGACAATGACTGGGCCATGAAAGGGGAGGTTGAGAATTTCCACGCCCGCAATGTGGCATCCAACCTCCAAGAGCGCCGTCTGGGTGTGACATGGACCAATTTGACCGTCAAAGCTGAAAGCCCCGAGGCGGCAGTCAAAGAGAACTTCTTCACCCAATTCAACGTGCTTCAACAGATTCGCGATTTTCGAACGGAACCGCCGCTAAAAACAATTTTGGATAACAGCCACGGTTGCGTCAAACCCGGGGAGATGCTCCTCGTGCTAGGGCGTCCGGGGTCAGGATGTACGACGTTGTTGAAGACGCTCGCCAACCGCCGCGGTGGGTACAAGTCTGTTGACGGAAGTATCTTCTATGGTTCGATGGACCACAAAGAAGCAGCGGCATATCGCAGCCAGATCGTGATGAATACCGAGGAAGAACTTTTCTATCCTACGCTGACCGTCGACCAGACGATGAAGTTTGGCTCTCGACTCAAAGTCCCACACAATCGACCGGATGGCATGAACGAGCACGAGTATGAGGAGTTTGTACGGATCTTTCTGATGAAGTCCATGGGCATCTCGCATACCGCTGATACCAAGGTGGGAAATGAGTATGTGCGAGGTGTCTCGGGGGGCGAACGCAAGAGAGTTTCCATTATTGAATGCCTAGCATCCCGAGCCTCCGTCTACTGCTGGGATAATAGCACTCGTGGTCTAGATGCCAGTACTGCTTTGGACTGGGCTAAGGCTCTCCGGACTATGACTGATGTCCTAGGCGTCGCAACTATCGTCACTCTCTATCAACCCGGAAATGGTATATACGAACTGTTTGATAAGGTCTTGGTTCTGGACGAGGGGAAACAGATCTTCTATGGCCCTATGCAGGAGGCACGTCCGTTCATGGAGGGACTGGGCTTTATCTGCCGGGACGGGGCGAACGTTGCGGATTATCTGACGGGTGTGACCGTCCCAACCGAGCGAGAGATCCGACCGGAGCTTGAATCTACCTTTCCTCGCAGTGCTAGTGAAGTCCTAGCCCAATATCAACAAACCGAAGTTAAGCATAGAATGGCAACGGAATATGACTTTCCCACCACCAAGGACGCTATTCAAAATACCGCCACCTTCCAGCAATCTGTGGCCTTAGAAAAGGACAAAGGATTATCTCAGAACCCACTGACGGTGGCCTTTCATAAGCAGGTGCTAGCGTGTGTGGTTCGACAATACCAAATCATCTGGGGAGACAGAGCAACTCTGTTCATCAAGCAAGTCTCGACTTTGACCCAAGCACTACTTGCCGGGTCTCTCTTCTATGATGCTTCACCCACGTCAGCCGGCCTGTTCATCAAGGGCGGTGCCATCTTCTTCTCGATCTTGTATAATTCTCTCATGGCTATGTCTGAGGTGACGGATTCCTTCACTGGCCGTCCCGTGCTCATCAAGCATAAAAACTTTGCCTTCTACCACCCGGCTGCATTCTGCATTGGGCAAATCGCCGCAGATGTTCCGATCATTCTTCTAAGCATCACGACTTTCGGCATTGTGTTATACTTCATGGTGGGTCTCACGGTCTCTGCCTCCGCATTTTTCACGTACTGGATCGGCCTGTTCGTCATCACTATGAGCATCACGGCCATGTTCAGAGCTTGTGGCGCCGTCTTCAATACTCTTGATGGAGCATCCAAGATCTCTGGTCTCTTGATCTCGGCCACCGTGCTATACACCGGCTATATGATTCAGTACCCCAAGATGCATGGCTGGTTTATTTGGCTGTTCTGGATCGATCCCATTGCATACTCCTTTGAGTCTCTTTTGGCGAATGAATTTACTGGCAAGTCTATCGACTGCGTGGGTGTGAATCTGATCCCCAATGGACCCGGCTACAACGACTCGAATTACCAGTCTTGCGCAGGCATCTCTGGCGCCATTCAGGGCGAAGTCAGCCTCACAGGTGACCAATACCTGCACTCCATGGGCTACAGCCACGGCCATACCTGGCGCAATTTTGGTGTGGGCTGGTGCTGGTGGGTCTTGTTTGTTATCATCACTGTGGTGGCAACCTGTCGCTGGCGGGATATGTCGGAAGCAGCAACTCTTCTAATTCCAAGAGAACGATTGCAGGAACACAAGAAAAAGAACGACTCTGATGTGGAAGGCCAGTCACAGACAGTTGGTGCGACCCATGAAGGTGGCGGTACTGTCAATATCGACTCACAGTTGATTCGAAATACTTCGGTTTTCACCTGGAAGAACCTCACCTACACCGTCCCCACACCCTCAGGGGAGCGAGTCTTGCTTGATAGTGTCCATGGTTTTATTAAACCGGGCATGTTGGGTGCCTTGATGGGCTCGTCTGGCGCCGGAAAGACAACTTTACTTGATGTTCTGGCACAACGGAAGACGGAGGGCACCATTCATGGCTCAATCATGGTTGATGGAAGACCGCTGCCCCTTTCCTTCCAAAGAAGTGCTGGCTACTGCGAACAGCTCGATGTTCATGAGCCTTATGCAACGGTTCGCGAGGCGTTACAATTCTCCGCCTTGCTTCGCCAACCAAGTGAAGCACCCAGAGAACAGAAGCTTGCCTATGTGGACACTATCATCCAGCTCCTAGAACTGGAAGATATTGCCGACACTCTGATTGGAACGGTCGGTACAGGTCTCTCAATCGAACAGCGCAAGCGCGTGACAATTGGTGTTGAACTTGTGGGAAAACCAAGCATCTTGATTTTCCTGGACGAGCCTACTTCAGGATTGGACGGTCAATCAGCCTATAATACCGTGCGCTTCCTTCGAAAGCTGGCCGATATCGGGCAAGCCATTCTTGTCACGATCCATCAACCTTCTGCGCAGCTTTTTGCCCAGTTCGACACTCTGCTCTTGCTAGCTCGGGGAGGCAAAACTGTGTATTTTGGTGATATTGGTGACCATGCAGCCACCTTGAAAGATTACTTTGCCCGCCAGGGGCTGATCTGCCCGCCCGAAGACAACCCTGCCGAATTTATGATTGATGTTACCTCTGGCAGTCTTTCCCAGGGGAGGGACTGGCATCAAATCTGGTTGGAATCTCCCGAATGTGCTCTTCGCGCCACAGAGCTTGATCAGATTATTGATGATGCTGCCGCAAAGCCATCCGCAGTTGAGAATGATGATGGTTCTGAGTTTGCTACTTCCCTCTGGGAACAAACCAAGATTGTTACCCAACGGATGAATGTTGCACTGTTCCGGAACACAGACTATGTGAACAACAAACTGATTCTGCATGTCATCTTGGGTCTCTTCAACGGCTTCTCATTCTGGAAAATCGGGCATACCGTTGCTGGCTTACAGTTACGTCTCTTCGCCATCTTCAACTATGTCTTCGTTGCCCCTGGAGTCATCAATCAACTCCAGCCGTTGTTCATCAGCCGTCGTGATATCTACGATGCAAGAGAAAAAAAATCTCGCATGTATTCCTGGAAAGCGTTTGTGACAGGCCTGATCGTCTCCGAAATCCCTTACCTGGTCCTTTCTGCCGTCCTCTATTTCCTCTGCTGGTACTATACCATCGGATTCCCCCGGGACTCCAACAAATCTGGCGCCACATTCTTCGTCATGTTAATCTACGAACTTGTTTACACGGGGATGGGACAGTTCATTGCCGCCTACGCCCCGAACGCTGTCTTTGCATCCCTGGCAAATCCTATGATCATCGGTACCCTGATTATGTTCTGCGGTGCTCTTGTTCCTTACGCCCAGATCACGGCATTTTGGCGGTACTGGATGTACTATCTCAACCCGTTCACGTATATCATTGGCAGTATGCTTGTTTTTACTGATTTCGATGCCGACGTGGAATGCACTGAGAGTGAATTCGCGATCTTTGATCCCCCGTCGGGCCAGACGTGTCAAGAATATCTGGCGAGCTATATGCAAAACGAGGGATCGAGAACATCGCTGGTCAACCCTGAGGCTATCTCCCAGTGCCGTGTGTGTCAATACCGGACGGGAAGTGATTGGCTCTATACCCTCAATCTCAAGGATTACTACGTGGGATGGCGGGATGCGGCTATTGTGGTTATCTTTGCGATTTCTTCTTATGCGATGGTGTACTTGATGATGCGTTTGAGGACCAAAGCATCGAAGAAGGCAACATGATTTTGGCTCTGTTCATCCATATTGGACATTCGCATCAGGCGCGTTTTCTGCATGGAACTGTCACATGTCAGTATGCCAGGGGGTTTGGTAAGTTGGTGGTTTGGTGGTTTGGTGATTTGGTAACTCGGTGGCTCATTATAGAATCATTGCATTTATACATCTCTTTCACAAATTGTATTGCATGGTTTAATCCAAATTTTCCAAAGATTTATTTGCAAAAGATACTATGCATATAACAATAATGCTAGAAAATATCACAACACAGCGGCTTCTCTGAGAAATGATTATATCCATCCAATACTCATCGTACAATGAAAAGAAGGGGTAACCAAAAGACAGCAAGGCTCGTAAGCTCTCAAGGAAAGGTGATCTGCATTGAATCATATGGAGAAGAACCATGGAAGTGTTCCACGGTATACAAGGCACCTCCGGGGCCAGCCCCGACACCTTTCAAGGTAGATTTCGTAATCACTCAACGCAGCAACCTACGATACATAGACTTTCATTACTTCTTCCAGGCCAAGACGTCGTCAAGACCAGTTGAACCTTTCAGTAAAAATCGAATGATTGGAGAACCGAATTTCACATGACCAGTTTGGAAGGCGGCAAACATACTGTGTCCATCGCTATTCTTACACTCCTCTCTACTCTCTACTCTGTACTTCTCTTCTCTTGCACTCCAAAATCTGACTACGCTGAAAACCAGGTTCGAACAATGGAAAGAATCTACAATACCCTTCGCGAGAATAGGAAGCTTCCTATGACAAACGAGCAGCTTTCAGACCTCGGAGTCGAGTGTCATCAGTTTGATATCCGCACTGGTACAATTCCTTCGCCATCGGTTATAACCTACTTCCTACCTCGGATTGATTTTAGAGATGTTCTCGATTCAGATCTAGCAGCTTCACCCTTTATGGAGGCTGCAAGCTGCACTGAAGTGCCGGGTCCTCGCCGTAACCCATGGACTCTTGAGTCGTTTGAGATGGTCATGTTTCCAGATATGATGACCGGTCAATATAACTATTTTGCCTTCTCAGGTAATGATGTTTCACCCAAGGAATTTCACCATGAAGGGTTTGTATACGTCTTGGCCTTTATAAACTTGTTATTAACAGTCTCCTAGGATTCCTATTGACGGATGGGTAGTAGACCGGTTAGTGGATGAAGTATCTTACATCTCTTAAATACTAACTCATACTCTAGCGACGCGCGTTCTCTTCTCAGAGGTGCACTATTCTCAGGCCGCCGAAAGTTTCTCGACTTTGATTGTACAAATACTGAGAAGCTAAAATTTCCTCTAGATTCACTAAGCTGCCATGAGCATAAGGGCCACAAGCGCTCGATAGTCGAGTTCTGTAACCAGGAGCAATGTGGTGATAAACAGCCTTCCTCGATGGAGCTCTTTGCGATCGCTGCATTAGCCCACCGAGAAATGACCACGGTTGATCGGGAAAGGTCATATAAGAACCGGTCGGACGAGTGCTACTTTACTTTCCCAGTGTGTCTTTCCTTCTTAGGTATCGTTAGTCTTTTACTAATATATCATTAGAATTTAGTGTTTCTGATGGACAAGTTTGGCGGATGCCGTATGTTCCAATCCTATTTTGATGGCAAGCTTCATGTTCAATTCTCGGAGCTCCTCGATCTAGGACATACGATTGCCGTGCCAGCTTACGGGGAAAAATATTTTGATATGGTGGACAGAAAGGACTTTCTAAAGAAGTTGAACCTGCTTCTAAAATGGGCATGGCCTATTCCACAAGGAAACATCATTGCAAATGTTCCTAGGAGTTGCAGCAATTGATTGGCTGGGATAATTTTGCTTGGCTCATTTTGCTGGATATCCTGGTTCGCTTATTTTCAAGCTGGATGTTGCTCTAAGAAAATAAACACACTGTTAAGAATCCATCTTTCTTGATGGCTTTCACATTACATCTGTCACCTTAGTACCAATAAGTAATTGCATCAAAGAAAATCGGTAATGTAGCTGAAAAAGATTCAACTTCGGGCTACTAGTCTAAAACATTTTAAACTACTAAACGAAGATCCCTCTAGGGAATTAGACTGTATAGACGATCTCTACGATAGATTAAAGCAAGGGAAAGAAGAACGAATCGATCGCTACCTTACTTGTGCCGACGACTTCTATACTAGATATAGAGAGGAGAAGCCTAATCTTAAAGAGACGGTCATCAAAGTTTTTAAAGAAATTCTGGCTCCGATATTCGGGTGGCCCGCGTATGTCTTGTATGTCTATAGTGATAACGGCAGTCATTTCGTTAATGAAACAGTTACGCGAATATTTGCGGAGCATGGAACCCATGACTACACTACGCCGGTATAACACCTAAACTTAGTCGGTATGATCGAAAGAGCTATCTAACTAGTGGTATTACTACTACGAAAGACCTGCTACGGATAACCCGGTAGGGCGAATCAATAGAGCAAAGTACTACGGGAACATACGCCTACCCTAAATACGCGGTTTATGAAGGTTCATAGATATACTCCTATAGAAACTCTTCTAGGAGTTCAATCCTCAAACCAAGCATTAGAACCTTGTGACTATAGTATTGATGTCGATAGCGGAATAGCCTAATGATAACCCGGTTCCGAGTTACCTAGCAGGTCTCTATGACATGAACCGAGGAGAGAAAAGACAAGACAACATTAAAGCAGTGGCTTTGGCGAACGCCTTAGCTCTAGAAAAGGAGGATCGAAAGAGTGACACCTATAGGCTGAAGTTCGGCGACGGAGACCTGGTGTTAGTGAGAGACTTTTAAGGGAGAGTGCTTAATGTTATCGTCGACGAAAACATATTTTCAAATGGTAATTGGGTTATTGGGAGTGAGAGATAGGCCTGAGCCGCTCTACCATTGTCACTTCGCGTTGCGCAACTACGTTCCATTTCATAAGAAGAAGAAAAAATTCATATCATAATAACACTAAAGATAACGTGAAAAGCCAATTTTATAGCAAGAGATATTGCCCTTCAGCAACAATTTGTTGGATCATAGCTCTTGTTCCCCTGTCTCGTTTCTCTCATGCCTCAAGCCACTTGGAATATAGATCCTCGGGTAACATTCTGCCTCTTTCTGATTTCTCAATGGTCATGCTTCGTTTTTGGGCATCCTTCCTGATTGTGGCAGTTCCACCAAGCTTTTTCGCAGCCTCAATGATCTCTTTGAGCAAGGCAGTCAGTTTGTTTAGATCGGCTTGTTGAAGACCTTCCCACTTCTTCACAGCACCCGTAACGTCTTCGACTTCAGGTTTAATAAATCTCCCCGATTGATGGTAGGCTCTCACAAGTTTGGGTGTTTGTAAAATCCACAATTGCGGTGAGACTTCATCCACCGTGATGTATCTCTTGATAGTCCGTGTCTTGATCTCGAGTGTAGATTCGAGCGGTATGACATTACCAGCTTTTATGATAGTCAATTTGGTGCTGGGGCGAGTGTCTTGAACAGACGGGTCATCCTCGGACAAAGACAGAGACCCAAGGGCGCTTAGGCTTAGAAGACTTTCTTGTTTTGATTGCCCAGCAACGACCGAACGCACCGGTGTATCTCCGACAACGTAACCGTCTGTCTCGTGGCGAACCACAAACTTCAGACCCCCAAGGTTGTAAGTGATAATTCTGTGATGACCAGTACTACCCTTGACTGTAGGAGTGGTGTATCGTTTCTCGAAATTATGACCAAATCCTCTAAATTGGCCCGGACCAATGAATTCGTGAGTTTCAGTTTCCGCGCGACTGAGAATTACGGTGTTCTTGATGACTTCAGCGTGAATTGTAAATAGGGCCGCCTTTCCCTGGTCCAAGCTTGGGTTGATGAATGAGAGGAGCTTTCGTATATTGTTTCGGTCTGTGACAACATCAACTGAACTGATATCAAACGATGGATTCTCGATGTAAAGCGCCCGGAACAGAGGTTCGAGAGGACTTTCGGGATGACGAGCAGCGTTCTGAGCAATGTAAAAGAATCCCGTATCGAGTCCAAGTTTCTGGGGGGCTGCAGGAGGTGTCCGACGGGATGGGGTTCCTGGAACAGCGATGGTTGGGGTGGGTGCTTCGATCCAGTTGTATGAAGCAAGATGTCCCACATCAGTGATGGAAACCTTTTGCACCTCGATATTATCAAATTGCCGTTGATCAACGATCACTGTTTGGGAGGATGCCATGTTTCTCTTTGGGAACGAGTAGAGCGTGCACTTTGGAGCGCCTTGGTACAATAAACGGGGATGGGTTCAAAATGTAAATCAGGATATCTCGTGTAAAACTCCAAGCGAAGGACCGAAAATAGAAGAATTTATATGTAATTTCAATCCCAGAAAATGTAAACATGGCTTCTTGTCAGACCGTCCATCTACAAAGATACCTGGGCAAACATAAGTATCAGAGACATATTAACTCTCTACCCAACGTAGCCTCTCTATCAAAGAGATGCCAGCACATTTTTTTTCATTATCCAGCATCTTGACGATATAAAAATTGCCTGATCTACAGCATCTTTCTACTCAAGACAACAATAGGCTATTGCCAGTCATTTACACCATTTAAAGATCAGCTAGAATACCTCTACCCCCGCACTGAGCTGTAAATGCACATCAGTCCTTTGGGAGGGTTCACATGGCTGGGACCTCTACTATTAGTTAACCAAATTGATAGTGACGAGAGCTGAAATAGAGCTCGCCTTCTTGTAGATTTGCTGTTAGGATACTCAAACGGCTTATTATTTTCTCAAGCTCGTCTTTTAACGGTAGATGACATACATGAAAGAGGTATGCCAGATAACACGAATAATCCACGCAAAATGGTCGAAAAAGCTTATCTCCATTATAATCAGTATAAAATCTATATTCAAGCCTATTTAATCATCTTCAAAAGGCCTTTTGGAGCGCGTCACACATCAGAGTGATACACCTCTTACCCTCAGACAGCGCTCCATCCATAGCTAAGAACGGATGTGGCATACCCTTCATAACCTGCAAGTCAACAGGCACACCAGCTTTGATCAACTTCTCTGCATACTGTTCTCCCTCCGTACGCAGAACATCCAACTCGCCAACCATAACCAGCGCAGGCGGCAATTGAGAATAGTCACCTTCCCAAAACAGCGGGCTCGATTCCGGGTGGGTGCGATCCGCGTCGTTGGGAACATAGTGGTCGCGGTACCAGTACATCTTGAGTGCGGGGAGTGCGGGGGTCCGCTCGTATCGGCGATACGACTCGTTGTTCTCAACTGTGGCCGTGTTATCGGTCACGGGGACAGAGAGAAGTTGGGCACGGAAGTGGACAGGCGGTGACAGGGCCAGTGCCTTGTGCGTCATAATGGCGGCGAGGTTTCCTCCAGCAGAGGACCCGCCAGTTGCGATTTTAGATACATCGACTGGGAGCGCGGCGGGGCCATCGGCGATCAGCCAGAGGAGCGCTTCCCAGCAGTCGTGGACTGCAGCGGGCCAGCGGTCTTCTGGTGCAAGACTAGTAGAGCAAGAAGACGGCGAATTAGTTTGAAACTATCGAGGTTATGCATGGCGTGATAGTTACATGCTGCTGACTTACCGGTAGTCCACAGTGATCACGACACAATTTCCCCGAACGCAGAGATTCGAGCATACCACGTTCTCCGTGTCAATGTTGCCCAGTACCCAGCCACCACCGTGGAAATACAGCATCACCGGCCATCCGCTAGGAGGTGCATCTCCCTCGGGGGTAAAGACACGGATAGGCACAGGTGGACCTTCTGTAGCGCGTCGCTGAACAGTAATGTCCTGGATCTTACCCACCTCCAGCATAGGACCTGCACCAGGAATCAACACACCACTTGTTCGCGAAGCTGCGACAGGCTGGAGATGCACCTGTTGGTTATTGATAACATGCTCGTTGTAGAATGCGACATACTCCGGATCCAGTAAGTCCTTAACGGACTCATGGAGGGGATATGGAGGTTGAGTGATACCAGCAGTCATATTGAGATTAGAGAAAGAATGTGAAAAAGCTCTACCATCGTACATGAGTCAATTCTCAGGCCTCAGGGCCCGAGAGCACTCAAATAACAACGCACCCCCACGCGGAGAATGCGGGGGCAAGGAAGCGATAAGGTGATAAGTCCACTATGCACATGCCCGTTTGGGTGAAGATCGACGGGACTGTTACAGCGACCTCCCGTTAAGTAGCCATTTGAGGTCCCATTTCTTCCCCATCGAGTATTCTTTGCGCCCCTCATGAGAAGACTCGCGAGATACCACGTGGGATTTGGTCTTATGTTATCGCAACGGTGCCACTTGTTACGTTTCACTTGCTTGAAGTTGATAATGAACGCTTCCCCCTTGCGCGGGGGAAAGCAACTTCTTAAGATCAACACGGATGTCGAGATTAAGTGTATTACTATGCTGCGAATTGAATTTTTTTTTGCCTCCTGTGCTATCTTCAGATAATTGTTGAAAAACAATAGCATGAATTTCTTTTTCCATCACAACAAGGCAAAATTTGTGGTCTGTTGCATTGAAGCTAGAGGATGGCTAAGGGCAACCACTCAAAGGATTTGACGTGTTGTAATCGACTTGTCCCAAGTGCCCATCAATGCTTCGTATGGGCACTGTAGATGATAAGTGAGTTCCAAGGGAATAACCACTGCTGCTAGAACAGCTTCAATTGCCACTATGTTGTTTGCAATCACTTCTTTACCACACTGCGCATGGCTACTCCCTGGAGAGCAGAAAAATATGGATTTGACAGACCCATCTCCATTCCAGGACTGAATATATGCTGCGAACGAACCTTCAACATATGTTAGGGACAATATCAAATATAGAGGGAAAAGCCAATGGATCTCAGACTAACCATGTTTCGGGCCTAATATACCATACCCAAGTTGTTCCAACAAAAGTCCCATTATTATCGCGAGGTAACTCATCATATCCAAAGCATAGGAACAAAAGTTATCCCAGAAGGATTTGCTGGATAATCTCGGGTTCCATGAGTTCTGTGGTTTGTAGATGCTCAAAGCTGAGAGCGTCGGTCTTGGTTGGTAAGCCCACGACCATGTCGGATGGTGTGTGGTCATGATCAATATTGAAATAAGTGGATTCAATGGATTGACATGTCATGTGGACGATGATGATGGACAACCAGTGATATGTGTACAGCTAGGAAGAAGTTATCTGATGGGTAGTTAACTAAACTGAATGAGCAGCCTGAACCCTTAGGTTGCGACGACAAAATTGCCATGGAAAGCAGGAACGGGAGCTCTTTGAGGAGATACAGCATCTCTGGTCAAAGCATTGTAACAAAACCGGTGATCTGGCCAGCTCACATCAAGTTTCAGTTCTTTCAAGACTTTTTTCATAGATTCATCAGCATCTCATCATATTTTTCCGGTCTCAATATAGCGCCCAATATCCGAGAACATTTCTTCGAAGGCACTTATCAATCCATCACCTCCAGACTTTCCAGACTTTGCGCGTCTTGTAGTCGTTGTAGTTGGCGCAGCTTTTGTCTCGCATTCTTTATCCCACCAAGTACTTATAACTTGTGATCTATAAGAGTCTGAGCAAAACCAGCGTATTCGGCGGGCACCAGTTGCGGTTTGGTAAATCAATATATAATCAGCGGTGCTCTCTGGGTCAAGTGCGATAGCCTGTACTAAAGTCAGCTTCCCGGCGCGTAATCAAGATAGCATCGTAGACTCACAACTATACTCAAGGGACTGCTTGCCGTGGCAAACTCGCAAAGATCGGGGTAGTATCCCCTCAGGTGCCACCTATTGCCCCATGTGCCAAGCACATTTGACCCCTTGGCCTGTCCATACGAGATGACATAGGACTCATTGTATCCGAATGCCATAGCACGAATTCTAGACCCGTTGGGTCTATCGGATAATTCCCGGAGTTCGGCGTTTGCTTCGTCTGATGCCATGCTACTCCAGGCGCCATCCAGCCACCGGGCATAGTAGGTCCGTCCCGGGCCAAGGACACAGAACTCGAGATTGTTGAGTCCATAGTGGGTAATCTTTCCTGCGAGATGTGGATAATTCTCGAGTCTTGAGTGCTCTACGAATCATTGTTAGTTTGACTTTCCAAACCTTCGGTGTGTTTCTTACTCCAAGTTCCCCCTCCGTAACGAGCAATCCATTCGTTGGAATTCCCAAAGCTAACAGCACCAATCCATTCTGGACCTTCTTGCATTTTTGGCCAACCTTTTGTGGAACTGTTGATTAATGATATTTAGTATCTCAAGAAGTAAAAGCCCTGAAATGATGAGCTTACCACATGTATGATTTCGGGCCGCTTACAGCGCAGAGTTGAGAACTCATGGCGACCGAGAAAGGAGAGTACCCTGCAACGCTTGCTAGAGCAGTATGAGATTGACGATTAGCCGTTGTAGCCTTTGCTTTTCTGGCCTGTTCGGATTTTTTCTCCTCTTCGGCCTTTTTCTTCTGTTCAAGCTTCTTTCGATCACGTTTCGCTTGTTTCTCTTGCTCCTTTGCTTTGTTCGACTCAGCTTCCTCCTCCATTTTCAGCCGTTCAATTTCTCTATCATAGGCAGCCTGCTTTCTCTGCATCTGCCTCTCTAGGCGCTCTTCTAGGCGCTTTTCTAGTCGTGCCTCCCGCTCGTCTCGTTGGGCGAGAAGTTTCTCCATGTTCGCCCGCAAGGCTGCCATATCCTGATCAGCCTTCTTTATCATCTCAGCACGTCTGTCACGCTCCTCGCGCATGATTTCCTCTCTCACGCGGTCATTTTCGCGTTTAGCTGCTCGGACTTCTTCTTCGAATTCTTGCCGTTCCTTCATCCATCTTGCCCTTTCTTTGAGAGTCTCGCTTTGCAACCCCTTTCCTGCAGACGTCTCATCCAGGTTGAGCTTTTGGTCCACTAGTTGCCTCTGAATGTCAGTAATAATAGGCTTCCGATGTTTGGCAAGGCGATGGACAATCTCCCTCGCAGAAGACTCGGTGTTGTTATGTCGACGGCATGTACTACCCATGCTCAGCATCGAGCCCCAGAACTCTTTTGTTTCTTTCAATTGTTTTTCACGCATGTTTCCCTCAGCAATCGGGACTATATCCCACATTGTTGTGACAAGGATTACTTTTTTCAAAGCATCTTCACCGCACATCTTTTCGAAAATCGTGATGTTCTTCCTGGCGGAGCCCTGCATCCGAATGTCACTGATGCGATGTAGATATATAATCCCGTGAAGCTGGATTTTGCTTCTGTAGGAGTCACCAAGCCATGTTGCGATCTCACTGAGAATTTCGGTATCTTTTTTTGAGGTATCGTCAAAGCCGGGCGTGTCAATAAGATAGACAGTTCGATCCGCAGAGAGCTGATACGCATATACGTCAACTTTGGCAGTGCCTATTCTGCTGTCAGATATTGATTGAGGGGGCATTGCGACTTGTTTCGCAAAGTCCAACTCACATGCATCGAGTGTGTGGCCAATTTGTACGGACTTGCCCGAACAGAGGGAGATGAATGAGCTCTTGCCTGACCCAGTCACACCCATCACGGCAATGAATACATCGTTCGGTCTGGCTCATGGATTAGCAGCCACGGCAACGCAGATACATGGTTGGTCGCTTACTTGGGTTCATGGCCTCCGCGGAAGCTCCGTGTGCTTGGGAGTGATGAGGTATCTTTCGCCGGGCGTCTCCCTGAACTCCCTGTGATTTTGTGAGTGATAGTCTCTAATCCCTTTCGATGGAAATCATTTTATCAGACATACTACTAACAACGGATCTGGATGACATGATGGATTATCTGCTGGTTTAATATTGATTTCAATGGTAGCCTGTGGACTCTCATTCAGCACGAAATAGAAGTGAGGATCTTGATGGTTGGCGCGCTATATAAGTAGAGATTGTCGTATTCCCAGTGTTATGCACCGTTGGCGCCACCATCATCGCCCCTCGATGGGTGTGGCTTAGCTGCCAGTGCTTTGTTGGAGTCATGCAGACACCCATCACCCAGGTGAATGGAGTGTCTCCAATTACAGAAGTCCACGTCGTCGCCAAGAACACTCTATTACAGAAATATCAGCGGAATCATAAGGTTTTAAGATTTTTGTGTGCCTTACCAACGCGAGCGCGCTCTCGAGGCATAGCGCAAAGAAATAATGCAATACGATGCCCCTACTGGCGTGTGGCTGCTTATCTCACAAGCCTCAACTCGGGGGGTCATTTGCCTTGTCTTTCTTTTCGCTCCTATTCCATCCTAGTCAGAGCGAACATTGGGGGCTAAAACGCCTTGCTTCGCTTTGGGCAGGATGATTCGATTGACACCCGAGATTCGTCAGTTGCTGGACCACTGAAGTAGATTTGCCTAGAACCTACCTCTTATCACCACTTTTCTGTCTCGATTATTTCCTTCTCTGAATTATATTCTTGGTCATTTAATCTCCGGACTAGAAAAGAAGCAATCTACTCATCATGGATATACGCTCCGCAGTCGATCAGACCCAACGCTTCGCAGCATTCACTGGTGTCAACAAGCCCAACCCCAGCGATAGGTTCTTCCTCGTCATGGGAATGACAGGCTCAGGAAAGAGCACTTTCATCGGATCTTGTACGGGCGAAGATGTCAGAGTGGGCCACGGGCTATACTCATGTAAGGAGTGTCCCTACTTGAGACAGTCACAATAAGCTTTCACCTTCATTGCATTGTGTTGATTAACACAGGCACCAGGCACCAGTGAAATTGACGTTTTTGACTTCCAATGCAATGGTCACAAAGTCTACCTAATCGATACACCCGGGTTCAATGACACAAAACGGTCCGATATCGACACATTAAGCGTGCTTGCCACATACCTCGGAGCCTCGTATGCAAACGGAGTCCGCATACATGGCATATTAATGCTTCATCCAATATCCGACAACCGCATGTCAGGTTCCACCATGCGCAACCTTGACATGATGAAGGCTATGTGTGGATTTGCGTCTTACTCCAACGTTGCGATCGCGACCACCATGTGGTCCATCCAATCGTCTCTTTCTGAGCAGCGTGAAGCCCAACTGCTATCGGATGATCGGTTTTTTGGCGGACTCGTTGATCGTGGAGCGACATTGTTTCGCCACAACGAAAAGGGTCGACTGTGTTCGTTGGAAGAAGTCACTTCCGCGCGCCGTATTGTGACCCATCTCATCCGTCAGTCAGAAAAACGGATACCGGAGATTTTGCAACTCCAGCGTGAGATAATAGACCAACAAAAAGCCATTGGCGAGACGAAGGCAGGAATCATACTCGCTGGAGATCTGTACAGGGCCCGAAAGGCCCATGAGCGGGAGTTGGAAAGCTTAAAATTGAGTATCAGAGCCGAACTTGCTCAACAAAAGACGGAGCATGCTGCAGTGCTGCAGGAGCTTCAGGCAGATTTGGAAAAGCAACTGAAGAAAGCCGAGCAGGACAAGCGAGTGCTTGAGAAGTCGATGCAAGATTTACACAGGAACGAAGAAAGGGCATGGAAAAAAAGGCTGAAAGCAATGGAAAAACAATTCCTTAAGGGCCTCGCAGTCAAAGAGCAAGAGCTACTCGAAATGGAGGAGTCACTTGCGGCAATCCGTCAGGACACTGCCCGGCGTGCCAAAAGGTCCAAGCAAGTTACTTTCCAACTGGAACAATATGAAAAAGAGGCCGATCATGTCCGAGAAGAGGTGTCAGAGGCGCGTGAAACGTATCAGAAAGCGACCGGGCAAGGTCAGAACATGTTCAATGGCGCAGCCAATGGTATTGCCTCGGGTCTCACAGCTGGAATCATGTCTGGAGGTAAGCCCTCTCGTCGATGGAATGCCTTATTATACTCACGGTTTGCTAGCTCTCGCTGGTGGAGTGTTTTGCACTGTGATGTAATGCACAGAGCAATACAATGCCACACTCGATAATCATCTGTTATAGTAAATCAGCCGATAAAGCTTCGAAGAGATGCCCTTTGTTATCGGCGACAATAATTGACGCGCGACATGTCACAGGAGTACTTCGAGTTTTAGCTACGTGACTGAAACAGAAACAAACAACGACTCAATGGTGTTGTGCATCTGTTTCAGATCGCATATCGTGGTGAGGAGGGGTCAAGGCGAAATTGAGCAGTCTATGCATAATCCTATTAGCATTCCTTAGCGTCAGACTACTGAAAGCACTTCATTCAGGTGCCTGTCAAACACATCAGAATGTTTGTGAATCCAGGTTCGGCTCCTCTCTCTTCCTTACTGAAAGGGTCAACCCCTCGGATCACGTGAAGTTTTGTTGTATACGGGGTTTGTTAATCCATACGAGATACTGATAAGCTAAGACTGTGTAATTGAGAGTCTTCAAAAGAAGAAAGATGTAAGAATTAAACAGCACAATTACTCAATCTTCGTTATGGTTGTTATCGGAGTGGTTGTTGACCACTCCGTCATTGAGGGATCTAGGGCTTTGTGACCGTCCCTACGGGTACACGATCCCCTCCCTCCCTCTACCTTTCACCATCCAAGGACAACCCTTCGATGCACGGAGGGAAAAGAATAGTCATATTGGATTCTTATAAAATTGTTACATCACATGTCTTCCATTCTCAGGGACCGAACCGAACTGACGTCTGGACAGAGAGCTCCACAGGGATAAGGCTCGCAATCGCCGAACCCTCACCAATACATCCCTGGCACTAGCAAGTTGTCAGCATTCCAGGCAGTGAAGCTAAGATGGGGTACTCTCTACAGAACGTGAGGATCTTCCTCAATGCCTTGGATTCTTTCCATAACTGCCCCTCGGGTGCTAACATTCCACCCCTCCACGCTAATTTCGCGTCGACGCGCTCCAGGGCCAAGCGCCCTCCATTGGATTCCCCTTTTAGTCCCTCCACGTACCTTTGGTCGCTAACCTTATGTATGCTCTTCTGTTCGTCCAATTTATGAAATTCTAAGGTGACTTGCTTTTGGGTTGGACTTGGAGCCGGCGCATTGAACACGCCTGTCCCATACCTGCGATCCACTTGCACTTTTCTCTTTTCAGTTCTTGATAACCAGACACCTCAAAGTGGGCGGCATCAACAGTTGTCACTCGCTTGATCATTAAGCTATCGCAATCATGGCATCTGTGATATCGGCCACGCCACGAAAAGAGGGCACATGGACGAAGCTCGTGATATTCGTGGCGCTATACGTGCTACTCCTCGAGTCTATCCTGGAATGGGTGCTGGTGCTATACCTTTATGCGAATGATCAAGTTGATTCCAAGATGACACCGAGTGTTGTCCTTGCACTTGTCGCAGTATGTTATGCCTAAACACCCGGATATTTTCTCCTCCGCTAACATGTATCCAGTCCTTTTTCTCTGTGCCGCTTGTGATTCTCCAAAGCCTCGTCGCTTGGCAATATAACAACATTGGTGGATTTGGAACTCAGAAGACCATTTTGCATAACGTATGCACATACGTGCTGCGACTTGATCTTATGCTTTGGTTAGCTACCAGTGTAGCCGGGTTAGTGGTCGCTGCGCAGCAAGTGTACTGCCTTCCGGGAGGGACAGATGCATCCTTCTGGCGAGTTGGTATTAGCTGCGCCTTCCACCGAGCATCTGTGATTGTGTCAGTGGTTTCGATGTATGTTGAACACAACTTCCTAATTCGCTATACTTCGGCTGACAGTCATATTATAGGGTCACCGTATGCACTATGTACTGTGCAAGAGAGCTTTGCGATCGACCATATGATGTATCGCTTCTCGGTATTTACAGACGTCAGAACATCATGCGAAATGGCAGCATCAACTCTGGTAACAGCTGGGATAGCGAAGAAACGCTCAAGAACGAGATTATTCATCTATGTCGCCAGCATGATGGCAATGGGACTGGAGAGTTCTGGTCCGTGGATCCAATTGCCAATCAAGTCCAGTGCCATCCAAGTATCAGACATCCTGCCCCTGTCCGTCTAAGGCCTCAACTTCGAGTCAACACCGACCCCGGATCGACCCATGGAGATATCGTGTCTGGAACGACAATTTCGCCGGATGAAACTCTGTACCGTATCTCGCCTGGAACGCACAGTCTGGTCAGCGACCTCTGCCCGATCTCGCGCACATCTACCGTTAGATCTTCGCAAACAGCAAGCGAAATACGCGCTCTTCTGTCCGATGCGCCTGTTCCCAAAATGCCGCCCATGCCGAAGGAATACACTGGCCATAAGAGGGCAAAGTCATCACTATCATCTTTGAGACGTCTTCTTCCAAAATCATTTCCATTGTCGCTCCCCCTATCGGCAGACCCCCAAATTCGTGCCCTCGCAGACCCCAACACCGCTTCCGACGTCGAAAAGCAGGTTGTGACACCGAACAGCATGCCCAAGGACATCCCCCAACCTACAACCTACCAGCTCGCCACAAACGGCACCCCAAACGCCTCTTCAACATCCCTCCCCCAAACCCCTGCCACCACACCAGCCTTACCCAAGCCCAAACACCCAGAAGGCCACACCCGAACAATCACAATGAGCTCTGCCGATGCCCCAGAGGTAGTCCCCACCCCAGAACGAATCAGAAGCGCACCTACCTCTCCACAAAAAGTGCGGCGCTCCCAAACCGCCTACACCATGCCCGCAGGCCGCTCATTCCACCACCCGCACCGCCCAAACGCAGGCCCACCACCTCCACGCGCATACTCACAGTCTCGGCGTCACTCACGAGGTCCAAGAACGCACCCCGACTCAATGCGCCGCACAATGTCACCCCAACAAAATACCCACCCCTACCCATCCCGCAGCGCCAGCTACCATTTCGATCCATCCCAATTCCCGCGCCACCCGCAAAGCCAGTATCATCATCCCCAATATCGCCCACAATCAGCCCGCTGGTCAAACCAGCGGCCCTTCCACCCGAGCCGTTCCATGCCTCCGCCCATCCCGCGCCGCAACGACTTTGAAATCATCTACTCCAGCACGCGGCGTCCGCGCAGCAGTACGCACGGCCCGCTCAGCTGTATCCTGGAGACGGCGTCGAACCCGCGCGCCTCGGTTGAGGATATCAGGCCTGCTTCTGAGGCTTTTTTGGAGTTGCCGGCGAATAGTATTGACGAGACGAAATACCGTGGTGTGGATCGTACGAGTATGGGCCTCTATTGAGAGGCTTCGATGATAAATCAGATGTTGCTCTGGATAGATGAGAGGGGGAGAAGTGGTAATTGTGTTTGTCTGCAGGTCAGACATTCATATTGGTTCTATTCGTGGGTCACTTTTAATCTTATATTATTTGTATCAAAGGGGGGTGAATAGTGTGCCCGGTATAACCAGGGTAAGTGTGGGTTTTGCTTTTGTTAACGCAGTCATTGTTCCATTTGACATCCTGCTTTGAAGGTCATTCGATGAATAACATTGTTAAATTATGCATTCAGTCTAGAACGTCTGCCGACATAGTTGGATGTTACTCTCTTGATGGCTTCTCTCACGTTTGCACACCTTTATTCATCTTTCTGATGTTCTTTTTTCGTATATTTTCCACCATTGTTTGGAGTATATCGGATAGATATCCCCGAATCTCGCTGTAGGGGAATACTCAAAGCACAAGGTGTCTGCAGACTTTTTAGAGATAATGTATCCGTCATTTCCTGATTTTGTTTAATATTCAGTTAACTTAATTTGTACAAATTGCATCCAAGCGACTGACTCTACCTGATCACAACTATGAATGTGAGAGACCTCGTGAGCGAGATCAAGTAGTCTTTGGATAGACAGACCATGAAAGAATAAATGGGTTAAATGACATTGGTATTGGTATCAAGAATTAGCACAAAAGATCACTCCTCAAACAAACGACCTAATATTAAACTCTGGCAAACAAATTCATTGCCAACAACCCGCGCAGTGAGTTTAGTCTCATTAGGGGGCGTGGGAGTCGTTGATGCAATCGACTTCTTCCGCTTCTTCCCATGGAACAAGTGGATTCTCTGCGTTTTCGGTTTTGGTGTCAACATCGACTTCGCAGCCGCTTGATCTGCATCGTCAACATAGATCCAGTCCCAGCTAGATGATAGTCCATTATCAGACTGTGAGTCTAGCAAGGCTCTGGCCGTACCGAGATCGGGAACACGCTCGACTCGAGAAGCCCCCAAGGCATATGTCAGGAAGATGTAAGCCTTTCGTTTTTCCTCTGCCTTTCCACGACCCATGACCAGGAGCACTGATTGCCCTGCAAGCAATTTCTTTCGTGCTGAGATAGTCTCGGCCAGACGGGCATTGGATGGAGGGTTTGGGGCCATTACTCTAGATTTAGTGGCGCCGTTGAGGTACATCGACTCGCCGGCTGGGAGAAGATAGATATCCCAATCAAGAACTCGGCCTTTGGCGATGCAGTCCTCTACCCACCGCCCTGAGAGGCATGGGAGGTTTAGGGCCAGTGCTTGCATATACTTCTCACGCCGAGAATGGGTATCTGCAATTAAACAGGCAAAGCCAACATCTTCAGCGAGGGGCGTTAGACGGAGTCCTCGGCTACTGATGTCGGCATCTCTAGCTGCACCTTTGGTGGGAGTATCGATGGGAACAATTGACGAAGCCTCGAACAATTCTGTAAATCCTTCGTGCAATACAGTGCCACCGTTCTCCATGATGAGCCTGGTCACGCGGTTCTTAGATACTTCATCTTCCTTGTAAGAGACTGCGAATGCCATGCCAGCAAATATGCCACTGTCTTGGTAAATGCTGCGTGACAAGCGAGCACTGGGAGAAGCAGGCACAGACGACTTTTCAGATGGAGTCTGGGGTTTGCTTTCTTGCTGAACAATCGGTGCCGGTCGATAGGTGAAAGCTCGATCTTTCAGTTGATTCCACAGGATAGTATCAAGATACACACGAGCGATGGGTACCTTGATCACATTCTCGCTGTTGCCCAGACCACCATTTGGCAAGCTTTTGCGCTGCTTTGGGCCGACTATGACAGTGGTGTGACCGTATATGTCGGTTATAGGATAAAGTCCATCGTCCGCGGCTTTGGCGAGCTCCTCTCTGGTAAGCTTATCGTCAAACCCGCGGACAACGTGAGTGACCTTCGGAACATTGGGCATCTCGATTTTGACAGAGTCTCCGACACGAAGCTCAAATCTTTTAACCGCACCCTTCGCCACCTCAACAGGAAGACTGTCCTCAAATTTGACGGAGTATCTAGTCTGCGATACACCCAGTGGCGTTCCAAAGCATGTCGCTGGATAGTACGCCCTTTTTTGGCCCATCCAGACAGCGAGAACTTGACTCGGGGCAACCAGGGTGTTTTCTGATAAACTGTGAGATTGACGAGGCGTGATAGGAGAGTCATCGACACTGTAAGCTTCAGACTCAATGATATCATCCGAGGCAATCGTTGATGAGACCTCAGTAAGCTCTGAGGATGGAGGCGGCGGCTGATTCTGAACGACAACCTTGGGAGGGACTGAGCTTGTGGTTAGAGCGGAGCTCTTCTGCGGGATATGTATCTTCTGCATAGACCGCGATGTAGCTGTCTTGCCGACCCTCGATCTCCGAAGGAAGGGCTGCTCAGGTGAGCCCTCTATTTCCCAAACATTCTCGGGAGCTCGTCGCGGAGGTTTCGGATTTCTTCGTACTGCAGTTTCGGGGACTTGTATTAAAGGAACATCATCCGATTTTTGGGGGTTACGAAGCGGTTGACCCTGTGATACTCGAATGGGCGCAACAGATTTGGGAGGCTGAGGACGAGGAGTGAGAGGGATGATTGGGTCGGAAGCAATATAACTCGAACCATCATTACCGCGCCGCTTCTTCTTCGGTCGAGTCGGTGACCCATCAATCAAAGCTCTGAACTCTTGATCGTCGGTTGTAAATATCCCAATGCCCATATCGAAACCTCCCGTGCCAACATGAGGCGAAAGATCAGCTGCGATTTCGGTCAGAGCCCTGCGTTGGCCTCCTCCTGGGCTTGACAACAATTTTTTAAGAGGCGAAGAGAGTGCCCTGGCCCCAGCTGGACGGATATTGTTGCTTCGAATGCTCGGGACTCCATTGAACATAGGTGGAAGGTCATCATCCTCGTTGTTCAGCCCATCTCCATTCGACCCAGTCTCGGAATTGCACTGTGATTGACTGGGACTTGTTTCTGGAATGCTCGTCAATCGGGCCATATCACCAACATGTTTAAGGCGTTGGTGAACAGGTGTCTCAGTCACACGGGATGGCATCGATGATGAGTTGCCCGCAGGCCCCGCATCCGCCCTGGAAGGCAATGAGCTTACATTGCGTTGCTCCGAGGGGTTAATGGAGGATGTTTTTCCAGTATCATTGAGAGATAGACTCTCAACAGACTCCACGGCACGGTCATTGGATACGGAGTCATCCCCCTGACTATTTCGGTTCGAATTTCGGGATTGTGGTCGTGAGCAGGGAGGCGACGACTGAAGACGACCTGGCGCAAGAGAATTCAAATATGGACGGGAAGGTGATAGACGAAGAACATTACTATCATCATCGGCTTCTATGCATTTCGGTGATGATGGTGTAGATGGTTGGGAGTCTTTTACCATCACTTGAGAAGAACGCAGAACACCGTTGGGGCGACCATCGCCAAAGGAGCCTCGACGAGTCATGCCATCCTGCATCTCTGTATCGAATTCCCCATTGGACGGAGAAGGAACTGGGTCAAAGCCTAGGACTTGAGAAAGTCGGTCGTGAGCACTGGCAGCAGCAGCGGCGGCAGCGGCATCCAGAGGAGGTCCGTCATAATTCTCTTTGTCTTCTTCGGCTGAAGATTTGGCAGGATTTTCAGACTGGGAAACCTGCAGATCCTCTTCTTGCTCAGTCTCTTCCTCGCTAGCAATAGCTCCAATCATGTCCTCATCTCGAGGCTCCACTGGCTGGTACGGGGAAGTCCGCGGTCTGGCGGATGTAGATCTAGCAGGAGCACTCAGCCCCGCGAATTGAGCCGCAGCCTCCTCATCGATTTCTCGCTGCCGTCGCGCACGTTCTATGAAGCTCGATTCTTTATAGAATTCCTTGTCACTCTGATCTGACTGGAGATTATCGGCCGAACGAGTCAGCCTCTCCCCCAAACTCCGGTCGCGCTTTGTCTGTGACTCCTTCATTGATATATAATTCATGTTCGGTTCGGATGATTCTCTCATAATTTGACCTGGCAGGCCCATGATTGGTGACGAGATTCCATTGACAACCGGGGCACGTTGAATCGGAATGTTAGGAGACGGACGATCCGACACGAGCTCCGTCTGCAAGCAGTGGACAATTGGTGACGATGGAGCCTGGGTGGCCCCGAACACCTGGCTTAGGCCAAGAAGACCACCACTAGACTCAATACTACCAGCCAAGGGATTCCGTGAGATGCTCGGGGTCTCAGTTATCATGCCGCTTGCCGCATCATTTTTCACCACCGTTCCGGGCGTTTCTGCCAGAAACCGCTGTGATTCGGGGAAGAGATCGGGTGCGTATGCCATCGGAGACGATTCATCCGGGTCGAAGGTGCTCTCATCGTCGTTATCATCGTTATCTTGGGAAAGACTCATTCCGTGTTGTGCGACATCCAGTTCAGAGATAAGATCGATATGGCCACTGTCCCCCTCGTGCAAAGTCCTCAGTGTCGCTCTATCGGCCCCGTTTTGTGAATAATCATGTTGCATAGATTCCTCATTTTGTCTGATAATGCTGTCGTACACTGACTGTGAGATGACCTGGGTATCCCCAGGAGTAGCCTCTGCGGAGCTCATGTTCCCGAGTTGTGATCCTGGTATGTTGCCCTGTTCAATACCACTTTTGTTCGACATCATTGTGTGGCCTTCATGCTGCCGAGGTCGAGGCGGAGGGAGTTGTTGCCGGTGCAAAAGGCTCGCGGGATTTAAAGGTGTTTTCGGGGGGAGGTTTTGGCCGATACACACTGCGTCACAATTAGAAGTGCTGCTAACTTCGTGATTTGCGTTGCAAAGGGTGTTCGTTGGATCGTTGTAGATTTTTGTACACCTCGAAAGAAACGGCTGAGATGGTTCGTGCTTCTGAGGATGTCGGAGTTAGTCCAATGAGGGCAAAGAACGCTGCAGAGTCGTCACATACTAGCCCCAACGCGTCGCGTTGCAACTTTGCCAGGTCGATGCTATCCTCCTGGGTTTCCATTTTTGAACGACATGTAGTGACAATAGCCTAACCTCTCCCTTTATCAATGGTAATTTTGGTCATGCTCATTCAAAACGCAATTTAATGCCTCGAATGCTTTCTTGTTGAACAAGCGTAATGGAAATGTGGAGGCGTCAAAACGCGAAACGCGTGTGTCACGTGCCAATTGTAATATTACTCTTTTCGGACTAGCGCCATCGCAGCACAAAATTCGGCAGCTCTGCCTACATAATGGCTAAACAGCGCTGAACGGCATTGTCGGTGATTTTTGTTGGATTTGATCATCTACAGTAGAATTTGAGAAAAGTTTACCCCCCAGACTGCCCCGATGCTACACAGTCCAACTGTAGTCCCTCCCCATCCGTCCGACTTGATAACGAGCCTGACAACGTAAGCCAACTTCAATAAAACACTATACCTCTGCTTGAGAATCTAAATGGGAAAATGACAGGATTTACGACGAAGATCCACCAAGCTGTGTCCACTATTTCATAGATCGGCGAGTAACCCTTAACAACAAGGCCATAGTAAAGGACACAGAAGAAGACCTTGAATTGGCCCCAAGCGCTTACTGGCGGTTGTTTCTGGAAGAGAAGCTACAAAACGTCCTTTGAGAGAAAGTCTCCTGCATCAAGAGGGTCAAGGTCGATGACACTGCGATTGTTATTTCATTTCGGCTGGCGTAAGATTAGCTACTAATGGGAAAGTTGGTGCGGTACAAACTGACTCTCTGTCTTTCGCAAGCCATACTGTGGAAAAGCCACCCCATCCTAACTTGTGGTGTATCTTGTAACGATCATTTTCAAATGTATCTCTAAGGTTGACGGGATGGTATCCTCCAGGTTGATATCTAGCCAATGACTCCTGTGTATAAAGAAGGTTGCTTTGGCAGTACAGAGATAAATCCATTTTAGAACGCGAAGCAGGACAAGAGCAGGGAGGCGTTTGGGTTAATGATTGGCTTTTTGTCATATCACTGATAAGTTGTAGTCTTGAAGGGGGTCATCTCGGTGCCATATTGCGCAAATATTCCGGCAATTCCCAGATACATGGTGGTGCTGAGAAGGATGGACGTCATGTCAGACTATACAGGGGCACTGAGATACGAGTGTATAGGAGTTTTGTGTAAAGTACAGTATTGATACGTAATGCAGTCGTTATGCAATGAATGAAGGTCTGATTTTAGAAATGGATCCTTTACGAGGTATTCCAATAGGGAATAGGGTGGTTTCGGGTACGAGCCGAGAAACAGAGCGTGAGTGTCTGGGTAAACTGTTTTTCGAATTCTACTGTACGTGAATAGGAATACATTTATCGATTGAGCTGTAAGAAATTTGGTGGATTTTCATTGCTCATTATGCAATGGTAAAATGTAATGATTACATAGAGGGTATCAGAAGCCCTTAACAATCCTGCGCTGAGGGAACCCAAAGCCAAATCAATCAATCACGAGTGCGGTTCGGTGTCCATCTCTTAATCATGAACTCGCGCACCTTGTATTGACCGAGCAATGCTCCAATGTCATCAATAGAGGCAGCAGGTGGAGGCACTTCCACATAGCAGACGACCAAGCTCTTTAATACTTGTGCCTGCACACGGTTCACGCAGTGCAACCACCACCAGCTCCGAGCCTGCTTCTCGGCTGTGTAGGTCTTCCGTTCTTCTGTCTCGGACCAGTAAGGATGGCTGTAGGAGGGGATGACGATGACTGCGAACTCGGCGTGTGAGAAGACCGGACCGCGGTTGTAGAGCAAGTAATCGGTTCCGAATTTCACACCGGAGCGGATGACCCACCCAAGAGATCGGAAGTGGTGGTAGACGGTATAGGATAACAAAAAGGGATCATCTGGTTGAATGGATGCGGAGCTGTCATGGGCGGGTTGGAAGGAGTGGTGACAGAACTGTTGGAGAAGGGTTGAAATAGGAGTTGGAGAGTTCGGTTGAACCTCCCCCGACTTCAAGGGCGCATCGTAGATTTGCAAAGCTCCGAGTGAGTAGGCAAGGAAGAACGCCTCTTCATTGGAAAGTTGGAGATGCTCCTCATTTGGGAAGTCATCTGCATCGGGGTTGTCAACGACTGAGTCAGGCAGCTTTAGTGAAGAGGGCGATGTAGATATGAATTCTTTCTTCTGCACCATTGGTGAGAAGCGCACTGATTTCCCATTAGACAAGTTCTCCGTTTGGTTTTGTTCAGCAAGGGCCGCATTCTGTGCTGCGAGTTCTCGAGCTTGCCGTGCCTCCAGCGCTCGAGCTTCCCTCGCTTTCTTCAAAGAGAACTTTTCGGCTGTAGCCAATGGGCCATTACTCGTATCGTCTGCGGGCTGGGCAGCTTGGTCAAGAGGCAAAGTGCCAGATTCCCTTGCAGCTGCCTCGGCTTTAAGCCTCTCCTCAATGGCCAGCTTCTCCATTCGTGCACGCTCTAGTTTCAGTTCACGACGTTCTGTCCGTCGCAGTCTTGTAATCTCCTCGCTGGTCTTGCCATCATGTAACCCTCTTCGCTTTTTCTCTCGTGCCAGCCAACTGGGTTCACTTCGACTGAGACTACCCTTGCCGAAGAATCCCATCTGCCACAAGGCATTAATAGCCTTCTTATCCGTGACATGAATCGAGGATGTGGCTTTATCAAAGTAAGCCGAGTAGACTTCTTGACGGCGGGGTGGAGATATAAGGAATGTGAGGTACGAGAGAGCAACGCTTATGAGAGAAAGAGGGTTATGAGGAATTACAGGAGGAACATGATGTACATTGACCGGAAGAGGAAACTGGTGAATCTGTCTGTAGTTGGGCCTAGGAGGTCTCGGAGCACGAGGCGGACGTGCATCCGATGCAGGTTCTGACCGAGTAACCACAGCCTTGTCCTTCACGGTTACTGGAGTGGCCATCATGGAAACTCCTACTGGATGAATAAATATTCAAAGCACTAAACACAAAATCCGAGGTCAGCGAACTGTGTCAAACATGCGAGTGATTCAATCGTCATGGTTATATCTTCTCAGATACCGTTGTAGTCAATTCAGCAGATCATTGACAGGCAGCTAGAAATCAAAGTGCCGCCTGCCTGAGCTAAATAAATGGTGTCATCACCGAAGGTGAAGAGTGTATGGGATGGAGGGGAGTGTAGAAAAGTAGAAGTCATCTTACCTGGAGGTCTGTATTGTATGGATGATCAACCTAGATCAACTGTTCGTTAGTGTATCGAACATGGCTCTGCACATCAACAGAGTTCAAAATCTTTTAGAAGAAAGAATTATTCTCTTCTCTGCTCAAGTGCAAGAGAAAAAGGAAATTTTGCGGTCGAAAGCTCCGTTAAAAAGCACCCCGTGACTAAGCATGGTGGTCCGAGCTCGCTCTTCGTCGAGAAAAAAATTCCTCCACTTATCGCCGACGCAAGTACTAACCTAGATCAATTCATCAATACCGCCAAGTAAGTGATTGATTTGTCTTCCGACTAGCTTATGTTGTTCGTGTGCTAATTTTGCTCTGTCTAGAATGCATCTTATGGTATGTTTCATCGCGACTTCGAAGCGAACGAAGCGAACGAAGCCTCACCTCCGCACGGAAATCAGTCGCTAATCTTTTGACGAACAGTACACTCTCGACACCGAAGGCAAGCGTGTTTACACGCTGAAGAAGGTATGGAATTCCTTGTGCTGAAAAACTGCGGCTTTCTGCGGTTTTTCAGATACAAATCTGAACCTTTGGACAACGATTCTGATATCTGGCAACCATAGGTCCTGAACGGCGAGGTCACCAAGTCTGCCCACCCCGCTCGCTTCTCCCCCGATGACAAGTACTCTCGGTGAGTAGCAATCTTTCAATTTTGTGACGCTTAATAGAAGTATCGAACTGACCTGTTTCGCAGTCACCGTGTCACCCTGAAGAAGCGTTACGGCCTTCTCCTCACCCAGCAGTCCGGTACGTCGCAGCTCCCATCCCGAATTTCCGCTCTATTGCAATAATGATCGGAACTGACAATTTTCGTGCAGAGACCCCTGTTAAGGCTTAAATACATCGACACTGGGAAAAAATGAATTACTGGGTGGCATAGCCCACGTTTTTGGCGAATGGTGTTTTTCTTGCGGTCAACGGATGGCCGAGATGTCCATACTTGTTTTGCTATCCTTGGATAATCTAGTCAGGGTTACACCTAGACGTACTAGAGAATATGATACCTGATCTTTGGTAATCAACAAGAAGTTTGTTAAATGTGCATAAAGAGCCCTATGGATTGGCTATATTCTATGTTCAACTGTAAATCACAGACAAGACATGGTCATTCCTCGTAAAAGACCAATAACCACCACAAGAGCGGCATTGATCAAGCGAACTTTTTCTTTTTTTTTTTTTCCATGCCCCAAAACTCCAGCCCATGTAATTCAAGATGCAAAGTCATACACGCAGCTTAGCGCTTCTTCGAGTTGACATTGCGGCCAGCACCAACCTTGGTGCGACCACCAGCCCTGTTGCGTTCGCCGGTTAGGATACCAGGCAGGTAGTCCTCGTCCATGAGATCGCGCTCGCGACGCTGCCGCCGCTCCTCTTCTTGGTTCGCGCGGATATATTCCTTCTGATCTTCAGCAAGAACGAGCTCGGTACCCCATCCACGCTGGCCACCGCCGCCCTTCCACTTGCCGTTCGAGCTGCCGGCGACTGGCTTGGGAACGCTGTATACATTGCCGCGCTTGTTCCACTGCATATTCTTCTTCAGGTGCATGGTGAAAGCGCCGTTGGCGGTCGTTGTGCATGAGACACGGGTGAGAGTATCCTTTCCACAGCGAGGGCAGAACTGCTTGTTCATCTCCTTTGTGGTCAAAAAGCAAGCGTGACAACGCTTGATGAAGGTTTTGAGATGTTGAACCTTCTGAAGAGTGGTAGTAGACAGAAGATTGAGGTTCATTTGCAGAAGAACATTTTGACACTATTCACAGATTAGGTATTTGCGCACAGATGGATTTTATGCCATGTACTTACCGCGAAATCAGTGGTCATGGCCGCGACCTGCATTGTCTTCGGCGCAGCGGTAAGACTCGCTGACCCTGACTCATCTTCAGCAAGACGCTTCTTATAGTTCGAGGGTGTGATCCATTCTCCGCCATCAGAATCCGCATCATCTCCATTTTGGTCTTCATCCTCGTCTTCTTCCTCGGCAACCGCAGCAGCAATCTCGGCGACTTCTTCGGCCTCATTGGGTGCAGCAATCTCTTCCTCTTTTGGAGATTCTTCTTGGGCATCCACAACTGTGGTCTCCTTCACGCCCTCTGTAATTGCTTCCACATTCGCTTCCTCGGGCTTAGCCTCCTCGGATTCCTCCTTCACAGGTGGTTTTCCATTGATTCTCTTCTGACCCGGAACACTTCTTAATCGCCAATCTCCCTCATTTTTCTCGCACTCAATCTCATACGCAAGCGCAAGGACCTCAATATCGGTTCTACTCAGCACAGATCGGTCACCGGTTTTGCGAGCAAATTCGCTGATAACATTGAAGCTCTGGGGTGTTGGCGATCGCTGCTTCAGGAAAGGCAGATAGAGAGTTTCGACACGTAGGCGGGCATCGGGATCGCGGATTTCGGCCAGCACAGAGGGGGTGGTGATAATTTCCTCGCACTGGGCAAGTAGGGTTGAAAGCGGCGGGGTATTCTTGAGAATTGGGCCAGCATCCAGCACAATTGTGTGGACGGCCTTGGGTGGTGACGCAATATTTTCTGCCATCTTGTCCTGCTGGTTAGGACTAATCTCACTGATCGACAACGAGGAATGACGATATCGTTGGCGACTCGAAGAATTATTGATCAACTTGTGGAAAGGAAATTTCTCTGTGAAGAGTGGCCTGTGCGTCCTTATCGGCCTATCTTATCGCCTATCCAAATCTACAGCCCTCCCATTTTACCCTTTTCTTACATGTATGCAATCAAATCGTAGTAACTTAAGGGATTTTTCTGTCTTAATTCCATTTGATACACTTCAACTTATGGGTGTTTAGAGGTAGAGAAAGAAAAAGAGGTCAAACATAGGATTCCACAGGACGTATGGAAGTCAAATCAGTCAAAGTGGAGACTATCACGCTAAGTATGGTCTGGATATATGTCAACAACCCTACGCAACTTTGCCTCAACCAGAGCTTTCCTGCGCAAATTATCAATTGAATCTGATGGACGATGGATCATATATGCTTATCAAGAGCGAGTGAATTTGACACCACACGATAGCATGATCAGTCACCACCATATCGAGTGATCTGAAACCGGGAATTATTGGAAATCGGCCTAATGGGTCGCTGAATATCTCACTGATTATAGCTTCGAATAGCGAGTCGATGAGTTGTTTGCAGTGAATAGAGTGACCTCTCATATAGTTCGAGAAATCAGATATACAGTTTTTGTCTCGAATGACAGAGTGCAGTACATACAGTGCACCACCTCTTAGGGAAAATATACCCAATGGGGGTAGTGCAAAAGTCTTAGAAACAATGATGCAGATGCCAAAGGACCATTCAATTATGTTGAAATTTGGGCGGCCTCTGTTTGTGTTGTCTGTTCCCGCGAAGAAAGCACAACATAGGGGATACTTTTCTGTAAAAGCGTTGCATGGTCCATCCAGATTCTAAATATGCCTTGAGTCCTAAGATTCCTCGTGGGTGATAATTTCAAAGCTGACCAGTAGAGCTCCTCTGAGCTGTAGAGAACCATGATTAGCTTGTATTTCAACGTGAGATGTCTTTGTTTAGATGAAGCCGAGATCTTGGTGGCGATAGCCAGCATAGCCATAAAAGTTTTACTTACGAGATGTGAACTTGAACCTAGGGCTAGTAAGAAGCGTTCAAGACGCCAATTTAGCATGCCATGGTAGCTTGACCTGGACAGAAGATCTTGGACTCGAAAGATTCGACAAAGCCACGAGAGATAGCGGTCAATTCACGTGGAGTCTACATAGATCGAGGGTCGCGAGGCACTTCAAAAACCGGCCACCTGCGGTCAGATTGCTCGGTCAGAGATTAAGGGGGTTTCAGAGAGATGCAATGTGTCCCATGACATAGGGAACTGGATCAGGTATACACCCATGCTAGCGTGGTCAACAACCCAAAAATGCCCAAAAGCTATCATATTAGCTTCAATTACGGAGTATGTCAAAGAAGTTTATGTTGCTTTAGTGGCTGTTTGTTCCCACTGAATTGAACTAGTCCGGGGTAATTTAGAGCAATAGTTTTGGGAGCAAAAAAGATGCTGGCGGCTACTCCGTACTTTAATGATAATTCCCTGCAAACTCTAAGTATTGAGCTGTCATGATGCCTCGGTAATAAAGGCAAGATGCATGCAATACACGCCCCGATCCTAGCGCCATGTACATTGTACAGCAATATTGGCGATAACTGCACAAGTAGTTACACTACAGGATTCGAGAGGTAGGGACCAAATTGCAAAGCCACTGTGACATTAAAATTTATTTCATCATGCGAGGACCGAGTCCCAATTACTACCAAATATATGTGCGTAAACAAAGAGCCTGGGTATCAGATGTGACATATCAATCGTTGTCAGCTCCACCTTGGCGGGACTTTTTGGCCACCGGACTCTGTACTACGTCGGAATATGTTAAATGAAAACTCCAAAGAGAAAGTCAAATACAAATTGACTATTCTCTAGTTCGGCTCGTTACCACGAGCTGGAACGCACGGTTAGCGGGTGTTTTCTTTGTTAGATGATGGTAGCAGAAGCCACAAAGTAACTGTCCCGACCGTTCTTCGTACATAGTCCGTGATCTTGTTTTTGAGAAGCACTATCGCAAATCAACAAAGATAGCTCGTATTTGTAGTCAATGAAAATGAAGTGCCCTAGGCCGTCCATGTCTGGGGCAGCGAGCAGTGTGTGTGGCCCCTTACTAGGTTTCCATCATTATCGAACGCGTGTGGCTGGTGTCCCAACCTCGAAAACTTGATCTTCATTGACATTAATAAGTAAAAGAACATATGGATATTTTGTTTTCCCCCTACGGGTGTACGGGGTACTTAATATTGATGGCATAGTTCAGTGGTAATAATAATAGAGTTCCCCCTTACGGAGTACACGTTGATCGATTCTATACAGGTGCGGAAGAGCTTCATATGAAACCCTGACTTGCAAATGAGACACTCTCCACAGTGAATTGTCCGTTTCTCCGTCAACTGTTAAGACAGACTCATTAGTCTCCAAGGAAACGGGATGAGGGGTAGAAAGAGGGGAGGTAAGTTGCAAACGTCCATCAATTGATGCATACTCCATGCTATCCACTTTCAAACGATCTTGTGTGCCGTCCTCGCCAAACCGCGGCAATATCGTGGAGAAGTATAAGATGGATAGATAGAATTTATTATCAAGTCACGCGCATGCCCACGACTGAGACGTAAATGACCAGAAAAACAGAATCCTTTGTAGCTGAATAGATCCATCCAACCGGGTGACTCTCCACACGTAAATATATGACAGTGTGAGATCTGATGGGCAGATTTATGCAGGGCTTGGTGAACCTTCGGCATGGACGATGCCGTCACCCTGCCCATCGTCACCAGTTGCTAAAATTGGGGTTGGATCTCATAGGTCTTAGATGACCTGATATCAAACAAGATAATCTCCAAACCATCTGCAATTGAACGTCGAATATGAGTACTCTATCACAACATCTTGAAAGTAATTTGGAATCTCCGAGACTAATTTATATAAGGTTCCGGCAATTGGAAAGAGGAAATAGTCTATGTACGTAGAGTTTGCCCTGCGTCAGTTTCTAGAGCCATGGCAGGCTGATCTACTCCCCATGCGTAGTGCAATCTCGACTTGATCCGGATCTCGGGAGAATCATCCCACATGCGATCGACCAAAGATCACCAACTAGCCCCGAATCATTCAGCCATTCAGATCCCCTTAGACGAAAGGGGCAAGAGCCTGTGTGGTCGCAAAATAAGGTGTGGAAATTCGATATAAGTAGCAGAGACCCTGACAGGTGCAATCTCCGTGTTGGGGGACAGATCCCTGCAGCAGCCATGAAGTGTAATCGACGGTGGCTTGGAATAAAGAAAAGAAGAGAAGAGAACATAAATAGAAACCTCAATATTATAAAGATGAATTTACGGATTTATGTACCATTTTCATCGCCTCTAATGACGAACCTGATTTGGTCTATACAGCCCCTTGCACTGCATCCTGCACCCTGCACCTGCGAACACGCTCTTCCAAACCGGACCCTTGTCTTGCGTCTAACCATTGACCCGCCTATCCGGGGGAGCGAGGAGAGACAAATGCAGGTTAATAATTTAGGGATTTGGTGCGCGATCATCCCCTCAAATAGGGATAGTGGACTCTTTTCGTGGCCGTTGGTTCCTGGGACTGTAGTGTTTATGGGTCCGCTGCGCATGAGATTCATATTTTTTGGATTATAATAAGGCGTTATCCTCTGATATTCCTTCGCCCCGTCTTAGTGGACCGAGGGACTGTTCTGTCATCAGTCGTCTGTGTCCTATCTCAGTCGTTGCCGATCGGATCAAAATCACTCCCTATTGATCTGACCATTGAGGCTTTCCTACAGTCAGGCAGTTATCTTTTCGGGGATAGCCATCACTCCTTTGGCCCCTAGGCGCCTCGAGAATGAATCTATTGCAGGTTCGCAATGCGATCATGCAGCGGGATAACGATGACATATACATGTCCTCCCGTGGTGCGCATGGACTGGCCGTGAGCGTTTCCTTCACAGTATTAGCTACTTGCTTTGTGGTTATGAGGATGTTTACCCGTATCAAACTCATGAGACGAGTGGAAGCAAATGACTGGATGGTAATCATCGCTCTGGTAAGTTATGTGATTAACGTCAAGTCATACCAGAGACTTATGCATCTGCATAGGTAAATTCATACGTCTTCATGGGTCTCGACATCGTGGAAGCTGTCAGTGGCATGGGAATGCATTTGAAGGACATTCCACCACCCATTTTGGAGAGACAGATGAAGGTAAGCATGCCCTATTTCAGCAATTAGCTATGAACAGCATATAACTGACTCATCCGATAGGCATTCTGGCTTACCATTCCCTTCTATAACGCCGCCGTTCTCTGCGCGAAAGCCTCAATTCTGATGCAATATTTCCGAGTCTTTCCAACGCATCGCATGCGGGTAATTTGTTGGATCATGATCACTATCCTCGGCGTATATGGTACTTGGGCAGTTATCAGTGCGTTCTTCAACTGCGTTCCCGTCGCCAAGTTCTGGGACGATTCACTCAAAGGCTATTGCCTGAGCAAGCCCGGGTTGTGGTTCTCAAACGCTAGCATGCATATCGCAACCGATCTTGCGATCTTGATTATTCCCATTCCCGCTTTGATGACAGTCGACTTGCCTCGAAAGCAGAAATTTGCTCTAATGATCATGTTCAGTCTGGGTGGCTTGTGAGTTGTTCAATGGACCTTTTGATGGCCCCGGAGCTAACTCAACATCAGTGTATGCATCACCAGCATCATCCGTCTAGTCAGCCTGAAACGGATTTCCGAGTCTGCCGATCCCACATGTACGTATCTTCAGCCCTACAGCATTACCAAACACCACACTAACTCGCCCAACAAGACGACAATGTCGACGCCGCGGCCTGGTCCGCCATCGAATGCAACACAGGCATCATTTGCGCCTGCCTACCAACTCTAAAACCCCTCATCGCACGTATCTTCCCAGGAATGATAACAACCTTTAACGGCAGCCGTCCCGCCTGTGGCGAGACTACCCGGCGCAATTCAACATGGAACGGTGACGCATCGACCCTTGGTGCACCCGGCGAAGAGCCCGAGTATGGGGCCGGCGATCCGGAGCGGATTCTCGCTCTCGTACCTGGGACTGGCTCCAAGCCTGATCGCAGTTGTGAGAACGAGGAGGAAGAGACGAAGGCGTTGACTCAGATTTCTTTGGTTCCTGGGCCTCATGCCCATGTGCTCACGCGCGACCATACTTAATTTTTTCTCAAGTTCGTCTTTTTTTGTTGCCGGCTTGTGAGTCCTATAGCCATCCACGCGTGTGATACCCTGACTTCATGATTCAGATAGTCGTGCTTGCGACGTGAAGTATAACGTGATATAATATTCGGAGGGTTTTGTTTTTTTTTCTCTTTCATGTTAGCGTTACTTGGCGATGGCCCGCCCGGGGCCAACATTCACTGTTTCCTATGTTGTAAGGGATTTTGGGAGAAATTACAATGTGGAATGTAAATGTGAAAATTATCGGTATATAGTCGAGGTGCAGTAATCGGATCTACCAGATAGTTTAATATCAAATGTCTGAAGAGCAAAGGTCACAAAATAAAGTCAGGTTGCTGCAGTTGTATACATCGCCTGCATAAGCAAATAACAAGACCTATGGGACCCGCCTGTAACAGGCTTGCATCAAACAAAGCTCTATGATGCTTTGATACGAAAAATCATTCTAGAAATCGGTGAACTCCTTGTCAACTTCTTCGTAGTGGTCGAAGAATCCCTTGAACAACTTGACTCCCAGGCCAGGATCCAAGCTGCCAGTAGTCGCACGAATGCTGTGCATGCTCAATTGCGGGATACCACAGTCAATAGCTCTCATACCGATCTGAGCACTGGTCATGGGACCGATAGTACCACCGCTGCGGGAGTCATTGCGAATTTGGAAGACCTGCAGGGTTGACCCACAGCGCTCTGCAACTCGCTTCATGATAGCATCACTGACACTGTCGGTGGTCATGTGTCCGTTTGAGTCGGCAGCCACCGCCACGCCAACGTTCAAGCGAGGTGAATGGTTCTCCAAGTAGACATTAAGGAAATTCGGGTTGACTGCGTGGATGACGTCGGATGAAACCAAGAAGCTGTTGGCTACAGTTTGGGAAAGAAGGTTAGGGCCGTAGTTGTCCTTCGCGAAAGCCTCAGTAATCCGCTCAATGACGCTGCTCATGAAGTTCGACCGAGCACCTTGTCGGAGCAAACTGCCAATCTCTTCATCATCGAACATGCCAACCATCTTCACTGTGCCGGTCGAGGTGCTATCTGAGGAAGCAATGAGTGCTTCATGGGCAGCATAGCAGCAGAGTTTGTCGTCGATGCGACCAGCAAAAATCATATCCTTCTCCAGGCCACCTAGTTGAGCAGGCTGGGTATCAAACAGTTCCAACTCCCAGTTGACAATAGTGCTATAATCTGTGATACCGAGCTCCTTGGAGATAATTTTCACCAACTTCTCCGGCTGGGTCGAGGCAAATTTACCATAATCGATGTTGCTTGACTCGGTCTTGGCGTGTTCGAACAAGTCAGAGTTATCGATGCCGACCACTGGCACCATTTGAGTCTCCATGTTGAACGGGCCATTTGCAGGAGAGCCGAAATGGGGAGCAAGGGTAGGCACACGAGCAATAGGCCAATCAAGTTTAACCAACTTTGTCTCAACCTTGCCAGTGTCCGGATCGCGAACGAGAACCCGACCACCGATACCAAGATCACGATCCCACCAAGTGTTACCAAGTCCACCAGCGTATGGGGCAACACCGAGCTGTTCGAAGCCTGCTTTGTTCGGCAACTTGGAGACAGGCTTTAGCTTGGCGGTCAGGGCATCAACATGGCCAGCAACGATAGCCACGCCATTACCGCTTTCGTATTTAGAACCAATGTTGAAAGCGATCAAAGAGCTGCCATTGCGAGAAGTGTAAAACTTGCCGCCCCGTTTCAGGTCTGATGTCCACACTGCTCGTTCGGAGAGGTGCTTGTAGCCATGCTCTTCCAGCTGCTTAGAGAAATGCTTGACGGCATGGAAAATCGTGGGGTTAGATGACATAAATTCGCAGTATGGCTTCGAATAGTCCTCGGGTCGGACAGGCTTATCAGCGGTCGGTTCCTGAGCTTGGACTGGTCGCGATGCAGGTACAGGCAGGGGCATGATTGGATTGGGCAGCTGAGCGGACATGTGCGAAGCCCATGGCGATTCGAGGCCTTGAGCGGCAGCGTGTTTTCTAGTCATGTTTGAATCCTTGGTTGGCTGTGTATGTGTGTGGGAGACTGGACGTTGGAGGGGAGTTGGAGAGAAGGACTCGTGAGGGGAAAAGGCGGAGAGTCGCGACGGGGGGCTGGTACCTGAAGTGCCCCTTGCTTATCGCCGGGTCCGGTGACGCGATTACGAATTCCAAGGTTGAGCTATCAGTTGACTCACATGTGACTATCTACACGATGTTCTTGTCTCTTAGGTCAAAAGATGTCATAACGACTCCGTACAACTAAGAAAGTGAGCTTAATAGGTGCTTGAATGGACTTTCAACTGGCATATATTGAAACTAAGCTGTATTGACAGCCTGGGGAAGAAGAGGGCCGCTATCAAGCATCGCCGATCCTTATGAGCATAGTTTTCGTTTCCAAATAGGAATTCATACTATGATGAATGCCCTCTCGTCCAATTCTACTAGCTTTAAATCCACCAAATGGCGTATCAAAAGCAGTATTTGGGCTGGTGCAATTGATACCCACATTACCAGCCTCCATGGTCTTCGCAAATCGCATAGCCCGCTCAACATCGCGGGTATAAACAGGCACATGAAGCCCATATTCCGTGTTTTTGACCAACTTGATCACTTCATCCTCCATATCGAACACATTTATCTTCGCTACGGGCCCAAAAATCTCCTCTTTCATGATCGGTGCATTCTCAGGCGTTTAGAGGAAAATAGTAGGCTAACTGAAGTATCCATTTTGGTCTGCAATTTGGTCTCCACCAATAATCAGCTTCCAATCTCTCTTCCCGAGCTCAATAAGCCTCTTGAAAGCATTAAATTGGATCTCATCGGTCTGCGGCCCATGGTTGACATCTATTTGGGTAGGATTGACCTGAAAGTTCTCCTTAAACAAAGGTATAAACTGCCCCGCAATAGAGGATCGCAGCTAGTTCCACTTTCATTTGGACAACTCGCTCGCTTTCCAATATACGTTGTAGCTCTCAATATTTCGTCTGCCCTGTTATGAGTTCTCCTTTGCAACCTATGTATGTAATATGTTAGTCCACCTGCCGCTTGAAGGGATTCACACATATCTAGCCTCTCTTGATTTATTCCATTCCGGCTTCCTATATTAAACTGCGATGGATATATTGAATTCTGCAAAAGTCAAAACTAATATTGCTTGGGCACGGAACAAAAGTCCTGGTACCTGTCAGTCATCGTGCCAAGTGGTTAATCATTCTGTATCCCTGAAATTTTAGTTCCCCATTCCCTGACGCGAAACACCCTAATGTGATTAAATTCAACCCTTAATAGTTCCCATAGAACTATATTGTATTCACTAGGCTGCTGGTAGCTGGTAGAAAAAGAATGAGTATTCGAAAAACAGTAAGGAATCATGCGAAAACCGCCAAGTCTGATTACACTGGCTTCTAAATTACCTTCTACCGATTAATGTTCTAATTCATACGCCTCTTTCCCATCTAACCTAAGATCTTCTTTGTTACAAGTCTGCTTAGATTGACGACGAAATGCATACGTGATACTTGATATTTCATGGTGTCCAAACTGAGAGCCTATGCGCCAAGCGAGAAATCCAATACTAAAAACAAATGAATGAGCAAAATGTAAAATTGCCCAAAACTGGACAGAACAGCCCATGCAAAAAATCCAGAACAGAAACCAAAAATCTAACGAGCAACGCCGGGTCCAAGTACAAGTCATTGGTGGCTCCAGAAATCACATTACATGATTTTGGCCAATTGAGTGATTGGTGATGTGATATCCTGAAGGGAAGGGCCAGCGACACCGGGGCGAGTCGGGGGCGGCGAGGCCAGTGTTTGCCCAGGTCCAAGATTGAGAAACTGCACTTTCGGTGCAGAGGGTATTTTGACGGGCTTGTGCCTCTCGGGCGGGTTCCCCTGAGCCGACGCTTGTATTTGTCGAAGTAATGCCAGCTCCCGCTGGACTTGTTCTAACCCCTCCTGGAGCCTTTGGACTCGGTGCTGCGTTTCCAACTGTCCAGCACCTTCAGCTTGGCTGTTTCCAACAGGCGGGCTATTTACAACGGCCGTAATCGGCCAATCTACAGTGGGATCATACCCTATCAGGTCCCAAAAGTTATTTTCGGAGAATATTAGGCATTGACTTTGAGGAAAACCTACGTTTGGAGTTTCTCCAATCAGAAAAGTAGTAGTTGGCTGCTGTGACTGGGGATTGTGCCAACGTAATCTGTTGTTCAACGGTTGGCTTACTATACAGATCCAAAGGTTAGTGTTTGGTTATTCTCCAAGAGACCAGGTCGACTTTGAACCTACTGGCGCCAATAAAATTTCAAAATCATATAAACAATGATTATCAGGCTTACGCAGCCTACACTGCCAAGGATCCATGGTCCAAGGTCCAATGTCTTGCACTTACACGGCTGTGGGGTGATTGTTGCGTTCATGATTGTAAATCTTGATTTCTCGCTTTGCGATTGAATGACTTACGACGTGTTTACACTTGCTTTATATACTAATAGAAGGTACGTTCCCCTGATCTATGTTTACTTACACTAACGTAATTTAATTCTGTATCCATTGTTTGATCTCTCGGCATTTAGAAGTTGGTGATCTAGGCACGCAACCATTTTTGAATAAGGTAAAATCAACTATCGTCAATATTTCCTCCTTTTAATGCAAAATAACATTCTATATTGAATTCATATCCTAGATACAATAACATCAAACATTCCTATAGCTGAGGGCTGTATCCATCAAACGGGCCAATTTTTCATTGTATCCATGGTTGCATAGTCCAAATGCGGACCTGATATTCAAGAATAGGGCCCTGGGCCAATTAAAAGCCGAAGCAGTATTCACTGATCTTATCTCTCTCCACTGATAGTGCACTAGCTGTCATTTAATAAACGGCTTATCAAACACTCACTTGATTTGAACTGCACCTTCTTATTAGATAATGTTTCAATTTGGATACAAGATCAATTATCAAATTTCGCTTGCAACCTTTATAGCTGTCCAAAGTCTACATCTAGTAACCGTGGGAAGACTATGCAGCTTTCATGGAACGTGCCTTAGGCCGATACAACCCACGATCTCGCCAGCGGCACTGCCTACCTAGGTATAGACATTTGGCTTAAATTGCCGCGTTGAACTCAAAAGGTGCTATTAAATGGAACATTTGGAGATAGGACCGTTGTGAATGCTAGATACATGTGTTGTAATCTCTAATGAATGTGTTGCAACTTCTGACTGTATGTTATGTTGTAGGTTACAAATGTCTGGCCCTTAAACGCACCCTTGTGTTCGCCAATTTACTCCGAAAAGACGTCTGGTAATAGATTTCGAAGGTTGTAAATCCACAGACAGAAAGGGAATTTGCATCAAGCAGGCAAATTTGTCTAGAAAAATCCGTAGAAAATAGAGAAGAGGATTATCTGCTTCTTATTTGTTAAACCAGCAAACTGATGGAACATAGATAATGGAGATGCATCATGAGTTGTATTGACCCACTTGATGTGGAGAGAGGAGGCAGAAGGAAAGAGAAGGGGAGAGCTAGTTGTCTATTACTGTAGTCCTGTAGGTACATGGGGTCACCTGAGCATCAACCTAACCGTCATGGTTACCTGATCCTCTCAATGTATTCCTTCAGGACTCCGGCCGATGAAGCTTTAAGCGGGAGCAATGTCGTGAAATAAATCAGAAGGGAGAGCAAATAAATCAAAGCCCGTAGTTTTGTGGTGCCTTTTGGGAGTGGGAGAGAGTGAGAGAAGGATTGATTGACTGTCTGACACTCTGAACTAGTTAGTTAGTTAGTTAACTAGTTAACTAGAGAGGAGCTTAGCAAGCCTGGAAACTAAGGCAAACACACGGGGCAAACACCTGGGTGTTGCAACAGTGCCCACATCATGGGGATGTAATTGTATAGCAGACTCGTGTAGACTATTCTTGACGACACAATTCCGTAAGCAGCTTCTAGTAACTCTAACATCTATTTTTGGTATCTGATCTTCCATGCAAGATCAACGATTATTATCAAAGTAAGTGGGAAAGAGAGCTTCATTCGGCCTTAGCAAAAGGCCACCACTTAGCAGTCTCAAAGCAAGCATGAGCCTTACGTACAAAATGAGCCTATGTGTCAGTGTTGAAATTGTCACAGCACTGGCATAAGCTAACATAATCCTCGAGTAGCACCACTGATCAACCTCAGATATAAATTGTCAATAGAAACAAATATTTAATCGCGATACCGATCGTTGTTTCTATGCCCAATGACTGGCATCACTCCCCCTTCTTACCCCTTGAATTCGGGTAGACCAAGCTGGCTTGGAAAAGTATGCCTCAATCATCCTCAACAGAAAGGCTGGATTGGCAGAACTGAGCATCTCCTTATATTTCTTTGCAACGGCCTCTCTCTCTTCCCGGGTGGGATTGAAGCCGCGAAATTCGATGCAGCAACTGCACTCTATAGTACAGTGACCAAGGCCTCCCATTGCCCTTTTCGTCAAAAGACGACTCTGACAGCATCCACAGCCCCGACTGCAGCATCCTCTTCGTTCTTTGCAGTCTTGAACTAGTTCGGGCCGAATGAACCACAACACATCCTCTCTCAGGGAATCGTACATCTTTTTCAAAGGCCGGGTTGGAAGAAATTGCTCGCTTTCGTAGAGATCACCCCTAAGAGATACGATCTCGTGCTGAATATTATTAAGCTCTTCCTCCAACGCCTGCATTGAGAGCTTATCATCTATAGTAGTTAGGGAGTGTCCACACTTTAGTTTGACGGTGTCATAGCGCTGGACGAGCGCTCGTAGAGTCATCTCTCGAAATATGACATCTGCAAATATGCCATACCCATACTCGAATCCTCGATATTTGATTCGGTAGTTAACTCCGTAGTCAGAGTAGCCTTTGACGGGCCTGAATCTCCACCAGAATCTAGAAAACATTTCATCCATCTCCCGACTGTGTCTAAGTTAGCTGATAACACCACGAATTCAGAAAGGCAAGAGCAGCACTTACATTCTTCAGTATTTTAGAACTCCGTTATAGTCGTTTGGTGTCAATGCTGTGGTGAGGAATTTATGAACATAGGAGACTGCTTTATCAAGGCAGGGATGGTATCGATGACTGCTGCCGTTTTGGGCGTCGGACGGACGAAGCTCAAACCGTGGTGACAGGCCAGCTGACCGGTGTTATTTCGAGCACTTTGCAGGGTATGCATCATTCTGGCGCCTCGGGAATTAACAACTGGATAAAATGTATGGACCAATCACGCAGCATAAAAATAGAGGAATAAAGAATAAGAGTAATTTCAGTAGAATTCTACAGTAATTAAATTAAGTCTATCGAGATATACTTAAGTTGTATATTATTTATACTATATTTAAGCAAACTTTCACTAAACTAGATGATAGCACTTTATCACATGAAGATTAGTATTTAAATAGGTAGATTATGATAATTAAGATAGTCTGTTTTATTTCTTGATTTTTTAAAGGTACTATGCTAGGAAAGTATAGTGATTGAAGGTATAAAACAGAACGGATATATAAAACAATATGTCATTCTGCTGAGTAGCATTATGATTGAAATTATCTAAAAGCTGGGTCAGATGTCAGAATGTGGATGCAAATAATAACCTGAAACGTTGTACTTTAGAGTGCGGGCTAGCGTAGTTGAAATTGAGCAAGCTCACGCTGTGGCTTCTTTCAGATATTGTCCTATTCCGTAGGTAACCTCTCAATTCAGGATACATACTAATCTAAATCAATAATGTGTACAAGAGCCCATTCTATGCTCTGCAATTGAATTTAGAAATTAGCCATGGAGGCTTTTGTCTTGGCATTGTAGAGTGAGTGGGAGCCAAATGGCAGGGGTGTGGAGCGAAAGTCCAAACATCACCAAAGATGCCACAAGTACGATACTTATCTTAGAAGTTTACTTGCTATGCAACATTTTTTCTTGATTTAAAATTACTAAAGCTCTGGTCGTATTTGAACTCAATGTTGTAATAATAATCTCAGACTTTAATAAAGGAAACTTTGATACATCCCCGACATCATGGTGATGTCAATTCATGGCCACTTCTAAAAGCTGGGTTCTGAACATAAATGACCAAGAGATATCACCAAACACCATTTCCAGATATAAAGCGAGTTTTTTCACGTAACAATTGAGTACAAATCATTCCTTGCCCATCTCTAAGTGAGTAAAAAGATTAATTACGTATACTCTAAGCCTGCACATCCGTTACCACAAATCAACCCATAATGGCTATGTCCCAAGCTGCAAATTTGGTGGAAAAGGTTCTCGGCCATGGTGACAACGCGACAGTCACCACTGATGTGTCCAACTATAGCAACGAATATGGCGTGGAGACCGGAGAGATGATCAAGGCCACGACCTGGCAAGGCAAGAATCAAGTCAAAGTTGGTAAGCAAGAAACAAAATGACTTGCATAATTCTTTCTTTGACACTGCTAATGCACTGTGATCAGGGGAAATGCCAAAGCCACGCGTGATCGATCCCGGAGATGTGGTCGTCAGAGTGACAGGAAGCACAATTTGCGGTAGCGATCTGCACCTGTATCATGGTATGAGGGTAATCCCACCGCTATCACCAGCGAGCGGAGAGGCTAACATAGACTGTGCTGGTTTAAGGCGTCATTCCTCAGTTGGAGAAGGGTGATGTGCTTGGCCATGAATGCTGTGGAGTTGTGGAAAGTGTAGGCCCGGGGTCGAAGAATGTCAAAGTTGGAGAACGGGTTGTTGTGTCGTTCCCAATTGCCTGCGGAGACTGCAGGAACTGTCGGAGAGGGTATTACTCTCAGTGTGATAAAACCAACCAGAACACATTGACCAATGCTATGTACGGCAAGCGAACTGCAGGTAAGTGGGGCGAGAGAGCAGAGAGACTCTTCGGTCGATCATTAGAAACCTCGAAAAACATTATTTTAACACTCGACAGGGATGTTTGGATACTCCCATTTCACAGGTGGCTTTGCAGGTGGCCAGGCCGAGTATATTCGAGTCCCGTATGGTGATGTCAATCTTCTTTCGATCCCAGACGACGTGCCAGACGAGAAAGCACTCTATGTATCAGATGTTCTAGCCACATCATGGCATTGCGTGCTCGACACTGTTGTTAAGGAAGGGGACGTTGTTGCGATTTGGGGCGCCGGACCCATCGGGCAGATGTGCGCAGAGTTCAGTTTCTTCCACGGAGCCAGCCGAGTGATTTTGATCGATGGAGGCGACGGTGCCTGGCGATTGGACTATGTGAAGACGAAAGCGCCCAAGGTTGAGACCATCGACTTCACTGACCTGCCTAAAGGCGAGTCTGTAACCTCACAACTACAGAAGATGGTCGAAGGCGGGCCCGACGTTGCCTTAGAGTGTGCCGCGGGCGAATATGCCAAAGGATGGGCACACTACTTTGAGCAACTGCTCGGGATGGAGACGGATACCTCGGAACTGCTCAATGAGATGATCACTGCCGTTCGCCCCTTCGGACATGTTGGTGTGACGGGTGTATACGCCGGATACGTGAGTAAACCCTCGGTCCATCGGCCGATTTTCGGAAGAGCAATAAATCTAACAATGGCCATGATCAGACAAATCACTTCAATATTGGTGCGCTTATGCAGACAGGCGTTCACCTTATGGGCAATGGGCAGGCTCCTGTCCATAAGTATTGGAAGCACCTCATGCATCTCATCCAGACTCATGAGATCAACCCTCTAGACATGGTAACTCACCGGGTCCGTTTAGAAGACATGGAGAAGTTATATGCTGCCTTCAACAAGCGAGAATTGGGTATGCAGAAGGTCTTCGTGCAAACCAAGCACTCTGCTCCTACAGCAAATGGATCTCCTCCACTGTCAGAGCTGTGAGGTACCTTCTGTTACGCCAATGTTCACAATGAAGTTTATTTTTGAGAAAAGTAGTAAATAATAGGGCTCAAATTGGGCTTGAAACTGTAGGAATTATATCCTTTTGTCTTGAGAAAGCACAAATATCACCACAGCCGCAGTAAGCGCATAATGCCGGTTCATCAAACACAGCTGATCTCGCCTTAGGCCAAAAGAACTGGTATCAACAACTCAGTAGCTCATAATGGAGAAGTGAGATATTATCCAGCACAGTGTCCATTCATTTCATGTTCCCACAATCAGAGATGTATCTATGCAGCTGTATAGTTCATGTCCCTCGCAGATCGAGGCAAAGCACTGAAGGCAAAAGACAAAATGCGACTCGGTATTGATCGGCTTTACCTGAAATGCAACTCGTAATTATGGCAAACATAATAATGCCGATCCTCAGCAGATCAAGAGCAAATTAGTGGTGCCGTTGTTTCTGCGGACGTCTACGTTATACATCATCGAGTTGGATTGTACTTCCCATTTCATTCCTGCCGCACCGAAATGATAATCAGACACAGTGGATCATTTTGGGATCGCTACTCAGAATGGACCTCCAAACCTGATGATTATTGCCGGTGATTAATAGCGGGAACCGTGTTTGTCCAATGGCGGCGACTTCTTTTCATTTTTCCACTTTTCCACCGTCTATCTTTCCATACACACGTCATGAACAGTCCTTGGCGAAACTAACGACGGTGATATTCTCCAGATCGGGCCAACTATGCGAAAATTCCGTTGTTCGGCTCTCGCTCGGCACGAGGTTGCAAAACATCATCCACTGATTGATAAGAATTTGCTGTGTGGGGGATGTGGCCAAGATCACTAACCACTTCACCGAAAGGCAACCATCCAATCACCCACGGAGGAAAGCCAAGACGAAGAGGAAAGAACAAAAGAACAGAATGAAATCTCTTCGTTCTCCAGCACAACCCTTGGATCGCCCTTGGATCGTGCTCGGTCTACCAAGCAGGAGCGGCGTTAGTGCAATCAGATAAGATCAGAAAATCCGAGAACGGCCATTCGGAATCCAAGTTCCCATGTCGATCCATACTCTCACCGCTGCTGCATGATTCCTGGGAAAGTTCTTTTGTGCATTGACACGCACCCATTGGCTCAATCGCCATTTCTGCTAGGTAATAGCTACTAGACCGGAAGTAGGGGGCTCTTGCCTACCCATGGTCAATGGATTAGCGAAACACTCCACTCGAGCAAATTTGCTCTGCTGTATTTTGATCCGTGTCGCCTGTCGTTGAGTCATTGATGATCCGGCGGTTGAACGGTGAGCTGTATTGGAAATGTTCTTCTGTACCCAGTATAATTTAGGTGGTATATCGTTTGCAATTGCAGCCGTGCTTTCTATGTCACTTCGACGTATTTTTGGCTCGCAATTTCCCAGAAAGACCAGTAAACGCAATTAGCGTAAAAAAAAAAAACGAAAAGATATTAGAACCAGATGTGCTTCTATTCTCTACTGGAGGAATGTTGGAGCAGTGCGTCAGCCCACCAACCTCTTCTCGGAACGATCTCCACTAAGGTTTGGAGCATCTCGGATCAGATAAAAAAATGAATGGGATCCTCAAGTAGGATTAGGTTTAGCGAAGCTATTAACAACCAATAGTCATTCAGCAAAGAAAGAGCAGCCACAGAAGAGCAAAGACAGCAAAACTGTACAGCCGAGTGTTGCGTCCGAAACCGGAATCATGTGAGCACATAATCTAATCTGATCATCGGCCTCTTTTGTCGGCTTTCCCCCCTCGCCTTTCTCTCCTTCTTCTCAACCCTAATATATCCTGTTGTTTTAGTCGATCTTCCTTCCCGCTTCTGGTCTATCAAAACGGAAGACATTTCGAAAGAAGGACCTGCTCAGTCTTTCCCTCCAGTGGTCTTTCTCGCTTATCGGCTCGTATGAGCGCACATCCGCTCTTCCGACCGAGAAACGGCTCGTGCGTCTGCCCCGGCCACGCCCGACTTTAGTTGTTCCCAACTGACATCCACACAGTATCTGAACATCAATTCGGTGTCAAAATGGCCACCAGTGGTGTGTCAATGGCTCCATCACTGGCCCTTGCACCGGCGCCCGCCCTCGCCGCCAGGCCATCTGTGGCCCCATCTCCCGGACCCGGCACCCCCGGCTCCATCACCTCGAAAGAATGGGTAATTCCACCACGTCCCAAGCCTGGCCGCAAGCCAGCTACAGACACTCCGCCGACCAAACGCAAAGCGCAGAACCGGGCTGCTCAACGAGCGTTCCGCGAGCGCCGGGCTGCTCGAGTTAGTGAACTGGAGGAGCAAATGAAGGAAATTGAAGATGGCCATGACATTCAGGTGGCTTCCCTCCAACAGCAAATTGGAAACCTCTCTAGTGAAATCGATCAGTGCCGCGAGGAGATGGGCTGGTGGCGCGACCGATGCCATGCTTTGGAGAAGGAAGTATCGATCGAACGTAGTGCAAAGGAAGCACTTGTCAAGGAATTCCGGTCATCGCTCGTCGGGCCTAGCGTTAGCAAGCCTCCTATTCCAGATTCCGTGCCCTTGCCACCTCGCAAGACCAGAAGCTCCCGGGTGGAGGATGTTCAGTCGAGTAATGTCGACCATAACAAGGATGACAGAGAGATGAACGTATCTTTAGGGTGCAGCAACTGCTCCAATGCTCACTGCCAGTGCATTGAAGATGCATTCGGAATACCAATCGATACTCACGAGTCCTCTCGTTCTCGGCACGCCCCTCATGGTGTCGGAAGCCCATTACGCGATCATAGGGATCCTCACATTAAGCCCGACCCGGAAGAAATGGAAATCGACTTTACTGCTCAGTTCTCGAGCGCTCCACATCAGTCTCACGATCACGACGTATCTTCGCCCCCCGTCGATCCATGCGGATTCTGCCAGGATGGCACACCTTGTATCTGCGCCGAGATGGCCGCACAGGAGCAGCAACGGGCACGCAGCACTTTCGAGGCCAACCGCCTCGCACCAATCCAATCCATCTCACAGTTCACCCCACCTCCATCAGAGGGAGATGTCCGCTCCGAAGTGACCCTCCCACCCATCAGCCAAGCGACCAACCCTTGTGCCAACGGGCCAGGCACTTGCGCCCAATGTCTTGCCGACCCCCGAAGCACTCTTTTTTGCAAGACGTTGGCAGCCTCCCGGTCAGCGAGCGGAACTCCATCGGGAGGAGGCTGCTGCGGAGGCGGAGGAAAGGACGGCGGATGCTGCATGTCAAAGAATGCCCCCGCCGCCACGTCCTTCTCGCGTAACAACACCACCCTGTCTTCGCAACCTCCCGCACCCAAGCCCGCTTCGCCCTCCGAGCTAACGCTCAGTTGTGCCGATGCTTTCACCACGCTGTCCCGCCACCCGAACTTCTCTCGCGCAAGCGATGAGATTTCGGCCTGGCTGCCCAAGCTTCACACTCTCCCCAACCCTCGCGACCTCGCTCCCCCAGACAGCCGAGCTGCCATGGAAGTAGAGGCTGCAAGCGTGATGGGTGTGCTGCGATACTTCGACCGGCGTTTCGCTGAGAAATAAAACCAAACTTCGTTTATGGAATTCATAAGCGTCCGGGTCTTCCTCTTTTTGTTGCGTTTTTCTTTTCCTGTGTTCTCCCCGCATGGACATTTTTGATACCCATACCCCCTCCTCCCGGGCGCACCATGTACCATCATACGGACTTGTTTCGTCTTATCCTTTATGTCTCTCTACTTGTCTCATGGAGAATTGATCTTGGCTTCATCTGTCTTCATGTGTCTAGATTATTCTCTACTCCCAACCACCAAAAGCATGAAATGTTTGTTTTCCTTTGATCTCTTCGAGCTCGCCTGCTGCAGAGACTCCTGACCGCTATGAACATGGTCAGTGGTCGATTTGGCGGTCCCTTTGTTTTCGATATTCTACGGATCTCTTCTCATTAGACAGATGAATCCCAGCGGCGTTTATCTCTTATGGGTTATGTGTACAACGTGGTTTTTTTATGAATTGAACGATAGTACCACACTGCAATTTGCCTTTAACGTAAAGTCGGAGTTCGTGTCTTCTTATGCCTCCTTTATCTTCCATATACATCCTGTCTAGAAAGTCTGGCGACACACTTGAACATTACTTTCTTGACGGTCTTTCTCTCGCTTTTCACACACCTTAGATCCATCTTCCTGGTATTCTTGTTTCCTTTTCCAGCATTCTTAGGAGTATAAAGTACAATTACCCCCCAATCTCTTTTCAGGGGAATACTTACAGCACGAGGTGTTTCCAGACTTTTTAGACACAATGTATCAAGACAGAATTTGCAGGGTTGAATATTACAAAATACCTGTTCGCTAAGAAGCTGATGACCTCCAAATATGGTTGTGTGGTAGAAGCGTATGTACAAAGATATTTATGAGAAGGTAGAATTTCATTTTCCAGGATAATATATGTGGTAGTGATGGATTCATTACTAACTTTATTCTCGTGTACAGTGTTGCACATAATGCGAAGAGCAAGAAAAACGCCAAACACCAGCCCGGATGCTAAGTTGATGAGCCAGCGATTTGATATAGGAATGGCAAAGCAGTAGAGAAGGAACAAAAAAACATCAAGGACTGACGGTTTTTAACGTCCTCTTCCACGTCCACCACCACCACCACCACCGCCACCTCCCATTCCGCCCATCAACCCGCCCATTTGGCTCATTAAGCTCTGCATGTCCATACCGCCGAGATTGGGCATACCACCACCTCCACCTCCCATCATTTGCATCATCTTGGCCATATCAGGCATGCCAGGCATACCACCGCCGCCAGCACCACCCATGGAAGCCATGCGTTTTTGCATGGCAGCCATCTGCTGGTCCTTGTTTCCGCCCTTCATCATGTTCTGAGCGCGCTGCATCTGCTTCTTCTGGCCGCCGACACGCTTGGCCATGCCGGCCATCATGCGATGCTGGGAGAGCAAGTCCTCAACTTCACGGACGGTGGTTCCACTGCCGTGTGCGATGCGGACCATGCGGCTGGGCTGCTCAACGAAGTTTTTGCCGTCGCCGTCTAGCTCGGCTACAGTCATGCTATCGAAAATGTAGACCATGCGACGCAGCTTTAGGGAGCCGTCCTCGTCATCTAGACCCTGGGTCATGTTCGACAGACCTGGGATCATGCCGGACAATTTAGATAGAGGGCCCATCTTCATGATCGATGTGATGTTTTCGCGGAAATCACGCAGAGTGTAGATACCTTCCGCAATGTGCTTATAGGTCTCCTTGGCGCCAGCAGAATCCTTCGTCATAGCCTGGACATGCTCGACCAGTCCGGCGACATCACCCATGCCCAAAAGCTTCTGCACGAAGGCGCGTGGCTCGAATCGCTCCAGATCCATCATGTGCTCTCCGGTACCAAGGAAGATGATGGGAGTGTGTGTGGCAGCGACAGCAGAGATAGCACCACCACCAGCGGCGTGGCCGTCAGTCTTGGTAATAATGATAGCTCCAAAGTCTGCTGTTGCCTTAAATGCCGAGGACTGAGCCTCTGCGGCTTGACCGATTGTGCTATCTAGCACGAGAATCGTCTGGTCTGGGGTCACAGCAGTCTGAATTTGTGTCATTTCTGTGAAAAGCTCCTCCTCCTGTCGGTGACGACCACTGGTATCCACAATAATGACATCGAAACGCTCCTTCTTGAACTTGGCCACACCCTCGGCAGCTACGACAGCAGGATCCGTCTGTGTCAGACTACCGTAGTACGGAATCTTGGCCTTGGTAGCGTTCTGCTTCAGCTGATCAAAAGCACCAGCACGGAAGGTATCCGCGCAAACCAGCGCCGTCTTGAATCCTCGCGTTTGGTAGTGGCGAGCCAGCTTCGTACAGGTGGTTGTCTTACCCGCACCTTGCAAACCGACGAACATGATCACATTGGAGCGACCCTTCTTCGGCCGGAAGGAGTCTGCGTGTGGGTCCACCAATTTTACAAGCTCGTCGAAGACTGTCTTTTGGATCAGTCGCTTCTTGTTTACTGCGGCTGGTAGTGAGGAGAAGTTCACGCTGGCCTTAATCGATTTGCGCAGCGATCCCACAAGACGAACGTTTACATCGGCGGAGAGGAGAGCGGCGCAAATTTCCTTGAGCATGTCATCGAAAGCCTAGGCTTGTATTAGCAGGATGTCTTGTGGGCCACGTTGGACATCATATGGCATACCTTCTCATCGAGGTTGTTGGACCTCGTCAGGTCATTGACGGCGGAGTTGATTCGCCGCCCGAGGTCTTGAAGAACCATGATGAATATGTGTGCAGATGTAATCAATTAATAGATATCCCAGAATGAGATCGTAGTTGTCCTTGCTTCTACAGAGGAGGAGGGGTGTGGGTGAAGCCCATCGAAAGACCAGAGAGGCGATGTGGAGGAGCCAATCGGAGAGCCGACGGTTTCTCACCGCCCCAAAAAAAAGTTGTGATATGGATTTGGATCAACGAGACTTTCTTTTTTTCACATTCATTACTTTTTTTACGAAAATGCCTCCTCCCTCCTCCAAGAAGCGTAAGGTCCTTGATGGCCTGAAAGGCCACACTGGCCGCAAGAAGAAATTCCAGAAGCAGCGCTTCTATCACAGCAGCTCCGAAGACGAAGAGGATGATGGGAATTTCAACGCCGTCAATCTTGGAGACTCGGACGAAGAAGGAGGAGTCAAAGTTTCCAAGCCCTCGGCTCTTGACGTCCGCATGAAGAAGGCAAAGGCAAAAGAAGCTCCAGCTCCGCAACCGAAAAATTCAGACGCTAGCGACTCAGACTCCAACGTCGGCGAAGAGATTGAGCTCGACGACGCAGACCTCGAAAATGATGACGAAGATGAAAGCGATGCCTCTGGATCCGATGCAGATGACCTCTCCGATTCATCTTCGGCCGGCAAACCTACAGGCGCCAATCGGGGCAGATCCGTTCCCAAGCGCAACGACCCTACCGCATTCTCAACCTCCATCTCCAAAATTCTGTCAACGAAACTCCCTACATCCGCTCGGGCTGATCCCGTTCTGTCGCGAAGCTCATATGCTTCGAAGCTGTCCAACGAAGCGGCTGATGAGAAGCTCGACAAGGCCGCGCGGGCCAAGATGCGCGCCGAGAAGAAAGAGGAATTGGATCGCGGCCGTATCCGTGACGTGATGGGCATCAAGAGAGGAATTGCTGGACCCGTCGCCGAGGAGGAGAAGCGCGTGCGCAAGATGGCGCAGCGTGGTGTCGTGAAGCTGTTCAATGCTGTGCGCGCAGCCCAGGTTCGAGGAGAGGAAGCCGCCAAGCAAGAGCGCAAAAAGGGCACAATTGGCATGGGAGAGCGAGAGAAGGCTGCCAATGAGGTCAGCAAACAAGGGTTCCTTGAATTGATCAATGGAAAGAAGGGAAAGCCTTTGAATATCGAAGAGGCGTGAGCTGGATCTACGATTACCCATGGCATGTTTCTGGCGTTTGGAGACTTCTTTTTTGTATATTCTTTCTACATTGGTAATAAAATTATTACGTGGAGAGTTAAACTGCGGTGTCAATAGTACAGGAGATCTTCATTTTGCAATACCGCGCAAGCCTACTAGATGCATCAGATGAATAGTACAGTACAAAGTCCTATTTGGTTCTCAAATAAGGCCATAAATCCCCGTTTTGTCCAGACATTACGGTTCTGATAATGTGTAAGGATATTCAATGTTCAGACAGCCCCCTCCGGATCTCTGTTGATGTCTTTATTTCGACTCAAAATCACTTGCTTGGAGATTTCGTGTCATGGACGGCAATCGCACAACCAGACCATCGAGATCCTTGCTCATGATTACCTGGCAGCCCAGACGAGAGGTCTCGGTAAGGCCGAAAGCCAGATCCAGCATGTCGTTCTCGTCGTCTGACGGCTCTTCCATTTTATCGAAGGTTTCCGGATCTTCCACAATCACATGGCAAGTTGAGCAAGCACACGAACCCCCACATGCACCTATCCCGGAAATAACGTTAGACACTTTCATCCAAATAGAGATCATATCAGCTTAACTCACCTTCCATCTCAAGGTCGTTCGCCTGAGCGATATCGAGTAGGTTATCACCCTCGGCAACCTGAAGCTTGACTTCGGTGCCATCTTTGTCAATGAAAGTCACATTGATTCTATACCCAGTCAGTATATAGCGCACAAAACACAAGAGCACCTAAAAGGGTAGTGCCGTGAGCGTACTCTTCGCCGGCCTTCGGCGGCGTGATATGACCGTGCGCAGCTTGTGCAGTTACTGAGAAAGCACGTCGGGCTGTATTATATCCTTGCCAAGGTGGTTGGAGGCTTCTCCGGGCATTGGTATTCAATTTAGAGTGTGTTGTATTTCCGGTGTTCTTCCATGACCTTGAATAGCTCAGGCATCTCCGCGATTGAGTCAAACAGATATCACCAGCGGCGCTCTTGGGGACACGGCGCAATTGTTGCCCAACTTCTCGCCAGAAAACCATGTTGTAGAAGAGAGTATAAATGAATCAAAAGGGTGAAATAAAAGTCGAAAGAGGGAAAAAAAGAGGATCCGGGGGAAGTTGGGAAGACCAAGCAAATGATTATCCAATGGCCGCGGAGGAAAAAAAAAGGGACTGACAAAGCTTGGGCGTTCGGACATTCCCACTCCTCCCGTTCTTCTTTCTCCGAATCTCTTTAACCCCGACTAACATCACATCATGCCGTCTCGTGAAGGGATCAATCCCTTACGGCCTTACTATATCCCTCCATCTGGACTATCGCCCACTTCAAGTGCGCCCGCTGAAGTGGCATCGCCGTCATCAGCCCAGGTTTTTGGCAGCACGGCGCGTGATCTCATCCCGGACCTTGACTATGCCGATTATTTGGAAGCTTCCCCCTCTGTGTCCGACTGGGTCCGCGACGCCTTGAACCGAGCGCTTGTACGCTACACTAAGGTTCTTACTGCACAGCCATTCGATGTTGCCAAAACCATCTTGCAGGTGTATGTCGTGCCGGATGCTATTGACGAGCAATGGGACCGGAACTCGACACCGGGTACTGCTGGAAGCTCTTATGACTCGGTAAGAACCATATTTTCCATAGCTTATATCACCCTGTGTCAATTTCGATCAGAAATGACTGACAGGATTGCGCATAGGACTCAGAATCATCCGACGATGAAACTAGCTACTTCACCTCAGCAGCCCCTCCAACACCAACGCCGAGTACACCTCGATCTCGCAAAACACGCCACCACATCACCGATCGCAGTGGTTACATTCGACCAGAGTCCGCCACACAGCCAAAACATGTCTTGACTCTCAAAAACTCAAACTCCTTGACTGAAGTTCTATCTCAGCTTTGGTCATCCAGCGGCGCAACCTCCCTCTGGAAGTCTTCCAACGCCACCTTCATCTACTCACTTCTTCTGCCGACCTTGAATACTTTTATCCGCAGCCTTCTGTCAGCAATTGTCGGCTTGCCAGAAGATGATATCTCATCGTCAATGACAGCGGACATTCTGACTGCGTCATCTCCTCTGGCGACGTTGGTCCTATCCTTCATATCATCCTCGCTATCCGCCTTGATACTAGCTCCGATCGATACGGCACGTACATTTCTGATGCTCACACCAGCCACCCATGGCCCGCGGTCGCTAGTCCGAGCTATCCGCCAGCTCCCCACGCCCAACTGCACGATCCCCTCGCATCTCGTCCCAATCACCGTGCTCCACTCAAGTCTCCCCAATCTTATCATGACCTCGACGCCACTCTTCCTCAAATCCTATCTGTCCATCGACCCTCTCTTAAATCCCAACGCATGGAACCTCTGTGCCTTCCTTGGCTCAGGCCTTGAATTGGCGGTGCGATTCCCGCTTGAGACCGTGCTCCGCCGCGCCCAAATTGCGACATACACCTCTTTAAGTCTGCGCCAGAAGTCTTCAGGTGGTAGCATTCGTGCAGCATCTATTGATGCATCCGATGTGGAGACCATTGTCCCAACCCCGCGCACCTACCGTGGCATCATTGGCACAATGTGGCATGTCGTTTATGAGGAGGGTGTCAGCTCGACGCCAACCGATCAAGAGCGCGCCCAGACGCTTCTCGGCCAGCGTACTTCACAGCAACAGCACCAGAAGCGGAAACAGGGCCAGGGTATCCAGGGCTTGTACCGCGGCTGGCGCATTGGCATGTGGGGTATCGCGGGCATCTGGGGCGCCAGTTTGTTAGGCGGAGTCGCCGGTGGTAGCGAAGACGAAGTGACAACAAGAGGTGGTCACGGCCGTTCCAGCGGCGGGCGCTTCTAGCTGAAGCCGTGTAGCCTTGAGGCGTAAATTGTCATTGCAATGGCCCTCGGCATCAAGTCTCTTGTGCCACCTTATCTACTTTACACCTCATTTTTTTCTCGCTTTCTGGCTAAGACAGGTTAGTGTTCCATTTCTTCCAGATTGGCAATGTCGGAACTATATCTTCCACCACGTGCGTCTTTCATATTCGTTCTTCACTCTCCTCTCCTTCTCCCTCTTGTCTACAATTTATACCCCAGGGGATGGATCCAGGGGAACCAGGCGATCGGCGTCATGTTGTGAATTTGGCAGCCTTTACAGTGCAGCCCGTGTACAAAATCTCTCCTCTCGCAACTTAGCTATGTAACGAGATACAAGTCATAACCCAGTCTGACTCTGTCTGACTGGGCATTTAATCTATTTGATGATTGTTTATGGAAACTCGCACTATGTTGAGGAGTTGATACGGAGAGCTACAGACCGAAAATAGGAAATGTACATGTATACACACATTGAAAAAGAAATTCAATAAATATGATTAACTAGTGCCATCTGAAGGTGTCTGAAAGATCTTGTTCTTAAGATTGTCCGATTCAAGCTTGCGCTATCTTCCATTATTGTATTGACCAAGAAGCCTGTGGACAAAAACCGAGATCTCGCGAGATAAATAACAAGGTCATCCAATCTGCCTTGAGAGATCAAAATGATCACAAAAACCTTTTTTTTCTCTTTCTGAATGATCAAGACATCTAATCGAGCCTTTCTACCTTTTGTACCTGGCTCACAATGTCCAAGTATGCGTCGGTACCCTTCTGAATAACCCATTTCGTCAACTCTGGCACCCGTCCGATAACAGTCCCAAGCATGACACTTAAACTCCGATCCTCGATCTTATCCTCCAGCACACAACCGGGCGGAAGACGCAAAGCTTCAGTACTATCGTCACGGTCCAATGGAACACTGAGACGATACTTCCAGACAGCCTCGCCATCCACATATAGGGAGTAAGTAAGAACCGAGCTGCGAGCCCGCACAGAAGCTATCGAATCGAGCACTTCCACATCATCGGCGATGTCAATGAGCCCAAACTTACTATTCCCATTCGGCGCATACTTCACAGTCACATCCTCGTCGTCTACCTGGTGATACGTACGGACAGGGAGGTAGAACATGCTCAGTGGACCAACGCTGAACTCGTGCAGACCCAGTCCGGCAGTGTTAGGTCTGAGCTCTTCGGGTCCAAGGTTGAGTGCCGGGTCCGGGAACCGGGTGGCGCCGAATTCGTGGCGGTCTCCACTAAGAAGGATGATGCGGATGCCGAGTTCGCGCTCGGCGCGCCACATTGCCTCGAAGACGGTGCGGCGCTCGTTTAGAAAGCCGCCCCATGTGTCTGTTGTGCCGACGTGCCAGTTCTTGGTAAAGGGGACGCTCGAGGATATGATCTTCCAGTGGGTGCCGGCTGGCTCTGGGGTTGAGATGTATGTGAGCAGGGATTGGAGCTGGGCGTGGCCGAGAATGGTGGAGTTTTGTTGGGATGGCTCGGTGCGGTAGGTGCGTGTGTCTAGCATGAAGAATGAGGCTGGACCGTGGGTGAAGGCGAAGTAGGTTACGTTGTCCGGGTGTGCGAATGGTGCTGGAGGGATGGGTGGGTTGGCTCGCACGTGGTAGTGGATAAATGGGTCTGCTGCTGCGGGATATGGGGCTGTTTTGTTTCCTTGTGACCAGTCGTTCTCGATCTCATGGTCGTCGAGGGTATGCAGCCAGGGCAGGTCGATGGCTCGGTTTCCTTCTTCGCCGAAGGACCACGAGGGAGATGAGTATATACGTCTGTACTCACTGCGGTAGTGTGACATGGATGATCCGAAGCGCCATGGGACATCTATGTAGATGAAGTCTCCTAAGAAGAGCATGAATGCCGGACGAAGTAGTTTGGGCAATTTGGCAAGGGCTTCGGTCATTTGCTCGAGGCCTGGTACCCGCAATGGGTGCGATAGTATGTTGTAAGGGAAGTTTGGCTTCAGGCAACTTGATGTCACAAATGATAGCCTGCTTGCCTCTGGAGATTCGGGAGATGGCGCAGTGATAAATGTTCCAGACCTGTTATTAGACAGCGAGTAGCGATATTGGGTCGCTGGCTTTAGATCATTCAGGGTCACGGTTGCGGTAAAATCGGTGGTGTTATCGACCTTATAGACAATACCCTCTTCGTACCAATCCTGAGGTGTCTCGGAGATCTCTTGGTACAAGACCGCCACTGGTAGGCGGGTGGTGTCTGGCTCACGGAAGACCAGATTGGCAGTGGTTGGGGAGACATATCCAATACGCGAGAACGCAACATCTTCGGTAGGGTAAAATAGAATACCTCGAGCCAAAAAGTCAAGCGTTAGTGAAGCTAGGATGATGTTGAGCAATATTGTCATCCTTGTCCAGAAGGGCCACTTGGTCGAGGGCAGGCCGGTCAACAATGTCTTGAGCGCTGAATCACCGGACCCGGTGCGCTCCGACACTGGCTTACGCCCTATACCACATAGTTAGAATATTGGATTATCATTACTTGAAAGTAAAGCCTAACTGATCGAGCCTTGGGGCTTCTTGATCTGCCATTCATCGGGCCCAGTATTCTTGAAGGAGAAGATCGAGGACAGATACACCACCAGGGAGGTGAGCACAAGGGGCACAAAGTGATGACCAGGAATCTGTTAGAACAATTAGTTATGAGGTTCCAAAAATTCAACATGACTTGTCAATGGGCTTCATACATACCCATCTCAGAAACGTTAAGGCCGTCAGTCGGATGATCGCCGAGCTCGTGGCTACAACAATGCGCCGTAGGGAGGCCATTGGGCAAAGGGACTCTAACAGATACAAAGAATATTTGAAATCAACACATGCCCCAGAAGAGCAAACAGTTAAAGGTTGTTTGGAAGTGGAAGATGGTCAGCTTGTTTTACGTGTTGTTTATTGGTAAAGTGATGACGTAGGTACTTAGGTAGCAACAAATGGCTGGAAGCTTTGATTTTGACTGCTTTACTGCACAGAAAACCATATAGACATTTATAATCCACTTCGTTTTGTCTTTGTATATCTTTTTTCTTCATGACACTATGTAAGTATTACCTAGTTCCAATGATCTCGCATTTTACTTATATACCGTGTGTAGCTGAACACTCTCACGTGGTAAACACTGCAATAAGACCTCCGGGCTACATGACTAGTGGTAATTAAGGAGTGTCTACGGCGTCAAAAGGAACTGCCCACAACTAAGCCGCTAGCGGCAAATAATCTTATGTGGTATTATTTTCCAGGAGTTCGGGTGTATCAAACGTTAGGATTCAAGAAAGCCGAAAGTGAAATATAGCCATGATATATCTGGAATGCCAGGTATATATGTTCCTCTTCAGGATCTCCGTCCTTGATTCAACATATCCTGGAACAAATTGTTGAGACTGCTCGCCATCGGCCCAGCCGATATCAACTGCCGAGTTGCTGCAACAACGTCTTTCATACCCATGCTCAAGGACATCTGAGCAGCCCATTGCCATGGTTTCGCGGTATCCCCAGGAAGAGCATTGAAATATTCCCAACCCATAACACCACCAAAATTAGGAAATTGCTCAACTAACATTCCCAGAACAGGTCCAATTTGATCCTGAGACACATAGCCTTGCGATCCATTGCCTGGATTTGTCAACAGGCCGTACACGATCCGCCGCGGAGACCATCCCTGGGCAACCATGGCGGCATACATCCGGGGATCCTCCGCAAGGCCCCAGCCATTGTAAAATTGGGTATTGTACCAGCTGATCTTGGAAGCACGAGCCTGCTCGAGCTCACGGTAGTCAAAGCCGGAAAGGTTCCCGATTCCCAGCAATGCAGCTGCCACGGGAGCTAGAGTGATGATGAATGCATCGCCTAGATCGGCTTTGAGTCGGTCGATGAGTCGGATTATGCCTTGCAAAGACATGGTTTCTTCTACGTCGAGATCAATTCCATCAAGGCCGTAACGGCGGATCATGGTCAGAAGTGGATAATAGAATTGTTCGAATTGCGCTCGGCTGCCGTCAAGCCTCGTGAAGGAGCCTGGGGCGGCACCGCCTAGCATACACATCACTTTGACGCCTTGTCGCTGTAGGAGGGGTACTTCGGCCCATAAGGGGTCGAATTTGGCATTCTCTGGCGGATCATCATTAAGAGTGATATCTCCTGGTTGTTCATTTATGTGAATGGCGGCAAGGATCATGTGGGTTATCCCAGTGTTGTTCTCGAGAAGTGGAAGCATCGAGACATACTGACCCCCACCTGGGATAAGTGTTTGGTGGTACAAAATCACCCGCGGGCGCTCGCTGAGTCCGCCTCGGATAGGAGGCATTTTGATCAGGACAATAAAATCTTGAAATGGAGGTAGGTTTGTTCCAATTCTATTCCATGGGAAGCACCTGGGCGACTTTGCGAGGGCTGACCGCGCATAAGCTTTGGGTTAGGCAGTTGTGGGGACTTGGGATCCTCAGAGCTACTAGCGTCCTAAGTGGGAAATGATCGCAGGGGAAACAACAACTCCGGTTCGATGCAATGCAAGATTTCTAAAGCAAATTCAAAGCCGGTGAATATCGCTGCAACACGAAGTAGTAGGTTGGACTGAGCATCTGCGCATGATAAACCCAAATCCCTCACTTAGTAAGCCTAATGGAGACTAGCTACGTTGTAGGTAAAATTGGAAGCTCTCTAGAGCTATGAGCTCCTTGCAAAAGACTTTGTCCTTGATAACCGATACATAAAGTAGACTAATTTGAGCGAAGCGGTGGATATAAACTCAAGGCATACTCTTCCATCCTCATCTCGAACTTGCAGACGTTCAGGTTACCGCCTCAATACTCGAACCACGGACGCCGATTTCTATCTCTTGGCGGGATACTCGGCGCGTGTCTTGTGTATGACATCAAACCCGAGTAACGGATTAGCGCTCCAGCGAATTGATTTAAAGCGAACAGCCGCGCAGGTGGAATTCCAAGGTGGATTTCTTGAAGCGACACACAAATGACACATAGCCCACTAGAAGATCTGAAGCGGACGGACATACTTCCACAGCAATAATATCAGGGGCAAAAGCCACAATCGCCTCCAATGAGTTGATGAGGCGACATAGGTAACCGTTTCGGGGGACTACATAAGCTGTAGACCGAGCCCATCGTGCTAGCCTAGTGAACTAAGGCAATATCTTCTCGCGGCGCAGCGTATATTTTTGGTATCAAGTTCAACGACATCTGATAACATGATGACTTTGATCAGAGCTACTCAGAGCATGTCACGTCCACTTCTTGGACTATTGCCGTCAGCGCGATCCGTGAACGTTGGATTGTTGCATCGCTGTAGTGTTGCCACAGTACCACCACCTCATCATCCACAACATCACCCTAACCCTGGAAATTTCGCAAATCGTTCACACGAAGAGCTTTCAGCTATAGGCCACAAAGGCGGGAAAAAAGGTGGGAAAGCCACAGGCGCCAGGAAATCCCATGGTATGGATTCAGGAAATCATGTGAGCTTACCCAAAGATTAAATTGACTAGCGATAAGAGGGGACATTGACTGAAAAATCCCTTCGGTACTTAGAGGGCCGATACTGCGAAAGATGGTCGTGGTCGTCCTCGGAGAAAAACAGGAGAACCCCCACAGACTGAGTTAGAGGCCGAAAAGCGCGGCCTGTCGCATGAGCCTTCGGTGGTTCCACCTGGATTTGAAGAGTGGAAGACATGTTCCTGATACTTGATTGGGCCCTTGGAGGTTAAAGTCCATGTATAGTATAGATAGTGAACAATAAATGCGAAACAATAGAGAAAAAGCAAGAAGTACAATAGAGTATCAGAACGAATCGGCGCTAGACCCGAAAAGGAAGTGGACAAACATTGAACCGTCCATCGCGAGATTCTTCGATCTTCCTATTCTCCCCGCAATAGTTATTGTTATTTGTCTAGTTACCCGGCGAAATATCTTTTGTTTGAGGGCGGCTCTAGAGCACACTCTCTGCGATTCGATTTAATATCTGATTTGGTAGTTTGAGCCTTATCGCGCTATTGGCTTCGTCAGCGCCTCCCGCACGCGTGCGCAATCATGGCCAACTCGGGCTATACCTCGCCATTCCCAACTTCACATGACACAATCGGGCAGTCGACATTAGTGACGCCTCTTTTCATGCCATCATCGCCTCCACAACGCCGTTCTAGCTCCGGTTCTCGCTCAGCCGCCCAAACCCCTGCAACTTCTCGAACGCCCGCAGCCGAGCGCGTCGCCGCCCAACCTCGCAGCGAAGAACACGATTCTGAGGACGAATATCATTCTGAAAATGAGTTGGAAAATGTCGCTCGCCCTGCCTCTCCTAGAAGCCCAACGGGCTCAGATCTCGATGCGCGTCTCGCCGATTACACATTAGATTTCAGCAATTTCCCAAGTGGCCATTTTGCTCTGGATGGGAACGAGGAAACACTGCCTCCTTTCCATCAAGATGCAGATAAACTATCTGATGTTGGGGGTCCGGAAGATTTCACTGCGAATATGGAGAAATACCTGATGGGCGATCCTGAGGACGATGGGGATAGAGCAAACCATGAGGACGATGCTGAAGTAGACTATGGATCAGTACGGCGATCTTTCCGGAAGTCGAAGCAACCCGTGATTGAAGAAGAAGCGGATTCAGGGGAGTACAGTGAATTTGGTCCGCCAGTGGATATGTCGACTCCCTCACATCTGTTGCGTCGGGGCAGCACTCTTCCCAAAGATTCTACTCACTTGGAAGGTATTGAAGAATACCCCGATGATGATGATGAGTCTCAAGATTCAGCCTCTCCTTCTGTCCGAAAACTGTCAGACGCCTCGAGCCATGCGCCAAAGGAACAACAGGACGACCTTCACCAGCAGGTCACCCAGCTGCAGCAGGCTTTGAAGGAGCGAGACGATCAATTACAGAAAAATCGCCATCGCGTGCTTGAAGCTGTCTCTGCTGGTGAGCAGATCCGTCACCTTCAGACAGAATTGCAGCGGAAGAATGCTCTGCTGGAGGAGATGCGTGCCAAAGATAGTGACGAGGGAATGCTGCGTGAGCAAATACAGTCGCTTCAGAAACAAAACGATGAGCGTGAAAAGCTTTTACACCAGGCAAGCATGAATGCAACAGATCTGAATCCTCTGTTGAGCCAAATCCGTGAGATGCAGCAGCAACTTCAAGACCGAGATTTGCAGCCATCCTTGGACAAAGAGCGACTGGAAACGATTGCCCATTTGCGCCATCAGCTTGATATCTCCCAGGAGCAGGTGCAAAAGCGTGATGAGACTCTAAATGAGACATTGACCAAGCTCAAGGAAGTCACGCGTGTCAAGGACGCACAGATACAAGAGAAGAACTCGGAGATCGATCGACTCCAATCACAGATCGATGACTACGGCCTTGAGAACGCAAAGCTAGAGTCGGACTTGGAACGTGCCCACAATGATTATCAGGTCCTCGAGGAGCGCTTTATCGACTTGGAAACTAGGAATCGGCCTCTGGAAGAGAAGAATTCTACACTAGAAGCGAATCTCTCCGAGGCTCAATCTCAGGTGGAAGCACAGGAGAGTGCTCTCAAAGCAGCAGCAGCAGATCTGCCTATCAATGGGCATAGCACTTATAGCGAAATCCTCGATTTGATCAAGGATCTCGGCCAAGCAGATGCTGCATCTCCACTTCACTCGCCATTGAAGGAAAAATTTGCAGATCTCCATGGTACTCAACGATCACAACAACCAGACACCCCAGATATTGCAGACATTGCAAATCTTCAGCAAGAACTCCGGGAGACAACCGCCGCACAGAAAGCTGCGGATGCCGAAGTAGCCCGTCTCCATGATCAGGCAACTGAAACCCAAACCCTCATCAAAACCATTGAGACCGAAAACTCACGTCTCTTCAACCGGGTCGATGAGCTTACAACAGGCCTTAACAAGTCCCAACACGACCTGACCGAAACAAGAGAAAAGTACGCCGAGGCCGTCGAAACCATCGCACGCTTGCATGAAGACAAGCTCGCCGAACCTCCGAGCCCGCCACCTTCACCTCCAACAGCACGTGGGGCTCTCAACTCCGAACCAAGAGCGCCTGACACGGCGGCTTTGGAAGCCAACCACCAAAGCCAACTCCGAAGCCTGCAAACCGCGCACTCAACCGCAGTCTCGACGCTGCGTGCCTCGCACGCCGAGTCTATGCGCAAAATCCGTAACCTCCTTACAGCCGCCGAACAGCGCGAAGCCGACCTGCGCTCCGAACTTACAACCCTTCGTTCCTCATCTACCAACTCCGAAACCCACCTGCGCAAGAGCTTCAAAATAGAACTCAGGCGCCTGGAAGCCGTCATTGCGGCAAAGGACGAAACCGCCGCCGCTGTCGACCAACGCATCGCCTTGTCAGTGGACAAGCGCGAGCGCGAATGGGAGCGCCGCATTGACCTACTCCTCAAGGAGCGGGATCGCATGGCCAAGGCTCTGATGATGAGCTGGGGCGAGAAGGAAATGGGTCGCGGATCTAAGCCTTTGGCTGAGAACAAAAGCCGGGAAAACCGTCGCCGTGATCGTGATGCGGATGCCAAGAGTGGCCAGGCATATCGTTACAAGTATGCCCAAAAGTCGAACTCACAGAGCACGGAAGCTAAAGCTTAGATGTGTCTATTTCTTTCATCTTGCGGTTCCTGCTGGGGTGAATGTATGATATGGAGCTGTGGATTGTATTGCGCTTCTTTTGATGTTCTCTTAGCGGCGTGCTGGTGTTATACCTGGGGTGGAATGTGGAATATGGGTCTTGCATGTTCTCTCCCGAGTTTATTCTGTCCTCGCCCTCCAGGCGAGTTTTGCATCTTGCTTCCTTCAGTGTCATCGAATGGATTCTTTCTTGTACTGATCGCTTTACTTTCTCTTCACGGCTATTTGTTGGTTTGTGTTCGCCGATCTCCTGTCCATTGTGACCTGGCCACAAGAGAAAATGCATTTCAGATGTAGTAATCTAATTTGGTATCCAAAGCAATGACTGAAAAGCTATCCACATCATACGTAGGTAAGTACATGCATGTTCTGGTGTCGGCGGAGGACATCCAGGCGTTTTGAAGAAGCACGGCACGTTTGTCAGGAACCTCTATGATCATCCATCGAGACTATTAGATCTGACTATTAGATCTTGATCAAGGCAATGGAAAGGAACTCGAATAACAAGAGAAGATATTTCCTTCACTTCTGTCATTTATTAATTATTGTGAAGAACTAAACATCGCGAGCCCCGGGACTTCGTCCGTGCGACTCCTCGAGATTCTTTTGGTGCGGTTCCTGGTGTAATTCCTGGGGCGGTTCTGCAGGTGGGTTCTGAGATGGCTGTGCAGATGTTTCCTGTGATGGCTGTGCAAGTGTCTCTGCAGGTGGTTTCTGAGGTCCCTGTGTAGACATCTCCTGAGGTGACTGTGCAAGTGGCTCTGCAAGTGGTTCTGCAGGTGGTTTCTGAGGTGCCTGTGTAGACATCTCCTGAGGTGACTGTGCAAGTGGCTCTGCAAGTGGCTCTGCAGACGGTTCCTCTCCTGGTTCTGTAGGTAGTTCCTGGTGCGATTCCTGGCGTGGTTCTGCAGACGGTTCCTGGTGTGGCCCCGCAGATGGTTCAAAGGTGAAGAAATCCCCATTCAACACCTCAATAAGCGCCTCGGCTTCAGGTGGCGGGGGAATCGATCCGCTCAGTAGTTCTTTTGCGCGGATCTTCCTCCCATATAGCTTTTTGTTTGCATCGGCCCGCTCTGCAAGGACACCACCCTCAACCGTAAGCCCGCCGTACAATCCACGTGTTTTGGAGTAGGCAAATACTCCGGTTGCACCCTTTGCCCCAAGAACACCTCCTATCTCGGCACTCCGACCAATGGGGCCGACAGCCATGGAGATATTTCCACCCAGGGTCAAATTGCCCGACTGCATGAAGGTCTTTACTGCTGCATCGGTAGTCAGGACGAAGACAAAATCCGTCAATTCGGCACCAAATTGGCCACCACCACCAAGGCCACCCATCCCCATGGCCGACGGTGCGGACCAGCTGCCATCTGGGAGGCGGGCGACGATCAGTCCGGAGCCGAAACGGACAGAGCCTAGGAATCCAACTCTAAATGCGGTGAATATGGCGATTCCCTGACCCAATGTAAGCCGCGATATCCTCCAGGGCATCTTGCTCGTACAGAATAATACTCACTTTGGCCCCCGCGAGTATCTTGCGCGGGATTTGCCCATCAATCTTTAGTCTGGGGTTGATGAAAGATTCAATAATCGCAGCGGCCTTTTTGCACTCGCCTGTTGGAGATAGTCAGCCTATAGTCAACTATACGCGGTAGCACAAGGCGAGTTACTAGAGAGCGAGGCAGGCAAGGGATTGTGCAACGGGTTTTTCATCGGATAAGTATTTCCCCCGCTTTACGAGGTTTGTTGTGCAGCCGGCGCCTGCTTGACAACATAAACCAAACTGTCGACGTGATAGATATATACAAGAGTAAGAATAAAAAACTACAGGATTATACGCAGTGTACAGAATACGAAGTAAAAGACAAAGGAAGCACAGTCGCAGTGGTCATGATCAGGGGCAGACGGCTAGGCCCATTTAGGTTAGATGGTACATTAGGTTGCTCAGCCTCATACCCAGTTAGTGAGCCACTCCCAGAATAGCCCTAAAGGGACCGGGCAGTTGATGAGAACAGACTAATCTTCTAGAGAAACTTTATGGGTTTCTAGATTAGCGCTTTACTGATAGCTTCCAGAGTTGATGTATTGGTACATGTATCTCACAGTGAAACAATTCAAGTAATCGTTAGGGATTCAAGAAGCAAAATCATTCATATCATCTCATATAGTCTGCCTATTAACATAGAGGATCGAATAATCTTGTCAAATACCGTATTTTATCTATAAAGGCTGTGTCAATGGCAAAAGTTATGCTTGGTTTGATCTTGAGTACCCACTCCACCTAGGTACGTATCCTCTTAAGGTACCTAGGTACGTGGAGCTATAACTGGCTATAAAAAGGAACGCCATTGAAGATGACTACAATTCAAAATACAACGTTTCCTGATGCTCTTTATCATTACGACTTTTATCCTATGATCGAGATAATACTGAATCTCAGCTTGCAGTCACAGTTGTACAAGAACCTCTACATAATTCCCGAGCTGCAACAAAGATACCATGGACGGCTGAGTGAGATACAAAGCAGCCCAGCTCACGGAAATAGTTGAAGGTTGCAACCTCTGCCCCAATGATTTTACAGACGATTTGTGTGCTCCTTGCGCTTCCGGCAAGCAGCGTGGCATCTGAGGCCTCCAGACCACACCCAGTTCCCCTCGCTGACGAAACATACGATTATGTGGTTGTTGGTGGTGGCACAGCTGGAAGCGTTATTGCAACGCGACTAGCTCAGAACAATTTTAAAGTCGCCTTGATCGAAGCCGGCGGATACTATGAGCTTGAGTCCGTGGCGGAGGTTCCTGCAGCTGATGTACTGCCCGTGGGATCGGATCCTGCGACGGACTGGACCGTGGATTGGGGCTTTGTCACAAGAGATCAGCCGGGTGCTAATGGACGACCAGTTCATTACGCGCGAGGAAAATGCCTTGGAGGATCGTAGGTTTCTATCCTTTTTGTGAACTGGTGTCGCAGGTCTGACCCAATATCTTCGTAGCTCAGCGTTGAATTTCATGATATACCAACGGTAAGGGTCCCTCAAAATCGAGCACTTATGCCTTGACTGACCAGGCTGATATAGACCAACGCGCCAGTCTATGGAGCAATGGGCTATTGAAGTGAATGACAGCAGTTACACATTCAACAATGTCCTCCCATTTTTCAAGAAGAGCGTCGCATTCACGCCGCCAAACCTCAATCATAGAGCTAAAAATGCATCGGCAGACTATGATCTCAACGCGTACGACCCGAATGGTGGTCCGCTACAAGTGTCTTATCCAAACTACGCCATGCCTTTTTCCTCATGGATGAGTCTTGGTATGGAAGCTATTGGAATTAAGAAAGCGAAAGACTTCAACCTGGGCACGATAATGGGAGCTCAGTACTGTTCAACGACCATCGACCCATCTTACGAGATTCGCAGCAGCTCCGAGGAATCCTTTCTCTTTAAGATCACTTTCATCCCACGGACGACATTTGTAAATGCCCTTGTCAAGAAGATACTCTTTGACGAAGACAAAAAGGCAACGGGAGTTCAAGTGGAAGATCAAGAGGGGAGTACTATCACCATTTCAGCGTCGAGAGAGGTCATCCTCTCCGCCGGGGCCTTCCAATCGCCCCAGCTTCTCATGGTGTCCGGCGTTGGGCCCTCCGACCAATTGGAGGAATATGATATAGATGTTGTAGCTGATCGCCCAGGCGTCGGTCAGAACATGTGGGATCATCCGTTCTTTGCTTCTACGTACCGCGTGAGAGTGACAACACTGACTGAACTTGTCACGAACCTATCTTATGCAGCAGGGCAAATTGCTAGTGCATTGAACACCAAGAACGGAAGCTTGACAAATCCAGGGGCAGATTTTCTAGCCTGGGAGAAGATCCCGCAACCCGTGCGCACGGCGTTTTCTCAGGAAACACTGGATAAACTATCCCAATTCCCTCCTGATTGGCCCGAAGCAGAGGTAAGAGAGATATTCATTTCCTCTGAAAGAAACGCTCTTGACTGAAGCTTCTGTAGTACATGTCTGGCTCTGGATACATCGGCAATGTCTCAAATCTCCTCGCAATCCAACCAAAAGATGGATACCAATATGCCTCAATACTTGGTGTGCTAATTTCGCCCTTAGCCCGAGGCAATGTCACTTTGAATTCCGCAGATATCTCAGACTTGCCCGACATCAACCCCAACTGGCTCGGTGATCCGGCTGACCAAGAAGTTGCGATTGCCATGTTTAAGCGGATGCGACAGGCTTTCCAAAGTAAAGCTATGGAGCCTGTGCTTATTGGGGACGAGTACAACCCCGGACCTCATGTACAGTCTGATGAGGAGATCCTCGAGTTTATCAAGGGCAATGTTATGCCCATATGGCATGCTGCTTGTACCTGCAAGATGGGTACTGCTGACGATGATATGGCTGTGGTGGACTCCGAAGCCCGGGTTTATGGAGTGGAGGGGTTGCGTGTGGTTGATGCAAGCGCTTTTCCTTTCCTTCCGCCTGGTCATCCCCAGTCGACAGTTTGTAGGTTTTCTTCGATTACTATTTTGTTTGATCTGCCACTGACTGTCACAGATATGCTTGCCGAGAAGATCGCAGCAGATATCATTCATGGTTTATCGGTACCCTGATTCTGGATCTCAAGATGAATTGGATCTAGATATTCGTATTCTATCTGATAATTTAACAATAACGGGCTTTGGTGTTTGCTTTGCTGCATCAGACTTACTTCATTCATGGAAATATAGCTTTCGCATCTCTAGAGCATTGTGCATAGATGGAGCATGAACTCTGAGCCGGTAATCGATTTTCGATCGTTCTTTAGAAAAATGATTGTTATACTCGGGAAAATTGATGGGTAAATGCTCTTTCTATAATACAGTGAACACCAGATACAAATCCATCCTCATATCGCTACAAAAACCCAGAAGTTATTGGAACAAGACATCATGCACACAGCAAACGACCTCATTTCTTGGCCGTCTTCTTCTTGCCCTTCAAACTCTTCATCTGAGCAGCACGCTCAGCTCTCTCCTGGCGCTTCCTCCAAGCCAACCAGCGGTTGCGACGATCGTAAGGCATATCAGGGATACCGGCCTTCTCAGCAGCCCGACCAATCACCCAATTAGCCTCACGGTACATGTAACCGGGGCGCAGCTGGGGACCGGACTCGGCATTGACAGCCTCAACATCCGACACACGAACACCGTTCTCATCAACAGAGGCGACGAGATCAGACTGAGCCTGAACACGTTCCGCCATCGGCACAGGAACCATGTTCAGCTTGCGCCGGGTGGGCGCATTGCGCGGGTGCGGGAGCTGCTCGTTCTTGTCGAAAACAACTCCGATGAACCGGCGCTCGGAGTGCTTCAGCGGGTCGAGATAATAGCGAACGTAGCCGGCCTGTGTTGCGTAGATTGTGTGGTCACGTCCCATCGCGCAGTTTTCACCGGGGAACCATAGAGATCCGCGTTGCCGGAAAATGATGCATCCCGGTACCACGTACTCGCCGCCCGAGCGCTTCGCACCGAGACGCTTGCCGGCGGGATCACGCGAGTGTCGATTGGCCGTTCCTTGTGAGGCGTGTGAGGCGTAACGCACTTGTGAGAATGGCAGGAGCGTGGAGAGAGAGGGTATGGGTGTGGTTTTCGGGAATGTGGAGGTTGCGGAGAGAGTTCGCAGGAGGGATTGCGGTTGCGAGAGCGCGGATGTCGACCGGATTGTCGGGGTGAAGGCTCGTTCCAGCGCCCGTAGAGGCGTTAGCACGCGCGGCTTGAACATGGTGGGTTGTGATTGGATTATTTGGAGGTGTAGATCGTGAAGCTCCAAAGGGGAAGTTTTTCGTTCGGAGATCAGGCTTGGCGTCACGTGTGGACCCGTAAACTGGCTTCATCTATAACCACTCGGATTCGATCTGCTGTCTATTGCTCCATTAATCCGCAATCTTTATCAGTGTGGCTACTTAAATTATGCTGCAAAGCTGGCGCCAAGCCCTTTGGGCTCTTCTGCTTCTTGTTTCCGTCGCCCAGGCCCAATTCAACTTCTTCGAACAGATGTTTGGAGGCGGCGAGCAGCAACGCCAACAACAGCGATCGCAAAACGCGCCCAGTGATAGTGGTCGGTATCAGCAGATGTGGAGTGGAGGTAAGTCTTGAAAATACCTTACCCTAAAAGTCCTGCGCCAGTATCTATTGCTCTCAAGATCACACAACTGATTACGGGCACATCTCTTACAGCGCAATGCGATAATTACCTTTGTCCCGGAACTCTTGCTTGTGTACACTTCCCACACCACTGCCCATGTCCTCACCCGGATGTTGAGGAGAAGGTTGAACTCGGAGAAGGAAGTGCTGTTTGTGTATCGAAGGGAGGGTTCAAGGAAGGCGAAGCTGCGCGGAAGATCGAATTGGCTCGCAAGGGTCTTCTCTAAGCAGCTTCTGCGTATGGGATGCTTGTTGTCGTGCCCAATAATTTCATGCGGCCATCATTTGGCTTCGAGATCGAGTCATGGAGCCTGGTGCCGCTGGTCGGATAACCGCAAACGGGGTTATTAGGAACTTTACTCCAGACATGTCTATATGTTCTATTCTGGCACCGAAGCTCTTATATTGCAATTGGAATCAAACTATTTACATCCGCACCAACCTCTGAGCGCTTTGATCACCTCCTTGAGGAAGATAGGTTAAAGCATATCTAGATTGTGTTTGCACTTCTTACGCTTAGAGAAACACTTGTATATACCAGTGGAATCCATAATATATCAAAATAAAGGAAGTAGATGTTTGAAATATCAAAAAACACGTTAATCGTTCAAGATGTTGGGCAAAGCGATTGCCGGCGCACCTGTTAAGGTTGGCAGTGTTATCTCCGATTAACCCCGCGGTGACCGTCACCAGCTCCAACTCTCGGGGTCGTATCCAGCTTCTTTTTGACATCGATATTATCTCACGCGCTGTCGCATACTCTCGAAATTTGCTCCCCATATCCGCCATTTCTGTTTCTCACTTCGTCTGGTCCAATCGAGATGTGGAGTCTGAGACTCCGTGCCCTCCCGTCGCAATGGGCACCAGCTCAGACTCGAGCTCTTTCGAGCTTCAGAAGCCATGAGTCTTGGCGCGGTTCTCGCAACAGCACAAAAGGACCAGGCCACATTCGAGCTTCAAGAGAACGTGCGCGATCGCAGCAGTCCCAGCCTGTCCCGCCTACGCCTCAGGATACCTCGCTCACTGATTACGACCCATCGCAAAACACCCTGCTTTCTCCAGTTTACCTGCCAGAAGACCCGAGAGGTGTGCTTAAAGGAACTCACCCAGCAATATCAATACTAGCGAATTCGGGAATAGTCGTACAGCGAAAACTAGAAATGATGAACATCATGATGTGAGTTTGAGTTGGGCTCCTCTCCAATCTAATCTGATGGTATATTGGCCCTAACAGTCTTCCCATCCAGAGGCTTTGAGCAAGCAAACAGGTATGTGATTATAGATGCACAGGGAAACTACATTGGGTGGATGGCAGAGCAGGAGAAGGGATTGGCAAACATGATGTCACGGCAATGGTTCCGCACCCACCGAAGTTTTGTCACACATGTCTTTGACCGACAAGGAAATGAGGTTCTTCGAGTAAGCTCCCGGAAAGAGTTTTGTTCTGATGGGACTTAGAGCTGTTTGGCTAACCCGTCGCAGTTTCATCGCCCATTCTCTTGGATCAACTCCAAAATCCATGTTTACGATCCTCTGAATCAATTATCAAACACTGGCTCGCACTCCACCTCTCTTCAAACCATGGCATCTGGACCGCTCATTGCAGCTGGCGATGGATCAGATACACGGGTTTCGCCACTTAGTACTGATCAAATGCGTGTCATCGGCGAAGCCCAGCAGCAATGGGCCCCTTTGCGGCGAAAATATAATCTTTTCACCCATGAACAGTCTCCAAATCCGGCAACGGACATGGGAACTGAAAACTCCTGGCTATTCAAGTCTGGCTATTCAGAAGCGCAGCAGATGCAGCTGGCACAGGCCCTCCACAAGGATCAGGGGCAATACAACCAATTTGCCTACGTTGATGAGCCCTTTCTGTCTTGGGACTTCGCTCTGAAATCAGCAAATAACCAGGTGATTGGATCCGTCAACCGCAATTTCTCGGGCTTTGCTCGTGAAATATTTACCGATACCGGTGTCTATGCGATGCGAATGGATTCTGCAGGCCAAGACGCCGAGTCATCACATAGCAACCAGTCTCAAGGCTTGACCCTTGATCAGCGCGCTGTCATGCTGGCCACGGCTGTAAGCATTGATTTCGATTATTTTAGTCGCCACAGCCGCGCGAATGATGGACTTGGCTTGATGCCGATGTGGTTCCCCGGGAGTGGTGGTGGTGCGACTGGTGCAGGAGGCGTTGCCACTGGTGAAGCCGCTGGTGAAGCAGGGGCCATTGGTGAAGCTGCTGCGGGGACTGCTGGGCGAGCTGGAATACCTGGTGGCATGGGTGCAGGTGCTACCGGTGCAGGTACAATGGCTGGTTATGAAGCAATGCAGAGGGGCAACACAACGAGTCCACACACCATAGAATCATCTGAACAAGCAGTATCGAATCCGGCTGGTTCTGACTCCTCAGGCATCCCTGATGAGTCAATCAATCTTTGGGGCGATGGTGCTGAGGAGCATGAGCCGTGGGACAATAAGCCGTGGGGGAGTGAAGGAGGGGATGAAGGAGGTCACAAAGGAGGTCATGAAGGAGGAGGCGGAGGAGGGGTCGATGGTGATGGTGGTGGCTTTCTGGACGACTTCTTTGACGGCTTGTAAAGACCGTTTCCTGGACTGTATAATACTACATGTAAACATAAGATCTAGGCCGACAACAATACCACTTCTCTCAGACTATGTGTAATCCCTATCCTCGTTTATTCTACTGATATCGTAGGAAACATCATTGAGTTGTGCACATTTGGTCGAGTCCCAAGTAATCGTTAACAACATGTGCCTCTCTATCAACAGTGACCTTGCGCTGTATTCTTGCCCTGTTACTATCCGCTCTTCTTTCTGCTGCTTTCACTTTTTACCCTTAAATTCTGGTTCCTGGTATTGATTCCCCAGTTCAGATCCTGTCTTTATCTTGCGAGCATGCGTAGTTCCCTGGCACGCTCTTGTTCGCTCTCAAGGGGTCGGTCACAGTAACGGTCTACGCCTGATGGAAGAGCTTTCGTAGTTTTCCCATCCGTGCTTTCGTCGGCTTGGTGCCGCTGGGATCACCCACCCACTTGCCGAACCAGCAGGTGCAGATTTCAGCAATGCTGGCACGATCCTGAATTTTCTTGTCAGAGGTCTTTGGGTTGGACTGGATCTTCCAGTCCTCCCATTTCTCGAGCGATGGCGATCTGGTGTTCTCAGGATTATCGAATATTAGAATCAGGTCTTTATTGGCTAGATCAAGCCCTCCATGGGCATGTGGAAACTTCCACGACACAATGTAATGAGATTTGAACGCTGGCTTCCACCGGTCCACTATCGAGTCTGGCTGGTCAGCCTCCCGAAGGACCACATCATAGTCGGCAAAAACGATCCCTCTGTGAGCAGCAGCACCTGCGGGCCTAAATGAGAGGGAAGACTAGACGGGGAAGAAAATCAATTATCATCATAAAACCAAGGCATTGCGAGTGCTGGAGACAAAGGACGCACGAAACAATGGCCAGGCAACAGGTCTGCCGACGTCACCTCACCTCAATGCACATAACGAGCGGCTAATGCCGACAATAACGAAGATGGGGACGAGGGCGAAGACGGAGCGTGGCATTACAACCCGAGCCTAATCTTGTACTATGTGCCGGCAATGCGCATTTCAACGCGAAGGTCTGGCGGGCCTGATGGTCCAGGAACTCGGTGATGCCGGGAGCTTTCGAGGGAGGAAAGAAGTGAGAGAGTAGTGAAAGAGAAGTGAGCGAAATGGAGGAGTGAGAAGAGGGAAGGAAGTAAGGGAAGGGGATTGGTGCGACTGATCCCAGTCGGGTGCACTGGGACCCGGGGCAGGAACGGGGACGATGTTAGCATTTCGGTTGGTCACCCAATGCTGGTATTCGGCTCTCTTGGCCTTGAGGAGAAGCAGTAAGACAAGAATTCATAGGCGAAAGACCACTGGAACACATAGGATCAACATGGGTACTGGTCAGATGCGGCAGCGTTGATTGTTAGCTTTGGCTCATCTATGGTGTTCAACGTTGGTAGGTTGCTCCTTCTGGCTGGATTAACAGTATCTGTGACCTAACATTTACCCACTAGCCCTCAAGCAGATAGAGAACATAGTTGCTAAAGCCATTGCGGCCGACATGACGGGTGCTATCCTCGGCTCCGTCGGTGCCTACAAGACGAACATGAAAGGGTATCACCCCCTCCCCTCATTTCTAGACACCACAACCTGACGAATCACCAGTGCGATAGAGGGACTGCAGGTCCAGAACACCATCGCTTCTTTCCTAGGCGAGACTATGTCCGCCTGGAAGGGCATTGAGTCATCTTATCTGAAGTCGGCATTTTCTGGAGATATTGACAGCAATGGCACCGATACTTTATACGCCATGATCAATAATGGAGGCATGGGCCAGGTCATGAACAACCTCGACCTCAAGGACACGACCACCCCGGAGGAAAAAATTCTTTATGGTCAAATGATCGCATTTTTTATGGGACCAAAATGGTAATTTGTAATATTCAAGTGTTTGGTACTCCATGTGTACCCTCATCTCTACTGTGCTATATTTTATCAAGAAGATATATATGACCGAGAGTGTGTATAATGTGTAAAGATCTGAGTGTGTGACCCATCCGCCAGGTAATGATAGCTTTCAGAATGGAGGAAATGCCTAGATTATAATACCTTGGTGTGAGGTTTTGATGCTTGTAGAATTAAGAGAACACACAGGGGATGCTAATGCCCGTATGAGAAGTACTCCGTATACAAAGTCTTTAATCTCCGATTTCTCCTTCTTCAACCTTTGATCTAGGGAACAGAAAGGTATACTCATCCCGCCTCGCAGCAATCAAAAATTGAACCAAGTCTAGGTCATTAAAATCCCGAGACTAGTCCAGCCAGATGGGATTGTGCCATTTATCAGCCCATGCAGTGGGGTAGAAGGAAAGGCTACATACTTTCTGCCGGACGAAACTAACCCAAAACGAACTTCGAGGCAATGAGTCTCAGATACCGCCTGGTACACCGCCCCGGAATTATTCCATCCCCGCCTAAAGGCCTCCGAACCCCGGAGCGCCTTGCCACCTACAGTGTCCTACAGCACACCTCTATTCGAATCAATTGCACAAAATGGCGTCTTCTGTCGCTCAGAAACGCCTCTTCCATGAATACAAAAACCTCTCTACTAATCCACCCGAGGGCATCACCGCAGGCCCCGTCACCGAGGATGACATGTTCTACTGGGAAGCCCTGATCCAAGGTCCGGAGGGCACCCCTTTTGAAGGCGGCATCTTCGCAGCGGAACTCAAGTTTCCTAGAGATTACCCCTTGAGCCCGCCGACTATGAAGTTCATTGGCGGCGGCGTGTGGCACCCGAATGGTACGTGGCCGAGACATCCATGCACCTGCCCCGCGTTACAACATAATCAACGGAAAGCATTTTACTGACTCGAATCACAGTCTATCCCAATGGCACCGTCTGCATTTCTATCCTCCATCCCCCCGGCGACGACCCAAATCATTATGAACATGCCTCTGAGCGCTGGTCGCCCATCCAGAGCGTCGAAAAGATCCTCTTATCTGTGATGAGCATGCTTGCTGAACCGAACGATGAGAGCCCTGCAAATGTTGAGGCTGCCAAGATGTGGCGCGAGAAGCGACCCGAGTATGAGCAGAAGGTCCGGGATGAGGTCAAGAAAGGTCTGGGTCTGTGAGCCGGATCGAATTGTGAATGAATGCCTAGGTTCCCTTGCTACTGCGCAGGTGGACATCCGTCTGTCTATATGGTCTACCTGTGCAGCTGCGGGATCTAAGGTTTGATGAATGGCGTCGAGGCTTCCTTTCTTGCATGGTTTGGGTATGCGATGGCTTCTCTCATTTTGTACAGTGCATTCCTCTCCTTTGCATTATGATAGCGCATGAACTTTGTGCAACTTTATCCAAATATGTTTTTCCTTCTTCGGGACTTGATAGAATTTAGATCTGCTTTAGTATCTTCGGGTCCCAGACTTCTACTAACACGATGGGTATTCCTAAATTCATAGTAGACCTTTCCTGCCATCTATCTCATACGGTTTATACATCTATCGATTTTAAAATACAGCTCCCATGCCGGTCTACTCTTGGCGAAACATCCTCCGATCAATCCATCCCTCCAATCCCCCGTGGCACTCGTACAAGATCTCAATTTCAGCTTTCAGATTCAAAATCAACATGCGCTGCAGTTCAGCACGCCACTCTGGCTCCGGTCCATCGCTCGCCCACACAGGACTATTTCGAAGCATAGCTATGATCTTCTTCCGGTCTCGTATTGTCAACGAGAGAAGAGCCTTGCCACCATGTACCTCCGGGACTGCAATGATATCTGTCACACGAACACCTAGCCATTGCAATGTCGGCACACTGAGCCGGGCATTCTGGTGCAAGTGCGCTGCCGAGCCGTACTTGTATGTCGACATGATGGCCATGCCGTGCGGATCACCATCAGTAAGGGCATATAACCGTGGCGAGCGTTGGTTCTCGTTAGGTACGGAGTCGGAGATTGCGCGTAAGAACCTTCGCGTGAGAAAATCGGGATATCCTTTACCCTATCCGGGCGACGTTATATCAGCCAGTTCTTTGAATGATATATGGAGACATGAAATTTGCAAGATACAGCTTACCGTCACCATCAATCCTTCACCGGCTAGTGCTCTGGTGTGGTAACTGATTCGTGCGAGCCGGTGGAATACTGCCTGCAAATAATGGAATTGGCTGTCTGGCTGCAAGCACTGTTTTTGGGCGCCTCGTACCTCTTTCTCGATGATCAGTACCCAGCGAATTCGTGAAATGTCAACCTTGTCTTCATCCTTGACACGAGGGATCAAGATGTCCTCGGTGGCAGACTGCGTATCGATCACAATATCTGGGCCACGAATCAAACGAAAGTCTCCCACTACCAGCCCTTTTGCTGCCGCCTCCTAGAGGATCGCCCACGATGTCAGCAATCTTGTTTCACAGTCTTATGATTTCAGAGTGTTTTGAAATGACAAACCACATTCAATGCCGCTCTGTTCACCCCGATGGTGTATGCCAGATCATCGACAATGCCGTCCACTATATATTGCGCACGAAAGAACTCCGGATCGATATAATATATATCTCTAATAATTGTTCAGATGTGCTCAATAGACCCTCCACACTGAATCATAGAGATTGCCAGCTCACCTTTTGGAGATCAGCTGTCCTGTTCGAATGGCCTGGTCCAAGATAGCTAAGATCTGAAGTATAACGGCTTTAAGCACACCCAAAAGGTATTAGTATGTTACTCGGGATGGTATTGCAGCCGCGGTGGAAGGAAAGATCATACTGAATTTCCAAGCCTCGTGTGCCGTTTTTCCTGGCCAAAAGAAGGTTCTGTGTGTCTCTATCCTCGTGCTCGCTTCCAGTGCCCCGGTGATGGGGTTGATGATAGCAGCAGTCTGTTTGGCTCTGCACTTGAGACTGATGGACAATGCCTCTGCTGGAGAGCTCGAGAGTCCATGGAGGAGGGCTATGAGGGTGTTGTCAATATATTCTCGAACTAAGGGATCGCGACCATCATCTAATTCCAAAGCGTGGATGACAGATGAATCAGCCATTGCCATTGTATTGGAATGGGTGGAATGGGGGGAGCAAAATGAGAGTTGAACGCTGGGGTTCGAGAGCCAGGGCAGGCAAGCGGATCAGTAGGTAATGCATCGCCACAACTACGCCGCAATGAGGCTATTGATATGCTTCCTGATATCACGATTTTGCATTCGAGATGCTGTATTCTATGTACTCTATACTAACTAACTATCGATTCCTGTCTGCAGACATGATCCATATCCTATTTGAATGACCCTTTATATGAGAAGCCAATTGAATAAATTCGAAGCAAGAGTTTGGGTGATATACGTGATTGCTGTCGCTGGTAAGGCTTTTGATTGCTTCGACTAGACGATTTATACTAGGCACTGGGTATTTACCTACACAAGACACCATTATCTCTTGATTACCAGGGCCATATCTATAATAGAGAATCCCTCTTCTTATCTGCAGTCACTTCATTCATAAATATATCTCAATTGCATTGATTGAGAATCAACTTAATGAGTTGGGATTTGAGATCCTCCAGATATACGAGAGGTCAAAATGAGACGCCGGGCCACCACACCCACCACACCCACCACGATCCCTTTCGCTCCATCAAAATACGAAGACACACTACACATTGCTTTCTCTTTTGTTTCATATGTGTAATCTCTGATTTGTCCAATACATCACATGCTGAGGCTGCAACATTCTTCATTCTACACCGCAGTCGTGATACCGATGACTAAGCTTCCCCGGTTTTACGGATCTCCAGGCTGTTTATCTTCTTTTTTGGACTCAAGTGGTGTATGAAAGAAACCCAATTGCTCCAATAATGTCTTCTGTCCCTCACATTGGACCATGGAGAACCCCGGCCGAGGGCCATCTCACCCCCGATGCCAATGGAGATCTTCAAACTGACTACTCGCGCTGGCGATTGCTTGATGAGGAAGGCCGTCAAACATGGCGGTATCTCGAATCCGATGAGGAAAATCAAAAGTGGCCTCAATCAATAGCTGATAAATATCACTTGGGACTGCCAACGGTATTCAATCCTGCCTAGTTGAGAATCAATTGATGAATATCATTCAATTCTGACTGTGCATTATAGGGTCTTCCAGAGCTGCCAGAGGCCAAAACGCCCTTGCAAGCCGCCGAGAATGGATTGTCGTTCTTCTCTCATTTGCAACTAGAGCCAGGAAACTGGGCTTGCGAGTATGGTGGTCCCATGTTTTTGTTGCCTGGTATCTTGATCACTTACTACGTGACCCATACCCCTATTCCCCCTGAGTATGCGACGGAGATCAAGCGTTATTTATTTGCCCGTCAGCACCCAGAAGATGGTGGATGGGGCCTGCACATTGAAGGCCACAGCTCTGTTTTTGGTACGTGTATGAACTACGTAGCACTGCGCTTGGTCGGTGTTAGCGAGGAGGATCCGCGGATGATCAAAGCCCGGGGCCTTCTGCATAAGTTTGGAGGTGCTATCTACGGACCTCACTGGGCCAAGTTTTGGCTCAGTATCCTTGGTGTGATGGAATGGGAGGGTGTCAACCCGGTTCCTCCTGAGATTTGGTTGGTCCACATCTTGCATCAAGTACGAAATTATTTCTTATTGACTGACTATCTAGGCTTCTTCCCGATTGGGTCCCCTTTGCCCCATGGCGGTGGTGGATTCACATGCGTCAGGTGTTCCTCCCAATGTCATGGCTGTGGTCCAAGCAGTGGTCTCATCCTCTAGACGACTTGACAAAACAATTGCGAGAAGAGCTATACACCCAACCGTATAGCTCTGTGAATTTCGCAGCGCATCGCAACTCTATTCACGAGACAGACAACTATTATCCCAAGACTTGGCTGTTGAATACAGCCAACGAACTTTTGGTTCGGGTCTGGAACCCTTACCTTCGTCTCCCTAGCATTGTCAAACGAGCCGAGGATTGGACTTGGGAATTGATTCGCATGGAAGACGAAAATACGAAATACGCGGGGCTGGGACCCGTAAACAATCCGATGAACATGGTGGCTTGCTTTATCCACGACGGCCCCGACAGCTACTCTGTGCGCCAACACAGAGAGCGGCTGAATGATTACATGTGGGTGAAGAGCGAGGGCATGCTCGCGAATGGTACCAATGGCGTGCAAGTTTGGGACACAGCATTCATCACACAAGCGATCGTCGTCGCTGGTTTCGCTGACGAGCCCCGATGGCGGCCGATGTTGACAAAAGCTCTTGAGTTCCTCGACGATCACCAGCTACGAGAGAACGTGCCAGATCAAGAGAAATGCTACCGCCAGCACCGCAAGGGTGCTTGGCCATTCAGCACCAAAGACCAAGGCTACACAGTCAGTGACTGCACCGCCGAGGGTCTAAGGTCGACGCTCCAACTGCAAGAAATGCACGATTTCCCTAAGCTGATCTCCGAACAACGGTTGAAAGACGCAGTGGATTGTCTTTTGCTCATGCAAAACCCAAGCGGAGGCTTCTCCGAATACGAAGTTACTCGCGCATCACCTAAGGTCGAATGTCTGAATGCCGCAGAGGTATTCGGCGGCATTATGATCAGCTACGACCACCCTGAATGTACAACAGCCTCCGTCACAGCGCTATCACTATTCAGCAAATTCTACCCCAAGTATCGTGCCGACGAAATCCGCCTCGCTAAGCAGAAAGCGGTCGGTTACATCAAGCACGTACAGCGTGCTGACGGCAGTTGGTACGGCTCTTGGGGCATCTGCTTCACCTACGCAGCGCTGTTCGCTCTTGAAAGTTTAACCAGCGTTGGCGAGACTTATGAGACAAGCGCTGATTCCCGCCGAGGCTGTAATTTCCTGATTGAGAAGCAGCAGGCCGATGGCGGATGGGGCGAATCATATCTGAGTAGCGCCACCCATCAGTATGTCCAGCACGAGAAGTCTCAAGTGTGTCAGACTGCCTGGGCTCTCCTTGGACTTATGGAGGCTGGATATCCACACAAGGAACCGCTGGAGAGGGGTATCAAGCTGTTAATGTCACGTCAACAGCGCAATGGAGAGTGGCTACAGGAGGCAATTGAGGGTGTATTCAATCAGTCATGGTAAGTTTACACTCTGCTTGATCTTATTTTTGAATTTGGGAACTGACCACCCTTCTAGCATGATCTCATATCCCAATTACAAGTTCTACTGGCCTATCCGTGCCTTGGGCTTGTACAGCAAAACCTTTGGAGATGCAGAGCTCGTGTAAATCACACCTGGGGAATTAATATCTTCCAGTCATGTATATGTACTTAATCAATAATAGTGACATTCAGTCCGGTGCACCCACCTTCTATTATGCACTGAATGACCATTTTCCTTCCGAAACCTTGATACACCAAGAAAATAGAGCCATCAACACTCAGTCGTCTTCTATAGTTCCAACATCAAAAAGATCGACAGATTAACCTTATCTTATCAACAAAGCACAGACCAACGCGACGTTACCAGCAACGTCAGGGCCGCAGTGACACCGCGCGACGAAGCAACCTACCTAGGTACCTAATCGTCCCACAAGCCCCAGGCTTAAAGAAAAACTACCATGGATCCCGACGCCGGTATTCCCCCCGAACCCGCCCCCTCCGTCTTCAACTATGTCCTATCCTTCCTCCTCGTCGGCGTCGCCTGGGGCTTCACAACCCCCTTTATCCGGCGCGCAGCCGCAGACTTCAACGCCCGACAAGAGAAGCAAGCCAGAAACTCAACATCCCTAGAGCGCGGTCGCAGCCATTCGCAAAACTCACTACAAACTCCATTCACGGATGCAGGGGAGGAGCAGGAATTGCTCTCGCGCGAAGACCAGGACAGCGAGACTGCAGAGCAGGAAGAGGAGGGTGTACGGAGACGGAGTACGAGTAGCAATGCTTCCAACCGCAAGATCAAGACAACCGGTGTAGAAGCAGGCTTAGATGGTGCTGCTGCCGCCAGTGGCAGTGGCCAGGGTGGGAGTCAGCATGGCGCAGATGAGGAGGTGGACGATCTACCGACGCCGGCTTGGAGACGTGGAAGGGCAGAAACGCAGTCTTGGGTTCGGACGAAGGTTGTTTCTGTTTTTTGGACGGTTGTTAATCTGCTTCGGACGCCTGCGTATGCAATTCCGTTGGTTATCAATCTTACGGGTAGCATTTGGTTCTTTTTGCTGGTTGGGAAACACGGTATGTTTCTTCTCTGTGCTGTTCTTTGGTTCTGGTTCGGTGGTTTTGGGCTGGGGAAGTGCTAATTGGTCTACATTGCAGAACTGTCACTTACTGTCCCGCTTGCAAACTCGAGTGCGTTTTTATTTACTGTTCTTGGAGAATGGTATGTTGAGCGCAAGGTGATTGCGAAGCAGACATGGTTGGGGATGGCGTTAGTACTTGGAGGGATTGCATTATGTGTGCATTCAAAGAACCAGGCCTCGTGAGCTTCATGTGTTGTGGATTATGGAGTTGTTTTCTGATCATATATGGTGTGAAAAGAAATAATTTTGGTTAAACGCTGGACAGGCTTCTTTTTCATTGATGTTAGCTATTTAGAAGTCAATGGCCCATATGTATTTGCAGTTCCGCTAATCGAATCTTAATGTACCCAGGTAAGTGTTGACTATACTATGATTATGAGTCTCCAAATCCATTCAGACTAGTAATTGTCATATTTAGTGAACGCCCAGTTGGCCAAATAATCAAACACGTCCCCCTATCTACAAATCAGATACACAAAATGCCGCCATAACAAGAAACACCCAAACAAATATATGCGAGCTTCAGCATATGCAAAAGATGAACCAAGTCGCAGAAGAGAAAACAGATAAATCAGGATATCATGTCATTTCGCGAGTCACGAAGGACGAAAAGAATATCGCGGGAAGTCATCACACATAGTACATGGGCCCATTTTCATTTCCATTTGCTTACCAGACCGGGCCCGCCGTGGTATTGTGACCGAATTCAAACTCAAATCCAGATGAACGTCAAGGGATAGATGAAAATATAAAATTGCTATATCGCGCAAAGAAACACATTCGTCATGCTGAAAGATCAGATGAATCAAACGCCGCGGAACTAGAACTTGAACGTTAGTATGGAAACACGCAGAAAGCGAGGCGGAAGGGAGGTAGCTCACCATACGAACGACCAAATACCACATCGCGCCAATGAATTTGAACATCGACAGGCCAGCAACACTCCACAACACGACCTGCATATAGATCATGGAGCGCTTGGCCTCCTCATCTTCAGTGCTAGTTTTGGAATCGTCGTTGAGATTGTCCAAACCGGCAGCACTAAGGACAACCGCACCAAGAGCAAAGTTGCAGAATACCCAGGCGAGCACGACAGCACTTCGGAATCCCTTGTAATAGTCGGCTTGCTTCTCCTCCTCGGAAATAACGGTGACTTCCTTGGGGGGCTTCATGGAGAATTTGTAAAGCTCGGCCTCGTATTGCGCGTTCAGGTCGCCGTCGTCTTGTGGGATGTTGACATCGACCTTGCCACCGGGCTTCAGATGCGCAGAAGGCAATTTCTCGGCCTTGTCATCTCCCTTGGTACCCCACGTGATATCGTGGGTGTTACAGAAGGCGTAGATATTCAGAACGTTGATGTAAGTCGGCGTGAGCAGGATGTATTGAATGAACTGTAGAATGTTAGCGAACGCAAAAGCCGAAGATCGAGATTCATTTGACTTACGCTGGTGAACATGTGCCATGGGTCTAGGAATATGAACGAGGCAACGAACCACATGACATAGGTTGTTCCTAGAGAGACGATGATTGAAAAGAACGTCGGGTTAGTGAACAGTTTGTCGACAGTGAACTCCTCCTGGGCCACTTCGTGTTCAATCGATTTCACGGTGACAAAAATGGCAGCGAAGGAAAGATATATCATAATCACGATCCAGAAATAGACCATCGTCATGTAGAACTTGTTGGATCCGCCAGGTCGGTTACCTAGAGCGAGAACAAAGCATGTAACGAGGGTTGCCAGATAAAGCCATTCGAAGACAATGCCTAGAACCTTGCCAGCAGTACCTAGTAGGTCGTTTGCTCCAAGGTATGTTGTCAAGATGTGGAAGACCAAGAAGAAATTACCCTGCGCAATGCGTTAGCGTTAACAAAAATGGTATATAGGGAGATAATCGTACAATGCCGAACCACGCGAAGATCATCGCGATTGTTTGATAGATGAACTCAATCATGAACATGAACTTGCGAATGAAGCTGTGGTCGCTGCGGAAGATTTGGTAGAAGTGGGTAATGGCGTAGACTGCTGCGAAGAAACTGCCATTCAGCCAACGACGACGTTGTAGAATGAACTCCGCCATCCGATCAGGCACATCAGTTTCACCAGTCGACGACTTCACGTATTGAAGAAGCCATCTGCATTTTCGTTTGGACACGATCTCGAAACACAGGATTCGATCTTCGGCCAGGTACATGTTGGCGGTAAAAATACCGGCATTAGCACCGTGCATCTTCTCACCTAGGAAGTACCGTTCGAGTGGACCTTGGCCGTTCTTATCATTCTGAAGTGCGACAAACCGGTAGGCCGAGAATGCACCGGGCAGCACAGAGATAAAGCCAAATGCTGACTCAAGCGGTTTATCAAGGATATTGCTGAGTTTGTACTCGAAATTTTGGCCCGCAACCAGTGGGTTCAGCAATTTCTTACCGTGGGACAACATGACCTTGATCTCACCACACGCACCGCCGCACATTGGCTCGACATCGAAGGCCTTCCAAAGCTGGTAGATGGAGTCTCTGCCAGGCTTAGTACCCGCATCCAAGAGAACACAAATGTTGGGATCCAAGACTCGGCCAAAGGCTTGGAAGAACCATCTGTGGGAATTGATTTTCTTCTGGTTCTTTTCCTTTAGACAAAAGATCATCTGCACAGGAGGCCCGGATCGTGGCTTGAGGTGAACTTGAGTGCCCTTGACCTCCAATCCAACTTGAGTTGTGTACTCGTAGATATGCGCAGTGACGTCCTTGCCATTGACTTGCTGCTTGGCGATTCCATCTTGGTAAACACCGAGACCTGCTAGCACAGCGCGCGTCCGAGGATTGATCTTGGCACGACCGTCGCTGATGACACAGACCACAATCTTCTTCCACGCATCCTTGCCCCATGTTTTGCTACTTGTGCGTGAGCACATGTGATCAATGTTCTTGAACACACCGGACATAGTGCGCGCGAACAAAAAATCATCTTCGTTATACATGGTCACAACTATGAAAAGTTCCGTGTGACGAGGCTTTGCGAACAGCTTCTGGCGCAGGGTGAACCTTTCTTCGAAGAAATCCGCAGGGTCGCAAGTAGCTGCCGAGTATCGCATGTGCGTGAACTCGTCGCGGCCCGGCGCCTCTGCGTGGGGTACTTGGCTGAGTAGTCTAGGAGCAATGGGGCAATCAAGAACAAGATTGCCGTTGAATAGCTGAACTTCCTTGACCGTCTTCCAACGACGGATAGGCGCTGGACTGGGCGTTGGACGAGGTTCATCCTGGAACTCAGTATACGGGTCCGGCCCGAAGGGATTATCGTTCGCCTGCAGTATGGGCTGATCAGCTTCGAACGGGGTGTGTCCTCCTTCTGGATAATGTCCTAAGTCATAATCATCCTGCGGTGTGAGTGCTGGCTGGTAGGGTTGGGTGTAGTAGGCATCGTGATGAGCTTCAGGGTCGACCGAATACTCGTGACCAGGGTAGGGACGGTGTGCGTCGTATGCGTCATGATGGCCATAAGAATTGTGAACATTCTCGACAGAGTACTGTTTTCCAGCAGAACTATTAGCGTTTAATTGCACTCGGCGCATTTCGCTCGGCTCGCGCAATACTCACGGTAGGTTGTTCAGCTAGGCGATCACTAGACGGCATGGGAAGCTGACCCGGAGGACCGTATGGATTGTCTGAGAGCTGATAGCCATGCTCCAGTGGGCGCCCCGGAGAAGGGGTGCGATTGCTGTAACCAGTAAGGTGAGAGGGATTCAACATAGGCGAGGTATGTTCGTCCCCGAATGGGTCTGTTCGCGTCATTGTTAGTCTCAGGAGGTGAAGGATTTCCCAATAGAAGCTTTAATGGCAATGGTTGGACTGCGCAAATGGTATAGGCAGCGTTGATTCAATGACCAGCATTGATTTGAACAATTTCCAAAAGACGAAAAAAGCGCAGCTAAGGTGAGGAGGAGAGAACGAAGGGTCCAATAAGGCTGAGGAGGAGCACTGACCGGCGCCGACACGATTGTAGGCCATTATGGGGGAGCAAGCCTCGGGATTGAGTTTAATGAAATTATCCCGCCCCAAGTTCGTAGCAGGGGGTTGCTGGAGATTGCGCCAGGAGTGCCGAGTGGGATTTAAGCGTCAGCGGGATGAATGGCTAGTCCCTCAAACCGATCCAACTTCTCGGCGTCGTTTCAAATATGAAGGAAGATCACAAGCAGAGATTTGATACGCGGAGAGAATCGATGGGTTGTCGCAAGACTGTAAAGGAGGTAAAGAAGAATAGCGACTAAAAAATGTGAAATTAATGCGGGTTGCAGCGTCTGTTTGGTGTTTACGACAACTGGGGTCGATCCCGGCAACGACGATGGGTGGAGATGGGGCGAATCAGAGGTGTCTGTGCAGGCTCCGCACTGCCTTGTGGATGTTTTTTTGTCACGCTGATTAGGCCTTCCATACAGTGATCAAAGAGAGAGTTGGTTATAATCACAAGTGCAGATTCTGCGGAACAAAAACTCCAATGATATGACAGTATTCAAACCAAACTGCAGGTCTGAAACATTCGAGCCACGGGTTTATGAGAAGAAGGGAGCTCCACTGGAAGATGTTCCTGTTTGTTACTGGGCCAACTGACTGGAACTCAGCCACATCCACTCTTGGCCTGTGGCTCTATCTCTGTGGCTCCTGATTAGTGGTCCTCTCTCCAACTGTCTCCAACTATATTACTGTCTCTAGGGCTAGTGTTAGGCTGCACTTATGTTTCTGATTTCTTTTTTTAGCATGTCTCTGAGGTCATACAAAGTCGCACTCTGGGTGTGTTTGGTTACCTCGTACTAATTTCTTCTGTGTTGAACAATATAGCTGCCTACGACCTTCCATATACATTGTATACCCTAATGCATGACTGATCCTGAACAGCTTCAATGTTGACTCGGCAGATTCACCTTCACCTGTAGATCTTTAGTTTCCTGTTCCTGGCCATGTAGGCATAGTATATGTGCGTAGCGCACCGACGCAATGCAAGTGAAGGCATTTAGTGGGGACTCAGGGCCTATCGATAACGCCCCGCCTTGCGCTGTCTTCAAACTCGAATCAAGTCCTACAAGACTTGCTTAACTACTCTACTTGACATATTCTCACTCAAAATCAAGATTCCTCGCTGATCCCTGACACCCCACCATGGCTTCCAACCCTGATGGACGCCCTGTAAGCGTCCTATTTGTATGCCTGGGAAATATCTGTATGTCATCATACGCGTTTCGTTCCCCGCCAGAGCAACATGCTAATCCCGTCTAGGTCGTTCCCCAATGGCCGAAGGAGTTTTCCGCAACCTAGCTTCTGCCCACCCCTCCATCGGCGAAATCGACTCCGCTGGCACAGCCGCATACCATAGCCTCGAGCCGCCCGACTCCCGCACCATGTCCACTCTGCGCCGCCACAAGATCGCCAATTATGACCATGCCGCTCGAAAAGTGACCCGAGAGGACTTCCTCACCTTCGATTACCTCCTCGCCATGGACAAGTCGAATCTTCGCGAACTGCTGGATGTGCGCGACTCGGTTATTGCGACTTTGCAGAGAAAGACAGATTCCAAGCCAAGCTCAAAGAGGACGCGGTCGCATGTGGATGCTTCTATCGGCGCATATGCAGCGGACGCGAAAATTGCAGAGGTGCGGCTGTTTGGGGATTTCGGTAAGGGTGGAAAATTGCACGAGCAAGTTGGTGGCGGCGAGGTGGTGAAGGACCCTTACTATGGGGGTGCTAATGGATTTGAGGAGGTATACCAACAGGTTGTGAGATTTTCTCAGAGCTTTGTGGAGTACTTGGAGCAAAACTATGCTTCCTTAAGGTGAATGGCGTTGGCAAAACCACCGTCACGGAGATGAAGGTCCGAAAGTGGAGGCCTCAAGGCAATGGTCACTTTGATGATACCCTACAGCGAGCGAACGATAGAATACATCGGGCATAGTGTTTGGAATTATAGTGTACATTGTTGAACATAGCTAGCAATATCGAGAGAAGTAGTCGGTATGGTATATGGTACATGAAGGGCCCAACAGCAACGAGATATATAGATGGCAGTGCGAACTCGGCACACACATTCCCACCAGGTCGCGCGATCAAATTTTCTCGCTGATCTTGATGGCGGTCCTGCAGCCTAGTCGGATGATATCGACAAGTGGATCGTAAGGCTTCGCTTCCTTCGAGTCATTAGCCACGGCGTGGTCGAGATGTTCTAGCTCCTCGTCGCGAATTCTCCGGAATGTGGTCAACATTTCCTGGAGTTCATCGTCCAGCCGTTCACCCCGCCGTTCGGCCTCTGCCTCCCACGACAGAATCTCTCGCACTTGGTCATTGTAGTGCGATCCGATTTCAGTCTCAACCGCCTCGGTACATGCCATGGCAGCTTCGCGACCCAACGCCGCAGTTGACCATCCCAAGAATGTGGCAGCTACCTCCCATGCCGGATACATGGCAGTGGGGCGGACCTGGTGCTTTGCGATGAGGTGATTAAAGGTTTTCAGGTGGCCCGCTTCTTGGTCGTACATGTGTTTCATCAAGGGTCGGAGATGCGGGTAGGAGCGGACGATTTGTGGTGTTTGGGCGGTGTATATGAGTGTCGCGGCAAGCTCACCGGCTTGATTGACACGAAGAGCGCTGTCCATAAATTCTCGCTGTTCTTTGCTGAGGACATATAGGGGTTTGGCATCACCGGAGGTGCCGGTAGTGGTTGAAGCTTGCCGACGACATTGGCCATGTTTCAATGTTGACGGGGCGAGAAAGTCCAGAAAAATTGGAGATGCTGCCGGTGTAAAAGAGCGGCCCTGCCGTAAGGCACATTTGCGGAGAATAGGTAAAGAGGCCATTGCGAAGTTTGAATTGGAATACAAATGTGGTATGATTTGAGCGCCTGGAGAGAACGAAGCTCCGAAGTCGCGTGTAGGGCGCTTAGACCGCCTTAGCGCCACTACGCGCTAATTTTCAGCTTGGCATTTAACGTCATGGAGCGGACGCCAAAGACCAACTTGCGACGACCATCTACGTGCTTCTTACGATATCCTCTATTACACCCTCCCTTTGTCTCGTGTACAGAGTGTTTGGTGAATCCAGGACACAACTTCATCCAGATCAGCCACTTTTGGGAACCTTGGCCTACTTTTCTATCATTGGAAGAACTCCTGGAAACGAAAAGGGAATCCAATAGGAGCACACGGATTCCTATTATTCTAGCCTTGCTGAGTGCTCATTGATATATAGAGCTATTGCTCATTGGAATCTATTGAAGGTATAAGTGTATTGAGAGTGACTCACAATGGCCGACGATTTGGATGCAGAGCTGCTCGCTCTGGCAGGTGACTCTGAGGAGGAATCTTCACCACCTCCCAAATCACCTGCGCACTCTGTCTCTTCACACACTCAAGACCGGGATACATCACCTGCAGGCATGGCTCGCAAGGGAACTGCCAAAGCAGCGGGGCGCCATTTGCGAAAGCCCTTGAAAGATGAATCGGAGGGAGAAGTGTGAGCAATGCCCCTTATCGTGATAACGAAGAGCCTCATTGACGCGATAATATATACAGGTCCGACGATGGATCCCATCACTCTCTCCAGTCCGCATCCATGTCTGAATCCGAATCAGAGGCCGACAACTCCGGCCGCGATGATGAAGATCGCCCTATCTTCCCGTACGAAAAGCTGTATTACTCCGCCCAAGACAAGAAGGACATCATGGCCATGCCCGAAATTCAGCGCGAAGAGACCTTATCTGAGCGCGCCCAGCAAGTCGATCGTCACAATCAGGACCTGGCTCTACGTCGTCTACTAGCCTCTCGCTCGCGCGAGGAAGCACGCGCTGCTAAGAAAGCCAAGCGAAAGGCTGGATCCGCCGGCTTGGACGAGAGCCAGCGCAAGAGCTCTCGCCAGAAGACCACTCTTGGTGGCCGCAAGGTTGGAGAAACCTCTGGGGCCATCGAGGCTTACAAACGCCAGCGTGAGCAGAAAGGCAAGCGCGATGAGCTCCGTCGCCGAGACCCTACCAAATCGCGCCGCCGATCGCGCTCTGTAGGCTCTGATATATCAGACGAAGATGCCGATGCTGAAAGCGATATTGAGTTGGATGACCGTGTTGGCCGTCCTCCATCAATTCCCAAGGATGATCCGCCCGCCGAGCTTCGAGAGATTCGGCGTGCTCAAGTTGGGCGCAACAACTTCGCCAAAGTTTGCTTCTACCCTGGATTTGACGACACTATGGTTGGCTGCTACGCTCGTCTGAGCATTGGCCCGCACCCCGAGACTGGCCAGAACGAATATCGCCTGGGACTTATCACTGGTAAGAACAAAACATGTCTTCTCTACATATTCCTGCTAACTTTTTCTTAGGCATCACTCAGGGCAAGCCATACGCCTTGGAAGGCGAAAACGGTCGCTCATTTGTCACGGATCAGTATGTCAAGTTGGCACATGGAAAGGCCGTTAGAGAATTCCCTTTCGTCACTTTCTCGAATTCACCAGTTACTGAGGTTTGTTTCTTTCCCTCGAGTCTCGGAGGTCCGCTAACAGTCAGCCAGGCCGAATATCGCCGTTACGTTCAGACCCTCGCCGTTGAGGATTGCAAGATGGCTACAAGGGGCATGGTCGAGTCTAAGGTCGCCGATATTAACCGGCTTATCAACCATACCTTCACCCGCGAGGAGTTGAACGAGAAGCTGCGTCGCCAGGGCGCCTTTGACCAGAAAAAGAACGTGCTTAACCGTCTTGAACTGGAAAGAAATCTGGAATTCGCCAAAGTTAATGGAAACACAGAGGAGGCCGAGAAGATCGAGCAGGAGCTGCATAAATTGCTCCATCCTAATCTGTCCTGGGGAACAACACTCGAAAAGAAGGAAGTCAATAGGGGTCTCTCGGAAGCCGAGCGAGTCCACCAGATCAACATTCGCAACCAGAAGCTCAATATTGAGAATGGTCGCCGTGCTCAGCTTGAGGAACGTAAGGCTGCTAAGAAGGCTGCGCAGGCTGTTGCACGTGGCGAAGCAGCCCCGAATCCCTTCATGCGTGTGCGAACGGTGGCCAAGACTCATCACGATGTTAACGGAACACCTAAATCCACCGCCACCGACGCTGCTTCTGCGGATACTCCAAAAGATACCCCCAAGTCCAACGGCAGTTCCACTCAAACAGGCACTCCTGTTCCTCGCATCACTCCGAATAAGCCCAAGAACGGCTTCATGATCAGCCACCGCAACACCGATGACGAGAATATTGCAGCCCTGGATATGGATATCGACATCGAGATTTAGTGTTGATCATGCCATTTTTTCTTACTGTTTACTCTTCCAACCCGTTCCCCTGCTTTTGATAACTGGCGGATTCTTCGGGAGTATCCTTGGCGGCCATTGGCTCGAAGCCATGGCTGCATTGTGATTGTATTATTTCTTTCCTTCTTGCGCGATATTTGAGGAGTCGGGGGGGCGATCTCGGCGTCAATTCAGAAAATAGCATTGAATTTTGTATTATGAGATTTCTTCGATGCAGCATGGGCAGATTCCTTTGTTTCAGCAGCGCAGCATATGTCCACAACAAGATATGATTTCAAAAAAAGATGGAAAAAAGTACTGAAAATACCACTTGCTACCCCAGGACGCATTTGAATCCATCATTGTCCTACGAAAAAAGCCGAATACCGCGAACACATGTTATAAATGCTTTGCCAATGGTATACTTGTAACATTATTCCCAATCTTAGCCTTGACGCTGTCAAATTCAACCTGGATCTCCCGCACAGCTCGCAAATCTATTCCAGCTACCCGTTCACGTTCCTTCAAACTGGGCTCTGCAAGGCTCCAGGCAAGTGAGATATGAAAACACCCGGAGAAATCCTCGGCGGGCAGACTAGTCCCTGGGTCACTGCTCCTACTACGGAGGGACGCACTGGTCAGCCGCTCTTCAGCCAAGGGCCTTGCATAGAGAGGTGGCTGACTAAAGCGAGCTAAAGTGTCATTTGATAGATTCAAAAGGCGGTTCAGCCCGTCCTGGCTCGGCTTTTGCACGCCCAATACCAAAAACCAGCGTGTCTTTTCATAGTTAGAAGACCAATATAGCCTATCAGGTTGCACGTAAAATCTAGTCAAGACGTTAGAAAATAGCTCAGATTGACTGTAGCTTGCGCACATACGATTGAACATGCGAACTGTGAATAGCCTTCTGCAGCAACTCAGTAAATGAAGCACGTTGCTCGGTGCGCAGAATCACCGGCCGAGACAAGCTGATATGAAGCGGGAGCTGGGCGCCCAGATCACTATGTAAAAGACTGTGCACAATCGGTGCAGCCTTGTGTGATGAAATTTCAGCCTGAGCGATGATATTCTCCAGAAGCGACAGCTCCTCTTTCGCAGGGTACCCTGTCACAGTCAGCAGCTGGTGCGAGTGGAATCAGGCTAGGCCCTGGGACTCACATTCAAGGTATAGATGCGTTGGCCAATTGCCTTCCACGTGGGGAATTACGCGTACTCGGCCGCAGTGAAGGTTGGGATCATCTTGCACGCTTACACGTGTGCTTGAGGCATAAAGGTTGTGGAACGATGCAGGTAGAGGCGGTAGCGATGGCGCTGGGGTTGGATTGGGTCGAAGTTTTTTGGCTGGGCGGGGAGAGAGTCTAGACTCTGTTTCGGATTCTGAGTCAGAGTATAGTACCAGAGGCATCTTATCAGATGTAGTGGAGGTTGGTGTTGTGGTGGAGGTTTGGTTTCTCGGATGTGGAGGACACTCTAAAGCCAACAGCCAATCATCAGCTGCGGTTTCATCTATAAAATTTGGATTTGTGTTGGCACTTGTCTCCATGTCGTTTTGTTTGTTTGTCTTTCATTCTCGTATACTCTGATTGTTTCGCTTCCTAATCAAGCTCTAAAGCTACCAGGCGTTTCAGCACAGACTGACAGCCACCCTGCGGGCCGTAATACATACCTGATCTGATGTAAAGCATGTGCTGCCTTATTGCTAACAATTCCCTGAATAAGGTCGGTTTAACTACAGGGAAACGTTAGGCTGACTTAAACAAGGCAAGGCCACCAACGACTACGTCCAATATCATTTCTCAGATTATTCAAATCCCAAGGTTTTAATTTGTGGAAATACATCAATGCTATCTCTAGAAACGTCATCACTGATGAAGTAGCTGGTCACCATACAGCAACCGTCAGCCAATTGATAATACTTTCTTCTTCCTCCCGCTGCCCTCTTTCTTTCTCTGAAATTATTCTGGTAACAGTGGTTTCATTCTCATGGTCGGTCATGACGCAAAACATAGACCACAACAAATCAAATATATGCCGACAGAGACTGCGGAGAATCCATGTTCCTGGGCTGAATATTCTGGTTTGTGAAACAAGGACATGAATAATTTATATCAACGTGACAACCATTGGCCCAAATAACAGCTGTACCTGGGTAAATGCGGAGATATCACATGCATCTGATATAAGCATCTCTTCTTCGTGCACTACAAGGATCTCTCTCTTTCTACCAAACATCGATTGCTGCATGGCTTTGACATTTAGTTGAGGTAGGTATCCTCATAACATCTCAAGTGACTAGGACACGATTGAAAAGATTTACTTTGCTAATGGGGAGGAATTAAGTGTCCCCAATAGTGTCTTTCATATATATATAAATATACGTCAATGATTTCTATATCTTGCATCACTCTCAACCATCATCTATAATTGCCAATTATAACAGTACTAAGGGATTCTTCATGATATGTCGAAGGAATACAATCAAAAGAAAAAAGAACCCAAGTAGACAAGTGTCAGATATTACTACCAACCTCTTGTTGAGGCCCAGTCAAAATTTTGTTCCCGTAAAAAGGGTTAAGGAATTTCGTTACTCGAACTCATATCAAGCCTTTCAGTTGGACAGCATGAACACCCCAGAAGTTGCCATTGACGACAACATAGGACGAATGTACGCAGATTCTAGATTCAACGGTTGGACAAAACAATCGACGGATGTAATTGATGCGTACGACAGGCAGAATAACAATCGGATTCAGCAGAGTAACAACTTGAAACTTTCGACAATCTAATGATTGTCTAGAACAATCTCCGGGCTCACATCCAAGCGAGAACTTGAATATAAAAGACTGCCTTTATCCAGCTATCTGAACTTCATACTAACAGAATCAACATTGGTCAATATCAACTTATACAATCCAATATAGTAATCATCGCTATTCACCTTCAAGGTTCTATTGGCATAAAGCTCCGAATAACAGCCTAAAAAGCTCTACCAAGCAAAAATGAAGCCCAGCTTTATTCTCGCAGTCCTTGGCTTCAGCCTCACCGCTATTGCGGCTCCCACTCCGCTGAATCGTACGCACTCCCTTTAGGCACCGTGGGGATTATTACTAACGACTGTGAGCGCAAAAGAGCTCGAAGCCCGCGCTGTTGATGCCGAGGATGCTTCTACTCCCCCAACTCCTCCCACCCCTCCGAGTCCCCCGAGTAGTGGTCCCGTCTATGGTACCCCAGGACAGGGACCGGGCAATTACCCTGCAGCCCCTGCTACGCCCCCGACACCTCCAACTCCCCCCACTCCTCCCAGTCCTCCTTCTTCGGGTAATGGCCCTGTCTATGGTGTTCCTGGCTACGGTAATTACCCTTCAGCTCCGGCAACCCCTCCTACACCACCCACCCCCCCTACTCCTCCATCTCCCTCTGGTCCTGTTTATGGTCCTATCTTCGGCAACGGAAATTTCCCCAATGCCCCTGCCTCTCCCCCAACACCGCCTACCCCTCCTACCCCTCCTACTCCTTCTGTCTTTTGAGACGGTGATGAATGAGGGCCAGCAGCATGACGGATTTTGATACTTTGAATGTTTCTCGAAACTCTGAGGTTTAATTATTAGTGCTTGATGTGGGCTGCTACGCTCGAGTCAGAAAAATTGCCATTTTTGGTCAAATGATATTTTCGTATGACTATCCAATCATCAAAGCGTTTGCCAAAATTGTTTTGATCTTCTCCATCTAGAGTAACCGGTGCTTCTAATCGACTTCCGCTAAAGTCGAGATTCAATAACTCGGATCCATATGGCTCACTCGGTTCACTCGGTTCACTCGTTTCTCATGATATCCAGCAGAGATCCGAAGGACGGTATACCATATATAAAGTATTGTTTGGCAGGTGTTTTAGTATATGCTCATTGACTTATAATAGGAAATCATGTGTATAGAAGGTGACTAACTCTACCATCCTAGGGGTAATCAAGAATTCGAATAGTAGGATAGGGCTTTTATCACTTTCTTGTAACCCCAGGGCTAAACCTTACTGCATATCATGCTACATAACAGCCTAGTAAAAATATTTCTCAAGGCAACTCATGATTTTATGTAAGAATGTGCATCCTTCTTTGACCGCTATGAGTGTTCTTATTCCTAGTCCACAAGTTGAGTGTAACGAGAGCTTAAACAACATAGGTACTGAACACGAAGTTTATTGACAAATACTATATGGAACTATAAGTTGGGAAAGTCTCCCTGGTCTGGCATATGACCTATATGAAGCGGTGGCGCTGATTGTGAATGATTACTGCGTACAAAAACGCGATATTGAGGAGATGAATATCGCTGTGTGAGCGTCGTATATAGGGTGTACGGAGTAGTTTTCCACCTTTGCTGCCCCTCGAGCTTGAGAATGTGGGGATATGGACCAAAGCATGTACCTTTTCTGCGCCAAGGCGTTATGTTATATTATTCTTTCCCCACGCGTAGAAAGACCATCAAGTAATGTAAAAAAAATCCACTGGATAATAAAGTGGTGATATCATTTTCATTTTTTTAATTTTTTAATTTTTTTTTGTTTGGTGCTGAGAGAGCGCCTCACCAATAAACCGCCACCCATATACGGAGCACACATCTTTAAATAATGATTTAGATCTATTGCAAAAAGCCTGATTCCATGTGATAGGAGCGCATATTGGTTTACTAGTGGTTACACGGCGGTATTTGAGTAATTGAAGCCGGACTTGAGAAATTTCGGATTTTTGGGAAATAAGAGGAAACTGCATAGAAACAGTAGCAAGGAGTAAGAAGCGGTGACGATAACCAACAGTGCAACAAGCAAGGAGACGTTCGATGGTCTGGACCGTGACATTTTGTTTGGACGGCACTAAGGAAGCTACAGTCCGCCTAGTGATGAGCTTAATCCATGAGTCATCCGAGGCTCCGGCAATACATTAGGTTAAGTACCTTTTTTGATTCTTCTTTTTTACTTAAAAATCAATTTAATTAAATATTTGATAAACGACTTGACTTTACAATAATCTATGAGCCGATGACGAAATGAGTAAAAGCAGCTACAGCGAAAAGACTGGAAATAATGGAAGTAGGAACAGGATGGATAGCGTCATAGTACGTGGAGGTCTCGGGTGTGGATGCAACATGGGCCTTGCATATACTGAGTGCTCATGGTGAATCATGGGTCTTTTCCCCGACTACCAAAGTAGAAAACGAGGTACTGTGTTTGATTCAGGTCCATTCAGGTCCATTTGAACATTTTGACCAGTCTAGGGAAAGTAGCCAAAAAGTCAATCGATCTCCGTCCGACATAGCGTGGTAGACGGAGTATAGCGGATGATATCAGGTGCTCCACCTACTTCTGTACCGGGACTCGGCAGGGCCCAGATTACGATGTCCGACATGTTGACCCACAGAATCTGGGGCATTTGCGATGTGTCTAGGCGATAATTGGCAAGTGTCGAGAGGTCGAAAGTTCTAGCGTCGAAGTACTAAGCCACATTGGAGGATCTTCGAACCATGTTCACCCATGAGGTTGTGTGGGCTGCGCAAGTCGTCACGTCACGGCCGCAGTTTCCATATAGTAGAAGCCCTCTTCACTCCCCATCTCCTCATCTACTTCTATCCACCTTCATCTCTTCATCTCTTCGATTCATCTCTTCCAATATTTTCAGCCGCTGTACGAGCTGTCCTGCATCACTGCTCAGCCTCACCTGTTCTAAATTCGGTGTTTATACTTGTTAGGCCGCGTGATCATACTTAAGAGCCCAACACTTTTCATCTTTCGCCCTGGATCACTCTATTTTCTCTGAAATTCCTTTTTACAATCCCGAAATGGCAGTGGACTGCATTTCCACGGCTTCCCGCCACAATCCCTACAACCCCTTCAATGAACAAGTTGGTTGTGATCGACGCCCAAGCATGGGATCCACCATCGGCAGCCACAACCCGTATGCACGCTACCTGTCACCTTCTGGATTTTCTCGACGATCGCGCTCTGAGAGTGTCAATTCTGTGCCTTCCATCTGGTATTCCGGCACACCCGAACATTATCCGGTAGAGCCGATCCGCAGACGCGATCACTCTATACCCCATCGGCGCCGCACGACCCACAGATCCTCCCGGGCCTCGCAGCTTGTGCAACCCGATATCATCGACCAGCTGGACAATGTGACTGCTTTTTATTACCACCACGAGGGTCCGTACGATGCTGCGCGCCCAGAACGAAACCGCATTAGTCAATACAGCCCACTGGAAGCTGTCAAGGAGTCTAATGCCGAAGCCCTCCGGGCCACTCCTCGCCACAAGATCGCCGACGCTGTAAATAGCCACCGTCCATTGGATGGTGTCGCATTCTATCCCCCTGGGACTACCGATCGAGATGGACAAGAATACTCCTACGAAGAGGGTTCAAATATGATGAATGACTTTGGAAACTTCATGCGCCTTCCTGGAGTGGTATGTTTTTTTTTTTTTTTTTCTTCCTTGTAGTATATCTTGTCTCACCATTTCTAACCCTATTCCAGAAATTTACCGATGAAGATTTCAAGAATGATCCATTCTACAACCGCCCTCCAGTCAATCCATTCTCTCATCTTCGACGCAAAATCAGTTTGCGACTTAAGAAACGGCGCAAATCTGAGTGAAATCGACTTTCACATTCGACAACCCCACGACATGATGAGATGCCCCTTGATGATTATTACGGAATTTAATACTTGGATAATGCCTGCACGAACTTTGGCATTCGGAGTTCCGGTTTTGGTTTTGGTTTTGGAATTTGTGATGCGCTATCCTTTGGGTTTCTATTTATACTGTTTCTTTATCTCGCGGAGCTATCAGCTTTTTGTTGAGATGGGCCATAATATGGGTCTATGAATTATGGTCATGTATATCGACATATCATGTACTTCAGCAAATGAATGGGACCCTCTTCAACTTTCACCTCGTGTTCGTGTTGGTCAATGTGACCCGTAGTCCTCCGTAGTACCCTATGTACTTGATACTTTCTGCCATTTTTGGCTTTCCCTTCCCATGTTAGCACTCAGATCTAGAAGCTTTTTGCTTATAGAGTAAATCCGAGTACGCGCTCACTAATCATCCCTTGAGTGCCCGGGGTTCTAATTCGCTTACTGAGTCTAGGCTGAGCTAAGATGGGGATAAGATTAGATGTGGGCAAAAAGAGTTATCTCCAATTTTGTGTGGATAATATTCCCCCCTGAAGCTATTCCCACTACACAAACTACCTCCATGGATCGATCTTGATCCTTGCCAAAGTGGGATCCTCGACCTTCTCACTAGCAATATAACACACGTAGGCGGGAATAGCTTCAAGTTTATGATATATGCGTATCTACATGGCATGAATAGCTTCAACGCCTAGGATTGAGCAGTTACGGAAATTTGTATGGCGTCCATACATCGCTCGCTTGAATCTACAATTTTGGTTTCTCCATTCATCATTTCGTACCCAGAACCGTCAATTCATAGTCCATCTGAATCAAACGCTTGTCATTGTTCATGCCATCAGTCTCATCGGGACACAGATGGCTCAGGTCGCTGGCGCACGTGTCATCACACATGCTCCCCTTGGTGGCATTTTAAGTGAAAGGTGCGTGCGGTGGATCTGGGGGAGCAACGAAATCATTCCATAAGTGATTTGTAAGACGCCGCTGTTTAGGGCGCAGCTATCAGAGCTGCCGGATTATTATATGGTTTCCTGGCGACTCTCTTGCGGTTCGTGATGCTAATGATAGGATTCGCTACTTCTTCCTTTTGTCTAAGGAACAACACAAGGATACATTCTGTAAGTGGTGCCACTCACAATGTCTTCGCTGGGCCAGAACATTGAGCACACGTTTCATTCCCAGCGTATCGTGCTCGTACGTAGCCACCAAGTCCTTTTTGTAGATCTGTTGGACGTTCGCATGGAAAAATAAGTCCAATCTGCAGGGTTCTATCACTTTCCAGCATATCGTGTGGTGTCGAAGCTACGCGGGTGGTCAGTAAGAGCACTTCATTCATACAGTGTGGCCAGGTATAGATAGAAATTAAGGTTATCCACGTATTCCAAAGTTAATCCATTATTAGTGGTACTTATATACTAAGCCCTGCTCTATGAAACAGCAAAATCTCACTTCTCCATTCGTCCACGACGAATCACAAAACCGTAAATTTTGAAACATTCCATCAATCAAGCATTTCATGCTTGTTTATTTCCAAGTTCGACCATTTAGAACCTCTTGGCAGCAGCCGAGCTGCTGGCCACCATGGAGGTGGAGCTAGCGACAGCAGAAGAGGAGGGGGTGCCGGAAGGAGTAGCAATAAGAGGTCCAACCTTCAGAGTACCGCAAGGGCTGGAAGGAGCAGAGAGACAGTCACCAAGGTACAGGCCGAGGCTACCAGTCTGGTTGGTCTTAGCCAAGATCTGGTCAGGCTCGTAGGCGCCCACGAGAGAGGTAGTGTTCTGAGCAAACAAGGTGGAGTTGACTCGGCTACCAATCAGGGTGGCATGGGCGTTGTGAGAAGCGGCCAGACGAGCCATGAGGAAGGAAACCTCGGGCGACTGAGTGAAGCCAGCAAGGCCAATGAAGGCACCGGTGACGGTAGACTCGAAGCGGTAGGCCCACTGTGCCCAAGCCTGGGTAGTGTTGACCTGGGGGAATTGGAAGGTGCACTGGGGCTCGGTGAAGCCTTGGGCCTTGGCTCCAACTTCCTCAATGGCTTCGCTGCCGAGGGTGTTCTCCTTCTCAAGGCCGAAGAGGATTCTCTTGTAAGCCAAGATGGTTGCGTTGGAGGAGCCAGCGAAGGTAGAGTTCACGGTCGAGTTGTAGTAACCACCGATGAAGTCAGACAGACCCCAAGCGAACTGGAGGACTTGTGCATCAGAGGCGGTAGGCGCGCAGCTTGCGCCTGCGGCAGAGGTGGCGGTGGCTCCGGCCAGGAGGACGCTGACGACGTTGAAGAAACGCATAGCTCTTGTGATGATATGTGAAGAGTTATCGTGAGGTGCAGTAGATGAGAATGTTGTGAGGATGTTAGTGAGAATTGGGTTGTTGAAATACCTTATAAAAGCATCAAACCGCGCAATCATTCAACTCTCATCATGTCATGATCAAGGCAGAGTTGCATGCGGGAAGCCTGGAGCAAACTATCAATTAGACTTGCACAATAACCGGTAGTATACCATTCATTGGCGTCATGGACCAACATCTAGGGCTCAGCGCGTTGAGTGTTGCGGGATCCACATCACCATGTCCTATTGTAATGACGTAAACTACTTCAAGACCCCAATTAAACATTTCTAGATTGTGTATAAACTTGGTTCGAAACCAAGATATGGTATGCAATGATTATATATAAACTGATGTTCGGCACAGTCGGGAAGGGCGGCATAGCCGGTCTGGCTTGAATCGTACCGTCGTTGACTGCGAAAACTTTAAAACGTTGCACAAAATGGTTGCCTTGGCGGCTGTGAACTTCAGATGATGAGCTGAAGTTACAAGAGATTCCTTTATATGATCACTAGTTTCAGAAGGGTTGAAGTATTACGCATGAGAATACCGCGATGAAGGTAGTTTTGCCTCTTCGGATGCCGGCGGATATTTTCAAAATTATAAAAAAATTATCCACATCATTTCAGAAGCTATGTATATGTTTCTGTCATAAATCATGATTAATGTAGGCTTAATTAAAAGAGAAAGGTTATAAAAAAAATTGGCAACACGTACTTAGAAATATAACCAGGTAGAGAGCCAAATAGCAATAGATAGACGATATTCTACTTTTTAGCTTAGCCGGAATGCATATACTGATCATCAACATAAATTTGCCCCAAACTCGCCTATATACATTTCAGGTGGTGCGCAACTATAGATACTCCGCTCAATAAAACGCTAATCCCCGTACACAAAATGATGAGACCATATCCACTACCATATCCCCCCACGGCAGATCCCTTCCAGTTGTCTACACTGAGCAAAGCCTCACTGAATGGACCACTAACAACATTCCCAATTCCGCGACCAAGGGCAATAACAGAAAAGATGATAGTTGCGTCGGCAGTGGGGTCAACTCGCCGGACCTCATGCGTTATCCCTGACCATGTCGCGGAATAACAACCTGCAAATAGGCCATATGCGACACAAAACACCAATAAAGTAGGCATGGTTGACGAGAAGCCCCAGAGAAATAAAACGGACAGAGTACTACCGACAGTCGAAATAGTGATACAGGTGATTGCATGGTATCGATCTGCCAGATGGCCCATAGTTACGCTTCCAAAAACGGACGCCAGGTTGAGAAGCGTTATCGTCAGCGAGGAGAGGAAACTCGAGGCCCCGATACTGCGAGCATAGGTCGGAAGATATATTCCGGGTAAGAAAAAGCTCAGCGCCTCCAGGATGTTGCCGAGCTGGTAGATGCAGAAGATTCTTGTGGTGAGGAATCGGAAGTTCAAGCGTTGATAGCACACGGTTTTGCTAACTGGTAGGCGGGGCTTATGGTAGTACAAGAACGGCGCGGCAAGGAGGAATATAATCACGGCGATAATGCGGAGAGTAGTCTCGAATCCGTATGCAGTCAATAGTTTCTCAAGTCCAATTGGGAAAATCAGCCCGGATACTCCAGATCCAGCCCAGGTTATGCCAAATGCGAGGCCTCTTCGGTCGACAAACCACTCATCCATATACAAGATAGATGGACTGTATGCTATACAGCCTCCGATTCCGAAGCCGACCCCTTGGGAGAGGACGAGGTGAGTAACGTTTGTAGAAAATGAGCCTAAGGCTAGGGACAGACACATTATGACGAGTCCTATAGATGAGAACCACCGACCCCATTTTGGGAGGAGGATCATGGCGACAATGACGAGCGGGCAGCTGAGATATGATATGCCCTATTAAAATATTAGCTCTCCATGGCTGTAAGCGAAGTTGATGTTCTTACTGTAGCACATGTTCCGATAACAGCTACCATATTCGAATCTTGGAACGCTTCATGGTCGTGATAATATTTCTGGAAAACTCCAAATGCAAATGCAAATCCTGAAGCATCCAAGTTTAGTCTCCGGATTTCCCATTGCTAGGAGTTGTGGACTGGCTTACCCCATATAAGAGCCTCGATCATTACACAAGCTCCCAGGAACATCCATGCCTGGAATCCTCCGTCAACGGGTGGTAACTTCTCTTCATCGGTAGATTGTTCATCGAATTTTTCGGGGCACAGGCGCATTTGGGCCTCACTCCCGGGTGGTGATTTACTGGCAATAGAGTTTGTGGCATTCATTGTAGTTGCGTTCTGCGTGTCCAGTTCGACATTGAGATTGGAGACAAAGATGAGTTACAACGGTCAGTGTATTGATTTTAACTGAACCCAAACTAGCTCATAAGTTATTTCGGTCACATTGTTTGATCACTGTCAAGGAGGTCCAAGGTTGGAAGGGATGGCAGAAAAGCCTTGGTAATGTCCAGCCAGGTGACAAAAGGAATTTCCGTACGTAGACTATCGTAAGGCTGGCATGCAACTTGAAACGGCCGAGCGGGGATTTTATATACATCTGTGTATCTAGATCAAACATGAAAGGTATCAAGAGTGAGCATCTCTATTATTTCGAAACCTAACGGGTACTTGCTTGCTCACATCCAGCGAAGATAGTCATTTTGCATCACACCACCTTTGATATATAATGTACAGTGGATTTCTTGCGATGGGGTGTGATACTACGCCCCTTGTTTGAAGCTTCCAGAAAAAGAAACTTTTTAAAAGCCCGAAACTGACGTGGTCTGCGTGGGGAACAGAAAGTATCCTCGGTATACGGCGGAAGATTGCAAGATATCACAGCCCAAAAAACGGCTAGGGACGGACGTGCGAAGGGATTGGAATGTAGAGTATGATCATTTCCAAATGAGGCTGGAGACATCGGGGAGTTGTGCCGATAAAGTGTGTCCTATGATATCACCGGGAAACCTCCGAGATGCATATCACTGGAGTCCCCCTTGCTCGCAAATCTCCCGGTAGTGCCACGTTAGACTGAGGATGAGCTAGGAGGCTTGGAGATAGCAATCAAGGGGCCATGAACGCGCCAATCATCGTGTGTTCGATGTGACATAGCACGCAAGAGAATACAAATAAAGGCATACCGGCAAGTCAGGCCCGTGAAACTTGGCGATATCTTATGCCAATTTTGTGTCCTCAGCAACCTCAGTGGATAAACGCCGTCGGAATATGTGAGCCAATATCGATATTAGTGCCCTAGATGACATAAATTTACTAGATAGCGTGAGCTCGACCAAGTATTTTCGAATAATTTGGTTCAACTTCCATGTGATCTTCGGAGTTAGGATCATCCCAAGCTACATACTCGTGGACAAGAGAAATTTCCATCACTAAGGCAGAGTGACCATCATGTTCCGGGCTGGTCTGGAATATCTAAAATCGTGAGTGAATCCACCAGATCCAAGATATCGAAAATAGAACACCGATGACAGAATGTATGAGACATGGGGTCGGAAATAATATGCGCCCTCCCAAAGATATATCTAAACTTGCCACAAATGACCAGCGGTACGGCAAACGATGCACTGTCAGCTGGCAAGCCAAGCATTCTGTTCTACGCCATAGCCATAGGGAATCCACGAGTCGTTAAAGTATTTCTGAAGCACAGTTTGCGAATAGCCCAAATCGTCAATGCAGTAGCCACCGCCACTAGGACCGATATGTGAGCAATGCACATCTGGTCGATACTGGACCATATGCTCGTGAACCTCGCGACACAGCAACGTGTTACGACCAAGCTCGTAGCCTTTCCCAAACCGCAGAGAGGTGGTCAAAAAGTCATAGCAAGCTGCAGTGTCCGTGTATTGTTGGTTCGAGCCTGTGCAGTGCTTCTCGTGTGTATCGCATATCGTGGTAGCTAGCATATTCGAAACATAGGCCACAGCCTGGTCGGACGAAGTGGCGTTGATTTTTGTTGCCACTCCATCAAGCAGGAAGTTCAGCAGATACTCAAACCAACGGAATGTTGCATCGTATTGTGTAATCTTGCCGTCGGGGTTGAATTCAATCCATGTGTCGATGGTCACTGGGATAAGGACGCCAAAACTGGTTGCGTTAAAAGTAACGACTGTTGTCGCGGAAGCAATGTTCTCGTTGGCAGCGAACTGGGTTATGTTATATGCGATCGGAACACCGACGAGGCTGACATGATCTGGATCTGCAAACAGGCCGAAGATGTATTCGCGGTTCAGCTCGTCGCCGTCAAAGGTGCGGGTGATGTCAACGCGGCCTTGCACCTGTCCACAAGCTGGTCAGATACATTTGATACAGGATTTTTATCGGATCAGGGGAAACCAACGTCTGGTGCGAAAATAGTTGATGAATTGCCTTGGGTTTGCTCTAAATTTGCAGGATACAGAAATGAATCCCAAAAACTCTTCTCTAGCTCCCAGAGTTGGTCAAAGGTGAAAGCTGATTCGACCCCGGCAAACAATCTGGCGAATGTGTATATAAGCACGAGACTCCATTCAGCGGAACCCAAATGCATGTTGACTAGCAGAGCACTATACCTGGAGATTATAATCAACAGGATTGGACTCAAACAGAGCGCGTGGGGAGGTCATAGCCCCTGCACATTTGTATGGAAGGAACTACTTAGGAATTTGTTGAGCGTTTGTCGTCGGGAATTCCATTGCCGAGATTCAGCTTTTTCTAATTGAGGAGTCGTAGATCTACAAGCCATACTCCGGATTTGTACAAAATGAATCAGGCCAAACAATGTGAAGCTTGTAACATTACCATTGATTATCTACGTATTTTCTGAGATCCACCATACTAAGCATAATCTAGATCTAAGTTCCCAAAGCGATGTCTCATGCTTGAGTGCTCAAAGACTATTGAGGACCGAATCTGTAATTATGATTATCACCATCACTCTATGTTGTATAAAGACCTGGAGAGACCATTCAAATTACATGTAGCTTGAGGTGGGTGGTCACATATTTCTACTGCCTGCCCAGCCACTGCTAGCCCCGCAACCTCCTTGCACATATCTCAGGCGAACAACCACTCATTCCGAGCTTTACAAAAGGTCCAAAATCGAAAAGCGAGTAGATTCTAGAGAACCCGTCTAACAACGACTGTGAGTGATATTGCGCCTGCAAGTATGCCAGAAAAAACACAAACTTCAAATTGAACAGCAACCGAGCACAATATCTATAGATATTCTAGTATATCCTGAAGCTGATAGGCGACTGACAACTGACTCTCCGGCTCATCCACAAGGTCAGCACTAAGCTCAAACAAAGTGTCCTCGATGAAATTACAAATTCGGGGGAAAGTAGTTTGAAAAAAGCCCGGGCGCTTGCAGACCACGAGGGGGTCCTCGGGGTAATACACCGAAATATTGGATGCCAGCGTCCTAATATTGGCCATAGAATCTGCAACTAGGAAGATTTTTCCACTGACTATCTTCTGATGGCCCGGGTGGTTGATCAGGATCTCAATCTGGGTCTCTAATTCTGTCCGGACTGCACGAATCGCTTGCATGTAGTTCGGAACTAGATTTTCGACCCAGGTATGTACAGAGCCGTCCAGAGAAGCCATGTTAGATAAGAGAAGAAATATCTTGTTCAGATTAGACAACGATAGTGAGATTTGAGGACACGAAAATCACAGACGCTGATCAAGTAGGAGTGGGGTTGATGATGGATTGATAATTTGAGCAGGGAGCCTTGGGAGGTGATATTTATGCCTATGCGAGAATACATCAATATGTTTTGGGCCGGTTGACTGAAACTCAATACGATAAAGAGAGATTCAAAAGCAACAAAGCACATTTTGGTCTTTTGTATCAAGGTCGAAACCTCCTGTCTCGAGTGAATACAATCGGATGAAACTGATCCTAACGGAGGGAGACAACAAATCTGAAAGAGCCAAGTATGAGCCTAGGACTTAACAATACATCAAATCATGAGTCCAGCTGAGATGGTCCCCAACGTAAGGTTTCATCGTGAGACAAATTTATCTCCATCAACAGATGCCTATGTACACCCGAAAGGGTACGGTGTCTTTGTGTATGGATGACCCCATGAATCTCAAACAGTAAATACCCCATCCTGGCGAATATCCCGGCTGGAGCTTCCAACATATACAGTGAAGGTACCACTAGGCACGACCCATTTCTGTGCCTGCACATCCCAGTAACTCAAATCACGCCTGGTGAGCTCAAAGGCAGCCACACCGGATTGGTCCGGTTGGAGGTCCAGCTTTTGGAAACCTCGCAGCTGTTTGGGAGGAGTGCCGGGTGCGGAGTTTGGAAGACCAATATAGAGCTGAGCAACCTCAGCACCCGCTACTTCGCCAATGTTATCGACAGTGGCAGAGATGGTGCCGACCGACTGGAAAAGATCCTCTGGCCCACCAGGAACGACCCGGCCGCTCGAAGGCCCAGCGGTCGCAGAGACATCGATTGAAAGGCCACCGTACTCGAAGGTTGTATACGACAAGCCGTAGCCAAACTCGTATCGTGGAGTGATGCCGTATTGGTCGAAACGACGATAATCAATGAATAAATCTTCGACAAAATCGTCATTCAAGTTGCTTGTCCAGCTGGCCCCGTAATCTGCAGAGTCTTTGGCAATCGTGTAGGTCAGCTTGCCGCTTGGAGATGTGTTGCCATATAGCACGTCCACCAGAGCGTTTCCACTTTCTTGACCGGGTAGTCCGGCCCAGACAACGGCTTGCACGGAGGGCTGTGCTAGAATCGTCTCCAGAATAACAGGACCCACACTGTGCACAACAACAATGACATTTTTGTTGACCGCTGCAACAGACTTGACGAGCTCGTTTCCATTATGCCAGGGGTCAAGGTGATTTCTGTCTCCTACATTGTCCTCCACTGTTAAATATCTGGTTACGTGTTAGCGATCAGTTTGAGGATATGGGCTCTCCGATATTGTGCTCTGACTAACCCCTCGCCAGAGTCTGCGTTAATAAACACAATGGCGGTCTCGGCTGCAGCGGCAGCCGAGGCAGCCTCTGTTGTGCTATCGGTGGTACTCTGGACAATTTGTGTACCGTCAATCGCGGCCTGATCTTGAATCGCGTCGAGTGGAGCAACGAGGTACTAGAATGACCTTGTCAATACTCCAGGTTTGCGTCTATCTACGGGCATCTGGCCTTGCGTACCGGGAATTCAGCAGTGCCACTTCCCCATCCCATAGCCAGGGTACCCTTGTTGCAGCCACGGTCGACGCACGCATTGGCGCCGTCGGGATTGACGATTGCGTCCTGTCCAATGATAGCCAAGCTTTTGGGTTGCCAGAGAGGTAACACCTGTCCCTCATTTTTCAACAACACAATCGAATCTCGGGCAACGATACGTGCCACATTGGCATGATCACCTGTAACGTCGACACTAGCCTTGCCGCCGTTCCAAGAGCTGAATGCAACCCCGGGATAGCCTTGATCTTGATCGAGAAGATACCAAGCTGCCAAGATACGGGTCGCCATGTCATCCAAACGCGACTGCGGCACGGAGCCATTGGCCACAGCCTCCACTAGGTTAGATCCCCAGAATATGCTGCCACGTGGGGTATTGAAGTCGCTGCCAGGCATCGTCATGTCGAGTCCCGCCAACGCGCTGTTGACGCCAGTGTGCTGCGCATTCCAGTCGCTCATAATGTAGCCAGGGAATCCAAGCTCGTTTTTCAAGAGCTCGTTCAAGATTGCATCGCTCTCGCAAGCCCAAGTCCCGTTCACCTTGTTATAGGAGCACATGACAGACGCGACATTGGCCCTGACTGCGTTCATGAACGGCCATACATATAGCTCATGAGCCGCGCGGTCTCCAACATTCGAACTGATGGTTTCCCGATTGTGTTCTTGCTCGTTACCAAGCCAGTGCTATATTATGGTCAGGACAGGCAAAGGTATCAACGGAATGATGGCCAACATACCTTGGCGCAGGCCTGAACGCCCGAATCCTGCATGCCCTGAATTGTTTCTTCTATGGCAACTCCACTGAGATACGGGTCGACCCCGAACCCTTCCCAGTTCCTACCTCCATCTGGGTTCTTGCCAAGAGGGCCAATGGATGGACCTAGCTGTACGTGGACGCCGAGTCCTTTCGCCTCTTCACCCATTGCAGCACCACGTGCGTACAATAGACTGCGATCCCACGTTGCTCCGGCATTGACACCCGCGGGGAATGCTGTCACTGGATTCGCGAAGCGGATTCCCAAGGGTGAATCTTGAAGACACAGAGAGGGATAATCAATCGAGCTGGGCGCATAGGTGTTTCCCACACAGGGCCCTCCCTCCCAAGTCACGCCAGTCGCAATGCCAGCCTTTTCAGCTTGCGTGAGCTTTTGAAGGGCTACTTCAGCCTTGGAGTAAGCTGCCTCCCAGGCAGCGGGCCCCGAGCCGTAGGCATCAGCCGTGATGCCGAATGCCAAAGCAGAGAACAGAAGGCTGTACATGTTGCCCGTTGCTGCAGATGGTTGCTGGACAGACTTTCCCTCCAGTCCCGCGGTTTAGGCGTATCCTTTATAACCCCAGGGGATTCTTGGCTTAAATTCCCCAGTTATAGTTTTCCTTTCCCCCTTCCTAATCCCACTCTAGGAGCCGGTGACCATGTGCGACTCGGCCAGGATCAAACAATATTTCCTTTGCCAAGGAAGGGAAAGGTATACTCCTCACATGCAGTGCCAGCGGGCTAGTGCATTGTTGCAACCGAAACATGCAGGTAGAATAGAGTCAGTGCTTTGATGGTGCCCTCGGATCACCCTGGAACCTCCCTTTATTGGAACGGACGACACGGAATGTGGGAAAAGAGGTGGGAAATTGTGCAATTAGCCTAATAGTTCTTGCTTTCTACTCCGTTACGACAGTCAGGTTCCGACATAATTGGAAAGATCTTCAACCCCGCACTTTCTTGATGTTTGGTGGCATTCCCGTTGGGTGAGTGCGCCGGGGTCGCAGTTTCCGTCTCCTGGCTGGCCATGGTCCTTTTACTAATTTGGCGCTTGGCTATAGCAGCAGCTGATACTTGAGGATAAAATCAATCGTGCTCATCAATTTGAAGAGCGTGGGGAACATGAAAGAAAGACGGAAACTTGATAGATTCAAGGAATCCTTACTGCAAAAGAAACAAACAAACAAGACCCCTGAAGATCTCGCTGCCCGAGGCCAGCTATTTAATTTCGGTTATACTGAATGATAACTCTGATGACATCGATTGTACTTGTTAAATTGTTCCATATAATTGTCAAGTATTTATCCATCAATACTGGCAAATATTCCTAAACACATACCCAATTTTATAGTTGATGGTACAGGATCATCTTTGGTGACTGACCTGTGATAGCGTAAATAGAGACAACTCCCATCTCAGGCATAGAGCACAGGTCAGAACAAGAAACATACCTGGGTACGCCACAATAAATCAAAGTGTAAGGTTAATTACAAGAGCCTCAGATACCAGCAAAAGCGAAACCTCCGTCTGGTAAATCAAGTTTCCATGTTCCTAGATATTCTTTTGGCTCAATCCTCGGTAGTAATTTAAACTTTGTGTTCCTGGATTGGTGCTTGGTTGACGTTTAGTTGGTTGTCCTCTGAGCTTGCTATTTTCATATATCGAGTATACAGTGGCCCAGGTTGACAACAAAGTTCGTATCTCATCTCATTTCAAATGTACTCAGGTCGCGACTTCAGAGATTCTCAGCTAAATTTTCAGGCTTCTTCATCAAAGGCAACCAAACAAATGTAGATTCTGAGTTCGAATATTTAGTGATCTTGATCTCTCTTGATGAATCTTCTATATGAATACTCACAAGCAATTACTTCATTTACATTGACCATGACATCTTAGACTTTTACAATCCCTACAACCTCCTCCAAAGAATCGACGATATAATCCGGCGACAATTCCAAGCAACTCCTTTGATCTCCATATCCATACCGACACCAGCAAGCCTTCCCCCCAATAGTCCTCGCAAACTGAATATCCGCCACCGTATCACCAACCACTAGCACCCTCCCCGGCTCAATCTTCTCCACTCCATACTTCTCGCGTAGTATGGGAGATAGAACATCCACGAAGCTTGCTGGATCCGGCTTGCGCTTTGCCTTGGAGGTGTTATCACCGACGATTAGATCCTCAGCCACGTAGCCACCCAGGCCGTTTCGCTCTAGGGCGGTCTTCACAGCCGCTACGCCCTTGTTACTCACAATAGCGATGGGGACTTTGTGGGCATTGAGTTCGGTCAAGAGTTTCTTGGCGCCGGGGAAGTCCTTGACGAGGAGTTGGCCGTGGGTGGCATAGAGGGCGCGGTATTTTTCAATCCATTCGTTCTCCACGGTCGCAGTGAATTCAGCAGGGGAGGGATACAAGGCTTTGAAGGTGTCTGTTAGACCAGCGCCGCTGGCGATGAGGCGGTGGATCTCGGATGGGGGAGGGGTGTGGGTGGGAAGGAGAGCATCGAAGGTGAGTTTAATTGTCTGGGATATTGAGTCATGTGTATCGAAGAGAGTGCCGTCGAAGTCCAAGATAGTAAGGGCGATCATCTCAAGGATGGTAGGTTGTGCGCGTGTAAGCTAGGGTAGTTGATGGACTGCGTATAACAGTATAAAGGTGTTTGATTTAGTGTAGATAAATTGTAAACCAACAAACTACTTGTACGGAGATGATTAAAACCCCTCGATCGGTGGTTTAGAATATACCCTTCCAGTCAGAAATCCTGCAGTAGCGTGAGGATGAACTTATGTGACTCATGCGGCTGGTCTTTGGGGTTACATTGAGATAACTAGTGTAGGTATGATGTAGATAACCTGCATTTTGCACAGATATTCTCTCATGATTAATATAGTAGCAGCAACAATCGTTCTGATAATCCATAGCGGCTCCCCACACCCAAGTATGCTAGGCAGGAGTCCTCCTATTATGAATAGGGGCCCGCGGGGGCCGGGGCATGGGTGTGGCTTATAAATCTTCTCGCCTAGCAGGCGTCTAGGAGGCCGTCAAGTAAGTATTGGTCAAAAGTCCAGAGCATTGACGGCACTTCTGGGGCGTTGAAATTTGCCAGTCGATTTGTTTTACCATAGGTCTGTTGAATATTCGCACCGGGTAGATTTCCTAAAAAATACTTGTCCTTGAGGGGCATATTACACACACCGCGTTAAGTAGATTCGTCCGAAATTACAAGGACGAGAGGGAACACGAAAACAAATCAATCTACATACTACTGCGGGCTAAGAATATCTCAGTTGGAAAATACAGGAATGTAGAACATAAACTTCATAGATCAGAAGTCTCTGTCCTGCTTGCCGTCTGGCCCTCATAAAAATTGGATAAATACCTTTCTGTGCGAGATCTATGGCTAAAACATTCAAAGGCTAACTTAGGAAAATCGGTTATTGCAGTAGCCAGAAGCCGTTTTGAAACTATAGGTCGTTGCCTGGATCTAAAATTGCCGACACATCATATTTCAAATGACCTTTTCGATATATTATACATAGAAATAAAATGAGGCATCTCAATTGTGTACAATGAACGGCGCATGTGAATCCCTTAGGACCAGGGATGCTCCGATATGCGCGTCAATTGGATCAACACATGGAACCAGATTAAAGACCGGTTGGACAAAGTGGCCCGTATGATGTCCCTGGGAGATACCGCTGGTACCATGAAGGGCTGCCCACACAAGTCGGGCAGTAGAACAGACCTGTCGGATCGTACTTGTTCTTGATCACTGCAAGGCGAAGGTAGTTGGTACCATAGAAATTGATAGCCCACAAAGGATCGTAGCGGTCGGCCTTTTTTTGGTTGTTAGCAATAACTCCTCAACAATAATTGTGAATGTACCACATACCTCACTCAAGTAGCTTCCCAGGAACGGGGTTAGCATGCTCATGGCCAATCCTTTGTTGTATGTGATATCGTCCTTGATAGGTTGGGAAGTGGAGTCGTCCGCCCAGCCTCTAGCGACAACATGCACGATATAGGTAGAGCGCCATGCAGGGTTGACGCTAGAGTGTTTGTCGGATCCATCAGTGAGGACCTTACCTCCACCAACAAGCTCCACATTTTGAATTGTATATTCCATTGGTGCACCGGCAATGGTATTGATCATGTTACGCAGTCGTGTGCGACTAGATGTCAGAGCGCTCTTCCCCATCATCCGCGAAGTCATAGCTGAGTTTGCATTTCCAACAGCTTCCTTGCGACCCGACATAGCCTGGTAGTACGCTGCGTATGTTGGGAATTCGTACCACGTGATGTTCACGTTGAGCGAAGTACCATTATACTTCTGCAACGTTGTCAAAACTGGCTCAAAGACTTTCTGAGCATCAGTCAGCGACTTGTCCATGATGGCGATGGAGTGGCGGTATCCAATGGTCACGTTGGTGAAGAGTGGCGCGGGGCTGTTGATAGACCAGGAACCGTATCCAGAGAATCCTCCATCCATGATGGTGGGGTAATGCTCGTAAACATCGGTGATGGCTTCCAACAGAGCGTCAGTATCCGTGCTTAGCGAGGCAATTGTGAGGGTTTGTCCCACGACGGGCGTGCTGGGGTAAGCTTTGAGTGTCATGGAAGTAACGACACCATAGCTGCCACCGCCACCGCCGCGAAGGGCAAAGTAGAGATCTGAGTTTTGGCACGCATTGGCTGTAACAATGGAGCCATTGGCCAGTACAACTTGAGCCTCGAGCACTTGATCCGCAGCAAGACCAAAGTCACGGCTAGCTGGCGAGTGGCCGCCTCCCTGCGTGTAACCGCCAATGCAGCCAACGGTCTTCATGTAACACGATGTTAGAATTGCACACTTGTTGGGGATATTAACAAAGGTCCCATACCGGATCACCACCACCAACGACTGTGACATTGTTCTTGAAGGCGACTTCATAGGCTTCCTCCCAAACATAGCCTCCGCCAATGGTAAGTGCAGAGCCTGTCCAGTCACCGCACTTGTCAGATGGAGCGTAGGTCTCGTGGAAATCGATTCCCTTCTGAATATATTTGATCCAAATCTGGAGTCCTGCATAGCCTTCGCTCCTATATAACGAGTCAGTGAACAAATTATGTATTAATGATTTCATATGTGCAACTAACTTTCCGAGCATATCATGCCCCGTGTTTCTGATAACCAGGCGAACGTTGTTCTTTTGCGCGAATTCTATGCCAGCTGCAAGCTCCGCGGGCTCTGTTGCATTGATCGTATACACCGGGGCGGGTCCCAAAATACACTCTCCAGGTTCTTGGCCCGAGCTCAAATCAACGGCAGGGCATGTTTTCACTGTGGGATAAACATATCCGACCGGGGAAAGCTCTTGGAACTCAGAGTCGGACCATTGCGAGTAGACATTGGCGCACTCCTCGGCATTCTGGTAAGCACCAGGGTAGCACGAAATAGCCAGTGGGAGATTGTGGATAAGTTTCCCAGATACAGTTGAGTTGAGAGTACTCCAAGTGTCAACTGAAGGCCAGCATGAGTCTTCGGGAGTCTGTAAGGAAAGTCAATACAGGCACGCGGAGAACAATCGTGTTTACTGTTGGGCTGGAACAGTTGACTTACACATTTGCACGAGTACTTGGAACTCGCATAGCCGATGCCGGCGAAGGCTAGAAGGGATAGAACTCTTGACACCATGGCAAAATGCAGCTATCCGGAGGGTGCAACGGATACGAACAGGACTTTCAGGAAATCCGGGGCAGATATGGTCTTCATTGAAATATTTAAGGGGCGGTTGGCGGCAGACGGCACGCGGATACAATAACTTCCGTGTAGCGTCCAGTCTGCGTGGCGTGTAGCAAGCGCGAGTTCGTTTTCACATCAGCTCATTCTAGGACCACTTTCACCCTAATTAGGAAGTGGGAACTCCTAGCGTTCTTAAACTCCGTCCTATAGCACTGACGTGTGGTCTGTGTGGTTTGTGTGGGTCACGTCTCATATGCCTGGTGTATGTTGTATGTTGTATTCTTAGTTTTTTTGATAAAGGAATAGCAATGTAGTAGTGCTCAACCAAAAAAAAAAAAAAAAAAAAAGCCAATTAACGGAACGAACCAGGGTGAGAAATAAGAGTCTGACAGCGTAGTGGAAGAAAGAATTTCTCCACAAACCAGTATAACAAAGTACAAGTGTTATGAACAATGCAGCCACGATAAATGACACGCTTGAGTGAAACCTTCTCAATGGGCTAAACTCTTAGGGCCAACCCATGCGGGCCCGGGGCCGCTAGAGTAGGTTTGTAACACTAACAATAACACTAACTATCAAACTAATTTTCAATGAATTCCTTCGGACCTCGCTTGGGAGTTAGTTAAACTTAGTGTCCAACAAAATATATTGAACTTCTCCGTACGAACTGCGATGCTCCCGAGGTCCGGATCGGCCGGGACTGTGGGAATGGTGTTGATCCTTTTTTTTGGTTGTATGTACAACATATTTATCTATCTTTTTATTTATCTGTTTATCATGTTATTGCTTGATTTACTTATTTAAAATAAAAAAAGCTAAACATATATTGACATTCTATGCATCTAGAGAGATTCTAATTAACTTCACAAACAACCCCTGTCTAGTCTAAAAACGGTGAACGCCGCGTGGTAATGGAAGTTGTCAATCTAACCAGGATCATGAAACAGTTGATTAATTTTTAATTCTAGACCGCGGGTCTCGCCTCTTTCGTACGGGATATCCACAAACTAGCCCCTCGATACGGAGTACTCCATGTGTAATTGCCTCGTGTGATTGAAGGCAACTGCCGGTTAGCTGCAATGCATGGGCTAAAAGTCAATATTGTGGGTTTGAATCTCATTCAAGACACCTTACTTGACCAGGGTGCACGCTCGTTTCCTTTTCAGTGGTCAACATGTCTTCTGTCATCATCCTACCCTTGTCCGGATATTTGTCGGCCATTGGTGGACAAGGATGTGTTTTGTATTGCTCTTTTTTTTCTTTGCAGGTAGACGAGTTACTTCCTGTATAATCATGCGAAAACTACCTACAACACAGGAATCTTGTTCTCTTTTTCCTGAGCTTCCCACATGACAAGCCTCTGAGGCCATTTGAGGCCCCCGTCTCTTGGATTCTTTTTTTCTGTTTTGTGTTTTTTTTTTCTCCTCGCAATCCAATTGGGGTGCCTTATTTATCGCGTCTGTTGTGGCTATGAGCAGTGCGCCCGCCCCTCAGGGAGTGGCAACCCAGCTCTCGTTAAATGGCTTCATAGCTGTTACGTGGGTTGGAGCGGCGCTCGGTATTGTGCTCACAATTGCTCGCATTGCAATTCGAATAAAATATATGAAGCGTCTGCTAGTCGATGATTACTTCATGCTTCTTGCATTGGCCTTTTTTGTTGCCAACGCGATCCTACAAACGATACAGGCACCTCATCTTTATTCTATGATACTCAATAACAGGGGCCCCGATTTTGTTCACCATGTGGTGCTCTACACACGATTCGAGTTTCCTATCATCGGTATATTTTGGTCTGTACTATGGAGCGTGAAAGGGTCATTTCTGGCACTCTTTTGGATGATGTCCGACGGATTACCCCGGTACCGCCGGGTCTGGTGGATAATCACAGTCTTCGCGGTCTTGGCATATATTGGCTGCTGGTTGGCTTCAATATTGAACTGCCATCCCCCGTCCAACTACTTCAAATTCGGTATAGTATCCATGTGGTAGTGTTTCTGCTAGGACGATTTCTGACATTTAATAGCACAATGCAGGAAGCCGATCGACCAGAGGGGGTCTGTTATCTCTATCTCTTATAGCACGGCTGTGGATATTTTCACGGACTTGTTAAGTATGACCTCTTATCGTGACGCTCATTTAATAGAATATAACTCACACTAAAAATGTATTAGTCATGTCTCTTCCCCTAAGCATCATTTGGGGAACGAGAATCAACTTCCAGCAAAAGGTCGGGCTGGTGATTGTCTTCTGTTTCGGATTTCTTATCATCGCAGTGGCAATTGTTCGCGCTGTCATGATCACCGGTAGAGCATACTCTGACCAAGCAGCCCTTGCTATTTGGAGTATTGCTGAGTCGTCAATATGCAAGTCAACTCCCACATTAGATGTACAATTAAAATATACTAACTATAGGAAAGCCATGATTGTTGGATGCCTCCCTCCCTTCCGAGCCATACTTTCCACAGGGCCGAACAGTATCCAATACCGCTATGGTCTTGGGAACTCCAATCTGACTGACTACCCGAATTTTCCGCTAAGCAAGCCCCGGTCTACCACGGGCAATTGGAGCGAGGATCCCTTGCCCACGCACGATCAACAGCAATACAACAATATGGAATTTGAGATGCATACACCGCAAGACGTGCACGTCAATGGTGGACAGGGCGGTGGAAGCTCAAACGCTACAACGAATATGCGAAGAGGGGATCTTCAGATTCAAATGGTCCAGGAATTTGTGAGTTTCCCATTTCGAGGGACTGGAGTTGCATGTTCAGAGCTAATCTTCCGTTTGTAGACCGTGGTATCGTCGAAGTAATTTCTTGTTTAAAGGTATGAGATGTAGATATGATTTGTAATGTCAAGGAGCATGGACTGGTTTCCCTCTTGGCACAATAGATATGATGTACAAAAATTTGGCCGCTATACTCCCTCGCAGACGAAAGGAATTGTTAACTTGATTTCGTTCCTGCTTAATAAATAGATTGGACTTTGACACATGTTCACGATACAATTCCGGATGTTCAACCGGGGTGTTGAGTTTCTTCTGGTTCATGATGTGTTGAATAATCTCCCTTTGTCAGAAGTTGAACCTTGGAATCAGTACTGCTGAAGTCCACATTGACCGTATCAGGCTCTGGTATTCCAGCTGCTTCGCGTTCCTTCCGACGTTTCTCCTCTCTGGCTAGAAGTTCTTGATACAATTTATCATGATCAAGCGTGGGCCCCTAATCACCATTTTTGTCAGTATTCCTTTCGGCTGGGAGCCATGGAAAATCATCTCTTACAATGACCATCTTAGATTTGCCCCACGGACATAAAGGGTGAGCTGCTTGTCATGCTTTTCTTGCTCTCTCAGATTCAAAAGTTTCTCGAATTCGGATATGACTGCTGGCTCAAAGTCGGGATCTCATGGCATCACACATGAGAGAGTAGCGAGCTCGAAATAATGAGGAGATAGCCCAGAATATCCCCAATCGAGTAGACAAAGAGATCCATCACTCTCCAAAATCATATTTCTCCGGCAAACGTCGCCATGAGATAAAATCAGAGGATAGGATGCCAGATCAATAGAACTATTACCGCGTTGTAATCTCTTAGTCATGTAAGCACTCAAATCTCCAATAGAAGTGAAGATTTTCTTCGAGCCCTCATCGCCGAATATGTATCCCAGAGCCTCTCCGCCACCAATCGGTCCCGGAATAGGGGCTGGACCAGGTATCCGTCCTATATGTGAAAGTATTTTGGTAACGCGCGAGGGTATATCATGATGAACAGTAAAGTCGACATCACAAGATTTTGGCCGTGCAAATACTCCATGAACAGGTATCCATTTGGACGCGATGATCGGCGTGACGATAAAATGTAACGATAGACCTTTGGAACGTGTTCGATAGTACCGTCGACATTATCGAACGCGAATTCCTGTGTTATTGCTTCGCATTCTTGCACGCCACCGTATTTCACCACAACATGGTCAGATATCCTGATGACTTTGTCGCCGTACTTGTGACCCCCGATCATCCCGGCCTTCCTCCTTGGCTTTGGACAAAGGTCGACCAACCAATTCTCGTCCGCAGCGAGGAAATCACAGGGCAACGTTTTGTACTGTGGTAGCTGAATGTGGGTATATCAAGGAATATATTCTCAGACTGGTTACATGATGGTGTGAAGGTCATGAGTAAATTCCACGGGCGATTATCGTGTTAAGCACCGAACACTGGGAAGCTGTCGGGCGGAGGTGGTGTTGGGCGCTTGGCAAGATCACATCTGCCAGATCTACATCAATTGTAGGTACATAGCAGGAGATATTCAAAACAAGGGGCACATTTTCAGAAACTCAGACATTAGTCACCGTACGTCTTAAGTCTGTCACTGATATACGTATGATATGGAATATGTTTGTTGTATATCTTGTAGTAGCACGCCCCAATTCTCCCTCTCATACCAGCGAATCATCACATTTATATATGTTGCCATTTTCAACCAGCCACTCTCCCCCTGTCTTCATACTTCCGTGTGTTTCTCTTTTTTTCTTTCTTATTTGATTTGAAGATACAATCAAACAATAGTTTTCCAATGTGTCGTCAATATGTCCGACCATAGGAGGGGTATGGTATGGCGCCGTTGAGCCGTCGTCGTTGAAACCAGAGAGCTCTGGCGACGGCGACAAGGTTGGGCATTTGGATTTGGAGTGTCACTCAACGAAAGTAGTTTGTTTGACGGTTTTGGAGCAGAGAGAATGGAGGGCAGGGAGAGGTCGGTGATTTTTTCTGTCCATTGCGACGTGTAGTTGACGACTCCAGGGTCGATGATGTAACTATTCCCCAGCTACACAAATGGGTCCCGGGCCCCCGCCCAACCTCTGTCGTATAGAAAGGAACGAATTTCCAATTTCGCCAACCCTTCAATCCACTAACCTTTGCAACATCATTGAGGATGTTCGCACGCACTGTTCTCCGTCGTGTAACGCTTCCATCACTCGTACGACAGACATGTGTGTCGGTGCCGCGGAAGTGGCTCACTACGCAGCAAAAGAAAATTGTGAAGTCAACTATTCCCGCACTTCAGGAGCATGGTGTGACAATTACTACCCTCTTCTACAAGCGTATGCTTGAAGAACATCCCGAACTCAAGAACATCTTCAACACTGCCCACCAAGCAACCGGCGAACAACCGGCAGCTCTGGCGCATGCGGTGTGGGCGTATGCCTCTAACATCGATCACCCCGAGGCCCTTAGTACGGCTGTTTCTCGCATTGGTCACAAACATGCCAGTCTAGGGGTTATGCCCGAGCATTACCCAATTGTCGGCCACCATCTGCTGGCCGCAATCAAGGAGGTCCTAGGACCAGCGGTCAACGAGCAAGTTCTCGATGCGTGGAGCGCCGCATACCAGCAATTAGCCGACATCTTCATCAACTTTGAGGATAATCTTTATCAACAGAGCCTGAAAACACCCGGCGGCTGGAAAGGATGGCGGAAGTTTTATATCTCCGACAAGGTTCCTGAGAGCGACGAAATCATCTCCTTCTATCTCGCCCCGGTCGATAAAGGCCCTCTACCGAAATACCAGCCAGGCCAGTTCATAAGTGTACGATGCTATGTTCCCGAGCTTGGTTCCTATCAGCCACGTCAGTACAGCCTATCCGACGTGCCGGGCGGTGATCACTTCCGCATTTCAGTCAAGCGGGAGTTTGCAAGCGATTCGAAACCAGCCGGTCAGATCTCAAACATTCTTCACGAGTCACAACCTATTGGTGCAGAGCTAGACGTGAGCATGCCCTTCGGTGATTTCGTGCTCGACATCAACGGGACCAACCCCGTAGTGTTAATCAGCGGCGGCGTAGGGCTGACGCCCATGATGTCGATGCTCAAAAGCATCATTGATCGACAGGGCCAAGCACGAAAAGTTGTCTTTATTCATGCGGCACGGAACGGCCGTGTCCACGCTATGAAGAACGACCTAGCCCAGATTGTTGCCGACAATCCAACCGTCAGTCGCACTGTGTTCTATGAAAATGCCAGCGAGGGGGACAAGCAGGGGGTGGACTATGATTACGTTGGTCGGGTGGACTTGCCTCAGATTAAAGACAAAGTTCTTCTTCCTGATGCCGATTATTATATCTGCGGGCCCCAGCCGTTTATGAAGGCTCAGAGCAAGAGCTTGCAGGGTTTAGGTGTTAAACCGGAACGCATTCATATGGAAGTCTTTGGCTCGCCACGCGACTGAGCGACGCATCAAATTTTTGTAAGCTCGTAGAGGCTTTTGGCGTGGTTTATGCAGTTACGATCAAAGGACTTCCACAACGAGAAAGTAAGGGCACGGATTCACCATCTATCATGTTGGAATATTAAATTGGTCAATTTCCTTCAAATCTCTGTAATCCGTCAGATGTACAATGTTCAAATAGCAATATATTCTTGCCGCTACTATACGTATGGACTTGCAACCTCCTTCTTCATATGAGGCCATTTGTAGAAGGCGTCTCACCAGGAAGAAAATGCCTATTGATCATCTAGATCTTCAATGCTTAGGTCTGAGTACCGATCATAGCCTCTTTACGCTATCTACTGTTGCGCAGACCTAGCTGGTACACCATCCGAGGAAGGATTTAAAGTCCTAGCTCTTCTCATACTATACTAACGGGGTTTGAGTGGTGTTATGTTCACCGATGAAGAGACAAAAGCTGCGTCATCATTACATATGGTGACATTCTATGTTACCTAAGTACGCTTTATTGATTAGAAATATCATTCAAGTCAAATGGTTGGATCAACGCTTCAGTGTAGAATATATCGGAACCAGTGGTAGTAGGCTCGCTTCTAGTCTTTCGTACAGCTGAATCTCCGCGGAGCTGCTGTGGATCCCGAAGATGTTGAATCTGAGTTTAAAGTCAAACGTGAACCATGGTTGTGGTCTGTGGAGCGACAGGTGTCTCTAGCCCAAGTGAAGCAAGCGGAATCTTACATAGCCACGCTTCAAACGAGAGATTCGGACTCTCACTTGATTCACAACAGCATAGATTCTGTTCTCCATACTAAAATGTCACGGCTTATCGATAACCTCAGCCCAGAAATCATACCGCTCATCGCTCAATATCTTGACAGCAATGATTTCTTCAACCTTCGCCTGTGTAATTCGTACTTGAAAGGCACCACTCTCTCACTCTTCCTCAAACTCTACTTCCACACGCGAACCCACATGTTGAGCCGACATAGCCTTATAAATTTACTCAACATATCAAATCATCCGATTTTCGGTCGTTCGATACGCTCTGTGATTATCACCACCGATCACTTGACCCCGGATGGTCTTTCAGATGACCCCGTTGTTCTGACTTCTTGGACGGAGCGCAGTGTCTCCCCTCCAGTGTTCATCAACAGAAAGAAATATCGTGAACATTACACAGAACAGAATTCCTTCCGCCAATCAGGCTTGGATACAACATATTTATCAGACATACTAGGGAACGCAGTCAACTGCCAAGAGTTGATGCTGTCTGACCGCGACAAGCCCTGGGGAGCTTTGCTTATAAAAAGAGAAACGGGGGTCTACCCTACTTCCAGTATGGAACGTGAATACAGCAAGATTTACATCCAACAAGTATTCCATGTTATTGTTGCCGCTGCAACCGCCAGCGGCGTTTCAATAGACACATTCAGATTGAACGTTGGGCTTGAACGAGCGGCAATGAGTCCAAGTGTGCTCAGGTTCCCTGAACTCCACCTAATTCAGCTACAATGGGCTTCGACGCTCACCTCATTGCAACTTTTGCTAGCTCCGCCTTATGACGAACATCCACATAGTTGGGCAAAGCCTCTCGCCGAATTCATCTTGCTGTTCCCTCACCTAGAGACATTGGACCTGTACTTTTACAGACGTCTGCAACCCGAAGCATTTCATGTGCTCAGTCAGGCTCTGATTTCACCAAACCTCCGAGCATTACGACTTGGTGGCCTCGACTGCCTTTCTGAAGACCTGCTATCATTATTCAGCATCTTTCAAGGCACATTTAGAGAAATTGGCCTAAGTGACGTTGGTATTAATACAAAAACAGATGGATCATGGCAAAAGATGGTAGCCATGTTTACCCAGCAACTTCAAATCGAGAAGTTAGAAACCACGGGATGCAATGTGGATGGCCATCCGATATATCTTCAGAAAGCCAATCCTAGTTCGACGGCGCAATTCCGGGTTCTTGGCCCTGGTCTGTGACTGGCATGGGTAGGTATTTCCGCGGAGCTTGTAAAAATGAAGCGAAGGAATGCGCAAAGCACCGCATTCGTACAATCAGGGTGCACAGATGGGTTCACTGAGGGGTTGAACCAGTTCATGGAGGGTTTCAACAACTGCGTTAACTGCCTGAATACTATATTACTGAATGAACTCTAATGCCAAAGAGCGAAATGATAAAATAAATACTTGTGTAGTTCCAACGTCTTCACTGCTCGAATGAGTGTATCTTCAACTAGACTTCAGGTGGTACGATGTGAACAGATATCTTGGAAATCATCTTTCTCATTTGTTTCTTGACAAGTATTGTCAATATCAATGTGTATACCGTAATGTAGATGTGGTCGAGGTTACTCACAGCATAAACCGTGGTTAATGAATCATCATGCGATTGTTTTCGGTCGCGTGTCGTCTTCCTACAATAATGACGCATTGCATTCTAAACATTGTCGCGCGCGTGAAAAGATACAACACATATGATCAAGGTACTTAAATCGCATCTCCTTAGAGCATGCATATTTTTAGCATACCTCGTATCCCTGCATTGAGTTTCTTCTGCGAGGGGCTTATTGTGTTTAAGATATGAAAAAGCATCTATCGCGTTTCGGTAGAAAATCATGCAAAAAGGCATGAGCTTTCCGCGAAAAATGTCGCACTCCTTCCCAAAACTATTGGAAGGAGCCAGACGAAGTTTCGTTATAAAGAACAAAAGAGAATTTTCCCCATCTTTGCTCGCACAACCCTCGTCATCGTTCTTGCAAACTGGGATCACACAGCGCAGGCTTATTGCGACCGGCGAACCCAAAGCTCGCGGAAATGTGTACGCAAACAAAATCCGATGGAGATATTCCCTTGCTCTATATGCATCAATAGCATTCGGCGTGTTCATGTGCGTTCGACACCAAGATTCACTCCGGATGGACACGACCAAGAGCGAGAAAAGAGGACCAGATCCAACGCTGGTGCCTCAGGCGAATGAAACAGCCCTTTCACATTCGAGAGCATCCGATTCCCATGAAGAAACGCTCGACACTAGTTCCAATCTCCCAATAGAGGAGGCTATCTTCGCGTCAGCACCCACCGTTCCTCCACCGATAACTCGCGACTTCCCCGTTCTTCTACAAGTGCCATTGACAACTGGTACCAAGACAAAACAGCTGACAAGCCAGTACAAATACGAACAATGGAATTTCAACGGCACTGTTCCTGGTCCGTTCATCCGAGCTCGGGTCGGTGATGTTGTGGAGCTGTCGCTGACGAATCGTGACGAGAGCGGCAATCCGCACAACATCGACTGCCATGCGTTTCTTGGCCCAGGGGGAGGTGCCGCGGTAACTACCGCGGAAGAAGGCCAGACCAAGACAGCGCGATTCAAACTCCATTGCCCGGGTCTTTATTTGTACCACTGCGCAGCAGCACCAGTGCCAGTGCACATTGCAAACGGCATGTATGGACTCATGTATGTGCAACCAGCGGAAGGGGATCTCCCTCCAGTGGATCGCGAGTACTACGTAATGCAGAGCGAGTTCTATCACGAGCCACCGGAGGTTGGGGATGATGGGAAACTGTCATCGACAGTGGAGTTCTCGTATCCGAATGCACTGCGAGAGGAGCCAAGTGTGGTAGTTTTCAACGGACATGAGGCCGCGCTGACGCGAGATAAGCCTCTTAAAGCTTCGGTGGGAGAAAGAGTCCGAATATTCTTTGGAAACGCAGGGCCAAATCTAACAAGCTCATTTCACGTTATTGGGAGCAACTTTGAGAAGGTCTACCGTGATGGCGACATTGTGAGCCCTCCTGGACAGTTTGTTCAGACTGTAAGCGTGCCTGCAGGTGGTGCTACAGTTGTCGATATGAAGATGTTGGTGCCTGGGACATACACACTCTTGGACCATGCCATATTTCGCCTTGAAAAAGGCGCTGTTGGTTATTTGAATGTGACCGGAGAACCGAGAGATGACACATACCATAGCGAGGAGCCACCCGCTCCTTGTGTTGGCTGCAAGTTGCATCCCTGATGGCGAAGAAATGCTTTAAAGTAGTAACTGCTCTTTGTATGATTGAAGAAAGTGCTTTTCCATGCGATGTATCAGCAACGGTCAGCTTCATTATCATCCATTATACATATTGCAGATACGTAGCGCTGAACTTCATACAAAATAAGGTGTTACTTAAGGCTTGAACAATGGATCTTTGCTGATTCTTACTGGGCTCAATTTAGGTCTGATCTAGTTGTCACGGGGGTCTTTACCATGCATAAAATCGGATTGAACATAAAATCTATCATAATTCACTGCATAAACACGCTAGGACCACATTTCTTGCCTCTCATGACTAACATCGAGACAAGGGCATGTTTCCAGTCTTCAAGCCCTAAGGCGAGAGATAAATCGTAATATGAACAAGAACTAAGGACGCCAGCGGAAGCCAGGATGACGCCAATCGAGGTCCTGAATCTGTGTCTGGGAAAGTCCCACCAAAGCAGCAGCAGCATCCACTTTATCACGCCGACGGTTGTCCCAAGTCATATACATCCAAAGACCAGCTCCAAGAATGAGGGTGGTCGTCGACGTCGCTAAGTTAAGCCCATTTCCGATATGGTAATCAGGGCCGTCAAATGGAAGGTACGACCAGGTGCTGATAAGTCCACCCGTGTTGCCAAACATGACCATCGTGCCAATTGCTGATGACCGCGCGGTGTCTGATACAACGTTGGCGGAGACATGCGCCGCGCAAAAGGCCCCGAACGCGAACGACCCACTGCTAATAAGGAAGGTCGCTCCATAACGCACCATTGGGTCTTCGCTAGCCAGGAACATGATATAGCCTACCCATCATAGTCAGCAATCAGCCAGATGGAAAAATCAACGCAAAAGCTTACCAATCATCATCAGAGGCGCGCACGAAACAAAGAAGACTAGTCGGTGATCGAAGCGCCAGCTAAGGAACGGGAATAATAAAGTGAAGAATGCTCCGACAACATACGGTGGGACCGTATGTAGCTGCTGAGATATCACTCCGGCATCAGGGTAAATAGTTTGGATGATCGTAGGTGCGAACATTCCCAGACCCTGAACAGTGATGTTGTTCAACATGTAGATAAACGCGGTGATGATCGTGGTTGGGCTGAAGATACCTCGCATCATCTTCGCCATATCAAATTTGTCGAGAAGTTCCGTCGTGGCCACACGTTCAGACTTGATACGTGCGACGGCCAAGTCCTTCTCTTCTTGTGAGAGCCATCGCGCTGTCTCCGGTCGGTCGGTTAGTGTGAAGAATGAAATAACACCAATGCCGATAGTGATAATGCCTTCAATCGCGAAGATCATTCGCCAGCTGGTGAGAGAGCCAACACTGTCTAGCTGCAAGATACCAGAAGCTAGAAGACCACCGAATGCGCCGGCTAGTGGAGCCATAACAATGTACATTGAGAGACGGAAGGCGAGTTCACTCCGACGATACCACCGCGAAAGGTAATATGCGATTCCAGGCATCAATCCTGCCTCGAATAGACTAGCGAAGAGTCAGCGGAACCAACACTAATATTCCTCAGGGGCGTGCTTCCTTACCCTAGGAGAAAGCGAACACCTGAAGCCTCGTGGATATTATTGACAAATGCTGTCGCGACGGAGCAGATACCAAACCCGATTTCGATTCCTGGAAGCCACCACCCAGGCCCCATCCATTTACACACAAGATTGCTTGGGATCTCGAAAACGATATATGAAATAAAGAAGATCGACAGAACGATGTTATAATCAAGTCCCTCGAGTCCGAGGTCAGCCTCAAAGCCAGCTAGCTTTGCATTTCCTATCTCGATAACAGTAATTAGTCGCAGTTCTAAATGAATATCAATAGGTGATATACGCACCGATATTTGCCCGATCGATAAAGCAAAACAAATACATCAATGCCACGGTGGGAATGATGTAAAGGTCAATCTTCAGGCGCAACCTTGACTCGGCGGCCTTGTCAAATTCCACAAGGGCTTGACCATATTCATCTGTGGCGAGAGTGCCTCTTCCGGCAGCGACATCCATTATATTCTCTTCATATTCTGCCACTCCCTTTTCGTCGACAAACGACGGGGTCCCCGAGGCATTGGCCATAGTGAAGGTCCCACACGAATGTTTATATTGGGGGAAAAGTGATTTGGAGGAACCAGGTAGAATACTAGCTCTGGAAAGACAATACCAGGGTCAGCCGGGGAAGTCTTTTATAATATTATGAAGTGGAGAAACGAAATCCCCCAGATGATCTAAAGGGGGTATGGATCTGGGGTTTCCGGGGAAAACCCGAGGCAAACGATTCTGGATCAGATGGAATCCACCTTGCCAAATGAGAGTGGCGAGTCAACATCTGTAGCCCCCTATCCCATTGCGCCAGACCTTTCCCCATGATTTATCCCCTCGGGATTCTGATAACAATTAGGGAAATTCGCAGCGATGAGTGCTGATGAATCAATTCCTTCGCCGGTAATTTTTGTTGAGAATACACCGAAGCAAGCCACGAATTATACAATCATGTACCATTATCATGCTGGCATTTCTGGAGCTCTCTATATGCTAAGGGAGGGGGCAAACCTTAGCAGTACAGTGATCCTCGGTTAGAAGAAGAAGTCGGAGTCCAAATCCTGAAGGTCTCACGGCTTGCGATCCGAAGATGTTACCGTTCGGGTCTTATTCCGGTCTTGGCGAGTCACTTTTCGGTCGGGCGGTCGTGGGGGTGGGATATCTGGAGATATTAGAGCGGGTTAGACATCCCTGAACCTCACTTTAAACTTTGGCGTGTTGGTAGTCCTTCGGAAAAACAAGGTTTGTATTTGATTTGAGGGCTTGGAATAGGCTTTATGTGTATGCCGACATCGTCAGCACACCGGAATGGGCACCGAGAGACAGGCGTAGTGTTGAATATGCCAAGAGGGGAAATCAAAACAGCTGATATGAGTTCCCAACATTCGCTTTCCCTGGCGTTGATGAGGTGACAAAGAGCAAACCCAAATACATATCCCGTCCTCCTTACTCCGTAGACCTATAGACCTACCTGCGTTGTTCGAAATATGAAGGAATTTTACATGAAATTTTCGAGCTTGTACTGGATTGGTTTGGCATAGGGTTTTGTATACTGGGTACAGAATATATCGATGTTATCGTTCGGACAATTCCTGTTGTTGTCGTAATTTTCCAGCGTAGCACAGGCGTAGATAGAGGAACATCAGATCTTGCATAGAATGGCTCGCTCGCCGTCCTGACTGTCCTTGACAATCTCCTCGTCTCGGTAGTTGGGGTTGAAGGTAATCTTATTGAGCGGATTCAGCCTATGAGCGCGATGGAATAAATCCTCGTACACCCGACCATCATAACGTCCCAATGCGCTTTATAGGTTAGCAAACACCCAAAATAATGGTAAGGAGATCAAAGATATCTCACCTATCCAAGAGATAATCAGGTATCATCCAAGAATCAACGAGCTTAACCGCGTGCGGCCGAATCCGGGTCATCAGGCAGTGTATCTTGGCAGGCAGAGCGTTGAGACTGGCTGGAGAGACTGCGCCACAGCGAAGAACTGGATTTGTTGTCAGATCTTATTTTTGTGACATGGGCTGTAGCGTATGAGCAACTAACATTCATAGGCCTCGGCCTTGACTATTGTCAGGGCTAAAAGACGAAAAAGGTTCAGAAGGGCTCCCTTCACTGATAGCGACATATCGCGACATGAGTTCAGAGAATTGAAGAATGTGTTGACCAGGAAGGATTCCGCATGCACTGGGAAGCCAAGTCAAGAACTTAGTTATGATGAAGAATAAGAAACATGAGTATATCTCCAAGGGGAGAACAAACCCTGACTGAGTTGGTGGAGTTGAACCATCAGATCATTCCAACGTCCCTTCTTGACGATGCGTGCATAGTATACCTCCCACGCCTTCTGCCGTTAGTGACAAGGAGAGCAAAACTAGGGATCGCTGATATTTTGAAAGTAACTTACCAGAGAGGCTGCTCTCCACTGAAAGCTCGCGCAGATATCTCGATCACTTTCCAAGATATCCAAGGTTTGAGTCGTTTCTCGGCACTTGAGAAAGTGCTTGAACTGTCTATCCGTCTCATCTGTGGGTGAGCTATTCATTGTCTCCACAGCCTGTGTCATTTTTTTGATGACGTGGGAAGCAGCCTGCTGTGTGATCATCCAGTTATCGCCCTCAACCGTAGGCTTTGCCAGATAGTCATTGTTGAGTTGGATTAAACCACTCCCCCCGCCAAAGCCATGACCTCCCATGGCTCTGCGACACACCTCGATGCCATCTGCTGTCATCGCAGTGCACAGGCTCTTTAATCCCGACGAGAGGCTATGCATATGGGCTAGACTTGCGAACTTTCCTTGTTCAATTTCTTTGCGTGCCTGGTAATAACTCTCGGACATCGCTCGTCCGGTAAAATGTAGTGCAAATGCAGCAGCCAGGAGCGGTAGAATGCGGATTTGGACCGTCGGGTAATCGAGCACGGAGAGCTCACTGCTGGTAGGGTCCAGCGAGTCGCGGTCTCGAAATTGTCTTCGTATTGCGGTATAACGGACTGCTACCGTAACGGCACGAGCTAACACTAATCCAGCATCTTGGACAATCCTCGCACGGACATTGGTCATTGATCCGTATACAGCTCCCAGATTTTCTGGCTTCGAAAATATCCCCGTGACTGGGTCAAGGTTTCCCCAACGACATAAAAGGGCCGAATGGGGAATTCTGAGGAACTAGGTCAAAATACAAAGCCCTGGGGAGTAATGCGCGTTGCATGCGATCGTTTGCTTACCGGAAGTTGTTGAATAGCATATACGCATTGTCCATTGTATTGTATCCATACTTGGGCCCAATATCTCCAACTACGACGCCTTCTAAGGGAAGATGAGTCTTCGTATCCCTTACCTGGACAACGAACGCCTGCGGACCGTGGGAAACGTAACCACCCATTGACTGTGGTAGAAGTAACTTGGCCATTACCACCGCATGGTTAGCCAGTTTTCCGAGGGTCCCATTCCACCACTTGCTGGCCGTCAAGGTGGGACTATGAAGCACAAAGTTTCCCTCAAGAGGGTCCCAACGGGCTTCGAGCTCTATTCCTTGAACATTACTTCCATGCCCCAGCTCCGTCTGCGCATACGCGCCGATGATATCCCAACTTTCAATCTTGGGGAGCCAGAAGGCCTGCTGCATATCATTGGCTTGCTCTAAGATTGTCGTGCGGAACATCTGCATATGCAGGTGGTAGGGAGTCGGTTCATCCACAAGGTAGTGGGCCATTTGGTAGTCCTCCAGACTCCATTGATGGGTATCTTGCAGTCGGCGGATCAATTTTCCGCGTGCAACGGCAAGCTTAAAGCGATCGATGCGCGACAGTTGAGACTGCAGGGCCTTACTGAAAAGGGGCTCTTTCAGAAGGATATCAAGCACCTGTGATTGGCGTTGAAGGAACCCATCATGAGAAAAAAGGTGGTTTCCTAGTTCCGTCACGGAAATCTGAGACAGGCTCCGTTCTTTCTGTAGGATGCTGGGTCCATTTGGTTCGCTGGGACTCAGGTTATCAGGAAAGTCGGTCATAATGCCCATATAAAATTAAATGATTGGTTGAGATATGGTCGATCGCTGAATATTGAACGAAAGAGATAAATTCGAAAAGCCTGTTACAACTCTATGTAGTTTTAGCTAGTGACCTTTTAACAGGACGCGTGGGATTGTCTCGGTATACAGCGAGCGTTACTGACTTCCCATTGCATTTGGCCAGGGGCCGAGGTTGGGGAAGATCCCCATTTGGGGAAAGAATCAAAGTTGGGGAAAAAGGGAGGGAAATGGGAAAGGCCTTGGCATTGGAGAAATATGTATATTTTCAAGGTTGGGATTAGGAAGCAATGCATTTTATATAGACTTGAGATTGTTTTAAGCTCATTTGAATACTTGATCCTGCTCGACACCGTTTTCTAGCTCAAGCAAAGCGCAGGGATAACATCCCAATTCCCAGTCTTTGCGGCAACAAAAACGAAAAAGTCATAATGTGCGGAGACAGAACATCATTTGTTCCACCTCATCATGGAGATAATGTGCTTCCCAATACGCCTCTCTTTCATAAGCTTCTACGACTCGCCAGTCGCTCCCCACCTCCGATTGCAGTACGGGATATCAACGGAGGGATAGAGAAAACGTATCTGGAACTCCTGGCGGATGTTTTGAATTTACGTCGGGCAATGCTAGAATTGCTGGATCTCAAGACACTGCGCCTACTTGAGCAAGATTCCGAAGTCTATATTGCCCTCATGGCCCCCGGTTCGTACGCGTACACAGTTGGCTTCTTTGCCATTTTGGCCGCCGGCACAGCGGTGGTTCCTGTTGGTACGTAGTCTTTTAGACATCATGCACAAATCGAGACTGTCAACTGACGCGCAAACGCAACACCTCATAGCTGTCACCTTCCCAGCGCCGGAAATAGCCTACTACATAAGCAAAGCAAGATGCGCTGCCATTGTGGCATCAGAGGATTCCTTGAAACTAGCTCAGTCCGCTACTCATCTTGTCCAGCCTGATTCGGTGCCTCAAGTGCCGCAACTGTCGATTTTCGCACACCTTAACGCGCCCGTTATTCCTGCAGAGGATATAGTTCTCTCGTCAGGAAAGTTTGCAAACCCCAACCAAGCGGGTCTGGTAATCTTTACCTCCGGTACTACAGGCCCACCCAAGGGTGTTGTCCAGCGGCGTGGTCAGCTTATGGAGAACGCAGAACTGTTAGCTGATCACCACCGGATCACCGACCAAGACGTGGCGCAACACTTGCTCCCGGTTCACCACGCCACTGGCATAGGCATCACCTTACTTCCATTTTTGGTCTCTGGTGCATGTGTCGAGTTCCGCAGCGGTAGTTTCGATGCCGCTTGGACGTGGGAGCGATGGCGGAAGGGCGGCATCACCGTGTTCTCTGGCGTCCCCACACTATACGCACGTCTGAAGCAGTATTTCGAGGATGTAATCTCCCACTTTCCTCAGCCTGAGCGAGAAAAGTACATCCAAGGGGCACGAAGGCTTCGTATCCTCCTTTGTGGAACTTCTGCGTTACCCGGTCCCGTGCAACAATTCTGGACGGACCTATTGGGAGGAAACCCTGTTCTTACTCGGTATGGAGCAACTGAGATCGGGTCAATTTTCAAGATGGACCTTGATCCGACGGGCACACCCGAAAATAGTGTCGGTCGACTCGAGGCAGGTGTATCGGTAAAGATCTCCGATGAAGGCCTCCTAATGGTGAAAGGACCATTAATGTTTTCCAGGTAAATTACCTGTTGTGATACTCCCGGCTTTGAACCTAGTCTAACAAAAGAGCAGGTACCTCTTTGATGAAAAGGCAACTGCTGACGCGCACGACCCGGACGGCTTTTTCTGCACTGGGGACGTGGTCCGAAAGGAGGGCCTACACTACACGATTTTGGGTCGCTCTTCAGTGGATATTATTAAGTCCGGTGGCTATAAGCTATCCGCGCTTGACATTGAGCGAGAGATTCTAGGGTTGGACTATGTGACCGAGACAATGGTAGTAGGAGTTTCAGACGACGAGTTCGGTCAGAGGGTAGCTGCCGTCGTCTGCCTGTCCGGCAAGCACAGGGAAAATCGCCTGACCCTGGATACCTTACGGGCTGATCTTCGAAGCAAGTTGGCCGGATACAAATTGCCGACATTGTTGCGTATTGTGGGAGGAGAGCTCCCCAAGACGGCGACGGGGAAGGTACAGAAGAAATTGCTGGGGCCGAAATTCTTTTCAGAGAATTACAAGGAAGATCCAGAGGTCCAAGTATGGAAGAAGAGCTTGAAACCACGACTCTAAGATGACAAAATGCGAGGCTCACATGGTATTTACTTGTAGTCTTCTTGAGAACAACGATGACTTCATCTAGCCAGGAGTTGGAGATTTTGAGATTCCTTGTTTACATTTCTGAACCTTCGCAATATTATTCGTAGACTGACCAAGTTTATTGAAACTATGGATTGGAATTTTACGACCAAACGACTTCGAGACATCCATTGAGACGCTTGGATACTCGGGACCCCAAGATTTGGCTGTTTATTCCTGGTTACTAGCGCTAGACTTTCTCCAACAGATGATGATGATGATGATGAAGCCTAGAGGGTTAAAGAAGGCATTCTGATTGGAATAGCGTCGTAGACTTTCAGATATATCCTTGATATTATCTATCCATAACCGATTATTCGGTGAAAGCTTTTTAGCTCGGCATCCGTTAACACCTTTTCAAACAGCCGCGGTGTCTTCGGCCAGATCCCATTCACCTCACGTCCCAGTTTGTTGCCACACATGGCAGACTCTAGGAAATGAACCACTGATTCAGCAATTATATAAATCTTCGCAAGCTTTTCCAAAGCTTTCAAGCAACAGTGAAAGGAACGAAAACCTGCCGTCCACAGATCCGAATTCCCAGATCGGATGTTGAACACGTGCACAGTAATCACGGGCAACAGCAGAGCCACTGCCGTTGTCGGAAGGTAATGGATTGACTCGGTGCTATCTAGACTCTCAGTGATATTGGTGATCGCCTGGATGCTATCCTGGGTCTGGAGGTCGGCGACGTCTTGTAGCAGCGCCGTGTTTGGAACATTTTTCCCACTGATGGAGCTTTTTATGCGGCGCAGGAGACTCTTTGCAGCCAGGAAGAGGATTCGTAGCCATGCCTTATATGCTAAGAGGGATTTTTCCGCCTCTGAGATTTCTAGATACGTCGGTGGTTGGTAATGAACTCCTGTTGGAAGGGCGGCATTCCAGCTATCTAGTCTCATGTCACATGTCTCCAATGAGTCACACTCAGTCAATAGATTTGAGCAAGCCACTGCAATTGCCTGGCTGACGATGGTACAGAATTTCATCTTCTCGATGAATATCTGCGCCCACTGTCTTTGGTAGTGGTTGCTCTGAGGGACTTTGAACCCTATTTGACCTGTTAAGTCCGCCCCCGAGCGAGTAAAATCCACAAACTCAAAATCGTCAATCGTCAATAATGAGACACTCTGATCGTCATCCTTGATCATCGGCACCTGCCGCAAGGTGAATGCAATCAATCGGTCGCGTGTGTAAAGGCACCACCAAAGCCGTCTACGCAGGCGCTGCGTTGCGGGTGTCAGTGATGGATCGGGCTCGCAGTGAAGACCAATCGATATCGCGAAGGATATCCCAATTCCCAGCCAATAGCGGGCATCCTTAGGGTCGTCGGGGGATTCGTGCCAGTATGTGAGAAGTAATACAGTTTGAATTAGAACAATCGGGTCTGTCTCCATATCAAAATTGTATAGAATCTGCAATGATATAATCAGATGAGATAGGGTTTAAAGGGGCGTATCTGCATACCTTGGCCTTCTCATAGAATTCAAGCCGAGATTGTTTTCGCGACACATGCCATTCTGGATCCCGGTTCCCAGCCTCGATGAAGGCAGCACTTGAGAACATGACTGCATGGAGCAACAAGAGACTAATTTTGTTACTCTGTCCATTGTTTTCAATAGCGTCAATGAAGGGACTTATGTCCAACAGAGGCATATAAGGATGTACATTGCGCACAAACGTGACAAGGAGCTCGTTTCGCAAGACCATATCCGGGATTTCGAAAACCCCTTTCCTTGCTAAGTAATCAATATCTTCCTGTGAAGTAGACTCTGACATCTCTGTGATGTAGGCTGGAAGGAGGGGAGACCGCAAGGGCTCCACGAGCTTAGTCCCGAGTATTTCTTCGGCTGTGGTGATCATGTTGTCTAATGGTCTCATCCACGCAACGGGGTAAAGAGAAGATGTTGAGTAGGCGATCTGGTCATCATGAATCTCATCACTATCTTGATCATGGTTAAGTATGGCTTTTATTTCCTTGTATATCATCCATGCACTTTTAGGGGCGCGATCTAAATGGTCGTACGTACCTCCTAACAGCGACCAGTATTCACCATTGGGGATAGTTGTTGGAGAGGATTTATCCATGAGTCTTCCTGAGTGTCAAAACGCAGATCTCGCTATATGTGACGGGGGGCAGGTTGCGATCACACAAACGTCCGTATGACTTACTGGGTCATTTCTTCCGGTGGACATTGAATACCCCACTCTTCACACGTACGACAGTAGTGTTCTTTTGAGCCTTCCCTACAAGAGATACCATTGACCAGACAGTATCCGCATTCATGGAGGAGAGGGTACATGATGATACCGATACCATTGGCTTGCACGTGAACCTGCACAGTTTGTGATAGGGGTTTCAGGTAGAACTAGAGGTAGGGAGGGGGGAAAGCAAAGCTATCCCAATGAGCTGAGATGATGCATTTCCTTCTTTCTCCAAGCATTTCCCCGCAGTTCGAGGGGAAATTGGGGTTTTTATTTTTGCGGGGGCTTGAATATTTAGCCGGCCCATCGCCACCCTCCACCTTCGATGTATCATCTAAAAGGAATTACTGTATAAAAGAAATATTCTATAATCTGCGATATTGTATCAGGAGCCTACATCTCTCGAGACGGTATCTATTATACCAAATATATGTAACAAAAGTCTTCGTTCCATCCCATGTGGTTATATATAACTGGGTAGCCAACCATCGGTCGTCAATCGCGCGTAGATATTCCCCATAAAGCCCGATCCAGAATTCCGTAAGACTCTAGTCTATATTTTGTATCACCTAAAGAGCTTGCTAAGCCGCGCAAATTAAGAAACCGAATAAGATGAAAATTCAGCCCTATTTCCCCCGGACTCAGCATGCATGCATGGGTTTGTAGCGCGCCTCGGCACTTCCCCAATCTACCTTCAACCAAGCGTAGCCAGATCACACATAGATATGTCTATTGCTGCTGATAAGTTACTGAAATTTTATATTTCTGAATCTGAACCAGTCAAGGATATAGGAATATTCTTTACTGCGAAATATATATCTTTGTATTCTTGTTTTAGATTCTATTTCAAGACACGATGGATGTACCGACTACCCACGACCACTCCACAGAGGCGGAATATCAAAAGAAAGTCGATTGCATCTACCAGGAGAGCGTCCCTAGGATTGTCACCATAGACAACATCCGTGTTCTGGGCTTGGACCCTGACGACGAACATTTCTATATCAACTTCCCCGCGGAGCGTAGGAAAGGGATCATAAGAAAGGTTTGACTAGCGAAGTAAGACTCGGGCCTGGAAGAATAGTTTGCTAACATTTTTAGGTTGATATTCGCTTGGTCCCCATGCTGGCCTTGTTGTATCTGTTATCGCACCTCGACCGCGCGAATATTGGCAACGCAAAGATTGAAGGGTTGGTCGAGGACCTAAAGCTGGATGGAATTGAGTGGAATATTGTGCTCAGTGTGTTCTTTATCCCGTATATCTTACTGGGTGAGTCTTGCACTCTTATTCATACGTCGAGATACGCAGCTAATCATCACAGAAATTCCAAGTAACATGGTGCTCAAGCGCCTCCAAAGACCCAGTGTCTATCTAGGCATTTTGATTGTGACCTGGGGTATTGTTATGACGTTAACTGGCGTCGTGAAAGTTTTTGCAGGCCTACTTGTAACACGAATCCTTCTTGGAGTCTTTGAGTGCGTCTTAAATCCCAACAACACAGTGGTATGACACGAGTTTGGACAAACCCCGAGATACGCGAGTATACTGCCCGAGTCCTGGGAGTTCAGGCTTACTTCTACGTGATCCATACTAGTACCTTGAATGGTCTAGACTTGACGTGATTTAGGGGTGTCCAAACATCTGTCTTGCCTCTATTACACAAAAGATCTCCTGTACTGACAAATTGACCGATGAATCAGATCCGGATTCTTTCCTGGCGCTGTATACCTGTGCTCCTTTTGGTACATGCCACATGACCTTTCCACTCGCCTAGCCGGCTTTTATTGTGCGAGTGCACTTTCGGGAGCTTTCTCCGGCGTGCTTGCAGCTGGAATTGCGAAGATGGATGGTGTAGGTGGATATGAAGGCTGGCGGTGGATCTTCATTCTCGAAGGCCTTGCCACTGTCGTGGTGGGTATTGCCTCTTTCTTCCTCATCATTGACACACCGAGGTTGTCGACGAGATGGCTGGATCCCGATGAGATCCGGTTTCTTGAACTGCAAATTTTTATCAAAGACGGAGGAACATTCAATGAGGCGGACCAAGAGATGAATAACAGCCGACACCAACTGAGAGACTTACTTGCTGTTCTCACAAACTGGAAAATGTATGTTCTGGGGTATATACTCCTCTGCCAGACTGCTTGCTCATACGGTTCGTCATCACTTCCTTTGCATATCTTTAGGAAAAGCAAGAGCATAACTGGTCATACTGACTGACCAATTCCAGGCACTAAATTTACACTTCCAACGATAACTAAGGCCATGGGGTTCAGCAACACCAATGCCCAACTTCTGACAGTACCTCCCTACGTCGCCGGCGCCGTTGCAGCCGTATGCTTTTCATTACTTTCCGATCGATTCCACTGGCGCATGCCGTTTGTCGTTATTCCTCTGGCTATGGTCACAACTGGGTACAGCATTATCTTGTCTCTTGATGGAGAGCTCGAAGAAACTATCGGCGTGGCACTCTTCTCCATTATCCTCGTTTGCATGGGACTCTACCCCGTCCACCCAGCGACATCGGCGTGGTCGTCAAACAATCTGCCGTCATCAAGCCAGCGGTCGATTGGGCTGGCGTTCAACATATGCGTCGGAAATATCGGAGGTATCATTGGCAGCTTTATGTATATTGAAAAAGAGGGCCCCGCCTACTACACGGGGTTTGGCTTATCTGTTGCCCTTGCTGGTTCGAGTTTGATCATGGCTTTAGTGTTGGATTTGCATTACTATCTGGAGAACAAAAAGAGGAAACGAATGTCGGAGGAGGATGTTAGGCAGCAGTATTCTGGAGCTGAGTTGATGGCTATGGGCGAGAGATCACCGCTGTTTACATATACGATTTGAGAACTTCCTGGATTGTTTTTCGGGACTCGTTTTTACTGGGGAGGGGACGTGGGCAAATGATTTAGTTGTGAGCGGGAATACCAATGGAGTTCAAGTATGGATTTGGAATCCGTATCATCAGCGAAGTTGTCCTTCGTTCGCATACGAATGAGCTTAGCCCGTATTTGGTTCGTCAGCCATCTTTGAGGACTCCGCTAATTTTAGAAGAACGCGCCTTATCAAGGCGACGATGCCCCACGTCTGCGCACTTTGAAGAATAGTGGCCCATGCACGGGCTACCTTGGCCGTGAGAAAGTTGGGTGCATTGTAAAATTCTTGGAGATTTCCGTTAGGGAAGCATTTTTCAACCTCCAACAAGAGTTCTTTCACCCCGACTAAGACATCATGCTCGTCGGAATCCAACGACGAGCCCAAATCTGGGACGGATGTCACACGTAGGAATTCACTCAAGATGTACGTATACTCCAGTGAGCAAATCGCATGGATGATAGACCAGCTACAATCCTGGCCAATGAGAAAAATGCCTTGCTCCATTGGAGGAAGAAGGGCAGCCATCTAGGGTAGTTGTGTTAGTTAATATACAGCGCGTCGGGATGAAACCCATCCGTAGGTACAGAAAATGTAGAAAAAGGCCAAACGAAAAGAGGAAAATGGGCATGGAAAGGTGGAAACAGACCGCTTGTCGGGCAGCTAGAGTTAGCAAGGGGTTCCTGGTTAGACTGGGAAGCTTCTTCAAACGATCGACTATTACAGTTTCGTCTTGTTCGATCAAGGAGCGGGCGGGTCCAATATTAACAAGTAGTCTGATGTATGCGAGGCGGTATAAAGCCTAGTGTGGATTAGCCGGATTCATCGCTTGCGCAAAGAGCGCTTTCACTTCTTACCACTGAGTTGGAGATGATGTGTCTATCCGGGGAGGAAGAAGTGAATGAACAATCTGGATCTTGCCCGCAGCTTGATCTCCATCGCTTCAAAGCTCGTTGGACTGAGAGAAGCTGCTCGACAGAAGCCTGGCCTCGTAAACCGCTTACCTGCGTGACCTGATGCAGATAGAATATATGTTGCAGGATTGCGTGAATCATCACATGGCTTCCTAGGGCGGAGCAAGCGGTAACATCTCTCTCTGCCTGAAAAAGAAGCTCGAAGTACTGTTCGAACATGAGAGATCTTTTGGACTGTCGCCGCGCCATTTCCCAACTCACCGTATCGAGTGCTTCCCACTCAGCTGTTGAGCATGGCAACTGAAGGTGTATGTCGTTGAGTAAGATTGGTGATGGTGCGTTCATAGATACGGTAGACAGGCTAAAAAAACAGAAGATCGCCAGCTTGGTGCGCCTAGCGCTCTCGTGACGGGCCCAACTCTCCCACGAGTATAGACAACAGGAGGTTTCAGATAGTCCTTGCTGTTGCATCAAGAGACAAAGAAGACTGTGGATAGTTGCGATATCCCTGGAACGCCCTTCAGATTCCCCGCCCCATGTTGCCAAGACCATAAGATAAAAAAGAGCCTGCATGGTTTCGACCCAAGCATAGGCGCGGCAGTCTCGGCACGCCTCCAATTGAAAACCCTGATTATGCGTCAAGACATTTATCATATCACTAGGAACTTGATCTCCAGAGGTCTCCGCGGTCCGTGTCCGCAATTGGCGGGCACCATCCAACCCATTTTGAGAGCGATCCACCCGTTCCAAGATAATATCCCGAGTGAGGGTGAACATTTTCTTGGCCTCGTGATGCTCAAGGCAATACTGACTTCCGATAGTGGCCATTCCTAGAACCAATTCCGGTGCCATCTTTCTGATTGATATTGTCTGTGAGTGGATTATGGGAAAATGCAAATGAAATCCTTTCAAGAACCGGTACAGATAGCGTGATAAAGCACTTCGAGAGGGTAGTTCGTACCCAACACGACTTGGATATCGAGAAAGATTTACATTAGACAGTTGGTCAATCAACCAGAGCCAATCTTCATGGCTAACGTTTGGAAATATAGCTGTATCCGCGGCCTGATGATGAGCTTCATCTTGCAGAGACCACATGCGTGACATCCGGTCTGTGAGGCTTGATGGCTGATATGGGTGTATGCGGTTTGCGTTCCACATTGGATTGCGTTCTGGTAATACGGATGCAGGTGGGAATCTTGTAGATGAACCCAGCTCGCTGTCCGATATAGGGTTGGCGGAATCCTGCTCCAATGCTGGCAACTGATGTGAGAAGAGCAGAGTCTTGTCGTTAGGAAAGATAAGGCTCGAATGCTGGCTACTCAAGGAGCTGCTGCCGCTTGAATCTGAGATGTCATCTTCAAGACTCGCCAGTGACCGGGGCTGAAGGTTTGCCCGCAGCTCCGTCCGCTGCCTAGTGGGCTCGGCTGCATCAACCGGGGAGGGAATATGGTCACTCCGTTGCACGTCTATTAGGAGTTTGTCAACATCTCTATCCTCAGAAGCTCGATTGCAAGCCAGCGGAGACCTCACCATTTTCATGGTCCAATGGTGCTGTGGGTTCCGAGGTTGGCTCGTTGGGAGCGGTCGAACCGCTGTGGGAAGTTTTATTATGCCGTCTCAGCAAGTCCCTAGCTAGGATGTTACTACCAATAGATCCATAATATTGCGAACGCCTGCCACTCCTAGTTTGGGGAGGCTAGATTTGGAACCAGTACTTTCGTCGACAGGAATAGCTGCACAGCGTGCAACCATAGGGCTTTCGCCCGTTGTCTAGCGAGTGTTAGACAGCCTTGTATTAGAACAGCAGTAGTACTGTAATGACGCACGGATATTCTGATGACGTTGCAAGTGCTCCTTTCTGCTAAATCGGCGTTGACAGACACTGCAAGTGAATCGCTTTCCTTTCCCAGGCGTGTCGGGCCTGCCTATATCCGCAGGGGGCGGTCCATTCGATGTATTGGGGAACATTGCTTGGAGGTAAGACACCGGGAGCAGCCCGTGGGGAAATCAATCGGTGCGATAGGAAACTGGGTAATCAAGAAGAGAGAAATGGTTTTGGGGGAAATCGCCCCTCCCCCACTGACAGTCCGGTAAAGTGACCCAAAGAGTTCGATTCGTTCCTTTTGGTTGTGACTGCGGGGATCTTTGCGGCAGTCGGCTATATGATTGTCACCCTCCAAATTACGAATGACCTAGATAGCAACAGTGCCTCATTGTTTACTTTTGAGTCTGGTAATTGTCAATGTCTGATAATATGACAAACAAGACTTTACCGTATTATTTATGCATATTTGAGACAAAAGTCTAGGGTAATTCTATATCCCCGCTCATACTCCTTCCGAACCATAGGATCCTGCAGGTTCGATCTGGCAGCCATCCAGCCATGAATCTGCGTGGGAAAAGTTTCAACAAAATTGGGCACTCTCAGGTTATTGCAAAATGACCGCACATCCTTCCTATTCTCATCCTTCGAGGCCAGGACTGCCATCGGCACAGTGACTGAATGTGCATCTTGTGACGCAAGCATGGCCGGATGGCATTGGATGGCAGCCTTGAACACACTGCTGGCCTGCATGGATGCTAGACAAGCTATCTTGCCTCCCCAACAGTAGCCCAGGATAGACCAGGAATCGAATTGTCCGCTCGCGGCGAGCTTATTTCCTTCGGCGACGATTGCCGGTAGCTTTGACAGTGTGATTTCTGGAACGGCCTTGGTTTGGAAGAAATTGTCAAGATTCTGCTCGTGCGTCGTGCATGTTGGGGGAAACCAGGCAATATCAGCTGGTTCACCGTTGAAGAAGTCGGGCATGAATACACGATATTTCTGCTTGCCAGATAGAGATAGGATATCACTACCCTGGATTGTTTGGTCGAAAAATCCAAATATATCTGCATCAAGTTCACGTCAGTCAGAGCCATTTGGTGATGGACAACTGGTAGTCCTTCCATACCATAAACAACTAGGATTGCCTTTGTAGCCGACTCGGGCCCAGTAACACCTTTAAAGGTCAGCAAATGCCCCCTTTTTCCCATCATCAAAAGGTAGACTTCTGCACTCACAGGTCTTGATGCCATTTATAGTCCTGAACTCTCCCTTGGGTTGGTATCCCGTGGCAACAATGGGGGGAATACTGATGGAGTCAGCATGGTTTCACTTGATCGGACAAACCAATTAACTCACGAGCAGCACACTGCGTGGCTGCGGGACATTATGCTATCGATGGTGAACGCTTTAGGACTCCAGACAAGGGAAGGTTGTTGTCTCATCCAGATCACTTAAATGTGAGAGCGTGTGCCATTAGACGAAGACAGTGCCTTACCTTATATGATATACAAGAAGGAACGAGTATCAATATCAACAATCTGCTTTTCCCCGACTCGGATATGACTTACCTCGGAGAAATTGTGTGGTCGCCAGACATTCCCCAATGTGGCCGCCAACGATGTTTACCCCAAACCCATAAATCCCCAAGGGCTTGGCAGGAACGGGCTGGGCATCCAGGCCCCATAACGTGCCAATCCTACTATGGACGCTTTTGTCGAAACGGTGCCCCAAACACCTTGAACCGAAAGGTGATGTTCACAAGCCCCTTGGGGTATATGCTTGGGGGAAAGTGCCGAGCGTAATGGTACGTTGGCCTCAATATGAACTATAAATTCCACAGATTGTTCATGCAAATCTGAAACAAAGGGTGAAAGTGTGTTAAGTTGAATCAATCTTGACAAACATGAGTTCCATCAACGAAACCTTCGTTCTAGGAGTGGGCATGACCCAATTCCTTACACCACGCGGGAAGAGAGAATACCCCGAGCTGGGATTTGAGGCAGGTGTCAAAGCCATGCTCGATGCACAAGTCACGTACGATGATGTCGACACCGGAATTGCCTGCTACTGCCATGGGGATTCCTGCTACGGCCAGCGCGTATTTTATCAGTTTGGCATGACGTCCATTCCGATTTTTAATACCAATAATGCGTGTGCCACGGGCTCCACGGGGCTTTATCTCGCCCGGACGATGATTCAACGCGGGGCCGCCGACTGTGTCTTGGTCGTCGGTTTCGAGCAGATGCGCCCCGGTTCAATCAAGAGTGTCTGGGATGACCGCCCCCACCCTGCTGGCCCCTTTCAATCAATCATGGAGGAGGAGTTCGGGAAGCACCCTAGTCCACGGAATGCCCAATTCTTCGGCAATGCCGGCACCGAATACATGGAAAGGTCCTGAGTCACTCCTTCAATTTAACCATATGGTATGTTTGGCTAAATAGAATACACAGATACGGCGCCCGAAAAGAAGATTTTGCTGAAATCGCACGTATCTCGCACGAACATTCCACGCGTAATCCATACGCTCAGTTCCGCACAGAATATTCACTTGAGGGGATCATGAACTCAACTCAAATTCACGGTCCATTGACGAAATTGCAGTGCAGTCCCACCAGTAACGGTGCTGCGGCCGCGGTGCTGGTTTCGGAGAAATTCCTTGAGTCTCGGCCCCATTTGAAGTCGCAAGCAATTCTGATTGCCGGGCAGGCGATGCAAACTGACTCGCCATCCGCATATTCCGGTAGTGCCATGGACCTTGTGGGCTTTGGAATGACGCAAAGGGCTGCTAAGGCTGCTCTGAACGAAGCCCGCCTAACTCCTCAAGATGTGAAAGTGTGCGAGGTCCATGACTGTTTCTCCACGAACGAAATGATTCTTCTCGACGCGTTGGGCTTCAGTGGCCCCGGTAAGGCGCATGAAATGGTACGCCGCGGAGACATCACCTACGGTGGGAAGGGGCCTGTCGTCAATCCCTCAGGAGGGCTGATCTCGAAGGGGCACCCCCTCGGCGCTACAGGACTAGCACAGTGTGCGGAGCTCGTGTGGCAGCTGCGTGGCTGGGCAAATAATCGTCTGGTTGAAGAAGCTGATGTTGCATTGCAACACAATCTCGGGCTTGGCGGGGCCGTTGTTGTCACTGTTTATAAGCGATTGGATGGGGGTAAGGCTAAGCGAGTTTCCGATGCAGAGGTCAAGAGACGCTCCCCTCATTCAGGGTATAATCCAGCAGTGGAAGCTAGGTACGTCACTGCTGAACAGAGCGATCGGGTTCGCAGCAGAACAAACCGCCATGACCATGTTTTCACGGACACTGCTGCAAAGCTTGCTGCCCGGATTTGAGACGTGGATTTGAGAATGCCGGGTAGCAACTTGCCTTTCTTTTAAGGTGGACAATTTAGCTATGAGAGCGTGCGTCTGATATTTGCATCGCAACTGGGGTGATATTCACTTTCAATGAACTAAGGCTAAAAGATCTATATGATTACAGGCTAGTCCGTGAGGGGTGTATTTTCTCTTCCCAGCGCGAGCTAACCAATTCAAATTCATATTATCATCCCCTGCATCTCAGCTTCATCACATATTCTATATGGACAATACAAAACATCAAATTGCTTGATAGCAGATGACTAGATAGTTCTTCATCTATCTCCATTAGTCGTCCAACAACTGCATTTCATGAGAGCGATCCAGACATCGTGCCCCAATATCATAGCACACTCCACACATACTGAAGCTTCCTTTATTACAAATGGCGCAATGGTAGTAATCCTCACAGTAAAGATCAACCATACAAATAGCACAAGGTGATTGCACCTCATTTTCGGAGGTAATTTCGACCACCGAAGGAACCGACAGTAGAGAGCTTGTTTCGGAAAATGTCTTTAGGACTTCCACAACATCAAATCTCTTTCGTAATATCGCATCAGACAAAGCTGTGCGCCCAAGCTCATCTTCAGCCTCGCAACCAACACCGTCGCTTTGCAGCAGCGTGAGAACAGATTGTAAATGACCACCGGTTGCAGCAGCATGTAGAGGTGTTCGGCCATATCGATCAGGTTGATGAATGTTTCTGATCTTGGTCGAAGCAAAAAGAGCAGTCAAATTGGCGTATCTGTCTGCTGAGGCTGCACGGAAAATTGCATTTCGACCATAGTTATCCTCGGCATTAACATCAGCGCCACTTTCCAGGAGGAGCTGCATCACTTCCGTATTCCGGCAGGCTGCTGCGTCATTTAAAGCCGTTCGACCCGCGTGGCTTCTGGCTTCCAATTGAACACCGTCGCTTTTAAGCAGGATTGAAACCGATCGTAAATGACCGTGCATCGCAGCAACATGTAAAGGTGTGTGGCCATGACGATTGGGTTGATGAATGTTCCTGATCTTGGTCGACGTGAATAGAGCTGTCAGATTGGTGTATCTGCCGTCCGAGGCTGCATGGTAAAAAACACTTTGGCCATCATCATCCTCAGTGTTAACATCAGCACCAGCTTCAAGGAGAAGTTGAATCACTTCTTCTGTATTCGGACAGGCTGCTGCGTAACTCAGTGCGGTTTGACCCTGCCATTTCCTTTCCAACTCAACACCCCACTTCAGCAAGACTTGTAGTACTGACACCTGGTTTGACATTGATGCAATCATAAGTGGTGTAACGTCCAGGTTCTCGCATTGGTTGGGGTCAGCGCCTCTGTCTAGGAGAAACTGAACTATTGCCTCACGTCCGTTATCAACTGCTAGTGTAATTAGGACCTGCAAGTCAATATCTTGGCAATCAACACCCAGATCCCAGTCAAACAGAAGCTGCACCAGATCTAAACGACCAGATCTAACGGCTTGGAATAGTGGAGTGCGACCTCGGTTATCTTTCGGATGTGCGCTGATCCCTTGCTCCAAAAAGAGACGTGTAATCTTCTCCGATCCACCGAAGACTGAAGCATGAAGTGGGAATTGCCCCTGGTGGTTGATAGACAGCATATCAGCATTTCCTTCGAGCAGCAACTGCACTGCTTGTTCATGGCCCCCCCTAGCCGCCAAGGATAGGGGTGTCAATTCCACCCTGTCTTTCGTGTTTGGATCTGCACCATTTTCCAGAAGTAATTTTATAGCATCTGGGCAGTTAAGTTGTGCTGCCCATGATAGAGGGGTCCGTTGAGCAGCATCCAGACAGTCCACTGAACCGCCAAGTGAAAACAACTCTTGCATCACATCAAGCAGTTCAAAGTAAGTCGCAATATGTAGACCTGTGGCAATCTGCGAGCTACTTAAGGGATAATAACGTCCTCCAAATTCTATATTTACTGCACCGAATTCTGGATCGGGGTCACCAGAGTAAAACGAGAATATGAATTGCACAGAAGAGTTGAGTTTTGGCCTGTCTAGCAGAAATGCAATGGTGGCTTCCTCGCTTATAGATTTTTTTCCGTTTGCTTTGCACTCTCGGATGTGGTCACCCCAGAAGGCAGCGGCGTAATCTCCGAAAGGATAATTATCACGGCGCGATATAAAATCTTCCGTTGTCTGGCAATGTCCTGTGTGAAAAATATCAAATGACAAATATGCGACGCAGATGCTGCTGATATCATAGTGCGCGTTTGGGAACCAAGTTGATTGATTGCGCTGAAAGAATTCCTGGGTTGTATAATGCACTAGTCGAATGACATTGCTTTGAGCATCGATTGTCACTAAACCGGCACAAACCGAGACCATGTCGTTCAGATCGGGAAGATTATCCTCATCCAAATCTGACTCGTTCATCTCGACCGCTAGTGCACTTTGCAGCTCCACCGTAGTAAGAGGCCTTTTGGCACATGTAATCCATGCGAGGACCTGCATGGCCATTTCTGTTTGATCAGAAACCTGTCCCTGAATTCGTTTCATTGCATCGTGATATGCGGCATCGTATTGTTTAGTACTTGATGACATGTCTCTTAATGCGGATCTGACTGCTTTGGGTGATCTTTTTCCCACCAAGGATTTGAGGTAGAGCTGGGCGAGTAGAAACCTAAGATCTTGTGTCAGGCGCCATGCAATTTCCAAGGCTTGTTTTCATAAAGCGGAGGCATTTACTCACATGCCATCAACAGTTCTAGTTATTTCCGTCGAAATCTCCGTTTGTAATTTCGAATTGCGTGAAACAAATGCTGGGAGCATTGCCAAATTTCCCTGAAGATATCGCGTGACATCTGCCGTGCTGGCACGGATCTCAAGCGCTGGCTGCTCTTTGAACCTTTCAGTTATTTCAGAAATAAACCGCGAAGTAGCGAGAAGGTTAATGTTGGAAGCACGCTGAATTTCGAACATCGCATCCAAAAGTCTTGTTCGCGATCCATCATAGGTCCGACATTCATCCAATGCATCAATGACAACGTAGGTTTTTGCAGAATCGCTCGCTCTTGATAGCAATTTGATGATCGTCTCGGAGACCTCGCCCATCGAAGGTCTAGTTCCTTTAGCTGTATGTTCAGAATATATCTCTTGTATGCTACTAGGCAAAGGTGACTGTGACTGAGCCAGTTGTTTCAAAAGACTTGATAAAAGTTCAATGGCGCTTTGCTCATCCTGTCGTTTGAAATTGCAGTAAAGATAGGCAATAGCAGTTTCACCTCCACTTCCAAATCGATCGTGAAGCTCATCAATAACGATTGACGCGAGGATTGTTTTCCCAGCACCCGGAATGCCGGGACAGAAGAGCACTTCCTTTGAACCAGAGATCCAGTTGCTAAACTCGGCCGAGTCTAGGAACCATTATCCAGTACCTTGCTCACGTCGATTAACGTAGTCGCTTTGCTGGGTGACATAGTTTGACGGCGAGAGCCAATCGAGGACTTTCTGGCGCGCTTCCTCGTCTTGATGCTGCACCAGTTTTGCCACGCTGTGTTTCATTATTTTTCCATTGAATGCGGTCAGGAGTGCAATGTTAGTGCCGATTCGAAGCCGGAGTTCTTGAATGTCGCTTGGTTCCCATTTCAGGCGTTTCCATGCCCCTCTTCACTATGTTTCGTTTTCCATCATTTACTGTCGACAGCTATGTATAGTCCTCAATCTTCTTTGAAATGTCCGAAAGAACCTCGTAGCAACCCGCTGTTAATGTGCATAGGTCAGCCTGTTGCTGGCTGCTAAGCTCTTTCGTGGATATATCGATCTCCACGTCTTGAAGTACGAGTGAGAGGTTTCTGACTCTGCCAACAACCCTCTCTGTTAGTAAAATCAGTATAATCAACCGAGAAGAGCTAAGATCAAAATTATGATTGACCTACTCATCTGCAAGGTTCTTTAAATTGAACAGGTGCTTCGACAAAAGCTTTTCGAGTCTCCTTCACGAGTTGGATAACGGCGAGGAACTCCCCGAATCCCACCCCAAAGCTCATTTTGGTAATCAGTAGCGAGAATACAGAACTTTCAATGAGAAGATTGGGGAACTCAGAGACGAAAATCAGATTTTGGAGACGCAGGAGAAAGCTCAGCCTCACTCAAGGCGGGGTCGGGTCGACAAGCAGCGTGTAATCCGGCCCCAACACCTGGTTACAACACTTCTTGGATATTCCTATTGATCATTTATACTCATTGAAACAAAGTGATAATGTTCTCTCTGAAGATGTATATATGGTGCTTTGTGGAATGGCGTCGTTGTAGTGTCGGGGACTGAAGAAACGGGGTTTGACTGTTCTGGCCGCATACAGTATACCATACCCACAGAGATAGCCATAGTAGAAGTCGTGAGAGTGGAAAACGTCGGCGGATCTATATTGGTGGATGGATGGTGGCATAACCATGTGATCGCTCAGTTCACCAACCCAGTTTGACGTCGCGTCTGATACACGAAATCATGTGATCTGGCAGACGGGTTGTTTGTTAAAGCTGCAAAAGATATATTTACTCGATGTATGCGAATTCCTGGACTCGGTGGCAAGGTATATGGAAATTCAACAAAAACACACCGGGGAATGGCTACTCGGGTCAAGAGGAGCATCACATTGTGAAAAGCGGAAAAGTAAGATTTGCGGTCAGGAGATTCCAGCTATATAGACAACACGTATAAGATTATAGATTTCACAGCTCGCTCAGCAGAAATATCGACACATTGAATCATCACTTTACTCCAATTAGAAAAGAAAGGCAGTAAACAACATACGGGGCGCATTGCGTCTGGCCCAACTGAGCAAACCTGGAATCCCACATAGATGACTCAGCAGGCAACGGTTTGTACGTTGTAGACCGCCTTCACACTATTCTGTGTCTCTTGATTGGCCGTACCAACTTTATCGTCTACCTTGTACGTGTTTCTGCTGTCCATACCCCATCAGACCGCCTTTGTTTGTATCTCTCTTCTCTGTATATATTTGACGTCTCCTTCAAGATCCCTATTTTACACATATCGTTAGGACCATTCGGAAAAGGCTCTTTCCCCACTATCTTAGTATTCCCTATCAAATTCTATCTTTACCTTCAATCTCTTCCTTCTTCCTTGTCAATATGTTATGTTATCAAAATTATGTACAATGATAAATGTAACAATCCCGATTTTTAGAGTTGCTCTCTGTCGCCTCTATCGAACTAACTGAATATCGCGTCAATCAATTCAAGCGTCGTGAAAAGATCCAAGCCGCCCAAAGGCGGGCGGTTCGTATAATAACGTGATGTTAAGCTAATATGGAAGCTCATAGAAATGCACAATTTTTCTCAGTCACTAGCACCTCTTCCTCTCTCACCTCCCAATAGTTCTATGCATAACTTAGACACGTATTATTGTAAAAATCCTTATGTACCGAAGTAGGAAGCATAAATCATGTTGGAAACTGTTGTGTGCCTCGGTGCCTCATGTGCCAACGTTTCGTAAATTCAGATAATGCAGGAGCTCGTGTTCTTCTTTCTTCATTCAACTCTTTCGGTTCTAGTTCCTGCTACTGCAGGTGCGTTCCTTCCAGATTTAAGGGGTTATGATGCCTTTTCATCCATTTGGAGAACCTTCTCACTGAGCTTCATCCTCCTCCTTTTTGTCGAGTACCATGTTCAGAGCCTCGTGTTTCTATCTACATTGAGGTATCTCCCAACAACCCACGTCCGGTTTGTCATCCTGTTCTCGGTCTACTTGCCCAAGATCTTCTTCGAAAAACGGGAGCTCGCCCCGGCCAATGCCCACCGACCCTCACCTGCGCGTACATCGATTTTCTATGCTGATGAACCCCGAAACCCCCGGGTATCATACAGCCGGCACAATTGCAACAGTTGTACTGTGTTGGTGACCGTACTGCTGAGCTGTTGAGGTCGATGTGACCCCCAGGTGCGAAGATAAAGACCTCAGATCTTGGAAGTGCTGGCTGTGCCAGCCTGGTGGATATCATTTATATGATCCAATATGTTCAGCCTGGGCTTGATCTCTTCCAGGATGACCCATTAATGATGGTTCCGCATGGTAGGCCCACCATCGAACAGGAACAGCAGATTGCTTTGGCCAATGCCGTGTCACGGCAGCAAACTCCTTCTTGTTCTTTTCGACAATGGCGCCATTCGAAGAGTAGGTTTGCCTCAATTTCCATGCCGTGTGGTATTCGAAAATAACTTTCGGGCCTCACAGAACATGATCCCAATGTTGACTGGCCGATCACAGCCGATTAAATGGCCCGCCTGTTGGGGACGGGCAACCTGAAGGTGCTGGATAGTTAGAAACGCAGCATCGGAGTCAAAAGGCTCCAGGATATCACAGCGCCAATTACCCAACTTGCCAAAATGATGGATTGTGAGCTCTGGAGCCACCAATTACTTGTACTTGGACCCGGCGTTGCTCGTCTTGAATTTCGGTTTCCGTTCTGCATTTTGCTCATTCCCTTTTTTCTAGTGTTAGATTTCTTGCTCGGCGCATAGTCTCTCAGTTTTGGGATCATGAATGAACAAGTATCAATTTTGTATTCTCAATATACTTCCAACAAAGCCTTTGGTAAATAAGACAGCGAAGAGGCGATTTGGAAGCCAGTGTAATCAAACTTCGCGATGTTCGCACGATTCCTTACTCTTTTTCGATTGCTCGTTCCTTTCCCACCAGTAGCCTAATGAATACGATACAGCCCTGTGGGAACTACTGGGTGATAATCTCAAATATATGGGGTGTTTCGCGTCGGGGAATGGGGAATAAAATTTTAGGGACACAAAATGATTAACCGCTTGGCACGATGACTGCCAGGTACCAGGACTTTTGTTCCGTGCCCAAACAATATTAGTTTCGACTTTTGCAGAATTCGATTCATCGATAGCAATTCAATATAGAATGCCAGAATGGAATAAATCAGGAGAGGGTAGATATGTGTCAATCCTTCAAGCGGGAGGCGAACTAACATATTACATAGGTTGCATAGGAGAACTCATGAGAGGGAAGACGAAATAGTGAGAGCTACTAGGTATATTGGAAAGCGAGCGAGTTGCCAAAATGAAAGTAGAACTAGCTGCGAGTGCGGGCCTGATTCACTTGACAATACCCACTTTCTGTACCTCCTCACATCCTATATTAAGCCTCAGTGGTGGCGTTTGAACCCTATCACGCTTCACATGCATTATCCCACTTGATGATACAACGTCGATCATGTTTACATTTGATGTGCAAAGCCAATACAGCACTTTTCCCAATTGGGTTTCAGTTAGTGTCAGCCTATCATTCATCGCTAAAAAAATTCTGCCATCTAAGATCAAAAAAATAAGATCGAGACGAAAACTTCAATGTGGCGACTAAAGTAGCGAGTAATGGCTTGAAAGTTTTCTGGGAAGTCAGAAAATCTAGAAGACCGAGTCAAGAAATAATGTCTACGTATGCATCTTCAATAGAACGGTTGATTTGCCCCTAAACGACAGAAAAACGTGCTCAGATTTTATGCGGGGCGAATGAGTTTTGCCTCTCACCGCCACGAAGGCCCTATATCTCTTCAGATGCCCCGCATCTTGTAAGTCTCTTCATCAACACCTCGTGACTCTCTCTAAACTTCAAAATGTCCAAGATCTACGTCGGGTATGCTAAATCTTACCATTTCTTGCTGCTGGAGTGCGACGGGAACTGACCATCTATCCTAGAAACCTTTCATGGCACACCAGCGACGAGTCGCTGCGCGCGGCCTTCGGTGAGTTCGGCAACATTGTCGACTCTGTACGTGAAAATTCCAAATTTTCTTCGCCTCGCTTCTTACAAATACTGATATTCTTTCTCAATACAGATCGTCATGGTTGACCGTGAGACTGGTCGCTCCCGCGGCTTCGGCTTCGTCACCTACTCTTCCGCTGAGGAGGCCGAGGCTGCCATCCAGGCCCTCAACGAGCAAGAGTATGTTCCAATCTATTTTTTTTCCCTCATCCCCCAGAGATTGTATTGTGGACACTTTTACTGACACCTTTTGTTTAGTCTCGATGGACGCCGCATCCGCGTTAACCTCGCCAACGCCCGCCCCTCCAACGGCGGTGGCTTCGGTGGCGGTGCCGGTGGTGGCCGCTGGTAGATGTGTTTAATGACCAAAAAAGTGCATGACGGTTATGGGGGAGCGAGAAAAACGTGATATCTTGACGCTTAGCGTTAGTGACGGGTACTTTGTGCGCCTGTTACTGGAGTACTCCTGAAGTAGATAGTATATTCCCCTCGATGTTTCATATACCTCTAGGACATTTGGAATTTCATGTCAGAGCCGATAATTTCGTGCACTGATTTTTTTACCTACCTAAATTTTTTCTCATCCTGTTCACTGGTTTTTTTTTTTGTTTTTTTTTTGGTAGAGTCCCAAATTTCTTGTTGTGTCCACAAGAAAAAAATAGCTTGTGGCAGAAATTGTATCAACTGTGTATTGGTAGCTCACAATCTTGGAATGTACGATGTAGCACCTTGCATAATATGTGTAATACAACATCAATCGAGAATTGAATAGGGGCTCTGGCAGAAATTTCATTTCATGTTGCGTGTCCTTTTTCGCCCTCGAAGTTCCATTCGCTTTTAGACTTCGGGGCACGATCTCACGAGTCGATGCGATCTACCTACCTCACATTTTCAATTAATTTAATTTGAAGTCTCTAGAATGTGAAATTTAGAATCACGTCAACAGTGAAATGTGGCAGCTTGTTATGTTCTATGTTGTGTGGTTCAGAAGCAAGGTTGCTATTGCGTAGACCCTGTTACCCCTCATAGATCCTGGCAAGCTTCAGCCTCAGATCAACAGCTACATAATCAAGATAATCAAGCTGGTACCCTTTAACACTAACTAAAAATAGGAACTCTGAGATTACCGACGTCATTGGCCAATTGCTTCCAAAATCCGATGCCCCGCGGTGCGGCCTTCTGGACCCACCGCCACATCATGTCTGTTCATCATATGTCAACACTCAGACCCCCCAACCTGAATAAACCAACTTCACAAACATGGCACCCCACGAAGGGCTAGTTCACCCAAAGGAGTACGACATCAAAGACAGCAACGTCGAGCTGATCGGCAGCGACATCGACCACCAAGTGAAGTACAACTCCGCCAGCACAGAACCAGCCTGGAACAACGGCAAGATCGGCCAACAAGCCGGCCTCTTCATTTGGCGTATCGAAAACTTCCAAGTCATCCCCTGGCCGAAAGAAAAGTACGGACAATTCTACGACGGCGACAGCTTCATCGTCCTGCACACGTATAAAGTCGGCGATGACAAGCTCGGCCACGATATCTTCTTCTGGCTCGGCAGCAAGACTACACAGGATGAAGCCGGCACCGCCGCTTACAAGACCGTCGAGCTAGATGAGTTCCTGCACGGCTCGGCTACCCAACACCGGGAGGTAGAGCAGCACCCCTCGGACGAGTTCCTTGCCTTGTTCCGTCACTACGCTGTCCGGTCTGGCGGTGTGCGGTCTGGGTTCACGCATGTTGAGCCTGAGGCGCGGGCGGAGATTCTTACTTTGCTTCGCATCTTTAAGCATCCTGGTCTTGCTCGTCTTGATTCGCTGATTGTGCATGAGGTCGAGCCTACGTGGCAGAGCCTTGATGAGGGTGATGTCTTTGTTTTGGATAAGGGGAACAAGATCTGGGTGTGGCAGGGTAAGAAGTGCAGTCCGATGGAGAAGGCTAAGGCGGCGCAGGTGGTCAATGATATGACGCTGGCGAAGCATGTTGATGTTGAGGTTCTTTCACAGCTTGAGTCCAGGTCTAAGATTTTTGTTGATCTGTTGGGTGGGAAGGATGCTGCTCCGTCGGTTTTGGAAGCACCTAGGCCTGGTCGGTTTGCTAAGAGAGGAAGAGATGAAAGTACTCGCCCGCGCAGGTTGTTCAGACTTAGCGATGCCTCGGGAGATTTGTCCTTTGAACTTGTCAAGGATGGACAGAAGGTCGATCGTTCCGATTTTGATGGTAACGACGTCTTCCTTTATGATGATGGTACCAGGCTCTGGGTTTGGCAGGGGTCTGAAGCTAGTGCAAGCGAGAAGGCGATGTGGCTTAAGGTTGCCCAACTCTACGTTCGCAAGATTCAAGAGAGTGAGGAATCCTCCGACGCGTACCTTACGCCGATCTCGAAGGTTGCACAGGGCTATGAGAGTCCAGCTTTCTTGAAAGCTATTGAATTTTGAACTTGTACATAACATTATTGTGATATACCAACGAAATATACATGATTTCATCATCATCATCATCATCATCCGGCAAGTGATGTGCGCGTTTTGTCCTGTAGCGGACCCTTTGGCCGTACAGCCTGTCAATCTGTCCATACATGCACCCATTCAAATTAATCGATCAACCCCGAGTCACTCCCCTTGTCCAAAGCATCGGCTTGCTTTCGCAGCACATCGGCGCGGAATCTTCTAAAGGCAGTCTCAATCCTCTTCTTGCTCTCAGGATCTTCCGAAAATTTCCTTGTTCCACTCGCCGCACCGCCAACCAAGCCTAAACAGAACACAAACCAAAGGTCAGCACAAATACCTGAGAACGATGACATAACATAACATCGGAATAAACTCTTACCAAGCTCTCCGCCCAAGAACAATCCACCAGCCGATGCCAAAAAGTACGTGACAATATCGCCGAAAGTAGTCGGCTTCAAGAGCGGCGTGAGGTCAGGAATGGATTCTAAGCACACGTTAATCACCAATTCCTCTGTACATATCTTTACTTTGACTTCTTCACTCCAGAAAACGTACCAGTCCGACCATCCGCAAAGACAACTTTAGTAGGCTTCTCCTGCGCACGAACAGCAGCGAAGAACGCCTTCCGCGTACTGCGCAGTCGAATGGCTGCAAAGAGACCGAGACTCACACCTACCGCTGAGCCAATCGTTGTCCACAGCGACATTGTAGAAGCGACACTCTTAAGCTTGTCGCGGTCTTCGGGTTGGAGATCGTGTTTGAAGTGCACGTCGGCAAGCTTTGATAGCTCGTCGGAGCGGCGGTGACGGAAGATAGCGACGGCGTCGGACATTGTGTAAGAATTGTAGATCAACTGTGTACTTTGGAGACGTGTAAAGCAGCTAGAAAGGTGGTTATAAAGGATTATAATGAGAAATGAATCCAAGTCTTCATAGCTGTGGGGAGCTCAAGTGGTGATGTCATTGTCTTCCGGGGCAGGCGCTCGGCCAACCCTCGGTCATCGGAGCTGCTTGTGTTCGTTTTGCCGCCTTCCCGGGCGATCAGATAGCTATTTGCTATAACTGGACTGTATCAATCGACATAGTGAGGATTATTTGCAAGCAATGCGCCTGTGCTATTCATGCCAATTGCATATATAAACCGCAGCCTCTTCAGGTATACTTCCATTTGCCGATATACCACAACGACACATCTATTCACAAGGTTGGATATATATAAAGTCAACAAATGCAGGTTACTCGCCCGTATATTGTAATTTTAAATTCCCAAAATCATCTATAAGCGAAAGCTCCATGAAAGCACCTGCAAGATCGCCCACTTCATCACCGACACCCGCGTTGCCCCTGAGCCCAGACCATCGCTCCGCGTACGACGTAATTGTCGCCGGTATGCCCCGGTCAGCAATAAATCATTCCCTGAACATGCTAGCTGTATTCTTCCTGATTGGCTGGACATGTACCTGGCGAGGAAATTCATTCTGAACAGCCGGGCTGATCCGGAAATGTGGGCGCAGAGCTGTTTCAACGGTTTGGTGTTCTTGTTTACGGGCTGCTTTTACTGGGCTGGAATGTTGTGGAGGATATAACTATGGGCTTCGCTTTGTGGCTTTTGGAGAATGGTGTCCTTGTTTAAGAGTATTCTCAGGCAAATGGGATAAAGACATCTGCTCTTATCAAGGTTATACTAAATTGAAGTGGCTAGTCAGTTGATTCGAGCTGGGAGCTGGGATTTGGCTGGGGTAGATATATGCATCAGGCCTGTCCGAATAGTAGTAGTCCTGGATCAAGATCTTGTTATGTGGTTTGAGGATCTTGATATTTTTCGAACTTTCTATTCATTTATGCATTATCTTGTCTATTTGTACCTATTATCATGTCATATCATACAGAAACAAACGCACACTTGACGAAGGTTAGAGTTGATCCCACTGTTTGAGAAGAGAACCAAGAACTTACTAGCGATTATTTGGAGTCCAACACCCCACAGCTGCCATTGTTGGGATTTAGGCGAGCCATTGACTACTGTAGGCTGTGGAGGAGCAGTGTAGGCAGGGAGACTTGGGTTATCGGTACTATCATCGAGCTCCTTTTCACGGGCTTTGCTGATGGTCGCATTACTTGTAGGCGTAGATTCAGGCGCCTTGAGAAGACCTTCCTTCTCGGCGTCCTTGATGGCTTCCCACCAGACGGATGCCATATTCTCATAACCGGCTTCTGTTGGATGGATGTCATCAACAAGTTGGTTATACCGGATGAACGTAGACATATCAGCCAGCACGAGACTATCATTTTGCGCTCGACGTTTCGCTGCAATGTTCTTATATTGACCGCTTATGTCTGTCGTCAATCTGGGCTGCTCTCCGTTGTAGACGAGAGTGGATAGGATGATGGTCGTTCCGGGAATAGCATCAAAGAGTTCCGTCAGGAGGGAGTCCATGCGCTCGCCCGCGGTGTCTACTTTGTATTTTTGTAAAGCGTCATTTGTACCAGCACTGTAGGACAGATGTTAGTATACGAAGAGGAACTGCTTACTCCCAGCATTGATTATACATACTTGAGGAGAATCACATTGGGCTGTTGTGGAATGGCCTTTTTCATAGCCTTTGCCAATTGATCAATTCTCATGCCGATGTGGCCTTCATGGTCCTGGATAAACAATCAAAACTTGTTCTGCGCAGACCAGCTGAACATCCATCATCCTGCTAACTCACATTGTCATGCATGGTACCACTCTGCAGAGTGCCAACCATGTCAACATCCCAACCGGCGTAGCGCAGTTGCTGCCGAAGCCATTTCCGATATCCATTGCGATCTGGAGATTTGAACCCCATGGTAATGGAAGCACCGAGCGGCAGAATCCGAAGCGCGAATGGCTTGGTGTCGCGAGTCTGGAGCGTAGATACATCTTTGTGAGAGTCCGATGGTGATATCAAATCATCTAGTGGGCGAATTGGCGCAGGCGACGCTGATACAAATGCCAGCCATAGTAGACAAGCCTGGACAACCCAGTAAATGGGCGTCGACTGCCTCATGGTGCCTGCGGGGAGGTAGTTGAAGAAACATCAATCGGGAATTCTCATTTCTTTATATGCAGATCTGAGCAAAGTCTAACGTCAGAATTAGACCATCAAATGTGACATCTGGGTCTCTTGATTTGCTCAATTTTGCATCTGGAACAAAGCCTGGTTCTCGGGTGGGTGGCTGGGTCCTCAGGGGCGATCCCACTATCAGTCTAAGCCTTTGTGATAAGCTAAACCTGTTACGAGCCAGACGATCTCTGGCGACACTGTCAATGTGACTTCACCGATGATTCCACCTTCATTTCTGTCACCTAAGATGTTAGCGCTGACTTGGGCGTCCATAAATGTTTATATTGTATCATGTGCATCGCACACGGATGTGTCGGGGGAAGTTTCAATTGGAGAGGCTGGTGACTCTGTACACAACACTATACCCTTTGGGGTATGGTGTGGTTGCCCCACGCTAAAAAAAACCCAAACACGCACTTGACTCGTCTTAAAAGGCGCTTTTCTTCTGAGAGTTTCAGGGTCGAACGCTTAGCTCAAGACATGTCTATGCACATGCGTATACGGAGTAGATCTTCGCACGTTGCAATTGAAGCGAGTCCCATTCGTTGACTGTTTCTGCCAAAACTGCCGCCGCGGGAGATTATCGAACGCACGCCCGGCTGTTTGCATTTCGGCGCACGAACTCTTTCTCGGCGCTTGGGTGTCTCATACTTTGGGGAATCAAAGCCCGCGGTAGCTCCCGGGCGTGCGCCCGGCTGTCCGTCTCTCGTATTGATCAAAGCGATACTCAGAATAGCACCACCTCCGGTGACTAGTGTTGCAAGGCTGTCGGTTATTCCTTCCGCGCAAGTATAGGATGCAACCTTGGAGGGCTTTGAAGGCGAGCCTTATCTGGTACAGCGCAAGCAGAGCCGCATTTTAACGGGCTATGCAAAGTACACGAGAAGAATGCTTTTTATCGACCCACACAACTTTCATTCGGAGATCTTCATCTAATCTCATTCTGGATGATCCAAAATGACTGTGTGGGCTCAAAGGGAACTTTATGAAAGTACATATTATCATCGGCGGTATCAACGTGTTTTTATTCAGTAGAATTCATGAACTTGACGGCAGCAGCCTTGGTGGTAAATCCCTCCATCCAGATTAATTGCCACCACTTTGGCGATATCCCACCACCGCACGCTGAAGAATCTAAAATATAAGAGTAGTTCCTACCATCATATGACCAGTTACGCGCATAAGACTGGTCTCGGTAACGAGGGAGGCTCAATCCCTCAACCGATAAACTGGGGTGACACATCTGCCAATGTTATCAGACAAAGAACAGACCTTTCTGTCCCACGTGGGCCAGAGTAATCGGCTCTAATCCGCGGGATAGAGGCATTTAGAAAAGCATCTTGGCAGTATCATGAGAGTTGTATGTCAAGTGCCCAGCCGGGTCTGAGGTCGTTGGTGAAAGCCAAGGGGTTTGGCGATGTGGCCGTGCCACCATTGGGCATACATCATGGGTGCTTTGACTTGAATTCTTCCGAGGCGATAGATATCCGATTACCTCCCGAGGTAGCATATAATTGTCATGTCGTTTGCTAACAGAAAGGACTCTGAATGATTGAATGGTGGTGAACAGTAGTCCCAAGACGGCTCGCCCGATGCACTCCAGACTGAGCTGAGTTTCCCACCTACCGCAATAACCATTCGTTTTCATGTTTGGGTTTGTCAAAATGTTTCGTTGTAGACCGAATGGTTTAGACAAAGAAGACCGGATGAATGCTACAAGGTTATACTGAAACAAAGCCATATGACATCTAATGCGCCTCTGCTGTTGGGTTGCTGATTTCAACCTTGGCTTCAGCCGTCCAGCGAAGCAGTCAATATTGCAGCACTGCATCAACCATAGCCTGATTAACATTCGGATTGATACTGATGAATCATAAATACCAAGCTTGGGCGAGCTGTGGGTTCATAAAAAAGAATGTGGTCGAAGTCAAGGTTCGAGGGCTGGTAACAAAATCTCGATGGGAGTCTATATGTCTGTCATACAGTATGTATACATATGCTGCTCAGCATAATTCCCTACAAAGGTAACTTGAAAATTAAAAATCAAGTTGCTTATCATTAGGCGAGTAACAACACGCCTGGCACCGCTATCATGCAACTTGGAAGTTGACACAGCCAATTGTAGGAAACAAAAGAATGGTAGAGTAGCTACTACAAGGTGATTCATGCCGCATTGCCTATATGTTTCGAAAACAGTAAGGCCAGATGCTGTAGTTGGACCTTGCTTTTACAACGAACATTCCCTGGCGTTATTGAGGCTCTTACGGGTATGATGTGAATAAGAATGACAGCAAGGTCACTGCATGGCACTTCTATTTATCAATCTCAGGGAACAAATCACGTTGAGTCACTGCGCTTTCTTCAAATGTCGTGAACATGATTGGACCCCCTTCAACATCGAGATCCACGACACCCTTGCGCCTATCCTCCTGGCCAATCACAGTCCACTATTTACCGCGAGGGCGACAGCTCGACCAGACGACGACAGTGGCTCCGATGTAGTTTTCCCTGACGGAAAAAGTCTGTTGTCTAACTTTCAATCGCCAATCCTTGACTTCCCAGCACCATCATTGAAGTCAGACCAAAGACATGAAGAATGGCACTGCTCAAACGGATGTCACCTGCTGAGCCGGCGCGGAGCGGAACGGACCGCAGCAACAGCCCGCTGCTGAATGAACCAAGGAGTCCCTGCTCAGGGCCACGGCTGCTGAGTTGCGACAAGATCCCATCGTGGTATGCTCATAATCCCTACATCCGCACGAGCTACCGGCCGGTGACACCGTCAGCATTTCGGTGTTTGAGCAGCCTGCTATATCTTCACAATGAGACTGTCAATATTTATACTCACCTCATCCCGGCTACTATAGCTCTCCTGGGAAATGTGCTACTATATATCTATTTCTCGGCATCTTTCCCAGAGGCTACTTGGGCAGATCAGCTTGTCTTTCATATCTACTTGACAACCTCGGTCATTTGCTTTGGTATCTCATCCGCATACCACACCTTTCTGTGTCACTCAGCCCATTTCACCGATCTATGGGGTCGCTTGGATTACATCGCCATTGTTCTCCAAATCCTTGGATCATTTGTGTCCGGGATATATATTGGTTTCTATTGCAAGCCGGAGCTACAGAAACTGTATTGGACAATGGTTAGTTCCGAGGTATTCGACACTGTATTTGTTACAGCATCTTAACTTTCTAGATTGGCACTTTGGGGTTTCTTACTGGATTCGTTGTGGTGCATCCTCGGCTACAAAGCCAAAAGTGGAGACTCTTGCGACTGTCCACGTTCATTGCTACGGGTTTATCAGCATTTGCTCCTATCGCTCATGCTGCCAGCATATTCCCTTATGAGCAACTAGATCAACAAGCCGGATTACGGTTCTACTATCTCGAAGGACTTGTGATTGTGATGGGGGTGCTTTTTTACGCGGTGAGTTACAGTCGTTCCCGGGAGGGGCTCAAGCAAGTAACTGATTTTAGCGCAGAGCCATTTCCCGGAGTCGTGGCAACCCGAACGCTTTGACGTTTGGGGCGCATCGCACCAGATATTCCACATCTCAGTCGTGATAGGCGCTACCATTCATTTGTATGGGAGATTGGTTGCTTTTCAATGGAATTACGACAATCAGCGATGTAAAGCTATTTAAATGAGTGTGCTATGCACGAAAAGGACATATTTGCGCCACAGAAGTGTAGGAACCTGGTGTTGTTCTTAGGAAACCGGTTCATGGGGTGACACTTTAGCTCAAACCATGCCTTGCCTGTGGTATGTGAGTGTCCCGATTGGGACAGAAGTTATGCACGATATCGGGGATCCACGGAAGACTTATGCCAAAGGACTGAGTGAAGAAGACGTGTTGAACATAAGTACGCCGTTAGGATAATCGCCATTTTAGGAAAGGAGTCGAACGCACCGACCAACGCGGGAATCCTTCGTTATCCGCCAACTCGACGAATCCCACTTGCCACGTTTTTCTCCTCTTCTAGTGCCTCAAACATGTCGGAAAAAATTGCCGTCGTGAGTTATTGCAGCCATGCATGGTTTGTTCGATCATTTCTGACTTTGGTTGTAAGGACGCCAATTACTATAGTCTGACCCAGGATTGGGAACCAGAAGACTTTCAATCGTAAGTGCACGCATGGGTTTACGGCTGGATTTTACTTTCTGACCATGTTATTATTCAATCAGTGAAACCACATCTGTCGCCTCGAAGATCTCAAAGGGCCGGCTGGAAAATGGTAGAAGGTAGGACAATCACCGAACACAGAAACATGAACCCCCTTGTTAACTTGAATAGATATCAATCTCTGAAAGAAGATGACTACTGGTCGGTCGCGATCTCTGAAGTTGGCAACTTTCGGTCTGATTGTGTTGTATAGGAGTCCTTCCGATGAACAACAATTCCAGGCTTGGGAGATTGGGTAAGTTTTGCGTCTAATTTCCCCTTACCTTCTCTGTCATTATTGAACAAAAATGTCCATTAACGATTTAACAGGCACCTGATGTTTCTGATGTTGGATTACCACCAGGAAAACCCTCTCCATCATGCCCCCATTCCTAAATCTCCCCAGGTAAGTACGGCTCCAATTCAGGGTGTGTGACTTGTTGCTAAAAGTCAATTCCAGCATATTTTGGACATTGGGACTGGCAAAGGGACCTGGGCCATGTAAGCCACTACACATTCCATCTATTCGAATATTGCTAATACCCTACCAGCGATGCGGCGGACATGTACCCATCTGGTATGTAGCCTCTCCTCCTTCCTCGCGTTCTGTTGCCCTAACTGGTGCCAGCGGTTGTTCGCGGTGTCGACCTATTCCCTCCCCCTGTGACCTGGATGCCACCAAACTGCGTGTTTGAAGTGGACGACGTCCTCCGCGACTGGACTTGGAGAGACCCATTTGACTTTATTCACCTGCGTCTCATGCTGGGAGCATTCACACCTGAAGGATGGGATCAAGTATACAAGCAGTGCTATGAGTTAGTCCTCTTTCTTCTTTTCTGCTTTTTGCTGCTGAACAACGACATCTAACCATCTCGTCTTAATCAGTTCTCTTACTCCAGGCGGCTGGATCGAACAGATTGAATTAGACGTCCGAGTACATAGCGACGACGGCACTCTGGATAAGAACAGCCTTCTAGCCGGGTGGGGAGATAATTTCATTGGCTGCTCCGAGCGAGCCGGCCGATCACTACTTACCCAGGAAACTATGCGAGGCGCAATGGAGAAAGCCGGCTTTGTGGATACGCATGAAAAGCTATATAAGATACCTCTGGGGCCTTGGCCCAAGGACAAGATCCTCAAGGAAGCTGGCCAACTCCAATACTTCCACTGGACGGCTGCTTTGGAGGGCTGGGCTATGTGGCTGCTTACAAAGTATGGAGGGCCGACCCCTTGGTCGAATGACGAGGTCCAGGTTTATTTGTCAAAGGTTCGGGCTGAGTTGCGGAACCCCCGCACACATGCTTATGAATATGCGTGAGTTCCTTCTATCTCCTTGAGAGGATTTCAATTGCTAAACATGTCTAGTCGCCGAGTATGGGCCAGAAAACCTACTGAGGAGGAGGTGAGGGCTAACACAACGGTCAAGCAGGAGGTTTCACCGTAGTTAGACCCCTTGGAGGGATGGGCTTCAAGTGATATCAAGATGCAGCGTTCCGCATTCGGCTGTTTTCAGGATACACATCATGCTTGAACGCACGATAAAATTCTCTTTTTTCCTAGTTTATTAACATCAATTTGAACATTCATTGACTCGAGACTTGAACAACTGATATGAACGCACTTCATGCAAGTTGTAAAATGAATTATTATCACTCAAACCTTGGTGTTTTCTCAACCACCATTTGAGCAGCTTTTTCAAAGTCAGCTTCCACCACAACGTTCTCCAACCCAGATTCTTCAATCTACAATTATAATGAGCCAGAGTTATTATAGTAAATCAACGAATCTACTCACCAATTTCAATCCCTTTTCAGAATTGGTTCCCTGCAGACGAATCACAACTGGACATTTGAAACCGCCCAATTCAGCAGCAGCGGCAACAATCGCCTCAGCAATCATATCGCATCGCACAATTCCTATCCCTGTATCAGCCAGGTTCAATCCACACTTCCAGTTAGTAGATAATATCCTTACCACCATAAATATTGATTAAAATCCCCTTGACACGAGGATCCTTCTTCAAGATAGCAAAAGCCTTCGACAAAGTCTCCTGCGTCGCACCCCCTCCAACATCCAAGAAATTAGCACACTTCCCACCAAACAAACTGATAATATCATTCGTCGCCATAGCAAGACCAGCCCCGTTAACTATATTCCCAATATTCCCCTCAAGCCGAACATACGAAAGCCCCAATTTAGAAGCCTGATGCTCTTCCTCTTCCTCCGGCGATCGCTCCTCCAACCCAAAAATCTCTTTCTGTTTATACCCCGCCGCATTATCGAACGCAAATTTCGCATCCAGACAAATGAATTCCCCCTCCTCCGTCCGAACAAGCGGGTTCAACTCTAACAGAGTCGCGTCTTTCTCGTGGAAGAGCTTAGCCATCTGTCCGAGGATATGCTGTATGCTTTTCATCTCCGCGTCCGAGAATCCAAGCTCTGCTTGGATATATGCGTCGATTTCGGGCGTGATTCCCGTCGATAATCCGAACCAGAGCTTGTGCAGCTTGTCGACGTTGGACTCTATGTCGATGCCGCCCTCGTCGGATAGGAGGAGTACGGGTGAGGCACGCTGTCGGTCGAACGTCATTGCGATGTAGTACTCCTGTGCGACGGATACCGCTTTGTAGATGTAGAGCTTGTTCACGAGCAGACCTTCTGGGGGTGTTTGTTTCGTTCTGAGGTGGTGGCCGAGCATTTGTTTGGCGTTTTCGAAGGCTTCGCTTGGGCTGGAGAGAGAGTGAGACTACGGCTATGTTGGAAATTTGAGATCGGAAAGCTCACGAATTGACCAGCCGGACGCCGCCTTTGCCGTCGCTGTCGAATGTTCCCTTTCCGCGTCCGCCGGCGAGAACTTGGGCTTTCATGATTGATGGGGCGGCTGGTTTGGCATTAGTTTTGTGTTCATAATTCGGTTATGAGGGTTCTACCGGCTTACCGATTTTTGTGACAACGCTTTTGGCTTCCTCTGGGGTTGTGGCTAGGAACCCTTGTGGAACTGGAAGTTTGAACTACATTGTATAAGCATTGGGGTGAATTTGTTTGGAGATCGTTTCCCTTACGTCTTTGAGGAGTTTGTGGGAGTGGTGTTCGAGCAGACTAAGCTGCCGGACTTGCATTTTGAGGGGGCCATGGTGCTGCAATACAGTCAGTATATAGTACTATAAACCCTCTCCTTCTCTTTTAGATCGACAGACCCGTTGGAAAGTTCGTGCAAATGAACGCCAGGTAATCATCATGAGTTAATATTGTGCATGGTTATTTTTCAAAATCTGGTCGTAGAGACGAGGTCAGATGTCAGTTTTATGTATTTGCGATCCATCCGTTTGTTTGGGTCATGACATCAACATATCAGCTACCTCGGAGCTGGAGTTGAGTTTCCGAAAGTTTATTTGACAGCATCACTTCGTTCTATACATGGAATGCACAGGATGCATGGGGTCTGAGAACAGATAAATAGCATCATTGGATTATAGATTACTGATACACACTGGAAAGGACATCATGTAGCTGAGTTGGATATTTTCGAGTTTATATCTGACTCTCGAAGCAAATGAGATCTTGAGCGAATGCCGCTCGATTGCTTCGTGTTTAGCTACACGCTAGGCCGTATTGGGAACAGCGATCTCAGATGACCATTCTGCATAAATTGCCTCCAGGGCTGAGTTCCATACAATTTATGAAAGAGTCGTTTTTATGTAAATTATATTCAATATAATATATACAAGAAAGCGCAGCAGCCCGGGACGTTTAATAATTAGTAGGCCAATTGCCCTGCCACCGAACAGGGTAGTCATCCTCATCGTCAATAACAATAACCATCCACACACCGATCTGTCCATTATTCGCCAACAGAGGCGTACAATGAATCCAGCGGTGGCGGCCCTGGTCATTAAATTTGGTCATCCACTTAACTCTGGCGGTGACACTGCGGCCAGCCATCATCGCATTCACAATGTTGTCCCGTTTGGCACCTGTTTCGCCAACACGATTGAGGAATGAGGATTGGAGCATGCCTGGGATTTGTAGGGAGGGTGAGGTAAAAAGGATGCGGAGGGATGGGTACGGGCGGACAAGAAGGTACTGCGAATTGATCAGTCTTACAATGTTTTGGGGAATAGGGAAATGGACAACGCACGTTTTTGTATACACCAGTCAGAGACGGGTTGGACACAGGACCTGATCTAGGGTTCTGTGACCCTTCTGAAGGCATGTGGATCTCGCTCTCGGTATCGGAGTCTTGGAGAAACAGACGGTGGTTTGAATCCTCGTTGATGATCGGCTGGAATAGGTTTCCGCCGTGCTCGCGCACATTCTGCAGCTCGCGCGGACTAAACAGTTCCCCCAGTTCTTGAAACTCGCTCTTCGATTCTTTGGTGAATTGGCCGCCCGTCTCTGGGTTTTCTGCCTGTGCCTGCATGGTTTGGAGAGATTCCATCTGCGCGCCTTCCATTGCCAATCCGGAGACGTCGATCTGTGCACCGATGAAGTAGCGGGTGTTGCCGCGACTGTCGCATAAGGGAGCCATTTGTAAAAGATTCATGAATGGTGAGCCATCGCGACGGCTATTTCTTTGCGTAAGCTTTGGGCTTAAAAGATGAATTGAAGTAGCTTACTAGTTCAGGAAAAGTTCGGAGTGGTGTCGCCCAGCTCTGAGCGCTTCACGGATTCGCTGAACACTGTTCGGGTTCGTTTTCGGCCCTTGCAAGAATCGACAATTTCGTCCCAGGACATAGTCCATGCCGTACTGTGTAGTGCGATGGAACTCTAAATCTCAGGATCAGCCAATTTCTTGTAAACAACACGAGATATGAAAAGCATACCTTCAGATGCAAAGATGATGGGATTATCCGGCCGGGAGGGATCCGTCAAACAGAAGACCTCGCCCAGGGCGTCTGCCGTTCCCTGAAATTTATCAGGAAGAGTTCCGCGCACACGCTCTTCAACAACCTTGCCGGTGATATTAATACAAGTCGAAGTAATAAAAGCAGGCAGTTCCTCCGCGGTGAGGGCATCCAGCGCTACCTGTACACGCTGCTCGAGGGCTTTATTTACAGTGAGGCCAACGGGATGCTCTGCAGGTTCAATGCCGGCCGTGGGTACATCAACAACCAAGCGCACAAGCGCATTTGCGTACTGAATGGCTTTTAGAGACTTAGAAGCGTTCAGATAGTAATTTAGAGTCGACATTGAACCTGGGCGCTCTTGGATGAGAAACTCGCGGAATCGCGCGAGGTAGCGCGGGTTGCTCAAAATCGCTAACATATGATCCGAGCAGAACATTAGGTCTGCTTGTCGCTCCAGGGTATGTAGTGAAGTTGCTTCGCCATCGTATGGAGCGACTAGGTCGAAAGATGCTTCCTCCTGTTCTTCGGTAATAGGGTGGAATTGCTCGGAGTTCTCATTTGGGTTAGTCTGTTGAAGAATTGGGAGTTCGTTGATTACAAAGTTGCGTCGCAGTGACTTGTTTGAGGCTGATGAGTGTAATTCACGAGTGGACGAACCAGGCGACCTGCGTTGATTAGCTAGGAGCTTGTTTGGGAAATTGGGGTATTTGAGCTTACGAGAGATAACCCCGCGGTGGTCCGCCTATAGAGTGGTGTCCAAGTGATTGAGTTCCGGCAGACTGCTGGTCAAACGAGAGGGCACTAACAGATCGCTGATCGGGAGTTTGACGACCTGCTGAGGACGAAGAGTGCTTTTGGTGGCGTGGCTGTGGCTGGCCGATGGAGTGATAGCCCAGATCTAATGTAGTAACAGAATCGGCAAGCGATCCTTGGTCGATGGAGGGTTTGCGGGCAGCCTGTTCGCCATTACACACTCCATTAGGGGAGCCGTTTGTTTTGTTTTTCATAGCGCTTGATCGTTGTCGCGGTGCCATCGGTGGTCTTCCAATCGCTGGCTGGCCAAATGTCGGATAGTATTCTTGTCCTGGGGAATCTGAGCGCGCGAAACTATGATCCGAATGTTTGAAATGCGCGTCAAAGTCTTCCGGCTCAACAATAACAGGTGTACCAGGCATGGCAGTGGAGATCTTATGCGGACGATTGTCTGGGATAGAGGGCGATTCCATCGCGGCCCAACGTGAGTATTTCAAGTGAGGGACGGAAATCGAGATCGACAGACATTTTCAATCCTATAAGTAGGATGAGATCATTCCCGACTAGATCGCGAACCCACGAGGGTGACCGGCACCCTTTTTTTAACAGCCATGGTACAGGTGAACGTGAGCGAATGAACCATCTTACAATGCACTGAATTTCTGGGTGAATTGCCTGGATGTCCCCAGTAGGCGGGAAAGGATCGGCAACCTTACAATCTCCAGCTGCCTTCCGATCCGATCGATCGGTCGATCTTCTGCTCTACAAACTGGGATTTCCCGAACCATCATAAAGTCAGATCCTGCAATGATGCCACAGGCCGGGCGATTAGTGGGTCTTTGACAATCCGAATTCGATTTGAGAGGATCGTCGCATCCAAGGCCTCGGTTTCAATAGTTTATCCAGGGGCCTCTTGCCTTTCTATTTTTGATTTAAAATTACGAAGTTTATTTTCCCAATGGCAGATCTTGGCAACCTGAATGATGTTATTTCTCTGTTCTTGAGAAGATAGTGTGTATGTTTTTCTTTGACGATGACCGCTAAAAAGGTCAATCCTGCACTCATTCGGGTCAATCCCGAAAATGCAAAAATCGATATTAAGGTACCCGAAATCGACCCAAAAATACAGAACCCCAGGTTTAATTTTAGCGCTTCGGTCGCCAGGATCCCTGATCTCTAAGTTGTTTTATCAGAAGCAGTCCTTGCTAGTCAATCTACTTTACAGAACCATTCTATTATGGCTCCGTATTGTTGCTATTGATGCTAAAGAGCGAGCCTTGGGTTTCGGAAATCTCACGTTCTTATGGCTGTCGTCCATTGACAAAAAGTATAGTCAAATAGAAAGAGACATGCATCTTTCGTTTTATGACATTGATCTAGGATTGTGTCCATCGACCTTGGGATTGTTGAGGCCCTGACGCCTTAGGCAGAAGGGAATTGTCAACTGGTTTAAATGTATGGACCAATCACGCAGCATATAAACTCTGTTATTTCTAACTGCTAGTTTTGGTAGTTTATATGGGAGATCACTTAATCTAGTCTAATTGCAAACAATACAAACAGTGGATCTAGGGAGGACTCGCCTTGACAGGAATACAAACAACCTATAGTTGCAGTACGTCCCGAAACTGGTGTGGCAACTTCTACTCTTTCATTGATCCTTCAGCACATACGCACTAGTCTATATTGGTAATTTCTCCGGAGTATTCCCTGTCAGTTAGACATGTATTGCTTCTTACGTATATTACATAGTGCTTTCAAGGCTTATATGTTCAATACAACCTTAGAACATACATCGGACACCTCCATACCCCCACCTCTATAGAAGGTTATATAAGGTATCTTGACAATCAATCACGAGTGGCCGAACCAAGATGACGTCAAACCTTACCCCTTTAAAGCATGATCATATCTATAAAATGATCCGTAGTGGGGAATTAACTATATCGCAGATAGGACAGGCTACTGGCTGCCATAGGAGTACCATCCTTGGAATCTTTTTCAATATACGGATGTTTAATAGTGTTAAAGTACCGCCTAATAAAGGCGGACGACCCTATTATATCACTCTAGTTATACTTAAGGCTTTATGCGATCACCTATTGCAGACCCCTACCTTATACCTCGACGAGATGGCGATTTTTCTATGGGACGAATTCGCTCTTTAAGCAACTAAAACGAGTATCAGCCACGCCCTTATGTTTAAAGGCTAATGGAAAAGGACTGCCTATATTAAGACCCGAGAGTGTAACCTAGATCTTCGTGGCGAATACCACTATATCTCGGACTTCCACTCTTACTAACTTGTCTATATGGATGATTCTAGATGTGATGAAAGGATAGGAAAAGAATAGGCGTCTCAATCTCGGACCCAGAAAGTTCACTACCCATGTTCTTAACTGCATCGAGGCAGCCATTAGAAATACTAGCAACCGACGCCTTCTAGCTCCTAGAAAGTCACTTGTTCGCGATGCTATCTTTCGATATAAGTAAGTTAGTAAAAAATGGTCGGTGTCATAAGGTCTAAGTATGACGTTACTTATTAGCCAAGATTATAGAAGGATAATATACGCGCTTCTATAAAGTTCGAAATTTCCCTAGCTAATATCATATAGAGAAAATAGCTAATTCACTAATATATAGATAAAGGCTTTGATATTCTATGTTTCGGTAAATCAGCCTAATATTATTAGTCTCTATAGTAACTTAGAATATACTATTAGCTATTTCCTAACCTATAATTAGTTACTAGTGCGTCTAAGTGTCGACGATATTTAAAAAATAATCGAGATTTATAATTTAATAATAGCGATTATAGATTAATAATTAGATAGATAGGTTAAAGATTACACTATTTCTTTAGATAAATACCTAAGTCCGATTTTAGCTTAGAAAGTTAGAGTTTAACTAGGATTAAGCCTACGCTATTTATATATTTAATTTTACTTAGTTAGACTCTTTTTAGTTATATATAAATAGAATATATATTAATTAGTCCTACTATACTATATTTAAGTAATAGATCCTATTACTTACTATATAGTATCCTAGGAAGAATAGGGAGCTCTAAGTAAATCGGCCGTTTAAGGATAAAGAGTTTTATATTAGAGAAAGGTAAATAAAAATTACTAGAAGAACCTAATGGTCTTTATAGAAAGAATATTTTCTAGGAATATACCTTAATATATCGCTAAAAGTAGAGTTAAAACTATTATACTATATATAATAACGAGAAGTATATAGGAAAGGAGCTTTATTATAATATAGAACCACTAATTAGATTTAGCGGTTCGAGGTAAATACTATATATCTATTAGTTAGACACCCTATTAGCAGTTTAGAATCGCGACTCTAGAAGAATCTAGATAGCCGCGATTTATCTTTATATCAAACCATATAATCACCTTCTAGGAGTTTCTATCGCGTTAAGCTCTAAGGAGGATATAGTAACGTCCCTAAGGATAGAAGTAGTATTTCTAGTTTCTTATAATTAGCTATATCGAAAGCTAGAGCAAAGGCTAAATAGGAATATACTATAGAGTAAAATAGGACTCTAACCTTAAGGACGTATATATAGTATCATCTACCTATAAGTTATAATAGGCTAGTATTTCCACTAAATTTACACTTTACTTCTATAGTGTCGGTCGTCAGTCGAGCGCCCTTTTAGCGGTTTAAAACAGCGACTCTAAAGAAAGCTGTTTCGAACAGCCGCCTGGCGAACCGCCACTTTCTCATGGCACCAAACTTTACTTAAAGGAACAGAATCCCCGTCCTCTTGATTCTTCACCTTCATGCTTTCAAATGAGATTCCGAAGACTCTACCAACCCCCAAAGGACCTCTCGATGAATTTACAATGGCTGAAAAGATTGCAACCGAGCGCTTCATGAGAGAAGCGGACTATGGACCTAGCCTCGCTAATCAACGGCAGTGCCGCCTCTTCTGGAAGAGACTGTTCGAGATGTGAGAAGCGGGCGTCGAGAAGATTCTCCTGTATCGCACCAAAGAATTCGATCGCTTTGGTGCTTAATGTTATTAGTGCCAAGCGCACCCATCCCTTTTCCATGATGGCCAACCTGACCATTGCAGAGCAGATGCTGTCGCGATCGCAGTCGAGGTACCTTGATCAGCTCTCATTTGGCTCCACGTGTATGCGAAATCAAATCGTGGATACTCTCAATTGGCTTTCTGGCTAGGACCTCGGCATATGAGTACGACATCGTCCATCCTAATGGATTTCGAATGTGCATGAAGTGGTTTCCTTTTCGAGCAAACCCCAAATTTTGTGAGAACGCTATCCACTATGTAGATGAAGCAGTTTGAGTACAAAGCTATAGTGGTCTGGCTCATCACTGCTTCCAATGCGGTATCTTCTGCCAGATCCCTTGTTCCACTCAATTCTCAGAGAAATCTTATGAGCATCATATTCCCCGCATTTCGCTACTCATCTCAGCCAAGCGCGAGTCGTACTAGTGGGTGACTATATCTAGCATACTACTTACGGCTCGTCGTCTTACGTGCTATTATAGATATTTACTGTATACCGAATAGTATCGGAGTCGAGCTCGAGTCTCTGGGTTACCATGGGATCCCCTCTGTCTGTCTGTGGCAAATTCTCGCGTCCGCAGCGTTGTCATAGTATTGTCCAATGAAAGCCACTGCAGAGAACCGCTCCTACAGCAGGCTGATAAGCCAATGAAATCAATCCTCACTGGTGTCTGACTTGATGCTCCCGTGATATACTACCTAAAAGACACATAAACCACAGCATATAAATCTGGCAGTAAACCTAGGAAAGCTATGAATATGGTGTACACCTCACATAAGAATTGCCTTAACAATATGTGTTACGGACATGCTGATCACCAATGATTCCCGCAAAATAATTGCGACAGTCGTGAGTCTTGATTGGATAGGCCACGAAAACCCCGCTGTTCAGACCGCTTTCTGGACCAGTACATAGATGTATCTTACAATACAATATTAAAATCGTTTGTGTTTGTCTACGAGTCTCCTAGGGAGACTTTGCCTTGAGGTGACATCATACTCTACCTCATTCCCCAATAAATACACTGGAGTATCGTAATCAGCATTTTCTTCCGCATAACGACCAACGACCCAAACGACTTCTACGAACATGTGTTCTTGGCTCTAGTAGCAACATACATATGTGCTCGTCAGCCTCTGTTGAAGAATTTCGCAAATTCCTTACTGTAGGAGAAGCGAACTAGGTCTGCCACCAATTTCACGATGGTCAGTGGCAACAAGGATGCCAGGTCATGTGGAGTGGACTAGACCGTCAACTTGTGCAAAGTTGGGCTGATGAAAACGAAATGCAGACATTAACTACGGCTATGGGGCTTTTGATGGTTCATGATCAACCACATTGCATGTGGTCCCGAAAATCAAACAAACAATGGAGCAAATATATGAAAGGCGCCTGCCTCTTTTAATTACAAGTTCAACGTGAAGGTCAGTGGGACAATGAAAATGGTGGGCGGTGAAACAGCAATTTTAATACCGGGTTCAAAACAGAGCGCGCAAAAAACGGTGAAAAGCACCGTCCTCCAGGTACTGTAGAGAAGGAGGGTAATGATTGAAAAAAATTGGTCAAACAAACAACGTTTGCAGGTGCATCTCCTGATACTCTCGCACCCCGGTGGGCTTGCAAGGCCAAGGCCGCATACCATTGGTATTTGGTTCCATTTAGGGCCTAGAACAATCGTCCTGGATATAATGGGCATTCCGCGGTGTATTTCAGTCTAGTGCTCTTCGGGTAGGAACTCATCACATTACTACCAGCAAAATGGAAATCGTGGGAGAGCCCTTCGCGACCAGGAAACGCAGATGCCTGGCGTTGCCGCATGCCTCAGCCGAAGTTTTACCTCAGGTAGCTTCCACTACTATGGATAAATAGGGTTTTATCCGCCACCTGCGCGTCATTCGAATCGAGATGACTTACGCGTCTCCCGATTGATTCGCCCGGGAGAAGGCGTTACCCTCCGCCATCAATAGTACAAGTTGGGATAGGGAGCTTCTTTACATCGAGTGACTGAAGCGTCTAGCCTATCATTCCACCACACGGAACTATATGAATTTAACAAAGTACCCAATTCAACCGAGCGCTCCATACTCCTCCCAAACGAAATCAATGAGTTATCACACTACACAACATCTTTCTCTGTCCATAAACAACAAGCTGACCGAAGGCACCATTTCCCTGAGGAACCTGATTTGCGCTCAGTATGAGCATGAAATCAAGTGATACTCTGGTTCTTTGACTAACGGCATCACTAGTGGCCAACCCTACGAGAACGGCGACACTGTCAAGCTCATCTCCCCCGAAGATGTCAATCAGATCTCAATCCCCCATGGCCAAAGTGCCGTGGTATCGGTCTGCGGAAGTGCGACGCTTGGGCAAGGCATCGAGGGGATGATTGATCTACGCCGCGATGGAAAGAGTCTGATCACTTCCCTGTACTGGAACGGACCTTGGAAACGCATTGGAAATAAGTTTTATCTAGCTAACGTTGACAACGAGCATTACGTCGTCGAAGTGGCTACCCCTCCATTTGAAGGTATACTAGGGGATCTCGCTGTCGATGTCAGAGAAATCGAGGCGAATGAACCATTGCAATAATTCCGATCGTGGTTTAAAGTACCGGGGCGTTCATATGAAATTAATGTTTAACCGACCGTGTAGCTCAATCGACGAATGCTATACATATTATCCATAATAGACTAGACTCTTCAGTCACTATACTCGCTAAGAGGTAATTCCTCCCGTTCCATCTATGTCATGATGCCTTGGCCAGCTTTGGGTTACAGGAGCCGGACTCGCTCTTACGAAGCACACGACCAAGAATAATCGTCAATACACGGTGGAAGACATACAAGCCAACTGCTAATCCAATCGCCCCTATGAAGAACCAAGTCCATGGCCTATGTCCAATCCACATGAACACATATGCGTCTGATCGATGCCAAGTGCTGCTCTCTAGATCGGTGGTGAACGGCGCTAACTCCGTTGCATTGATGACCCCTACTGTCGGCGAGGGTAGCGAAGGCTGCTCAAGCAAGTAATTCTTTATCACGAGAGTGAGAAACATGGGCCCGGCGGATATCATAATGGCGCAGTGGGGCTTTCATCGAGCCCAGAAGCGAGATATCGCATGAAAGATAGGTAGTTTGGCAATTGCCGCGGCATATATTGGATGCCGGGCAGATGTGATCATGAAGTCGTTGGTCACACCGGTTGGCGCTGTTGATTTGAACAAGGCGTACTTCGATGTGTTGGGTTCAATTTGGTGAATGGGAAAGCTCCGGTTGCACCAGGTATCCATGTCGAGGTAGACACCACTAAAATGATACAGAACAAAATAGCGTATAGCATCTGCGCGCTGGATTGGGAAGGCGTAGGCATCCCGGATATCCACGAACTAGGGGTATTCAACGGAAAGGAATTGTCGAGCCAACTCATCGGTCCATAGCTAGAAAATAATTAGTGAAGTCCAAAAGTAGCCAGTTTCCTCCATGCGAAGCTTAGCCTTCGTAGACTGATGGCACTTTCTACGACGTACGGATGATGATTACCTTGTACTCAAAGTCTGAATATGCTTCTTTGCAGCTCTGCTGCGACTCAATCCACTTGTCTGGTATCGTTTCGGTGGCGGTGGTTTGGTGTAGGATTCGCGGTATCTCCCACGATGAGGTCGTTTGATGCCGAGCATCTAGCGTATAGGTAGTGTGTAGGACTACTCGAGACCCGAACAGCTCTTCATTTCTCCGTAGCAGAATGATGAGAGGCTCGACGGTCTGGAGTAGCAGCCCGACGACCATCAGGTCTATTAAAAGGAGAAGCACCGTAGCCCTTTTCGGCCTTCGTACCAGTCGGAAACTCCGTCGCGGGCATTGCAATAATCCACAATTCCGACCAAGATTCTCCTCATCATATATTGTGTCGTCGTTGGCGTTGGAAGCTCCAAAAGCCTAGTTATGAAGATGTCGCCAGAAGCTCACCATTCTCGTTGGAAAGGCATGCCCTAGGGACTCAGGTGCTATCTTGCGCGTTATCTCATCAACTTTATAGAGTCCGACAGATTATTGGCAAGTTCAGCTTGCATCAACGTATAAAATGATTTGGTGTCTAGACGCATGAAGTCAAATTTAAAAAATTCCATATATGCAAGGAAACTAGGGCTAAGCCTTGCTTGGCTCTGACCGCGCAATGGTTGACGAAATACCCACGTTTTCCGTTTCCCGAAGATGGCTCTGATCCGGTCATACGGTCATATGTCACTCAAGCACAATGAGTGGTTTACTTACCAAACCGGGCCAGTCACGAACCCTTTGGAACCAAATTCTTCGAGAACTATCATCCAAAAGAGAACGGGGCTAATACTGTAACCAGTTCACCTAAATATTCATGCTAATTGATGTAACATTAATACCATTGCATTTACTCCATACTGTAACTACATCTTAGTCCTTTGAATTCTCTCGTGGAATCACGTGGAATCTACGCTCAACCTGTAGCCGTGAGGTCATACTAGTATCATCGTCATCAGACCATCTTAGCCAACGTACTGTCGAACCGATAAAAGCTCAAAGCTCAATCATTTGAATACTCCACCGTCTTCATTTGGCTTGACTCATGAACTTTCCGACAATGGTCCGAGCTGCTATCTTCAGGAATTCGTTCATATTGGCGGTACCGGTTTTTGCCAGTATCAGTTATCCTCCCATTCCGGAGGACTTGACAACACCATTCCAGGTGCGCTTGGCGGTCAAAGGAAAAAATGGTAAGAAGTAGCAGCCATCAAATGAATGTGGTTTAGAACCCATCCACTGACAAAAGCCTTCGTAAAGCTGTCTCAATTGGATGGAATACATATGAAGCATTAAAGGAGAGCTGTGTGGCATATGGTACCTTAGCGGACAACTTGAGCTCTCGCTCATGCTCGTCCTCTTCGGTGACCTACAGCACCTCCCGCACCTGGTCTAATATGGTAGTGCTAAACAGTTTGGACCCAGCGACCGTGTACTACTACAAAATCGTCTCGGCGAACTCGAGCGTGGAACCTTTGCTTAGTCCGCGTATTCCCGGAGACAAGACCCCCTTCAACATGAATGTCGTGTCAGACTTGGGCGTTTACGGCAAAGATGGGTTCACAGTCTCGAGAAGGGACGCAATCCCCTACGTCCAGCCCGAGTTGAACCACAGCACTATTGGCCGTCTTGCCAAAACACTTCAGGACTACGAAGTCGTCATCCACCCGGGCGACTTCGCATACGCAGACGACTGGTACCTTAGGCTGCCAAGTGTGCACAAGGGTCAAGAGGCCTACCAGTCGATTCTAGAAAGATTTTATGAACAACTTGCGCCAATCACTGGACGTAAGATCTACATGGTCAGCCCAGGTAATCATGAAGCGGACTGCAGTGAGATTCGGCGTCTCCTTCAACTGTGCCCCGAAGGCCAGGAGAACTTCACTGATTTCAAGCACCACTTTGGAAAAACCATGCCGCATCCATTCACTTCGTCTTCATCGCACAAGTTCGCTCAGACCCAGTCTGACATAGCGCGCAGCTTCGCGAAGCCACCTTTTTGGTATTCTTTTGAATATGGCATGGTACACGTGGTGATGATCAACACAGAAACCGATTTCCCTAAAGCCCCAGATGAAAAGCTGGAAAGTGGACCATTTGGCACCAAAGGTGAGCAGCTAAAGTTTCTGGAGGCCGATTTGTCCAGCGTGGACAGGAGAGTGACCCCATGGGTCATTGTGGCTGGTCATCGTCCGTGGTATAGCACCGACTCTATACATCGTTGTAAAGCGTGCCAATATGCATTCGAAAATCTGTTGTATAAGTATGGTGTCGATTTAGCCGTATTTGGACATGTGCACAACTCACAGAGATTGCTGCCTGTTTTCAAGGGGAAAACTGATCCACGCGGCATGCATAACCCCAAAGCCCCTATGTATATTATTTGTGGTGGTGCTGGTAACATTGAGGGCTTGATTCCTATTCGTCATAAGCCTTCTTACACCAAGTTTGCTTACGCCGAGGAGTACAGCTACAGCACGCTGAAGTTTCTGGATGACACGCACCTCCAGATTGATTTCATTCGCTCATCAAACGGCGACGTTCTGGACTCTAGCACATTGTACAAAAGTCATTCCATTCCGTTTGTCAGTCAGTAAACATGGGGCTGCGGGTTGTGATGGGATATATTACTTTGAATTGGCTTTTTGAACGTATTTCAGTACGGCTCTGTTCAATATAGCCACATTTGAATGATATCGCTTCGAACCAATAAATATTTAAACCCTTTATCAATTCCTACACTTTTTAGTTGGAGTGGGCAAAATCGTTCTTCTCGATGCAGCAACAAGCAGGTGAGCGAGGTCCTTTAGCCCGAAACTTTGACTCCTGGTTCTTTTTGAAGTTTTCGGTTTTCCTTTTCCTTGATCTTGCGACCAATTTTGTTGCCACCCACTGGAAGGGCCAGGGCCGAGGTTTTGGATCTGGTTGTTCTGAGCCTCGAACTTCAAAGTATTTTTAACTTCACGAGTAGGCGCCTCCTCGACCACAGGATAGCGGGGAACTTATGGTTCTCCGGAAGGCTGATTGGACACGGCTATTTGGCGGTTTGAAACTGCGACCCCTCGAGCCTTCTGATTCAGATTTTCTGCCATCAAGGCTCGTTATTTATTATTGTTGAGGCCTTGGTGCCTCAGGCATCACATGTTTGCCAGTATGCTCCTCCCATAGTAGAGAGTTTGCCCACTTCTCCTTCTCCCTTCTTCTTCTCTCCCCCGTCCATGATTATCATCATCTCAATAAGCTAGTATTATCAATATTATCTGTTTCTCGCAGTAGCTTCATCATAGCTTTGATTCAACTAGCCTCTCTAGAATTATTGTCTCGTGTGTACATACTGAAGAAAGCAGGTAAGTTATCAAATCCAGAAAGACCGCTTCTCAATAATGTAAAAAGGGAAACATTAAATAGCCTGTTGATATTATGAACCTAGACATGCTCGCTACTCTTCGGCGTCGGGCGCTATCGTTATCTCTAAAACCTATCGTATTATGCGTCTGTTCTTTTACGTCCATAAATGCTGCTATAGATAGGAAGGCTAATATTGCTATTAAGGGTTTTCTAATGCGACGAGCATATATCAAATAGAACTTATCTCTAGTTAAAGAAGTTGGAAAATAGAGCACTATCACGGAAAATATTATCCGGATCCGAGGTTGATTATTCTTAAGTATAGATAAAATAGAGTACTTTAATTTAATAGAACACCTATAAGCCTCCTAATTAATCAGTATTAATATCCGATCCTATATCTTCTTTAGTGTAGTGATTCCGTTTAGTGCTAAGGCGATAAACCTCTTCTATATACCTACAAAGATATATCTTATATAGTAATATTTCGTTTTATAGGATATAAGTGATAGAGCGCTATTATAGGATATTCGATATATAAAGTATCTTATATAAGAGTGTTTAGTGAAGCTATTTTACCTTTAACGCCTAAAAGATATGTTTTTAGCTTCGCCCTTTTATCTAAATTTTTAATATTTAGGAATAACTAATTCCTATCTATAAACTATATAATTTAAGCCTAGTCGTAAAGAGATTAAGATAGAATCATTCCTTCGATTAAAAAGATAGATAAAGTATTAACTAAATTAGCTATTAATAGATCGACGATATTCTACCATTTCGTGTATATATTAGTTAAGTATTGTAATATTATCTATATATATATTAGATAAGCTAATTTCTTTTAATGATTTTAGAAACGAATCTCTAGGTAGTTAAGTTTAAGTATTCGCTTAATCTAGTAGGTATTAAATATTTTCTAAAGCCTAGGGTATATTAAGAGACGCTTAAAGCCTTTAAAAAAATCTATCTTTTTTTCTAGAAGCCTAAACCACTTCCGATAGCGATCTAAGCCTAATTTTACCTACTATTTAGCCACTTATATTTCATTTTATACAATTTTATAAATTTAGTAAGTGCGATAAATCTCCCTATCTAGGAGTTTAAGGCTATTCGATAAATTTTTATAAAGTTAAGTTCGCGTTATATCTAGGAGATCTAGTTAAGACGATAAGTAATTATCTTAAAGGAGGGCGGTTCGCTTACCGTCTTAGTATATATCGACTAACTAGTAACTCTCTCTAAAAGCCTCCACTATATATAATCGGTATTTTCTATATATATATATTAGTCGAAAATTCTCACTTAATCTTAGTACGATCTAATCTATAGGATCTAATAATTATTCCTTAGTGATTTTCGTCGTCGATAACCCGTTTATAAAAGTAGATAAGTTAATAATAGCCATAACTTTATTTTCTAGCTCTAAGTTATAATAGCCCTTAATCTCGAAGATACTTATAAGCCTATTAACATTTTCTATATTAAATTACCTAACACTAAGATAGCTATAAGGCTCTTTAAAGACTAAGTATTTAAGATCGATGATTACGTATCCTAGGTAGAATAGAAGTCTTTTACAAGTAAGCTTATTCTTTTAGCAGCTAAAGGCATTACTAGAAGTACTACCGAGTAAGTTTATAATAGTAGGATTATTCTTATATTTCGCGGTATAAAAAGTATTTAACTAGTCTTACTCGCTCGTCTAACTATTCCGTTTTAGTCATATACTAAGCGGTAGTTTATTAGTCTATTCACCTATAACCGAATAGGGCCTAATTATCTATAACTATAAGCGACCCCTCTAGTTATAAGCGATCCCTCTAGTCGTAAGCGATCCTTCTAGTTATAAGTGACCTCTCTAGTCGCAGGTAATTATATCAAAATCGGCGTAGGCTATTTACACTATAACTTAATAGCTCTAATCTGAAGATTCCGCTTATTTATTCGAGAGGTCGAAGTATAGTATATATATTATATTATACCTAAACTTCCATTTCTCTATTTAGCTCCGTTTATATATATTTTAGCTCTAAACTAGGCATTTAATAAATGTCCGTCTTCTAGGGCTAAGGGTATAGTAATAGTATCTCTAGTAAGCCTTACGATATATATCCTTAAATTATATAAAAGAAGTATTTCATTTTTTAATAAAAGCCTTAGTAGAGACTTATATATTATAAATATATCTTATATAGTATATAACTATAATATATAGTATATCCGAATTTATTAGGGTTTCCTAAATATAAGTTTTTTAAATAGGCCGATAGCGTCCTTATAGCTTCTCTCTTAGCTTTTCTAAAGCTTATTATCGCGTTTCCGAGAAGGAATATTTATAGTAGAATTCGAAAATAGTTCACTCCTTAGACACTAATGTTTTCTTTTATTATCTTTACTAAAAACTAAGGTCGAATTAAAAAGGCCCTATATCCTTTCGTAACTCTATCCTAGCTTTAGGGACTAATCGAGGTAGAAGATTTCTTTATTAATGCTCGATTAGAATTTATTAGAAAGAGGGTATCGTTTAGGCCTTTGTATACGACCTCTTTTGCTTACTTTTTGCTTCTATACTAGAATAACGAAGTTTAATTTATTAATAAATACTAATAAACCTATAGTTAACCCACGAAATTAGATATATAGATTTCAACCTATTTTTCACTTTTTTCAAAGCCTATAAGGAATTTTAAGTGATATAAGAGATCGAGATATTAGAGAGTAACCTAGACTCGAAGAATATATTTAAAAGTTAGATAGTAAGTCATCTCTTGGCCGAAAGAAGGGCCTCTAAATTTAGATTTTACTTAGAATAAAATCCCGAACATAATTTAAAGAAAAAATTAGAATAATATATAAAAATAGAATAAAACTCAAAGATAGCAGATAATATAAAATTAGAATCTGATCTATAACGTAAGGTGACTTATATAAGAAGTCTATTTATTAGCTAGATATAATTTTCTCTAAACTTCCATCCTAGAAAGATTATAATATATAGCCTAATCACGAAGAGGAAATAGGCTATTATAAGTAGTAGGGGATTCTATATAGCATTAAGGATAGCGTTTCCTACCGCACTACCTTTTAGAGTCTTCCCGAAATCCTCGGACTTCTTTAATAAAGTGAATATACCCGGTACCACTAGATAGCCCGCTAGTAAAATCTAATATAAAGCGTTTATAAGGGCCTTAATTTCCTATACTATCTCGTTAGACTAAATAACTATTTAAATAGTGTCTCGAATTAGCCATACTAAGTGTTAGGAATAGAGCTCGATATTATATAGAATTAATTAAATTCAATATAGATATAGCACTAAGAGATCTTCTACCAGGGTTATAATAAGTTTAAATCTTTACGTAGGGCTCTTAGATTCCCACTAATCGATTCTATCCGCTCTATATATATACACACACAATTTATTAACGCCCAGCGGCTAAGCCGAAAGGGCAACTATCTCTGATCTACTATATGTATCATCTTAGATGTCTATATCGTAGCGGATCCTCGTGGGTTACTAATTTTATTAGTAGGCTAGCTTAAAGGCGCTTCTCTAAGCATTTAACATCCTATTTTCGGTAGTTAAAACGCATCTACCATCTATAATATAAGGTAGTCGGTAGGTTAGATCGGCTAAAGGGGGTAGTCTATATTCGTCGGCATAGTTAGGTAGTCTTAAGTCGGCCTATAGGGATAGCGAATCGTATTAAGGCCTATACCGCCGAAATCTACTCCTAATTATTAGAAGGCGACGTTCCTCCTAGAAAGAAGGATATATCTCTTCGGTGGGTATTAGTATATTATAGTAGTTCCGTCCCGTATACCATCTATCTTTAACATCGAAATAGGAAGTGCTCTATAGTCTCTCTCGCTTATCTATATATATATTAGTCTATATCTACTATATTAATTCGATAGAAATATCTATGAAGTCTTACTATACCGGTTCGGAGTTAAGCTAGCACGCTCGCTTCTTTCCACGATAATCGGTCATATAGCTACCGGGTATATTTTCCTAGGAGTGCTATATTAACTCGTTTTATATATCTCCCTACGTTTACTAGCGGGTTATTATTAGGGACTACTTAGGACTATACGATATTTAGTATTATTAACTTTATTCTCGGGACGCGTTCTTATAGGAGAGTATCTTCTTATATCGCGGCTCTAGCCTATTCTTTAGCTAGACCTTATAGTTTACTATCTTCACTCGTTAAGAGTCACTAGATATTAATCTAGTTTCTATTTCTATATAGCTTTCTTATCACTTTATATAGTTAGTAGACGAATTCCTAGCCTAAATAATATCGAGGATTCCTTAGTATTAGAGCCGCCGCTTTATTACTCGTAAGTAGCGTAATCCTATAATCTTTTAGTCTAACTACTATGTTTAATATATATACTATCGCTACTAGCTCTATAGAGAACGGATTTTACTCTACTCTTATACCTAATATAATAAAAAGGGTCTTTAGTTTCAGATTTCGATACCAAGGTGGCTACCTCTTAATCGCTACCCTAAATCCGACTAGCTCGTTCCGTGCCGAACTGCTAGTTATGATCTATATTAACCCGCCTGGTACAGTCGGTGCCTACGGAGTTGCTTTAACGCCAGCCTATACGCGTACTTCCCATGGTGCTGATATGAACGGATTAATGGCTTCTAGTGTTTCTATCTTAATGTTCTTTAGCGCATCTACTACTGTAATTTCCTATGGAAGTGCATAGAATCGACTAGTAGAGCCCTCAATGAGTAAATGTATAGTACCCGATGGGTTGGGCCGTGATCTGCCTTATGCGCCCCGGTCTGTCTTCCTATCTCCACCCCACTAACCTAGTGGCTAAGGTTATGCAACTACACCATCCCAGTCCATGTTTCATCTCAAGTGAATACTTCAACTTTGAGCGAATCTGCGAACCAGTATGAACTCGCCGACTCATACTATAGATCCAGACGGCGAAGTGATCATAATATTGCGCAATGCGAACAGTCCGTTCGCACAACTGGCTGGAAATCCATTTACTAGTAGGGACTCTGACATCTCTCCGTGGTTTTTTGGTAATACCCAAAGTTCTCATGAGGTGACCGAAGTTTCAAAATTCCGATTCAAACCGCTAGAGCTGAGTCTCAAGGAACAGCCCAGGAAAAAGAAGAAGAAGGGAAAGAAGAGAAAGTCTGGCACGACTATGACCGCTCTTGCGTTCACTTCGACAAATGAAGAGCCCGCTACTGAAGAAGCTGCTGACGAAAAATACCCTGCCGAAGAGCCCGCTGCTGAAGAGGCTGCTGTCGAAGGAGATTTCGCTGAATTACCGGTTCACAATTGCTTACGTATTCAGGTGTCTGCGAAGCATTTGATGTTTGCCTCCCCGGTTTTTAAAAAGCTACTGACTGGAGGATGGAAAGAAAGCATTACTTACTTTCAAAAAGGCTCAGTTGAGGTCATTGCAGAAAGCTGGGATATTGAAGCACTTATGATACTACTTCGGGCTATTCATGGTCAATACTATCGTATACCCCGGAAGCTGACCCTGGAGATGCTCGCCAAAATTACTGTCATAGCAGACTACTATGAATGCAGGGAGGCTTTGTATTTTCTGACAGATATGTGGATCAAGAATGTGGAGGAGAAGATGGCTACGGCGGTTTCTCGGGATTTGATTTTATGGCTATGGGTTGCCTGGTTTTTTCAACTCCCTTCCCAATTCAAATTATCGACTTCCATTGCCATGTCATAGAGCGACGGCCGGATTGGTAATTTGGGACTTCCGATCCCAGACAATGTCATAGGTGAGGGTAGACGGATTCTCCCAAGTTCTTTGAAAACTCATGGTATTTACAGGTTCAATGAACGAAAGTAGAGAGAAGGCCACTAACAACTTGATTGTCCTTCTTCATGAAACACGTAAGGCCTTTTTACGCGGCACTCGGGGCTGTCGTTTTGAATGTCGCTCAATCATGTCTGGGGCTCTTACTATGCAGATGCAGTCAAGCAACCTGCTTTTACCGAAGCCTGAGAATCCTTTTCCGAATTTGGATTACAATTCTCTTGTGTAGAGGGTAATGGCATTCACATCGCCAGGATAGTATGATTCATCCTCGAGTTATTCGGGCTATTCCAGCTATAGATCCAGCTCTATGCACCGCTGCTCTGACGCCTCCTTCGCATCCGTATTCGAGAAGCTGGAACTGAATCGGTTCACAAGTTCACAATTTGGGATCTCTGTATTGCCGTCTAAATGATCATTTTACTTTGGTTGAAAAATGCATTCATGGTGCGATGTCAAGTATAGGCCATCCTGCTTGATTAATCCTGCTATCTCGCATACACTCGTTGACCTGGACTATTTGTATTTAAGATCATATAGGTTGTTGCGGTTTATCTTTATCAACCTGCTGCAGATCCTGGTCTGTCACTAGCATTAGGGCTGGATAGTAGGAGTTCTTGGTAGGTCAGTCAACTTTTCATCAGAGCCATAGTTTGAGACATACTAATTGCGAGCTGAGGAAAGCCCAAAATCCCGAAGTATCCGCTAATAAAATATGTACCTAGCCCGTCTCTCGGATACGAATTCCCACGTATACATCTGCGCTGCACATCCTATTGAGGCCTGGGTGCCTCAGGCATCATATGTTTGCCAGTATGCTCCTCCCATAGTAGAGAGTTTGTCCATTTCTCCTTCTTCCTTCTTCTTCTTCTCTCCCCAGATCATCATCATCTCAGTGAGCTAGTATCATCAATATTATCTGTTTCTCGCAGTAGCTTCATCACAGCATTGATTCACCTAGCCTCTCTAGACATCCTACTATATTCGCATGCCTTTTTCATTAGACTCGTTTTGCGACGGCATTGTTTTTTGCCGCATCAATTTTCTTTTCGAAGTGACATCCTTGGACCTGGTAGCCTTGATAGCGGCCATTGAGCGCGTTGCCTTTGTATCTAGGGGTACTTTGGGAGTAGAGAAACCTATATAGAAAATATAGATAGCCGGGACTCTTATAAAACTTAGGTCCGCTAATGGAAAGGGGCTCAATAAACATAAATGTTATTACATGAAGGGGAGTCATCAATCATGGAACCCGAAAAGACCACGATATTCCTCAAAGTATTACACGAAAATTGGTCCTTTGTGTGTTGAACTTATAAAGGCGGCCCCCACAAGACTGGAAGGGCAACAATCACCGGTGTTATTTGCGGTCATCAAATGGGTGCGGCAACGTGAAACAACCGTACCTTCAACGTTATTGACCAATCAGCGCGTTATGGCTGACCTTTGAGATTATGAAACTCGATGATTGTACAAAGACCATCGCGTTTGCTATCTGAGTCTGTAAGGAAAATAGCTCATATGTGCGTGACTCCTATGGCATGGAGATTACGGGAGGAGAAAGGAAGAGAGAGGGGGGAGAGAAGGATCTATCCACCTACGCTGTCTCCATGGGTGCCTGGTACATCTCAGGCCACCAAAAAAGTTTTCAACTCCACTCAGTCTGATCGGAAAGTGTAAAAGTTTGCTGAAATCAGCGGGGACCTGCCCTAACTCGCCCTATAGTATTATCAGACTCGCTAACAAGCTAAGAGATATGAAATCCGAATTCCTGTAGGACATGCTGATAAACATGTATATACAGTCTTATACCAAGTTTCTACCTCCATTCCAAAGAGATTCTCGAAGAAATACCTAGAAAACCACACGCATATCTACCAAGTTTCTGATTTCTGACATGGTTCTTTCACTGTGACCAATGCGATATGTCCAAGTGCGTGAAAAGCTCTAAGGTTGCAATTCAAAAACAATGTCTCCTCACGACATAGGCGACTCCCACTATAATGGAAAGAAAAGCAACGAACGCTATCAAACTATCCATCCTTACATGGTCCGCTATATAATTGAAGGCCCGCCCGTCCGATCCATGCCACGACCTGCCTGCCTTGTGTTGTATAACCGCCGTTGAATATCCATCATCCAACAAGCCCAGACTGTCTTGTAGGGTGTCATATAGCCATGCGTACTTTCGAAATGCGGCCGTCACCATCGTAGGACCCGTGGACCAAAAGACTTGTAGATATGGTAGGGGAATGAATCGGGACGTCGCACCGCCGCGGCGCTTGCCCTCGTATAGCGCCCACTGGAGGAATGGAGATCCGGGCTCGGCCATGAAGAAATGGTTACTCAGCCCTCGGGTACCCGTCATCGGGGCGAATATGGCCTCTAGATGGAGGCTTTGGAGGCATTGTATTTGAGTGGCCGAGGTCGGGTAAACGTCGAGATCTGCGTAGATGCCGCCCTCTGCATGGATAACAAGCAGCCGAGCCATGTCGGCACGTTGTATGTTTTGAGGATAGGCTTCGTATGTCGATAAGAGCCATGCATAGCTTCCAGTGATGAGTTGGAGGATGTCATCGTCTGTCCAAAGTTTGATTGTGTAGTTTAGGGGCTCGAAAGTGTGCTTCCACCGGTCGTGCGATGCGTCCATTTGCGTAGAGTAGGTTCGGAGGTCGTTTGTTTTCCATATTTGATGAACAACGTTAGGGATTTGTGGGACGGCAATAGAATGGGAGTCGTTGAGGTGTTCGAAGTCAGAGGTAGCGCACGCGGTTATTACTTCCATCGAAGCTGACAGTTTGTCGGGATTGGAAAAGAGGTTTGCGAAGCCGAGCAGATGAATGAGGAAGATGAGAACGAGGGTCAGAATTCCGACAGCCATGAACCTTGTCCGCCCTTTCCCCCAAATAATGATCATTATAGCTTGTCGGGTGATATAAAAGGCTAGGATTCCAACGAAAAACACATGAAGTAGTAAGAGCCGTGAATGAAGCAAAAGTCTGACTTGCAATCGGCAAAGAGTAGGGTTTGGTAAGACACTGCTCGTTTGTTCAAAAAGGTGAATAATAGCATTTTGGCATGCAACGAATATGAAGTCTGTGGTTGGATTTACGAAACAATACTGTATACACGGCATGTGCTAATATCTGCTCTCAATATTGCGGAAGAACAACTAGAATGTTCCTGTATAACGGTCCTTCCAGGAACACTTAGACCAGTACCCGATGCACTTCATATATCTCATTGTGTGACGACCAGTTTATTGGGAAGTCTGGCAAGATATTCAAGTGCAGTTCTCGTTATCATACAAGCAGGAGGTAGAATACCAGAACAGAAGTCGTAAACCCATAGCAATACCAGATGAGACAGTGCTCTTGGCGCAGCATATGATAATGCTTGCCAGACCCTTCCGTTCCGTGTCTTCGTGATCGACAGGGTTTCAATGGCATATTATAAGGTGAGTCGAATACGGTTGCCTACCTAAACTTAGCTATTAGCTTAATTCTCCTAAATATCCGGCCCCCCCAGGTCGGGTTCATGAGGCGACCGCTCGTATTGGGACTTGGAAGGTCCAATAGTCGATTGAATCTGTCTCTGCTGAATTGAGCATCACCAGTGTCAAATCAAAGCATGAATATAGTAAGACACCGGCATTTGGACAAAGGGTAGCCTGTTTTTTGTAAACCCTATGCGCTCCCACCCTCTACTTCCGTCCAAGATCCAACATGGACCCGGCAAGAATTTTAATCGAATTCAAGTACTCATCAATTGACAATTTACGTGCTGAATTACATGAGTTAAACGACAGTCTATAGAGTAACTTTGAACTCTAATATATCCGTACGAGAAAATGCCCAACACTAGAGGTAAGTAAACTTTTAAGCTTGTACAAAATAGGCAATCATATATTGGCAATCTCTTGATGTAACCCTCTCCATAAAGAACGCTTTTAGGAAGTTGCCAGTAGGCTAATTATGACAATAGTTACGTAACGCTAGTTAACTTCTACCTAGGTAAGGTAATTATTATCGCAGCCATAAAAGATCGCACTCCATTTGTTGAGGTACCCGGCTCACCGTAGCACCATCGGAGTATCCCCACCAATCAACTTCACATTATGGTTTTAACGTCCCAATCGCTCCCCTTGACTTCTATATTCTACGTCTGCAGGGATAGAGACGGGTTGAGAAAGTAATGGAACAAACAATCCATGAACTCCCTTTGATGTATGTATATCACCACTTGTATCCACCATTTCCCGCTTTACGAACTTGTTAGGTGGGGGCCGAGGGGCTTTTTTTTTTTAGACCCCGTCCTTCCTGATGTTTCAAGCAGAGACGAACACATTCTGATTTGTATATAACGACCATGGGTACCCCACTTAAACAAGACAATTTTCTGAAAATATAATATAGGCAGCGAGTTCACACCTTCTTCATTCCAATTGCAGTGCTGTAAATGCCACTAAAAAAATCTACAGGGACATTTTATGGGGTACGATTGTTCTAAGAATAGTTGAGAGTAAGCGATCGAGTCATGTAGGGCGGCCCCGACTACAAACCAATATACGCGCAAGATACCTTCTCCGCATGGTCCACCTACGGCAGGTTTTAGAGTCCATCGCGCCAACCCCCATGTAATTTAGGCACCTCTTATTTGATTTATCTGATTAGAACAGGGCGAAAAAGAGGGTTGAAAAGAGCGCTAAAAATAGTGTCAAAAGACCATTAAAAAGGACTGTTAAAAAGAGTGCTTGAATAAGTGCTTGAATAAGTGCTTAAAAGAGGGATGTTTACCAATGTACGGAGTAAACCAAGTCCTACTAAGATATTCGAATATAGCCTATATCTTTGATATTGCTTATTGTTTTACTTCTTCTAGATATGGCCTTGCCAACGTTGTAGGTGAAAGCTTACGGTCATAGTAGCTAGTACTCATCTGCCGGTAAGAACCTGGGTTGGCGCGATGAACTCCAAAACATGTCGCATCTGATGAGGTAATACAAAATGGATGGAAGAGAGTTGTATTGAGAAAAGAGAAAGGGAGCAATCCCTCGAACTATATAGTTAGCAAACTAGCTGAGGGTCGATGCCTGATCCATAAGGCACAAATATCGTGCTCCGCACACCCAAACAGCATCCACCTGAAACCATGGATGCACACACGGTAGTCCTCATTATGCCATACTTTTGCTTCTTGCGCCTAGTTCCAGTGGTAGGATTTTCGATGGAACTATGATGTCGAATGAAAGTATACAAACGTTTTTTGGCCGCCCCTAGCCATATAGTGCGTAGACTACTTGAATCACAGGCGGTTATAAGAACCACATCTGAAGTCTGCTCATATGAGACTACGTACTAGGGCTCAGTAACACCGACCCGAGGGCGGTGGGCACAGAGCCATCGACCCAGCAGATTCCAAGAACGCGGTCTCAAGACCTGCCAGGCCATTAGACCGCCCACTAGCGTCCCCTACGACTCTAAGGCCCGCAAAACCGGAGTCTCAGATCTCAAGACGCCTGATGACTCAGGACTCTTAGAAATCGACTACAGTAATCTATTTGCTTCCCTGGCAGAGGGGACTATATAGAAACTGCTACATAGTAGGGCAGCCTATGTAGGCATTGCTATATAGAAAGGTGGGCGATGTAGCATCGGAAAATAGCAGCGTAGCGAATCGCCAGGGCTTCCTAGAGCCTAGAGGCGGCCAGCAGAATGCGCAAAGGAGCCCAATACAAATAGCGACTACGAACATAAACGCTTTAGAGACACAAGATATAAATAAACTTCCGGCGCAACTTTCAAATGACGTTTCATACTCTACGTGGGATGCTCGTGGGCGTTGAGCCGACGCCAAGCACTGCCCTATCTCCAGGCTAAAACCGAATATTAACATTGAATTTTCCAGCCTTAAAATACTAACAGGGAATTTCGGACTTTGATATTCCGTCAAGTCTCTCGAGGTTGGCACGGACCCATTAATTGTAAACAATGCAAACCATAAGTAATGCGGTTTAAAGTGTCCTTACCGCAGCTACGAAACTCACTTCCTCCCTTTAATGCACCACATGCTCCGTGATTTCAAACGAACAACACCAAGGCAACAGCCCCTCCAACAATTATCTCTCGACTTTTTCTATGATCTTAAAATGCGGGGCACTTATTAAATAAGACCGCGTATAATTAACGCCTATGATGATACTAAAATCTCCCGATTTTAACGTTAAAGATTCTTAATTCTTTAGAAATTTCACTAAGTTACCTATACCGGAAGAAGTACGCTCGTAGGCTAAAGCCTAATATCTTATAGGAGTCTGCCTAAATAATAGAAAAACCTTCTCGATAACCAGCCCTTATATATAACCACCACCTATAATATTTAAGGATCTAGGGCTATTTATTAAATAGGGAAGCGCTACGAGAATTTTAGAGGGTTAGTGCCTCTATACTCTCGGCTAGCTCCTTAAAGATTATATCCTAGTTCCAGAGATATATAGGTGGCGGGAGTATAGTGGTTAAACTTTTATTTACATAAAGTATTTATATATATAGACTCTTATAAGAATATACAAATGCAGGTGTATAAGGCCTGTCAATCAGGTAAGATACGAATAGCTTCTTTATATCGAGAGGAGAGGAATTGTATTGTCTTAATGAGCCAAGACTAATTCTTGCTAGAATCAGGAGGGTTCCTAGGGATTCCTTTCCTATAAGGAAATGGGATTAATGTATGTTAAGATTGACTTACAAGTCAATAGATATTATAGCGAACCCCGTACGATTCGGCCACGTTATAATATAGAAATAAAGAAGACTGCTAAGCTAGTCTTCTCTAAGTCAGACCTAGGTTATCTATTATAATTATCCTCCCTCTTTCTAAACGGATGTCCTTATCTATATATACCTAAGAATAGATAGAAAGAAATATTCTAAACCTTTAAAGTAAAATTAGTTCTTAAAAGTAGGGATTAGATGATTTTATCTAATATTACTTCTTTAAAGATTAACTTTCTTTATATGTTAGAATGTATTTAGACGCGTTAATAGAACGGGAGCGATTCTATATTAAAATACCTTAAATCATATCTCCTTGACTAAACCGTATATAACTTTTTAGCACTTAGTATATAAAATGCTTACGTATAACTACTCGGACTTTTAATATTAAAGATATAGATAATCCGCTCTCGATCTAGTGTTTTCTCGCTAATAAAGGGATAAAGAGATATACTTAATATATTTATAGGAAAGTAGTATATAGTCGGGTAAGTCTTTTTATCTTCTTTATATAGATAATCTTCTAATAGTTTTAGTAGCCTACTAAGGGTATATAGGGAGACGCTAGTGATTTAATAGCGATTCTTAAGTAGATAGCTTAGGAATAGGATCCCTTTAATAAACTCTATAATAATAATACTTTTCTTAAAGCTATAAATACTACTTTATTAAAATTAGTAAATATTTTTATTTATACTTATATAGCCTATATATTAGATTATAGTATTAGGGAATCTAAGAAAACGATAAAGGTATATCCTATAGTATTAATAAGGACTTAGTTTAGATTTATAGACGAACTACTAACGATTTTATAGAAAACGTTATCTTAATATAAAAAGTTTTTAGATAGCTATTATATTATATATCTAAATCTACTTCTTTATCCTCTTTAAATAGCTTCCTCTATAGAATAGGGTGCCTATAAGGCTAAATCAGGTTAGAGGTTATAAATTAGAGACGATAGTTTTATAGTATGGTCTTAAGTAAAGTGGGATCTTCTTATTAAGATCTAAGGGGTAATAAGAAATTCTATAATAGAAGTTCTTATTATAAAGGGTGTTTTATTATATTAGATGGTTAATAATATTTCGGATTATATAGACGAGTTAGAAGGAACGTTTCCTGTTTACCTACCCTAGTTATAACTACTTCTATAGTGTTTCGGTATTAATTTAGCGTAGTTACTATTTTACTATCGATAACCATTACTTTAGTCTAGGTTTATAACTTCTATTTCTATATATTATAACCTATATTTATTATTTATTGATAATAATAATATTTTATTTTCTTTTCTATATCTATATTCTCACTTCTCCCTCTCTTTATATGTCTTTCGTTCTATATTCGCTTATATCTCTCTATCCTTTACTTTCTTTTAGTGAGAGCTATGTTCTAAGGCCGTTTCTATATCGAGCTAATAGTGATTCTAAGTTAATTCTATAACGATACTACTAATTCGATCTCCTTATCGGCTATAGAACCTGATCTTACTCTAAGAAACTTAGTATATAATATATTTTTATATATCTATATATAAATAGAGAGGGTAGCGACTCTAGGTTCATTTACCCTTCTCTATCTAGTGTTTCGCTAGTACCTATAATTTGATTACTTACCTATATTATATAGGTTCTAATAATATCTACTATGGTATATATATTTAGGAGTGTTTCGGTTATGATTTATATTCTTCTAATATGGCTTTTAGATAGGTTCCTAATAGAATCGTGGGTTATAAGTTCTAGTATATAGCTATTATTTAGTGGGCTAAAGGATTTTAGCTAAATACTAATTATAAACTAGGTATTCCTACGACTAATCCTAATGCTAAGGATGATAATAAAGACTAGGTTATTTACTTCCTTCCTCTAGCTATAATCGCGAGTGTTTCGGCTATCGTCTAGTATTTCCTTTCTAGATTTAATAATTTTATTAAGTAGTATCGATATCGCTACCACCTAACTAGTATCTATGTTTCTTAGGTATATTTCGGGAGTAATTTATATTAGTATCGTCGCCTTTACTAATATAGTTTTCTAGGAAGTTTTAGCTATATATTAATAGTAGGTTATTAATTAGTAGGCCCTTATCGTACCTATTCTGGTCCCTTTTAACCTTATACCTAATTATAAATAACTTACTACTTAGGCCTTTAGTTATGCTATACTTTAACCTATCGAGGAAGTTATATATATCTAGTATCTTTATATAGCTAAGTGTTAAGATCGAGTTAGGGAGAAGGTTATCTTAGCTCTTAACGATTATGACTTCTAGCCTACTAAGGAGACCTATTTCTAGACCCTTATTAATAATTTCCCTTTAGAGATCACGCTTTAAATAGATATATATCATGATTACTTTAGTGGTATCTCGCCCTAGTTCCTTATACTTAAATTTTTTATATTTATAAGTTAGTAGAGGTATCTAGATTTTAGAGTTAATTAGGTGTGTCTTATAGATATTTTAGTTTTAAATCTTTACCTCTAATAATTTCTATACTAGATTTTCCTATAGCTTTTATAGCTAGAATAATATATTCCTAGTTATTTTTTGATTTTTAATATCTTATTATAATTCTAGGTATATTTTCTATTATATTTACTAGGACTTATTAGTTATATTCTAATAGCTATCCTATCTATTTAACTAGGTAGTATAGTTCCCCTTCGATCTTCTAATCGTTATAGATTTCTTCTACCTCCTATTTATCATTATCTTCTAGGTCTAGTATAGGTAATATTTTATAACCTTCTTATAGATACCATTTTTCTAAGAGTTAAATAGGGAATATATTATAAATCACTATATATTTATCTAGGAGTAGTAGCTGATACGCTTATTTCCTGATAGTTTCTAGGATTCTAAAAGGTCTAATAAACTATAGGGATAGTTTTTTTATGGTACTAGCTTTTAACTATAAGTTTTTTATTAATAATATAACTAGATCATTTTTCTTAAAGGATATTTCTTAGTAGCGTTTATTATAGTGTTTCGCTTATGATTCTATAGCGATTCGCTATGATTCCTTAAGTTATTTATAGAGTTTTATTAATTTTTTAATATATGATTATATAGCTAGCGCCTCCCTTTCTATACTACTATCCTTAGAGCGAATTTAGAAATTAATATTAAAACCTAGAAGGGCTTTAAATGCTAATATATTAATTATAGCATTATATATATAGTTATAAGCGAATTTAGTTATATAAAGTAATATAAGCTATATTTTTTAATATTTATTAATAAAGTAATAAAGGTAATATTCGAGAGTCTGATTTATCTATTTCATTTAACTATTAGTTTAGGGGTGAAACGCTATTAAATAGCGTAATTTTATCTTTAATATATAATATAGTTTTAACTAAAATTTACTTATAAAAACTAATCCCTAGTCGGATATAATACCTTCTAGTGGTCTATACCTTAGTTTAACTTCTTTATAGAAAAGCTCTACTAATTTAGATATATCTATTATAGTTAAAACTAGGAAGAATAGGCACTACTTTAAAAAGTGGTCTATAATCACTAGAATAGTATTAACTATCCTTCCTTTCTAGATCGATTAAGGTAAACCTATAATAAAGTCTATAGATAATTCGGTAAAGGGTCATAGTAGAATCGGTAGTAATTCTAGCTTACTAAAGGGGCGATGCCTTAGAGCTTATATTATTTAGTAGATTCTATATAATTTAATATACCCTTTTACGTCTTCTTATATATTAATCTAATAGTAATTACATTTAAGTAATTCCTCTATCCTTATATAACCGAAATAGCCTATAGTTAGAGTATTATAATAGAGAGAAAGGAGCTTTTACCTTATTCCCTCTTTCTTTAGAATATAGAGACGTCCTTAATACTATAGTAAATCTAAGGCGTTAGTTATCTATCCTTTACTATTAGGTTTCGTGGCTAAGATATCACCTTTTCGGCGGTTTATCTCTAGATCCTCGCTTTATAGCCAGGTGATCTATTAGAGAATATCTTTCTCGGTTTTTATACTAATAGACTTAAGTACTATAGTTATAGAGCTATCGATATTAAATAGAATATCTAAATTATCGTATAGCTTTCTCTATTTAGCCTAATCTACCGATTTAGTATTAATACGTTCTATATTTATGCCTTATAGTATATTAAGAGAGTCATATTCTTCTAAATCATACTTAAAACCTACGTCTAGGTTTTTTCCTTATATAATACTTTAGATTATAATTAGTTAAGTATCTTCGATCCTTTTTAGATTCGAGACCTCTTTATTAACGATTCTTCCTTGAATCGTGGCTATTAGATCCGCTCTAGAAGATCTCTTCTTAGAATTTTAGATCTAGGAAAGCCTATCTATAGGGTTCGTTTTCCCTACCCTATACTTTATAATAAAGTTAAAAGGGGTTAGAAATATATACTAACGAGCTTATTAGCTATTTAGTTTCTATTATAATATAAAAGCATATAAATTTATATAATTAGAAAGAACCTTAATTAGGTATCTACTTCTATTAAAGTAGTATCTCTAGTGTTTAAATAAGTATACTATAGCGAATAGCTTTTAATCTAGGTTTATATAGTTTAGTTCTAGACTAAAGAACTTATAAGACTAAAATATAACTAGATAGTATTATCTATTTTTATTAGGTTAAGATATAATGCCTACTATAGTATCATTCGATATATTAGTCTCTAACCTAGTATATTTTTTAGGATTAAAGTGTCTTAGTAGAGAGGCTAACTTAAAGGCCACTTTTAGTCGCTAAAACGCTACCGATTCGCTTACGTTTAATATCATACTTCCTATTTTTTCCCTTTATTACTTCCCTTTATTATTAATATAAGTGGTAATATAATATAGGAACAACCTTTAATAAATCGACGGTAAAAATTATAGAATCCTAGGAAAACTTAGATATTATAGAAGCTTTTTAGTTCTTCCTATTCTAGGATAGTGCGGATATAATCTTTATCTATTTTAACCCCTTCGCTATTTATAATAAATCTAAGGAATTAAACTTCCTTCTTATAGAAGTAATATTTTAAACCCTTAATATAGAGCTCTACTTTCTATAACCTTTCGAACACTTAATAAAGTGTATTTATATACGATTCTTAATCTTTAATAAATACTAAGATATCGTTAAGATATACTATATAAATAATATCGATTAGGCCACTAAGCGCTATATAGATATAGCTTTAGAAAGTTATAGGCGTATTAGATAACCTAAATAGTATAACTATATATTTAAAATAGCTATATTAAGTTCGGAAAGCCGTTTTCTATTCGTCTCCTTCTTATAGACGAATCCGGTAGTATATATCTTTAATATCGACCTTACTAAAGTAGGTTAATCCCGATAGACGATTAAGGATCTCTAAAATAAGAGGGAGAGGGTAGCGATTCTTTACCGAAATACGATTAAGTCCTCTATAGCCCCTATATAGTCATAAACCTCTATCTTTCTTTAGAATAAAAAGGATAGGCGCTCCCGCTAGGCTTTTTAATAGTCGGATTCTCTTTTTCTTAATATTATCTATAAGGTAGGCCTATAGTTCTTTTAGTTTATTCCTTAAGAGTAGATAAATCGGGCTATATAATAGGGATTTACCTTCTTTAGTTTTAATTATATAATTAGTGTTTTTAATTTATAGTAGAGTCCCTATCTTTTTATGGTCGAATATATTATAATATACTTCTAGTTTAGGATAAACTTATAATAGATCTAGATATAGATGGTTCTTATATTTATTAGGTAACTAAACCTCTTCTAGTATCTTAATAAGTATATAGATCACTACCTTATTTCTTATTATTTTTATAAAATAGTATAGATTTATTAGCTCGAAGCTATAGATTCTAAACTACTATTTATCTACGCTTAGGCGTAAGATAATGTCGTACTTATCGATTATGGTTCGGGATAGAAGTACTAGACTTCCTTCTAGTCTAGGATTACGATCGATTCCTATATATACCCTTTTAAAGGTTTTCTTGATTCCTCTAGAATACTCTATAAGTAGTAAGTTATATAGGTATAACGCCTTTAATAGAAGGGGAGGAGTATAGAGCTAGTTTTAATTTATTTTTTATTATAAACTCCTTACTAATTATATTAACTTTAGCGCCTATATTAAGATCTATATACGTTTTAATGCTATTATATAAGGTAACTAGTATATATAGTCGAGTAGTAGTCCTAATTTAAGGGAATTAAACTAGATATTCAGGGTTTAATCTAGTTCTATAGCTTTTCCCGATTCTCTCTCCTTTTCTCTCTTTTCATATAGAGTTTTTAAGATAGATTAGATACTTACTTATTCTAGATAGTTATTTACCTAGTAATTTTTATCCTTATAAATAAAGCACGATCTATCTATTATCGAATCGTTATTATTTCACTTATTATTCGTTAGTATAGTGTTACTATTTAATCGAAATAATCCTCTACCTAAATTTCTATAGACTCTATCTCTTCCTCTATTTACGTTTCTATAAGTTAACCCTCTTCCTCTATAGTTTCCTTAGCCTCCCTTAGAAGGTTAAGAGGTTAAAGAATGATTATTAAATTAATTTTAATTCGGGCTCGAATCATGGTTATTCTATCTCTTTTTCTTATCTTATTAATAAGCGGAATAATCTATTCTTTTTAATAGGGGGAAGTAGATATAAAAGAGTATAGATATAAGTTTTAATATTTCGCTTCTTATAGTCGGTATTAAACCGTTACTAGATATAATCATTAAATCTTAAAGTAGTTTCTAGATTTTTATAAATAATGTTTAAGCCTTTTACTCCTCGCCTTAGGTTAGTATATAATACTCTAGGGATTCGAGGTAGGCTTTAAAAATATATAGGTCTTAGTAGGGGCGTATTTCTACCTCCTAAAATAGAATCAAGATATCGGTAAGAATATTATATAAATTCTTTAATAGAGTCTTAGTCTATTTTTTAAACGCCTTCTAATTATAAGCGTCTTAGGGGTGATTCTTCTTATAGAGCCACTATTTATCTTTATATATAGTATAGAGGTAGTTTATAACACTAAGAATCTTCTATAAATTAGAGACGAATTTCTCTAGCGCTCCTCTAAATAGGGCTTATAGATCATTTAACTAGGATTCCCTTTATTTAATACTAAAGTTCTCGTTAAAAATATTAATATATCTCTTAATCTCTCCCCTTTAGCTAATATTACTTTCTAATAAAGAACCTCTTTCTCTTTAGGGCCGATTCGTCTTTTTACCCTTTTAGTAACCCTTAAGCCTCTCTTTATTTTCCTTAAAAAGTTACTAAGTAGCTAAAAGTCTCTATTAGAGCTCTATATATTATTCTAGAGCTCTAACTTCCTCTTCTATAAGAAGGTATAAGGTTTACCTAGGTTATTATATTTCTAGGACTATTTCGAGTTAGTTTAGTGTGAGGGTTTCTTCTTTAATAGAAAGGAGGGTATTTAAATCGTTTTTATTTCCTAAGTTATACTCTTACGATTCGGTATTATTTCGAGAGCTCTAACGAGTAGATAGAGCTATCGTTTCTTAGGTAATTGAAGAAGAAGAATTAGAATTATAAGAATATATAAATATAGATATATAAGGCCTATTAATCAGGTAAGATACGAATAGCTTCTTTATATCGAGAGGAGAGGAATTATATTATCTTAATAAGCTAAGACTAATTCTTACTAGAATCAGGAGGGTTCCTAGGGATTCCTTTCTTATAAGGAAATAGGATCAATATATACCAAGATTGACTTACGAGTCAACAGACATTATAGCGAACCCCGTACGATTCGGCCACGTTACAATGCAGAAACAAAGAAGACTGCCAAGCCAGTCTTCTCTAAGTCAGACCCAGGTTATCCGTTACATTAGCTTTAAATAGCTTCGAGGACGAAACCCTAAGAGAGGGGGAGATGATATTATAGACCTATCTGTTACTAATTAATAGTGCCCTACCGGGTATATAGATAGGCCACTAAGAGCTAACTAGGTTATCTATTAGTAGATCACATATAATACCTAATACTCTAGTAACCCTAGGTATTTAGGGAAAAGAAGAAACTAATCACGATTAGTGACCAAAAGACTAATCAACGCTAACTAAGACATAGAGCAGGGATTATCCGGTACATATATACTTTAGGGTAGCGGACGTTACCTAAATCTATATACGTGACCGTGACTCCGCGTCCACTCTAGGAGTATACGTAGGAGTATACGGGCGACTTTAAATATACCCCTAGGGTATATCTAGGAGTAGGAAATAAAGGATATATAAGGACACTCATTTATATACTTAGTTCAGTTCTTCGTCTTTAATTATACATTATTACTTATATTTACCTTTCGGACTACTAGTGACTCTTTTACTTGATTATAACCTGATAACACTCACGAATAGACTAATACCTCGGTATAGATCTATTCGGCGCTCTACCTAGCACCGTTCCTCGATACCTCGAAAGGACCTAGTCTACAGTAAGGCCTATTAGGCAATAGTACGGTTAAGAGTATAGATCGTTGACGTTAGACACTTGAGGAGTATAAGGCAAGCATACCCAGAACCCTCCTAACCTAACTGTGACCAGTTTGCAGTGCGTAACAGTGAGATCTAAAACCCTATATACGTACTTATACTGAGACGTGATAGTCCCTCGGATCATACTAGGCCCGGAACCCTCTATACTAGACCGAATATATATAAAGGTACACTTCGGTCTCTATAATTCTATATATATAACCTTCGACTACCTTACTAAATAAACCGCATATAATCCTTCCTAAATCATATCTAGTAGTATATTAGAATAAGGCTTTCTCTTACGTTTAGCCTAGGGGGGTAAAACTAACTAGGACCGAGCGAATATGAAATGAAGCGATCGCCTAGGTCCTAACGCCCCCTAATAACCGTGCCAAGGGCCCAACAACCTTTCGGTTATTGGTGCCCCCCACTCCTCGATAATTTATCACTCCTCGATAATTTTTCTCCAACCCACCAACTTTGTACGTATTTTATACTACCATAACGATGTTGGATCAAACTGAAAATCAAGAAATCAAAATATCAAATGCTATCCAGGCATATAATCAAGGAAAAATTACTAAAATTGCCTAGCTAGCGCGGGAATTCGAGGTTCTGTACTAAAAGCTTCGCGCGCGAATCCATAGTCGCAAGAGTTTGACTGAGCTTACCTCTCCTAAAAGATCATTAAATGTGATTCAGGAAAAAGCTCTGATTTCCTAGATCGAGTGCCTACATAGTGCATATATCTGCCATACCCCGGATTTAATCCAACGTTCTACAAACCTGATTTTGTAACGGGCTGGTACGGATCGGAAGGTTAGTAAAAACTAGGTATACCGTTTCATCAAAAGACTACCCCCTAGTTTTCAATATATTAGTCCCAAACCTACCGAGAAAGAGAGAATTGATAGTGAGTAATTTGGTGATTTATATCTTTGGTTTAATAACCTTCGTTAAATTCTCGAAAAACACTAATTCCTTCCGCATGAAATATTTAATTAGGATGAAACTAGATATCAAATTAGATAAGGAAAACAACGTAATATCATTACCCCCATATCTAGCTATGATAATCTAACCGGCGGGTAGCATAAATCAAAATAGATAGATCAATAATGATACTACATTTAAATAGTTATGCTTATTCTATAAAGCCTCGAAAACCCGGGTTCAAAAGGGTAGACCAAGACTTCTTCTCATAGATAATCATGGTTCACAGGAGTGGGGAGCACCAACACCGGGAAGGTGTTGGGCTCTTGGCACGGTTATATCGATCTAGCGGACCTATACGCTTAACTATTATAAAGAATTTTCTTTTTAGAAATAAGGGGGGCTGACCTAAACGTCTCTATTCGCGTAAGAATAGAGAAAAGATAAGCGAAGTAGTAGTATATAGATTACCTTACTCTAGTCTAAATAAATATATATACCCGATTAATACCCCCTATATTAACCCTTAAAAGAAATATCTTATATAAGGAATATAACTAATCGATCTAAAAGGATATATATATATCTAAATAAATTAGTTAAGTACGCCTTTAGGCTATATCTAATCACTATTAAAGCTATAAAGATATAATAGCCTCCTAAACTAATAAAAAAGAAGAATAACCTCTTTCTAAGATTTAAAAGAAACCTTTATTTAAATAAGAAAAAAACTAAATCTACCTATTAAGAAGCCTAACTCTAAGCTATATTTAGAGTAGAGGTTAATAAAGTATTAAACATATTTAATTATATCTCTAAATATATAATATAATAGATCTTAAATAGGTCTATCTACTCTTAGAAAATATAGTGATAGAGGTATAAACCCTTTAAACCTAAGAGGCTAAGGTAATTAGGCTTGATATTATATTTATTATTAGATCTATATTAGCTAGGATAGCTATAGATAAACCTTAATTAACTCTTATCGATTAATTCTAACTAATAGATAAAGAGACCTACTAGATTTGGCTAGGCTCATAGTACTACCACTATCTTAGGCAACCGGCAAATGGCCTGTCTACCTCTGCAAAGCGGCTTAGTATTTCCCCACAATTCCGCTGGCTTCCGCTGTTCTGAAATTGTAACGGATAATCTGGGTCTGACTGGGAGAAGACTGGCTTGGCAGTCTTCTTTATTTCTACATTATAACGTGGCAGAATCGTGCGGGGTTTGCCACAACGTCTATTGACTCGTAAGCTAATCTTAGCATATATTGATCCCATTTCCTTATAGGAAAGGAATCCCTAGGAACCCTCCTGATTCTAGCAAGGATTAGTCTTGGCTCATTAAGACAATACAATTCCTCTCCTCTCGATACAAAGAAGCTATTCGTATCTTACCTGATTGACAGGCTTTATACACCTGCATTTGTATATTCTTACAGAAATGTACCGTCGGTACACCTATTTGCTACTCAACCATGGCCTGAAACGAACAATGTGAGGGGAAGGCAAATCAGCTGTACGTGATGAGACACAACCTCTTTTTTTCGAGAGTCATGGTCAACTGTCCAAATCTCTGACAATTTGCCCCGAGAAGTTACCCTAACATGTCTTAAATATTCCCGTGAAACTGTAAAAAGTCGGGAATATTGACTAAAGAGAGACGGCGGTTTGAAGTTTCGAGTCCACCAAACTTATTTGAGCTTAAGACTAAACGTTATCATCCACTAAGGTTAGACCTCGTCAAAGCCCCATTTGAGCCCAGCCAAACCCAGCGCAAACCCTAAACGTTATTCCCAACCGACCCGGCTCTGGGGCCGGTCCGGGAGCCAACTCGAGGGGTTCTGCCGCGCCGGGCGGTCAGTGGCGTAACTCTGGGGTCCAAATTAGACTAAATTTCAAGGTTCGTCCATGACCTCGCGGGTAAGGCAAGATTTCAAAGTTAATTTAGACTCCCGTGCGGCAGATGACCAAGAAATGGTTTAATCAGTTGATGACGAACCCCAACCCGCGGAAGGCTATAGGTCACGTGACCATTTCACTACTGCACCTGCAGTCTATGGCAATTGCGTGGGGCCGGGATAATGAAGCACACACAAATGATATAATCTAAGTCTTCGTTGTGCCGCAAAACAAAATGGCATAGCTTGTACCAAAAACAGTGGAGTTATAGCTACTCCGTTACGTCGTTTTTTGAGGTTTGTTCCGACTAATGAATTAGTCGAATAAGGCAGGGAGGGTATGGGGTTTGTGGCCGTAGTAGAAACCCTTACTTAGCGGAGTAAGTATGGTTGCAATTAATTGATCTGGACCTTCATATTTCCGTGTTTGTCAACACTGTTCTAACTATGCTTTAATTTTAATTTTAAAAGATGATCTCACTATTGTCTCTATATGGGGCTAGACCTTGCATTTTAGGACACAAGCATCTGCTGATCAATTCACGACTACGTAATGTTTGCAATGGGCCACAATAGGCCGAAATCTACAAATTGTCCTAACATCTGTTCCTCCTTCCCTAAATATCCGTGCTATAATATACAGGATAAGAACCTTCGGAACCCAGAGAAGCCTAGGCTGCGCACATATCTCATACGATACAATGTCTAGTCCATCACAAGCACTGAAAAAAGGCGAATATTGCCCTGCAGCATCAGAAGATCTACGATCTCCCTGCCCCGCCCTCAATTCTCTTGCGAACCACGGATTAATTCCCCGCGACGGTCGTAATATCACGGCTGACCAGCTTAAAGATGCTCTCCAACACATCGGCGTCGGTGTCGATATCCGACATATCCTAGTGAAGAGAGCATTTACTGTTCATGATGAGACTTCTCATATCGGCCTTCGCAACCCGGGACAGGTGAATGAGTCTGGAATACCTGTGCTAGATCTGGACCAGACTGGTCGCCCTCATGCTGTGGAACATGACGTGTCTCTCTCCCGAGAAGACCGCACTCTAGGCGACTGCATTAAACCAGACCCACATTTGGTTGACAGCCTGGTTCAGTATCCAGGCAACAAAGGATCGTTCGCTATCTCCGACCTCGGTCGGTTTCGTAAGCGGCGACATGCAGAGCAAAAGGCAAAGAATTCTGAACTAAATTTCGACTCCTCAAAACACAAGGTGGCTTGTGGCGAGGCTGCTCTTTTCCAGTCTATCTTTGGTAAGGGAGTATTCTACAACCTGTCAACAAAATACGTAAAAGCGATGTTCCAGGAGGAGCGTTTGCCATATAAGGAGGGTTGGAGACCGCGATGGATTCCGGTGATGTCTCCAGAACTGTTGATATTACAGCTGATGTTATCACATTATGCTTCGCTAACTTGATTTAAGAGTCTTGGTAATCCTTTTATGCTATGGAAGTATATACGTTAGTAGGTTGCGTATCCAAATTCATGTATCCCGTTTCTATTCCATTACATTGTAATTCGTGGCAGTGATCATGTGTGGGCAGATACTTAAGCATTGCTATCCTCAGAAGAAGGCACCACCACCGACGTAGTCAGTTACGCGGCTCTAGAAGCATCTTGAGAATACAGAATCCAGTGGGAATTGTAGTGAACGGCTTATTTATCCTAGGTAGGACACGTTCTATATTATTAAATCTAAGCCTAGAGTAGCTGTGGTCACTAGCGGAAGCCCAGTTGAATGCTGATACAGGGATTCCACGCTACAATTCTGGTTTCCTTTATTTGTAGCTAACAGACTTGAGCGCCTGGTCGTATGAGACTTTGGCTTCGTCTATTTCCATGAAAATTTGGTCATGTTTAGTTTTGTCGGGATAGGTGTGGAGTGAGTGAGGTGTGCAATAACGGACTTTAGTCTTTTTACAGTATCATTTTTAAGTTTCCTTATTAAGGAAGAATCGGATTACTATGCGAAGAGATTTTTAAGAGATCTTATGCGTAAGTCAATGCATAGAACCATTAAAGAGAAAAGGAAGAGGTATAAGTGTCTATGAGCATTTTTCATTTCTATAACGTTCTAGATTAGCATAATTATCGCAACCATATTTATACAGTTGCTAGGCACCACTAGACGCCGTCCGCCCCGTAAATCGTTTATTAGCGGTTTTCTTTTTCTATTAAAGCGGATATATTACTTTCTAGTAGTTCTATTGAAGTAATATCTCAAAAATTGAGCATTTATGCATTGTCTACAGCCCTTGATGATTCATATAGCTACTACTCTGGTCAAAAGTGTGGCTGTGAAGTTGGAAAATATGATCTTTGGTAGGAAAATGCGGGGGCCGGCAAATTAAATTACACAATTCGATTGCATAGTAGATCAAGGATAACTCAAAGCCCTACCTAAGATTATAACGATATTTGATGGCATTTCGAACATATTAGCATATAGGATCACAGTAAATAGCTTAGGGTACTAGAGTAATAAACAAGTAATTAAGTGATAGTAGGGAGAGTGGAGTATAGATTCGACGAAATAAATAAGACGCTGAACCGGGGGTAGAGTAAACATTTAATTATATTTACTCGTTTTAAACACCAAATGCTCTAAGGACTAAATGCCCTAAGGCTTCGAATATGACTAAGTGAATCAAGCTACAGACTAGACCGCTTAAATGACTAAAAAATAATTGACTAGGTTAACTAATAGCAATTAGTAATTAGATATGAGAGTATGTTGAATTTTTAAGTAACTCATACACTATATTATAGAAGTACTTCGTTCCAGCCTTTTATAGTTATAGGGGGCGTGCTCGCTTCCTACGTTTTAGATCACTCTAAACGGTGGAAACCCTATTAACCTTATATAGCTTATTTAGACGGGCTCTTATAGTCTCCTATAACTCCTCTAACTCCTATATCCTATCTTTTAGTACAGTGGTTTCGCTTAATAATATCGCATTTTCGGCTAGTATATCAGTAAAGCTATTCTATTAGATATTACTAATAAATTTTTCGATCTTTCTATTCTAAATTAGTAGAATCCCGATCTTTATCCGTAATGTAGCGTTTATCGGATTAAATTAGGCTATGGAACTCACTTAACGCGTGTGTTTATACTATTAACGGAGCAATTAGCACGATCAAACCAGCCACTATAAGATAAAAACTTACTCCGAGTCCTAGAGGGATGCCTTTTATGCTAGAGCAGACTTTAGTTACGATAAGTAGCTAGGCATTTCTTATAGCGGAGGCTAGTGCTTATAGCGGGACGAAGCCGCTTCTTATAGATTCTACTCTTACTCTAAGGATATTAATCTAGCGAAGCGGGAAGCGTAGCCGTTAGGTTAGATTATAGATGGCTAGTAGCGCAAATTAGTTATTGACGAGAAAGAGAGCTAGAAAAGAGTGAACGCGATAGGGAGAGAATATATACGAGTAAGAAGGGAAAAGAGAAAGGTAGAGGGAAAGATTTATTTTATACCTATAGTGGATTATTTTATATAATATAAGGGCACGGACTAGTGCCTATATTAATCTATTTTATAAAAAAAAAAAAAAAGTAGTGCACCGGTTAAAATTGCCCCTTAGAAATATAGCACACTATAAATGTGGAGCATGTCTGCTAACTTCTTATCTGAAATTAAAATGCTAGCTTAGTTAGAGCTGCGTAATTAGCGCTCGCCGGATACCGTAATATTAATAGATAATAGAGCATATCTGCACCTATTCTCTCACGCTCCCTTTATCGAGTGCTATAAGAATCTTATACTCCCTCTATCAAGTGCCGTTAGAATCTTACGCTCCCTCTTAAATCCTATAGGTATCCTACGCTCCTTTAGACTTGAAGGACGCGAATCATATACTCCCCCTAGCGACGTGCAAGACACCTCTTCGTAGTGCTAGGGATTATTACTTAATAATTATAAGTTAAATATTAAGGAAGCTAAGAAATGCACAAAATCTATTTATTTGCCTCCTCTCTCGATCTACCTATATATCTCGGGCTTCCTACATAGAAGTTAAATGCTTTATTCTTTCGATGTAGCTATAGTAATCAAGCTTATAGTAAGAACCCCAGTATAATAATGGTCTCCGAAATTCACATTAGACGGTCCTATTTGTTAGTAATTTTCAATTGACGATATTATTTCCTTTCTCTTTTAAATTGATTATTATAGAAGTAATCTACCAATGCGAAATGATAGACGTATCACCTAGGGGTTATGGTGCTTAAAAGCCGTAGTCATTTGCAGATCAAGGAACAAATCTAGTGAGAAAATTTCGATCTTAGTCCTAGTCCAAGTGGTAGTGAATTAAGAAGAGTGGTTAAGAAGAGTGGTTAAGAAGAGTGGTTAAGAAGAGTGGTTAAGAAGAGTGGTTAAGAAGAGTGGTTAAGAAGAGTGGTTAAGAAGAGTGCTTAAGAAGAGCGGTTAAGAAGAGTGCTTAAGAAGAGTGCTTAAGAAGAGTGGTTAAGAAGAGTGTCCAGAACCGGTCAAGACATGAACGAACAGTAAATTAATCGAGTGTTGAGATGTAAATCTTGGTCATCCAGCATTTGCTCAATGCATCCGAGAACACTTTCATTGAACGATTTAGCAAACAAACAACCAGGACGGATTATCCTGCCCTAGGCGGTTCAACTTTCAGCGAAGAGAAAAGGGGGGATGAACCAGGTAGAGATGGTGCCCTGCGAAAATATAAATGCCCCAAGCCAGTATGTGGAAACCTGCGGTGTGCAACTATTTTTCGTCCTCACAAATTCGCAGATGTACGCAATCATGAAGCGACAATACATGCTCTCTCTTCTTCATCGAACCATTCGCGAATACCGATTATTGGCGAAGGAATACCCGGAATCCTCTTGCGATGCATACACCAAATTAACCAAGCGCACATATGTGAGTCTGAGCAATAACGCATTAGCTTGCCGTGTACGTACAGCACAGTATTAATCTCTAAAGTTATACTCTGCACCTGATTCCCACGAACCTCACAACGAAATGATGGATTCACTATTGCAAGGTTGTCATCCCACGTTCAAGCCCCATCCTCTGGGGCGGGAGGTGCAGTCTCTTCTGTTTTTGAGCCCTGCACAACAGATGTACTACTACAACGGGAAATTGTTCGGCGGATACATTGCCCTATTGATGGACCGGATCCTTGCCGATTGTTGTTGCGAACCAGCAGTCACTGCCTACTTGAACACGTCTTATCTCCAATCGGTTCCACCAAAAGCTCCGATGCTGCTTCGGGCATGGCCTGATAGGGTTGAAGGTCGCAAGATTTACTTAAGGGGCTCTCTTCAGATTCCAGGCAAGGTTCCTCAAGACTGGGTCGATGCGATCAAAACGGATGCTTTGTTTATAAGGCCAAAGGATCGGAGCTAATGGCATTGTTTTGAATAACTTTTTGCCCCTAGATCAGTATCGTGCTCTTAATTGAGACTGAATGAACTCTATATCTCCGCACGAGTGTGCATCATCAATGAAAATCCATAAGCTCCTTCAAGTAAATATTGTAGATGACCTGTGCTTCGTGACTCTCTAGTATGAGAGTCCGAGTTATGGAAGTGGAGTCAAAACTAAAATTCTCAAGTGAAGGACCCAATGCCATAGCTGGCTGATGTTACCGCTTGAATTAAATTTTCTAAATCCTAGCTTGAAGTCTAAAAGCTTCGTAAATAAAGCTTGACATTTACATGATTGTGATCCTTGGCGATGGCGTATGCTGTCTTGCCTTTTAAATCCTTCAATCTCTTTTTGACACCAGGCTCCTTGGACAAGACTTGCACAACATCGAAATGCCCACCAGCTACGGCCCACCAGAGAGCGGTCCTTCCCTAATCATCCACCGCATTCACGTTGATATTAGGGTGTTCCAATAGAAGTGTGGCAATGTTATGCCTACCATTAGCTGATACGAATATGAGCGCAGTAAAGGATTGAGGACCTTAGTCATTAACCAATATAGTCTCTTCGTAGCTAAGAAGAAGATGAACGATATTCACATGCTTTATAGCTATTACAATCCAAAGTGGCGTCGTTCCTATAGGACTTCTCTGGTTGATATCTGCCGAATTTTAGAGGAGAAAATTCCCCATAGAGTAATATCCTACATGACATGCTAACCATAGGGGCGGTACGACATCGGCATATCGAGGACTTATATCAAGTCTCGGATCTCGGAGGAGAAGTTTAACCAGGGGTAAGAAGCCATTCTCAGTAGCCTACACTAAAGGAGTTTAACCGAACTTATCGATATAGTTTGAATCCATATTCACTTACTACAAGAGGAGTTCAGCCAACCTTAGGTTTAGATTATCCATCGCATGCCAAATTGTAGTACGCCCATCTTTATCTCGATGGTTCAGGTTGATAAAGGGACTTAAAAGCAAGGCTTCAATAATGCGCAGCTATTTATCAATAGAAAGAAAACGGCTGTATCTTTTGAAATGTAGGAGTACCGGAGTTTCCAACCGATGATTAAAATAATTAAATGGGCTTTTATGTTTTTGTGGGCTCTGCTCCACAAAGGTCATTAACCTTTCCACGGTCGATCTGCTGCTAACTGCCCCATTTGCCGTTTCCTAATCCCTAACTTGATCTTTGAGAATTGAGAGAGAAGTTACGGCCCCTGAAAGAGTGTGATCAATGCTACATAGGTCCTGGTTAAACTCAATGATACCGATCAATGATCGAACCGTCGCTTTGCTGGTATCGAGAAGGCCTTCAAAAAGAATTCATTTTGAGTATAACCCATGCTGACTGGTTCTGGGGTTCGTCTTCAGGATTATTAGTACTGATGTAGGCTTGAGGCAGATAAGGCATGGAACGGGCTGGGCTATACATTGCCCATGACTTCGACTTTCCTTTTGGCCCAGTAGATACGTCCGATATGGACTATGTGGTCACTGTTCTTCATAAGCTAGTCGAACTCTATAATTCTGACCCTGACTGACCTGCATAATTCTCACGAGATATCAATAAAATTACAAGATTATGGGGTTCAGCAATGATATGCGAAGAGAGATCAACCTCGAATTGATTCTATATCGCAGCCGGAGCTTCGCAGCTTTGCTCAATGTGGATAAGGTGGTTTCCGCTTTTGCTTCGAGGATTCGATTCATTTTTCTTATTGTTGTGGGGTATTCTATAGATGTGCAAACAAGTTCATGAATGATTGCACCCTATTCGTGTCGTAGGTATAATATAGGAAGCCGAATGCACAAATAGGATCTAACTTCATTCCACGTATTTTCTGTTTTGGAAATTGCCCTATAAGGCTTGTTTTTTAATTCTTTCCTCTTTTCTCTTGGTAGTGTGTTCGTAAATATCCAAAAATTTATCTGGCAGTACGAAACAAGCATTTATGGATCTTCCCTTCTACATAAGCGCAAGCTTATGTTTCGCCAAGCATGAATTATCGTCGCAAATAATACTCGCATACGCATATGCATTACGCCACCGTAATTTTACGATTCCCCGCATCGTTGGACCGGCGAAACCTTGACGATCACCGGCGGGGGTAATGCACTGTAAGTAAGGCCTTAGTGTCGGGGCATTCCGCACGTTGATACGTCGCCTCTGCCGTATCCCCAGCTATCTCGTCGGCAAACCCGCTGGTTTCTCCGAGTCTCCTGGCAAGTGATAAGACCTGGCTGATCACTCCGCATTAAGATAATGGTTGAATGTCGTACTTATGTGCATTGCGATGCATTTCTCGCTTCTTCTTTTTTTTTGTCTTTCATTGACATTTATCCTCCCTTCAAGAAGATCTTTTCGAGCACATCATGGTTGATTTGGGTATTACTTCGGTTTCTCCGCAGGTCGGAGACCTTGGTGCGAATACTGATTCTGAGTTAATCAAGGTGCATCAAAAGGATGAGCTGCGGTTAGCCCAGATGGGTAGGTTTGAGATTCGAAACTTCTTTGGGACACGTGTTGACTGTGTCGCAGGCCATAAACAAGAGTTAAAGCGCCATTTTTCAATTTGGAGCTTGGTCGGGCTAGCTGCCAATTGTACCATCTCATGGACAGGTAAATCAGAACAACACGGTTGCTTAAACCGATTCTGACAGAACTGAAGGTCTCGGCTTGGGCTTGATTACTGCAATTAACGCAGGGGGTCCTGGCGCCCGTAAGAACTCATTCCCATACTGACTTCAAGCAAACGAGCAATTGACCGAGCTCCAGTGATTTATGGCTTTATCCTCGTTTTCATACTGCAATCGTTCGTCGGTGCATCACTGGCGGAATTCGTATCGGCATACCCCGTTGAGGGAGGTATGTATCATTGGATAGCAGCAATTGCCCCGAAAAGATATAACAGCTTGCTCAGCTTTGCAACTGGGTGGTGCACTGTCTTTGGATGTGAGTTCGATCCGACGCTAAGTGTCGTATGATAGCACTAATGATTTCTAGGGATCTTCACAACCGCTTCGACCAATTTGATTTATGCCACAACGGTCATGGCACTCATTGCTCTGTACCATGACGGGCTGGTGGTTCAACCATGGATGACATTTGTTGCATATCAGATCCTGAATATTCTAACTTCTGGTGTTGTCATGTTTGGAAATCGGTTCATTCCGATGATCAACAAATTCTCGTGTAGGTTTTCTCTTTATTACATGTGTTGTGATTGCTGACGGGCTGCGGTTTAGTGGTTTACCTACAATTGGCATGGTTTATTACCATGGTTGTCGTGGCCGCTTCTGCACCCGTTCATAATGACAGTAAATTTGTGTTTCGCACGTGGATCAACAATACCGGCTGGGAGAACAACGTCATCTGCTTTATCACGGGTCTGGTAAATCCAATGTACTCACTTGGGGGTCTGGATGGAATCTCGGTGTGTTGTGTCATGATTCATTCCGATGGTTGACCATCTGCTGAGCATATCATAGCATATCACGGAAGAAATGCCTAATGTGAGTTGAAGCATAATGAGAAGTCTGAGACCAAACCTCAACTGACTACTCGTGATAGCCCGGGCGAAATGCACCCTTTGGTCTAGGTTTGTTTGGTGTGAACCTTGCTCGCATAGTTGACTCCACTGACAACTGAAACAGCAATCACTCTTTCGATTGCATTTGTGACGGGTCTCTCATATCTGCTCAGTCTCATGTTTTCGGTGCAAAATTATGGCAGCTTAGCCAGTACACACACTGGACTTCCTCTTGCTGAGCTCTTCTGGCAGGCAACCTCCACAAGAGGCGGGGCATTTGGTCTTGTATTCATGGTGTGGATAGCGCTGGGACCTTGCGTCATTGGCTCACAATTGAGTGAGCAGACCTTAGCCGTAATCTAGAAAGTGAACGTCTACTAACGTTGCAAGGTACCGGGCGTGTCTTCTGGGCCTTTGCGCGTGATGAGGGCCTGCCTTTTTCAAAAGTATGGGCCCGTGTCAACCCGAGACTTGGCTCGCCATTCAATGCCCAGCTTTGTATTGCTGTGATTGTGAGTCTACTGGGGTGCATTTACTTGGGTTCTAGCACGGCTTTCAATGCAATGATGAGCTCTGCAGTGTAAGTCTCCCACATGAGATCTATGAGCAAGAATTTAGCACTGATATTCAAATAGGACAATCAACAACCTCGCCTACCTTGTCCCTATTTTGACAAATATTATTTTATGTCGTCGAACGATGCATCGGGGCCCTTTTTTTATGGGCCAAACCATTGGAATGACGGTGAATATTGTTTCTGTCATATGGCTAGTGTTTGCCATTGTCTTTTTCTCGTTTCCATACGAAATGCCTGTAACTGGTATGTGGTTTGTCAGATGTCTACCGATCTATCGGCTAACAACTCCGCGCATGTAGCATCCAACATGAATTACACATGCGTTGTTGTAGGAGGATTCATGTTCATCGAGCTTGCTTGGTGGCTCATTGCGGGGAAAAGGTACTCTGTGACGGTGCAGCGAGCAAAGGAGGAAGGGATCAATGAGCCCGTGATCGTTGAGGGCAAGAGCGACCAGTAAGGCGAAGTGATCTGTATTTATCTCGAATACATCGCGTCTTGTCCCAGGAATATTGTCTCCTCGCTCTTCTTTACTGTTCTCTTGCAGATGACATCTACAAGCAGTATTATTGTCACTCGTTTCATTTCCATCAAATACCGTCTTTCACATGAAGTGCCATGCCTTCTAATACATCTCTCAACGAGAAGGACGAGAAGGGGTCCCCTCCGTCAACGCTCAGTCAAGCCGATAACCTACCAGAATTCAAACAAATTACAATTACAGATGTCAAGAAGCTTGGCCAGATTTCCCATATCAGATACTGGCAGAACGTGGTCGGAGTCGCCCTAAATTGCCGCGGCCTAGGGTCTCTCATCTCGACGACCTTGCCGCGACCGACTACCACCCATTCCCGCTATGAGAATTGGTACAAATGGTCCATTCTTGTCAGCAAATGGCTCATCAAGAACGTCGAGGAGCATTTCGCCACCCCTCTCCAAGCGGTCCGCCCTAAGCTTGTGTTTGCCGACAAAACCTACCTCACAATCACGACAATGAACTTCGCACATGGAGAAAATTACATATCCCATGAGCTCACTAAATTGTGGAACATGCGACGAGAACAATACAATGCTATTGGCGCCTACGTTGAGGCCTGGCGTGACCAGGTCGTTCTCTGCAGCGAGCTCAACCTTGGTCTCAGCTGGTACGCTGCTACGAAGCTGATGCTTGGTGAGCTCAAGGATGAGGTCCCTGTCATATGCAATTTTATCAATCACCAAATTCAAGACTGTGAAGGTAATGCCAGTCTCATGGATCAAGATCAATTCGATGCGATCGCCAATGGTATTCTTGAAATGGTTTACAGGGGTATGTGGTCGGATTGTTGAAAAGCGGGATCCAAGACGGTTGGACTCTTTGCTTTGTTATTGGACGTTGACTGATCTTGATGGCCTTTGTTTGCCTAGTAAAATCATGGCACGGTGGGGTCTGGCGCTGTTTGAAAGCTTTTGTATGGTCCGAGTTGAGAAGATGTATGGTGATATGAGGATTTTACATCGGCCTGAGCCATCTATCTATGGTGTTTAGGAGTTTTGAGTACCATCATACTGTATGAACATAATCTTCACTCTTCCTCGCTGTCCAGACTGATTCGTCTGTTCATTAACTCGAGTGATCTTCACGGACTCACTCGCTGTCCACTTGTTCTGGTCGTGTCCATTGAAGATACACAGTATCAATCCTTTGGGGAAACACGTCAGCTTCGCACGTTTATTCTGCTATAACGATAGCAACTTACCAGTGATCCATCTTTCTCCCAACGTTTTCCAATTGCCCTCGTTCAATAAACCCCCATTTCTTGTACCATTTTCTCAGCCTCTCCCCATCACTAGGAGACTGGGTATCATATGCGATGGTTGCGATGATGTTCTCAACAAGAGAGTTCTTCATCACACCCATAGAGCTACCAAGTCCGATGCGAGGAATATTACCCACTCGTTCCTCGCAGTGGTGCTCAACACCTTGTTCAACCAAACTCAAGAGTCTTCTAAGAACAATTGTTCCATAGCCATACTGCTGCTGGTCATGGCGCATGAAGATTGAGAGCTCAACAGTGGGCGCATAAGACAGCAAATCACCACGGAATGCAGACAAGTAAGCATAGCCAAGGATTAATTCTGCTCCATCTGGTGTCTTGCGCGTGTCAGATACCACCACATAAAATGGGAGATTCCTTCTCATCAAATCCCGTAAGATATCCTCATAGTGGGATATCGGCGGTGGGGTAGTCGCAAAGGTGGCACAGCTGTTGACAATGTACCAGTGGCTGATATCCCGAACTTGTGGGATGTCGGCCAGGGTAGCTGGGCGATTGGTGATCATTTTGTGTGTTATTATAATAGTACAAGAGGGCAAGCAGGTAAATAGAAATCCCAACCGTGAGGTTGTAGGGCGAGCTTGAAGTGGGCAGACATGTCGAATCGATGGGGGATGTCAGTTACTTGATTCTGTTTAGCGTGATAACGATACGCTAACCATCTGAAGTCTAGCGTATGTATGTGCTCCGCCAATCAGCAGTATAAAACCAAAGAGACCATAAAGACATTGTCTAGCGACAGTGATGGCAATGCCGTTAGTTCTATGTTTGACGGAGAAACAGGAGAAAGTAGCCCGGATGCTGTTCTGTGAGCTGGTTGCTCTGCGGCACTTGCCTCCTCGTTTGGTCGGGTCGCCATGTTTACATGTTGTTCTGTTAGTGCTCACTTTCTTCATCCTCGTTCCTCACTCCATGACCCGTGATTTTCTTCTACCATTCCAAATCATCATGGCAACTAAGCCTCCTCCTCATCTTGATGCTAATGACATTGCCCTGAGTCGTGAGAAGAGGAAAAAAAATAGACACCTTCCCCTCGATGCCCTCGATGCCCTCGCTGCCGTTGCCGTGCATGCGCAGAACGTCGCAAACGCCGAGCAGCCGACCTGTTCCCTCACTATTAAGTCAAACCATGGAGAAAATACTCTTACTTCGTGTATCAGCGATCCCAATGGCTGTACTCTATGCCAAACCGCGAGCCATAACCCTCCCAATCCGCCGGAGACTCCAGGCCCCGTTCTTGGGCAAGTCTGTATCGATCACATTGTCAATATTTTCACTCGTTAGTATTCTTTGATATCACTTGCTAACTTCGAGATGCAGGACTCTATGCTTGGCGTGCGAACCGAAACCCAAACCGACGAGATGCGAGCCTGCGTTGAGCTCACCGACAGAGTCGTCAACTTGGCCAACAATCTTCTGGAGCAGCAGAAGGACCTCTTGGCAACCCTGAGACATGTTGCAGATGAGGTGTGCGAAAGCGATGAGAGTTCAATTGACCTTGAGGGGGAAACCAACTCAGATTGCAGCGATGATGCTGGAGGTGACGGCGACGCAGAAGGTGATGGTGGTGCTGCGGACGTTGTGGAATCTCGCAATGGACGTGTCGCAGTCAACAAAGGCACTGCGGCGAAGGATTGAATTTGCTTTGAAGTGGTTCAGCTTTGGTGCATAGTCAATATGTCTCTTGTTTTCAAATCTATTTCGATTGGTCTCGGCCTCGGAGGATCATGTTGAGCGGGCAACATGCTTTGTTTCTTGTCGGGCCCACCTTGTCCCATCTTCGCTTGATAATATCCCAGTCTTCTCGTTTATCCAGACACATATTTTCTTTTCCAAACTATGATTTTGTTCAAAATCAGTAGATAACATCGACATGCTTTGGTCTCCAACTTCCACTGAGTGTTCGTATGTCCACTTACCTCAGGACTACTTGCCCCAAGAGACATTTAGACAATTTTGGAAGGCCCTGAAGGCCCTCTCATGTGTAGTTGCCATTATAATGCCCTCCATGCATGAAAATAAAGTAGAAAGATATGACACTCGTCTGCACTCGGGCTGTAGGAAGGCATGTATCTAGCTCGGTACCCAGTCAGCCACGTACACTAGAGAAGAGGCACGAAATTAGAAGACTATACAAGTTCAAGAATAATCAAATAAGCTTATAAGTGAAGATACAATTGCTGCTTATAGGGGTATGTATATCGAGATCTCGACTTCCTTGGGAATCATATCTACTTTTGTACTATGAGGTTTTGCAACTCACCCGAGATGAAAATAAAGTTTAATTGCGTTTGTTGTGATAGGGTCAGCCATGACCCGCAATGCTTGTACCGGGAGATCAGCAACCCAGCCCTACATAATGATTGGTGGTGTATTCGACTCCCCTGGGCACAGCTTCTGGTAACACTGACATATGACCCAGGTAGCGACGAACCCTATAAAATGTCTCTGCCTAACATAGACATGACGAAATGTACCAGAAAATTGGCAGGTGCGTGTCATACCTCGTTGCTTCTCCTGCCTAACTTATAGCTATGACTAGAATCTAATCAACTTCATGCGACTTTTTGTTTGTTTGTGTATGCCACCATGACCTCTGAGTTCCTACCCTACCCTTTGGCTTGGAAACTCCCTCAGATTATGATCACTGCTGCTATGGAATCCAATGAGGTGGCTACAACGCCGACATTCAAGAAGCGTCCAAGGCGTGGGCGCAAGGAGAATGCTCTCGGTATCGTTGGGCCAAAGGATAAGAAAAGCTTGTTTTTGGATGAAGTTGGAGATGCCTTGATCGATCAGCTCTGCATAACCCCTAAACCGAATGACGGCAATGGTGATTTTAATGCATCGTGTGTTTCCGCCATGGACCACTTGCGTAACAACATAAGGGCAGGCCGGACGGTCTCTTCTTGTGCCAGTTCAGCAAGTTACAGCACGCGTACAGTAACTGAGTCGTCCTCTACTCCGGCAACAAGTGTGGATATTCAGGAACCCCTGGGAATCACTCACTCACAAGTAACAATGCAAGTTGACATGTCGCGTCCGAACACCGAGCTCCTTTACGCGAAGAAAGATGCTCGAGATCAAGCAGCCGTATTCAGCCTCAGTGATTTCACTACAATGACAGCCCTCGAGAGGCTGGCTGCCAATTATGGTCGGGTGGCACACATGGGAATCCTCGACCACAGCTACCGGTTTTTCGCGAACAAATCAAGAACAGCGGCATTGTCATTTAAGATTCAGAATGGGGTCGCAGTCGTCGGCGGGGACCCCTTATGCCATCCAGATGCAATCCCAGAGCTATTATCAGAATTCACAGCATATCGACGACGACATCACTGGAGCATAGCATTCATGGGTGCCAGCGAATCCTTTTTGTATGACTACGCCCTCCCAAACGGCTGGACGACAATTCGCTTTGGCACAGAACGCGTGATCAATCCTCAAACAAACGAAGTAGTCCTCGAACACAGCGGGAAACGGATAACCACTCAAAACCGCCAACTATTGAATCCAAACAAAGGTGGCATCACATTGGGCGTATACGCCCCCGCTGTCCAAGGCACAGACCCCCAACTCCAAGCAGACCTAATCGCCATCTACGACGCCTGGCGCGCCGAGCGCAACCGCTCCGCCAGCCCACAAGCCTTCATAACCGTCTACGACCCCTTCGCCATTCCCGCTCTCATGACCTTCATATATACACGCAACGCAGATGGAAAGGTCAATGGCTTCGCCGCACTTCGGCAACTGGGCTCAGGCGGCTACCACGTCGATCCATGCATTGCAGCCCCAGGCAGCGCAAAGGGAATCAGCGATCTCCTCCTCGTCGCCGCAATGGCGCTTCTCCATCGTGCTGGCATCTCCTACCTTGGCTTCGGCTTCGAACCCCTGCAGGCTCTGGCCCGCGAAGATGTCATCGGCATGCCGGCACCATTTGAGCGGCTCACCTGCAATCTGTACGGTCATACTTTTCACCGTCTGCCGATTGGTGGTAAGAAGGCGTATCATGATAAGTTCCGCCCGGATCCAACCCAGGACTCGGCGCTATACCTTGTCTTCCCACCTGGTATACCTGGTCCACGGCATTTGCTGGCCATGACACATATGGCAAACATTAGCTTGCGCAAGGTCTTTTGGGCAGATGTCAGGGGCTGGGTGACGTCTCGCAGATCGAAGGCTGGCGCTGGGGGTGGTGAGTTGCCAGGTGGTAAGCAGGTTAATTCGGCGGAGGAGAAATCCAAGAAGAAGACTCTGGATAAGCTGAAACCTGCGGATTCTTTGAATGATTCATAATTGGTTTGAGGTCTATTTTGGGTTCTCCCTGTCTAAACGTGCAATAAACCTTGGTATCTTCCTCCTATTGCAGTATCAGTGTTCCTGGCCAGCAGCATGCGCATGGCGTTTTGTTTCAATAGCTCGGTACGGTGCTTTTGGAATATCTGGGTTTTGGTGTCTGATGCGGTTTTGTTCTCCCTTCCTGTGCCAAGCGATATTGTATCTTGCTTTTGCTTTGACGTGTTGGCCCTAGTCAGCAAGTCTTATTACAATCAAAAGGAGCCTAGTGGGATTAATCTAGCGAAGCAGAATAGTGGAGAAAAAGACATTCATTGTTGTATTTGAGGCCTTGACACCCGAGCTTATTTTCATAGAATCGATGCTAAATATATGTTGGAAATTGAGTATGTGTACCTGGATACATAACAATGCAAAATGCAACCGCAAACGCCCAGCCATGGAACTCACATCACTCATTGGGAGGGAGTGATCAGTTAACAGAGACGACCGAAGAGAAAATCTTTGACAATAGGCGATCCTGAAAACTCCGGGTTCAAAAGAACACAGCTGCAATGGTGTGAGAAATAGGTCCATATGATGCATAACGAGATAAAGACTGGGATTGGATACTGACTTCAGAAAATACTCCAGTCCCACCCGTCTTGATTCGAGGAATTTGGATCGGAATTTGACTGTCATTTCAAAAGTGCGTTAGATGCAAAGGCAATATAAACGGGAAGTGGGTAGATCGAAAACGTACAAACAACACTCTTCGGCGGTAATGCAGGTAATGCATTCTTGGCGTGTGGGAAAGAAGCAACAAGTCTCTGGCGCAGCTCATCGAATTCGGAGTATCTATAGCAGGTTCGAGATCGTCAGCTGGTTGTCCTCCTAGGTATGAGAAGAGATGCAACGGGGAAAGATAACATACCTCATCCGAACAACAATCGGACCCCCCTATACCATATAAACATTATTAGATCGCATGGAAACTTCGTGCGGCCGTCTGCGATATCCTCAACTCACATCAAGCGTCTGAATGGTACAATTCCACACTACGTATGACCCCACCCCCGTCATGCCCCGCACGACGACATGATCATCAATAATAACACTACTCGCCCAGAGCCCACGACTCGTCTCCGAATCTGGATCGGCAGTGTGATCTTCTAGTGTTATGGGAGCCTCTCCGCGCAGCGAAGACTGTGAGGCGCGCGAGATATTGCGCTCATGGCGATACCAGTATGGGGGTACTACGCTGGAGACAGGGCGGGATGTTGTGGAGGAGGCGGAGCTTTCAAGCGGGACATTTTGGGTGTGAGTATTGGTTGAATGGTCATTGCTGTTACCATCGGTTTCAGGACGGTGTGCGGGGTCGGGTTGGATGTCTGGAGGCGGGGAGGAGGGGTGCGGCTCAGATGCCGGTCCGGCCTCCTCGGGTGCTGGCTCCATCCATTAATGCTGGGAGGGATATTCTATATTTGATGTGAATGACGTTTGCGTTAGCTTATGGTGTGTTGGGTCAATGCGCTTGGGTGTTTCGCTCGGGGAAGATCCCGAGGTTGCTTATGCGGGGTGGCAAGTATAAAGTGTGACTACTCAGTAGGCGGAAGGAATACAGTGTCTATTTTGGACCTGGTGAGGTATATGCAAGGATGGGCTTGGGTGATAGAGTTGCACGAGTGGTCTGAAGTGAAACACATACTAACCTTGAGAAGTTGGTCTTGATAACGGTGGCGAAGAATATTTGAGAGTCTTGGGTGTAGAACTGCAAACTGATAGCAAAGTCAATTGAGAAGTGAGACAGCGGTCACGGGTAACGGCTAATTCCGGTTTAGTGGATTAGCTAAGGAATGGATACCAACACATCTGGAAAAGGGATATTCTCCTTGTTAACACTTCGTTGCCAGTGTTTTCTTTTAGAAAATACTGATAATATAAATGAGGATAATTCAAACTTGTTGAGTTGTTTTTTGACAATGCTTCAAATTGGTTATCTCAGAGCTTCAGAGGTCACGAACTGCCGGCTCTATTCAAAGCCAAGCAGCACACTAACCCCAACGTGGTAAGCGTTTCTTGATCGGCATTGCTCTAATTCTCTAGATTCAGACTGAGACATGACCTTTCCTATCTTTGAAAAGCACAGTGATGTGTTCGTGCTTGACAGTGGAGACTGCGGACTGAACACCGGATGACAGTTGTGTCCCACAGGGCAAACGCTCCTCAGTTCAATCCCTGATCATCAATATCCCCGGATCGACAGATCTCATGGGCAAACCCCTTTAGCGGACCCTCTCGCTCAATAGAGCCACACTTCACTTCTAACACGTCTCACTACTGAACTCATTTCACAAGCCCCTTTCGGCAAAGAGATAACATACGATGCAGTAGAAAGTGGGACTAGTGCGTGCCACCATGCAAATCAGCTAGCACATTCTATACCTAGGCGAATTTAGTCCTGTGATCATTGCTTTTTCCTTTATGAGCTCTCCATCTCTCCCTTGCTCTTGATTTATTTTTTCTTTCCTCCTTAGGCTATTCACACCTTACACCTCTACAGATTTCCAGAAAAAAATTATCTTGCTATTGGCTTCCTGGTGCATCAAGTAGCGTTTACTTCCTCATTCCTCTATTTGTTCTCGACCCGGTCTAGGAATTTGAGCTCGGTAAGTCCCAAGACCTTTCATGTTTTCCAAAATACTCTTCTCCCTTCATTCCATCTACCCTCGGTAACTATCGCTAGCTCTGACTTTGGGTTCTTTGGCGTGTACGAGGTTATCACTCAAACTTTGAAAGCTGACAATAAAATTTAGTGGTTCCTGCTATCAATTTCTAATTTCCTCAATTATCATCAAACATAGCCGGCGCCATGCTGTCTCAGACAATCTTCATTCTCGCCTCAGCTGCTGTGATGGTTAACGGCCAATTCGATCCGTCATCTGTTCCTTATTCTACAAGAGGTCAGACCATGCTCTAGGCAGCCCCTATACCACGGCATTTACTAACATACCCTATTTTAGAGGCATGGTGTAACTCCCAAACATCCGCCTGTCCCCTCCTCTGTCTACAATTACCAGGTGCCTCCGGCACACCAACAACAAACACCTGCGAAGCCGTAAGCTATCCAAACAGGAATCTCCTATACAAAAAGAAGACAACAAGATTCGAACTAACCCCATATCCCAGACCGACCTCCAATACGAATGTCTGTGCAGCAATGGCGTCAGCCCCAATGCGACTGAATACTCACAGACAATTCCCTACTACACATGCACTGAAAACAACAACCAATGCGTCCTCGGGTGTGATGGCAATTCAGTTTGTCAGAATAACTGCCGAGTAGACAACCCCTGCGGTGCCCAGGATCCCAAGCGCGTTAATGTGACTACAACTGCCAAAAAAACTACTGCATCTGCAACTGCAACTCAGACTCCAGTTGACACCCTTGTCAATGGAGCTAATAGTGCTGCCCCGCGCATGGTCTCTGTCGACATGAGTCATGTCTATGGGCTTTGTGTTTTGGTTGGTGGATTTGTTGCCGGCTTTGCGACTCTGTTGTAGAGTGCTTAGGTTCGAGTCTTGATCAATTCGCTATGGCGAGACTTGGAGTTGCGATTATTCTTGCTTGACTTTACTAATACTGGCCTGTCTCCATGTGCTTGTTTTTTCTGTTTGCATTTTCTGGCTGCATTAGCATTGAGCGTCTTTATGTCCTTTCTTTGCTCATGAGTTTGAGGAGTATCTGTCTCTGTCCACTCATTCCATCTAGTTTCAATATTTTCTGCGTCGTGTTTATAGCTGACTAAGATATATCATTCACACCTGTCACTCGCGGACTCCAGGTCACATATCGTTGGTTTTCCATGTATCAATCTATACCGTGTCTGAGAATCTTGGGTTTGGAATAAGTAATAGTGTCACTTGGCCTCTATCTCCCATAATATCTATATCTTCGCCCGCAGCTTCGTGCTATCCATTCGCTGCCCTTCGTCATCTTGCTCTGCGACCTCAAGTAATGGGAACTTAGCTGGCATGATTCGCCGCGGTGACGCTCCAGGGATCACAGAGTATTTGGAAAAGTCAGACACCCCGCATTTTTCACGAAGGAAGTCTTCGTCTGTATCTAAGAGCCCGTTTACTAGCTGATGGGGAGCGCGAAGCATAGCCAAAACGGCATTTGAGAATATCGTCTGTTGCAGTACATCAGTATTGAGGCAAAACGCAATAATGACGGCATAACATCCGGGAATGAACATACCGGCTTTCTTAGATCCTTCTTGTAGGACTTATCGGATTTCTTGTTATGTTCTGTAGCTGCTGATTCAATCGACTGGACAGAAAGATATGCGGTCAGCAATTTCCGCGCAAACTTCAGGTACCAAGACAGCGATCAAAACCAGGGCACACCTACCGATGCAGGCCAGATACTCGTCACCGCCATTTCGTTTCGGCCTTGACGCACGAAGTCCATGGCCAGACCTTTGGTTAAGACACTCATCCCGACTTTGCCTACATACAATTGAGTATCAGCACATATTGCCAACAGATTTACTGCGGACTTCAGATCCCCAAAAGTCAATGATCGAAGGGAAACTCACCCATAGCATAAGCGGTCTTACCCCTGAAGAACCTCGAATAAATAGGCGGCGAAACAACAACGATGCGTCCTTTCCAGCCATTTTTTTCAAAGAAAGGCAAAGCAGCCTGAACAGTCGCATACAGTCCTTCAGGGTTCACTTGCTGCATAAGCTTAAACCGCTTGAGCGGGGTATTCTCCACCGACGACCACCAGATCGCGCCAGAATTGTATACCAACACATCCAGCTTGCCGAAGATTCGCACCGTCTCCTCGACTGCGTGCTGGATTTGACTTGCATCACGCACATCAACGGTGACGGTCGCTGCTTTGCCACCCGCTTCCCGAATCTCACGCTCTACCGTGTTGATAGTGGATAGCGAGGAGTTTGGGTCCGGCGGGAATGGGGTTACTGTTGATGCGTCTGAGGTTGTTTTTGCGGAGAGCATCACTGTGGTCCTGGTTAGTCCGGATCACATATTGAGGGGCTTATATGGCTGTACCGGCGTAGCCATTCTTCGCTAGGTCGATAGCGATTTGGCGGCCGATTCCACGGGATGCGCCCATGATCAAAGCAACTTGCTGCTGAGAGGACATCTCGGATGATTTGAGGTTTGTTTCTGGCACGTAGTTGTTGAAGTCTGCTGGGGAGCTGCTTGACTATGCAGATTACTGGGGGCTAGTTATATACTTCAGTCTTTGTAGAAAGCCGAGCTTTAATGATTAGATATCTGTTGGGGCATTTATCGGTAACGCAAGGATTATAATCAGGATAATTCGGGTACTGAACTACCTTTATACAGCCGCCGAACTGACTTGATGTTTAATTTCTTGATTAGTCAAGTTCCGAGGTATCGCGTTGGTGGACAGAGGGTAACGGCTTTCACCGAAGATCTATACTACTTCAGGCGCTAAGTCCTACGTCGGAGTTTTACATGGTGTAGATCTATAAATATGTAATTTTTGGCGGTTAAACATGACCATGCCATGCTTCTACGTGGTAGATTCCTATATAGTGGCATACATTCGGGCAGTCAAGCACCCCCATGGACGCATAAAATGATGATAAGAGCCGCAGAATCAGTTTGTCAGTACTTATTGCTCCTTTTATATCTTCGCAAGCTATGAACAAATGTAAATAAGATAGGTGATCGCTGTAGGTTACAGCTATCCGCATAGAGATCCCTGTTATCCTCCCTTATCTGCCGTTGATCTCTATCTCCATGCGTAGTGGCTGGCGGTATCGGACGGTGTACCGGGCGGTCGGATTCTGCTGGACACTGGATCAACCATCACAGTGGTCGATCAACCGCCTCTTCTTGAGACTTTCATGAAACAGCATTCTGTTATTAGCGTTCACTCTTCATCGTTTTCTTCTGTTATAGCAACACAGAACTTTTTGTGAACCACTCTCAGCACTTCGGCAAGAGTCCATATTGGCATTCTAGCCCGCAGCGCACCATCTGGACAGTCCAGCAACATGGACACACTTCCAGATGCCTCGGGTCCGTCTCAAGTTGCTCCAGACTCTGCAGTCTTGGAGGCTGCTATGTCTGCTCCTAAGCCTCGTGCTACCGCCATCGTGAAGGTCGAGGGTACGTTGATATCTGCGCCGGGGCTACCTCCGTAATGAACAACGCTAACACGTCAAGTTTGGCAGAGCCCCCAAAGTTCGATCTCGATACTTACATCTCGAATTATACTGGTGAGTTGACTCTTGTTCGCAGTCAGGCTCCGTTCTAACGTGAGTCTAGGACGCACTCGGTGGGACCGTCTATACCTCATCGGCACGTGTTCTCCAGTACTCGCAATCGACGCGCTCAAGGCAGCTATCGCCGAAGCTAGAAATGGAAAAGACGTTTCGAGATATGAAAAGGCGGTTCGGGCGTTGGCGGAGGTGGCTCCGGATGAGCCTGAAGCTTCTCTCGACTCCGCGTGGGTCCAGGAAACCCAGCGGTACGTACTGGGTCACACAGAGCGATTGGAAGATGAGCTGCGGGGATACAAGAACAATTTGATTAAAGAGAGTATTCGGGTAAGAAGTGAATTGCACTGTGTCGCGAGAATTACATAATTGACATTCACAGATGGCCTATGAGGATTTGGGCAACCTTCATTACGAGACTGGAGATTTGCCTGCTGCCTCCAAGGCTTACTCTCGCATGCGAGACTACTGCACTACTCCCAACCACATCACTTCCATGCTCTTCAAGATGGTCAACGTTGCTGTTGAACGCGGTGACTGGATGTCTGTGCAGTCAAACGTGCACCGACTGCGCAGCTCTCAGACAAAGCCAGATGACACAGCTAAGAACCAGTCGAAAATCACTGCCGCTTCCGCCTTGTCTCAGATGCATCAAGGCCAATACGTTGAAGCCGCAAATTCATTCCTGTCCGTCCCGATGGACCTAGGAGACACTTACAATGAAATCATCACCCCTAATGATGTCGCCGTCTACGGCGGGCTTTGCGCTCTCGCCTCCATGACCCGGGACGAGCTGCAAGAGAAAGTGCTTGGCAATCAGACATTCCGCGGTTTCCTCGAGCTCGAGCCCCACATTCGCCGCGCCATTGCTTTCTTCTGCAACTTCAAGTTCCGTCAATGCCTTGAGATCCTGGACGCCTATCGCCCTGACTACCTACTCGATATCCACCTTCAGCGTCATATCCCCACTCTGTATAAACGCATCCGCACCAAATCCATCCAGCAATACATGATTCCCTTCAGCCGTGTCACCCTCGAGACTATGGCGAAGATCTTTGCCCCTGAAGTCATTGGCGGCGAAGCGCGGCCCACGGATATTTCGTCTCCTTTTATCCAAGAATTGGTCGGCCTTATCCAAGATGGTGTGCTGAACGCTCGTATCGATATGGAAAAGGGACTGCTTGTGTCGAACCAAACCGACGTTCGGGCTGAGTTGCAGCGCACCACGCTGGAGAGCTTGCGCGAATTTAACCAGGAGGCCCACTTGCGGATCCTTGCTGCCGGTTTTATCCAGGCAGGGTTAGAGGTGAAAGAGGAAAAGGAGGAAAAGGCAAAGGGAGGCTCTCGTGGAGAGTCGAAGTAGGGCTTGATTGATGGAGACAGGACCGAGCCCTTGACCCTAGGCGATCCGGGCGCATGACTGATGACGAATGAGATAATACCCCGATGATTCAGTTGTAATTGCGATTTGAATGCAGAGACATTAGCTTTGACAAATCAACTCAACTCTTAGTGATCCATCATTACATACAACGTAGATGGAGTCCACTTTCACCAAAGCAACCAATAATAGTAAACTTCTTGATAACTTGAAACATCGCACGAACCTCGTTCTTTGGAAGGGTCATCGGGTAGCTGAGTACATCTCATTCTCACCTTGTCCGACCCTCGACGGGATACCAATCCCGCCGATCTAATCTGGGCGCGCAACATAGTTGTCTCGCCACGGCCGTGCTTTGGGCATTGAGAGATGGAATTGGTACTTGTCGTGTCTACATTCTGAAGGCAGCTCGATTGTCCACATAATGCTCGCAGATATAAGGAAGCTTCGGAGAAAAATATTCGAAGATCAACGGGAAAGATAAGGGTTTGTCGGCCTCCTGCAGGAGCCAATAATTTCCCAAACTTGGAAGGTTGGGCAAACATTAACAGCATTAGGGATAGTATAATGAGTATATCATCTTGCCATTGCTATTGTGATAGTTTAGTATGTAGGCAGAGAAGAGTCCAATGCTTCCGAGTGTCTTTCTCTGTAGCGATTAGCAGCTAGAGACAAGCAGGTAGTTTTCATGATTCTCTCCTTTTCTATAAAAGCTTATTTTGGTGTTGTCACGTATAACAATATCTCCACGAGCTAAGATTTAATCAAGGTCTTGATGCGCTCTTTAATTGAACACATTTGTGTCGTCCGAAGCTATTTACATTCAGTTACTAGCAGAAAGCCTGATTGTCCCTGGTGTCGCAAACCCCTGCGGTAGATATTAAAATTGGTCTTATACTCCGGCCCTTTGCATTTTTTGAGATTGTTTGTGATACCTCACAGAAGCGGAGCCCTACTTCAAGAGAAGTCAAGTTCTTTGCTTAATATCACTCTAGCTCGTCTTTGAACTATTCCCCTCTCTAGTACCGTTCTGAACAAGTATTCCATGCGGACAACATTATCCTCGGACCTATTGGCAGAAGTACCTAGGTACAGAGCCTCCTCTATTGATATGCTGGATTTTGTTTGTATTTACCCCGTGTGCTTGAACGACCGGCAATGCAACACGAGAATGGACTTAGGCACCGACCTACTGTCCTCACCAGACCCAGTCTTGACAAGGAATCCTGAGCTTTACCAAAATCTGGTGACGCAGTCTGACTACATGCCAAACTCCATACTAAGAATGACACGAACAAGCATCTCAATGCCGGAAGCCGGATCTATAGCTAGACCAATACCTAAGATCCCGTCGCCTTGTATCCCGATAAAACGGACTTTTCACGAAATGTTATTTGGGACGGGAGAAACTCCAAAGGATAGCGAGCAGATATCAGCTAGCTCTTTATCTCCACGACCAATCGTTAGTGTGTCTACTGTGTCGGGGACAACTGTAGTCCCATTGCCAGACTCGACGGTCGAAGTCGGCATCCGTTGTCACAAAGAGAATATGCCACGAAGATCGCCTTTGCTGACCCCAATTTCAGAGGAAGGTCCCGAGAACTCTGACAGTGACCTTGGCGACCAATCGAGAACTGAATTATCAACCTCGTTCACTGAACTTAGAACCTCAACTTTAAGGTTGGGGTCTTCGCCACCGTCTCTAATGAGCTCCACTCCACCCGCTCCCGTAGTGGGTCATGCGAGTTCCGACCTCCCATCAATCACACCAAATACACAGTCTCTACCATTGAACTCCTTATCACCAGATTCCAATGACGACAATGGGAACATATCCCCTGCAGGATCAATAAGCGACGACTCAGACTCAGTCTTTGACGAAGGACAGTCAGACAACACATCCAGTTATACAGCCTCATTGCTATCCGATGTGAAAAACTACGCGTACGAAAATGGAAGACGCTATCATTCATACCGCGAAGGCCATTACGTCCTACCAAACGATGAACCAGAACAAGATCGACAGGATTTACTCCATCATGTCCGAAACCTCGTGCTAAACGGTCGACTCTACCGAGCCCCACTAGACAGCAACATCCAGCGGGCTCTTGATATTGGCACCGGAACCGGAATCTGGGCCATAGATTTTGCAGACAGTTTCCCCAGTGCTGAAGTAATAGGCACCGACTTGAGTCCCATTCAGCCATCGTGGGTCCCGCCTAACCTTCGGTTCGTCGTAGACGACGCCGAATCACCGTGGCTGTATAGCCCAAACCGGCCCTTTGACTTCATCCATGCCCGCGATCTTGGCGGCGCCATCGCTGACTGGCCGCGACTTATGCGCCAGAGCTACAAGAATCTACGTCCAGGTGGATGGATTGAGTTGCAGGAGTTTGAGGTGATGCTCAAGTCGGACGATGACTCGATGCGTCTTGCGCCGGCCTTGTGCCAATTTCTAGAGCTACTGACTCAGGCCAGCGAAGGATTCCACAGACCTATGAATATTGCCGAAGGTCACCGGCAGCGGCTGCTTGAGGCTGGTTTCGAAAATGTTCGAGATGAAGTGTACAAGGTGCGACTCTCTTCTCCCCGATCCCCTGTTTGAATTGTCCCTTTGGCGTTTGCTTTTTTTTTGGCCTACTCTATCATGACTGACTTATTTGTTACTTTTCAGGTTCCGTCGAGTGTTTGGGCTAGGGATCCCCTCCAAAGGGAGATTGGTCGGTACAACCAATGCTCTCTACTCATGGCGGTTGAATCATATTCACTGGCTCTATTCACTCGTGTCCTGGGATGGTCGAATAATGATACCCAGGTCTTTCTGGCCGGTGTACGTAAAGATCTCAAAAATCCTGCTGTGCACACTTACTGCAATCTGCATGTCGTCTACGGTCGGAAGCCATCTCAGTACTAGCCGGCTGGTCAAATTCACAATCCGACTACCTAGGTAGGATCTTCCTGTTGATATTCGGAGTATTTCAAAGTGTAAATAATCTCGACATATTTTTGAATGCGTTGAAAGTCTAGAATATGATATCCGATGTTGTTTCCAATGTTGTACTGGTTCCCCGTGCGGGCCCCCTCACGATGTGATCCCCTCGTCACATCTCTGCGTCTGCCACTAACCGCATTTGACTGATGCAGGCCAGGTTTCTTTGTTCTCGGGGGTTTGCTGGGGTCTCTAATGATTTCTGTTGGTCTTGGTTCACCTTCAAATCCCTAATCCTCTGTTTCGTATCACTTGGAAAGGCAGGGAGCAGTTCTTTACTAAATCCCCTTCCTACCAAAACAGCTGGGTGACCTTGAACTAAATATGGCTTCAAGGGAGTGCATATGCCAGTGGAGCTCCTTTACTTCGAATCTTATGTCTTGGACAGCCTCAGATCCCCGCTTTTGGGGCACAGCTGCAGGATGTCTGGTAAGTTGCATTATCCGTACTCCCAGTTTTTGTTTGGTACATGCAGGAGAGAATCATACGACGAGAGCCAGTCCTCCCCGACATAATATCTTGGGGAAGCACAAGGTCTCTGAGCTATGCAACTTACCTAGTTCTTCTCCTCCCCCTGATGGGCGTCTACACAACCATGTGCTAATCAGCATGCAAACCACAGCTCCTACTCTGGGTTACCTACAGCATCTTCTACGCATTTTTCTGGTCACCCCTGCGCCGATTTCCCGGCCCAAAACTATGGGCCATCTCCCGCATCCCGTCTAATTTCTCCGTCATTCGTGGCCATAACCACTTGGACATTTTAGCGCTGCACAAGAAGTACGGTCCTATCCTGCGCCTTGGCCCTAATGAACTGGCATTCAACACACCACAGGCTTTTCGTGATATTTATGGGGCCAGGGTTGGCGGTTGCTTCCCAAAGGATCGGAGTCACTACGAACCGCCGGCGAACAGGGTTGATCATTTGGTCTGTGCGGTCGACAATGCGACCCATGCAAGACAGAGACGACTGCTAGCCCATGCTTTCTCAGAGAAGGCTCTGAGGGATCAAGAAGGTCTCATCAGAGGCTATGTCGACACTATGATCTCAAAGCTACGGTCTGGGGCCCGACAGGGGACTTCTATTGTTGATATCAAAAGTTGGATGAACTTTACCACGTTTGATATCACTGGTGACCTTATGTTCGGCGAATCTTTTGACTGTCTGAAAGATAGCCAATTGCACCCATGGATTGGATTAATTTTCAAGTCTATGAAGGCTATTGCGTTTATTGGAGCTGTAAACCAATTCCCTATGCTCAAGGGCCTCCTGAAACATTTCATGCCGCGTGAAGTGGAACGTGTCAGCCGGGAACATTTTGAGTTGAGTGCGCAGAAGGTAGATCGGCGCTTAGAGGCAAACATGGCTCGTCCAGACTTTATGTCGGCTATTCTTCAGCATGGACTTAGTGAGAAGCAGGGGCAGTATCGCGAGAGCGAGCGCATTATGACTAGGGCTGAGATCCATTCCAATGGTTTCATGTACGACTTTCTTTTCTTTTTGGCATCTTTCCCATCTTTGTATTTCCTTTTTTTACGTTATTTCTCACGATAGTTTCTATCTGAAGATATGGTATAGTCTGCTAATTTGATCGATAACAGTCTTATTGTGGCAGGTAGCGAAACATCTGCAACTCTGCTCTCCGGCTGCATTTTCTACCTATGCACAACACCGCACGTCATGAATCGACTCACAGCCGAGATCCGCTCCGCTTTTACGCAGGACAGTGATATGACCTTCCGTGCTGTCGAAAGCTTAGAGTACATGACTGCTGTCATTGACGAGTCACTCCGTATCTACCCACCCTTCGTGACGAGTCTGTCGCGTGTTGTGCCGCAAGGTGGTGCAGTCGTGAACGGCCATTTTGTCCCCGAAAATGTATATACATGATTATCATTTGGATCTATCAGAGACAATCACTAATATTGACCAGACAATCGTTGCGTGCCACCACTATGCCTCCTACCACTCCGAGTCCAACTTCGCCTTCCCAGATGAATTTTTGCCAGAACGCTGGCTAGGCTCTGATCCAGCCTTTGAGAAAGACAAGAAAGATGTTCTGCAGCCATTCAGTCTCGGGCCGCGTGTCTGCCTTGGAAAACAGTGCGTTCCTTGTCATTATATCCCATCACCATTATATCCTTCAAATGACACCTAACTAAGGCTAACACATCTTCTCCTTTTATCAGTCTTGCAAATTGTGAAATCCGTCTCATTCTCTGCAAGCTCCTCTTCCACTTTGACTTGACCCTACGTCCGGAGAGCATGAACTGGCCGGACCAGAAAGTCTACTTCCTCTGGGATAAGCCGCCTCTTATGGTCACACTGAAGGAGCGGTTTCCTGATGCGGGAGTGTCGAGCTCTCAGGAGCCTATAGGTTTGTTTTCAAGATGATGGTAATAAACCAGGCTAGAGTTCAAACGTTGACAAATGACATTCATCTGCATTCGCGTTGTACGATGGGTTTGGGGTGGGTTTAATGACATTTATGCCTTTTTCTTCGCTTTTGGCTTGACTTTGTCTTCCGCGGTTGGATATTTCCTTTCTTAGATTGGTTGATTATTCCTTTCTTCTCTTTTGCTTCCTCGATTGGCTTCCTTGTGAACTACTGCTGGCTTGGGATCAGCAGTTGGGATATTGGAGACGTGTCTATTTACTCACATCAAACATTCCTTTTGACTTTCAGATTGGCGGGCTTGGTCGTATGATATTAACTTGCAACAGTCATAGGCTTTATGGGTCCTATTTAGTCTTAAAGTGAATATATTATGTCTAAAAAGTATGGAAACACCTGCTATAAGTATTCCCCTGAAACGAAATTCGGGGATATTTATCCGCTATAATACGAAGGATGCTAGAAACGATATACGTATGAAAAGACCACCAACAAGATGATTAAAAGGTGTGTAAAAAATGAGAGAACGGCCGTCAAGAAGGTAATGTTCAGCTGTGTCGCTAGACCTTCGTGACGAGATGTAGTTTCCATGTTCATCCGTCCAGTCTTCCTGCGTTGTCCTTGCCATGATTATTGAAGACTCAAGCCTTCCAATGCGTTTGGTATATTGAGTCTCTTGTACCGAAATTGATACCAAGTCAAACCAAGCCATTTGACGCCAAGTCATCCAGGCAAGAATACTCGAACTATCTGGGGACTTGGAAACAGCAGATCTTATAGCTTCTGCCCCTTCTGTGCTTTTTGTATGATCACACCATATAGAACGTACCTAGTTTTAAGAACCTGCTCTACATATACCTTTGCATGTATCTAGTCAAAAGGTACCATGCACTGCGGCGCATTCGAGACCAAGCAGGGGCGGTTGGGCGCTTGGCATGATGATTGTTCCGTTCCGTTTCCTCCAATATATCAGAGTACTGATATCCCTGGCTTGGCCATAGTAACCTACCAGATTGTCAGTACACATCGCTATCTGCTACGACTTGTTGCCATCCTTGAGCCGAAGCATCCCCTTCCAATTAACCCATTCTATCAGCATCCATGTTTCGACTCCTATCTCGATCTTCATCTCCTAATTTCTGCTCCAGGATCTCTGGCGCTCGATGCCCATCAGGTCACTGGGGAGTTCTCAAATTACAACACCCAAGGAAAGCTGGTCACTGAAAAGACTTTTATGGTCATTGGTGATCCAGGTGAAACTTTTGTTCTGATTTACCCAGAAATCGGACGGGCTCTGTGTGCTTCAGATTCCGCCTCGTCAATTACGAGTACTGATGGCAAATGTAAACTTTCGTTTTTCCATGACTCTCGACATTTTGGATTTGGAAAGTCGCACACTGATTCAAGAGTTTCGAACTCATTTCAAGGTTTGTGACCCCAGACTCGTCGAGCTACCCCCGCCTTTATATCCCCGAAAGCATGCCACGCCAAACAGAGTCAAATATCAGCCCTGCTACCTTGTTCATGAGTGGGAAAATGCATGAGATCGCCCTTGATGGTACTCCGGATGGTAAGCTCCGTGTCCCACCGTTGATGATTGTGTATTCTGGGTTCTATCGCTTGTTTAGCGCAGTTTGCTAGCCATGCACACGATACAGGACGGACTCTGGGGCCTGTGCTGGATGAATTAGAGCGTATGTGATGCTCGAACTATGTTCACGATGCGTATGTCAGATCAAGCTCTTGCCTGGAGGGCTTACAATTGACAATATTATAATGTGCATCTGGCGCGCCTCATTATAAATCTTTCTCGTCGTCTATCAGAATTTTAACCTAGGGTATGAGAGCCTTATCTTGTTTATGGTGTTCTCGTTTTAGACGCGAAGGGCGTGTCAACGTGCTTAAAATATAGGATTCTTCTACTTCGTATGAAAGAGTATCTGACCAATGCACTTTTATCGCGGCATGGCTGTAGGGCAACCCCTAGGTCCTGAGACCGTTTCCTACCAAAGCATTACCATCAGAGAAGATTTGAGGACGGACAAACTTGTTCGTGATCAATCTAACATCAATCAGACGACAGATAGATGTACGGATGGGCTGTTGGTATACTGCTATGCACCTTAACTAGTGTGATATCAAGGGAATGGAGTATTGTCAGCCATACATCCAGTCTAAAAGTCTGGCGACGCAGTTGAACCTTACTTTCTTGACGGTCTTTCTCTCGCTTTTTCCACACCTTTGATCCATCTTCCCAGCGTTCTTTTTTCGTACCTTTTCTAGTATTCTTTGAAGTATAAAGTGTAATTATCCCCGAATCTCACTTCAGGGGAATACTTACAGCACGAGGTGTTTCCAGACTTTTCAGACAGAATGTACTATGATCCATTATGACTGATATATTGTTCCCCACCCGGCGAGGGAAGGCGGAAGGGGGCTATAACAGACTGGCAGCTATAACAAACACTGGGCTGACTTTAAGGGAGTGAATAATGCAGTTCAGGCCCTAGCCATTTGAGCCACATGCTGAATTTCCCTCTTTCGCTTTTCTTTTACTGGTTCAACACTTTTTCAACAACATACCTTCGCCCTCATGCCTCCCCTTGGACGCCGCGTGAAGAGAGTGCTATGAGACCTAGATCCATGCCGAGTAGAGTTCCCAAGCTCCCAAATATTCAAAAACCAGACTGATTGAGGCGCATGGGGCTTTCTTCCAAGAGTGGAGACGATCTACAAAACTACAGGCACTAGTGCAAGGTTGCAATAAGCAAGAAAGAAAATAGAAGAGTCAGAATCTCAAGATTCGGGAGAAAAAGTATATTCAGTGGCTGAAGATACAAGGGTATGAAATAGACGCTAGATCGTAGTCTGTCGTGGAGAAAGATATCAAACATTAAAAGTGGATGGACACGTATATGTGAAGATACATGAAGACATCCTCAAGAGGCAACGTCAGAGACCCCAGAATGAAGAAGAAAAAAGAGCTCAAAGCTCATCCTTCACAAGACCAAAAAGCAGCTCATGAGGAGAAAATAGATATATCTCTCGTCATTTAGGCGAAAGCGCAGGCCAGAGCCATGAAGGCACCTCCAACAGCCCAGAAGCTGCCTGCCAGCTGGCCGGCGGCGTTGAAGGCAGTGGGAGAAGCAGCAGCGGCACTGCTTCCGGAGATGATGGCAGGGCTAGTAGGCGCGGCCACCAGAGGGGTGGAAGTGATGAGGTGGGTGGACGAAGCCAGGACCGAGGAAGACTTCTTAGGGGTCGTGGTCACCAAAGTGGACGAGGAAGTGGAAGTCGGAGTGGGAGAAGAGGTCTCCACGGCCGTGCTAGTGCTGGTGCTGATGGGGGTCTGAGTTGGGGTCTGGGTTGGAGTAGGAGTCGACGTCGGGGTCGGGGTAGTGGTGACAGTAACGGCCATCCAGTTCAAGTCATCGGGGCCAAGAGTTCCCGATGGGGTGACAGTGCCAGCAGAGGCCTGGCAGGAGGCGTAGGTAGTGCCAGCGATGTTGCAGGACACGGTTCCAGTGCTGTTGGTTGATATCAGAAAGCGGTTCGCGCTCGGAAAATCTAAGGGAAGTACTTACGTTCCCTGGAGATTGATGTTATGCAGCTGCATGGAGGTCGGGGCAGCAATCGCGGTCATGCCCTCGCCGGCGACACCACAGTCATCGGCAGCCACGGTCTTGGGGCAGGTGATCTTGTAGGTAGTCGCATCTCCGTTCTGCGAGATGATGATTAGTCTAAATTGCTCGGACGAAAAAGCACATGTATTGTCTACGCAACCCGGTACATACGGCTTCAATGATGCTAGCCTGAAGGTCCTGGCCCTCGAATCCAGGCAGGAGGAGGTTGGCGGTATTGGCGGCGGCGGCGGCGCCAGTCAACAGAGCGACAGAGTGGAAACGCATGTTGGAAGTAGTTGGTGGTTGACCGGTATTTATATCAGAAAATTGGTGATAATCGAGGTATTGGAATAACACGAAAGATGAGAGTACAAGGTACTTGAAGTAATATCAACAATAGCTCAAAACGAAGGACTGGAGTTTAACGAAAGACTGTCGAACGACGAAAGAGTGAATGACGGGCTGCTTGAGCCTGAAGGTGTGAAAGAAGGAAGAAGAAGTATCAGAGCGAGACACCTGGGTGTTAAGCGCGGAAAAACGGGGCTCATCAACACAGCATTGAACTTGGCATAGTGTTGTCCGGCAGTGCGCCAAGATGAGGTTTGGCACAGTGGGATTGGCTCATGTTGGGTCAAAGTGGAGCTGTGCAGGGCAGACATGACTGTTGGTTCAGGCCCCAGGGGTTCGAGTTGTGAAAAAGGGGCCATAACCAAGTCCGTGCCTTTGGTGTTCTTGTTGTTTAACGGGGCAAACTGGTCAGGTACCTGTCCAGGTGGACCTTAGCGGTCAGTTTAATTAAAGTCTAGGGTGGAGCTAGGCTGATCCGGGACTAGGGGCCGAACCGACCCCTGGGTCACTCGCCTGATTGGGAAGGTTAGTGGCTGCTCCTCATTAGGCTGGAGAACTAGCGAGATGAGATCAACAATGAATTGGTTTATTTCCAAGGTCTAGATCTCGTTCATAGGGGATTCCAAGTACTTATGTGCTCAGTACGGAGTACGGAATACAACATCTACACTTTTTGGTCAGGATCATATTGTTCTTCTACAACATACCGAGTAATGGTTGCCATTTTCCTCTCTGGTCACTGTAATTTCCCCGTGTCAGCCACCAACCCTGCCCAGGATGACTAGCGCCCATGGGCCAATGCACGACTCAAATCACGCCCAGTGAAGGAGCGGGTGTCTGAAGTCGCAAAATCGCGACACTATGGATACTGAATTAATTAATATTACAAACCAATTCTTCATTCAGATTGTCTTATTGCTTTTTATCCACGTTTACCTGCAAACCACGTGTGCTAATATTGCAATGAAGATCCTTCAACCGAACAGTGCCGACGTTTCAGCCTTGGGCGTTTTTCATCGAGGCTGAGAACCAAATTGTATTCACAGCCAATCCGGCAAGAGTTTGAATCATCATGACAATCTTAGATTAATTTTGAGACTGGAGATTTGATCATTCATCTCTTCGAAGCGATCTGAAATGACTGACGCCCCCACACACGATGCCGGTGATAAGTAACGCACCATTAAAACCGGCCATGATATAGAATGGTGTGCCCGATGACAAAACATCGAACAGCAGCCCACCTACTTTAGTCAAGAGCAGGATGCCTGCACCACCATATAATGAGTAGACTCCGGCAATGGAGCCTTTCAGGTGTGACAGATGCTCGACCCTTCGATTGACATAACCAGCAAGAAGAGACTGGCCCTCGTTGGGCTCTGCGTCATTCTCATCACCACGGACACGGCGCTCCTCGTATATTTTTCTTAGTGTTTCATTGTCGATGCTGACACGCAAGATGCCGTTGCTCAGCACTGCTAAGCTGCAGACAATTGCCCCGATCTGACTGATTCCGAGCAGCGCCATCACGACGAATACCATCGGATTGCCGTCGGGTCTCTGGAAGAGAGGGTTTGGGAGCATGGCAAATGTAATGTAGCCGACAATTCCTACCAACGCGGCGAAAAGAAGTGGGAAATTGTATCGTCGTGATTTGTCTGTCAGGTACCCGAACACTGGAGCTGCGATCAATGCAACCAATTGGGATACTCCGGTCAGTATGGATGCGACGATGTATGCCCGTGGGCACGCCTTCTTGATTTCCCCTAATCCCGATCCAGGCACCGGCTCATGTTCTTCATCACATAGGCCCGATACTCGATAGTAGTGATTCACGGCAAGGGGAATGAATAATGAGATTCCCACAGAAGAAGCTCGCGCCACGAAGCCTCCCACATAGCCTAGTCCAATACTGCGGTTCGTGAATCCCAGAGTAAGAGCAGTTGTCAACTGCTTCCAGTATGGCAATTTTCGACCGTCGACAGATAGATCATCGTCATCGTCATCGTCTTCGTCTTCGTCATAACATGTGCCATGAGTCCTTTTCCACAATACACTCCAACTCTTTCCTTCTTCTCCGGGGAGATCACGGAGACCAATGAAGCATACAAGACTAATAATAAGGGATACAACAGCAACCAAATAATAGCTGCGTTGGATCGCCTCTGATGGAGTCAATCCCATCTTTTCGAACCGAGCTGCAAGCGGTAGGAAAACAACTAATGCCACGAGTGCACCACATCCAGCGCACGTTCCAACAAATCCAGAGAGCCGGGCAGAAGGCGAGGAGCTGGAAGCATCGACATCTGTGGAATGACCATTCCTGATACGGTCTGGTGTGATGGTCAACTCCGAAGACACAGATGCACGGTACGCTTGGGCATTGAACGATGTTCCAGTAACCGTTGGTAAGACCGCAGTAACCATGGTCGACACGGCCGAACCACCGACACTGAAAAGCAACCTGCCCAAAAGTAGTTGGGGGTAGATATTCGTAGCCTGTACAAAGAGGACTAACGCCAGAGCTACAATGAGATAGCCTGCAGTACATACCTGTCAAACGTTAACATCATCCAACCTTCCTCATTGGATATGTGTGAGGAGCAATCTTACATGTCGGACTCCAATTCGGTCAGAGAGCACACCCCAAACAGGACAGGCAGCAAGGGCGAGGAGTTCGTCTGCGAAGCCCAGAGTTCCAACGGCATCACCTTCTCCATCCTGGAGCCCTATCAAATCTGTAACCACGAAGGAGATAGATGAATTGATGTAGACTAGGAAGGCAATGGAGAAGGGGCACACCGCCAATAGATAGGTTAGTGTTTGGCTGCGTGAGGCAGTAAACAATGACGGTGATGAAGCCATCACCAAGAACAATTCATTGCTTTCAGTACAGCTGTAAATAATGGCAAGATAGTCTACTCTGACGGAATTGCTCTGGTTGATGCAAATTGGGGAGAATGATCTCACCTGAGTGGTTTCACGAATGGTTGCTTCTTCCAAGGCGGGCGATGTGGGACGTCACATGACGTAAATCAGATAAAGATCAATGATCGACGCCCAACATGTTGATGTTGATAGTATAATTATTTCCTTGTACCCAAAGTATTCGAATACTAGGCTGAGCAAGCCTTTTAAACACTCTGTTTTCTTGTAGTGATAATCAAACCTCGCGAGCTATCCCCCAGCTAGTCTGGTATAGATCTGGACGGCACGTGCCGGAGGCTGACGTAAGATGCGGAGAGCGGGTGGACGGTTGTTCTGGAAAGCTGTCCAGATCAAGCTACATACTCTTCTCAAGTATACGGCATTCACTTCCTTTCTTCGCCAAATGCTACCTTGAAACGCTGGCCATTTCTTATTAATCGATCGGTCCATGACCTTCGGCTTGTCCGGTCCAGTCGATAGCCATGAGATTAGCCGCGTATGCTGGGGTAAGTTGTACCGCACTTACTGGGGGAGACACCCGCTAACCTTGGAATCCCATTTGCAGGCCTCAGTGGTCCTGGCCACTGGTGTATTCCTGAAAGCTCTTCACCAGAGGACCAATTTCTATTCGGCATGCGTCTATCTTTCCCAGAGTAGTGCAAATCTGATGGTAAGGTGTTCAGTCCATTTGTCGCACTCAATCATCTTCGCCACTAACTGACAGTTTCGTATCTAGATTCTCACGAATTTATGTCTTCTCGTCACCGGGTTTGTATTATTTTGGCTCCAGCGACTTCTATACGGACGTTTGCGACCGATCGAGACTGAGCAACTATACGAGCGCGCTTGGTTTGCCGTCACGGAGACATGTCTAGCCATGACCATCTTCCGAGGCGAACTTGGTGGCTGGTTTCTGGTCATGTTTATCTCGCTGCTGGTTGGCAAGGTCTGGGGCTGGATTGGGGAAGGTCGCGTGGAGTTCTTGGAGCAACAACCGCCGGCTAATCCCCGGTTGTTCCACATTCGGCTCGCCCTATCCCTCGTGCTGACGGTGATATTCGACTCCTTCATGCTGCGGTACTGTGTGCATACCGTTATTACCCAGGCGCGACCGGATATGATGGTCATGTTCGGTTTCGAATTTGCTATCCTAACGATCCTCTCAACTTCCACCCTCTTGCGATACGTTATCGCATTAACCGAGATCTCCATAACCCGCCAGCAGGTGAAAGAAAAGATGGAGGAACGCCGGGGTGAGATCCGTGTTGCGCGTATCGAGGCGATCCAAGAACATGCACGTGCAGGAGCTACCTCTCCTCCTGACAACCTGCCTGACGAGAATGATATCAACGAGATGGAGATCGACGTTCCCGGATGGGAAGAAAAGGGCCGTTGGGTCTTCTACTTAGATCTCTTGACTGATTTGCTGAAGCTAGTGATTTACCTGAGTTTCTTTGGTATTCTCCTTACTTTCTATGGACTTCCTATCCACATTTTGCGAGATGTTGTCGTGACCATCCGCTCATTTGCTCGTCGCATTGTGGACTTCATGCGTTACCGAAGGGCAACGAGAGATATGAACGAGAAGTATCCAGATGCGACCGCAGAGGAAGTTTCGCGAGAAGATGTCTGCATTATCTGTCGCGAAGAGATGACTCCGGTCCAGCCAGCACAGCCGGCAGCAGCTAATGTTGCTGGGGAACCTGCACCACAGCGTGCCGCTGGAGCACAACGTGTCCCTGATCGATTGCGTCCGAAAAAGCTTCCATGTGGCCATATCCTACATTTTGCGTGCCTTCGAAGCTGGCTTGAAAGGCAACAAAACTGCCCGACCTGCCGACGGCCTGTCCTTACGCCCACGCGAACTCGAGGGGCTGCCGCTGCTGGGGTTGATAATGCACCCGGTGGTCAAAATGACAACGTTCAGCCTGGCCAGCAAGGTGCCGATGGACAACCTCGTGCCCGGGTCTACCAATTTGGACCCTTCCGAGTCGGCTTTGGTGCTGTTCGTGGAGATCTTTTTCATAATCTTCAGCAGCAGGCTCAGCAAGGAAATGCGCCGCAGGCTGAGGCAAATGCCCCTGCCAATGTGCCTGGAGGACAAGTTGGATTTGGATTTGGGTTCGGGCGCCGTCCCCAAGCCCCCACCCCCACACCCACACCCGCCCCACATACTGCGGCTCCGGGGGTGTCTACTGCTGCCAACCTTAGTGCTCAGCTGTTGCAGATCGAGCAAAGACTGACTCATGAGATTAACACTATTCGTGCTGCCACAGAGCAACTGAATCGTGTGCGCCAGCTTCGAATAGAACTGGAACGGCTGCGTGATCAAGCACACGCTTTCAACCTGAACGCTCCTACCCAATTACCTGTTCCGCCTCCCAACGCGGGCGTTACGCCTCCTGTCTTCACGGCGCGTCATCAATTCGGTGCTACCTCGCGTGCCGGAATCATGAATTCTGGAGACCCTCGTCTACCGGAAGGACTCACTCTTCCTCCTGGTTGGACCCTTCTTCCTCTCCAGCGTATGGAAAATGGTGCCGGCAGTGTAGCAGGGAATGTACAGCCAACCTCTACCAGTGCGGATGCATCTCCAGCAGCCCCAATCGTGGGCAATGCTGCAGCGTCTGAAGCCCTAACAATTCCCGTGTCTACTCAAGGTGAACCTAGCGGGAACATTGAGCCAGACCTTGGCGACACCGCCGTTTCCACAACCTCTCCTGTGAATGGGACCGCTAGCTCGCCAATATTGCAGCCTACAGCCACCGTCCTTCCAGCGGAACATCGCGCGGAATCCCCGTCTCAGGAATGGACCGATGTTGCCCCTAGAGAGTCATTTGAGACAGGAGCCGCTACTGCATCCATTCCCACTACCTGGGGCAGCAACGGAGAATCTGCACAGGATGCTTCAGGCAAAGACGATGCACAGGCTGGATCCTCACCCAAAGGCAAAGGTCGGACCGCAACGGTTGAAGAAACCGCCGATGAAGAGGCCTGATTTCCGGGGCCTTTGGCTCACATCTATCACACTCCTGTAATATCTGCAGGGCTCACTCGGCCCTTTCTTCCGCAATTATTCACCCCAGCGTTGCATGGCGTTCTTCGCGAGCAAAAGATCATACCCAGATTTCTTTTTCACGAATTTTATACCACGGTTCAATCTCATGGTACTTGTTATCACAATCACTTTAGCCAATTGAATGAAAATGTTTATATGTATATGTATATGTTACAAGTTGGAACTATTCATCGAAGATTATGTGCACAACGTGGTATGCATGTTGTATGTACTCCGTAGGCAAAAAGTGTATGATCCTGAGACTTGTGTCACATTCCACGGCTAAGGGCCGCGTGGCTGATTGCTGGAGGGGTCATCATACTGCTCTCCGTGATAATGTTGATTTCATACAAGGGTAGTCATTTTGACTGATAAATTTTAATTGTGTACTTTGTTTCTATGTCATAGAGTGAAAAACGTCTGGTGCAGAACAGAGTATAGTGTATATTGCAGCATTGAAAGAAGCTTCGTCATTGCGGTACAGCCTTCGACTCCACTTGCATTTCATTTGTCCCCGAAACCTCCAATGCAGGGAGATCCCGCTTCTCTGGTCTCTTGATCTAGATCGGGGTTCTTTTCCTCTTCTTCAGACCCCTTAAATTATCGGGGCAATGTTATCCTAGGCTATGTAAGGCAGTCCCTTCATTGCTCTCCATTTTGGAAGCTCGTGCCTGTCAATTGGCTGTCTGTCGCAGCTTCAAGCCCCCTACACGCGACACAGTGGCATACAACATACAAACATCGTGGCTAACCAGCATCTCGTGTGACAGATTATAATTCCGCGTACGATTGTCCTACCCTCCTTCCATGCTTCTCCCACGGCGACCGGTATTCTTCCTCGGCGTTTGCTTCTTCCTCGTCCTCCTCTTCACAGCCCGGAGTCTGTCACGACCATGGCGTGAGGTGCCGCAAGTCATTGGCCTGGGCGACCTGGTTTCCTCATCCTCGAACGCAACTCGAACCTGGAATACAACCCACGGCCACACAAATAATGACCTCTTTGCGCCACCGCCGCATTTTATTCCCGGCACCCCCAGGCCACCGGGCTACAAATATTCCAAGGTATTGGTCGTCACAAGGACCAAAGAGGAAGACACCAACTGGATCGCCGAGGAACTACCAGACTGGGACCACGCCATCTATGTGGCCGATGACCCCAAGGCGCCGCTTCACCCGCCCAAGAACAAAGGCCACGAAGTCATGATTTATCTCACTTATATTGTCGACCATTACGACCGGCTCCCAGATGTCGCAGTGTTCATGCACTCGCATCAATTCGCCTGGCATAATGATAATCTCTTCGCCGGTGACGCAGCGCAACTGCTCCGTCGCTTGAACCTGAACCGCGTCATCCGCGAAGGCTACATGAACACCCGCTGCGGGTTCGGCCCGGGTTGTCCAGCCTGGATGCATCCCGGTGCAGTCGAGGAAGACGAGTCCAAGCAGGAAGAGATCATGCTCGCCCGCGCATGGGGCGAATTGTTCCCCGACCAGAAGATCCCGTCTGTTCTGGCGCAACCGTGCTGTGCGCAGTTCGCCCTGTCCCGCGATCGCATCCGCTCCATTCCGCGGGCTCGGTTTGTTTTTTACCGTGATTGGCTGTTATCGACGGATCTGAGTGATTACATCACCGGTCGCATTTGGGAGTATCTATGGCAGTATATCTTCACGGGGGAAGCTGTGCTCTGCCCTGATGAGAATATATGTCTATGTGATGGTTACGGGTTTTGTTTTGGTGGTGACGAGGAATGGAAGGCTTACCAGGATCTTGAAGCGCAGAGGGGCGAACTCCAACAGGAATTGGATAATTGGATATGGCTGTCTGGTGACATTCATGCATTCGAGGATGCTCAGGATTTTGATGAGATTGCTGAGGTGGATATTCCTGGGATTGGCAAGAACACTGAACTATTCGACCGGCTGCAAGACAAAGAGATCCAGCTCGTTACTATGTTGCAGGGTGCTCTCGAGCGTGGCAAGAACCCCCAGTACCGGGCCCAGGAGGCTGGTCGGCCCTGGAAAGAGGGTGATGGTTTCTAAGCTGTCTTTGCTGGATCAAGGGCCTTCCCATATCTTTCTGTTCCTATGTTGTCGCCGTCGAATCTATGTGGGGGACGATATATATGGCATGTTTCTGCAATTTACTCGGGATACCCCAGGCCCGCTTCATGATGCTTTTATCGTCATCTCAGCTCTTTCACACCTGATTGACCGGGTCTTTTATTTCATCATGGTTTTACCACTGGTTTTGGGCCATGGCTTCTTTGGAGACTGTTTTCTCCGTTTGGATGTACTTATAGATACTTTCACCTTTGCTGACGCGGGCTTCTTACAAAAGTCCTGGATTAAAAAGAATAGATATGCACTAAATTGATCCATATTGAGTTTCCTAATGCAAGTGATATCTCGAACATAAAATTTACAATATTGGACCTGATGGTCACTACCGTTGTATAATGTTCTCATACAAAAGTCACAGTCACGTGATTGTGACAGGGTTTTCAGTTTGCACTGTCTGTCCTTCCTTCAAACCGCGCAAACATCATCAACCGTCGCGCCTCTTATCAGCCAACCCGAGCTAAAGCTTTGGAGGGGATTTTTTATTTTATTTTTTTTGCTTCAGTGGGTTCGTCTTCACTGTGACGCGCTTTTCGCCCTCTTGGGTGTAGCGCGCTGGGATACCTGTGATCTACCCATGCTACAGTGCTGATGGGTGAAGCTACTCGCCACGCTCTTTAACAACAACAGCATAAAGAGCTTCGGTTTGAAAGACATACTCTTACGAGAATAGTTTGGAGATCTTGAGCACAATTTGGTTCTTCAACTGAAATCGATTCCGTCGCGCAAATTGCCTTATGACACTTATTTTCTCACAATTTATCGACAACACCACCTTATAGAACCGAGTCTCGAGGTATTCTTGGCCTCACTCAATCGACATGATGAGCTCTTCTACAAACAATCAGCATCTTCCGACAACCTCCTCTTCCTCCGATATACCTTCCCAGCAGACCGCGACTGCCCCTCACCTCGATCCGAACGCGCAATTGGCGAATAATGGATATGCGCCCAACGACAACCAGCTCGCTGGATTAGTCGAGGCAGCTACAGCTGCCGCAGACCAAGATGTGTCGCAATGGGCAGCCGCTGCGGCTGTCGCGGCGGCAGCTGGTGCGGCCGGCCATCACCATCAGCTGGACTCATACACAGACATGGATCTCTCCGAGAATGGCTTCGGCGACGCGAACTTTGGAACTGGTCTGAGCAGCGGAAGACATATGAGAGTTCCAAGCCACACCGATCACTCCCACTCCTCGGGGCTTACGCGCACGGGGACGAAAAAGCGCAAGAGAAATGATGATAACCTCGACCCCGCCTTGGCTGGCGCAGGTCTCTCAACGTCGCAGCACCAGTCGCACTCGACGCAGCAAGTACCTCACGGCTATACTGGAGACGGTATGGAAATTCGTCCCGAGCAGCAGCAGTCCCTGTCGGATGCCCGCGCAGTAGGTATCCATTCCGCCGCGGCGTTGTTCCGCCAGCCTTCCAACAACAAGAAGTACACACGACCCCCCATTTCCAAGATGTTTTCATCTCTTGAGATCTCGCCGGAGAACTTTTTGCATCTCCAGGCTGCTGCAAAGAATTACATGTTGGACGATAACCATCCTGAAAGACGGGATTGTGTTGGCCAGCGTGGGAAGGGCGATACGGAAATGGTCAAGCTTCGTCTCTGGAATTGTGTTCGTCAATTCCTCGAGGCCGAGGGAAATGGCGAACGGTTCTTTGGAGAAAACGTTGTTAACGAGGGCATGGGTCCAAGATCCTATATCTGGCCGCGTGACCAGCACAAGATTATCTCATTGGTCATACCTTTGCTGAGACGGATGGTCACGAATGAAAGGCAACGCCAATACGCCATTGAGACTCGTAAGGGAGGCGGTGCCGACGAACGCCGGCGCCGCAAAACGGACGAGTTCTCAAATTTGAATAGTCCGCGGTTCTCTCCAGATCAGCATTTACAAATGCAAAATCAGACACCCAGTCGTGACGATATGTCCCAATCAATGCCCCCTCCTCCACAGCCAATGCAGCAAGAAACAATAGACATATCCCAGCCTATGAATCTCGGCCTGACAGACCTCCTGTTGGACGGGTACACAGTCAACTGGGAAGAAATTGCCCGGTCCTACGACACATACAATGAGAGCTTCGAGCTTGATAATCTCTGGTCGTTGTCAGGTCTACAGCAACCAGAATGGCGCGGGATTGTTGCTGCAGTTGATAGTCATTATCAAGTCATACACCATGGGCACTATGAATGCCCTCCCGTTTGCGAGGAACAAAACCTCAACCGTATTGTCCACGCAGATACCACTTCAGGTCTTCACTGGCGCATCAGAGGAAGCCGCAACCTTCCAGCCAGAGATGAATTGTAAGCCATCCGTCCTGTCCAAACTGTGAACGCAGCACTAACAACTTCAACAGCGCACGCAGCATCACTCGCGACGTGTCCCGCATCATTCGCGAGAATCTTGCCGCGCGACATGTTGTCCCACCTCCATCACCCGATACCCACTTCCATCAACCCTTCAACTCTCTTCATGAATCGACGCCAGCGGCCAATACGCCCGCCCATTCCCACAGTCAGGGCCAAACCTCCCTCCGCGTTAATATCCTGCACAACGGGAAACGCATTCTTCCTAGGTTCGACATACCAGCAGGCCAATGCCCCACTATCGACACCGTAAAGCAGGCGGTTCTCCGGCGATATCCCAACCAGATTCCTGGCTTGCCGGGCTACCAGGGCGCGGGAGCCAACGCTGCCGCGCATGAGGCACGCGAATCTTCTGTTGCGGCTGGGTGGAAAGTCAAGGTGTGGTTACCGGATGGATTACTGCCTGTGCAGAGCCAGAAGGATTGGACTATTGCAGTACTTTCGGCTGATGCTGTTGATTGGATGGATGGAGAGCTGAAGCTCCTTGTGGAAGTCGGTGATGGGGAGCAGCAGTAGCGATGCTCTGTGTTATTGTAGCTTATCTGCTTTTGTTCTTTTTGTTTGCTTCGATATTCCTCTTGTTTCCATATTACATAGGTTACATTCTTCTCCCTTATACCCTCAATCACAGTCTGCACTTCTATAATCTCGTTATACAACGTTGGAAGTCCCTTGGTTAATTTAACGTTGGCGTAGTGAGAATCGTAAAAAGTGGGGTCTCTTGGAAGGTGGGGCGCACTAGTCTCAATTGGGACGGCGTGCCTCTGTCAAGTTTGAGAGTAAACAACAGCTTCGCATTGCCTCGCCCAGGTGGCCTAGCAGCAATGCACCAGAACTTGTCTCGCCCAGATTTCCGGACTTGTACGCACACGTTCCCTGTTGCCTGGGTTCGAATCCTCCCCATGAAACTTGATCACTTTCAAAAGGAGCAAAGACCACACATTCCAGTATGGTCGGGGCGTGTAAGTCACTGGCTGTTTGGACCGCCCTCCATGCCCCATCAGTAGCTGTGCCCCCAGATTGCAGAGGTAGTCCAATTAGAGACCTTTTTTTTTCTATCAGTGTGCGAGGGGTTCTCTCCCAAAGACCCTGTTGAAGTCTCCGTTAAGGTATCTGTTGAAGGCTCTGTTGGAGTCTAACTGAGCCAGGATCAAATGGAAGAAGGGCAGCTAGGCTATTGATAATGTATCGATAGAATCCATTGTGACATTGAATGACAACATTGGGACCAACATGAAGTTCATCAATCTCCCATCATGGTTGCTAGTAATATAATGAACATGGCAACACCCCGAATTACGGACAAGACCACCTTCGCTGGAGATAGATCATCTCCACCTACCTCTCCACCTAATTCAGATTGATGCGTAAGTTCCCGAGCGTTACAAAAGAGCCGGCTTGGACCAGATACTCACAGAAGGAATTCGAGATGGGAGCTGCCGCTTTGTAGACTGGTATTTCGGGTATGCCAACAAAGGCGGCATAGGAGAAAGGTAGCAAGGGTGGCACATAAGTGGGCAGCTCGAAGGGTGCTAGAGAAAAGGTTTAGAGAACATGTTAACGTGGAATGCCACATAGCAGCGCAGCCATATCCTCGCTTACAATGTCGTAAAGATATGGACCACTGTTTCGAAAGAGGCGGTAAAAAGAAATGTCACTTAGAAGTCTGACGAAGGCTTTTTTCTTGGCCTCACAGACGACTCATGGGGGATGCTGGGTATGTGTCGCAAATTTAAACGGTACAAGCGTATGAATGCGTGAAGGGGGATGTTGTCGAGTAATTAAAGAATGTCGAAAGCCAAAAAGCGCAAACGTATAAACACACAAAGACGGTGATGCCCGAGTGTATAAAGACGGACTCGGTGATACTGAGGGTCGGCACTGCGTAAAGGACGCGGCGTGTTAATGGGGATGGGCGGGGCGCCCGAGACACACCCGGGGTGTACATAGGGCATGGTCTCCCCGCCACGTGTGAAGCTTTGGATGAAGCTTCGAGGATTCCTCTTGATGGTAAAAAAGCGAAAGCAGCGAGGTCTCCGGGCTTGGGAAGATCTACGAAAGAAGGCAGATCGGGGAAAACACAGTCTCTTGATGATGATTAAGAAAGGCTATGTAAGAGAAGAGCAAGAGCTAGCAAGCAAGATCAAGGACAAAAAAGAGCTGGGCACATGACTTGAATCTCAACACCATGGCGACTACGCAATGGGCCATCCTATCGAGCAAGACCCGCTCCACATACGGCAGCATCGATGGGATTATATTGAGTACATGTATGTTATTGCCCTTGTCCTAGATGCGAGGTCTGCTACGAGAGACGTGGAAATGCATGAGACAGATGATTGGTTGTTGAAGAAGCTAAGAACTGAGCGCTATGGACTGAGCAAGGAATCTAACAGTCCTATTATATGATTTCAAGGATACATATATTCATCGTAACAGTTCTACCTCTCGACCATGCTCGAGGTTGTCTAAATTTACGACGGATAGCCCATGGTATTATAATCACATGCTTGTCTCTTTCTGGGCCTATACTGCCCTTATGGGGCTACGAGAGGCCCATGCCAACAATATATATAGGGTGTTTGTACATTAGGTAGGATACAAGTTGAGTCATCTGCTCTGGCATCACAGGTATTTATTTACCAAAAGGGAATCTCTTCTGTTTGACCTCCCAATATCCCTGTTCACAACAGAATCGGACGGTCTCCTGTCACAGCCATAAAACAAGAAAGTAGAAACTTCTGCTCCAGGGAGTTCGCGTTATTTTAAATTACATCAGTCGATTACATTGCCGACTACAGAAATGATAAAATGTTGAATCTTGGTGAGTATATATTTTAATCAAAATATATGCAAAGAAAATACTATGCCTCATAATACAGGGTAAAAAGCAGGGCCCGGTATTATGCATAACTCGAATGAGCCTCACAACACCGAATATCAAAATAACAACCGCTCTATACGCCGCAACGCACGCAAAATCTAACAGACAAAGTCCCGCTGGATGCTCATTTGTTATGTAAGAGAAGCGTGCGGAGGGAATCCCAATGGTCTGAGTCGCCGTAACTGTGGTTAAAATGAATGTTAGCACCAGTTAAAAGCAACCTCAATCTTTCTGATTTGCGAAAGTCTACTCGTGGGTATATAAGGTAAGGGGAAACATACATGTACACCATGCTACTCCGCAAGCTCGACGCCAGGGTCTCCGGGTGCCAGCGCCAAATATACATGACTGTTGCCCAAGTCACGCTGGCAAATACCGGGTAGGCATTATCTGTGATCTTGATGCGTGCGTCGGATGTGATCAGGGAGGAGAGCGGGTGCATGTTGGGTTGGATAGCGAGTTTGGCGAGCGCAAGCATCACACGGGCAAAGACATAGATAACGATCTACATTCGAGTTAGTCATGTGTAAAATATAGTGTGTAGTGGGGATCTGAGGTTCAAATCGAGTCCCGCAATCAATGAGACTAATAAAACACATACCTGCTGGCTAATACTGCCCGGTTGTCGCCCGAAAACTGCATACCCGCCCAGCAGGCCTGCAAAGAAGGTATCATATCGGCCCTCTTTTCCGGCACCACCAGGGATATTCCGGAGAAGGATCATCGAGGCCTTGTAGATGACAGCGAATGTGGCGAGGTTCCGCGCGTGCTGGCGCGTCGCTTTTAAAACAAGTAAGGTCTTTTCCCGTATTCTAGATAACGATATCAGTTTCCGTTTCGCGCAAAAGAAGAGGCGAGGTGCTGAGAGCGACGTACGTTCCAGATCTGAACAAGAATATCATCCTAGAAGCAATCGATAAAGGTCAGCTGTGCTTTGGGTCGTGTTTTCCGACTGTCCGAGGTCCAACATACACCAGCGCATGCGGAAAGCGCACTTTCGATCCGTAGACGATTCCATTGCGTGCACCCTTCACTAATGACAGTAGCGGTGCAAGTTCAGGTTTGAGGACCAGCGTTTCCAGTTGAGACTGTGGAGATGGCTGTTAGTTTTCTTGTTTATGATCGAAGACGTTGCGCAACTCACCAGTAACGTATCCATGGCGTCTCTGTACCTCGGTAAGAGGTCGGACTGTCGTATTGGGGTGACTATAGGTGTAAGGACCCGTGGTGACAGACCAGGAGATCAATGAGAATCATAAGAGAAACCAGAATAAGAATAGGAGGTTCCTGCGGCACACGGTTGGTGAGGGGAACGGCACTTTAATCGGTTCCCGCATTGAGAAGGGCCTCGGCATGTGAGAATACAGCCGACGTCATGGTCACGTGGCTGTATATATATGAGCTTCATGCCGAGATCTACGATGTACGTTGAATTTAGATCTTTAAGATACAGTGATGGATGGAGGAAACGTCTCTATTATATGTAGAGTTTTTAAAATAACTTTTCATATGCCGGTAAGACTGCTCATACAGGCGCAGAAAATGAAATCCCGTCCGGCCCAAACTCCTTAGCAAAAGAAACAATGCAAATCAATCGATCCTAGTTTTTCCGTGCCTTCTTGTGAGTCTCCTCCTCATCAGAAGAAACCTCGTCAACCTCCATCATCTCCGCAGATGGCTCCTCGTCGTCTGACTCCATACCCGCCCGGCGCTTCAGACCCTTCATCTTACGGGTCTGCAGCTCGGACAGATCCTGCTTGCCGAGGTGAACGCGACCGATCTTGTCACCCATAGAGTCGGTGATAATGTTCTTCTTAGTGCGGGCTTCCTCGTTGGGACGCTTGCCCTGCTTCATGGACTCCTTCTGCACCTCAGGAGCAGCCTGGCGTGTGCGCCCGACCTTGAAATCGAACTTGGGACCAACCTCCTGCAACTCCACACGGGGCAACTTGTGACCGCTGCGCTTGGTGACGACCTTGTACCAGCGCATGTGGATAATTGGAGAGAGACCTTCCTGGGGCTCCTCTGCACCAACCATCAACACATGCTGCAAACCCTCGACGTCGACCTGGTGAGTCTCTTCGCCCTTAAACATGTCGAGAAGAGTGCTCTTAAGAATGGTATGCGCAGTAGATGTAGGATCGTCCCAGGAGCTACCAGAGAACAACATCATAGGTCGCAGGCCGAGACCGACGTCCATGACAAGTTCGTTGAAAGGTGGGATGGTCTCGCCGTCCCGAGGAGGGAGCAGCATTAACTCGACAAGATCGAGCAACTCTGAGTTGTAAACACGGGCCAGGGTGACGCAGTTGGGTCGCTTCTTGTTGTGGCTTCCAAATGCTACGAGTCCACACTCGTTCTTGTTCGCCAAGAACTCCAGACTCTCCGAGTTCTCATATGGGTGCAGGTTCTCGTTCTTCTTGTGGAAAAGAACGTTGTAAGGCTTCGTCAAAGCGTGGAAAGTCTTCAGCACAGTGTCCAATGCTTGGGGACATTTTGCGCCATGGAAAATCAGGGTCTTCTTGGGGGGTTCGATGAGCTGCGGCTCGCGCGCTTTCAAGATACGCGCAGTGCGCGGGTTCTTGGCTTTTCTGTGAAGGAGAATATTAGTCAAGTAGAACCAGCTGGATGAAAATCCATGACTTACACTTCTCTCAACATTTTGTAGTGAATGATTGGCAAAATGACTTGGAGTAAAAATATCGAATGAGCGGAAAAGTTTTGGGATGCTGATGGCTTGGCATCCTTATCGATAAGCCAGGCACTGATCAGATCACGTGTATGGTATATCAAGTGTCATGTGATTGGCTACTGGTTTACTATATCCACCTGCAAAAGGTTTCGTAGTAATAATCATCGGAGTAATGGGTTTGAGGGAGAGTTCCATTTCTAAAACTTCGATGTTGCTTCCTTTACAGATGTCTTTACTTTAATTCACCTTTGAAGATTCTGACAGTTCCCACAGTCTTTACGTACTATATCACACACATTTATGTCTAAGTTCCAGCCCAATGGACGTAACGACGTAACTACTCTGAGTTCCTACAGAGTTAAGCTACGCAGATTACTATAATCGATCAGACAGAAGTAGAGAAAGCAAGCATGTATTGGCAACCCAACCCTTTGATTGGTACTGTCCAAGATTTGACTGGTTATAAGCCAATTAATCATCGAGAACATAAACTATCATACAATCCTCATCCAGTCAGTTCGTCATTCCAAAGCCAATCTGACGCTCTTTTCCACTGCCATAGATAATCTTTCTTCCAATACCACCTGATGGTTCTGAGGAAGGAGATCCTTCCGAGCCCAAACATTCCCGGCATACAGAAATAGGCCTCGGCCAGTACTAACAGATATGCGGGATCTCGGCGAGTAAGTAAATCATACACCTCTTGACTGATCTTCCCACTCTCCTCAGTAGTTATTTCTAGCCCGCGAGAAATTCCACAGCACCAACAATCAATTGTACAATGACCGATTCCGTTTCTCCTAGTTTGGGATCGATGACGATGCTCGCAGCATCCGCAGCCTCTACCGCAACATCCACCTCTCTCTTTACAATCATCGATGAGCTCTTTGCGGAGATACCAGGCAGGGTTTTGTCTAATCTTGCGGTAAGTCCTTCTCAGAGGTCTTTCGGGGAGCAGAGTCTCCAAAGAGTACAGTTTGCCTTCAAATTCGAGGATGGTATGTTTGTAATCCTTGACTTCATTCTCATACTTTTGTAGGATCTTCAAATCATCCTGAGTGCATTCGATCTTCTTCATTGTCTGCATCTTTCGCTCGAGCCAGTCTATCCGTTGCGTGAATTGTCGGAGGAGAATGTCCAAGCCTATGATAGTCTCGAGTATCTTTGATTCGATTCGTAGACCTTTGCTATACTCAAATAGCCACCCTCTTTGTTCGTCATACTCGCCGACAGGTTTAAAATGGCCGAAGCGATCATACTTTCGTGAGACGTCTTGAGAGTTCATGATTCAAGTAGAATGAATGGTCGGGTGGAGCCGTTGACTAACAGGCAAGTAAAGCAGGGGAAAATATGTTACCACCAAAGCTAAACTTCAGCCTTTGAAAAGATATTTGAAAAGGGAGAGAGAAAGGCTTACAAATAAGGGACTGGGGGAAGATCAAAAAGATGAGGAAATTGTTGTTCAAGGGTTTACGCTGTAGTCCGCCGCCGCCAAAAGCTTAGTCGGAAGTCTTCAATCTAAAACTCCAGACCAGCTTTTTTCAATACAGAAGCGCCCGACATCGGTTTTGGGAGGTAAAATTCAAATGGGCAAGAATTGTAATGTTATGTATGTATTGTTACTGATCCAAAAATATCCACAACCGCCACGTCGTCGCCCCAACTCAAGCGTCCTAGCTTTGACAAGAATCACCCCCTCTCCCTCTCACTTCCCGTTACGAAATGGCACGAAATCTGAATGCCAGGCAGCGTAAGATGATTGTATACATGATAAGCAGCAAGAATAGACTCACTACCTCACAAATTGCTTAGCTTGCAAAGTGCAGTGAGCGTTCTATCACTAGTTAACATACGCAAGAAGATGCGGCTATTCGGCAGTCCCAATCCTCCCCACAATCGCTCCTGGCCCGCCACCAAGTGTCACTCCTGTGATGCTGGACACCCTTTGTGATCACCTCGCTGAAATACCCGGCTTATATATCGACGAGATGGCTATTTCCTATGGGACGAGTTCAACATATGACCGTCGTCATCCAGTATCCCACGTGCTCTTTCTCGGGCTGGATGGACCAAGAAGACAGCTCGGCAGAAACCCTTAGAACAGAATCCCCAGCTACGAGATTTCTACCAGCATAAACTATCCGTGTTTTGTTCGTACCACCTTGTTTTCGTTGATGAATCTGGATGGGATAAACGGGTAGGACATAGGCGGACCGGTTGGTCACCACTAGGTGTGACACCTGTGCAAGTGTCTAAATTCCATCGGGGCCAGCGCTATCAGATACTGCTAGCGTATACTCAGGATGGTATTCTTCTGTCTCGCATTTTTAAGGGTTCAACGGTTGCCGTGCTGTTCGAATCGTTTATTGAGCAGCTCCTCCAACACTGCGGGAGGTGGCCGGAGCCAAAGCCCGTGCTTATTATGGATAATGCATCCTTCCATCATTCGGACCGAGTTAAACAGTTGTGCTTTGATGCAGGTGTCGGTTGCTGTACCTCCCACCATACTCTCTAGATTCCAATCCCATAGAGGAGTTTTTTTGCCGAGCTGAAGGCTTACATCCAGAAAGCTTGGCCAAGTTTTAAAAAGAACCCCGATCAAGGGTTCCACGCCTTCCTTCGGCAGTGCGTCTATGATGTTGGTGCAAAACAGCAGAGCGCCGAAGGCCATTTCCGCCATACAGGTATTACGATAGACAAAGTGTAAATGGCCAGAGTTCCAGAAAGCGAGGCCTATGCAATAAATAGCATAAGCCAGGTCGCATTTAATACATGTACCCCTCTCGTCATTCAATCTCGCACCGGTTTGCTTTGTTCTTTAAGGTCCTTAAATAAGCAATATTTTGTATTCGGGGCGGACCCTTTGGCTAGCCCTCGCTCTATCTATCTGTTAGAGAATGATCGCTGTCAAGGAGGCTGGACAAATCGAGTCTTTAGAGAGTTTTGGCAATCTGGCCTACCAAGCCTCGCTTTAAGCCAGTGACAGACAATAATTATAGAATACATCCCGCTCTCACATTATTTGTATCTGAAGAAAGCTATGCAGGTCTCACTTCCATACATTGGTTTAAAAAGGCGCTGAAGAATTGAGAACAGCTTATGCCAATCACCGCCGGTAAACGGTAAACTCCAGACAAAGGAACCCGAGATAGGCAGCCAACAGCACTACACCCGCATTCCTCCCCATTCCCAAAAAGATGACTGCACAAAATAGCAGAGAGGACACCCACACCGCCACCAGCTCAAAAAGCACAAAATTATCCGCCTCTTGCACCTGGTACCCCGCCACTGCAATGACACCAACACAGAGCGTCAGCAGGAAAATGTTGCTTCCTGCCGTCGTCGCAGCCATAATGCTGCCGTGGCCGCGGGTACCACAGAGGATTGCAATCAGTTTCTCTGGGAGAGTAGTGGCAAAAGAGACAACGGTCAGACCGAAGACGGTTCCCGAGAGATGCAGGGAGTCGGCGATGGTGACGGCACTATGGGAGAGGATGTATCCTGACAAAGAAAGCGAGATAAAGCCGACAATGAGTTGGAAAATGTGGTAAGTAAGGCTTCTGCTTCGTCTGCTCCCTTTGTCTGTTGATGACGGCGTATGCTCATGCTCAATAAGGGGGGAGTTCTCGGAGATAGCGGGATGATTGACAGATTCGCCGTCATCACTATCACTGTGCTCCCCGTCACTATCACTGTCAGATAGCTCTGGTGGCGAGACTACACCTTTATAGATAGCATAGATGATAGAAATGACATAAAGCGCAAATATGGCAATCAAAACCCCACCGACAATCCAGTTCAATTGGTTAAAGAATGCCAGCACCACGAAGAGCGTTGTAACCAGAAACAGCAGGGCCGAGTATACTTTAGCGCTGCGGTCAAACTCCTGACCCTGGGGACAAAAGAGTAGCCCCAAAGAAAAGGCGCCGAGAATATTAGAGACAGTCGAACCCATGACGTTCCCAAGCGCTAGGGGGCTGCGATGTTGCAGGATGGCGGCAACCACCACGGCAAGCTAATGAGGGGATCAGCCAAAATAAATAGTGAATCGGATCGCATTGAGTTGCAGACCTCTTCCCATTCAGCGCCAGCTGTCAAGAGGGCAATGACAGTTTGCGAGATGCCTAGGCGTCGCCCGACAATGACGGTATGGTCGATAAACTTGTCTGCGCCATAGTCAAGAACAAATACGCCTGCAATCAAAGTGGCAACATTGAAACACAAAGCATCCCAATCCATTATTGTCTCTAAGCCTATTTCATACATGTACTATTTATCAGGGGAAATAGAAAATAGAGAGAGCTAGTATACATAAGGGAAAAAATTGATGTTCTTGAAAATCAAACTTTAGCATGTCCCCGACCGCCTTCCATAATAACTGGTTAATTCGGGACAGGGCTAGGGGAGTATAAGGTAGACGACGTGCGACCGAAGTTACCAGGTATGGGGGCATAATCTGAATTTCCGTCCCAGCGGTCGACCATTTAGGGTTGATACGCATCGTTATCAAAAGGACTATTGGTCATCGTGAATATCTCTCAATGGGTGTGACCTGAAAAGTGCTACAAGGCGTTAGCTAGTCATTGATGGCATCTAATTAGATCCGAAACCGTAGCATGATGATAAGTAAAGGTAGAGATCCCGGGACAAAACCTTACTATTATTGCCTATCATCTTGACCCTAGATAGACCATAGGGAGCACCAAGCGCTGCAGTAAAGCAACTACGAGATGCAGAAGGGAGAAGTTGACACTTTGCCAGTTCAGATATTGCTTTGCTTGCGCTGTTTGCTAAGTTTATGTAGAACCTTTTAGGAGCTCTAGACTTCTAATTTTAGGGCTTTATATCTGTCTTACAATCTATAAAAAGGAGCTGGTATTATTACGGGTATGTACAGAACGTGTTATTTACCTCTATCATGTGATTAGGGTTTGAAAGTGCAACTCTATGTTCGCGGCATGGAAGTCGATGCCGGGCGCTTCTGTAATCTTGCATAATTCCCTTAGTTATTTATAGTATTCATGGTTGATTCGATCACTAGTTGGTCATTCCAAGTTAAGTTGGCAATAGTTATCTAAATATACCGGTGACAAAAGCAAGCCCCAGCCGACTCACAAACAATATACAGAAGAGAGATTCTGAGAAGGTTATTAGACTCAGAAGCAATATATGCTAAAGCACATGAATTGGGAGAAATATTGGGATGCGAGGGGATGTCCTCTCATCTAGTAAGAGCTCCCATGGCGTGGCTGCTGATGAATTGAAAACACGTCAAAGCATTCACTCCTCCAGTCACGCATCCTGGACAGACTCCAAACCAGCGCATACATAGGGGTGACTTCCTGCGCTACTAAGAAAAAGATGAGGGTGTATCAATCTTTTCTCATCTGAAACACCAAGGTACTTCCGTTTTTGCGCCTTGGGTCATCTTTTCTCTTCGGGATGAAGATCTTGGCAGTGTTTGAGACTTTTCGCGACATGGTAGCGACATAGTAATTCAAGCGGACAATCTCGGCGGAGCCGCATTTGAGGTCTTGGGCGAGTTCGAATGAGAAATTTCGTCATTGACGATGTTGGGCAGCAGCAGCAGCAGCGTTGTTTTCGACGCCTCCTTCTTCCTTGTCTACTCACTTGAGTGCCTTCTCAAGCTGCTTTTTCATCCCCTGAAGTCTCTTCTCGGCACCCTAGCCCAATCACTTGCATTCTCGAGGATATGCTTGGCCTTATACTTTCAAAGCCATAGTTTGGGAAAGAAACCTGGAGCCTAGAGTAGTTGTTAGCATTCAAGATTGAGTAGCATTTTATGCTCCTCTTATAGGGGATGTTTGGATCTTACTTGGCCTTCGCCACAGAAATCTTCCCGGACGCACGGTTCCAGTCTACCATCATCTGGGCACTGGCCCAGAAAGCGAACACCAAGATGCAGATGACAATCGATGTCTGCCACCAAGCTCGTAAGCTTTTTGAAGTTGAGTAGAAGCGTTCCAGCGCTTATGGTAGTGATGGTTTTCATGTTGATGGTAGAGGAAGAGATGGCAATGGGTTAGCGTTATGTTGACAAGAAAAGAAAGAAGGAAGGAACAATCCTATTGAGTTTAGTCTACATTAGGTAGGCACCTTCTTCTTCCTAGGGCAACCTTGGAACCTATAATTCACCCTACTCTTACCTTATTCTTATTTTTCTCTCAGTTTATCCTTAATCCTCTCTTACTCTATACTCTGTCTAGAGTGCCACTTACTATATAGAATCTATAAGTAGACTGAAGATGTTAATCATCTCGTTAAATGATAACCAAGGATATTAATAGTAATTCCTGACTCACCTCTACCTTTCCTAATGTTTTTCTCGAGTCTTGATCTATTCCATACACGCCATAACCATAAGACTAAGTAGGGAAGACATGCCTAGATAGCAATCCCTGCTTACCTTGCATTGCTAGATATCTCTAAAGCTTCACCGCCTTATATTGCATATAGCTAGCTTTTACTCCAGCCATAGAGGGATTGACTTCAAACATTTAAACCCTAAAAGCTCCTTCCATGAAGTTTCATGGTGTACATCATGCGGACAACACTCATTTCTAAAGTTATAGGTTTATGATGTTAATATCGTCTTTGACTTTTAATCAATTGGCCCAAGTGGTCGAGCAGTTTCCTGGTCTAGCGGTTATGATTTTCCGTTAACAAGTGCTTCAAGCATCTGTTCCGGAAAGGTTCTGGGTTCGATTCCCAGGGAAACTATTTTTTGTTCTTTTTGCATCATATTCGGAATGTTTGGAAAGACGATTATTTTGCCTTCTTCTATGAAATTTGTCAATCCAGGTAAATTTGGCATTTTACATCTTTTTTCCCCCTTCACAGAAGAGTACAGCGATGGTTGATATCTTCTCACATTGTCCCAAATATATCTATAATGGTCTAAACCTTCTATTCTCGAACAAATAATGTGTGGCTTGAGACAGTATGTATATATTCAGTGACCAATTACACGAGGAAGCCACATTTTAAAGAAGGGAAAAATTGATATATTTTGCTAATTTTGTTTGAATGTATCCAAAATGAATAATCTACTCCAAGCGCAGCTTCTCGAACTCTTTCACCTGCTCCTCAAGACGAGCGGCCTCTCCCTCAGCATCACGCAGGCGCTTCTCTTCCTGTTCACGGACCTCGGCCTTGACCTTCTCCGCCCAGCCAGCGCCGTTGATGATACCCTGAGACCTGCGAACGGTCTCACGGGCCTTGGCAAGGCTGGCCTTAGCCTTCTCCTCCTGTTCGAGGGCAACCTCCTTGGTGACACGGAGGTAGACGGCAGCCTCAGCTCCGACAGCAGCCACAACGCAGCCAGAGGGAGGGTTCTTGTTCTCCGGGCCGAGATGAGACAACTCGCCAAGTGTCTTACCACCCAGAGACTTGATGGTGGTCATCTCTTCGGAGACAGTCTTTTCGCTGGTAGCGTCGTAGGTCTGAATGATGATGTCGCCCTGGGTCTTGACGTCGTACTGAGACAGAATGGAGCGGATGGCCTTGGAGGTGTTGAGGATGAGCTCGTAGGCCTTGGCGGCGGCGGGATCGTCGAACTCGGCGATGTACTCGGGGTACTTGGCCTTCATGATCGAGATAGTCTCGTCGCCTACACGGCGGGGCAGACGCTGCCACAGGTGCTCGGTGACGAACGGCATGATGGGGTGAATCAGAGTCAAGGCACCCTCAAGAGCTGTGTAGAGGGTCTGCTTGGCGGACTCCTTGGTCTCGGCCGAGGCCTCATCAGCCAGCAGATACTTGGAGTTCTCGAGGAACACATCGCACAGCTGGGAGTACCAGTACTGATAAGAGATCTGGGCGGAGTTGGAGAATTCACGCTGCTCAAGAGCCTCGTTCATCTCCTTGGCGGCAACGTTGAACTTGTGCAGAATCCAACGCTCGGAGAGGGATTCATTACCAGTCTTCTTGACACCAGCCTGAGGCTTGAAGTCATCGCCCAGCTTGCCGAGCACGAACTTGGTGGCCTGATAAATCTTGTTACAGAACTTACGGTAGCCGTGAATGACCTGAATATCGAAAGCAATATCACCTCCTGCGAATCATTAGTAAAAATCATCAAACAGAGTTATAATATAAGACATACCACCAGTAGTGTAAGACACGAGAGCGAAGCGGAGAGCATCGGCACCACACTCGGGGATACCCTTGGGGAAGGCCTTCTTCTGGTATCTGGTGGCAGCAGCGATCTCCTTATCGGCAATGTTACCCAATTGCAGCTTATCGTGGAGAGCCTGCAACTGAATACCCTCCATGACATCCAGAGGATCGATGACGTTGCCCAGAGATTTGGACATCTTACGGCCATCGGAATCTCTGATCAGAGAGTGACAGTAGACCTCACGGAAAGGAATCTGGCCAGTCATCTTAATACCCAGCATGATCATACGGGCAACCCAGAAGAAGAGAATATCCCAACCAGTCTCCAGAACGGAGGTGGGGTACAGGTTCTCGAAGTCGTGGGTCTTGCGGGGCCAGCCCAGAGTAGAGAAAGGCCACAAACCAGAAGAGAACCAGGTGTCAAGTACATCGGGATCCCGGACCAGAGTGAACTTCTTGCCGGGGAACTTCTCCTCGGCCTTCTTTTGAGCGTCTTCCTCGGTGCGGCCAGTAACCCAGAGGTTGCCATCACTGTCATCGCCATCCTCACCATCGATCTTGACGAAGTAGGCAGGAGCCTGGTGTCCCCACCAGAGCTGACGGGACAAACACCAATCGTTCAAGTTACGCATCCAGCGGAAGTAGTTCTTCTCGGCGGACTCGGGGCGAATGATGATGTCGCCGTTCTCAACGGCATCGATAGCGGGCTGAGCAAGGCTCTCCATCTTCATCCACCATTGAGGCTTGAGGATAGGCTCAATCACATCATTGGACTTGGAGCAACGAGGGACCTTCATGGGGTTGTGCTCCCACTTGACGTACAGACCCTTCTCCTTGAGAGCATCAATGACCTTGTAACGGGCATCGAAGCGCTTCATACCAGCGAAAGGACCAGCGTGCTTGTTGAAGGTACCATCGTCGTTCATGACAGAGATGAACTCCAGGTTGTGAGCCTTACCACGGTTGAAATCGTTGAAGTCGTGGGCAGGGGTGATTTTGACGGCACCAGTACCGAATTCGGGCTCGACCTCAGGATCGGCAACAATAGGGAGCAGACGGTCCAAGAAAGGATGGCGAGCGCTCTTGCCAATCAGGTGCTGGTAGCGCTTGTCGTCGGGGTGGACGGCAATACCGGTATCACCGACCATGGTCTCGGGACGAGTGGTAGCAATCTCAATGCGCTCGGTGGTTCCGTCGATCTCGTAGCAGAAGTGAGTAAGGACACCGAATTCAACCTTCTTGTCGTAGCCGGGTACATCGAGAAGCGTACGGCCCTCGATTTCCTTGTTCTCGACCTCGAGATTGGACAGAGAGGTGTTCAGGGCAACACACCAGTTGACCAAGCGATTGGCACGGTAGATGATACCCTCCTCATGGAGGCGAACGAAAGTCTCAGTCACAGCAGCAGAGAGGTTGGGGTCCATAGTGAAAGCCTCGCGGGACCAGTCGAACGAACCACCAACTCTGCGGAGGGCGTTCTTGATGTTCTTGTGGTATTCATCCTTCCAGTCCCAGATCAAGTTGACCATGGCCTCACGGCCAATGTCGTGACGGGTCTTCTTCTCCTTCTTCCACAACATCTTTTCGACGACGCTCTGGGTTGAGATACCGGCGTGGTCCATTCCAGGAAGCCACAGGGTAGTCTTACCCTTCATTCTTTGCCATCGAATCATGGTATCTTGAAGGGCGTTGGTGAGCGCGTGGCCCATGTGAAGAGAACCGGTAACATTGGGAGGGGGGATAGGGATGACGAAGGAGCCTTCCGGCTTGACCTTGCCATCAGGTCCGAACTCGGGCTTGAAGAGATCACGCTCCTCCCACCAGTCGAGACGGCCGGCCTCGATGGCAATGGGATCGTAAGCATCCGCGGTCTTATCTTTCTCGGGCTTCGCCTTCTTCTCGACCTTGGGAGCTGCGGCCTTGGTGGCAGCAGCCTTGGCCTTAGCCGCCTGCTTCTCTTCGAACTTCTTTTGCTTTTCGGCCTTCTTGCGCTCCTTCTCCACTAAAGACCACCAAAAGTATCAGCAAGTGACAAGCATATAGCAACGGCTTCCGACATAAGCTCAAAGGATAGATGTTGGTGGCAACGTACACTCCTTCTCGGTCTTCACCTTCGGAGCCGCCTCTCCGCCCTGGTGCTGACCCTGGGGATCTTTTGCGGCGGCATCGGAAATCTGGGCGCGTGTCTGTTCATCGGCCTGAGGGGGAGCGCTGGTCACGGGAGCCGTAGGCTCACCGGCTGTTTACTGTCAGCGTCTGCGATATTTTGAGAATGAGTCACTATACTCACTGGGATTGTGGGAGGCAGAGTTCTGAGCCATCCTGGTGAATGAACGATATTGAGGAGTGAATCTCCAAGGCGCCGATCGCGCCACGAACCGCCGGATAAGTATCTTGAGAGATGGGGAGATACAAGGAGGGGTGGTTGTGGGAAATGCGGGCAATTAAATTTCCTACGCTGAATGAACGAATGAGAGCGCGGGGCTTGGTGGGAGGTTCGGTGGAGTCGGCGGGCAGGTCAATGATGCGCCGTTTATGTGCAGTCAACACTCATCGGGTATCATTGGATGTTTTATGTTCTTTCCCGCGCGTTCCTTGCTTGTAAACTCCTTCTCTGCTTTATTTTCAAGTTGGAAAGGGCGCTGCGATAATTCTCACGTGATACGCTGGAGCCAACGGGTGATCTGAGGATATCTATGAGAGCGCGGGAGGGCTCGTAAGGTCTCATGGCTTTAATCCTTTTCAATCAATTTCGGATCTATCTAACTCTGTTATGGACAAACACTTATTGGAGATTGATCAGGCCCTATGACCTAATACCAATTCTAACTTCAGAATATACCTTTCTGTCTGTGGACTGGTATCGTATGTAGATTCAAACCTATATCGGCGCATAAACTATACCTTATATACATATACATGAAGTAGTCTAGATCGCTCCGTACTATACTTTCTAGGCTCATCTCGGGTTTTCAAGTTCATCCAATATTTCATTCATAAAAAGGAAACGTTAAGAAAAATGCAATGGGGGTTGTCTTAGAACAAAGCAACCCTTGAAATAAAACGCACCCAGCGGTAAGGCCAAAACACCAATTCGACTAGCAAGGGAAAATCAATTAGGGAACCCACGGGCAGCGCTATACAATTATGAGAAGATGAAAGAGAAGTAGTTTCCCCATCTAAACGCTGGTTTATCACGCTCACTGACACGCCAAACGACCTAGGCGATAAGAGGGTTGCAGAGGCCCAGCAGATTGAATGTCATGATGTCTTGTCATCAAAGTCGTCTTCATTCAGTATTTGATCGTTTGCCGCAGCCCTCCATTGAAGGGCTGGTGAAAAGAGGAACAGGGGTGAGTACGAAGACCAGGCTCGTTTCATGTTTTCGATCATCGTCGTACCGTTCATATCGGCAGATTGTAAATGCAAAAGGTAGGGAAGTATGCGATGCCCGACGCAATCTTGATGGCAGCATGTGGGAAACTGAATAGTCGAGCATCGCAGCAGGAGATCAAGTCCATGATCATCCAGAGTTCATGCGAGGAGAGTTTAGGGCAGTGTCACGTTATTGTGGCTAAGAGCCGCTGCGTCAGCACGTACTGGGTCAAAGTATGCGTGTGCCATGGCCTCCTGAGCAGTCAAGCGGTCCTATGAAACGAGTCAGTATGGCAGACTTGTGGAAACTTAGAAAAAACTTACCGCATGGTCATATCGCAGAAGCTTGTCAAGGAAATCGATGGCCTCATCACTGATAAAACGCTGGTTCTCTGCGTTCACAAACGAGTGCCATGGCTTACGAGGGAAGCGAGAGAGAATGTCATCGTACTGGGGATCCAGCTCAATGTCGTACTTGTCCAAGTACTCAAAGAGCTCCTCAGTACCAAGGACCTTGGCAATCTTGACCAACTGGTCAGAGTTGCTGTTTCCGTGGAAGAAAGGCTCCTTGCGGAAGATCATGGACGCAAACATGGCACCCAGAGACCACATGTCCAAGGAGTAATCGTATTCCTGGAAATCAACCAGCAGCTCTGGGCCCTTGAAATAGCGTGAGGCAACACGAACGTTGTACTCGGTGCCCTTGTGGTAAAATTCAGCCAGACCCCAATCGATCAAACGAAGCTAATATGTATTAGAGCCATGATTTTTCACCGGAAGTAATTCATGAGCCCACTAACCTTGCGCTTTTCATGATCAATCATGACATTGTGGGGCTTCACATCACGGTGCATGATACCCTTGCTGTGGCAGAAATCCAACGCCTTGAGCAGCTCGAAAACGTAGAAGCGAACATCGTAATCCGAGAAGCGGGGGTAAAGAGTGCGGAAATCGGTGTTGTTGATAGCCTCGAAGACCAGGCTGGGGGTCTTGCTCTGGTTATCCCGCACAACATCTAGCAAAGCTACGACATTGGGGCCTCCCGCGAGGTTCTGCAAAATCTTGATCTCACGCTTGATCTTCTTCTTCTTAACGGGCTTGAGAACCTTGATAACACACTTCTGGTAGTTGACGACGTTAATGCCTTCGAAAACCTCGGAGTACTTTCCCCGACCTGGAGTAGATATGGTCAGCAATTTTGGTCTGACTACCCGAAATCGACAGCTTGCGACGACGATCTTCGGCATGCTGCAGAGAGGTATGATTTGACAATCTCTCACCTATCTTGCGAACGATTTCATAATTTTCAAGAACACCCCAGGAGATGTTGACACTGTCATAATCCCAGTAGGACCGAGGCATGTGCTCGTTGACATCGGCATAAACACGCGCCATCTTGACGATGACAGGCGATACCCGAGTGCGCCCACAATTGAGAGATGTGCGGCGGGGTCACGAGAGGAGCCGTGTGACGGAGAGGGGAGCCGGAGGTGGAATTGGCGTAGGATGCAGATGGCGATTGACTCAGCGACTATTGAGCCCAAACGCAATGCTCAGAAGAGGCCTGGAGCAATGGGAAGGACAAAGTGAGATATTGTCGTGATATGATCAGTAGAATGAGATCCGTTCTGCCTGAGGTCACGGGATCTGAGGTTGTGGGGAGCCGATCCAAAGCGGTTAGTGGGATATCGGATCAATACCTAATCCGCTAGATTTTCTGATTGCCCTTTTGGGACAGTTCGATGTGACCAAAAGCCTTGATAAATCAAGCAATAACTCTCACAGGCAGGGCTGGCCTTCTTTTAAACCCACCATGTTTTACGACTTGAATGTACCTTACAGCCCCGATGACCCGGAGGTGCCCCACTCTCTGAATTTCCTCGCTGAACGTAAGTCATTCATTCCGGTATCCGGCACAAGATCCGCGGTTTGAAGCACATGAGAGACTAACCTGACTTGTTAGTTGGTTACACTACCGTTGCCTTGTCACAAACGATCAGCGGAAAGCTTCCCCAAATTCTCACTCCGCCTCCTCTCCCTACAAACGCGCCAAAATCCCTCCAACTGCTGACCCGGTTGAACCTGACACTGGCCGACCCCGCGCAGAACCAGCGCTTAGCCACCCTGAGTCAAGCTTACGACCTCATTGCTCTCCGTCCTACAAATGAGAAGTCTCTTCTCAATGCCTGCACAAATCTGGAATGCGACGTGATCTCCGTGGATCTGTCGGTGCGACTCCCATACCACTTCAAATTCAAAATGTTGTCCGCGGCAATCTCACGCGGAATTCGCATTGAGATTTGCTATGGCCCAGGTATCACAGGGAGTGGGCTTGATGCCCGGAGAAACCTCATTGGGAATGCAACGTCCTTGATTCGCGCGACACGCGGGCGAGGCATTATTGTGTCCAGTGAAGCAAGAAGGGCACTGGGTCTACGAGCCCCGTGGGATGTGATCAATCTTGCCTGTGTTTGGGGCTTATCACAAGAGCGGGGAAAGGAAGCAGTTTGCGAAGAATCGAGGAAGGTGACTGCACTGGCTAAGCTGAGACGAACCAGTTGGCGAGGCATCGTGGACATTGTTCACGGTGGGGAAAAAGCCAAAGCCGAAGCGCCCAAGCCAAAACAGAAGGGTGTCCAGAAAGCTAAAGAACCCGCGAAACTAGAAACTGGGACAGACAATCTCAAACGAAAAGCTTCTATCAGTTCTGAGCTTGTCGCCGATGACCCCGACAAGCCTTTATCCAAACGAGAAATTAAACGACGAGCCAAAAAAGCAAAATTTGATGCAAAAGGAGAGAATGCTACTTGAGTCAGATCTTCTACAGCGTCTTCAACTTTTTTTTTCGCTGAGAGGAAACTGTTCCTCTGCCGCAAACAGAAGCCAGGGGGACATTAACCTCTGCCTTATCCTCAACCCATGCTATGAGTTTTGAGCCCAATATTTGGAACACTTCACAGTGCTGCGATTGAGCCTCCTCTAAGCAACCGCTGCGACTCAGATCGCCAATCAATACACCATGCTGATGTACGCGCCGCTACAAAGCGCAGCAACGTCTTACCTGGAGACACGCGGTAATCTCCCTAGATGAGTATTGCTGAGCCGGTATATTCATTTGTGCTATCCTTTGCTCTCCAATTGGAAAGAGGCATCGCCATACACCATGATCACATATCGAAGCCTGCTTCTAAAACTTCTTTGCATAGGAACAATCATAACTAAAGTGGAAATGTGGTTTATAGCATTATCTACTAGGTCATCAATACATGTATTCTTTGATTTGTCTGCTAGTCAACTCTTTCATAGGAAGCCCTGTCATTCTATCTGGCCATCCACGACCTGTATTGATTCTCAATCAGAATTGTAGTTTTCCTTTTTCTGGGATGTTCGTGTCTACTTCTGTATCATTTATCAAAGTACAACAGGTATCATAGACGTTTGTGGTGGAGAAATCAATTTTTCTACATCATCACAAGTCCACACATTTTATTTGACAAGAGGAGAGGACAGCCTTGAAATGCTATCTATAGGATAATCCCCCGTTGCTGATCTTTTCCGTCTCTCACTCAATCCTGAGCTTTAATTTGAAGGATATGCGTATAGTCAATCGAATATACTTCAAATGTATCCCATTATAGACAGGTTGCCTGTTTGGTGAGGACTTGAGACCACAAAAATTGATTAGAAAACGAACAGTATAAGCAGCCATGCTGCTGGGTAAAGATGATGAGAGTGCCGAGATTATTCTCGTAACTACCTGCGTAGTCTGAATATCTAGTGTGAGAAATCTTGCGGTGACTTGACTGATCAAAAATTTAGTATAATATGGTTACCTATAGCTACGGAGAAACACCTTAGGAAGACACAGGTTGTTGGGCCCAAAGTGATTTTGTTCAACACTCTACAAATCGTGAAAGCTACAGAGCCGCTTGCGTAAAGCCTCCAGTTCCCTCTTTAAACTCTCACTAGCTACGAAAGTATCTACTAGCCAGATCCAACATCACCAGAAAGCAGCAATCACTCATACTGTGCAGTGCAATCATCCAAGAGATTGACCATGTCATCGACTGATGACTCTGAAACATCGTCACTAACAGAATCGATATGGATCGACTCACACCCACCCTATGAAGTTGATCCCGATGGAGACATCATTCTCTTTACACCCGAAACTCCTCTGATTGACATTAGACAAGGCAATGTGGAAGGGAATTATGCTCAATTTCGAGTCTCCTCAAGGCACCTCACACTTGCTATACCTTTCTTTAAGGGTATGCTCAAAGATTGTTGGCCTGCAGGACATACCCTTTTGACACAAGGGTCTGTGGAGATTCCAATCAACGACTGCAAGCCTGATATTCTTCTCATCATTCTGAATATTATTCATGGACATCTACGACGCGTTCCTCGAAAAATTTCTCTGCAGCAACTGACTGACATTTCGATTGCTACGGACCATTTTCAGTGCTATGAAGTCATAGAGGTGTTCGCTGGTATCTGGATAGAAGCTCTCAGGCGGCTTGTTCCAACTTCATTCTCTGAAGACCTTGAAAAACTGGATCATGATCGCGGGGGTCTTCAAGTGCTATGATATTCTCAAGCAGAAAACAAAAGTTGCCATGCAACAAGGGACAGGTCCCTTTGTGACAAGCAATCTACCAATCCCCAAAACCATCAAAGGTGAGTTGGTATAGGGAATTTATGTTGAGCTTCAAACTTTGACAACAAAGGACTGATCGTGTGGAAACAGACCAGATCGATCACGCCAGAGAACGATACATGAAGCGATTCGAAACAATAATCGCAGCACGCATCAAAAAGTTGTTGCACAGTTCCTCTGGTGACACGTCGTCTTATTCTAGTTTCGACAGCCGAAATTATTGCGCATTTCAATGCGATATAATACAATTGGGATCCCTAATGCGAATCATGGCCAGAAACAAAATATCATGCTCTATTGATATGGCTCCAAGATCCGGTCTCGCACTCAAATTTACAGGTCTCAGTCCAAGCTCAATTTCCCATATGATCAGGTATGGGGAGCAAAAACCTCCATGCCCGCACCATTACGAATGTATAGGTTATACTTATTTTGGTGCTAGGGCAAAAGCGCATGCAGAGAAACTGGATACTTTGCTACCGGGATGCAAGTTTTCCTCTTGAATCGCGTTAAATCATTGACTGGAATCAATCACTATTTATTATTCTTTAATACTCAATCAACCTTCTCTCCATGTCCAAAATGGTCTCCTAACCTTAGATAACCATGTCTCTAGCGTTTTGTCGTTCCACTAAGCTAGTAATTTGTCTCCAAGCACTGTGTTCAAGTCATATAGATCATATAACGAATTAACGCTGGACATAAAAACTAGATAGAAGAATTATGCAAAGGCGTTCTATCACTCCAAAGAGACGCGAAATCAAAGATGTGTCATTTTATATGACTAGCACCGCGTAAATCTGAAAGAAAAAAAGACATACGTATTACTGGAACCTTGTACCCACGAAACCGGTGACACAACAACTGATTAGAATGGGTTTCTTTTTTACTTACGAGATCGTTCAAGTTTGCTGAATTCAGCTTCAGTATCAACCCCAGAACTGGCAATGGCTCGGGCCGAGGGCCATTTCTGTCAGCCCTACTAGAGTGATCAGAATGAGTGGCAAATTAATTAGCACTTCTTGGCCGTCCGTGATATCCCTGCCGTATTTGGCTAAGTTACTAACTTGACAAACTTGAACGCACCTGTCTTCCCAGTTCGGGCACGGCGGCATTGAGTATACACTTTGACGTTACATCTACGGTATATATGCACGTTCAAAGGCTTCAAACCAATTTAGTCAGAAACGCATACTACTGGCATGTCTAGATCCTCAGAAGATGGGAATAGAGCAGCAAACAGCCCTGGGAGGATGCTAGGTGTACGCGATAAGAAAAGAGGGGAAATCAAATCGCCGCATAACTGAGCATAAATGAACCAAGTACACAGCATAACACACCCACAAGCATGTCCAACCCGTCGGGTAAGATCTCAAGTCCATCAGATATTGATCTTAATACCATCCATAACGTAGGATCATCGGTAAATGTTGCCATATGCCATTCTCTGGCGCAAGATGCGAAAGAGACAACAATTACAGGCTGCATACCCCGACCATTCCCCTCAACGCTCTTCCTATCACATGTTTCCCTCAGAAGCAAACACAAAAGCAAAATCATAATTCATAACAATGGCCGGTTATAACCCCTCCTTGACACGCCTCTTAGGTCTCCGACCTCCAAGTAGACTTGCATGAGTGGGTCGTTCCTCCGAAATAACCGTCATAGGCAGAGCAGCTTACACCCTGGACGTGGTCGGATTTCTGATGCATGATTGGATTGACCTGCAAACCCATGCATCATTCGGAAATGAACCAGCTCATCATTTCCTGCACGTAAAATCCTCCGTGTACCCGATAGCCGCATTGGTGATGTGGCCGCGAGGTCAAAGTTAGAGAGAGCCGCTACTGGGAAACTTGTCTGGGTAGGTGAGGTCGGATGGTTTGATCCAGCTGCCAATGCCGTGTATGCTTTGCTGGAATCTCTCGGCGTCACTTTTGGGAGATTTGTTAGCGGATTACTCTCTGCTTGAGGTAGGTAAAATGAAGGAGATAGAAATACCTTTGTGACGGCTCTGTATAGTCATGGCTAGAGCTTCCGGCAGTAGCAGATGTGCTTTTGACTCCAGCAGATGAAATACCCGCGTTGCCAGTGTTTGTTTGTTGTGGTGAAGATTGACTCGTAGAATTCATTTTCGCGTTTTGAGTGAGATATAGTTGGTGAAGTGGAGGAATGTTGGAGGAATTGGGAGAAGTTTGCAGTGTCTAAAATGATGAAGCGCGACTAGGCTGTTCTCATTATCAAATCTGTGGATCTCGAAACGAAGAGGGATCCTAGTCGGTTTATATCCAACCATTTCTTATGTGGCACAAAGACAAAACCGAGAACCCCTCAAGATCTACGAGTCAGAGTCGTGAAAAACCGGTGTGAACTTCAACAAATCCGATATTGCGGACTCCAGATTTGGTATTAGACCTCATAGATCAATAACCTTATAGGTCAATACCTAGGGTAACCTTGCTGCCATGGTTCCGCGCGTGCCATTGAAGAGGGATTGCATCATTAGCTTATTGGTCAGAAGCAAAGCATGTGCATGTAACATCTACCCAAGATATTCTCGCGCAGTCCAACAGAGCCTCATCTGAGGAGAAAAGACGGCCAAATTGCCATACTTGCGATGAACGGTGGTTGCCTTGCGATTAGCGTGCGTACTATTTCTTAAGATCTTGTTGTCTTTTTGAATTGTCGTCTCTGGTTTCCTAGATCTAACCGTGTTACCCAGTCCAACACTGCAGACTATATGGTTGTACAATACACTTATCCTTTCCAGACCGTCCTTTTCAAACCGAATGGCCAATGAGAATAGGAATCAGGCTCCATGTGTGCAAAAAAAATAAAATAAATAATAAAAACTTATATTACAAGAATTCCCACATATATAGTAATTCAGATTCCCCGCACTTCATAAACCATTACATCTGGTGTTCCTATTGTCTAGTATCGATAGATCGTTCTATAAACGCAGAGATCCGCTCGGCAGAGCCTTGATAAAGCACAGCAGTCGGGATATTTAGTGAACACTTGAATGCATATTCCAGGATACATTTGCGTTTCTGTGCAGGTGCCAATCTTAATTTCGCCATCCCAACTGGCTCATTCTTATTGCGCTTGGACGCAAGTTTCCATACTTCCAAGGATATAATTTGGCGTCTTGAGAAAGATGCTAACACTAATATCAACAGAACCTGATCATTATAAATTCATATCAGTTCAATAGAAAGAGCTACCAGTTCACAGATTTATAGAGAATGAATATATCAAATACCCCAATAGGACACAGCTTAAGGTTCCTCGGCCTCGGCCCCGGCCGCTTATCTTATCGGGCAAGTATCACCGGAGCCCTCCGAATCTCCGCATTAGCTTCATAAACTCCATCCAATCCAATCTTCCTGTGGTTTCTCTCCTATAGCTGTAATCCCGTATACCAGAAGGTGGCGGAATCTACAGCAATTGACCAACGCACACACACACCTCCAGAAACCAGAAAGCTCATCATGGCGCCGATCCTCACATCCAAGCCAACAGTAACGCTCACTCCAGAGCCTCTTACACCAGCGAACTTCGCACAATTCGGTACAGCAATCGTCTCCCCACTACCACGTCAACTCAATATTGCCCCTCAATCATCATCCCTACCGCCACACAATCCAACCCCGGTTCTGGCGAACCAAAACTCCGCATTGAAATATAGTCCCATCTCCCCGCTTCTCGACCGCTACACCAATGCCTGTCCAAGCGGTCAGCCCTCCGAGGCACGCATGACCATGTTCTGCTGCTTCCCGCGTAAATTACGCACCGTTAGTACCGACCGCCAACAGCCCGAGAAGGAGGTCTTCGACGTGCGCATCCTTGAGCGCCACCCGTTTACCAATCAGACTTTCATTCCTGTTGATCTGTCTGCCCATTCGAAGGTTGGGGATGGCGAAGAGGAGCCTCTGTTTTTGGTTGTTGTTGCGCCCACTCTGAAGGGTCAGACCGCCACGGCGAAGAATGAGGCCGGCGAGACTATCACGATTCGTGACCCGCCTGATCTGAAGAATGTGAAGGCGTTTGTCGCGCGTGGTGGCCAGGCTGTCACGTATGGGGTTGGGACATGGCACGCACCCATGGTCGTTTTGGGCTCTCGGAGAGTTGATTTTGTTGTTGTGCAATTTGTAAATGGCGTTGGTGATGAGGATTGTCAGGAAGCTGCGTTTGGGGAAGGTATTGTCGTTGATCTTGGTCGGAAGGGCCAGCTTGGTCGAGCTGAGAAGGGCCCGAGGTTATGGTCGGCTAAGCTATGATCTTGTTATTCTAGTTCTACAAAATACTTGCACTGTAGTCTTGGTTTGAACTAATGACCTGACGCTTGGCACCCAAAAATAGATACACGAAATTTGCTGATTTTGCGCTATGTAATGGTGGTATCTTGAACAAGAGCAACCGAGCTTTTGCCGACTAGGGCACTTGCACAATCGCCTGGTGCCCTGCAACGTGGGGCATTCTGTGACATATTTGACACCAGTAAGAGGTCAAAGCCTCTAGATGATACGATGCATCTAGATATGCCAGGTACAGATTCAACCCTAAGCCTCTTCTTCATACATCGACCATTTTCAGACCATTACACAGCTCTTCTGAACTTGATGAGAGATGCATCTCCATGCTGATGTTTTGGATCACCATCTTCCTAAAGGCGTATCGTTCTAGGTGCGGACTAAAGTCCAATCCTTCCTACCCCTCACGGCAGGATCAAAGATAAATGGTACCTCGGCCCATTTCTATCTCAAAATCTTCCTCAATTCCCACCAGTTCTTTCTCATTCTAATCATAAGATCCATCATGACCATCGAGACCGTTCCAGATCACTCCCAAGAGTACACCAAGCCAGCATGGAAAGGCCTTGTTCGCGAAAAGCGCGCTGCCCAGCGAGCCCTGATCCCCTCAGATTGGCACCTCCCAGCAGCGATTCTCGCAAACCCCCCGGCCTCGAGCGTAGAAATCATTCGGTCCAGCGGTATCCTCTCCACCGACGAGCTTTCCTGGACCGAGACAACAGATATCTGCGAACTGATTGAGCTGATCAAGTCTCGGCGGGTGACGAGCGAGTCATTAACCACAGCATTCTGTAAGCGAGCTGCAATCGCGCAACAGGTGACTAAATGCTTGACGGAAATCTTCTTCGACAAGGCTCTTGCGCGCGCGAGGGAGCTCGATGAGCACCTGCTGCGCACGGGTGAGGTTGTTGGGCCTTTGCATGGGATTCCTGTTTCGGTAAAGGATCGATTCGATGTTGAGGGGTTTGATACGACTCTTGGTGAGTTTATGTTTATGTCTGGGTTTTGATTTCTTTCTAGACGTCGTCTTTGTTTGAGTATGCTGTTGCTAATGTGGATACATAGGCTGGGCTGGCTTGGCCAATAAACCAGCCAAATCGAATAGTTCAATTGTACAGTTGCTCGAATCGATGGGCGCGGTGCTTTATGTCAAGACAAACATTCCACAGTCTCTAATGGTAGGCGCTCGTTTATCTCTGCATGAGACGCGTTGTTGATCGAGCTTACTCAATAAATCCTTTAGATGGCCGACTCGTATAATCATGTGTTCGGTCAATCAACAAACGCTTTCAACCATGCCCTGATCTCAGGTGGTAGCTCCGGCGGCGAAGGCGCCCTCGTTGGCTGCGGAGGTAGCGTCTTGGGAATTGGCACTGACATTGGTGGCTCGATTCGAGTGCCTTCCAACCTACAGGGTCTGTACTCGGTGTTTCCGTCGACAGGCCGAGTCCCATGGGATTGTTCCTTGTAAGTAAACTGTCTTATTGATCGATCCAACAAGTCGTATCTCAATACTAATACAATTCAATAGCTTGCATCAACACTACCTTGTTCCACCCGTTGCGGGACCAATGGCCACATCAATGGCCACAACGGAGTACTTTATGGAGAGTCTTCTTGCATCCCATCCATGGAATCTGGATCCATATACAGTTCCAATCCCATGGCGGAAAGAACTCGCAGCCCCGCCAGCAAACCGCAAGTTGAGACTGGGCGTTGTATTTGATGACGGTGTCGTTAAGCCGCAGCCGCCAGTTGCGCGGGCAATGCGCGAGACTGTAGATGCGTTGAGAGCCGCAGGCCACGAAGGTAAGTTCCACATCCATCATCGGACAAATGCTGTCTTTCTTGTCCAGAAATTTCAGCTAACTATCTCAAGTCATTGAATGGGATACCTCCCTCCATATCGCCGCTAGCAATCTCTGGACCAAAGGCATCCAAGCAGACGGCGGTCAGCACTGCCGAGCTCTCTGCGAAATTACAGGCGAGCCTTTGATTCAAGGAATGCTCGTCGGCAAAGAAGGGGATCTTCTTTCATCGGAGGAGCGAGAGCAGGTAAGTCCGAAAAGCAAACACCTTGAACAACAATATTCTTCACATATTTTCGTCCCATGTTACTCAAGCTCCAAATCAAACTAAAAGTCTAACAAACTCTACGCAAATAGTTTGAAGCAACAAAAATGGCCCTCCAAACAGCCTTCCTAAAGCAATGGGTCTCATTAGGTATCGATGCTCTGCTGATGCCTGTCATTCCATGGGTAGGCTACAAGCCTAAGACGTGGGTGGAGAGCAAGCACTGGGTTGGCTACACAGCCATGTGGAACCTGCTGGACTACGCGGCAGTCACCGTTCCTGTTACGAGGGCGGACCGCGGTCTTGATTCCGTTGGCGAGGGCGTTAACGCTGAGTGGGAGACGCATTCGACTAGAAATGAGTCGGATGCTTTTAATTATCAGCAATGTGAGTGGAATGTCATGGCTTTATTTCCTTTTCTTCCTATTTCCTGCAGGTCTGGGAAGTTGTTCAGCGAGGAATCTATCGTATGAATTAATGCTGATATCCTTTCTTATTAGATGATATCGACCTTGTGCATGGGATGCCAATTGGCGTGCAAATTATCGGAGGAAGGTTTGGAGAAGAAAAGGCTGTTGCTGTGGGCAAAGTGATCGACGAGCTGGTCAATCAGACTCCTTTCCATCCATAGCCAAGCCGGGGAAGAGAGTACATGCTAGAGCAGCTTCATTGTAAATAGAGAAATTTTGTTCATGAGAAAAATGTGAGGAAGCGCTTTTACCTCCCTCTATGGCTGTAAATTCCATCTACATGAGTAGGCAACGATCAAATGATAAAAAGTAGATACAATGCAATCAGACTTGCCAGCCATGAACCCAGAAAATCCGTAGATATCCCATATCCTTTCATTTATGCAAGAAACAAATCAACCATGACCTAGAATTCGAATTCTTTGCGGAAGATGTTCACATCCATGCCGGCGACAACCTGGTCTGCCAAGTCACGACGACCCATTTGGCTGAAAACACGACGCAATGTGTCATACAAATTCGTGCTCTGGTTCTGGGTGATGTGCAGCATACGTTCGAGGCGCTCGTCGTCCAGACCATCTGGGTGCACTCCGTCATTAATGATTTCGCGCGCGCGCTCGCGGCCCTCCTGCTCGACGACGCGGTGCATGGATAAGGCACCCAGCAAGTGCTGTGCGGCTTCGGGGTAGCAGCCGATGTTGATGCAGGATACGCCGAGATTGTAGCGGGCGCGGACAAAGTTGGGGTTGATAGTGAGGGCTTGCTCGTAGGCTTCGATGGCTTCTTCGGAGCGGCCGGAGTTGGCGAGGGTGGCGCCGAGTCGGTTCCAGAGGAGATGTAGTTGTTCTTGTTGGTTGGTGCTGCCGGACTCTGTCGATGCCAATGCTGCAGAGAAGCAGTCCACTGCCTTCTCGTATTCCTCGGCGCAGTAGAATAGAACACCTAGTCCGACTTGGACGTCTGGGTCCATCTGGGCCCCCGATGGGGAGAGCTGTGCTGCTTGAATGAACAGTTCTGTTACGCGGTCGTGGAGGAGCTGGCGGTCTGTGAAGCCGAGGTCTGCATCGCCGGAGATTTCTTTCGGGTCGATGATTGTTGGGTACTTTTGGGACAGCCAACGCTCGAGTGTGCGGTAAGCGGTTGAGTCGTAGCCTTCGTTTGTGTATGAGACTGCTAAGCCCATCAACGCATCCAAGTTCCCGGGGTCAACCTTCAGAGCCTGTTCCAATGCACGGATAGCGGGCAATTCCTTTTCGTTCTGCGCCTGCGCAGATCCCAGCATTGTCCAAGCTTGCACATGCTGCGGGTCCTTTTGGACTGCAGCCTCGAAAGCCAGCGCTGCCAGCGATAAGTTGCCGCCCTCGCGCATGATCTTCATTCCCTCCTCGAACGGATTGCCTACGGCCTGGTAGACATTATCCTCTTCGAACATGTAGTCGCCAAGCTGGGGATCGCGGAAGCGAGAGTTAAGGCTGTCGAAGCCATCCCAATCACCAAGATCACCAACATGTACATTATCGGTAATTTCGAAGTTATCTTCTTCGGCGATTTTCCTGCTCGTCGCGGTCTCAGTCTGGATCCGCTGCCATACAGACTCAAAGGCGTCATTGGAGGGCACTGACCTGTCCAAATCATTCAGTTCCGCCTCCATGGCCGCATTAGCCTCCTCATCTGTCCGGGCTTCATTGCCGACCGTCGCAGTCTCCATCTCGGCGAATTGAGCCTCCCAGTTCTCATCGTCAAGCTCCACCATCCGCCCCTTCCCCTTATCTTGTGTCTGCCCCTCCATAGGCCCCTGCTGCATCCCCATCTGACCGCCCATCATAGGACGCATCATTCCCATACCTCCCATTCCTCCCATATACCCACCACCCATGGCCATCGGTCGCTGATACCCAGACATCATGGGCGAGGCGGTCGCGGCAGCGGGGCTCGACGTCTGCGGCATACCCATGCGGCTCTGCTGCTGGAAGCGAGCGAATTCAGCAGAGCTGAATCCAGAACCGTTGTTCATCTGTCCCGGGAAGGCTGCCTCCATGCGGGCCTGCTCGCCGGAGTCAAATTCCCCGGCCCAGCCGGGCGACCCTGTGCGGGCCGGCGCCGTCTGGAAGTTATCCAACTCGCGGCGCATGTGCTCCATTGCGAATGGCTGTGGTGAAGGTCCATTAAGTTGTTGACCTGGTTGTTGCATGAAATCGTCCATCATCTATTGCGGGAATTGCCCGACGCCGAGGTCAGTTTCTGTCGCGGTTTCGTTGCCTCCAGGATTATTCGTTGCTTGTTGCATGGCTCACCTGGTCCTGTCCACCCATCATGTTGTGTGAGCGCATGCCTTCTTGCATGCCTGGTCCCCGGCCGACCAGTCGGTCGCGCTGTAGTGACTTGTCATCTTGGACGTGCTTTGTGAATTGAGTGAGGGGGTTCCCCGCCGTCGAGCATTCTGCGCCACCGAGGAATGACATCGTAAAGATATAAGTAGTTGATGTGAAGAAGACTATTAATTTCCCGCTATAAGACAGAGAGAAAGCAGCAGAAGCAAAGTGGCAAAGACGTGTTTCCCCGGGATATCGCTGATGTCCGCACCGTTCACGGGTGGGGTTCAGGATCTTTCCGCCTGGGCTCAGCCGAGGTTCCCCGACGGCAGTTGGGACTCTCCGTGTCCAGGCACAATCCGTCTTGGATTTATTTCACAGGCTATTCAAAGGGCAAATAGCGTGAAATCACATGTGCTCGACTTTTACGACATGGTTTCATACCTATAATCCGTGTCTTGGACATTTACATGCCTTCATTTCAAGATTTACTAGGATATCTGGGATTTAAATAGTTCATTTCTGGCCTTGTATGTGCATGCCGGTCTATCATTGTTCGTTATTAGATGCATTTGTTTTGCTACACGTCCCAACACCATCAAATTGATCGAAATTCGTTGTCGTGCTTTCAAAGCCAAGTCCCAAGGTTGACTAAATATATATATCAGCAGGCCGGTCGCCGACAAACCAGAGTGTTCCAAAGAAAGATACTGACCGTGGACTGCTTTCACTTGAGTGTAAGCGGAAAGGGCGTATTCGCCGAGTTCTCGGCCAATACCACTCTGCTTGTATCCTCCGAATGGAATAGCAAAGTGGGAGTCTTGTGAGCTGTTGATCTGGTTAAGGGTTAGCATTTTCTCGAGTGACAATGATATTGCAAGCACATACCCAAACCATGCCAGCTTGAATGGCAGAGGCAACCTTGTGAGCACGGGTAATGTTCTCTGTGAATACGGCGGCACCGAGACCATACTCAGTGTCGTTGGCCTTCTCGATTGCATCCTTCTGGTCCTTGAACGACTGAATGACAACGAAGGGACCGAAGACTTCCTCGCGAACAGGAGTCATATCGCGATTGGTATCCTTGAAAATGATGGGCTTGACAAAGTATCCCTTGGCGTCTGGGGAAGGCTGATCTTCTCCAAGAACAAGCTGTGCGCCTTCACGCTTGGCAGTCTCAAGATATCCAAGAATGCGCTGTTTCTGTGCTGCGGAAACTTGAGGTCCGTGGTTTACTTGGGGATCGAATTGGCTTCCCACAATAGAGTTTTCAACGGTGTACTGCTTGAAATGCTCAATGAAAGACTCGTAGATGCTCTCTTGGACATAAATACGAGAAGTGGATGTGCAAATCTGACCCATGTTGCTCATGATGCCGACGTGTGACCATTTCACGGCTTGGTCGAGGTTGGCATCCTCAAAGACAAGCAAGGGGCTCTTGCCGCCAGTCTCGAGGGTAATGGTCTTCAAGTTGGAAGCAGCCGCTTTCATAATGGCCTTTCCAGTGTTGGTGCTGCCAGTGAAGGCGATCTTATCGATATCCAAGTGCGATGCCATAGCGGCGCCGGCAATGGCACCGGGGCCGTTGACAACGTTGACCACACCGGCGGGGAATCCGGCCTCTTTGATCAAACCAGCGAGGTAGAGAATTGAGAGAGGGGTTTGTTCCGCAGCCTTGATGACAACGGTGTTTCCACATGCAAGAGCAGGACCAAGCTTCCATGCGGCCATCTACTCAAGATTAGCATCATGTAGACGACTGAAGAAATGAAGCTTGCTGTTGCATACCATAGCAGGGTAGTTCCAGGGAATGATTTGGCCGCACACACCCAGAGGCTCATGTCTGGTGTAAGCCAACTTGGCCTCGGTGGTAGGGATAGTCTGACCGTGGATCTTGTCTGCCCAGCCACCGTAGTAACGGAAGACGGAGATAACTTCAGCAAGATCCTCGCCCAGAGCCTGCTCATAAGGCTTGCCGTTATCCCATGCATCAATTGTTGCCAGAATGTGCTTGTCGCGATCGCAGAGCTCGGCCAAGCGAGTCAATAGCAAGCCTCGGTCATACCCGCCCAGGGATTGCCATTCCTCTGAATTGAAGGCATTCCGTGCAGCGGTGACAGCAAGGTCGATATCCTCCGAGCCTGCGGATGAGACACTTGCGATCACAGATTCATCGAAGGGGTTGACGGTCGTGAGAGTCTCGCCGGAGCGTGAGGGAACAAATTCATTGTTAATGAAAAGTCCTTTTTAGCGGATTAGCTATCGAGCTAGGACATCTCGGGAGAACTCTCACTTACCAGTAGGTTGGAGGTAAGAGACCTGGTTAGGGGCTGTTAATTGGATAGATTGAGCCATTTGGAAGGAATCTTTTTTTTTTTTTTTTTTCGTATGTTTGGAGAGAATTCACGAGCCAAGGCTGACAGCTTTATGTTGTGGCCCTGGGGCACATTTATCTTATCCCCCAGACAAGAGCCGTAATTTGCGGAGAAAAGCCAAGGCAAGTTGGTTTAGATGTGGCCTATCTTTTTGCCTATTCGGGAAATGCGGGGGATGCATCGCCGCGTGATTAAGTTTTGATCAATCTGTGGAGAGACTCTGTACAACATAGGTAGGCTACACAGAGCCTATACCGTTTCCGGAATAAATTGGCCGGAAAACTTACCCATTCGGTCTATCTGCATGGCATATTGTCGAAAAAGCTGCCTGTTGGGGCCAAACACTAGCACTTGTTATATTCCTTGGCACTACTCAACTTCAACATCCACTGCGAGAACGAGAACATTCCATGTATGATATCCATTTTAGGTAGTTTGAATGACATGGTCATTATTATTACCCAATCTAAACTGCACCACCCAGGGTAATTCTCCAAGAGCGTCACTCGGAACGGATGCTTAAATAGAATAGCCAGTACCATTTCCTTCCTTCACCAACCAAACTCTCTAACTCTATCTCTATTTTCTCTCCTATCGCTTCCAGCTTCCATATCCGAACACAAAACAAACATGCAGTTCTTCAACTACCCCGGCACCGAGGCAAACTCGGAATCCTTCCATTACTCCCAGACTGTCCGAATCGGAAACACTCTTAAGACCTCTGGCCAAGGTGGCTGGTACGAAGATGGCACTGTCGAAGCCGATGTCGAGAAACAAGTGGCTATCGCTTTCGAGAATGTTGAAAAGGCCCTGAAGAGCATCGACGAGCGTCTATCATGGGAGAATGTTTATGCTGTGCGCAGCTACCACGTGAATGTGGAGGAGACATTTGAGATGGTCACTGGCAATTTCAAGAAGCGTCTCCCTAATCACCGCCCCATTTGGACTTGTGTTGAGATCGGAAAGCTCGGCATTGAGGGAATGGTCATTGAAATTGAGGTTGAGGCTCATTGCCCCTACTAAGGGCTAGAGAAGTGCATGTGATTCCTGTATATAATTATAAATGGCTTGCAAAATGAAACATCTACGACATCACCATCTCCTGAAGCATTGTATGGATCAAGTTTTGCTTGGCTACATCGCCCATCCAAGAACATATGTTGACCATCGCAAATGAATAAATCAGTACCTGCTCCAGACTTCGTACCGAGAAACACGGTGCCGACGTCGGAGTTGTGGAGAGCCGCATTTAACGTTATCTGCCCAGGTGCATATCTGATAGACCCAAGGCAAATCACGTTGACAACTGAAAATAAGGTAAAACCACGCTAAACTAAATTGGGCAAGTTTTTGGACCCTTCCGAAAGGAGAATAGTCGACCCACTCCCAATGCCGGCAAATGATACCTGATTAGATCCATCTATTCATTCTCATGGGCTCGTTGGCCCTACCCCGCAAAACCCTTTACCAAAAGCACTATAGTTCCTTCCTGGTGGACACTAGAATAATCTCGCCCATACATGATAAGGGTAAGCGAACAGAGATATGCGGTCCCTATCTATAGGCATTGACGGCCTTGTCATGGCGAAAAAGGGGAGTGGCCCAAATGATTTCCCTTGCTGGACTAGAACAAAGCTTCTTCTACGAACGTATTCTGTGGGGAAACTGTATAAAGACCTATGCTCCATACCCACAGAATGAAACTGCAATCTTTTCGACGATTCCGAATTGGGGCAAACAATGGAGAAGCTAGAACACAACATCGGCTCAGTCGAGGACGCACAGCTCGGCACCTATCAAGATGAACAGCTATACCGACTAGGGTATGCGCCTCAGCTACGCCGCACGCGATCGCTGTCTAGTATGCTGTTTATGTCTCTGTCAATTGCGTCTATTCCCTATGGAGTTGGTAGCGCTCTCATGAACGCCGTTTATGGCGGTGGCCAATTATCTCTCTTCATTGGTCTCCTGGTGGTATTGGCGCTGGATTCCTGCGTCGCTGTCTCTCTCTCAGAACTCGCTTCAAGATATCCAACATCCTCGGGTATCTACCACTGGTCATTCCGGTTGATGAAGACCAGTGGGAACAGGCAATTTGTCTCATTTGTCACGGGCTGGATCTGGCTCATTGGAAACTGGACTATATCACTCTCAGTGAACTTCGGTATTGCATCTCTTGTCCTTGCCACAGTGGCCATCTTCTATCCCGACTGGACAGCTTCATCATGGCAACTGCTTCTCGTCTTTTACGCCATCTGCCTTGTCGTCTTTGCAATCTGCTTTTTCCTGGATCATCACCTCCCTCTCATTGACACAATCTCCGCCGCTCTCACCATTGTGACTTGTACCACACTCGCGATAACCCTCCTCGTTCTCGCAAAGAACGGTCGCCACGATGCTTATACGGGCTTTGTGGGATATGATCCTAGCTTTTCAGGCTGGGAGAAGAATTTCACCTTTTTTATCGGCTTGCTGCCACCAGCCTACGCTTTCTCCGCACTAGGCATGGTAACCTCAATGGCAGAAGAATGCACCGACCCGGAAATCCAAATCCCCATGGCCATGAGCCTCGTGCCCTTGGTTGCCGGCATTGCAGCAGTGGTGTTCGTCGTACCAATCTGTTTTACGCTCCCACCGCTAGCAGACATTATCAATGCGCCTTATGGCCAAGCCTTACCATATATCATCCACGTGGTGACCGGCTCCCCAGCAGCGTCAATTGTCTTGATGATCCTTGTTCTATTCGTCGCCCTTTTTTGCTCAGTCAGCATCACAACTACGGCTGGAAGATGCACTTGGGCCTTCTCGCGCGATGACGCAGTTCCGATGTCTCGCCTTTGGTCATCTACAGTCAGAAACAGTCCTCTGGCAGCGCTATGCCTGGTGACGGCTATTGAGATGCTCTTGGGACTTGTGTACCTTGGCAGCAGTAGTGCGTTTACTGCGTTTGCGTCTGTGGGTGTGATCGCTCTGGCTGTGGCATACGCAATTCCCATCACGATCAGCTTGTTTGTTGACCGTCGGACGGAAATTAGTCAGTCGCGTTGGAAGCTTAGTCCTCTCATCGGAACAACGGCAAACGTCGTTGCCATCTTGTGGATTATGTTCCAAGTGGTTCTGTTTAGTATGCCGGTGACGCTTCCAGTCACCAGTGAAACGATGACCTACGCATCAGTGGTGTTTGTGGGGTGTGTTAGTTTGAGTATGCTGTGGTATATGGTATATGGGCGCAAATGTAAGAACTCTTCTTCCCCTGACACAAACACGAGGTACTGACTTGAACACCAGATTTCAAAGGGCCCCTCGAAGAGGTTGATCCTCGGGAGAGCTCGTAAGTCGGGATTGTATCTTATAGCGCGTCTTTAATCTCATAGCCTTAACATAGTATCGCTAAATATTATGCTGCTTGAATATTCGATGTCTGTTTCCTGTGCAAAGTCGTTCATGGGCAACACAGCCACCGATACATTTGGTCGATCCACAGAATTTGCTCGTAGCGTAGCGGTGTGTACAATATTTCTAGTTGGCGTTGGGGGCCGTTTTTGTTTGCTACCAGAAGTTTGTCGAAGTTTCGGCATCTCCAACCTAGACCGTAACTTCGAGATCTCCGATCCTTATCATATTTCCCCACAGCCTTGTAAGACGATGGCGGTGGGCCAGCATCCGACATGCTCCTCTGGTTCACCAGATTGGGAAAGCACGAGAACGAAGCGAGATACGAGACATCCCCGAAGCCCGGATTGCGGGGAAATCAGGACCAATAAGAGGACATCAAATGCAGACCCATCCATGGTACTCAAGCGGGGATTTTCAACGTGGTTTTCGAACGTCGCCAACTCTTATCGCTTGTTTTGATTTGCATGATAGACTAAGTGGGCACCTGGGTTTCCTAGTCGAGCCAAGTGTGTAGTTTGTGGTCGAAAGATTTGCCTGAATAGGGTTAGTTGCACCAGGGTCTGGCCGATCTAGGACATACGACATATCTGAAGATAGACACTTTATTTAAAGGCACTTTCACCCCATGAGGTATATAGTATGATAGAATTGTTATAGTCAATACTATCGTTCAACTGCAACAAACAATGACTCCAACCGATCTCGGGCTTCCCTCTGGTGCCCTTCCCTTTCTAGGGCTACTAGCATCCGTCCTCATTCTGGTGTTAATGAAATGGCCCATACTCCGTAAATCCAAGGTTGCCGAGACACAGCAAGATGAGAAGGACAGCGAACCATTCGTCAAACCACTTCCCAGTCCTCATCCCGATGATCCAGTCTCAAAATCTCCAAAGTTGTACCGCCCGTTCCGGCATGGGCCCAACTTCGTGACGATGGGAATCCGCAAACTCAACTGGGATAACTGGATTGAAATGGATTCCTACTTCCTTCGGTACCACGATATGAAAGCAGCAGAGCTGAAGAAAGACTTCAAAGAACATGTCAAATACGTCGATAATGCAGTGACCAGAGATGCTTGCTTCGAGCTGAACGAGGAATTAGTCCGCCATCTAACACATCGGTATCCGAAGATCTATCGATTGGAAGAAGGAAAAGTGCACAACAGTCTCACCGGAGAGGCTTTCCCGTTCCCAGCAGGTAAACTCATTCTATCAATTCCGGCTATGAAGCATTCCAGCTGACTTCAAGTTATAGCAACCCCCGATGAGGCTATGGCAACATCAGCTCTACTTGTACAGGACGATCTGGTGCTTATGGTGAAGAACGACGGCAAGTTCCTCGCCCAAAACTGCGAACGTACACTGCTTACCTTTAAAATAGACGGAGAATACCATCTCGACGCGGCCGCAGTCTGCCTCCCCGGTTTCTGGCGCCTGAAAGAAAAGTTCCGCATGTCCCTCGACACACTTCACTTCGAAGCCGGCGTTCCGCACTACGCAGCAAAGTTGCAAAAGGCCATGAACAGATTCATGCTGAAGCTCACTCCAGACAAGCCAGTAGAGCGGAATAATGTATGCTCTCCCAGCCTCGGTAGTTGGCGACCAAATCATTCTAATAAAAGCCTACAGTTCTTCATTCAACTCGACGACGGACTCCACTGGTCCCACCGCATGGGCGATCAGCAAGGAACTGAAGTTGCCTGTTCGTTATCTTCTCTCTCTGTTGTGGATGAAGCAAATGCTAACGATTAGGCATTTCTAGCATGGGCAACTGCAAACAGTAAAAGGCTGAGTGTTGACGAGATTCACTTCCGCTCAGAACGACAAACGCTTCGGCGCCTGCCCCGCTCTGGGGCTATTCTGTTTACTATCCGCACATACTTCGAGCCAGTCACTAGAATCGCACAAGAACCCCATGTCCCCGGTCGTCTGGCGGAGGCGATTCGGAACTGGGATGAGACTGTGTCCTTCTACAAGGGCAAGTCCCACTGGGATAAGATTTTGTTACCATATCTCGACGAGCAGGATCGATTGCAAAAAGAGAAGGGAATCGTAGAAACTGCTCCTGAGGCTGAGTTCCCGTACTAATTATCGCATTGTTTTTCTATTTGTTTTGGGGAAGAGGGAAGGAATGTGGAAATGGATTGTTTTGGATCCAGACAACCTTATAGCCGGCCTATTAGAGATGCGAACATGTTGACAGTGCGTTTCTTGGACGGATATTTACAATATATCGATTTAGGTCTTCTGTATTACGAAGTGAAGCCCAGTGCCTTTGATGTAGAGCATCAATCTAATCACTGACAATTACCCTTGCTGCATCCATCTCACTCTTCTTCTCCACTGCCAGTTTCACGTCCTACTCTGAGATTTTCTGAGAGAGCATATGCCCGAATGCTGGCGTGGACATTTACTTGGGTCCGTAAGAAGGACAAAGTGTAGTAAAAAGTGGCTTCAACAAGCGCCATTCGCATGTAGACCGCCCCGGACAGCGTCTATCCACAGGCGGAAAGCAAGATCGTGTCTTAGGTTATACCACAATGAGCTAAGAATATCGCGCTCATATACCCACCCTTTATTGGCCTATACCTAGCGATTAAAAAGGCGCAATAAGATGAAGCCTTCGAGGAAGTGCAAAGGCTTGTAGAAAGGAGCTCATGACAATCAGCGTCCCTTTGGCGCGCGACATTCTTTCTATACACGATGTGAACCCTATTCGTACCACACGAGGGCATTGATAGGCGTTAGAAGTACCAAGACATGACTGCTATTTTGAAGAATAAATATAGTACACTAAATTACATGCAGACTTTTCTACTGCTTCTGCTCAGTCTCTCCTACCTCCTTAACCTCGCTAACCTCCTTAACCTCCTCCACTTCCTTGATCTCTCCCACCTCTCTGACCTCCCTGACCTCCCTGACCTCTCTCACCGCACCGAGACCTGCCTCAGCTTCTTGAGCAGCCTTTTCAGCAGCGAGGCGCTGCTGGGTATAGACCTTCTTGTGCAACTTCTTCTTCTGGTGACGATCATGGTCCTCAGGCGTCAGCACCTTGCGCTTAGCAAAGGTAACAGTAAGCTTTCGACCGTAAGGCGCCTTGCGAGAGAGGACCTCCTTGGCATGAGTGGCATTGCTCTGTTCAGCGAAGTCGACGTGCCCGAACCCACGGGGCAAGCCAGTTCGGCGGTCAACGGGGATGCGAACGTCAGTGACGCCGGGAATGTCCTCGAACATCTCCTGCAAATCCTGGTCCGTCAATTCGTATGGAATGTTGCCGATGTAGAGAGTCTTGCTGGGCTTGCGCTCGGGCTGAGATTTGTATGTGGTGTTGGAAAATTGCACAACCACCTCGCGGCCTTCGAAGATGCTTCCGTGCTGCTGGGTGATGGCGTTCGTGGCTTCCTCAATGGTGCTGAATGTGACGTAGCCGAAACTATAGGAGATCGATGAATTAGTCAAGGGCCCTGGCTTGGGGCTGTGGTGCAATTGGTCTTGAAACCCACCCTTTGCTTAGCCCACGAGCATCGTGAACGATCAGTGCGTTCTCCACGACACCGAAATTCTCGAATTGCTTGCGCAGGTCTTCAGCTGTGACGTCGAAGAAGAGGTTGCCGACATAGACGGTACTCTTCGGTACAGGACCTTCGTTCACATATTGATGCTGGCGCATTTGTCTTTCCGAGCGGTAACTCTCCGGTGAAGCGGATTCGACATATCGGATCGCAACTTTGGGATTGGCCTCATCGGTGGAATTCCACCGCGTCTGAGTAATTGTTGGGTACGCAAAACGCATAGCGGCGAGCATCGGAGCGGAGCATGTTGACCGCGGTACTGCAGATGCAGTAATTGACGATGGGGCAACAACCGACGAGACTTGAAGCCGAGAAACGGCCCGGCGGAAACAATGCCTGGAAAGGAGTCGAATTAGCAATTGCCAGTTATCATGTATGCAGCAGCGAGCGCATGATATTCATCGAATATCGGGTATGGCAAAATAAGTAATCGAGCTTGGACTTTGATATCACTCACATCTTGAGATTTGAGTTAATACAGAAAATGTCGTAACTCGTGTCGAAAGATAAAAATAAAAAATTGCGCGAGTACCGCAGAGCCCGGGGCCAGATAACTTTTCCCCGGCACCCCGTACCGACAACACCAGCACGTGACTTGTATAGTCCAAGATGGATTGTCTTCATTCAAAACAAAGATTTCAAGGATTTGGATGAAGGAACATGTGTACGAATCAAATTTTGAATTTGAGATCTCAGAGTGGAAATATATGACAGCAGCCTCATTATATGGTACATTGAATTGTGACCCAGCACCGGCAAAATCCACCCACACCATTTATCAAACCTTTTGCACTTCCTTACCAACTGGCAATCATGGTCGCTCACATGCCTCCTCGCTAGGCAAATGGGTAGAATACACATCATTGCTTCAGGTCCCTTTGACCAACAAGCCAATAAAATACTCAATTCCATCCAAAAATGGCAGCAAAAAGCATGGTCTGGCCAAAAGAATGGAGAGATTAAATCATATAGTAGACCTATACAATTTGTTCAAGGTGCACCTTGGCCCCGGCCATGATTTTGTTGCGGCATTGGCGCTGTGCTATAACCTGTCAGTGGCACGCCTCCACTGTCGGGACTGTTGGATGATGTGGAATACATCGTCGGTAGCCGCGAGAGACCAGCACTCGATATTGATGGGACCCGCGCCGAGGCCAGAGGACTGGTCACGGAAGGTTGTGCCATGCTTACAGACTGTGGAATCTGTTGACGCTGTGCATCAACCATGGGCCAGAATTGGTTTGATGTGTCGAAAGTTGGGTTTTGGATGTATGTGTCCCATGCATCCTAATATCAATCTGTCAGTATCGGAGCCCGGTTGCCAAAGAAAAACGAAAAACTAACCCAATCAAGGTTGACCTGCATGTCCGGCATTTGTCCGAACATGCTACTAAACGGCGAAAGCGCTCCCGGCATTTCGGCCGAGCCGCTTAAGCCACCTGATCCTGTTCCTATTGATGAATCTCCCATTTTGTACATGGGATCAGCGAATGGCGGTGGCCCCGGGTTCATCGGGCTCATTCCGCTACTTAGTAGGCCGAGGGTGATGGCCGCGTTTTGCTTCTCGTCTTGTGGCTCAAATGAAGCGGCTCCGGCGCTATTTTCAAGGCCTGGGACCGCCATATGCAACTTGCTGAGCATCACCCCGAGAATACTGGATGCTTTCCAGGCCTCCATGCTCTCATCGCGCGATTCCTCCCAAATCTCTTTAGAGAGCTGAAGCGCAGCGACCATTTCGTCACGCCGCTCTCGGCCCCAGGTGTAGGTGTCACCCGATGGCCGTCCGCTCGCCTGTAATGACAGGCCCTGGTACAAATCAAGACTGACCACGGTGGCTGCGAGTAAGAAGTCGGCGGAGCAGAGGGAAGTTATTCGGCTCTGACGACTGCGCAGACGTCCATTGCGCGTTTCCGCATGCATAACCGCCTGTACTTGCAGTAAATTCATGGCCGAGTCAATGCATGTTCTTCGGGAATAAGTGAAACGAGGATTTTCTCGAGCGCGAACCAAATACGGGCGATGAAGTACACATTGAGCTTTGTCATATACGGCCATTACCTGCATAGGCAATTAGTATGTATCACAATTTCAACGATCTCCGGGCAACTTACAGCAAATCGCGACATGATGAGGTTGATAGGATCCGACTGGCACTCCACCATAGGCCGAATTTGCAGGTGATCAGGGATCAGATCTTTTGCTTGTCGAAGCTCCGCGTCCAACTCCATCACTTTTTCGTATGAGGCAGAGGAGATGGCGGAGCTTTGTTCAACCACACGACTAAACGCATAGGTCAAGCGTGCCTTAGCAATCAGATAAGAGATCGTTGTGGGTTCATTCAATTGACGAGATGGTGGTAGCTCCTTGCAGTCTTCGTCGAAGTCATCATCGAACAAATTCCTTGGTAGCTCAGTATCGCTATCCACAGACCGGATCATGCTCGGCAACCCGACCTGGTATGAGAACAAGATATCGGCTTGGCGCACGAAGGTCCACACTCGCCGCCGCATTTCACCCTGAAATGGAGTGATATTCGGGAACATTTTGGAATCACGGTGATATCCCGAACGCATTGCTAGGCGGGCAATAACACCAGTCATGACCCAGATCGAGATATCAGCTTCTCGAGCCTGAGAGACGTCGGCATTTAAATTGAAAATTAGCGCTTCAATCAAAAAAGGGTGGACTTTGGTGTAATCCGCCAATGTTAGACACTGTGCTGCGTAATTTCGGAATCCACCAGCCATATCCAAAGACTTGCCCCGGAATTCAGGTGGCTCATCGCCTTCTCGATGGTAAGATAACATAGCCAATCTCATCATTGCAAATAGCATAGCAATCCAGACAAGCTCTGTACTAGCAGGATCTTCCCAATGTTTATTATACTAGCAGAGTCAGTCTGAAGTCAGTGTTTTCTTCTTATCGGAGAGCTTACTTGTGCTTGAAATGTTGGTCCATGAAGAATATCTAGCAAATATCAGAACCAGAACCACAAGGAATGGGATTCAATGATACTCACGGGTTGCGGGATCATAGCAATTGAAATAGCGAGCAACAAGGATATCAGTTGTATACTTGGATGGCAAGCCAGTCATGATTTCGGCACGGCTCATCGGCTTGTTGACCCCAAACAACAAAGTCGAGCCGGATACATCATTAGCCGGTTGAGCCGCTTTGACTTTCTCGAGTTGCTCATCGAGTTGCTTCTTGTGTGTTGTGAAGAAACTCCGCACCTCGGAAATCTATTCGGCGAATTAGTAAAGCCTGGATTTTGCAGAGCCTCTCAAACTCACGTCATTCAATACAGAGGCCCAGTGAGCATCGCTGATGTAATAAGATTTGTTGTTGTCCATCTTCATGATGCCAAACGACTTCGTCACCTGATCTGTGTCACTCTCTTCGGCACCTTCCCTGCCCCCCTCCTCAATATCAAGATCATGGGAGAACCGAGTCGAGCCCGCACTGCTATCCCCAGATATAGCTGCCATAGCAGCGGTTGGGCCTGCAGACTGAGATCCGTTCGTCATTAACGACAGAACCAAGCCTTCTAACCGATCGATGCGGTTCTGCATATCATCCGGTGTATTGGACGACTGCTGGGACGAGTTCTTCTTGCGCGAGTTGGTTTGCGCATAGTTACATGAAGCCGCATCGCCTCGTTTGACACAGTTTTCGCAGGGATTGGAACGATTGCATTTCAGCCTGGAGCCGTTAGAAACAAAGAATTTTGGCCATGTCTCAAATGCTTACTTTCTGTGCCGACAAGGCCCACAAGACAACGGTACCCGGTTCCGCTTTCGTACGACTCTGTAATCTGGAGAGTGGCCAGCACTCGAGGAGTTTGTAGAAGGAGGTGTCGGTGTCATTTTGGAGGGGAGTGGCATGATCGGAATAAATGATAGGTGCGTAATCAAATTGTCGCGAGGACTAATTCGTGGGGGAATCGTCTGTAAAGACAATGAAACTGCACGTCTGATCGATAGCCCAGCTAGAAAGGGCTCTCAAACGCGCTGTTGCTGTCCGCACAGCCCTATATCCGACTCCAATGTGCCCTTGGTTGTTTCGCAAAGAGGTTCAAACGACCTTCCCGTTTCAGTTGCAACCCAGCTCCAGAGTATATGCGAAGAATGTTGATACGGATTTTCGGAGACTGTGATCTTCGCTTCCCTGCTCGAAATCCTATGTGCACAGTTCTGCGCAACTCGAGTCCTGATGATTGAAGGTCGTATCGTTCAGGCAACCGTGCCAGATCTGGAGGTTCGAATGTGGATGTTATCGGCGAGCGACCGGATGGCCGAAGATAAATTCCAAGGTCCTGAGTATCACTGGATAAATCTTGTCGCAATGCGATAGATGATTGCGCGCAGTCGAAGCTTGCGATGACAGCTGAAAGAGGGGTGTGAAATGGCGCGTGGGTAGATAAGCGTGGTCGGGGAGCAGAAACGAGGCTGAGCCAATATATTCGTCGTAATCTCGTTCTCAAGAAATGTCTACTCCGTTTCGATTTATCCACAGCAAGACCAACAGAGGGGCTGAGGCAAAAATGAAGCCTTCAGCCTTAAGGAGGTTAAAATGATGATTAATCTGCTATCTCCGCCCGTTTTTGCTTATCACCATATGATTTCACCAGTTTGATGTTGTGGATTGACCAACCTTGCAAGGTTGGAACTACAGATCTTTATCATATTCATTCCTGGCATGGTGCTTTTTTGTTTTCTGTGTTTTTTTTTACTTGTCTACGCAATCATCTTATATTCTCCAATGCTGTCCTCAAGCTAGTTGACTAGAATAATATTTCCCTTCTCTTAAGGCCGATATCATGCCGCAACATTCTCAAGAACGTTAGGCTTCGATTCCTTGTTCATTTTATGCCTACCGATTGGCTTACGCAGATCGGTGAGTCATAAGGCAAATATTCGATTGTCAAACGTGCATGTACTTCGTGCCCTAGAAAGTCGATCTATCCAAAACACCAGATCCAGTGTACACGAGTGTCTGTTCTACTTTGTGCTCTACATCTAACGTCAGTGAGGGAATACATGTAATCTGAATAAAAGATATAGAACATACTCATGACAATGGATACAGCGTATTTACATGGAGGTGATATCAAGAAGTTTGCCTAGATCACAGCAAGGGGAAAGAAGGTAGTATGTACATATTCATCCCTAACTGTGTGACCAACGCATCGTAGCACTCCACATCAGGATAGCTGCACACTTGGCTGCATATGTACAAAATACCTCATGTACAAATGTCTATAGAGAGATTATTTAAGGAGCTGATGTACCACTTACAAACTATGCGGAGCATACATGTCATAGTCATCTCATCTGTCCAATGTGTGCCCAATGGTCACCCCGGTCACCTCTAGTCACACGCATAATATCGCATCGTTTACCCCCTGTCAGTCTTTGCCAGCGCAACAAACAAAGAAGCCGACAAATAATGGTACATCCTTAGTAGGGAGTTGGGATAATTGCAAGCTGGAGACCCAGTAAATTAATAAGCCGCGCTACTGCTCATTCCCCGCTGTTTTCTTCTTTATTTTGACTTCATCTACATTGCTCGTTAACCCAATTAGCTATCTTTATCTGCGTCTATTTCTATCATGGGTGAGAATCGGGGTCGTGGGCGTGGAGACCGCGGCCGTGGAGACCGTGGTCGTGGTGCCGGAGATCGAGGCGGTCGGGGTCGCGGACAAAGTCGTGGTGATCTAGCCTTCCACCCAGCTGGTAGAGGTGATGGTAACCGCGGGGATTTCCGAGGTGATTTCAGAGGCCGGGGTGGTGACAGAGGTCGTGGAGATGACCGTGGTCGTGGCCGAGATGCTTATCGCGGTCGAGGTGATTATCGCGGCAGGGGAGATTTCCGCGGCGGTCGTGGAGGACGTGGTGGTGCTATGAATCATGGACCACCGATCTTCAGGTTTGCCAATTCTTTCTTGCTTGTTTTGATCAAAACTAAATACAATTTGCTTAAAGACAAGGCGAAGCTATTCCACCACCCAGCACCAACGTCACCAAAACAGAGAACGAGCTTTCCAAAGCCCTAACTGTCACCAAAGCACCCAGACAGGCAAAGTACCCCGAGAGGCCCGGCTATGGTACCGCTGGTAGACCGGTCACTTTGTATGCGAACTACCTGCCATTGGCCCTGCCTGACAAGCAATTTTTCCGGTACCATATCTCCATTGCAGCCGACTCTGCAGGCCGATCTGCTCCTGTGGGTAAGAAAGCTAGACACATTATTCGTCTGCTGTTGGAAGAGCACTTCCCACAACAGAAAGATAGTATCGCGTCGGACTTCCGTTCGACCCTTGTTTCATGCGTCAAATTGAAAGAGGGAAAATTCGATGTGCGATACAAGGAGCACATGGATGATGACTACATCGAGCCGCCCCGTGTACACCAGGTTACCTGCCAGTATACCGGCCAGGTTAATCCCGCTGATTTCGTGAACTACTTGACCTCTACTAATGCCGGTGCCATGCTTGAGTCCAAGGCTGAGATTGTGTCTGCTCTCAACATGATCATAGGGCACCACCCTAAGACCGATGATCAAGTTGTCTCTGCCGGAGCCAATAGACACTATAGTCTTCGTAAGGATACCATGGAATCGTTCAGCCTCGGCGGCGGACTTTCTGTCTTGCGTGGATTCTTCGTTAGTGTACGTGCCGCAACTGCTCGCGTCCTCTTGAACGTCCAAGTCAAATACATCGCCTGTTACGATGATGGACCTCTGAGCAGCGTGATTCAAGCCTACGGTAACAGAAACACTTATCGTTTGGAAAAGTTCCTCAAGAGCCTACGCGTGCGCATTACTCACATTGTCCGCAAGAATAGTCGTGGCCAGCCCCGGCCTCGCATTAAGCCTATTTATGGCTTCGCTAACCGCGGTGATGGTGGCTCGTCGCCCAACCCACCTAAGGTCGCCCGCCACGGCGCTGGTCCCCAGGATGTGCAATTCTTCCTAGCTGAGTCTAGCCTTCAGCCCGTCGCCGTGGCCGGTGCTGGATCCAAGGCTAAGAAGGGAAAGAAAGCGCCCAGGGCCGGTCCTGCGGAAGCTGGCCGCTATGTCACCGTTGCGGATTTCTTCAAGAAGGGTCAGTTGACCTACATCTGTTCTTTGATTCGCTTTCTTCATTGTCCTAACATTTTTTTCTAGAGTACAACATGCTATTGAATGCAAACTTCCCCGTGGTGAACGTTGGGTCTCGTGATAGACCTGTCTATCTTCCCGTTGAAGTCTGCCAAGTCGAGCCTGGTCAACCCGCCAAATCGAAGCTTTCTGGCGATCAAACAGCCAGCATGCTGCGGTTCGCTGTGATGGGTCGGAAGCCGGGTCAAAATGCCCAGTCGATTGTCACCAAGGGTGTGGGTGTTCTGGGAATAGGCGAGCCATTGAATCCCACTCTAGTAAGACGCACCTTTCTCCGAAGAATTTGCCGATATATCTAACAACGTCATCTAGTCTGCTTTTGGTGTCAATGCTTCTACCGAGCTGATCACGGTCCCTGGGCGTGTTTTGCCCGCCCCAAATGTCTACTACAAAGACGGGAACAGAACCAAGGAAGTCCGTACTCAATTCGGCAGCTGGAACATGCGTCAAATTCAGTTCTCTAAGCCTGCAGCTATGAAGTCCTGGACCTACATCTACATTGATCAAGAGGGTTCCCGGCCAATCTTCCAAAACCCAGATCATCTGAACGCATCGTTGGGAGGCTTCAGAAAGACCCTCCGGGATATGGGAATGCTTGTCGACGCTCACAAGCCCGGCAAACGTGTCGTCCTGACCGGCAAGAACGACGCATCGGATGTCGAAGCTGCCGTCCTCGAGATACAAAAGCAACACAACCCAGTCTTCATTCTGGGTATCTTCTACACTAAAGACACTGGCATTTACAACTGCGTCAAGCAAGTCTGCGACGTGCGCTGCGGAATCCGCAACGTCAACGTCCTCGCAGAAAAGCTCGTCAACTCCAACGACCAGTACAATGCCAATGTGGGCCTGAAAATCAACCTCAAACTTGGCGGAGCCAACCAAGCTCTCCGCACCGCCGACCTAGGCATCATTTCCGAAGGCAAGACAATGCTAGTCGGAATCGACGTAACCCACCCCTCTCCAGGTTCCGCCAGCACCGCCCCCAGCGTAGCCGGCATCGTCGCCTCCGTCGACGCAACCCTCGCGCAATGGCCTGCCGAAATCCGCGTGCAAGGCGCACGTCAAGAAATGGTCGCCGACCTGGAACCCCTCCTCGCCAAACGTCTCCAGCACTGGCGAAAGCTGAACAAATCCCTCCCAGAGAACATCATCGTCTACCGCGACGGCGTCTCCGAGGGCCAGTACAACAAAGTAATCGAGGAAGAGCTACCACTCCTCCAAGAAGCATGCAAGAACACATACCCAGCCGACCTAACCAAAAAGGGCCTACCAAAGCTAGCCATCATCGTCGTCGGCAAACGCCACAACACCCGCTTCTACCCAACCACCGAACAAGACTCCAACCGCGAAAACCCCATCCCAGGAACCGTCGTTGACCGCGGCGTTTCCGAAGCCCGCGACTGGGACTTCTTCCTGCAGGCGCACTCCGCTTTGCAGGGCACAGCCCGTCCCGCGCACTACTTCACTGTCTGGGATGAGATCTTTTACCCGCGACACCCGGCGAACGCAAAGGGTCCCGGCGCGGCTGATGCTCTGCAAGACCTTACGCACAAAATGTGCTACATGTTCGGCCGGGCTACGAAGGCGGTTAGTGTGTGTCCGCCGGCGTACTATGCGGATTTGGTGTGCACGCGGGCGCGCTGCTTCCTGAGTGATCTGTTTGACCCGATTGATATTTCTGGTGGTAGCACTGGTGGTAGCGAGTCGACGGACATGACCCGTACTGCGGATGTGGTTATCCACCCTAATATTGCGGAGACTATGTTCTACATCTAGATTGGATGTTGCTATGCTTGGAGCTGTGGTGGTAGCCTTGTGACATTCAACATGAACTTGGCTCGACAGCTGGAGGAGATGGGCATTTAACTATTTGCCTGCGCATCTGCATTTTCAACTTGGACTTAGGGAATTTACTCATATTCACCCGCTCATTCACTGATCTTTGCCTATTCTATCTCGGCCAATGGAATACTTGGATATCGAAGACGGAAGATCATTGAGATCTGACCGGCATCCTTACCTTGGAAGTCCGCTTGGTTATGACTTTGAATGAAACATCACATGAAAAGATATTCTGATAAATCTTAAACATGTAGTCTGTTGTCTTACTGGAGTAAATGGAAAACTTTAGGCCCAGGAAAACGAGTTATAGCATCGTACAATTGGTTAAATTTTGTGGAATAATTGAAAATAAAGTCGTACACTGGGAAAATTTTGAAAATCAAAGAGACAAAACAATAAAACAACAAAGGATAGAAGAATCAAAGAATAAAAAGATAAAACCGTACATGTAGTGCGAAAATGGAAGATGGACAAGAAGACAAGATTGAAGGTAATACATGCAGCAGACCAGGCATTCGAACTTGCTGAGCACAAAGTAGATTGAATGCCTTAAGCCACATTTTGGTTGCTTTGCGATTCCAGGACAATGTCCAGAATTCATGCGGGTATCGATACATATTCCTCGTGATCAGATTGGATAGACTGCTCATTGCCGTATACTGAGAAGACGGAGCTGAGGCGAGTTCGCCACGGACAAGAGACACCTATGTAGTATCAAGTTGAGCTCTAGACCGGTGCGGGCTCATTTACTCGTCTCCGTGGTGCCAGCTGGGCTGGTTGTGAGTGAGAGGGTTGCGCTGCATAGTCGCATTTCTCCTAGGCTCGGGAGACAACTCGTCGTAGTTGTCCCAGTGAGACTCCATCATCTTAACGGCCTTGTCATGTTTCTGAGCAGGCTTGGTGTCCTTAGATGCAGGCGACTCATCCACCAGCTCGAACTGGGAGACGAAGTTTTTATTACGGTTGACGGCGTTGCCAGTAACTGCCAGCGGCTCGTCCTTCTGCTCCCGCTCGGAGAGCTGGGGCTGTCCGTTATCGTCGAACAGGCGGTTCTCATAGAGGCGCTGGCCGCGGCCTCCGAATGAGCCGATGATACGGCCGTCATCCTCCTCATCCTCCTCGGCCACATCGAAGTGGCGGTTGGCGTCGCGTCGGGGCTTGATCACGTTCAGCTTGGATGGGGGAGAGCCATCATTTTGCTCATCACCGAAGCCAAAGTGGCGCACTTCATTTCCACGCTGGGGACGCGAGTTCTTCACAGGGGTCGCGAAATCATTGAATTCCCAGTGTGAGGTGTTGTAGTGATTAGAATGTCTACCTTCACCCTTGATCTCACGCTCCGAGTTGTCACCTCCAAGCTCGAAGTGGTTGTATTTTCCGGGCACGGACTTGTAGAAATGGCGATCTTCGTCGACTGGGCCTTTGTCAGCCTTTTCATCCCCTTCTTGGACCCGAGGGGTCCTGCGCTGCGGCTTCGAAGGCGAGTCTGGCAGATCATCATCCTTCACGAAGATATCGCTAAAGTGGCGTGCGGCAGGTCGCCCAGACGCTGGGGCAAAGGGAGCCACATGGGCGGGGGGCTGCTTGGTAGGGGACAGAATCTCGGTCAAGGAACCTGCTCCGTAGGGATCTTGGGTATATCTCTTACTGGAGGAAGCGGGTCTGGGGGGCTCTGCGCGACTTTCGAGTTCGGCCATCTCCTTGCTAGGGGAGAGGAGCTCAGTCAAGGATCCTGCACCGTAGGGATCTTTGATGCGACGCTTGCCCGGCGATGAGGGGCGGTGGGGAAGATCGGTGGTCTGCTGCGATGCAGGCTGGGAGGGCGATGCACACACCGCCACAGCGGTCCTGAGCAGACGGGTTTGGTCCTTTCCATCGCGAATGGGCCATTGGCGTCCGCGCGCTCCAATAACCTCGACTTGTTTCAGCAATGAAGCCTGATCCCAATAAACTCGGATCTGCTTAATCTGTTGATTGGCGTCGAAATGCACGATGTGAATCTGCAGAATGGTGCATTAGCTTTTGATAGTTGTTGATCGTCGACGCGTGTCGGGGAATTTACCGTGGGGAAGATCGCGACACGGTCGGCCAGGAAATTATCGTCGAGCTGGGGAAGATAGGCCCCGCCGCCCTCCGTGAACTCCAGGGTTGTTTCCATATCAAGACACAGCGAGTCTGATCCTTCAATGGCACTGATGATTTGGTGCGATTTCGCCTTGACCACATTGGCCTGCTTCAACACATGGGTGATCACATTATCGGCCTTCTCGAACTTCGTGGTGGTAGGAACATAAATCAATGAGACATCATCCGCCAATTTAGCAGACCTGGGACTATCCAGGAACCGCTGGTATTCCGTCTTGAAGTAAGACATTGTCAACCGTTGTCAAGGGGGACAGAGAAGGGTTGAAGGAAGATTGGTTCCCGGGCAAAAAGGCTACTCTAAGAGTGGGCTTAGGTGGGTTTGAATTTAAAATGAACTACGAAGTACCGTGAAGAAGGAAAGAGAAGAGAGAGGAGAGAAGGAGCTGTTTGTGGACGAGGTCGAGTACAAGATACCCCATACGCAGGGGTTTCCCCCTAGAACCGTTTAGTACCCGGTACCTTGCATATATGCAAATGTAAATAATAGAGTACGAAAGTAAAAAGTATCTTGTAAGTGCCAATTGAAATGCTCGTAGGCGCACGGTGAACGCTTGGAAACACGCCAGTGTTTCACCTTCGCCCCCCGTAGCGACGGGCCTAGGCTTCCTGGTTCTCTACCGTGTCCCTCCGGCAACTGTAGAATGGAATAGGGTACAACGTAGGCATAACTCTACGAATGGAATAGCACAGGGTTGGAAATATACATGTATGTACGTAAAATGTACATCTCAGGTGTATTCTAACAAATTGCAATGCCCTTCAGCAGTTTTACGTCGATCTCTAGCAGGAAGACCGCCATCTCAACTAGGGTCTGCAATACCGGGAAGAACACTCAGATCAGGTACTCTTGAGTGAAAAACGGGTTCAATCGGTCTTCCCCTGAACGCTCAAGATCGGTCTATCATTGTGAAGAATCCTGACCATTCAAGTCAAAGTGTGGCATGAGTACGGAGTACCGAGCAGGGCCTTCTTAACCTCCAGCTCCTGACCGGCCAAGTCTTTTCTTTTGTCTAGTAGACGGTGACGCCCTCCCAAGCATTCGCCTTTCCGTAATTTCAAAGAACGGTAAATAGCATGGTAAATTATCGTATTGGTGAGAAAGGTGGGTATGTGTTGCAAACGTGTCTCATTACAGAGGCCTATCGCATGGGTTAGCGAGGACAGATGCGCTATAATGTATATGAACCACTTACCCAAGATAATCCTCCTTGATGGTGCCAATAGCATTGATTGCAGCCACATCGGGCTTGACACCCAGGATCTTTAACCGCAGACTGGTGCCTTTCTCGATAACTTGGTCGGCATGGTCGGTGTACTGCGGCGGCACAGTGTTGGGCTCCCATTTGATGTCGGAGGGAATGTTCTTGTGGGTTGTCAGCAATATACCTCAGATAACATGGAGGAAATAGAAACATGCCTTTCGCGCGATGAAGACAGATAGTGGGCCCGCCAGGGTGAAGATACCCGTGGGCTTGACAGAGGTAACAATGGCATCAACCTGAGTTCAGTCAGCAGGAATTCAGAACCCAATAACCTCGGGTTCCAAGCACATACCGTTTCACCACGGAACGGTTTCCAAATGATTGCACGGTATCTGATGGTGTATTCCGCCTGTCCAATCCCGGGCATCACCCGGCCCTCACCAATATCGACCATGTCCATGACACAGATCACGAAGTGATCACCTGTGCATCGTCCCTCTTCTTCCTCGTTGAGTCGGCCGATGAGATACTCTCGCATATTGGGTCCGAAATAGGACGGGTGCATGGAGATCACCTTGATCTCTTCTTTGAGGAAAAACATCGTCGCGGTTGTGGATGGAGAAAAATGCGCTGGTATCGAAGTGGAAAGTGGAAAGATCGAAGTCGCTTTCGGAAAAGGTATGCGTGATGTTGATGCTGTCAATCAAGGTCGAGGCACGGCGTTTCCGACCACGAGCTCATGACCTGCAGCGGCGAGGCACAAACAGAATGTGGTGGTCAAAAATGAGCGAAATAAGATCCGTGTGTCCGTGGTGGTGGCAGAGAGTGTATCTGCCTTGGATCTTGAACGAGGAGGCAGATACAGTTGCTGCAGGCGCAAGCTTTCCCTTCGTTAGAGCATCTCCGGTCTGGTGGGCCAAGTTTGGGTGGGTACGGTCACGTGGTGTGTCTTTCGTAGGCATGGGTTTGGATCGAGTTTGACATTCACTTGATAAGAATCTTGGTCTAGATTTTGTTTTGGATCTCATGCAGTATCTCTTGTAAAGACTCGTTAAGGGGGCGTATTCCGATCGTTCCGCCTTGATTTGCGGGGGATTGTCTCTTCTGAAGAATGATCGGACGATCTATAGCTGTCTATGTATGCATATTGACAACATATACATACAGCGTACCCTTATAAATGATTGATTAAACAATCTGTCGTATTTCAACTAAAGTTAGACTTTCGGTTCGGGTTCTACGTGTTTTAAGCATCTTATGTATATTGCTTTGCAAAGGGGATTGTGAGAACATGGAGTGAAGCTATGTTTATATATCGCATTGGCTCCTGTACGAAGTCCAAGTCTCATACTTTCAACAACATTTCCATCAACAGATATTAAGCACTTTCGAGCATTGCTCACGGGAAGAAGCCCTGTAAATATGAAGAGCAACATGGGTTGGAGCCTCATTCACAAGCTTTATTTCTGTTGAAGGGATAGTAGTTGACGAGTCGAACCTTGGAAGGATACCTAGGTTAGTGAGATATGATTCGCAAAACTAGAACTATAGAACGATTTCCCAATGGAAGGATCAAAAGAAAAAATCTAATATAGATCATGTTATAGGTCATGCGTGTAACTGGTTCCCCAGCATGGAGCCCAGGTACACTGCCAAGACCACGCCTTCCTCGGCCTAAGCACATGACGCCAGGACTGTGAAGATCGATCGCACCACTCTACACTCTCCGATAAAGACGATGCCACTGGCTTGAGCCCATCACCCCGCCACGAACCTTCTCCAGACTTCTCCATCATATAGTTCCCCACTCGACAAAATGGCGCTCAACCTTGAAAAACAGCTGCTCTTCGTAGGCATCCGCATCCAACTATTGAGACTTGAACGCTAGCTGACAGTATTATAGTACGGAGCCTACCATAGCAACCCCGTACAGCGACCCTTTCTCTATCGCAAATAGCGTATATGGTCAACTAACAGCGCAGGTTAACATCGCGATCCACGTCACTTGCGTCCCAATCCTATTGTTCACAGGCATTGTCTTGGTACGTGAGCTTCGCCCAATTCCCAAGGTCCAACGAAATATGCCGAGTGTGACAGAAGTACTGACAGTGATTCCCACGAAGGCCTGTAACTGCCCACCCTTCTTCACCCTTCCAGACGCCCTCCAAATTGAATACCTGCCGGCAAATGCCGGCACAATCGGCGCCATCATCTATGCTATCTTCTATGTCCTTCTCGAGCCCATCGCCGGCGGCCTATTTGCGCCTGCAGTGATCGCAGCCGCATACTACGGAAACTATTTCCTCGCCACTTACGGCAGCATCGTTAACTACTGGGCTGGAGGTATCCACGTCGTGTCATGGTTGGCGCAATTTATTGGACACGGCGCGTTTGAGAAGCGTGCTCCCGCTTTGCTTGATAATCTTGTTCAGGCTTTGTTGCTTGCACCGTTGTTCGTCTGGATGGAAGTACTGTTCTTCTTTGGCTATCGTCCGGAGCTTAAGGAGCGCTTTGAGAAAGGCGTTGAGAAGGAGATCCTAAAGTTCCGAAATCAGGGAGTAGAGAATGGAAAGGGCAAGGGAAAACCTTAGGTGAATGTTGACTTTTGTGTGAAGGATGCAATAACGCAAGGGAAGATATTGCCGGCCAAGATCGGGGGCTACGTGTTCCCGCGTTGTCTTGACCGGGGCAGTTCCAAAGATTTGACGGGGGCGTTGATTCATATGGCTGTGATTAGCAGAGCGATTTTTCTTTTTCTTTTTTCTTTTAATACCGGTCATTTGGCAATTTTTAATTCGCATTGCTCCTAGGTCTTTCGGCCTTATTTGGTATGTTGTATCTTACCCGTGGAACGGGTGTTGTTGCTATTTCGTCGTCGTGTGAATTTATTCAATATTAGGTGTGGTAAATGCCGTCGAGGTATCCAGACTTAGAGACACAAGGAGATATAAGCACATATAATCTAAAGCAAGCATTGAAGATGTATACAACTACATGTAGTACACCTTGACTGCGCTGGTTGCCGTGACGAAAGCCATGACATAAGCGATTCACCTGACCAAGAATTCCGCCGATCCGAGAAGAGAAAAAAACGGAAGGGCAGTGGCCCGTGGCACACGCTTCCGGTCGGCAATGCAAAATGTTGAAAGCACCACCCTACAAGGTATATGATTTTTTTATATAGAAATTTGGAGAATTTGTAGAAGAAGAGATTGGATAAAAAATATGTAAAATTGTAGTTACAAGGAAAAGCGTAGGAGGTATAGGGTGGTCTCACACTAGGGCCACCTCGGAGGGCCCAGTGTCCGAAACGGTTTAGCGCGAGTCCTGAGAATCCAATCCTCCCCCCGACGACAAAGCTCTCCCTCCCGTCCACAATCCTCTCTCCTCTCCCGTTCTCTCTCCCCAATTACATCTCTCCCTCAGAGAATTCATCCTCCCATACTCTGAACCCCCATTCACAATGTTCAGAAACGCTCTGCGGTCGTCCAGCCGCTCCGTTGCGGCCGTTTCGGCCACTGGCCGCATCGCCTCGGTGAGTCCATCCCATCCCAGCCGCCTTCGTCCATCGCCAGTCCGACATCCTTCATCTCAAACTTGAGCTCGATCGATGCTTAGACCTCATCACATCTCGAATACAACACCTCAATGATGGCTTGGATACGTCGTCGTTTGCTGTGGTGGTAATTAACAGGTTTTTTCGTTCCTTACAGGTCCGCGCGGCTGCTGCCGGTCCTCTCAACGGCGTTCGCTCGTACGCTTCTGAGGCCAAGGCTACCCCTACTGAGGTCTCCTCCATCCTTGAGCAGCGTATCCGTGGTGTCTCTGAGGAGGCTGGTCTCGCTGAGACTGGCCGTGTTCTGTCGGTCGGGTACGTCAATTCTCCCTTGGCGGCTGGGGGCGCGAAAAAAAATTCGGTCCCAGGCTACAAACCCGTCGAATCCGCTATTAGCCATCGAGATTCGACAAATAATGAACCCAAAAACTGATTGAGCTTTGAATAGTGATGGTATCGCCCGTGTCCACGGCATGTCCAACGTCCAGGCTGAGGAGCTGGTCGAGTATGTGAACCCCGAAGTCTTGGCATTTATACACAGCGGAAAACTAACCCATTTTTAGGTTCGCCTCCGGCGTTAAGGGTATGTGCATGAACCTCGAGGCTGGCCAGGTCGGTGTCGTGCTTTTCGGTTCCGACCGTCTCGTCAAGGAAGGCGAGACCGTCAAGCGTACCGGCGAGATTGTAAGCACCCCGACTTCATCCCTGGGTTCATTGAGATATTGGACGCTGGATCCATCAACCCGCTTTAGCAACATGTCTAACACCACATTCAGGTCGAGGTCCCCGTCGGCCCTGAGCTGCTCGGCCGTGTCGTCGACGCTCTCGGTAACCCCATCGATGGCAAGGGTCCCCTTAACACCTCTGAGAAGCGCCGTGCTCAGCTCAAGGCCCCCGGTATTCTGCCCCGTCAGTCCGTCAACCAGCCGGTGCAGACTGGTATGAAGTGTGTCGACTCCATGGTCCCCATTGGCCGTGGTCAGCGTGAGTTGATCATTGGTGATCGTCAGACCGGTAAGACCGCTGTCGCCCTCGACACCATGCTCAACCAGAAGCGTTGGAACTCCGGTAACGCCCCTGAGTCCGAGAAGCTCTACTGTATCTACGTTGCTGTTGGCCAGAAGCGTTCCACTGTCGCCCAGCTCGTCAAGACCCTTGAGGAGCAGGATGCCATGAAGTACTCCGTCATCGTTGCTGCCACTGCCTCTGAGGCCGCTCCCCTGCAGTACATTGCTCCCTTCACTGGCTGCGCCATGGGTGAGTGGTTCCGTGACAACGGCCGCCACGCCGTCATCATCTACGACGATCTGTCCAAGCAGGCCGTCGCCTACCGTCAGATGTCTCTGCTTCTCCGTCGTCCTCCCGGACGTGAGGCCTACCCCGGTGACGTTTTCTACCTGCACTCTCGTCTCCTTGAGCGTGCCGCCAAGATGAACAAGACCCACGGTGCTGGTTCCCTCACTGCTCTGCCCATCATTGAGACCCAGGGTGGTGATGTGTCCGCTTACATTCCCACCAACGTCATTTCCATCACTGATGGTCAGATTTTCTTGGAGTCTGAGCTGTTCTACAAGGGTATCCGTCCCGCCATTAACGTCGGTCTGTCCGTGTCCCGTGTCGGTTCCGCTGCCCAGGTCAAGGCCATGAAGCAGGTCGCTGGTTCCCTGAAGCTCTTCCTTGCTCAGTACCGTGAGGTCGCTGCCTTCGCTCAGTTCGGTTCCGATCTTGATGCCTCCACCAAGCAGACCCTTGCCCGTGGTGAGCGTCTGACTGAGCTCCTCAAGCAGAAGCAGTACTCCCCCATGGCCGTTTCCGACATGGTTCCCCTGATCTTCGCTGGTGTTAACGGTCTCCTCGACACCATCCCCGTCGACAAGATCCTCACCTGGGAGTCTGACCTCCTTGCTCACCTTAAGAGCTCCCACCCCGAGATCCAGGCCACCATCGAGAAGGACGGCCAGGTCACCAAGGACTCTGAGGCCAACCTCAAGAAGGTCATCTCCACCTTCAACTCCACCTTCAACGCATAAGTGAAGAATTAAGTCGGATGATCCTCCGTGGTCGGCTTTGTTTTCTTGACTCTATGTGGATAGACAAGATAGCCTGTACAATTTTGAGCCCATTGTTTTTCTGTTCTTCTTGGTGCCGGTGCTTAGCAGGAGACCCTAGTCTGCCCCTGGATGTAGCGATGTAATTATCTGCATGATCCTGGGGGGCGGACCAAGGATTTCCCGTAGTGCTGTTCGAGACAGAACTCAAATGACTTTGGACTGCCAAAATGTGATTATATCCTGTACGTTTAGATTTTATCCGCGCATCGAGGGCGCGAGATGGGTGGACGACCGCTCTAATTCCGTCTGGTCTCCTTATGCTCTCTCCATGTTGGACCGCAATTCATTTTCCTTTGTTCAATCAGATCATCCAGTAATGTAGATTGTAGTCTTTCCTATGTCCTGGGTCAATTCCAAGGCACGTTTCTGCTTTGATCGGATGAAGACGGGTTGATATATGGCCAACAATTTGAATATCCACTACTTGCCAAACGATCTACAACCATCACTATGTAATTTCGGTATATTTTGACCAGATTCCTGCCTCATTTCTATAGCTTCTACAAGTCAACCTAAGAACTCGTCTAAAGAACTCGACAGCGCGGAAAGTGAGGCCGAAACCGGCAGTAATTTTCTTATCGATAAGCCATCAAGCTTTTTCCCGCCAAACGCGAGATAATCAACTCCCCGCGGCCAAATAAAGAACCTCAGTTTCCTTTAAGCATATTCATATCCTCGTCATGTCTGCCCCTACAGATAAGCCTGCCTCTTCCTGCAAGGTGATGTTGAGCAAGAATGTTGCCAACCACCTCCTCGCCGAAGTCCACGAGGGCCTCAAGACCCTCGAGAAGCCGCCTCACTTGGTTGGCTTGCTGGCCAACAACGACCCTGCTGCGCTGACGTACGCGCAAATGACACAGAAAACCTGTGAGGAGAAGTGAGTATCTGCAGTTTTATTGTGTTTACCGGGGTCAATGGCTTCAATGGCTTCTTTGGTGAAATGGTTGGTGGGGGTGACTAGTATGATTCATACTTGCCCCTCGGCTACGCAAAAAAAAAAAAAAAAAAAAAAGGTATCAATTCAACTGGGACAATCAATTAACACCATGCTCTTCTCAGTGGATTCCAGTACACCTTGCGTCAAGTGTCCCGCGACGACATCGAGCAGGCGATTCTCAATGCGAACACCGACGATGCTGTCGACGGCATCATTGTCTACTACCCCATCTTCAACACCCGTCAAGACCAGTACCTGCAGCAGATTGTGGACATGACCAAAGACGTGGAAGGCTTGAGCCACCGCTACATCTTCAACATGTACCAGAACATCCGATTCCTGGACGGTGAGGCCAAGCGCCAGAAGTCCATTTTGCCTTGCACTCCCCTGGCCAACATCAAGATCCTCGAGTACCTCAACATCTACAACACCATTCTGCCTTACGGAAACCGCCTGCATGGCCATACTATTTGCGTCGTGAACCGCTCCGAGGTCGTTGGCCGCCCGCTTGCGGCGCTGCTGGCTAACGATGGTGCCTGCGTTTACTCGGTTGACATTACTGGTGTGCAGAAGTTTACGCGTGGTGAGGGTTTGCAGAAGAAGACGCATGAGGTTGTTGATCTCGAGGGAAAGACCCTGAAGGATGTTGTGCCGCTTTGCGATGTAGTCATCACTGGTGTCCCCAGTGACAAGTACAAGTTCGACACTAGCCTTCTGCGCGAAGGTGCTGTGTGTGTCAACTTCTCCAGCGAGAAGGTGTGTATATCCTGGGTTCCTCCTGATACTGCTCAAATGGAGTTTGCTGACCATTCTGCTATAGAACTTCCCCTACGAGGTCCGAGACAAGGCCTCTCTTTTCGTCCCCTCCATTGGAAAGGTCACCATTGTTGTTCTGCTGCGGAACCTGCTGGTACGTCTTATATTCACATTTCTTCCACATGTACTGTGGTTCCTTGCAATGTCATCTAACACAGGATATTACAGAGACTCATCCAGAACAAGCGAATGGATGATGTCAAGCCTGCCGAGGCCACTGAACGACCTGGCACCATCGAGGCGTCCTCGTAGGATGCTCACGATTTCTTGATGTGCTAAGCTCAATGGCTATGCCCAGAGCTGGCCTCGCCGTAAAAATTATAGATATTCTGTTTGTTATTAGCCATTTTGATGATACATGAAGACTTCATGTTTCTCCTTCCACTTTTTTCGTCACCTTGATATCTCCCAGCTGCACTACACAGTTGCATTACATTTACATTTTGGTATAAACCTTGAACATATTTTGATACACTTTGTTCACAAACCCAAACTCCCACTGGCTTCCAATTCATGTCTGATATGCGGCTTGTGGGGGATTTTGACGCCAATACAGTTTCTAAACTCTTTGCTTCCCTTTGTCAAATCAATTTTCTTATAGAATCTGACCTCCGTCATATTGAACTCAGTTTCGAGAAATCTTTGGGCATGGAGCGATTGTCATTTCAATAGATGCTCACCCTTGACGAGGATCTCCCCATATTTGCTGTTTATGCCCGTGGTGGCTGCTCTGAACTAACTCAAGGCGAATACTACATCTTCTGGGATTCCAAGTCTCAGAGCCTGCCTAGACGAGGTCATCAAAGAAGTGTTATATCGGACTATTTTGCACGCTTCTCCAATAAGGGTAAGATGTTAATTTGACCTCAATCTGGATGTAAAGACGGCGGGCTGCCTGCTTTCTAACTTCCCCATCCTCATACATGCTATGATATTGTTAGTCCTTTTTGATTTATCTAAATCGAGGTCTCAGAGTACAATATAGAAACATGGCTGTCTGACAATACGCCTGCTCTTCTTTTTGATTAATCGTATGTGCAATGATAGCACATTATTGATATCATTTTATAGGATGCACTAGTTTTGCGTTCTGCAATCACACCGAAAATATAACATCTGGAAGTAGGTGATAGGAAGCCCTTCATTTTAACCAGACTTCTTCTCATTCTCCTTCGCCGCCAATCTCAACACATCAATCTCACTAGCAACCCAGCGACGGAAAGGCTCAGAATGGAACACACCATCTGCCGAGAACCAGGTGGTGAAGGGTGCTTCGCACCACTTGTCCTGAAGCACCTTCCCAGAAGCAGACTTGTACACGACATGCAGCTTGTAAAGGGTTGAAAGCTTTTTAGCTGATGATGATACAGATATCTATGAATGCTCAGGTTAGTAGCTTGCGGCGAAATAGCACATGTGGTGATCTGGGTGTTAATTGACATACCGTTTCCCCAGTTTTCCTTTTCCCTGCGTATACTTCTCCACCTTCGACGGCCCAAATCCAGTAGGTCAGAATGCTGTTCAAGATAAAGTACGATACGACAGCTGCGATAATCCAGGGAGAGCTAGTTGCTTCCCAACCGAGCTTCCGATCTGCATAGAAAGTAAATCCAGCAATCGCGACGGCGCTATATCCAAGCAGGAAGCGAATGTTTGTTTTCGAGTTGTCCGGTGTGAAAGCATATGGTGCCGGAAGATTGGTCAAATAAGGAAGGAGAGCATCGTCGCTTGTAGACTTGAGATCTGTTGTTCACATCTTACTGTTAGTGTTGTTGCTGTATAGAGAAGATCGGGATTACGGACCATTAGTCGAGTAGACTGGCACCTTGTTGGAAGCCATGATGGAGTAGATGAGATATACAATTAATGATAATTGTGAAGTGCAAGATATTGAATGTGGTCTATCGTTCAGTGTTCAAGACAGGGCAGATGTTTATCGCTGGACAAAGATGCGGCGTGGCCCTTGGAGAAAGCTGGAGCTAACGCGGGCCAATGACATCCCTCTCTCCGCCTGGTAACCTCTCCTTCGCGGCCCCTTCAACTTTCCATCCCCCACCAATATCACCGAATTACTGCCTGGATCGCAACAGCTTACCCTTCGAATTACTATTCTGCCTCCAAGATGGCAATTCAAGGGGCCGAGCAGACCATCCTTCGGGATCCGGCGCTATTGTGAGCGACCTGATTCGATCGGCTTAAGAAGTTGGACTGACAATCTGCTTATAGCTACTGGATTCTCTTTCCGATTTCAATTGTGATGGTATGGTCTTACTTCATCGCTCAAAGCTCAATCACTCGCCATAGCCCGGAGATTGGAACTGACCTATGATTCATGGATAGATCTTGACCGGAATCCTTCGCCACTATGCTACGGTGCTGATGAACACGCCTCCCAAATCGGCATCCACTCTTGCTGAGTCTCGCGAGCGCCTTGCCCTCATCCGTGGTGTGAACCTTCGCAACAACGCCTGCTCCGTACTTGACCGCGAGTCCTTCGAGATGCGCAAGAACTATATGGTCACGGGATTCCGCAACGGCGCATTTCTGAAGGACCCTAACAACCGTGGCCAACCGCCCGCGAACCCAATGACCGACCCAGCTGGCATGGAGGCTATGATGGGCATGCTGAAGGGAAACATGATGATGATGATTCCGCAAACCTTGATTATGAGCTGGATCAATGCCTTCTTTTCGGGCTTTGTGATCTGTATGTTGCATTTTGCTATAATGGGGACAAGATCAATGAGCTTACAGTCTTTGCAGTGAAATTGCCCTTCCCGCTTACCATCCGTTTCAAGTCCATGCTGCAGTCTGGTGTCATGACTCGTGACCTTGATGTCCAATGGGTTTCCAGTCTGTCGTGGTACTTCCTCAACTTGATGGGTTTGCAGTCCGTTTTTGGATTCATCCTTGGTAGTGATAATGGTATGTACCCGTGAGCTTTGGCTAATACAATCCACTGACATTTCGCAGCTGCCAACCAAATGGCCCAGCAGATGGGCATGGCCAATCCTGCCGCAATGATGAACCCGCTCCAGCCCGGTCAAGATCCTGATAAGCTGTACTTGAACGAAGCGGAGAATTTGGAGGTGATGGAGCACTTCTGCATTCTTGACGGAGTTGAAGAGAGAATTCTGCAGAACTTTGCTCCTGCGGGGATCTAATGTTCCTTTGGCATTGCGTGTTATGTCTTACGCAGGTGTATATACTTTCCTGTCTTCAGGTCATCGCTAGCTTTGCAAAAGCGCAAGAATAGAATGTGCCATGTGTTCAAGATGCTCACCACGTGTTTATACATCGTTGACTCGCTTGTTGTCAAATGCTTCGTATGAACGCTTCAAATTGCAGTTTATATTTCTCGTCGTATTGACATTACTCATAAACACTCAATCTTGACGGTAATTAATAACTTCGTTCAAGACCCAGACCTCCCCATTATGGACCTTCTCTGCAACCGAATCAACTTCAATATTGCCAGGTTGGATCTATAGACAGTCAGTTACCATGTCAACAACCGGCACGAGAACAAAACCTACAAAGATTTTATCACCCTCCTTTGTCCATTTTAGTTTTTCTCCTGCAAGTGTCTCGACCTCTTCTCCAACTCTCCAGGGACTAACAGGAATAAGATGGGCCTCGACGAATCGCTGCAGATTCCGCGTTGCCCGGTCTTGACCATCTTGTCCTTCATATGCATTTACCTCGCCAAACTTCTTGTAGTCTTCTGGGTTCTCCCAAGGCTTCCGCGGAAGAGCCTGGATTGCACTGTTGCGCGGCGCGAGTACTGTAATATTCTTGGTCGCATCATTAAGGCGAGAGGAAATAGGCTCGAAATCACGGGTCAACCTCGCAAAGATATTGACGCCCTTGGTCTTGGGTAGGACATCTGAGATGATAGGACTACCGCTGTCTTTCGTATTCACATCCTCATCGGGAGCTGTCTTTTGTGGCTTGACGATACTAGGAAGGATTTTGTCCATTATTGATTGATGCTCTTGGTGCTCAATAGCTAGTGGCTGTTGACGTAGATGGGTAGGGAATGATAAGCCCCAGAGTGCAGATACGGAGCTAGCGAGAAGAAATGTAAATGAAATAGATGTTATTAGTCGGTTCACTCCCATGCTGCGCGTTGGAGTCATCTTATTGCCAATGACGCCGGGCAGAGAAGCAGGCCTCACGACAGCCATGACGCAACTGGCTATAACACGTGATGTGGGGAGATAACAGAATCACCTGATTCTTATCGATAAGGGTACTCGGCCACAAGAAATTGGCCGTCGATGCGATCTTAGTCTTGCCCTTGCAATTTATACATTTGGCTTTCCTGGTTGATCGATTGGTACCATGTCGGCTCTGCAGACATTTATGCTGGTCGTGGACCACGATAAAGAAGAAGCCAAGCGCATTGCCGAGGGGACTGCGCAAGGTACGCCGACTCGCCCCGCACTTGGGACTACTTTCAACTGGTGCATCGCTAACGAAGGTGATTACAGATGTTGAGACTAGAAAGGCGACTTTAATCGATACAGTTCAATCTCTCGGCGAATACATCAACGACGAAGATCCGATTCTGCGTGGAAAAGCGGTCTCATACCTTACCGCCGTCATTAAGGCTCTCTCGCCGAAATACCTTTCGAGACAACAGATTCAAGTTCTCACTACGTTCTTCTGTGACAGAATTGAAGATGGAGGTGCTGTTGCCGGCTTGCAGGTTCTGCAGGGCCTGGACCGCTTTAATAAGTTCTTGGCTACCCAAGTAGCACAAGCGTAGGTGTTATACTTTTTTGGTTACATACGAGATCCTTGCGATTGCCGGGTGTAAAGCTTGTCTCGATGATGGTCCAATGCTTACCTCTTTTCTGTTTGATATAGGCTCTTTTCCAACTTTCAAGATCTTCAGTCTCGGTCTCAAACACAGCGGTTCCACGTTTATCAATTGCTCAATGATTTGATGTCTAACCACCGCGGAGCTATGCGTGACATGGGCGATATCTCGCTTCTGGGCGTTGTCGATATTATGACAGGCGAGAAAGACCCGAGGAATTTGATGATGGTTTTCTCTATCCTAAAGGTAGTTATGGTGGAATGGGACATCTCGAATCACGTTGAGGTATGTGTCGCTTTTTCAAGGTCTTGGATCCAGCATCTAACGTCAGGTAGACCCTCTTCGATTCGGTATACAATTATTTCCCTATTACATTCAGGCCCCCGCCAAACGATCCCTATGGAATCACTGCACAGGATCTGAAGGGTCGTCTTCAAGATTGTATCTCTTCGACAAGGCATTTTGCACCCCACGCTATCCCCGCATTATTGGACAAGCTTGATTCCACTTCCCCTAATGTAAAGGTAAGACTGAAAAACATATTGCGATATTGACCCACGTCTAACAGCTTATCAGAAAGATGCACTCAATGCATTGATCGCCTGTATCCATTCATATGATCCCAACACCGTGTCCAAATTTTCCATCACCGTATGGGATGTCCTTAAGTTTGAGATTCTCAATGCCCAAGAGGAGTTCTTATCTGAAAGTTCCCTTGAGGCTCTTCAGGCAATTGCGAAACGGCTCTCCGAGGGGGTTACTAAAGTATCACAAGAATTGCCCCTTGCAAAGTATCTTCAGCCTATCACCAAAGAGTGCAATGAGCAGCTCCAGGAGCCCCAAAACAAGAAGGCCAAGCCATCGCAGTCGATCCTTAACTGCGTGTCCGCTGCTTCTCCTGTTTCTTTCGCCCTTGTTGTACAAACAGTCGTTGCTCCTATCTTCACACTCTACCAAGAAGCAGACGGAATCATCAAACAGAGGGCACTTCTCGAAACTCTGAATAACTTGTTTGAAGCTGCTACGAATGTTTTCGGACAGTGGACCAATCGAGAGGCCGGGGTCGCTATCGAAAACCCGCTACTAGAATTCAAAGACCAATTTTCGGAGCTCTATGGCCAGGCTTTAATGGGCGCAGCCAAGGAAGAAGTATCCTTCCGAGTGACTGCTTTGAAGGGCTTCTTGCGTCTGTCGACTTTGCGTGATTTCTTCCAGGAGAATGAGATTGGGCTTTTCGTACAGTACCTTGACGAAATACTTCTCAAGGAGGAATCCGTGGGCCGGGATGATTTGAAGAAAGAAGCAATTGCTGCTCTCGCTGAGATCTCCAAGCACAAACACCGGTTGATTGTGGATATTACATTCCCTGCATTTGTGGCAACTTTGCCAGAGGAAGATGAAGGTTCGGATGTACTGTATTTGCCGACACTTGAGACACTTGCACAGATCAGCGTCGAGAGGGACATCTTCGAGACACTTTTCCGTCGTCTCTTCAGCAAACTGTCCATTTTGCTACAGAAGGAGCAGCCCGGATCAGTTGCTTACCCCCGAGCGATTCTCGCCACGTTGCTTTATGTCATGCAGCAGAGAAACATGGCACAAGATCATAGTATCGATTTGTATTTCGACAAAATTGTGGTTGGACTCTGCCGCGAAGTCGCAGCATCGGCTTCTGGCAAGGCCAAGAACCGAATCCTCAACGATCCTACCGTGCTTGACATTTTGGGTCGACTTTGCAATCTTCTCGTCCGATCCGTTTCACCACAGAAACAGGAACAAGTTGCCGAAAATGTCTATACTCTCTTCTCTGCAGGCGATGATTTTGTGCCTGTTCCATTCATCCAGACTACCAGCGCGGATCAAGAGCGTACGATAATCATATCGACTTACCTTCTCGCGGGACTATCAAAGGACTGCGGTAGTCACATCCCGCATACCAGTCCAGATATGTCAGCTTTACTTTCGGATCTAGTCAATCGTTCCGTTGCCAGCACCGAACCAGCAATACACCAAGCATACTTGCGTCACTTGGCCTTGCTAGTTAACAAGTTCCTGTCGAAGCAGGATTTGACTATCGCCGAGCAACTATTCGACTCTCTCCTCCAGAAACAGGATCCAGATTCACAAAGCCTCAGCCCTGCAACCATCCGCACCATATTCTGGCTAGCCAAAGCTCTGGTGCTCCGTCTTGCCCCAACAACCACCCACGTTGTGACCTCCCTCCTCACTCTTCTATCCTCTCCAGATCAGCAAACCAGCGTGACAGCAGCCCAAAGCTTCGCAGTTATCCTCGGCGAGGACGATATTCTCTCCACCACCAACGGCGCCACAATCCGCCTTCTCTGCAGACAGCGCCTCTTCACAACTGTCATCCCTCTGATCTCGTCTCGCATCCGCGAAGTCAACATCGCTGGCACAGACGATTCTGCGGCCGCCACCAAAGCGCCAGGCCATATTAAACCAGCCCATCTCACTGCCCTTTCCGGGATTCTCTCCACCATTCCGACAGCGCTAGTAATGCCAGAACTCCCAACCCTCCTCCCCCTCCTCCTGCAATCCCTCGACCTACAGACCGCCGACTCCGTCGCCGTTCGCACCGCAACACTCAACACCCTCGCCGTGATCATTCGCGACAACGGCGTTGCGATCATCGACCAGTGTGGCCACGTCCAAAGCCTCGTCACGAGACTCCTCAAAACGACAGTGGTGAACACCGGCACCGCCGCTGTCAACACTCCCCGTCTCCGCGCAGATGCTTTGAAGTGTCTTAATCTCCTAGCCACGCACCAGATCCCCGGCGCAACTGCCAGCACGCGTGCTCCGTCGGCCATTTCGCCCCTCTTGCCCGTCAAGAACCAGGTTCTGAGGTCCTTGCGTGCGGTACTTGATGATCCTAAGCGTGATGTGCGCAAGGCGGCAGTTGATGCCAGAGGCGCCTGGATACGTAACGTGGACGACACACCGGAAGAGGAGGACTGATTATTCCCCGTTATGTATCAATCTAGATTAAAGGAAAGAATATACTTGCATTATAGTTGAAGTCTTCATCTTACGATGCATCGAGAAATGGTCACAGTTTCTCACCCATCCATTTCTACAGTACAAAATTTCTTCACCTTGCATGTTAATTTCATACCCGAAAACAACGGATTCAAGCATCTCGAGAATCGACTATTAAGACCACTGTCTAACAGATAAAACGTATAGCATGAACCTGAATGTACTATAGCGCCTCACCTGTAAGTGAGAGATCGAGATATTGATTCAATATCTCTCGTTCTTTCACATGGAGTGAGATTTGGATGACTTCTATTTCAAATATGAAGATCATCCTAGTCCACATCTATTTCATTCCATACAGACCAGACTGAGATACAAGTCAATAATACAACTATAGAAATGAGCACGTAATATCGAGCTTCAGAAAGCGCTCATTGTCATTATTAAAGGAAGGATAAAAAAGACCCAGACAGCTGTGGTATTTTTTTTGGTGTTTTCTTAAAAAAGCAATATCATCTCATCTCAGTGAATAGGTGGCTACTCAAACACTTTTTTTTCTTTCTTTTCTTCTTCTTTTTTTCCCCAACAGATATCCCTTGCCTGATCACCACTTACGCTTCGGCTTTCCTTTCGCTGCCGCACCCCAAGGCACCAGAGCCCGAGTCCTCCAGTCTTCTGGCTGCTCTCTGGACGTAGTAGTGCTTTGTCCAACCACGCTGGGTCCCCCTGACGTAACAGAAGGTCTGGAAAGAGAACGAGCAGCGGGCCCTATGTTCCAGTACCCAATAGCATCGATATTCTCGACGATGGTTTTGGCAAGTTGAAGCATTGCCCCGATGCCCGAATAACCAACTTCCGCTCCGAGAGCACTCAGTTCCTGGTCTGCAGTGGGAGGAACATAATTCGCAATATCTGCACCTAAAAGATCTGTCGGACACCAGGACTCGTTGCGGTCACCTGGCTTCAGGCCTTCGTTTGACTTCATAATGGCCTCAATTTTGCTGCTGCCGATTGAGGCCTGCCACCACTGTTTCCCACGCTCCACCATCTTTTCAAGGGACGCGTTTTGCACAACCATTATCCCCGAGTCCATGGCTGAAGGAGTGATAGATAGTTCTTGGGTTTCAGTGATTTGTAGGAACAGGTCTTTGCTTTTGTCTGATTGATAAGCATGACGGCTCTGTCGTTCCATGACGACTTGATCAATTCTGATTTTTGAGGTAGGGGGGACACGGACGAGCATCCGAAGCTGCTGCTGATCTGGTTCGATGCGGATGCTTTGCACCATGGCTTGTATCGCTTCGAAAAGTTCTGGATCAGTACCAGTGGTGTATCCAATAGAGCCTTGTACTCTAGCGGCAGCATCCCAGATCTGCGAAGGGAAACTCAAATGCACGGTGCCCAAGATGACTTGAGGATGGTAAATCGTAGCATGGCCATCCTCATTAACTGAGACAACAATGGCTCTGTCAGTACCGGTGTGGCCCCAGAACTCGTACTTGACGCTCCGGTAGCTGTAGCTTGGCTCAAACAGACGACTTCGGTTGATCTGTAGATTGATGAGGTAGTCAATGTCTGCAGGTGATGATGTCAAGCGGTCAAACATCGAGACTGGAGGTGGTGCTAAGGTATGTACAGGGAAAAATAGCTGGTAAACCTCCTTGTAGCTCATTTCCCTCTCTTTTGTCGAAGCTGGGAGGCTGGGCATAAACATGAGACCAAACAGGATTTCCAGACTCGAAGTGCCAGGAAAGCTGCGGACTGCATCAAGAACTGGGCCAAGGAGCCGAAATAGATTTCGTAGTGCACCATCGATGGATTTCTTTTTTGCAGATTTCACAGATGCCCTTGTGGGCAATGCAGTGCCACTCTGCAGTTGCTTTTCTGCTACCTTGGGTCCTGCTGACTTGGAACCTGTTGACTTAGGCTTCATTTTTTTCTCCTGGTGATCAGCAGTAACGGCGTCAGTTCTTTGCTTCTCTGTTTCAGTCATGGAACTCTTGGTCCTTCGGGTCCAAGGATTGGTATTGGCGATTTTCGAATCTGCCATTTTCTTTGCTTCGCTTTCTGCATTTGGAGGCGGAGATCCAGTTTCAGAAGTATGCCGATGGAACATTGTCTTGTGAAATTCCCTTGTTTGGGTTTCATCTGTTGCAGCCAGTGCTTCGCAAACACCGGGGGGCATATCTTGATCGCCATTTTTGGGATCGGTTTGTTGCAAAGAGCGACGAGACAAGTGCGAAGATAGACTTTGAGGGGAGATATCAATGAGATCTGCACGAAGAGCAGGAACATTCTCTTTGTCGCGATGAGAGGCTTGCCGTTGGTGAGCAACACACGGAGCACTGTCATTAGACCTAGCAGGTAGATCACGAGGTGCAAGGTCGTCACAGCCATCACCAGACTGCGATGTAATCTTTCTAGTGTCAAAAGTTTCTGGACCAAAGGCCTCCTTGATATGCCGGCGTAGAAATTCCATGGCAACATTTCTGGAATTTTCGGTAGATTTACCACTTTTCTGATCAGGTCCTCCTGTCAACTTGTCCCTCTCAGGGATGGGGCTAAGAACCTCCGACTGGGTTCTCAGTGGTGAATCTGCTGCGAGCTCATCAACAGGGGTTGGGGTTGGCGTACGGAGGACATTCGAATCCAGGATTTGTTCGAAAGAAAGAACATTGCTCACAGCTAGCCGGGCTTGACCAGTCATGTCTTCCACGTTGGGCAGATCAAAGATATCATCCGCATTACTACCAGTGGGAGCCTTGGGTCGGTCATGTTGGGAGCCTGCAGACTGTGATGGAACATCTTTTGAGACTGGGACTAGCGGCTTGAATGCTGAGATTTGCTTCAAAACAGTTTCAGAGCTGCTAACTTCACAATCGAGATCAATTAGAGGGCTGATATCTTTGACTTCATCTGCGGTGAGGCCCAGCCGCCCGTCTTCTCTGCTTGACTGTTTTTGGTCTGATCCCTGCATGCGTGGAATAATTTCCCTTTCGCTCTGACTCGCGAGCTTGGCCTTCTCTATCATTAGTCCAAGCTCTCTAATCACTGAATCGACCCTCTTTTCCCCTTGAGGTCTTGTATTTACCTGCGAACTCACTGCCTTCGGGATATTGACAAGCTGCGTGCTGTTGACTTTGGCCGAAGAAGGGCGAATTGGTCGGCGAGGGGTGCTAGTCAGCTTTTGTCTTTGATCAAAGGTCGATGTATCCGAGGCAGTTGTACCTGACAGGTTACCAGGAAGTTGAGAATCGCTTCCACAGGGAAGAATTACAGGCGGTTTGTTCTGCCGAGGAGTGGCTACGACAGACGAACTGGCTGCCTGCTCTTTTGATACTTTCGTTGTTTGATATGACTCAGGTAGATTGATGATATTCAGATAACGAGGGGTTTTCTTCATGCGATTGATATCTTCTCGCCGAGCTTGGCTGGCAGGAACTAGCTTTCCACCTGGTTGAATTACCATATAGCGTGGACCGTCTGTGGACTGGGGCCTAGAAGAACTGGTCGGTTTCAAGTCCTGTGGCACCGAAACGCTGGTTGCTCCAGCCGAGGCATCGGACATATTAGCTCCTCCAGGAGCGGGGAAGATTTCCGGGGGCACTTGTAGATTGTCCTCTGGTGGAAAAGAGCGTTGGTCGTCACCACTAGAGATCCATTTGTCGACATATTTCCCTTGCTCAACCGATGGAGCCGAGTATTGAGCATTTGTTTTTCCGTGAGAGGCCCCTACCTTGGAAACAAGATGCTGATCGATGTTTCCATAGATGTAATCGCTCTGTTGACCAATCTCTGGATACCGATAATCTTTCCAGTCGCCAATGGAGCTGACCGCAGGGTTCTTGGGCACATTTGGCGGATTACGAAGTCTGCGGATCGGACGGTACTCATTGGCAAGATTGTCGAATTGACAGACCACGAGGGCCATTATTCCTCCGAGAGAAAGAGACGCATATTGGCTAATCAAGACTCGCCATAGGGCAGTTGCGTTGATCGTTGTGAAGGGCAAAATGCGAAAGATAGCGCTGCTCCGTTCGGGTGTCAAGATGATTAGCCCGAAGTTTGGGTTCTCAATGAAGTCCTAGAAAGTATTAACAAAAAGTGTGAAAGGAGGGGAATGAGCAGCATACGAAGCATTTCTCGAGAGATGCGAGTATCTGCATTGCGCTGTTCATGTTTTTCATGTCTCCTGCAGAAACACGGAACCCTCTGCCTTTCTCCACCGTGATATGTGTTTCTGTTATATCAGAAACGCAATGGAAGAGAGAGCTTGAGTCACTGGTAATGGGGCCAATGTCTGCCCGCGAAGGAGACCAGATCTTGACCATCGGTTCATCGGCATTTGGCTGTGTTAGCATAACATCAACCAGACTTCCGGTGGGTGGCTGTTGCGGGCGAAAGGAGGTTGGAGCCATTATCGGAGTAATTCGAGGTATCTTTTGTAGACCAGAGATGTCAGTACGATGCAAATATGGTAGAATGGAGGCATTTGTCGTCGGCGTCAACGCCACAGTTAGGGCTAACAATCCAAAGCCACTTTTGAAACCATACCTCAAGTAAATCATCCTCACGGTGGCTTTCGATATAGTCTCGAAGCAGACAAGTGACTTTGACTTCGAATTGCCCGTCGAATTGGCCATTGATAGCCAAAAGCTAAATAACATCAGCGAAGCCACAATTGCATTGGAAAAACGCTCACATGGCTGTCACGTAGGTATTCGATCTTGATCGGATGAGCATCGGAATTAAGATTGCTGAAAAGCGTTAGGTCACAATTTGGAGAGGCGTAAAATTAGAGGGATGGGCCATACTTAATCTTGTCTCGGAGTTCTTCGATCTACATCGGGTTGGATTAGTTCTTGTCCTCGCAGAATAGGTATCATGTAGATGAGAGTATAGACACGTACCCCTCCGGTCTCTAACTGCCAGGGCGAAGCCAGATACAACGTCCTGCTGTCAGCCATCGTGAGTAGTGTATTCCGAGATAATATTCTTCTAAGGCCGCAAACGATGGCTAGAAAGGATGATAAGCAATTGAGGTGAGGAGTGAGATGATCATTGATCAGGTGCAAGGTGAAAAGGTTGATGTCAGTAGACAAGCGATTGTCGCGAGTCTTATGCCCGGGCGTGAAAGACGACTCATGGAAGTAGGCCAGTGATATGACTTTACCTAGAGGCCGACTGACACGTTTGGGCTGGCGATCAATGCCGAACTACAGCGACGATCGATTGATACGATTGGACTAGAAAAGGATGCTGGCCTACGAGTAGAACGTTTGAATGTGAGTGGAAAAAGCGACCTATCCAAGTAGAAGATGAAAAGCGAGCAAGGTAAACGAAATTGAAGAGAGTATAGAACGGAGATTGGAACAAAGCCAGTAGCTGTTGCCTAAGAGCCGATGAACAACTTCTGAGGGCAGGAATACTCATATTATTGCGTCAAAATGGCAGCGGATGTAACTGGAAGGGACAACCCATGCGAAGACCTCATTGTGTATATCGCTCGTTATAGCAATCGACTTGTTATAAAAGACACATAAGGACGTCTGTAATGATCGGCTTCGGGAGGTTACATCTTTCACAATACGAAGGTTGAAGATCAGTTTGGGTACAGCAATTCTCAAAAATGCTTTCCGAGCGATTCTACAGTTCTTAGATGTGTCAGATGGGAAAAGAGCTTGAACAATTGCACAAATTCAGGATGTCTGCTACAGGTCCCCAGTGAGTCAAAGCTGTAGACAGGCCTTCACTGCAGATGTACAGACACGGGACGTTAGAGACTGGCAAATACAAGGTGCTATCTTTCCTATAAATAACATTAATTCCCACACTTTCCACATTTGAGACAGCAAGAAGATGAGCATGTGGCAAATCCAAAAGGTTCAATGTCCGGACAGAGAAGATTTCCCAAAATACAACATTGAATTCATGAAGCCGGCGGTGGGCTAGGGTTCCAGCAGGAGGAGATTGGTAGAAACACACCATATAATTGGGTATATACCAAGAAATTTACCTTCATTTCTAGCCTACGAAGAGCAAAGACTCAAAGCAAAAAATAAAAGATCGAAGCAATATAACTCTATGAGAAGCTAAGCATAATGACACGCCCAGTAAAATCTAGGCAGCAAGAATGAACTATGTAGATACCCTTTGTAGGTCTTTCGAACACTAGCAAGCAGCACGAACTTGCCCTCAGGTTCATCATGGTGTAATCATATCCGGGTAAAAATATGCAGGTCATCAAACGTCATATGTAACAAGGGTAGCAACCGGATAAGGTAAGGAGGTGAGGGACACAACTCAGATGGGTTGAAAATGCAAATGCAAGAATGATATGAAAACAAGTATGCAAACATGGAAAGATACAGGACCAAATTGAACTCTGCCACGACGGGTATCTGCTGCAAAGGGAAACGGAACGCCATGCACCAGCGCAAAGAATGGTCTATGAGAATTGAACAGGGGCGGGGTAGGTAATTTATGGCTGTGATGGGACAGGGATAGGATCAATGGGTAAGGTCAGAATAAGAACGGAGGTATTTGGAGGGTGGTCTGGTGTCGTTTTGGCGGTATGTTTGGGAGATCCACGCAGAGAGGGAAAAAAAGGGATGTTGATAGACAGGTCGCGTGATGAAGGTTAGAGGTTGACACTGGACGTGACAGCGAGAGCAGATGAGCGTCAAGGAAAAGAGAAGGCCAAATCAATCGCCGTTTTCCCGACTCTTGTGGAGACGGATCGCCCACTTCATTTCTGTCTCTGTCTCCTTGAGCTGGTCGAGAATCCCAGCAATATTAGCATTATGAGATTTGGCAGCGTCAATGGTGTCACGGAATTCATTTTCCTTCATGTCCTTATACGCGGTGTGCTGAGCGAGCAGTTTCTCATAAGAGTCCTTGAGCGTGTCAAACTCCCTGTTCTTCTGATCTGCCAGAACCTCCAACCGCTCAGTGGAATGTACATGCGTTTTCTGCGCGTCGGCAATACTCTCGAACTCAGCATAGATAGCATTAAGACGTCTTGCAAAATCCGCCTTATCGCGTTTGGCCGTGCTGGCTAGCACCTCGTACTGTGTCTCGTAGTGCTTGGCAATCTCTTGTGACCGAGCTTGTTCGCGATTGTGACTCTCGCGCTCCTCGCGCATAGTCTGGTTGGTCTGACTTGAATTCATCTCAGCGTCTTGGCGCTTGCTACGCTCGTGTTGAAGTTCCATCCGCAGCTCCTCCAGTTTCCGGTCTTTCCGCGCAATTGAATTGAGGTTGGTGTCGTTGACTTGCTCGAGGTTCCGTAAACGCTCGTTCATATTTTGTTGCTGGATCTTGTAGGCCTCATTGGTTCTTTGGTACTCCTCTGCGCGAGACTTGTAAAGCGTGCATTCGCGCGTTAGGCGTGCTATTTCTTCCTGCAGATTGTGAATAACGCGTCCTGATTTTCCTCCCGTCGCCGCGTGGCCGACCGCTGACCATTCTGTTGTGGGGACATCACTTATGTCGGCGGGGTATGCGGAAGGGTATGCGGGCTGTGAGTGGAACAATGAGGTGAAATCGCCTGGATGCCGGAGAATGTCAGCTCGGGAGGTATGGGGAGCGGGATCGGGATCACCAACCATTCTGGGCGTCGTTGACTGATTCGTCGGTGGTTCCGTTTTGCTGGTGCATGTTCAATTGTGTGTCCACATGTGAGAGATTGATTTTGGGCGCTTCTGCACAGATAGGGGGGTCAGCAGCAATCGGTATAGGATTTTTGCTGTTGCTGGGGCTGAGACGCATGATGATCCGTTTGAAGGACCCCATGGTGAACGCCGGCGCCAATCATGAGGGAACAAATAGGACAACAAGATAAGAAGCAAAAAGCAAAGCCAATGGGCCTATGAAGGAGAGGCTCATACCAGTATTTGAGGTCAATAGAGCACGACGTCAGGGTGTTCTAATTGTCTTATGATCTCGCTTAATCATCTAGACATCGCAAGGGAGGCCTTTGATCAATAAAGGCGCTGTTCCATGCGATCGCCAATCAAGAAAACAATCTAGATCCAAGCTGCAAAATCTAACAAAAAAACAACAATCAAGTAGCGGTAAAGGTGAAGTTTCGGAAAGACCAGTCGATCGTGGTTCTTCGTGTTCCACCAGCTCCGCTAATTATTGACGTCCGTCAGGGCGCGCCACGGCGCTACTGAAGACCAGGGGAGCGGAACGGGATGTTTCATCTTGCATGTTTGTTTTTTCTTTCTCATACATCTGGTTTCTCTGTTTCTTTGTATGATTCTGTCGATTGATTGATAATGCTAAATATGACTGATGACTTCCTCAACACCTCAGGCCACCTATATATCAACGATATTCAGGGGTATTCTATATACAGGGAGATATCCCATTTTTGCGTGAACGAATGACTGAGCGTTTGCACCAAACACCAAATACAAGGAGGAAAACAATAGTATGAAAGGAAATAATGGATCTACACAAGATAGGCCAACATACCAACAACACCCATCACCAATTGCACGGGGATTTGGGGAGTCGAAGCCGCGCCAGTCTCCGAGCTATCGGTGGAGGAGGCCTCCTTGTTATTGACAATCTCAGTTCCGGCAACCGATGATGTTTCTGTGGAGCTGGCAGTGGCTGAGCTGGACGGGCTACCAGATGGACTGCCGGATGGGTTGGCGGAGGAACTAATGAGAGCCTTGCTGCCGGTGCTCGTCAAGGTGGGTTGAGTAGCCTGAGTAGCCTGGGTCGCCTGGGTTGGCTGGGGTGCTGTGGTGCTGCCGCCCGTAGTGTGGACGTTGGGGGATGTAGTGCCACCAGTGGTAGTGCTAGTGCCGGCAGCGGTCTCATGAGCTTCAGGTACATCGGCCATGGGCTTGCCAGCAGACTTTAGCAGGGCAGTGTAATTGGTTTCGTCGTCCTGCCAAATCTGGAAAGCGTAGGTCTTCCCTTCCTTAATGTCGCTATCGGGTGTCCAGGTGAAGGTACCATCCCTGCCCTCGGCAGTGATGGCCTTGACATCCTTCAAGTTGCCCGAGCTGCCTTGGCGAAGCAGGATTGTCACTGGCTGGCAGGTTGTCAGCTGGATTCATATGGGAGATTAGGGAAGAAGAACTGACACGATCAGGAACGGCACCTGTCCAGGTGAGAGTGACCGGTTTGCCAGCTTGGAGCGGGTCCTTGGGCCAGGAAGTGAAAGACAATGGGTCGGCAGCAAGGCCCATTGTCAATAGAGAAGCCATGACGGCAATGACACTCTTGGAGAAATACATTGTGATGCAAATGGTGCGTGGATTAGAGTTCGGGCTCAAAAAGAAGTAAATAGATGTACTGAAAGAAGGTGTCAACGATGAAGTAGGCAAAACGGCGAAGCACGAGGGCCAAAATCAACTGGGGCGGCGCATCGCGACTCTTATTTAGAAGCAAAAATTGCCGAGATCTCTCCTAGCCCCACAGAATTGAACTTGATCGTCTTGCTGGAATTCAACTCTTAGATCCAAGGGCGCTTTGATGGAATGCTGCATTCATCGGGATGAGGCATCAACATGTCGGTCATTTCGCTCAAATGCTTGGGGAATGCCCGCCAGAGCCATTAGGAATTCTTGAGAGGAAGTGTTATAATCCTTCGTGTAGAAAAGCTCCATCGGTTCTGTGGCAGAGGTGTGGAAGGATATGCTTGTTGTTGAGAAGAGAACCTTGGAAGGTTCGGGTCCAATGACTAGGTGGCTGTTGTATGGCTTCATTCCTCTGCAGTGGCTTGAATCCCATAGCAATGGTCGAATCCGAAAACAGAAAGCCCATAGCATGTCAATGAATAGACTGTACGGAGGAGTGGCTTAATGGAACGACCTGCCGGGACATGCTGGAATGTCATCCCTTCCCGGTTTGTTTGGGTCAGCATCGATCTATATGTTGAGCAACATACAACATTGTAGGGCTGTTATGAACTCCAAGATTAGGTCTGAAACATTGCGAAGAATTTCTCGATCCTTGGTTATTCACAAAGTGATACCAAGGGGTGCTACAGGGTGTGATAATGTTCTCTGGAGGTTTAAGGTTGCTTGATCGTCGTTCATGTGTGCAGCGTAAGGAAAACCAAGTCTTCTGTTCAGCATCTCAGATAAATAACTTGACTGGATCAATAATGTTTTAGAATAACAGGGTTCTGTTTGGATATGACAGGATATCCTAACAGCAAGATGAGTGGAATTGTGAGAATGCATACAACCTAGGGTTGAAGGATAAAGAAATCTATATATTCTGTAGCATGCACCCTACGCTGATCTGTGGGGATCGAACACCTTGATAGCTCTACCCAGAAAGCGAAAATAAGCTTGAGGTCCTGTCAGGTTTTCTCGATCTGGCAGCTATGTAGCTTTCTTGTAATTATTGCTGCGAGCTAGTTTGGCATTTCTTCTGCGCTGGGGCTTCCAGGCTCAGGCTTGCAACAAGGGGTTTGTTTACACAGAAGATCATTTTTCTTCGAAGCAGCAGGCTATACCCCGCAATCTCTACCACCCTAGAGGAAATTTTACTGTCAAACAAATTGAATTGGTATACGCTGGAACATAACGACCCTCAGAACTCCCACAATCCCCGCATGAAACACCCAGGACCAGAGTCCACGCCACCATCTTCCTCTAATAGACGATCGGTAAAGATACGCTTGGGAATCTGGTATTCGACGACAGGAATCTTCTTCAAATTCCTCTCTTCCACTCCAAGGTCTGCAGTGACCATGCCCTGATACGTGTGATCGAGGAAATCTTCCAGGCTGTATGCTTGCTTTGTGAACTGTTCAGAGATAATCCGGGCAATGGCCGCAACGTTCGGATGGAAGTGAGACTGAAGGGTTTCGATCTCCCAAAGACAGCTCTCAATGGCATTGGTCTTGTTAGGGTCGGTCTCATTTGGATCAAAAGGATCATCCATGCCTTCCCTTTCCACTTCCTCGAGCAAATCGTTATCGCGAATAGATCGGTGTAGCATGAATGTAGTTGTAGGGTGGCTCTTGAAGAAGTTATACATAAAAGGAACAATAACCACAATGGCGGAGGGAGGAGCGTTCAGTGCGAGACGAGAGAGACGCTTGATGAAGCTGGCGACCAACGTGGCCGGAAGATGGCTCGAGGACAAAAAAGTGTTCAGCAGTCGGAAGAATCGTGATCTGTGCTTGGAGTGCAGCAGCTCGGTATCCAGGAGAGAGTACAGTTTCGTGTAGAATTGAGGATAATCCAAGTTCTTTTCCTGAATCAGGTAGAAGAGACCAGACAGTGCGAGAAGAGATGTTGCACCACCGACGTTGTATGAATCCGTCAAGAAGTCCATCAGCAGCTCCGGTCGGTTGAACCAGGGCTCGATGTTGTGCACCATCATACGCAACAGGCTTTTACGCTGCGATTGAGAGAGGTCGTTTCGTAGTATGGATAGCCACGCCTCCTGCGCCTGCTTTCTGTGGGAGTTTGCCGATACTAGACGCTTATTCTTGATGTCTCGTTTCGCATAGAAGTTTTCGAATTTGTGTTCCGCTCCGGGGACCTCATCGCATGCCTGAAGAATCTTGATCAGAGTTTCAAGGACTTCGGGAGATCGTTTCGTAGATGCGTAATCACTAACAAGAATTAGCCAGGGAACTTGACAATGCAGGATGAGGATATACATACGCAATTTGCGCGAAGGTGTAATATCTCACATCTTCATACTCCTTCACAAACTTGGTGATGGCCTCGGACTGCAAATCTTGGCCGTTTTGGGCTTCGACGATGGCTGTAAAGATGTCCTTGAAGAAGCCTGTCGACCAAACATTGTTCTCGGCACCTGGGATGTGGGCAAGACGTTCTTTAACAATGCGCATGCTCAATGTCAGAGCGACAATCTAGAGATCGTCAGTGGAAGTAATTCCTGGCGGATCAGAACATAAATACCTGAGAGGGAACATCTGCCTCACGCATAATCGCCACCAGAGCATTCTGATAATCCATACAGCGCTCCTTCAGCCATGCCACAACAATTTTCTCGTTCTCGGCGGCGCGGCTTGACTCGGTCAAATTTCCTCCAGCAATCAATCGACTGAACACACGGCAGAGAGAGACGGCCACGGCCATCTCGGGGGTTTCAGCCGATTTTTCAACATTGAGCATAGAAAGCAAGGTCGCGATATTGTTGTAGCCCTTTCGCGACTCCGCAATCTGATTCTCTAGCTCTTGAATAGTAGAGAGTGTATCGGCAAACTTGTCTTCGGCGACAGCGCGGCGCTTGGAGGATGGGGCGCTGGCATTTTTGCCGCTTTTGCGCTTTTTAGAGCTCGAATCCGTCACAGGTGCAGGCATTTTGTCCAGACGTTTTGTAGCGTACCGTGAATAGATTGCCTATCTGCAACTTTTTTTTATCGTCTCGATCATTTCGGGAACTAGTTTATCCGAGGCACGGAACCACCGCCCGAAACGGCTAGCGTCTTCACCTCCTAGCCATCCCGAACCTCAAGTCTCCTCAGTTCCGTTCACCCACCCCATTGACTAAGAATCTTTCATCTGCAACAATGGCTTCGCGTCTCGCTAAGAGCGCCATTGGTACGATCTCTATGACTCTCGACTGTCTGATCGACTCGATGCCTTCAGTTACTGACTTAAACTAGGCGCATCCCGACTCCGACCGGCTCTTCCCGTCCGTGGTGTTACTGCCGTCACTGCCAACCTGACTTCCTCTCGCCAGGCTTCTAATGTTCCTGCCGAGGACCCTGCCAAGAAGGCGCAGTCGATCCTGAACGCTGTCCCCGGCAACTCCGTGATCACCAAGACCGCTACCCTCTCTGCCGCCGCCGGTCTGTCCATTGCCGCCATCAGCAACGAGCTGTACGTCATGAACGAGGAGACTGTCGCTGCTTTCTGTCTGTTGTCCGTCTTCACCGCCGTTGGCAAGTACGGTGGTCCCGCTTACCGCGAGTGGGCCGAGGGTCAGGTCCAGAAGCACAAGGATATCTTGAACGCTGCTCGTGCCGACCACACCAACGCTGTCCAGCAGCGCATCGACAACGTCTCCCAGATGTCTGGCGTTGTTGAGGTCACCAAGAACCTCTTCGCTGTTTCCAAGGTAAAAATACTCGGTTGCACAGGTTGAACTTTGGGACGGCTGTTGACCGTCCGTTTTAGGAAACCGCCGAGCTTGAGGCCCAGGCTTACGAGCTCCAGCAGCGCACTGCCCTCGCTGCCGAGGCCAAGCAGGTCCTCGACTCCTGGGTGCGTTACGAGAACCAGGTTAAGCAGCGCCAGCAGCGTGAGCTTGCCGAGTCCGTCATTGCCAAGATCCAGAAGGAGCTTGAGAACCCCAAGGTTCTGCAGCAGATCCTCCAGCAGAGCGTTGCTGATGTTGAGCGTGAGTGATCTACTAAGTGATATATATACAGCAAGTTGCTAACATGTCTCAGGCATCATGGCGTCCAAGGCCTAATTATTGGGCTTAGTAGCTCACTGCATTCGGCATTGTGTACAAAACTATAAGGGCTATTTGCATACGCCGAATTAGACCTTGCAATACCATTTTGATTCTTACTATATTTGGGCAGACATGGTTTCGTGACATGTTCTTAAGCGAGTTGAGCTCGGAAATACCCATTGATTGATGTCTGGTATATCAAACTGCTTGGGTTTGGCCTCTTTTCGTAGATCACATTGATTAAGATATGATACAACGACCATCCCAAAGAGTGCTCTGGTATGTATCTGCTCATAGAATCTGGGTTGTAGAACTTGAATGTCATGTAGTATCATTTCTCCCGGGTAAAGGTTATGCCCATGTGGCTACTATGTAGCCCTATGATATGCAGGGACCAGTGTCGCACCGCCACCCGTGGATACTGCGATATCTATGTTGTATACAATAATTTTGTCATTGATGTTATATCTTCAGGGCATTACGGTGACAATTTTACAACAAGATATCCAACAGAACCCAAATATACATCCAATATCCAATTTTGTGCGAGCCTTAGCCGCTGGCCAAGACTCAAGCGGGGATCAGCAGCAACACTATACCCAGCCGCCTTACCCCGTACACAGCCACGGATATTTGGTGTCTGATTTATTTTTAAGGTCTACATTCGTCCTATCCTCAGGTCTAGTCTCTCTTTTAAATCTGAGTACCCACTTACGCACTTACACACCCCAAATCCACTGCCGCCTCCATCCCAGTAGAAGCGCATCATGCCCTCACTTCGCAACATTCTACACAAACGCGAAGAGCACAGCTCCCCCCAATCAGCCCCAAATGCAGCTCCAACAAGACCGTCAAATCCAGAACTCAAGCTCATCCGCTCAGATACCCACACACAAGAGATAATCATCCCACCATCTTACGCAAACGATACAAGCCCATTCCTTTCATCACCAACTCACCAGGACGAAGGATGCCTTTCCCCCCAATCTCCCCGCCGTGGCTTCTTCAGCCGCTCCCCCAGACCAACCTCCGCATCATCCCAGTCTCCACCCCGCCGTGAGCGCCGCCTCTCAAACCTCCTTCATCTCGACCATCGCAGTCGCAGTAACTCGCGTGACTCCTCGGCCAATATCCCCGCGGACCTGCCGCAGATCGACAACGACCAGGGTGCTAGCAAGCAGGAGCGCGAGGCACAGTGGGAGCAGAGGGCTACTGCACTCGTGCAGCAGAATCCACAGTTCGCGCACTCGGGTACGTCGTTGTCCGGACGGCAGGGGGGGGGGAAGCATCGCTAGGGCTGGGGGTGGGGCTGGAGTCGCAGGCTAGATCGAGGAGCTCGAGCCAGAGTCGCGTTATCGGGGATCAAAATGAAGACGTGAGTATTTGGCATATCGCATACGTATCTGCGTGTTGGTTGTGTTTTGGGATGTAGGACTGACGAGGTTTCTTAGATTAATATTCAAGAGGCGATTCGACTGCACGAATCCGGTGGTGGGTTTATCCATTCTTGGCGCGGGTTGGAAGTGTACATTGATTGACTGACGCGCAATACAGATCTTGAGCGGTCAACTCATATGTTCGGGCAACTCGCAGATCCCGATGGTGCAAATAATCCACTTAGTCAGGTCCTTTACGGTCTGGCATTACGGTAATATTATCCTCTATGACATTTGTGTTTACGAAATGCTAATGACAGTCTATGCTGTAGGCATGGTTGGGGATGTCCTCAAGATCTAGCACGCGCAGTGACTTACCTCTCTGCTGCAGCCTCCAATTCTGCCGCCGTAGAGGCAGAGGCTCTGCGCGCTGGGGTCAATAAAGGCGGCTCTGCCAAAGGCGAGCTCGTTCTGGCTATGTTCGAGCTGGCCAATTGTTTCCGCAACGGATGGGGTTTGGCAAAGGATCCTCCCGCTGCTAGACAGTATTACGAGACCGCGGCCAACTTGGGTGACACAGATGCCATGAACGAAGTCGCATGGTGTTACCTCGAGGGTTTCGGGGGTAAGAAAGATAAGGTGCGTGCAACCTCTATTTAGGCATCAAGCATAACTTGTGTGTCAACGTTGACTTGGTATTGTCATAGTTTAAAGCTGCACAGTATTACAGACTTGCTGAGACGAACGGATGCCCTACTCTCGGGAACACTTGGTATGTTCGATCGAATATGAGGGCACGAATTGTGAATCTAACAGTGTCATAGGATCTGGAAAGACAAGTATAACCCGAAGTAATCAATATGCTTCTTCGACAGCTGGTATTAGATGACTTCTCGTCCATGAATGATGTCTCACGGTCTCATTGTTTGATGTATTTTCAGTTTTCCCATGTGGTTCAGCCACGATGACTCTTTGTTACAGAACCTGTATAGTATATGCATCATATGTTTTTATCCTCAGTCTTCCTAGACTGGTTTTTCTGCTCAATCACCCCTACAATAACCTCACCCGTGTCTCGCGCTTTTTCGCCATCAAAAATAACAGCAATCTCCTCGAGCGATCTTCCCCTAGTCTCTGGATAAGTCTTCCAAACAACAACTAAGACAACAAACAACACAGCCAAAAACACAAAGTAATATTTCCAAGAAATATTCTCAAAAGCAATGGGATGAATCAGCTGGTTGAAAACCAGCGCTAGATAATTCGAGATCGTGGAGATGGCAACACCTTTCGACCGCAGCTCAGTCGTCCATATCTCAGTCGGATAGGCGAGGAGCAGCGGCGTGAAGGCAACATCATAGCCCGCGTAGTAGATGAACAGAAACGGGATGACAGCTGTCCCTACAGCGCCGGTGCCTGTCGTCGTGAAGCTGCCCGACAAAGCGGTGATAAAGATGTAGCTGAACAGCATGATCAACGTCGATGTGAGGAAAAGAGCACGGCGGCCGACGCAGTCAACCAGACAGGCACCTACTACGCTGATTACCAGATTCCAGAGCTGTAGGAAGCCGTTGATCATGGTCTGGTCTGTCGTTGAGGTTAAGCCGATTGTGTCGAGGATCAGGGTTAGGTAGTATGACACGACACCCCTGGAATGATAACCGAAGTCAGCAATGGCGTTTGCCAGCAATTTGACGGCTTAGTAAAAGGCAAGGAACAATGTACAGCAAAGCGAGGTCAAAGAGGTTGCTTACCCTCCGTTCCACTGCGCGAAGACACCCAGCGAAACACTCAAGAAAAGCCGGTACCGATTCCCCGGTGTCTTCACGCAATCAATCCAGCGCGACTCACGCTGACCCTTTCGTTCCAGAGCCAGACTCTGGCTAATCTCGTGCATTTCGAAATCCACGAGCTCCGAGTCCTCATCGCCCCCAGCATGGTAATTAATTAGAATACTTCTAGCCTCATCAACCCGCCCGCACCTAATCAGCCATCGCGGTGACTCAGGCACAATCAACGTCCCAGGCAACGCAATTAGCGGCAACGCAATCTGCACGAGCACAGGCACGCGCCAGGCCCAGTCACTCTGCACAAGCCTCATGCCGAAGGATACCCACGCGGACAGCAAGGAGCCGGCGTAGTACTGACACATGTAAATTGCGGTGACGAGTGAGCGATGTGATGGATACGCGATTTCCGTGACGAGGATCACGGCGCACTGGAACCAGGCGCCGGCGATGCCGATCAACAGACGGGGATAGATGAATGTATTAGCGTTGGGAGCAGTGGTCTGCAGACACACTCCAAGGACCATGAAGAGATAGCCCATGAGGATGGTGGGTTTGCGACCGAAGCGGTTCGCGGACCAGGCTTGGATGGGCAAGAAGAGCATACTGCCGATGTTTTGGAGGGCGTTTATGATGCCCAGTTCTATTCCGGTTGGCTTGGACATGAAGGTTTGCCATTGAGGTAGGGATTGGAGGCTGTTCATCAGGGATATGTCGTAGCCAACTGTGCTGGAGAAGAGGATTAGGCTTGCTATCAGGCTGTTTAGGTGGATGAGGTGCGGAGTTTTCCACCATGGTTGGGTTCTTTGAGAGAGGTCCTGTGCATTGATTGTTAGACGATGGGGTGCTTGATAATTTATTACTTGGGGAAAGTGCTATATTCCTACCGACGCAAGTCCGGAGATAGCTTCCCTTGCAAACTTTTCTTTCATGGCGGAGCTCTCTTCATGACCCGAGAAGGAGGCGATGGTGTTGCCATGCACTCGTATCGCGCGCAGCTGGTCTGGATGCATGAGATTACCTGTTTAAGAAGACACCATTCCTGCCTCATTCCTTTTTTTCAGTCCGGCATCCCAATATCCTGAGGTTGATGACGATGGATCTGGTTCTTAGGAGATCTCGCCATCCAGGGATTCGAGTTGTGGAGAAGTGGGCCTGGACTCACCTGCGCGGTTATGTCATTGCGCAAGAATACCTGATGTAGGTAGATATCTTCATGTTGGATAGTAGACTCTCCAGGGATTTTCTTCGTTTATATGCCAAGGGATGTGCCTTTCACTTGGCAAATGGGTCGGAATAGTGCTGAGCGCATAGGGTGCTCTGTGAAATGGGAACATCACCTTGCCCCTAAGAACTCACAATAGACGAGTTTCATCTGTCGGGTATATTTCTACCGGTGGGCATTTTGGATAGAGGTCTAACGGTCCATCTAGGCCCTGTCTGTGGTCATGTACTGTGGGAGCCATAGTCTTTTTCAAGGTCATCTATAGGCGAGCTACGCAGGGGCTAACTGAATGACAGGTCAATTCGAAACTCGATTCTAACGCGATGGAATACTCTGTATGGATTGAACTCTCATATTTATGCAACTACATACTGCTATATCACAGAGGCACAACCTCGTGAGTCACCGTAGTGTTCCGCAGGATCTCGATCTTCTTTGCCTCGAGTTCCGCCCGCGTCTTTTCTTGCTCTTTCTTTTCAGCTTCCTCCTCTTCTTCGAGATCACTGCTACTCATACCAACCGTCTCAACTTCGAATCCGAGTTCCTCAACGACTTCACCTCCCTCTCGCAGGAAGTTGCTGGCCTGAGATTGTTTGAGAGGCTAAGATGGTTCCAATATTAGCTGCCAGTGGCAATATTCAAGTGGTTCAAACTCACATCGCTTCGGAATTTGTGGAATGTACGCGGCTTATAGTGGGATCCACTGAAGGAAACAACCAGTCCCTCATCGTCCTGGTCGACATTAGCAATCAATCATGGCCAACACGAAGAACAGTGGTACTCGCCCCTTGAGCTTGATAGGTAGTCCAACCCTCATTCTTCAATTTCTCAAAGGTGCCGCCTCCACCACCAGCTTTTCCAACCCCGGTAGCCGCAATGTCTAATCCAACGTCGATCTCCTTATCTTTGCTATTGGTCATATGAATTGCACATTCGTCCGTGACCCAAACAGACTGAATAACCCAAAGCCCATTCTTCTCAATATCTGTTGAAAAGTCCGACGCAAGAAGCGCTTTGGCATTCTGTGACGCCCAACTTGCAACAGGCTTGCCGAATGGAGCCAGGATCTTTTCTCGCTTTACCAGGCTGCCCGTGACAAGACCGGCCTTCCCAGAAGCGCTGGTCTTACGCTTGCCTTCACCGTTGACATCGACTGGCACAGCAGCCGCTGCGGCAGCCGATAAACCACCCGAAAGTCGCACGTGTTGGCCATCTTCGCTCTCGGAAGAGCGGGTTTTCCATATTGATGTCTTGGGCTCGTCGTGACTCAGCGTTCGGCCAAGCGCCGTGAAGCCGTCGGCATTGGGTTGACCTTCCTTGCAGAGATCCGTAATCTGGTTCCAGCCGCCGCTCTCATCAAAGAAGCCCACGGAACCTGGGTGAAACTTTTTGAAAGTAGGTGGGATGTACAGAAAGGTGCCCTCGGGGTTGCGGGCCATGAGACTGGCATATTCGATGTCGAGGGTCGTGGCTTTACCCATGGTGGAGATATGTACTGATATTTTCGAATGATCTGTATTGGATGACAGGTGCAGAGTAATGAGGGCAGCCGTCATGAAAGAGGTGAAATATGGACAGCACCACTCCGTGGTAGGCCGTGCGCCGATCAGAATATCAGAGCTGATGCATGATCTCATCAAGGATCTCAGATATGAAAAGAACAACGCGCCCCCGCTTTTTACTTCTTTTCAGCTCATCCCATCTGAAGTTGGGCAGGTGTTGAAGATTCTAGTAACCCGCAGCTTAGACATTCAGGTCATACACACCACCACTAAACCTTGCGGCATTCACAACCCCTTTGAATATCAATGTCTGTCCTTGATCAAATTTGGACTCAGTGAGATTGCCAACAGCCCTCAACACGAGGAACCTGCGGTCATAGCACGCCTATCAGTGGAGTATGTGGGTCGAGAAGTGCCTTTCCGATGCCCTGGTACGAACCCTGAGATTGCTAGTGTCAGTTTATCTCCACATTCGGCACAGCAACTGGTATTGTTGTGATTGATGTCATGAATGATGGCTAGCAGCAAGCTGAGGGGCCTATCTAAAGCTGCAGTTGTGGCGACTCGTCCCCTCAATCCTAGCGGCTCGGAAATCTTTGCGTAAAAGGTATGGGATCAAGGTTCATGTGATCGAATGGTATAAAATTTTAAGTATTGAGATCGTATCACTTCACATCTGTATTTGTAGCATTGTTTGCACAATTACGGTGTGTGATCATCCTTGCATGATCAGTTATGTGGTAAGTAAGTATTCCTTCATATCACATCTCCTTCCAATCTTCCCAAAGCTTTGGGTCTCAATCCTTGGAATAGAATACATTGTATAATATCCCTCTGGGGCATTTCAGCAAGCCTCATCACCATCGTCGATGGAAATATTATCTTTAGGTATTTTTGGAAGAAAATTCCACAAAATCAACATAGCCCCCGAAAGGGCTACGATAAAAGGCATCAATACCTTGACACCCTTAGCTTGAGCAAGCACACCAACAACGAACGGAAGTATAGCAGCACCACCGCCACCAAAAGCTGCAGCAAACCCAATGGCACTGACATGCAAGTGCTTTGGTAGGAGCTTGGTGGTAACGATTATCACGGCCGGGAACAATGGCCCGAGAAAGAAACCCTGCAGCGATACGGCGATTGCACCGGCATAGAAATTCGGAACCAGCCAAAGAACGAGGCAAAATGCTATCTCAAGAGACATGTAAATCTTTTTGTGTGGTGAGCTTATGGAATGACTGAATCGTAGAAGATACGCTGGAGACCTACCGAGATAGCAAGCTTCTCACCAATCAAAGGCGTCACAAAGCCCAGAATGATTCGTCCCATGGTTATACCGAGCCAAAACCCCGTAGAAGTCATACTGCTCGAAAACGGCGCCGCATGTCTCACCTTTTTCATGAACGTTACGACCCAGCCGCCAAGAGCGACCTCAACGCCAACATATCCGAGCAGAAAAACTGCACAGATCCAGGTAATTCGCGCAGAAGGCATTTTGAACAAAACTTTCCGCAGCCCTGCTTTTTCGGATGAATCGCCGGGATGTTCTTTCTTTCCGAGTTGGAAGGCAGCTCCTGTGGAATCCCAGAAACACGCAACGCAGACAATTACTTCAATTGCAGCACCCCCGATCTAAAAAGCACGGTTGTCAATGTCAGTTCTCACACGGGAGCAGAACTCTATATTGGCGTTATAACATACCATGATATAATAGAAATAGTACCACGGCATACCCGCATCCGCAACGAGCAGTGATGCGACCAGCGGGCTAATCACAGCACCGACGCCGTAAGAACCGTGAAGCAATCCAAGTAATTGGTTCGGATTTTGGAGATTTCCAATCCAGGCATTCCATGCTGAGTCCGCGAGTCCATTCCCTAGTCCTGCGAATATGAACGATACAACGAGGACAGGGTAAGGCGGGTGAACACAGTTCAAAATGTAAGCTATTAGATGGCACAACGATGAAACAAAGGCTACGCCTCGTCGGCCTATGGCGCAGTGCGCTCTTTCGTTCACGACTGCGGCGGTAGCGTAGCCGACTAGTGGAGAAAGGAAGACGAGGGAGACAATTGTGTAAGAGAGATTATAGTAAGTTTCGAGCTGGGGTTGGGTTAGGAAACTGTGATTTGAAAGAGTGGGATTACTGTACGTATGGAATAAGTGGCTGGACGGTGCTACCGGGTTAGTTTTATGATTCAAACATGCTAGATTGAACTGGGCTCTTACCCCGTATGCAGAGTCATTGGCTCCCATGATTAAAAAGCTGAAGAACGTTGCCAGTGTCTTTGCTATGTTAGATCGCGGGTGGTTCCATTTTTCGGAGTCAAGAAATTGGCAAGAGGATTGGGGTGATGGTGATGGCTTTGTTTCATGTTGGATGGTTTGAGTCCTATAGATAGTTGCTGGTGGACTAGCTTCCCCTTCTATCAACATGGCTTTGCTGTGAATTGAAGAGACAAATGGAAACACAAATGTATGAGATGACAAAATATCAAGTAGGTCGGTGAGCTTTTGTAGTCTGGAATGAGAGAGGTTGCTCCAACCTTTTCATCATAGTCATCATAATCATCAAACTTCTCCACAGATATCCATATAAAAGTTGAGTGAACTTCCTATTCAGTACCGGAGCGGGTGCTTTCCTAAATAGGCAGGTCCGCCAGCAAGGCGACAGGTGCTCTGCCCTAGGCACAAATCAAAATATCTGAATCACTATGACAAAAACCCTGGTCAATAAAGTATTCAACCTTGTAAGTTCTCAAAAACGCCTTTCATCTCAGGCTCGCGGAATGATGCTATTCCCGCTATATAAACCTCCACAATCCCTCATTTCTAGGTGTTGATAACACTCATGCCTCCCCTCCCTCCACTCATCAGAACATTGATGTCTTTTCTCTCTTCAAGTACAGAAATAAAAACAAAAACATACAACAGTGAGGATTCGCTGGTGGTCACCCACCCAACTACTAACTCACCGGCGTGTGGCTTAAGTACGGCTGAGCGGACGGGAAGCCCTGTTTTCCACACCCTGTGGTCGTATGTACTTAATATAATGTGGGAAAGGACTATACAGTGCGAGTGATTGAGTGGAATTGGGTGGTTGTGGAGGTTTGGATGGCGGGAATAGTTTTCTGGAGGCCTGGAAATAGGCGAATATTGGTTGTAGGAATGGTTTCCTATTGAAAGTGCGCAATACATGGTATAGAGCAGCGTAGAAAGCGGTCTAGACTGACTCCAGCCTAGGAACCCGACACAGGCATTTCTTACTGGCCGCTATGCCCCTTCACACCTATTTTCAGCACAGAAGCATGTTCTCAAGTTCAATATCCAACACAGGCAGATTTTGTGACTTGCCACTAATTCCTCGCGGAATTCATCCGATCGGGTTAGCGCCCCGTTCGACGGGGTAGCGGACAGGTGGGTCGCTGAAGAGCCTTTTGATTGAATCAGAAGTTCCATGCTCCATACCTCAACATACCTCAACATAGAGGTATAAAGCTTGGCGGTGCCTGGTTCTTAGGGCATCACCCTCTATACAGAGAACGTACTTTAACAGGCAATTGGATGCTATGGCTGAATGCGTGCATGAACAGACCGAGAAAAGGCCAAACCCTAAGAGACTTTGTATGTAACCATCAGCTGTGTCTTCTGTTAAACAAGGATTTCGGGGGCATCTCAAGCCACAGTTCAGATGAAATCAGATTGATATTTACCACCGCGACGCTCGGATGTACCAACGCTACTCGAGGTTGCTGTGAATATAGCCTGGTTGTCCAGATTTGCGTTGAAGGCTTTATGTTGAACTATACCATCTACCTTAATTGACTCTTAAGTCATGGAGCAGACTCAGGGATTGAGCCCTCATTTTCGAGTATACCAGCCTGCCTTCGGTATTACCTATCTTGAACTGAACTGCATTACTAATTATGACCATTTCTATCGGAAATTCTATTGAATAATGTATTCCACCATCGTACAATTTACCACTTTCACACACAAAGACCCACTCATTTCAAGCTCAAGCCCACTTTCCGAGCAAAGCCATGATTCCAGCACCAAGAAGCATAGTAAGCACCATAAAAGCCAACCGCCTATCATCCTGCGTGCGGTGAGGATCAAACAAGAAGTCGCGAGCAAGCAGCTCAACAAGACCAGTATACAGCAAAATACCAGCAGAAATCGAATCCAGCACACCAGAAACAACATTCGCAGTGAACGAACCAGGATTATAAGTCGTACGCACACCAAGACCAATAGCAATGGAAATCGGAGTCGTCAATCCATAAGCCGCACACAAAAACCAAGGCAACCAGCTGCCCTTCTTAAAAGGAATACTAGACATACGCGCCCCAATACCAAGTCCCTCAAAAGACTGATGAAAGACCAGAACGGGGTAAAGGGTTGCAAACTCATCACCCGCAACTCCGAGATTGAGCCCAATAATGACCGAGTGGAAGATAACCCCGAACTCTAGAATCAGCAGTGCAGCAATCTGCTGCTTAACGGAGCGCTCGATAGCCAGCTCCTGGGCCTGTGATTCAATTTCTTTCACTTGCTTGTCGTCATCGGAGTGGCGCGCCGAGACACGCGAGTTGATGCGATGCACATCGCCTCCACTCGCCATCATGGGCTCTGGGTCCTCGCGGCAGATGCCATACTTGATCTCGACCCAGCGTTCGGCGCCAAAGTCAAGCAGGAAGACGACCATCAGTGATGTTAGCACAATTGCCGGGCACCATGAGTAATCTGCCCAGTGGCCCGTCAGTCCGACGCAGGAGTTGCCGCCGATTTCATCGTAGGCTGGGTCGAGGAGGTGGATGAAGGCTGTTGCGATGATCACACCGGCGCCGAAGTATTTTGCGAACAGGTAGACGTAGAGTGGGATGCGGAGGCGTGGGGCGCGCTGAGCTAGTACGGGGAAGAAGGTTGCTGCTGAGGAGATGACTAGAATGACAAAGATTGAGGAGACGCGCGCGCCGAGCTGGCCATTGTATTCGTTACCCTCGGCGTTGAGATAGCAGACTATTTGGGCGGCATCGGCTGTGTCCAAGTCGACATTATGGGGGTCGAAAGACATTGAAGCGGATGTATAATTCGCCTGGTTGCGAACTGACTCCCTGGGTGTGGAATCGAACTTGAAAGAGGGGGCTGTATAATGCGCAGCTAGAGAAAAGCTCAGATAATTGAGTGGAATGAGCGCGACGAACTTGACCTATGAATATGACAAGAGTTGCCCAGCCGTTTTATATCAGAGAGGAGGACCTGACTCCCTTTAGGTCCCTCATCGAAATGAGGACCTTGGGATGTTTCGGCCGCCAATGACATGAACTAGGTGTTTAGCTTGCGGTTTCAGTCACCGGTCGCATTGATTATGAAATTCAAGCCCTTATGAAGATGATTGCATTCTAATTATCTTTAATCGGTTTTCAAGGCATTCTAGTTACAATGGCTTGTTGCCATTGTGCTTTGTATGTAGGGCCTGTATACCTTCGCTGAAGACGAGATACTCGGTCAGAACAACCACGAGCCCGAGACTCCTCGTTAGCAGGCCAAGTCTCGGGGAATTTCTTGTCAAAAGCTTGGAGCAATATAAGCCTTTGACGCAAGTCTTGTCAATGGACCATCATCCGTGATGGCGATTGGGTCAGTTGGCAACGTGAGTTGCCCCCAAGGTCCCTCGGCTAAGATCGCGTGGATCTAATTTTGCCCTGGCGAATTTGGATCGAGGAGATGTTCCTGAAAAGGGCAGGTGGCTTGTAGTAGCCTGAACTCTGATGCTAGCTCATGGTCGCATGTTACGCAAAATCATGGACTGTGGATATTATCTACATGATGAGTTGTAGTTTCCGGTCCGTAGAGATCCATACTGGCATCTAACGTCGACGGTGGAAAACCAACACGAGTCGGCTGGAACCGGACCAATGGTAGATTTAGAAACGTTAACTATACGGTAATGAGAGCTCAAGCCGTTTAATATATTGTATTGTCATCTATTCGTCTCGTTTGTCGGCGTCGCCGCAATTCGTGGGTTTAGCGCATAACGAGTAGATATCCTAGGTCGAGACAACCTTGGGAGTTAAGTTCATTATCTAGGCTTCAGCTATTACGCTTGTTTTAGGTCTAAACGCAACAAAATAGAAAAAGAAAAAGGTAATTGATGCAAGAAAAAGCAGGTTTCTTCAGCCCGGAACCTCAAGGCCGTCCCATCCCATTTCCATTCATAATGATACTGTCCCAGCCCAAATCGCTAAAAAGTAGATTAAAAACATAAATCGTAATAAGCAGTTAGATGCAATCGTCACATGCAAGCTTTCTTCATATCTCGTTTCGTTTCACATATCCTGTCCCAGCTTTCTGAGAGGATCCCATGTCTGTACACATCAACACATCAACACATCAACACATAATTCAGGTTCCCACCCTGTCGTTCGTATAATATAAGTCCTCCTCCATCAGTCAAAGCAAGAAACAGAAACACGCTCCGAAACCAATCGCTAAATCATCACATCGCTAAACAAAACCCGCTGAACCACACCCTAGAACTGAGTTCCAAGAGAAAAAAGACTTTGAAGATTATGTCAGAAAGAAAAAGATACACAAGTAACAAAAGAAGAGAAGTGTTGCGTGATCTATCGTTGCACGCTAGAATTTCAAGGGTCATTGCTGGCCCGTGTTTTTGAAGAAAAGATCAAGAGAAGAAGAGAAGAAGAGAAGAAGAGGAGAAGTGGAAGAGGGCGGAATCAAGTAGCAGTCCCAAATGCGGGCATCGCAAGATCCGCAAGAAGGGTAGGAAAATAAAAAGGAAGAAGAAGGAGAAAAAGAGGAAGAAGAGAAGAGAAGAGAAGAGAGGGGGGGGAAAAAGGTCACAGGAAATACTGTCATGTCAAAATCGCAAGACTACTTCCGCAAGGAAAGGCTCAGGCATGGAAAACACCCTCTTCTTTTACGGGAGTGGCATAGTCCTGCACCATACGGCGGAAATCACGAATAACCTTCTCAGGCACACGGTCCCACATTAGCGATCTGGAATACACATCTGAAGATGCAGCTGAGTGCATGCGACTCTGCTGCGCGGCAGTATCGCGCATTGCAGCAAGGGCTTGCTGCAGAGTCGAAGACTGCTGCTGCTGCGGCTTGAAAACGCCGCTGTTGTCTTCGAAGGTGGTCAGGGAGTTATACTGGTTTGCGTTCAAATTGAAAATTTGCTCGCGCTCCTGCTCCTCTGTGGGCATGACTAACGTATTGTGCAGCTGGTCGAGGCTAGAGGGCACGGCCTGGCCGGAGCTCATCTGTGCCATCTCCATGCCGCTGATTGTTGCCGGCGCCGGGCCGGTTGCTGTCGCGTGGCTGGTGGAGTGAGGCTGGGTCAGCTCGTGGCCCGACGACGAGGCAAGCACTGCTTTCAGTACATTGGCTGACTCGGCGCGGTACTCCTCGGAAAGTTGGGGCAAGGAGCTGCCGGGGAGGGAAGTGCTGTTTGAGGCGATGAAGGCGCCGAAGAGCAGACACATGTAGAAGGCGTTCCAGCTGATGTCTGACCCGCTGGATTTCTCCGAGGTCTTGATCTGCTGTCCGACTTGGGGTCGGTGAGCTGAAACACATTCTGGTTGCAAAGAGAGATTATTGGACATAGAGAAATCATCCCATGGCTGGCCTTCCATGGTCAGGTTCTCAAAGCCGGCAAAGTCGCCAGGGAGGCTCTCCTGAACGGGCTTGACGCCACGCTCCAGCTTGTCAACGGTCTCCATCAGAATGTTGTTCTTCTTCCGCAGCTCAGCTGTTTCCAGCGTGTGCACACGGATAATCTCGTCCTTCTCCATGTGCAGGCCTTCGATGTACTGGTTCATCTGCCCATGGGTGAGGATCCACTCATTCTTCTCGCGCAGCAGCTCTGCTTCTCTCATTTTCATGTTTTGCAGTGCTTCTTCCAGATCTCCAATTGTGGCAGTGAAGTGTTTCTTCTCCTCTTCCAGCTTCTCGGTGTGCAATTTCTTGCGTTGCCGAGAGTCCAACCTGTGACAATAATGTTAAAACTTTGGTCCACACAAAAGATAGTATGACAACTTACGCGGCTTGCCGATTCCGTAGCAGTCGCTTTTGCTGCTTCAGTTCCTTGATCTCATCATCATTGGTGGACTGGCTGATCAGGTAATCGATATTGCTCAGGGTCCGCTCAGCGGGAATCTCAAAGCGGGCGTTCTTCTTTCGAATTCCGTCCCGTCGGGCCGTCAACAGTGAGTCATTTCTGTATGTTGGACTCTTGTTGGAGTGCGAAGTTGTATCAACCAAGTCCATCGGCGCTGGCATCCAGCCCTGACTGGATTGCGGTGACATGGCAACACTGCCAGGAGGAGCAAATGCCATACCCCCACGGTAAGACATGGGGTTCATAGGCATGGCACCGACGGGTCCAACGGCACCACCAGCGTAAGGAGCAGTGGTGCTTTGATCTCCGTCTGCAGCGTACTGCTCATAACCTACGGTTGGCGTACATGAGCCCGAATCCGTGCGCGGCATGGCCCAAGACGTCTGCGGGTAAGAAGTTGATTGAGGGCCATCGACAGGCATAAATGGGGCACTCGTCGTATTCATCATAGTGTGCCCGAGTTGCGAATGCGAATTTGATCGGGACTCATTGGAGCTGGCATTTGAGTAATTGGACCAGACGGAATCCCGATGTGAGTAGGCATCTGGGGCATCATAGGAGGAGCGGCGGTTGTCGGAAAGGTCTTCGGAACCGGGGTCCAGAATCTTATCGTCCAACACACTCATCTCGTCGTCTTCCGGTGCCACGTCTAATGTTGAAGGTGAATGTTGGTAGAATTCAGATTGGAAATATCGTGCCATCGTGAAGAGGCGGTGTGTGTGAGAAAGAGGGGTGGGGCGGGGGAAGAAGACGATTTATAGAGGATCAAGAGTAGTGAAGTCACTGAAGAGGGAGGAGTATAGAAGCGTAGAAGTGAGTATATGAAGATGTCGATAGAAACTGTGAAGAGGGGAATATGCTGTGATCTAGTTCCGGGGGAGAGAAGCAGCCTATGTAGCAGACGCAGTGCTCGTGCGGTCGACATTGTACCCACAGGTACCGAGTACCGCTTCGGGTGATGGAGAATAGGCTGTCGATCAAGTACCAAGTACTCATTCAGCGGTCTGCGCGGGAGTGCAAGTGTGGCCCCCGGGGACAGCATCTCCGTTATTGGCTGCATCATTCTGCTTGGGCAGACCTGCATCTGATGTTTGATTATTTTGGTTTTGGTTTATTTTCTTTCTTTTATTCTCTATTATTTTTCTGTTTTAGTTTTATTTAGCCTTATTTCTAAAATGCAGTCTCAATGCCAATTCTGAAGTTATGTACTCCGTACTCAATTTGCGCATAACAACTGGCACATGCGTATGTAGACCATCCTAGAGGCCAAGGATTTCCATTTTTGATTTCCTAATATCACCAAATTCTCTCCCAAGTGGGGGGAATTTCAGACGTTGGGCTTATCGATAAACGATAGCCTATCGATCGATCCTCGTTCCGCCGGCTTGAGACAGCCCCTGTCGTGGGGAGTATATGGTCTGTGCTATACCTTGTTTACAGCGCTTAGGTAGAATACCATCTGCTACTTAGAACTTGCTCTATGGACATACTAGCAGCTACGTACCTTGTTGTATCTTTGAGTATCTTTCCCATACGGAGCACCAAACTCATAAGTCGTGAATGGTCAGATGTCCAGTCTAGATGTCATTCCTGAGGTTCCTTCTACCCGCCGCTAACAACCAATCATTCCCGAGTCAGTGTGACGATCCTTTTGGGCTGTCATGGAGGTTAGATGTTTTGCTTTTTCCCTTTGTTTCCTTCCTTATTTTGGGACTCCTCTCATTCCCCGTATAATTTTATAGACTTCTCCGTAGAATGAATCTCTGGTACGGGTTCGGCCCGCTGATCCACTGTTGGGCCGACCACGGATATGAGCAAGACAAAACGGAAAAATATAAGGGAAAAAATTCGAAGAAAAAAAGAAAGCACGGGTATCCTGCACTGATCACTCGTCCTAGCCAGATGACGACCTCACCCCTCCAAAATAGCAGACCTAGATGGAAGTACCCTGGAGTTCAGCCTCTGGCTGAGGCAAGAGCTTGGGTCGAAATCTCATACGCCTGATCTTGTCAATATCGCCGTGATCTGCTTGCAGCTCTCTCTGCAGCTCCCATATGGCTGAGGCAGCCATCTTTCCAACACTTCCAGACTCACAGACCACACATAATCTGTGATCGACTATGCGGAGTGCAGGAAATATGATGCCATCATAATTTACGGATCACTTCCGGCCTCTCTGCACTGTCCGCGGGGTGAACACCCCATAAGCGACCACTGTTATCGCCCCAACATACTCCGTACCAGGATCCTAATTAAAATGTATACCAGGACCAAATTCAGGCTGTTACTAAACTACTCTAATTTCTTTTCTTTTTCGTGTTTTTGCTTTTTCCTTACTCGGTACATCCCCCAGAGTTCAAGAATCCACATACGTTACCTTGCCGCCCAAAGCGCAAACTCTGGTACCTGTTCCTGTCAACTCGCCTCGACAAACCCCCCAGAGCACAAACCCCCTCAGCGGCAGTCCCTGGGTCTGTTCACAGTCTATACATAGTACACAGAAATAAACTCGGATAATGATAGGCCTGTTATCTGGGCGGCAGCTCCGCGAGTGGGCAAGTTGACCCGGATAAGATCTGGCGGTGAAAAAGCCGAGTCTGTCCAATTGAGATTCAGTCTCCCCTCGGTCACCCCGTTCACTGTTACATTAGTAATAGACATGCACTTCCTTTCCGTGCAAGGTACCCGATGACAGACTCGTTTCCGTTCGTCGATGACGTTTCTACAATACGGTCAATCAAAGCAGCCGAGGCCAATATCATTGGAGTGCCAGTATTGGAACACGACAACACTTTGTGTCCCCGTACTTCCTCAATAGGTCGGATTCCATCCGAGCATTACCTGCGGTGAAGCTGAAACCACTCTTTTGCCATATGACTCAGAATGAAACTGGTGATCTACCTTCTCTGAACGAGCTAGAAGGCCATGGCAGGTCCACCGGTCCACTTTCATTCGATTACTTATGTAGCTAATGGTCCACATCTTCGACGGCTCCATTATATCTTCATATGTTGTACACCGTATGTGCCCAAGTCATATTCCAAAACATACTCCCGCCGCAGGCTAAGCCGGATATGATCTCAAAGCCTCACTTTGAACCGGTACCTGCCTGATTTGCCGTGCACCGGATACATTGGGCACATCATATGGGGGTAAACCAGCGCTTGGGATTGGGTACAACAAGGCCACTAGATGGTCATTACTGGATCACCAGTATGCTCCACATGCCGAATCCGGGAATTGTCGACGTTTTGCAAGTTTAAAGGCTGCCTATCGGGGAGTTGAATCCTTTCTTGGGACCCATCCTAGAAGACCACTTGATCTATTTGCCGGGGACCTTCGTTCACCGGTTCAATGACTCATTCTGTAGCAGGACGATAGATGAATGGGAGCATATGGGAATTTCTGTCGCTTTCTGCGGTTATGGTCAACACGTCGTCAAAATGGATTCAGAACAGGTTGTCAACGGTGATCGCAATATTAGAACAGTGAAGCCAGTTATTCAGTATCTCAATGGAATGAGTCACTATCTTGCTCGGCTTTTGTTCTCGTGCGAAAGACTACATTTCTTTTCTGTCATTCTCATCCGATAGATTTGTCTCCTTCGGGTTGATGACGTCTCTAGTTTGATTTCGAGTAGTCCTTCTGTTCGTGACCTAGGGCCCAATAGATTATTCAGTCGTAGCATCATAATTTCCTTCTCATTACACTGAAACTCGAAGGCTAAACCCAATACAAGATAGCATTGGCGGATAAAGGTCGATGGTTGTGACTCGACGTAGGCGCCAATACTTTCAAAGGTCTATATATGGCCAACACAATTAACGGAATTATCGATAGCCCTGTAAAGGTTTCAGTAAAAACAACCTGCTCTACATTAGTTGATTCCGAAGTTATTGTACCATGTGTACAATCCTCCCAAGGATGCAACCCACTTAGACAAAGAGATGCTTGACATGGTTCCTCGGTCACCATTTTGACTTGCTCAATACAGGCCAGGGCGTTGATCACAATGTTACATATTGTTTGATATTTTAAATCGACCTTTATTTGTTGCTTATGGTTTTCCTCTAAACTGCGGTACTTGAAGTCCAACTTTGTATCTGTACTTTCTACAATCCACACGATTTGATATAGCCCATCCACACATGTACTTCCAGGAACTCACTTGAACTAGTATATTACTCAAATGGTCAAAAACCATACATTCCAATAAGACACAATGACAAGAGTCTGGGCCCTTACTGCGCCTTGCTCAGCCTACTTCCAACATTGGCTTTGGAGGTCCAACATGTTTCACGGGCTGGGGTTCATCCTTGTAGGTCTCGGAAGGATATCCTGGAGCGCGACTTTCAATAGTGGGCTCCCTACGACACGAGTCCATTCAGCCTTCCAATCCCACGGAAAAGTGAGGCTTATCGATACTTCCATGGTCACACAGCTTCCTACTTCATGTCACCAGTCAGCAGGACATAAGCTGTGCAGTTGGGTTCTATCACTATCACATGGTGCGGTGGGGGCTTGCCGAAGTATACTGAGCACCCCACGTCAATATGAACAAAGCTAACGAGAATACACCTAAATGACTGATTGGACCTGGGGAAACGGTGTTCAAAGAATTCATTTTCAATTTCAATTTCAATTTTCTTTCTCCATTTTTTCTCAGCTGAATGCTAACGACATATCTTCGGGGTATGGGCAGAAAAGGAAATAAAATAAAGGAAACGCCAACTATCCAATCAACTACAGAATGCAGGATTTAGGAATTAGAAACGGATGAAATCCTGCTGTTGGGACATCTCGCCGCTATCCACACCCTCGATAATTTCTTCGGGGGAGTCATCAAACTCGTCTGAGTCAACGTCGTCCGAGTCGATGGCATCGTAATTTTCTTCCTCGCTAGACGGGTCAGACTCATCATCACCCAAATCAGCCTTACTAGCAGCGGCTGCAGCAGCCTTGCGAATCTGGCCCGCGCGGTCAACGTGCGGCAGTTGGCACCGCTTTTTGTGGCAGGCACCAGTGTTGGCGTAGTCTGGGCACTCGTGGACGTGCTTTTCTTCGCAGGTCTCGCCTTTCTCGCAGTATCCTAGTGTTGCAAAAGCGCGGCAAACGGGGGCGCCGGGTGTCACACGGATATGGGCATAGCGACATTCCGGGTTGGCGCAGCGTCCCCTAAGGAAATGCATACAGGTAGGGGATCGATGAGGCGAGGGCTCATGGGATAAATCACAGCTGGTACCTGAGGCGCATTGGCCTGTCTGGAGGAAGTCCTTGCAAATGGCGACCTTGCTAGGATCATGGACGAAAAGGCAGGTTGGGCCTTTGTAGCATGTGCCTGGAAAACGAAACAGGTTAGTTTTTAGACGTGCTGGAAGGATGTAGCTGAGCAGTATGGCCCGTCGGAAAACAAAATACCGGTTGTTGTGAATCGCTTGCAAAGTTCGTCGCGTTTCTTGACGGTGTAATTTCTGTGGAAACGGTCAGTACAATAGTCAACATTCTGGGATGAGAACTCACTTCTTCGAAGCCACGGCGCCAAGTCGGTGCAAATTTCCATTTTTGCTACGCACGAAGGGCACGCCGGCTACTGTGACGCGCTTGGGGGTATTGTTGGCAGTACTGGGGTCATCTATGAAGGATAAGCCAATTCGACGTGAAGAGAGGGCGGGACACGCACTCGAGATCCGAATCAATTTGCTTCCGCCACTTGCGACCTTGAAAGCAACGTCATTGACCAGAATCTGGCGGTCAGCTGCAGGGTGCGCGGGGGTAGAGACCATGGCAGCAGCACCTGGGCCTTGCGCATATCGAAGAATTTTTGCTTGTTCGCGTTCTGTTCGTTTTTGTTCTCTAAGCTTGCGCGTTTCTTCCATAGCCTTTGATCTCGCCTGAGTTTCCTTATCATAGATGGCAGAGTTTATCAGTTGCATGTGGCGGTCGCGCTTTGCAACCCAGCCATTGCCAGTCGAAGTCGGTGTTGCGGCGTTGCTGTCACTTGCCGGTGCTGGAGAAGGAGTGACGCTAGCATTTGATCCAGCACTCGCGTTGTTCAAGACAAGCGTTCGATGCCGGTGGGGAGCAGCAGCTCCTCCACGTCCTCGTCCTCGTCCGCGACCTCCCCTGTGATATGGTGCCCAACCTGGGTGGGAGGGAGTATGGCGAGACACATATGACGACTGATAATTAGTAGGCTGTGTTTCTTGTGTCTTGTGGCGGTTTATTTGACCTGCTTGAATTAGCTGTGTATCGGAGTGAGCTCAAGCTGAGTTTACCTGCAAGCTGGCCTATCTTGGCCAGAAGATCCTCGTTTTCAGTCATGATTGACCAAATGGAGCTAGATGGGGTTAGTGAGTAGCAGATAAAACTATCTGAGATTTTTCCAGATTAAAAGCAAAATTGTGTACGGTGAGTTCGTTGGTGATGTGGAGGAAGCAAGCAAATACGCGCTCATTTACCGCTGGTGGCGTATGCATTTTATCACGTGATATGAACTATGGCTGGCCCATAAGGAGGATCTACAAACCAACAAATTGAGGGACAGTTCTCATAAGAAATATATAATGATCCAGTTACTTTTGGAAACACGTTAGTTGCTCATTTGTCCATTCTATGGCAGTTGCCTAATTAACCCAGACTCCGGCCCTCCTATCGAAGGCCATAACACCATAACCTTGCTTTATGCTACATACATATCGAAGTCATTATTTGCGGTATTTGTTTAAACGTTCTCGAACTGAATGTCATCTTGATCCGTAACCATCCCAGACGCTGGATCCTCCTCTGATTCGAAAGGATCGTCAGCACCAGGTGGCAACTCCGCCTTGGCATTGTCCATCGCACTCGAGTATTGACTGTGTGTAGCCTCAGGCTTCAGTTCCCAGGTCATAGCAAAGTCACCAGCCTTGACAAGGTGCGCGACCATCTCCAAGGTTTGCTTGAGATAAGCCTCGGGTTGTGCCAACCTAGCTTTAAGCGTCTTGAAAGGCCAATATTTGAATTCGCGGAAGCACTGGAAGATGAGATCCAGAAGCTCGTTTTGCGGCATACGGGTGGATTTGTTCTCTTGGGCTTTGCCCTTGGAAGTTTTTGTTGCTTGCTGTACATGATATGAGTGAGCTGGGCCTCAAAATTGGAATAACAATTGCAAAGACATACCACGAACTGGCCCCTTTCGGTAGGAAGGGCATGGCGCGCCTGGATGATCTTGCCAGGGATTTTATCAATGAACACAGTTTCCTTGCGGGGTTTCAGAGCTTCCAGCGCTCGCTTTTCAGATATCCGTCGAAATTCTTCATTCTCCACAGGAAGGCAATTGAACTCTTCACTGACCGCGCCGGCGAGGGCAGTGTGTTCTGGAAAAGTCAGAAAATAGAATTAAGCATGCCTGCAAGGAAACCTACTTGGTATCGTCTTTCGCACATACGGCTCCCATCTCTTGCCCTGCTCCCGTCGCTTCGCTTCACGTTTCTGAGCTTCGTACAGCACCGAGCGTGTTTCGCCAAATGTAGCCATGCGATTCTCGACGCCAGGGATATCCTTCTCAGTGAATACATAGGTGTTGTGGGTGAGATGTGAGCCAGTGCCTGATGGATCAACTGTTTGACGCTGAAGTATGTAGTCTTTGGGAATTTCTCGATTGTCTGGGCGGTCATGTAGGCGCAAGCTGACCTAGTAAACGGATGAAAGTCAGAATTTGACGAGAGAAGAAAGATGCGCATTGCATGCTACTGACTCTTTTGATATCGTTCGGTGTCCCCTCCACTCTCATGGTGCCAATCTCAATCTCTTCATCATCGTCTAGATGGGCCCAGTTCTCCCACAGCTGCCGAGGCAGCCGAGAGAGCCACACATTTTGTCCCGCTTGTGAGAAGTCTAGGTCTCCGGCATCTTCATAAAGGTCTTCTTCGTCGATGTTCGCAAGAATGTTGTCCTTGCTGTCGGGGTCTTGCTTGATGTACGGGCGATCCGGGTCTTGCTTGATATGAGCCATACTGGGTGCGGGATAGCTCGAGAACGGTCAAAACTGTCAGGAAGTGAGGGTGAAATAGATGCGACCGTTTTTCGCGGGAGAGATTCTATCAGAAGATAGAGTGGCCTGTAGAGTGCGAACTGTGTTTGAGTAATGAAGCCCGCGCCACCCAAGTCTGGATGGAGCTATTCGGCCACTAAAAGCAGCAGGCGGTGAGAGTCAGGTATGGATTTGAATGACGACCTGCTTTTCGCCTGCAGATATGATCACTGGCCAAAATAATGAAATATTCGAGTCAATGTAAAGAGTAGAATGATGTACATAATCTACTGTGGGCTCAGCTAGGAATTGGATGAGGCACAAGGAGCTAAAGTAAAGACCTCAATGGCCCACTAGCACCTGCGAGTGCATGCCTATACTACAATGTATATTCCAATTATAAATGCCAAGCAGCTTGCTTCAAGTAGCATTGGCGTCTTCAACTAATACAGGATAGTAATTTCGTCTATAAGAAGAGATGGCCGGTTTGGAAATCCTAAAAGTGGTTCATGAATGTATCATCTGAACGTTTTCTATACTTGCCTTCCTAGTTTGTAGTGTACGTCTTTTGTTCTTGTAGACTAGATGATGGAGCCTGTATCTTCATATGCACCGAAGTAAATAGCAGATATAGATTCAATGCTAGAAATCGGACTATAGAATCGATTTCATCATTATGTTCTGTCTCTGCTTGTTTACCTCCAACGTGCTACACCCAGGCCAACTCTTATCGATAAGGGTATCTGAGCTGTCTCTTCCCCCCATCACCACTCCGCATCTCTATCATCTTCCTCACACCTCCAGTTGGCGAACATGGCCTCACAAAAAATGGTCACGGCCCTAGCGGCCATCGAATCCAACACACACCAAGCAACCAAGTTCCAGCAATATAAGGAGCTCCTCAACGGCATGGTAACAACCTCATCCGGCCATGAACTTGCTCAAGACCTCGTCTACTTCCTTGACTCGATCCTCAGCGAAGAAGTGAGCATTGTCGCTGCTCGTCCACTCCTCGATGTCTTTATCACAGTCCTCCACTCCCTCAGCCCAGAAACAAAAATAAAAGTCGGCCAACACGCAATCACCCTCCTCCAGACACGTTCCGCCTCAGTTGAAGAACAAGACTCTCAAATCCGCGAGATCCTCGCCGACGCCTACGAATCCCAGGAAGAATATACCGCTGCAGCGCGCGCACTGCAGGGGATTCACATCGACAGCTCGCAGCGGTTAGTCTCCGACGCCGCCAAAGCCCGTCTCTGGATCCGCATCGTGCGCTACTACCTCGAAGACGACGACACCACCAACGCCGAGGCCTTCCTCAACCGCATCAAGAACCTGCCCTCCAAAATTGAAGACCACGATGCAAAACTATACTTCCAGCTCTCTCAAGCCCGGATCCTCGACGCCCGCCGCCGCTTCCTGGACGCCGCCCAAGAGTACTTCAAGGTGAGTCTTGCGCCAGGCGTTGACGAAGAAGATCGCTTGACGGCTCTGTCTGCGGCGATTCGCTGTGCTGTCCTCGCACCAGCCGGCCCACAACGGTCCCGCTCCCTAGCCCGTCTTTACAAAGACGACCGCACGCCTTCCGTCGATGAGTTCGCTATTCTGGAGAAGATGTTCCTCGATAGACTCCTGACGGCCGACGAAGTCGCCGCGTTTGCTGAAAAACTTGCGCCACATCAGCTTGCCGTCACGGCGGACGGCACAACTGTCCTCGATAAGGCAGTTATTGAGCACAATCTCGTTGCGGCAAGCAAGCTGTATGAAAATATCCACGTTGATGACCTCGGCTTGATTCTGGGATTGAAGTCCTCGGACGATTTATCTGCCGGCGAGAAGGCGGAAGCGTATGCAGCACGTATGGTTGAGCAGGGACGGCTGCGTGGCCGTATTGATCAGATTGATGGGGTTATTTCTTTCGATGCTGAGACTGTCGGAGGCTCGTCGGCTGGTGCTTCTAATGGTACGAAGCTCAGGCAGTGGGACCTTGGTGTACAGGATCTCGCAGAGGATGTGGAGCGTGTTGCGGCTAGTATCTCTGATCAGTTTCCGGTATGAAGTGGCCTGCGTTTTGACCGGTGACTTTTACTTTGCTAATATATCGATTATAGGAGTTTGCCACGAGCCAAATGGTGCATTGAACGGTTGGCTCGGCCTTGTCTGTGTTCTCTCATATGATGAAAATATCTACGAATTGACGTCTACCTACCTCTATATCCGTTTAGCCTACCTAAGAATCAAAAGATCTAGCTCACTTTGCTAATGCTCTTGATTATTATCTCTTCGAAAGCTTATCTCACATATTTCTCTCCAATAGCGACATTTATGGCAGTATTAACTCTGAATCAACCAAGATATTGCATGTATTCGAGAAAAGTAAACAATAAATACATGATTTAAATAGACATGAAACTAAGCTATATATGGCCAGGAAGAACCAATCGTAGTAAATGAGCTCGAATGTCAAACATAGAACATGAAACTTATGATATGGGCAAAGCCAAAGAGTGTCGTTGTATACATGGGCAAATCACTTGCTATATATATATCCTTCTGTGAAGTCGACATATCCCTACAGCGGATGAAAGGCGATAAAGCCGCCAAGGATAGTCAAAGAATGTGGAATTGCCGTAGCAAGTCGTGCTGGATTGAACATAAAATGGAGGAAAGAATGTACAAAGTGGGAAGTGGATGGACGGGGTTGTTGGCGTGGCATATGGATATACCAGCTTTGTGATTTGAAGCCACTGCCTCTGTTAGATCTTGATAGATCTCAGTAGGCCGATCGGCTCTGGCTATAGCTGGACGAGGCAATGGCCGAAGCGGACCTTAGACCGACTTGTTTCGTCTTTCTGGTAGGAATTGGTGCCTCGCATCAGCACTTAGCCGGGTGACACTGATCCTGGGGGGCAAGAGGCACAAGCATAGATCCTGTCAACCTGAGTTCGATCCAGCCATTCACCCAAGTGGAGGTAACCTCATCCACTCGGTTCTCCCAAAGAAGGAAAAAAAGATATCATCGCATCGTGACGGCATCAATCAATATCTCACCCACTCAGGTGTTCAACTTAGAAGTCGAGTCATTACTCGGAAGGATAGAGATATCCGTCTGAACATTGATGTTGCGCGGATGCAGATCATCACCCAGGAAACCAGGTGCTTTGCTCTCAACCTGCGCATTATACATCTTAATGTACTCGAGATCCGGCGAGCGCGGACTAGACTTGGACAAGAACAAGGAGTTCGTGTAATCGGTATTGATATACCCAGGCCCAGTTTCATTGCGGGAGCTCTTCAGCTTAAGCGCGGGAAACAAGCCACGGATGATAGGTAGGTTGGAACAGATCAAGCCAACTGCAGGCTCAATGTGCGTCCATAGCGTAGCCTGGTAGACGGTGTAGGTTGGGTCTGTTGGGCTGATCCAAAAGAGAACGACGATGCGGTAGATGCTGGCGAAGCAGACGAAAGCGCCGAGGGCGAATACGCCGTTCAGTGCGAGCTTGTCTTGCCAGGCTCGGTGTAGGTTCCAGATCATTGGGATTGGAAGGAAGAGGATCACGAAGTCCATCAGTACGTTGAAACCTTGGTTGACGATGATGAATTCTTGCGCGTCAAAGCATTGCCCCTCGACACTGTGGTCCCAGTATGCCCGCAGCGGTCGACATTGCCCTGCGCATGCAAGGAAAATACCGGTTCCCCAGGCGCCAATTAAGCAGTTCAGGCCGAATGTGAACTGTTGGAATATTGGGGTTGCGAAGAGACGTCGGTAGAAGCAGACGATGGAGATCTTGATGCATGGGCAAAGAACGAAATAAGTAAACTGGTTGGCGAGGAAGATCTAAGCGTTGTTAGAATTGAGCTTCTGTATCTTGCATTTGCTGGATCCCTACCTTCCAGTAGTTCATGATGGTCTTCGTAGAGAGGTCAGCAATGTGAGCTCCATTGCCTCCAATTGTACACCCTGTGATGGCAGTCAGTATCTGGGCATGGAATGCGATTGCAAATAGGCGGGAACGATCACTTACAAAGAACCAGCTCGACCAACATGGCAAGCAACAGCACCATAGAGACTACGCTAAGATAATCATCGATGCCGAACCCGACTCTCCTCCGCATACGAGCAACTACCCGCAACACCACCGAGACGAGGCAAAGAAAGACCAAGACCAAGACGATGATAATCATCTCCCAGCCTTTCTTGCTTGGCGCCATCATTGTACTCGGAAGGTACTTTTGAACAAGCAAAGCAAGTGCAACATAGAAAGGAATGTGGGGGGTGCAATTGAATAGAAAAAGGAATGGAGGCACCAAAAAGCGAATGAGAAACAGAACGGGGCGTTCGCCGATATAAGACCAAGACTACCTTTGAATCAGCCCAGAGGCGTGGTACCCTAAATCAACTCAAAATTTGATATTCCACCGTTCAAATCACTCACCCACAGCCCCTAGTGGCCGATCATTGTCTAGATGGGGAACTGGTTTGTGCAGCGGGATACATAACGCAGCCTGTAGCCACGTGGAATGGCCCGATCGGCGCGTGGTGTTTGCAAGGCTGTATTTGTGTCTTATACAGCATAAAGGTATTGTAGGAGCCTGTTGTGCCCATAATTGGCCCCTGTTTTGCTGATCTCTGATCTTTTGAGTTCGTCATAGTACATACTTGTGCCCGTTGCCTATCTATAACAGATTGTAGCAACAGTATAGGGGACCCTGCAAGTCACATTCGGAATGACACACATTTTCTCGCTATACAAAATAGGGCAGTGGATCCTAAAACATACAGAACTGGTTCGGGGTGGAACTCAGAAAAATTCCATACTCGATTAGGAAGGACATACCAACGATCGCCATCTGATAGCAGGTAGAACTGGGGATTGAATCAAACTTTCAGAAGGATGAGAAGGATTGACTCCCTATCACATTGTATACTGCACTAGTACATCATCTGCAAACCATTGATTCTGTTCCATGTTCCCATGCCCTTTGGAGATAATCATACTGTATCGAGTAGTCCCCACAACGTACTCCGTGAAGAAGCGATATTTTGGAAAAAGCCATCCGCACGCCACAATTGACTCACCCATGGTTCACTCACGGCTTTCCACTTCAAAACACCTGGGCAGTGACATGCAGATCCCGTGCCAATAGCGTGGGAATATCTGCGCTATTAAACGCCAAGCAAAAGAGTTAAACGGGAAATCAACACGCTACTGCGAACACGTTCAAGGGTAAGGAGTATGTTTTGTACAATCTCATTGTAAGTACTCCGTACTTCGTACAACATCTGTGCCCATGCAAGCCATACATAGTGGGGGGTTTCAGATAACAGTTCAAGGGCAGGTTAAATGCCCCCCTCTCCTTCCAAGAATGGTGCGCCGCAGTGGGGCTTTTCAATGTCACAATCTTCAGCTATTCCATCATCACTTCGCCGATCATTACTTGGGACACCCCTGAACGTGCCAGGTTGAGGCATGGAGTACCTGTGAACTGATATGATTTGTCTATAAGTACTCCGTAAACCCCGAGAAGAAACCCACTGTGGACGAAAATCTACCTTGATGAACCACGGAAAGCTCGAAAAAGGCATAATTGAGGTTGAGACAAGACAAATAGTCGTCGCGTGGCGCGGGTGTAGCGCAACCGATCATGGGGCTATTCAATCAGTTCCTGGTAGGGATCGTCCCTCACAATCTGATCCCCAATTCTGTGAATCCAATTGTTGGTGGAATCGAGATGGAATACGGAGATGTACGATGTTCAATTACGTTGTGCAATGAAAAAAAAAAGTAAAGAGATCTTGGCCCGAGGCTCAATAGTTCCACTCTGTTTTCCCCTCACATTGTTGTAAGTTGTACCTGAATATCTAGTATACCCTATTTTTAATGCCCAAGTAAACCTCCTACAACATACCTTTCCCTAGTTACCTACCCGCCTCCCATCATGACCACCACTACCGAGACTGGGTTCACAGTGCCCCTCCTAATAAACGGTCGCGAAGAAACAACCCCCAGAACATTCCCAGTGATGAGCCCTTACACCAACAAGCCCATCTGGGTTGCCTCCGCCGCCACGCCCCAAGATGCAATCCGTGCCGTCGATGCCGCCTCCGCCGCCTTCCCCGCCTGGTCACAGACAAAGCCAACCGTGAGACGTGACATTCTACTCAAAGTCGCCGACCTGCTTGAGGCCCGTCTCGACACCAATGCCGAATACATGCGGCAGGAGATGGGCGCGGACGTCGGCGCCTCCGCGGGATTCGTCGTCCCGCTTGCAGTGCGCATGCTGCGCGAGGTGGCAAGTCGCATTACCTCTATCTGCGGCAGCGTACCCGTCGTCGAGGCGGAGGGACAGAGCGCAATTGTTTTTAAGGAGGCTATGGGTGTGATTTTGGGTATTGTGCCATGGTGAGTCTGAACTCTATTTTCAAACCCCGGATTTCGGTCCGGGGAAACGAAACAACTATCGGTTCCGATAGAAACTCAGTGCTAATTAGTGTCTGATCTCACAGGAACGCTCCCTACGTATTCGGGATCCGCTCCGCTGCCTGCGCCCTCGCAGCTGGTAATACTACAATTCTTAAATCCTCCGAATTAACCCCCCGCTGCTACTGGGCTATCGGTCGCGCCTTTGAAGATGCGGGCCTCCCCGCCGGCTGTTTAAATATTATTCATTGCGCCCCGCAGGATGCCCCCGAGGTTGTTAATGCGATGATCGAGCACGAGGCTGTGCGCAAGATTAATTTCACCGGTAGCACGGCTGTTGGTCGGAAGATTGCGCGTGCCTGCGGTCAAAACCTTAAACCGTGTCTGATGGAGCTGGGTGGGAAGAATAGCTCGATTGTCTGCCAGGACGCTAACTTGCAGACTGCCGTACAAGGCGTTTTAGCGGGTGCTTTCTTGAATGTGAGTCTAATGTTCAATATCTATAGCACTTGTCGCAGGTCCAATATCCATGGTCGTATCCACGCTCTCAGAGTCCGATTGCTCACCCATGTCATTTTGTATCTAGTCCGGTCAGATCTGCATGGCGACCGATCGCATCCTCGTCCATACCTCGATCCTTCCAGCTTTCACAGAGGCTCTGCAGCAGGCTCTTGCAGCCGGCGCTGCGGCCGCAGCCCAGCCCCCAACATTGGTCAACACTGCCTCAAAGGCCCGTGTCGAAGCCCTCATCGCCAGCGCCGTATCAGCGGGCGCTCACTTCATCTCCGGGTCTGCAGACAGCGTCCCCATAGACTCGGGGGTGCGCATGGCGCCGGCCGTTCTGGGAGGTGTCAAAGAAGATATGGCGCTGTGGCAGGAGGAGTCCTTCGCCTCTGTTGCGGCATGTATGCCCTTTGACAGCGAGGATGAGGCGATTCGTCTTGCTAATGGAAGTGGGTATGGGCTTTCGGCATCGGTTTTCACGGAAGACCTGCGGAGGGGGTTGGCAATGGCTAAACGGATTCAATCTGGGTATGTTTTTCGGGTATTCCAGACCCAAATCACCATTTCCTCGTCATGATTTTGGGTGACTGGTGGACTGGTGGATCTGATGAGCTAATTTCATTGCAGGGCTGTTCATATTAATAGCATGACGATCCATGATGAGCCCGCTCTTCCTCATGGCGGTGTGAAGAACAGTGGCTGGGGCCGATTCAACACTGACGAGGGATTAAATGAATTTTTGGTAACGAAAAGTGTGACCTGGATGGATTAAGAATTGCGATTTTTAATTCAAATCTTGCATCAGCGATATTTCTGTTCATAACATATTTTGCGTAGCTGTTCAGCTGCGGATCACATCATCGGTCTCAGACCCGTTCTCACGGCCCGTGTTGTGTACCACTTGCATTATTGCGGTTATACTTTATCAAACAAATATCATATACTTCCACATTCGAGTTCACAGTCCACCCTTCTCATCTAAAACATCCAGCTCCAAGGCTTTCTCGTCCGTGCTTAGACTCGGTGGACTTGGCTCGGTGGGTATTGACCCGAGCGACCGCGGAGCGGATTGCAATATGCCGTAATCGAGATGAAGACAAGGACAACAGATGAGAAGCATAGATTCGACGTTGAAGCAGAGCTGGAAGCCTTCTGCTCAGTCGTATGACATACCTAGGTCAATCAGTTAGGTAAACATGCAAATATGAATTTCATCGGCATTTGAGAGATCGAGCCAGGGCCTTGGATGGAGACCCGTGGACAAGGGGTGAGATCATCAGGCCCACTGGAGCAATTTCGGTCCCCGGATTAGGTCAGCCCCACTTATTTCTCCGCCAATGAAAGACCTCATATTCTTCAGCCGGTAATTGATTTTGCCTCTTTCTCCTCAAGTGAACCCCCCCGTGATACGATCATTCCAGGGTCGTTGCGACTGGATATCGAAGCCGTATTATATACATTGTACATTCATGTATTTCAGCAAATTCATACTATATACGGTCCAGACTACTCGTGAGATATATCGAGATGCTTTCGCCGTTTCATAAGCTGCATTCTCCTCATCAGCCCATGCAGGACCGATTCGGAAAGTTCGGTCCGTGATCGTTGTTCCGAGGCTCGCATCTACTGTAAGGACCGAGGGAAGCCGGAATCCAGTCTTCCTGGTGTCTCTCAAAAACAAAAGTTACTGTTCTGATTCCGCTGTACTTTTCCGGCGTATCTTCCGTGATACTTTCCGTCTTTTTGCGTGTTTCCTTAGGGACCAAAGAACTTGAGGCTACCCAGGTGGAATGCGCAGATGACGCAGACACATGTGAAAACGTATCCAATAGTGCTGTAGCATGATCCTAGATTATGTGTCCCCTTTCTAAAATACATATCGCATGTGATTCTTTAGATTTCCCCAGATAGTTGTAATGAAACAGACAAACCAGCGTTGGCCAATTAGTATTACAGCGGGTACCCCGTCTTTCACTTTCCCCACGTCTTCCAATCTCTCGTGCCTCGGCCGATAGAGCGTCGGCTTCTGACCTGAAATCGCCTCGGATTGTCTTTTAAGATCCTTTCTCCCTCCTTCTTTTTTTCCCATCCTCCATTTTCTCCCCTTTTGCCTCTACACATCACATAATGGCAGCACCTCAAGTGATTGTGGTCGGTGGTGGCCGTAAGTTCTCTCTCCCCCCGCATTCTTGACGTCTTGACTGACTCTCTGCAAGTGTCCGGCCTCAGCGCCGCCCACACCGTCTACCTCAACGGTGGCAACGTCGTAGTCTTGGATAAGCAGGCCTTCTTCGGTGGTAACTCTACCAAGGCCACATCCGGTATCAACGGTGCCCTCACTCGCACCCAAGTCGACTTGGGCATCCAGGACAGTGTCAAGCAGTTCTACGACGATACCCTCAAGTCCGCCCGTGACAAGGCCCGTCCCGACCTGATCAAGGTCCTGACCTACAAGTCTGCCGCGGCCGTCGAGTGGCTGCAGGACGTCTTCAACCTCGATCTCACTCTCGTCTCCCGTCTCGGAGGCCACACTCACCCCCGGACACACCGTGGCCACGACGCCAAGTTCCCCGGTATGGCCATCACCTACGCCCTTATGCAGCGATTGGAAGAACTCGCCGATAAGGAGCCTGGTCGCGTCCAGATCATCAAGAAGGCCAACGTCACCTCCGTCAACAAGTCTGGTAACAACGTCACCGGTGTCACCTACTCAGTGAACGGTGAAGAGAAGTCCATCGATGGCGTCGTCGTCCTCGCTACTGGTGGTTATGCCGCAGACTTCAGCGAGACTTCCCTCCTCAAGAAGCACCGTCCCGATACCTTCGGGCTATCCTCCACCAACGGCACTCACGCCACCGGTGACGGCCAGAAGATGCTGATGGCCATCGGCGCCAACGGCATTGACATGGACAAGGTCCAGGTCCACCCTACCGGTCTCGTTGACCCCAAGGATCCTCAGGCCAAGTTCAAGTTCCTGGCTGCCGAAGCCCTCCGTGGTGAGGGTGGTCTCCTCCTCAACTCAGACGGCCAGCGCTTCTCTGATGAGCTCGGCCACCGTGACTACGTGTCCGGCAAGATGTGGGAAGAGAAGGAGAAGGGCAAGTGGCCCATCCGCCTCGTCCTCAACAGCAAGGCCTCCAATGTCCTGGACTTCCATACCCGCCATTACTCTGGCCGTGGCTTGATGAAGAAGATGACCGGCGCCGAGCTCGTTGCCGAGATTGGCTGCGGCGAAGCCGCTCTGAAGAAGACCTTCGACGAGTACAACCTCATCGCCGATGGCAAGAAGAAGGACCCCTGGAACAAGCGCTTCTTCCACAACATGCCCTTCAAGCTCGATGACGAATTCCACGTCGCCCTCATGGAGCCCGTTCTCCACTTCACCATGGGTGGTATCGAGATCAACGAGCACGCCCAAGTCCTCAACGGCGAGCAGAAGCCCTTCGACGGTCTCTACGCCTGCGGTGAATTGGCTGGTGGTGTTCACGGCGCCAACCGTCTTGGCGGTTCCTCCCTGCTCGGCTGTGTCGTCTACGGCCGTGTTGCCGGTGACTCTGCCTCCCAGCACCTCTTCCAGAAGCTCATCACTGCTGGTCCCTCCACCTCTGCCTCCCAGCGTCTCGGTCAAATCTCCCTTCACATCGACCCCACCACCCCAGGCAAGATCTCTGTCGAGTGGGGCGGTGCTGCCGCTGGCGGCAACCTGCCCACCCTCGCCGCCGCCCCGGCCAGCACTCCCGCTGCGGCTGCTGCCGGCGCCGCCTCCGCCTCCGAGCAAAGCGTCGCCAAGCCCGACCCCGCCAACTTCAAGATCCCCGAGACCGAGTACACCATGGAGGAAGTCGCCAAGCACAACACCAAGGAGGATCTCTGGATCGTGGTCAAGGGCGTCGTTCTCGATGTCTCCAACTGGCTCGATGAGCACCCCGGTGGCGCCAACGCGCTGTTCAACTTCATGGGCCGCGACGCTACTGAAGAGTTCGCCATGCTCCATGACGATGAGGTCATCCCCAAGTACGCTGCCCAGACTGTTATCGGCCGTGTCAAGGGTCAGACCCCCAGCCTTGAGCTGTAAAAGGTTTATACATTATATGCCATTGTCTCTTCGCTTTGCATGTTCTTTCTTCCTGACGACTGCTCCCTCCCTCGATGAAATAAGATCCTCCAGCGTGTGATCTCTCATACCCCTTTTTCACCTCTTTGTTTCTAATGTTCGTGTTGTGCTTGCTTCCATGATTTCGATTGAGATCTAGCATCCCGGTTTGGTTGATGTTTGGTCTTCGTGTAACATACAAACCATAGTTTATCTTGGAATATATTCTTTGAAATCATGATACTGGTCCACGTGGTGTGTAGGAGTGCCCGAGGTAGCGGTGTAAATAACCGTGTATGCCAGATATGTCCTTCTTCTGAGGTTAGATCTGTATCTGCTAGGTAGAGTCTAAAATCTATCAAGTCTTTGATGTGCTGACAATATCCATAGCCAGCCAATCCATAATACCCACTAGGACTGAGGTATATCTCGTGTTAACGTGTGTCATTTGTCCATTTCTAACTCGATGTTCTGAACTACAATTTTGACCAAAAATCATTGATTTCTCCTTCTTAGCCTGGACAAGGCGCTCCTCTGTGTCATAGCTCGAATGAAAATTACATATAGAAGCCCATGTGGCACCATGAGGTATAGCAGCCTGTTTCTAATAATACATATATCACTATCAAATCAATATCCAAACCAAAAAGTACCACAACAACACCGAATCTAAGCGCCAACTAGATCTTGAAGCTTAGAGAACTCATCCCTTCATATGCATCAAAACCATCTTCAACCGCCTCACAGCCGGTCCATCCTCCCCAGCCCCAATACCCTCCTGCCTCTGCTCCTTCTCCTCAATCTCCACCCTCGCCGCCTCAAGCACCGGCTGCAAAAAACCCCAAACCTCATCGTGATATCTCTCCTGCACACCAATCCAATCACTCGCACCCGGCAAACGCGCTAGCACAGCATCACGCAGCGAATTCGCACCCGTTGCCGGAATCTCCCCAGCCCCCAGCCCATCCTGGGCAAGGAAAGTATCGATATCAGGAACCAGACTCGCCGGAGTTAACCGCGTAGCCTGCAGACCCGATTCCTCGCCCCGCCCATCAAGCCCCATTCCCTTCCGGAAAGAATCAAGCGTTTCCCTCTCGCTTGCGGATAGCGGCGCTGGCGCTGCTGCGATATCAAGTTCTGTATCCGCTACTGCGGTTGGATCCTCAAAGTTCGGGTCGAAGCTTGTGTCGGATAGGAGGGAGACGACGGCTGCGCCGTCGGTGCTTTCGAGGACTGGCTGTGTAGTTGCATTTTTGGGTACGTCATGTCCGCGTCGCTGCCAGACGGTCTCGAATTGGAGCTGGGATGGGTCATGTGCGCGTGCTTTGCCTTTCCAGGGGCCGGTGGTTGTTTGGAGATCGTCCGGGTAGATTTGGTTTGTTTGGGACGTGGTTGTGGTTGTGGTTGTATGTAACAGGGAGGCGTTGTTTGCGGTTTCGAACGCATTTCCTTGCTGGAATTCTTCTTCTGTTAGGGCGGGTAGCGCGATGCCACTCTGCGTCGAGACATCGGGGTCGCGGAAGCTTTGGGCTCCGGATACGGGGCCTGCGTGTGGTGTGCTGTGGACTGGTGCGGAGATTTCCCTTGCGGTTTGGAGTTGTGTGCTGGATAAGGAGGATGAAGGGGCGGCGGGTTTGCTGCTTGTGCTGTTTGATAGGATTTGGGCGGTGTCGGAGGAGCCGGGCTGGAATGCGCTTCTTGCTAGGCCTGCGGCGGAGCTTTGGATGCGGCTTGCTAGGGAGGGTGGTGTGGGGGAGGAGGCTTGGTGGGTGTTGTTTGAGGCTGGGTTGGATGCGGATGGCTTGTTGGAGCTTTGCGTTTGGGGGTTGGGATTGGAGTTGGAGTTGGAGTTGGGATTGCCCCGCATGTTCTCTTCGGCCATGGCGCGAGGGGGTGGGTGTGGTAGAGATCTGGTAGGGGATGTTGGGTGGAAGCTGAAGCTGCTGGGATTGGAATTGAGATTGGGCGTAGGTGTGTGTTTCCTGTCGGGTTGGTGTTCGGGTTTACCTAGGTACAAGTAGGTGGTTATTGGTTATGCCCTTGGGCCGGGGAAGCATGTGAAGGTCGACCACGTGGGAGGATCTCGATGAGGTGGAATAGATCGAACGGGGTTGTAAGTTGGCGTTGAAGTGGCATTACTTTGCTTAGAAAATGAATGGATGCTAATGGGCAGGCAGAGTAAGGCTAACTTTCAGAGTGAACAATACTTTGTCAAGGACTCGACTCGAATATATACTTCTTGATCTATGTCCTGCTGAATGAAGCCTGGATAGAAGCCCAGGAATGGCCCGGATTGGAACAAACAACTTCATTTCCCTTCAATCAGTTGACCCCTTGTCAACCAGATGCTTAGATAGGTACAATACATGCCAATGCTTAAATTCCACGGGAACTTGCTTGGGCCTCAAGGATGACGACAGGGGCGTGCAGAAGTACAGCTTCCGATATAAATTGTATAGCTGAATACCTAGATAGATACTAAAGAATGGAAAGGAAACGATGTACATGGCTATTTCGGATAGTCAGGTAGATTCCTCATCAATATCACAATTTTCTACACATTCAAACTTCAACTTCTGCTGTGTGGGTGGTATACGGGTTGCAAGGCCGGGGCAATGTTACAGTCGTTGGCAGTGTTGATGTCAGCGTCTTTCAGGTGCCCGACCCAAATTAGTCGAACAAGATGGAGAATATTCAATCTGATTTCTGTATATTCCATGATTTCTTTTCTCTTGATCAGTATCCAAGAAGCAATTCAATAATCAGGAGTACCTAGGTAACTCTGATCATTGAACGGGGGCACGCAACAGACTGTCACCTCTGGGTATCTCCGTAACGAATCTCTCTCTCCCCACCACCGCCTCGACTCACTTCAACTTCACAACTCTTTTCCTTGTCTTTCTTCATCGCCCAGACCCAGTACGCAACCATCCCCCCTTCAGCTTTTGATTTTTTTGAGTTAAACCTAACGGGTGTTCGCCTTTCCTTGATATAGAAACTTTTCTCTTATGATCCCCTCTCAAGCTCTTTCGCTGCGGGTCCACTCATAACAACAAGCACGTTCACTGTGTTCCATCGGCTGTCAGCTACCTTGCCATCCCATTCGGTAACAGCTCTTTGACATCCATTCCACAGTTACCCTTTCCGAGCTGGATCGTAGCTGTTTCCCCCTCCTATCCTGCCCCTCTTTTCGCCTTACCGCCATCCGCACTCGAAACCCCTCGCACACCATCTCCGGTGACCGACTGTTCTCTTCATTTCCGCTTTTATTCAATCGTTGTTTCCATCCGACCGAATTCTTTCGTGTCGGCCATCGCGCCTGCGTCATTTCAACCCGAGCGATTCTTTGCATCGACAATAGAACTTTCGGAGGCTTTTGCCGTCCCGCCTTTCCGTCCCTCCTATCTTGGTCCTCGTCCTTGTCGCGTTCAAGGGCTAGCTAGAACGAGAAAATGGTAGACAGAGATCCAGGCACGCCTACCTGGAAGTTCACACAGTATGTTTTTGTGGATTATACCGCGTTTGAGAATTTGTCGCCCCCATGCTTTCTGATTTTCTCTATCTCTTTTTTTTGAACCTCCAGACACTCAATGCAGTGTCACCCCATTAAGCTATTGAATGGCAGCTAATATCTTCCCAGATGCTTCGGCGATAAAGGCGATGTAGAAGATATTACAGAAGGTAATTGCCAACATCCCTCGCACCCCTCGGCCGAACCTGGTCCATTTTCACAGAGTGCATCGACTGACCAGCGCTCTGCAGCGGACATCATCTCGACCGTCGAATTTGATCACACCGGTAACTATCTGGCTACCGGTGACAAGGGAGGAAGAGTGGTGCTGTTCGAACGAAACGAGACGGTAGCTTATCCCTCTTTCTTTCGATTCAGTTTTCGATTGTTTTGTTTTGCGTTGGCTAATCATCGAATAATGTAGAAAAAAACCTGCGAGTATAAGTTCCACACCGAGTTCCAGTCACACGAGCCAGAGTTTGATTATCTCAAGTCGCTAGAGATTGAAGAGAAGATCAACAAGATAAAATGGTGCCGACGACAGAATGCATCCCATTTCCTTCTTTCAACAAACGACAAGACAATAAAGCTTTGGAAGGTATTCGACAAGTCGTTGAAAGTGGTCGCAGAGAACAACTTATCGAATGAACTCACTCCGGCAAACCCTGTTGGGGGCGGGGGCATGCCTCGCGCACCCCGCGCATCCTTCAAGGACCCCTCTGCGCTTAAGTTGCCTCGTTTGACACACCATGACACCGTGGTTGCCGCTGTGCCGCGGAGAACTTATGCCAACGCCCACGCGTATCATATAAATAGCATCTCCGTTAACAGCGACGGCGAAACCTTTATCAGCAGTGACGACCTCCGTGTGAACCTATGGAATCTCAACATCCAGGACCAAAGCTTCAACATCGTGGATATCAAGCCAGCGAATATGGAAGAACTCACAGAGGTAATTACAGCGGCCGAGTTCCACCCGGTCAGCTGTAACTGGTTCATGTATGCCAGCTCCAAGGGCACAATCAAGCTAGCAGATATGCGGCAACGGGCCTTGTGTGACGAACATGCCAAGCGTATGTATCCTCAGTTGCGATATTATTACTTTATTGACTATTTTGTGCAGTGTTCGAACAGGAAGAGGACGCCTCCTCTCGTTCCTTCTTCTCCGAAATCATATCCTCCATCTCGGATGTGCGATTCTCCAACGACGGGCGGTATATTGTGTCAAGAGATTATCTGACAGTCAAAATTTGGGATGTGAACATGGAACGCCAGCCAATCAAGACCATTCCCATACACGAGCACCTGCGTCCCCGTCTCTGCGATACGTATGAAAACGACAGCATCTTCGACAAGTTTGAGGTGGTCTTCTCTGGTGATGCGGAGAACGTTATGACCGGCAGCTACAACAACAACTTCATGATTTACCCTACAGAAGAACAAAAGGATACCGAGATTGTGCTCCAGGCAGACAAGTCGGCATTCAAGGCAAAGAAGGTTGGTGTACCAACACCTATGAACAAGGGTAACGGAAAGAAGGCTGGTTCGCGATCCGGTAGCCCTGCTGGCCCCGGCAGTCGCATGAAGAAGGAGACCGATGCCGACCAGATCGACTTCAACAAGAAGATCTTGCACATGAGCTGGCATCCATTCGAAGACAGCATTGCAATTGCGGCTACCAACAACGTGAGTTTTCTGTCTCTGTTTGTCCCTCCACCATGCTAACTATGAATTCAGCTCTTCGTTTTCTCCGCTCTTTAATCGCACCAAGTACTGTCGTACTGTACCGTATCGAGGTCGCTATCATTTTTCATGGACAGGCGCATCTGGGGTTTGGATCGGGTGGCTGGAGGGCCTCGGTGTACAGGCACGATATGAAGAATGAAAAATCAGAAAATAATGATAGCAGCAAGCCACAGGTTCCATAATCTCAGGATATTTCCTCCCCCCCACACACACCCTTTCTCTGCCCTTATTGTGGAACTTGCCTGAGTTTGGAGACCGAGTTTCTCCTTTACCTTTGCCCCTTGACTCTTTTCCTATCTGCTGTATACACAGTGGGGTTTGCCAAAGGCGTTTGTATGGGGTTCAATTCATGATAGAGAATGTCATACCTGTCCGAGGCCCTTTCCATAGTTATTGATGAAAACCATTATAGACTTAGTAGCTTACGAGTATTGAGATTTTAGAATCCTAGGTGCCTTTGTAGTGCACTAGTACATTTTCTGTCCATTATATGCTGCTAGTAAAGAGGAAGAACAATAGGAATGGCACTATGGCAAACCCTTGATTCAAGGGGAGGTGCTAAATAGAGGCCACTCAAGTAGACATTGTTGGGCAGCCCTCGCCCTCCGCCCCTTTCCGAGGCTTGACAAGCGAGAGGTGCCTCCAGCTATCAATGGCTCCTCATTATGCAGATTGGTGTGGGAGAATAGTTAGATAATAAACAATAAGCTGAAGCACTATTCAGACCATTCAAATCCATTCATCTCACGCACTATTGAGACTATTCAGACTGTTCATTTATTCACTCAATGCCATCATGATTTTCTGCCGGCAATGGCGGGCGATGACGAAGGCGGACTAAAATTCACCTATCGCACAATACCACACATGACCACTCTATCGGCACCTGTTGACTGAGATCCCGCCTATTGATACCAACAATACCGTCATAAATGAATTCTGAATACAATTCGGACAATCAAATTTCCGATTGACACCCGCTAAGCTTCAATAGGTTAGCGCTAATCAGGAAAGCCTCCACTGGAGCCCGCGATCGCTCGCGCGCAATTCCATCACTTCAGTCTTGTTTCTTCACCTGCATAAATACCTCGCTTCTTCCCTGCCGGTTCTTCCTTGCAGTTCTGCGTGGAGTCGGTATTTGTCTTCTTTTTTACAAGCGGGTCATGCTGTGACCCTAGTGCAACCTGAGCGTTGCCAGTCGAATACTACCCCCGAGCAAGAGCAAGAGACAATCAGCTTCAACACTCGATTACCAGACCCTTACTTTCCCCTCCCTCGACCTTCCTTATCCGCCACACCTCTCACACCTTTCCTCTGTTACACCCGTTCGTGCATACACCATGAATCCTGGAAACGATAGCTGGCACTCTTCAGGTGGGCCGCCGTCGCATCCTGGCATGGATCAAATGAACCAGCAGGCTCGGCCCCTGGGATCATTCAGGTATGGACAATATTTTTTGGGACAAAATGGCTTGATATCAGTGACTAATCGGGTATTTTGTTGTGAACAGTCAGAACCCCTCTCAGCAAGGCCAGGCCTCACAGCCCTCAGGCCCAGTACTTCCTCCTCCAGGTGGTGAGTCCCTCTCAGTCGATTATGGATTTCATTCTAGTAGAAATCCAGTGACGAAAAAAAAGGTTATACTTACACTTCATCCTCTTCTAGGTCCCTACCACCCTAGTCAGTCAGGCGGTCACTCCCTCCCCGGGTTGGCAGAATTGAGCCAGACCCACGGAGGTCCGCACCAGCCCTCCGCGTACGGCCAGCACCCAGCAGGCCCGTCGCATACCAGCGGCCATTCTCTCCCCGGAATTGGTCAAGCCATGCAACACGCTTCTCCACAGCTCAACCGCGAGCGGGAGCGGGACTCCCGTGAGCGCGAGATCATCGAGCGTCAACGCCAGGAAGAAATGGCTCACCGCGAGCGTGAGCGCGAGCGCGATCACCGTGAACAGATTGAACGGCAGTTAGATCGTCGCGAACAAGCCCATCACCCTGTTCAGAGCCACACCGGATCAATTCCTCTTCACCAACCCGTGGCCAACAAAGTTCCTAATTCCATCCACGGCCCAGGCGGGCTCCTTTCCACTCTTGGTGGAACCGCACAGAATGGCCATCAGGGTGGCCCCCAGACTGCGGCTGGCTTGTTCGGTCCCCAGATGCAGCACGGCGAAGGCACCCCTCGCTCGTACATGCAACACCCCGGTGGTCCTCCAGGACAGCCCATGATGAGCTACAATGCCGCTGGACAGCAAATCCCCGGAAATGTCGCAGCTCTTGCCCAGGGTCAGCAACCCATTCTCAATGATGCTCTTAGCTACCTTGACCAGGTTAAGGTACGCTTCGTTGACCAACCTGATGTTTACAATCGATTCTTGGATATCATGAAGGATTTCAAGAGCCAGGCGATCGATACACCTGGTGTGATTCAACGTGTGTCAACACTTTTCAACGGTCATCCTGCCCTCATCCAGGGTTTTAATACCTTTTTGCCCCCTGGTTACCGCATTGAGTGTGGTACAGAGGACAACCCTGACGCCATTCGCGTGACAACTCCGTCTGGGACAAACACATTGAGCATGCCACGCGCAGGACGTCCCTTTGAGACTATCACAAACGCACCACCACCCAGTGACTCGCATGGTCGATCTGACTTTTATCGTGAACAGTCTCGGCCTGGCTGGCAACAGGGACAACCGCAAGACCAACAACAAGGCGCTGTCTCTGGATCATACTCTCCTGGCTCACGAATGATGGGCGGCATGTATCCACAGGATGGACCCGGACCTGCACAAGATCACCTCTACGGCTACCCCACCCAGCAGGAGCAACAAGCTGCATCTGCCATGACTCACCAGCAAGACCACCGTGGAGTGGCTCAGTTGCAAGGTGCTGCATCAGCTGCATCAGCTGGCTTGGGTAGATCTTCTCTCATGGGTGTTTCCGCTGCTGCTCAGAATGCTAGTCTCACCCAGCCCATGAACAACCTGGCTGGTGTTGGCACGGGTATGCTCCAAGGCGCCCAGGACTTGAACAAGCGTGGCCCTGTGGAATTCAACCATGCCATAAGCTATGTGAACAAGATCAAGAACCGCTTCTCAAGTGCACCAGAGATTTACAAGCAATTCCTTGAGATACTCCAGACTTACCAACGGGAATCAAAGCCTATTCAGGACGTCTATGGACAGGTCACACAGTTGTTCAACACTGCCCCTGATCTCTTGGAGGATTTCAAACAATTTCTGCCGGAATCTGCCGCGCATGCCAAACAAGTAGCTGCACAGCGCCAAGCGGAAGAGCAAGCACCTTTGAGCAACCTGCGTGGTGAACCTACAGGCTTCACATCTCAGACTCCTAACCGTGACGTCAAGATGCCTCCACTTGGCCAGTTCAATGTCAAAGACTCCAAAGAAAACAAGAAGCGTCGTGGTGGCCCAGGTGGTGGTGTCGGATCATCTATCTCAGGACCTGCTGGCGCTGAAGCCGCCCGCCTGTCTGAGGCAGCCAGAGGTGGCCAGGGTCAGTTTGGAAATGCTAGCAAGCGACCGAAATATCACCATGGAAAGCCTTCCGTTGACATGGCAAATGTTTCGCCCACTTTGGTTCCTGCTCTTCCAGAGCCTCTTCCTCCCTCAGTCTCCATGACCCCCAGCCAGGAAGAAATTGCGTTCTTTGACCGAGTGAAGAAGTTCATTGCCAACAAGCAAGTTTTCAGCGACTTTTTGAAACTCTGCAACCTTTACACCACCGATCTTCTCGACCGTCACGTCCTGGTCAAGAGGGCTGAGGGATACATCGGATCCAATGCTGAGCTCATGAGCTGGTTTAGACGTTTCATGAGCGCCGAAGAGCCTGAGGATAAGCTCATCGACCCCAAGGCGAATCCGGAATCAGGCGTCGTCAACTTGGCTCATTGCCGTGCTCTAGGACCGAGCTATCGACTTCTTCCTAAGCGCGAGCGCCAAAAGCCCTGCAGTGGCCGCGACCCTCTTTGCAATAGCGTTCTTAATGATGATTGGGCCTCGCATCCTACCTGGGCTTCAGAAGATTCTGGCTTTGTTGCGCATCGCAAGAACCAGTATGAAGACGCTTTGCACAGGATTGAAGAAGATCGCCACGATTATGATCACCACATCGAGGCTTGCGTTCGAACCATTCAGCTCATTGAGCCCATTTGTCAACAGTTCCTGTACATGAGCGATGCGGAACGACTGTCATTTGAGTTGCCCGAAGGTCTTGGTGGCCAAAGTGTGGCAATCTACCAGCGTGTCATCAAAAAGATTTACGACCGCCAACGTGGCGAGAAGGTTCTTCAAGACATGTTTGCACGTCCCTGCCATGTCCTGCCAATTGTCCTTTACCGCTGCAAGCAGAAGCTCGAAGAATGGAAAGCCTGCCAGCGTGAGTGGGATAAAGTTTGGCGCGAGCAGATGCAGCGAGCATACTGGCGCAGTCTTGATCATCAAGCCATCGCAACCAAGCAATCTGACAAGAAGCTCTTTGTCGCAAAGAACATTCAGCAAGAACTGCAGACCAAGTTTGAGGATGCCCAAGCTAAACGCAAGAGCGGATGGACTCCGCCTAAGTACCAGGCCGAGTACTGGTTCAGCGACACCCAGGTTCTCTTGGATGCTGTTTACTTGCTTATGTTGTACTTCGATCGCAACACCAATGGCTTCGGCGCTGACCCTCAGCGACTTATGAATTTCGTCAAGGATTTCATTCCTGCCTTCTTTGGCCTGGATCGTCAAACTTTCAACTTATTCATTGATGAAGTTTACATTGCAATCACCGATGACGATGACACCTATGCCAATGATGAAGCCTCAAACGAGAGCCATAAGGTCAACACGCAGAAGCTGGATCTCCTGCGTGAGGCCCTTGAACACGGAACTGAGGTTGAGAAGCCTGCCGAGAAAGATATGGATATGGAGAATCACGATGAAACTCCCGTTGTCCGGGCTCGCTCCCAAGTCTCTGGGTCCGAAGAGGCCTTCGACGTGGCTGAACTCCGATGGATGGAGCATCCTGGCAAAGGAAACTTCAACCTTGAGCATGAATACACACTCAATGAGAAGTACAAAAAGAAGGAGCACCACATGTACAGCAATTTGAACATCCTCTGCTTCTTGCGCACCTTCCAAATCCTTTACTCGCGTCTTCTGCGCGTCAAGGAACAGGAAGACTCAGCCCGCGAACAAGTTCGACGGGGTCAGCTGCCCAAGGCTGCCCACGAGTTGTGCCTCATTGACCGATTCCCCAGCGATTTCTTCTATGATGTCGATCCCAAGGCAAACCTTTATAAGCAGATCGTGCGTATGTGTGAAGAGGTCATCAAGGGTGACATCGACCAAGTTCACTTGGAGGAGACTCTGCGTCGCTTTTACATGCAAAGCGGATACCTCCTGTACAACCTGGAGCGAATCTTCTCTTCCATCTCAAAATTCGTTGCTTCTATTTTCACTGGTGATTCCCGAGATCGCAGCTCCGACATCGCCAACCTTTTCTTCAAGGAGCGTGAAAAGGAGGAGACCACACACCATCAGGAAATCCAGTACCGCAAGCAAGTTGAGCGACTGGTTAAGGATGGTGACATCTACCGCATCACTTTCGTGAGTTCTCCAATCTTTACAAATACTCCAGCAACTTCTAACCCATTCCCCTCGCAGCATCCCACCGATCGCCGCGTCACCGTCCAGATCATGACCAGCGAAGATTCCACCCTCAACAACGATGAGCTTACCCCAGAGGAGCGCTGGTCCTACTATGTGACCGCATACTCTATGCGCGACCCCACCGAGGGTGTGCAATTCTCCAAGATGAAGATGCCCCTTCTGAAGCGCAACCTTCCCCCAAAGCTGGAGGAAGATGAAGAGTACGAGCGCTACTACCGCACCCTTCAGCACCACGACGGCCTGACCATCCGGATCTGCGCCAACAACTACACCATGCTGTACCAGCCGCCCACCTACGACTGGTTCTGGCGATCCAGCGCACCGATTCCAGACAAGGATGCCGACGCCGAGGCCATCAAGGCCCAGGCCGAGGAGGTCGCCAAGGAGAAGGCAATGATTCACGAGAAGCGCCGTGACCGTTTCAAGGAGAAGTTCGTGAACAACCCCGCCTGGGCCCGCGGGCTCAGCAAGGACCAGGTCGACGAGTCCAACCAGCGATTCCGTTCCTGGGTCAATGGCACACTCACGGATAGTCCTGGTCCCGAGCGAGAGGCCTCTGCCTCCGGCTCCTTGGCCCCCACTGAAGCAGCCAAGGATGCCGACGTGGATATGGCCGAGGCTGAGCCCGCGGCGGAGGAGGCGTAGGGGGTGTGAGGGGACGTTTCTCTTTTTTTTTTTTTTTACGACGGGTGTATGTGGGAGGGGGGTGGCGCAAATGAGGAATTGAAGGAGAAATGATTTTCGACGGTTTTCAAATTTTTTGTAATTGTATCTTTATCTTTATCCAATCAAGTATCTTTCATCTTTAATTTACTTTTTGCTCACAATTGAATCGAGTCTGAGAGATTTGTCTTGTCTTGTGTATGTTGTAGATGAATGATACTAAAGTAGATATTACTTTATCTCCCACTACCTCAAGGACGTATCCAAGAAGTTGAAATAATATCGCCTGTCATCGAAATAAATATATGGCTCGAATAGGTCCCTCAAGAAATGGCTAAACACCATAATGACCCTGGGACGAATGCCCACCCCGCCGAATGAGAAGGAAGATACCAGTTCCTAGCCAAGGAGAGGGGAAGCAAATTGACCACGAAGAACTCTTCTGTCAGATCAGATCTCTCTCTCATACTTTCATGCGACTACATGAAGAGAGAGTACGGCTACAGAAGAAATCGGGCAGTATATCTTAGTATCTGCTCGACACGGCTATCATACCTACAAGCCGTCTACAACGTAAATCTTCGGCTTTCTCCTTAAGAGTAGCCGTTCGACATAAAATCGTAAGACGCTTAGATCCAACATACAAGAAATATGGTCATATTGTATAACATACTCCATGCCAGTACATAATGTGACTATGTTGTACAACGTTCCGGTTGATTTTAAGACCATGGATGCTGGAATAGCACGTTTTAGGGCGTTGAACGATTTCCACAGTGGGTCGTTAGGGTCTGATATGGATTTGCTGGTGGAGTAAAAAACAAAACATTCCTCTACATATTTTCAGTTACATAATTCTCTGAGATGGAATGGTTCCGAAAGATTGGCCTGGGTTCTTTTTATATTGGATTTCAGACTTGGTCTGCAGAGGATATGTAGGAGATCCTTAGCATCTATAACGGTTGTGCAGGATAGGCAAACGTAATGTGAAATCAGGTGGAGTCTCGACTGGGGGGAGTTGAGGGCTATTTTGGCGAACCAATCTTTATTATGTTGTTAACTCTGTGGGCAAGAGCAAAGAAAATGTATCAAGTTGACAGAATAGGCAAGAGAGGTATGCACCTATTTTTTTTTTCCTGTTCAATAACGAGATGTTAATAAGTTAGGGCTGCGATTGGCCACGCTAATGAACTGGGGATTTGCCTCACATGCGGCTTGATCGGCTCAGTTCCGGGGTAGTAAACTGGGATTCCCGGATCATCGGCTTCTTTTACTTAAAGCGGATCTACCTAGCGACAGGGGATTGTCCAATAGCGCAGAGTGTCAATGTTCGCTGCAATATGGATTCAGTCTTAGAATCTCCGTGTGGCCGAGCTGGTATAGCCGACACCGTCCCGAGACGTGGAGTCGGGGGAAACTCGGATGTACTCTTTTGAATCGGCATTTTGAATACTTCAAGCTGAGGATGTTTGGGAAATGATATCTAAAAGCCGAAAAAGACCGATGAGGGCTCGTACTTGGTATAAGCCTATATGCAATGAACTGGCAGGTGTACGGAGGAGGAAGTTGGGAAGTCGAGGACGGGGATTTCGAGGATCCGAGAAGACGCCGAGATCAGCCGAGAGAAGACCGGAGTTGACGTCAGAATGAATCTTCAGGCGAAAGGGCACAACGTAAGCATCATCGAGTGCAATTGGGAACTGTGGATTGCAATTAAACTGGGGAGACATACGGAGTATATATGGGACTTGAGATGAAAAGAGGTTGCTTTGGATATATCTTTCATTAACCCTATAGATGTTGTATAGGAGTGTGGTCAATTGACGTCCTACTCCGTACAGAAACGAAAAGCATAAACTTTCCCTTCTCCCGGAGACATCGGCCTCGAATTCCTCTGTGGAGACCTCTGATCCTGGTTGCCCGTGGGGTTAAGAAATTACTTATACCCCCAGCTCCCCTTTTCTCTTTTTTTTTCCCTTGTAGAACCTCTCCCCTCTTCCCTACATTCCTTCCCTATAGCTATGTCTGCCTCCGCCCTCTTGAAGAGCCGTGTGCGGCGCCCCTCCTACCTCAAAAAGCTCGCCAAAGCTGAGGATCTCATTCACCACTTCCCCAATGGCACATACATCGGCTGGTCCGGATTCACCGGTGTCGGTTACCCCAAGTACGTCACACAGAATAATGAATTGCAGGGTCAGACTTCTAACATCAATCCAGGGAGATCCCTATTGCTCTTGCAAACCATGTCGAGAAGAACAACCTTCAGGGAAAGCTGAAGTACAACTTGTTCGTCGGTGCCTCCTCCGGCGCCGACACCGAGAACCGCTGGGCTCGCTTGAACATGATTGAACGTCGCAGCCCTCACCAGGTCGGCAAGGAAATCGCCAAGGGAATCAACAACGGTCAGATCAAGTTCTTCGATAAGCATCTGAGCATGTTCCCCTCGGATTTGGTCTATGTAAGTTCTCGCGCTAAAAAAAAAAAAAAAAAAAAAAAAAAAAGAAAAGCCAAGATCGACGCGCTAACCTTACCGCTTTCGTGTCTAGGGCTGGTACACACTGAACAAGTCCACTCCCAACATTGATGTGGCCGTCATTGAGGCTTCCGCAATCACTGAGAATGGTGGCATTATTCCCGGTGCCTCCGTGGGTGCTTCGCCCGAGCTCATCCAGATGGCCGACAAGGTTATCATCGAAGTTAACACCGCCATGCCTTCCTTCGAGGGTCTGCACGACATCACCTGCTCCGACCTGCCCCCCGGCCGCAAGCCCTACCTCGTCATGAACCCCGAGGACCGCATCGGAACAAGCTACATCCCCATTGACCCCGAGAAGGTCGTTGCCATCGTCGAGTCCACCAACCCCGACGTGACCCTCCCCAACGCCCCTGAAGACGAGGGTTCGCAGGCCATCGCCTCGAACCTGATCGAGTTCCTGAAGCACGAGGTCAAGCACGGCCGTCTCCCTCCCAACCTGCTCCCCATCCAGTCCGGCATTGGCAACATCGCCAACGCCGTCGTTGGCGGTCTCAGCAAGGGCGGTGCCGACTTCAAGAACCTCAAGGTGTGGACCGAAGTCCTGCAGGATTCCTTCCTCGACCTCTTCGACAGCGGAAACCTCGACTTCGCAACCGCCACCTCCATCCGCTTCTCCCCCGACGGCTTCAAGCGCTTCTACGACAACTGGGAGCGTTACGCCGGCAAGCTCCTTCTCCGCTCGCAGCAGGTCTCCAACTCCCCCGAGATCATCCGTCGTCTCGGCTGCATCGGCATGAACACCCCCGTCGAAGTCGACATCTACGCCCACGCCAACAGCACCTGTGTCATGGGCTCGCGCATGCTGAACGGTCTCGGTGGCTCCGCTGATTTCCTGCGCAACTCCAAGTACAGCATCATGCACACCCCCAGTGCCCGTCCCACCAAGACCGATCCTACCGGTGTCAGCTGCATCGTCCCCTTCGCCACCCACATCGATCAGACCGAGCACGATCTGGACGTTGTTGTCACTGAGCAGGGTCTGGCTGATGTCCGTGGTCTCTCGCCCCGCGAGCGTGCCCGTGTCATCATCAAGAACTGCTCCCACCCTGACTACACCCCTATCCTGACCGACTACCTCGACCGTGCTGAGTTCGAGTGTCTCCGCAAGGGTATGGGTCACGAGCCCCACATGTTGTTCCAGGCGTTCAACATGCACAAGAACCTCCAGGAGAAGGGTACCATGAAGATTGACTCTTGGGAGTAAATGCTTTTCACGGGCTTAGACTCTTCTCTGTTTCGGATAGTTCTCGGTACCTTGTTATTTTAAAACTTGGACTTGGCGAAGCGCCACGGTATAGGCGTCTGGTATATCTTTTTAGCGGTTTTTGTATATAGTATACTCGAATATTACCTCACATACTACAATATATGAAGACCTAATTATCTTTAAAGCAGTCATGTAAACGTAGAGTAACGTGTCATTTCCCAAGATTCCAAAATCAATTCCACTCCCCGCTAAACATCAGATTAGGAATGATCTTGGATCTGCAAATCAGCCCTAGCCCCCGACACCCCTGTACTGAGCACGCCTTACCTCCACCACTTGACACGATCCTTGGCCACAATTCCAAGATATGCATCTGTGCCGGAACCTCTTCACCATCCCCAAGCCTCTAATGCGGGTTCCAGTAAACGCGGGATGTCTAAAGCCACAGAAGTATCATGAGGAAACTTCTACAAAACCCAATATGGACTCCAACACGGGATAACCCAGTCGCACGCAATACGGCCAAGGAGTGGCATATTTCCGAATTCAACAATACCTGGGTACTTAAAGAAGCTGTTTGAAGTCGTACTTGGGGATGGCATGCACGGTTCTTTTTCTCGCAGTATCAATGAACCAAATACCACCATATACCATGCCTCCTGGCGAAAATCGCAAAAAATGGTACCAAATCAAATGGTTTGCAGATCAGGACACACCCGAAGAAAGAAAACTTATTCTCAAACTTGATTTATTGATTGTTCCCTATGCTTTCCTGGCGTATTGGGTCAAGTATGTTGATCAGGCTAATATAAGTACATTTTTTTTTTGGCATATCACAATCACACGGAGTTATGGCTAACAGGGCGCTGCAGATAATGCGTATGTCTCTGGTCTTCGTGAGGATCTGAATCTTCAAGGAAATGAGCTTGTTCGGTTACAGACTATATACACAGTTGGTGCAGTGGTGGGCCAATTACCATTTGCGTATCTTTTCACTAAGTTCCCCATGTCATGGGTGATTCCTTTTCTGGATATCATGTGGGGTGTTTTTACATTATTGCAATATCGAGTCACATCCTTTGGCGAACTTATGGCTTACCGATTCTTTGTGGGATGGTTTGAGGCGGCGTTTTTCCCGGGCATGCATTACATATTCGGTATGTTGTTATTCATACACTTCCCATTGGGTACGGGGCTCATGGCTTACGCAATGCAGGTGCCTGGTACCGAGGTGACGAGATTGCTCGTCGGGGAGGTTGTTTCTACGTCGGACTCACCCTCGGCACGCTTACAGCAAGCTTGATTCAGGCAGGTACTTCTGCGAGACTTGATGGTGTTCATGGCCTGGCTGGTTGGCGATGGATGTACATTATTTGTGCAGTTGTTACCATCCCCATCGGTATTTTGGGATACTTTGTTCTCCCGGGAACTCCTGACAGACCGAACAAACTTGTCGTCAACGAAAAGGATATTGAGCTTTCCAAAGCCCGGCTCCAGCGCGCAGGTCATACATTCCAAGGTACATGGACGATGAGATCATTGTTCAATGTGCTCCGGAATTGGAAATTCTGGGCTTTGTTGTTGCTGGATATCTTCTTCTGGAATGGTAGTATCAACACATCGACGGGTGGATATCTGTTGTGGCTGCGGAGCTTGAATCGATATCCGACAAGTCGGCTGAATGAACTCGGTGCGATATCTCCAGCTCTTGGAATCTTCTATACACTTTTCATCTGCTTCGCGTCGGATCTTGTGCTTGGACCAGCTTGGGCAATTACTGTCTCTCACCTGTGGAATATTATCGGCCTTATCATCCTGGTGGTATGGGATGTACCAGAGTCCGCACTTTGGTTCGCTTTTATAACGACTTACTCTGCTGTTGCTATGTCCAGTGTGTTGTATGGTTGGGTAAACGAGCAACTCCGCTATTCGCCAATTGAGCGTTCCATATCTTTGATCATTCTCAATACTGTTGCACAATCGACAACGGCCTGGACTCCGCTGCTGGTCTTTAAAACAGTTGAAGGACCGCGCTTTACGAAGGGTTATTCCTTTGTTTTGGGAAACGCGATATGTCTGATCGTCTTGGCGCATGTTATCAAATATTTCATTGCACGACAAGAGTATGTATACCCGAGAGCCTGTTCTTTTCAACACAACGAGCTAATTTATTTTCTACGCTGTAGCAAGCAGGAAAAGGTGAAACATGTCGCAGAGACAAGGGAGCCAGATGAATCAAGCGATCCAGAGTCTAGCGCAGTTGTGACATCTGTCGAGCGGACCAAGAGTTATTCTGGATAACGGAGTTGGCCTGAAGTGTAAAAGATTCTATTGATTTGGAGAAGGCAAATATCGGCCGAGATGTGTCTCAAGATGAAATAGACATAGATTTTGGGTTATTTTGGAGTCGAAGTTCGAAGTCACGCAATAGATGTCTTGATGGTGACATATTTCCCCCGCCTTTCGCTATAATTTCCTTCTCCTTACTGGACTGCAAGATACAATGACGGCCTCCAAGACCTGTCTTTTCCTCTTCAGTCAGAGAAAATGATATAGAGAATCTGCCAGGGTGCTCAAGTTGCGCTTTATGCAAGGTCGATGACGAATTGATTAGATCTCCATTGATATTTCTTGTAAGATAGATCGGCAGTGCTTGCGCGTCGGGACGGAGCTATGGCGAGTGTTGCGGACCTTTTGTGTTTGAGGACTCATTCATATCGCAGACTCTGCTATAAACATCCCGCCACTCTTTCTACCTAATTCATCAAGATGAAGTACATTATGTGAAATAATAAGAAGCATTTCTGCGAAAGAGTACACTGTATAATTCTCTATAAGGAATACATGTATCATATCAAACAAGTGCGGACAAGCAAAAGCTGTATAGGACATCAAGATGCCGCACCAGAACTCCATATTAAAATCTGGTATAAACACAAGCAATGCTCAAATACATAATTAGGTCCAGAAAGCAACCCCAAACTCCTGCGCATATAAATCGTCACAATCTTGCTCTCCTTTTGAGCTCCGGTCCTTGCTTTTCAAACACAAGGACAAGAACAAAAGTAAAGATTCAAACTGGCTGAGCCGGTTATTAAGCGCCGGTGAGTCTAGAAGAAAGGATTAGCATCGCGTTTTATCAGACATGGTCTAAGTCATGGGATATAAACGTACCGATGCCAGAGTGACCCTAGGATACCAGCTTGTTCGCCGGACTTGCGACGTGCCCAGCCGGACTCGACATTGTAGTGCTTCACGTCTTGTAGACCGGCGAAGAGACCGCGACCGGCAGTTGCGCGCTGGATAGTGTGTTAGTGAACTGACTCCTTATTGTGCTAAGTTAGTACAAGGGAGTGTGACATACGCGGTGCTGCTGGGCGGAACCGCGAACCCAGTAGTCTGCGCCGTAATCATTTTGCAGACGGGCGTGGTCGGCTTCGGTTTTGGTTTGGGCAGGCATATTGATAGTGTGGTTGGACAGTAGTATTTACTGTGCAGTTGTCGTGTATTGTTTGTTGTGGTAGTGTATGTTTTAGATGGAGTAGATCCAATCAGGTATTGTATGAAGATATCGCTGTGTGATGAACAAAAGAACCCCCCATCCCCGTGTACCACTTCAGTCTTATATACATCCATCGCACAACATGCTCCAGATCGACGTCGACAGTGCCACGGTCATCCCGATGCGCAAAGCTTCACAGCCCAAGTATGGCCTGACAGCGCGACATCGAGTCAAGCAATGCTTCAATTCCGAGAGGCGGGGGTCGGGACTGGGCCGTATCTAGATTGAACAGATTTAGATAGCATGATTCCTATTTTGGAAATGTGTTGGGTTGGATGCGGTTAGGTGCTTGGATTTCCATAGATGTGACGTTGGTAGAGATGTGGTGCAATCGCACGCACCATACGGGAATGACCTTTTCCGGAGATCAGCGACAGGGAATTGGACCCTGCTTGTGAGGTTTTTTTTAATGGCGGAGGTGGCCGATTGTTATTTGAGGGGAGGTGATTCGTTGGAGATTTCGTTGGTGGCTTTAGGACTTTTAGGTCATGTGTTGTGTGGCATGATCGGGTGGTACGGTGGTGGGCAGATCTATATGTCTACAGCATACAACATAATGTAGGTGTAATAGGAAAATATAGGAAGACATCGAGGATCTTATCTATATTTGCTTTGCTTTTATGGGGTTTAGGCGAATTTGTAGTTGTTAGATCTATATTTTAACCTCTTGCGCGACCTGCCAAGCCCATTGATATTCTCATTGTTTACGGCGCTGCACTGTCAACCCTCAACCTACCTCCCAATCTCCGAAGAGCGACACGACTTCATCAATCGAATAGCTCCACCTTCAAAAAAAGAGGGAAGTTTCTCGGTTTTCGTCGTGCGGCAGATTTCTCACTCTGGAATCTCTCCGCGGCTTGTCATCCGATGATGAACTTCGCAGCGAAGACGACGTTGCTGAAAACGCGCTGCTTGAATTAGCTTTCTTTCAATGATAAAAGTAATAGGCGGTAGTTCTAGTGATCTGAGAGCATATTTCAGATTTGACCATTCTATCGTCGTTCTTGTACCTCGAAGAATGAGATATATATACACCTGGGCATGGGAGGTAACGCAAGCAAGCATATGTTAATTGAAACACGGTCGAAGCTTGCCTGAGAAACTGGATCCGAGAACCACAATTATCACAAACGCGTTGGATTCGCAGCCGATCTATAGTCTGAGCTCTTGCACTGTATCCACGAAGCGGCGTGGATATGGTGGGACATGTTCATGGAGAGGGCGTGCATGAAATATTGCTGAATTATTTCAGAGGTGTAGGACTTTGATGACTGCTTGCCTTGCGGATTGCCTGAATAGGGGTGGCCCTTTGGCTTTCCTCTATAACTATATCCTGATTTCATGGAAACGCGCAGTGCTGACGAGACTGGTTGGTCTGGTCATAAACTGAACAATGTGTGGGCTGCCTATTTCTATCAGCAAACTAGATTTTGCTTGTTTTATACTTGAAGCAGAATGATAAATTTTTATGGCATCGAGAATATTGAGAGTCTTGGTCACCCCATCGTCATACATATATCACATCATATCATTATGGCGAGTGATACATGCCGTGCAACTATAGCGATACATGATAATTTTATGTTTGCGAGACTACTAAAGAGTACATGAGCCATAGTAGGAAGATAAGAAGCCTATCCCAATACTATAAATCATCCTTGAAGGCAGATCAGTAATATTTTGCTGAGCATGTGGGCCTGATAATCAAGGCATACATTCCACCAAGTGCCATCCACGTGGCCTGTGTGATACAGATCTCTAGAATATCCGAGATGCGGAATGCTAGCAATCAGATTAAACATCTGACACATCGGAAGAAAATACAAGTCAAAAATGAATCGTAGGCAAGATTTCCCCGAGGCAAAGTCATCTCCTGCCTAGAGGCAGATCGTCCACGCAGAGATTTCCCCGAAACATTCGCCCACGCCGTTGGAGCCTTGGAACCTTTTATACTTTGCACAATGAAACGAAATTGAAAATCCAATAGAAAGTCTGCCAGGAGATGACATTGAATTTTGCACGAATAGAACTGACTTTCCAGATCACTAATCCACAAGTCCACCCTCCGACCCCTGGAAGCCCCTGAATAACCTCAAAAAAGGAGCCGCCAAGCCTCGGCCCAAATACCGACTCCAATCGTTCCAGACGCTGCGAAAGCCCAGATCAGCCCTCATTCTTGGCCTTTGATTCATTCGAATCCTATAAGTAGCCAAGAGCAGTTCGGCGGTCTGGATCGTTGAGTTGTCTTTGGGCAGGTTCTTTGTGCTGTACTCCGTATTATTGATGGTATTTATTCCAGCATTTGGACACAATCTAAACCAGTAACGGGTCAGGACGTTTCATTGGGGTACTGGGCCTCAATACACCGTGGTATAAAATCCTAACTCAATTTTTTGAAATGATTCGTGTACACTGCCAATAATCAAGCCAATAACTTGAGCCTATGTCGGAGATCTGATTATTGGCTTCGAACAGACCAAACCACATACAACCTTTTTGCAATTTCAATATGTAAAAACGCATACAATATAGTACATATATTTCAGGAGCCAGGTGCTAGCTTTCCTGTAGTGCCATTAAGAATACATAGCGGTAATCTCCACAGACGAGCACATTGCTGGGCAACCCCAGCGTCCGCCGTGATCTACCCCGTGGACGAGTTGCGATCGTCAGCCGAAGAGATCCAGACCCTTGTTTTCCAGAGAGATCAGCAATCAAGACATGAAATTGCATTGAGAGTTTGCTTGCTATGTGTTATACCAACAACTCATGGAATAAACTCTGGTGCTTCCGAATACGATGCTGGGGTGGATGTTCCTTGTATCGAATAATCAGGCCGAAGTGTTAATTTCTCTAGTAACAACATAGGCAGATGCTATGCTGGGAACAGAAGGTGGTTCGTCCACGAACACGCGGACTTCCCTGTCCACGACAGCGAGATTAATTAATTGACAGCTCAAGCTTCCTGCCCCGTTAGATATCTCTTTTTGACTTTGTTCATGGCGGATGATCGGCTAATCGATGGGTGCGTGTGCTTTGTCGACTTCCAAGGAGATCGTCAGGGGCGGGGCTGAAAACAGCGCATACTAAATACGTTGTACAAGTTCTCTCCCGTATGAGGACAGCAAACAAAGTGTATGTTGGCTCCATAGAGAGAGGGAGTTGGAAGAAGCACACGGTCAATTTGATATACCTAATATCACAACTGGATTCGGGTTTGAACACGGGGATTTGGAACGCAGCTCTTCGTCTTACGCTTGACGTTGATATGTGTTTACTCTGTATGTGCTCCGTGGTAACCCGGGACAGTATTCCGTACTGGTATTATGTTGTAGGCCAAAAGGAATCAGATAAGTTACCAAAGAAAACGGTAACCCACAAGATTGAGTGGTACGCCGTATTGTGATTTGATGCCCAGGATCGGCAGGGCGGAAATTAGAAGCTGCATCTGAGCCAATCAGATGGCGGGAAAGGCTCAGATGCAGCTGCCACCTTTCCTATTCAGGACTGGCCGAGGGCGCTATGATATGGGGCCCCACATGGTGCTGGAAGATAATTTCCTGTTTCAAGATGTTTTTGTTTTCTCGGGGGAATTCAATGTTTCCTCTTGAACTTTGCACTGAGACATCCGTGGACACCATCAATGAATTAGTCATGTTTCGACTCCATAACTCCAGATTGTCAGATTCTGCTTTGAACAGTCTTCTAGCCTGGGTAACTAGAGACCGGGGGTTGCACGGGGGCAGATTTGCCACCAGGTAAGCCACAGAGGGGCGATGGTGGTGCCTTACATTGTCTGACAGGATGTATGAAACCTTGGACTCGTTTAGGTACAATGTGGCTTTACGAGCGGTTAGGAGTTAACAAAAGGAACCTGCAAGACCCTCACGGCGGCAAGGGGAAGACTATTCTGGTTGTGAGACTGACACTATTTTGGAAAGTGCTAGGCCTGAAGGCTGAGCAGCGGAAAAAGGAGAGAAGGGCAGTCAATGATCCGTGCGAGAAGTGTGGGTATGGAGGAGTATTGGCGAGATTTGATAATAACACAACGACAATAACAGCATTCGAATACAAACGTACTACAACATACGTTTTGGAGATTCCTATTATGACTGAAATGACCGTTGGGCGAGGTTGTAATTGATGTGTACCTAAGCGGTGTGCTTCATAGCTGTGCATCAGTGATATCAAACTCGGACTGTACCTGCATGATATACTGTTATTTGAATACTGTATGTTGTACACCTTGGAAACGTACTTTATACAAGTACTTCGTATCCCAAGTACAAATATAACCTTGGAACGAATACATCCCCACTCTTGCCCGAGCCGTGTGGGCCAACCAGAGACAACCAACACTTGGGTCTACAACGAAACAGCCAATGAGATATACCATGTCCCTGAATACCACATCTAGACTCGTCCAGGGGTAATGCGAAAGGTAATTAAATTCAACGAAATTCACGATCGGTGGACCTGTATCTATGCAGGCTAGCGCACTGGGGCCTTTTTATCGTCCTTTTCTCCTTTTCCCTCTCTTTTCCCCCTAACTTCCCCCGGTAACGATTTCTCGAACAAAAGGCCTTACGTGCCCCCCCGAAGACTCTCCTTTACCTTCTCAACCCACGTTCCTTTGATTCTATCACTGACCACCGCTTCACTCGTTCAGCGGGCATTCATTCTTTTGTGAGGTTGATATTATCTTTCCATCATGAAGGGAGCTCTTTTCGCCGCCGCCGCCATGGTGGGCTCTGCCATGGCTGACGGTGTTCACCGTCGCCATGAAGCTTTCCACCAGCGTCGTGAGGCATCTTCCAGCATCTGGGCCTCCAGTGTTACTGCCAGCGCTTCCATCCCCGAGGAGACCTGCGGCTGCACCACCAAGGTCATTACCTACTACGGCGACGCCACTCTGGTCCCCGCTGAGACTATGGCTCCCCCCTCTTCTACTTCTACTCCTACTCCCATCCCCGAGTCCACCAGCACTCCCCTCCCTGAGTCTACCAGCACTCCTATTCCGGAGTCCACCAGCACTCTGACCAGCACTGTGCACTCTACCAGCACGAGCACTTTGACTGTGACTGTGTCCGCTTCTTCCTCCTCGGCCCCGGCTCCCTCTAGCACCGCTCCTGTCATCGTCCCAACTGTGGAGCTGCCCACCCCCGGTGTGAGCACTTTCTCGACCACTGGTGTCTACACTATCCCGGCTACCACCCTCACCGTGACTGATTACACCACTGTCTGCGGTGCCACTTCCACTGATATCCCCAGCGGCACCCACACCTACGGCGGTGTCACCACCATTGTCGAGACTGCCACCACTGTCACCTGCCCCTACGCCACTGTCAAGCCCTCCGGCAGCACCGTGACTAGCGTAATTGAGACCACCACCTACGTTTGCCCCGAGGCTGGTACCTACACCATTGTTCCTCCTACCACCACAACTGTGCCCACCAGCACCGTCCTGGTTTACCCTACCCCTCACACCATCACCCCTGGTACCTACACCCAGGCTGAGTCCACCCTCACTGTGACCCGCACCGACTACACCTATGTCTGCCCCGCTCCCACTGACAGCCTGGCTTCCACCACGGCTCCCGCTGTCCCTACCACCACCGCTGCTGTCACCACCGCTCCCGCTGTCCCCACCACCACCGCTGCTCCCACCACTGTTGTTGCTTCCAGCACCACCAGCTCTGAGTCCAGCTCTTCCACCTCCGCTCCCCTCGTCCTCGGTGAGGGCCAGTACGGTATGACTTACTCTCCCTACACCGCCGGTGGTGAGTGCAAGACCAAGCAGGAAGTCGCCAAGGACCTCAAGGTCATCCAGGACAAGGGCTTCAACCTCATCCGTGTCTATGGTACCGACTGCAGCAGCCTCGAGTTCATCGGTGATTCCTGCAAGGAGCTTGGTATCAAGATGATCCTAGGTGTCTTCATTGACGGTTCCGGTGTCTCCGGTGCCCAGGATCAGGTCGATGCCATCTGCAAGTGGGCTGAGTGGAGCATGGTCGAGTTGATCGTTGTTGGTAACGAGGCCATTCAGTCCGGTGCCATTGATGCCCCTGGCCTTGCCTCCTTCATCAAGTCCGCCTCCGAGACCTTCAAGAAGTCCGGCTTCAGCGGCAGCATCACCACCACCGAGCCCACTGATGTCTGGAAGAACTACGGTGCCTCCACCCTGTGCAGCGCCGTTGACGTCGTTGGTGCCAACATCCACCCCTTCTTCAACGCTGATACCACCGCCGAGAAGGCCGGTGCCTTCGCCAAGCAGGAGTTCGAGCTCCTCGACGAGATCTGCAAGGGCAAGGACGTCATCAACCTCGAGACCGGCTGGCCCAACGCCGGTGACGCCAACGGTGCTGCCATTCCCGGCAAGTCCGAGCAGGCTGTTGCTATCAAGGCTATCGCCGACGCCGTTGGCTCCAAGTCCATCTTCTTCTCTTACTCCGATGACACCTGGAAGAACCCCGGCGAGTTCAATGTTGAGCAGCACTGGGGTTGCTCTGAGGTCTTCTAAGGGCCACGTTTGATGGATTTTTGAAATTTTCGTTTAGTTCTGCAAATGCAATGCAAAACTTGTACAGGAGGACTAGGAGTTTTACCTTTCTCTGGCCTGGTGTGTCTACAGACTTGACCGGCCCTTTCTTCCCTTCTTGGACTTTATTTTAAATTTTGACACCTCCCGTGGTAGATACACCTTTTATTTGACGTTGTCTACTGACCTGGTTACACCCTTTGATCTCTTTGTTTATGTTTCTTGTTGTGTGTATATTTGCTCATTCATGTCTTCTTACGAGTCTTTCTATACCTGTAAACTTTCCCCCGTATGTTGTAGTCTGTCAATCCCTGTTGGTCCAGATGGTTGGGTTGGTCTAAGAATATTCTTGGCCCCCTTCAACCTGACTAGCTCCTGCGAATCCTCATTGCTCATGCGCTAACTCTCCTACGATCATCTATCTTATATGACAAGATTACAACACTGATGCAACCAGCGCCCGACAATCAGAAGCAGTGCATAAAGCCTCGATCCAACACTATCTCAATCCAAAAGCTTGTTCTTTCCCAATCCAACTAAATAAACCCCTCTCCAAAAATAAAGACAGTGCTAAATAATATTTGTTGTGTTTGTTTTCCTTTCATTATATCAAGCAAAACCACAGACTCCACTGTATTCCCCCCGCCAGCCCTGACCCCAAACCACACCATCCTTCCCCTCAATCCCTCGCCATGTCTCACCCATTCGAATCCGAGCCCGTCTACGCACGCCCCTTCTGGCTGATCAGCGCCGTCCTCAGGATAGTTTTTCAATCTTTTCGTCCCAGTGATTATCGCCAAAGTTATCATCTTCGGCATTATATATTTGGTTTTCACACCAATTACAGCACTTTTTCGGTATGAGATCGGGGGAGGCGGGTCTAGTGAGATTATCGTGAAGAGCAGATTGAGGAAAAGCCAGCAGCAGAAGTCTCGGCCTAAGGGAATTGCGGATACGGAGAATTCTGCTTCTTCGATTCCTGCGCTTGCAGATGGTTCGGTTGGTACTGCGGATCTGAAAAAGCGGCTTGAGATTGAGCTGGAGCTTCTTCGGGAAATGATTGTTGTGAGGAGGGAGAGGTTGGGAGCTTTGGGGAAGATGAAGTCGAGAAATGGGGGTTTCTTTCTTTGGAAGGTTTGGAGAAGTCGGTACTGCAATAGTTTGTATTGTGAAATAAGGCAGGGGAAATCGGGGAGTGTGAATATAGATGGTGGGATTTTAGAAAAGCCTGGTAATAAGTGTCTGGTGACTTCATTGTAGGAAGAACTATTGCTTCTTGTGTTCGAGCATATGACAACGCCAGGTGAGGTACACTCACTTCCCACAACCGAACTCATACTTCTCGTGTTGGAATGGTACCTACACCTCTGGACCACGGTTTCTCCCAACTTTAAATGGACGACGACATCTGAATGATTTCAGGACCTACATGTACATCTACACAGGTACATCTATTCCTTCCTTTTTCTACCTAAAACATCCTCCCGCCAATCTCCTATCTCAACGCTTTCATTGATGTTAGGAGTTACACCCTTAACCCAAACCCCAATGTGCAACGTACTTTAGATGATAAAGGACGAGGGAAACAATAGAAGAAATTGCTCGGACCTGCCCTTATCACTACAGGTGCTGAGAATAGGTGATATTCGAGAATTATATACTATTAACACAAGAAGATACATACAAATGAGGGCGTTGAGGATGGGCCTATGGTACTTGTTCCCCTTTGCATTTTGTATCCTCACACCAACTCAAAACAGCATCATGACATGTCAGGGAAACGAAGCCACTGACCATGGGTCCTTTATCAAATTGTAATCAAGAGCAAAGCATCTTAGTATGATGTGCAAGTCTGTAATCTTCATTAGCATCTGTCGCAGAGCACACCATACCAATCATGATTGGGCATGTGCGATTGAAACCGGTAGATACTTACACCATTAGGCGCGCAAATAAGTCCTTCACAGCAGCATCCCTCGCCAGCACAGTTATAAGCGGTGCAAGACATGGTGTCCTTTGAATGATGTTAGTAGCCATCTCCTCCAGTCTCCAACATGAACAGACTCACAGATTGACATGTGATTGCGACCTCAGGTAAAGCTTCGGGGAGCGCAAGGGTAAGAGAGGCCAAGAAGCCGAGGATCATAACGGAAGCGCGCATTTTGTAGATGTGGGAATTAAAAGAATTTGGGAATGGAGTATCTAATTACAGAGACAAGAAATAAAGATTAGCGACCGAGTCAAGTACAATGACAAAGAACGCGGTGAGAGGGTGCGATATGCGGGCGTCGAATGAAAGCAAGGGCAAACGAACAGTGTAGATCAAATTTGTCTTGGAAAAAGAAGCAAAAACCGTGTTTTATACAGTGTAGAGTTCGAACACGGGGTATCTTGATGCAAATCAGAAAAACAAAAACAATCGCATATCTGGCTCCATGTAAAGTCTTATAGCTTCCGGGCGTGGAGAATTGGTTGACACAAGCCCACGCGCCAATGCGAGGTTCCATCGTTGACTTGCTTGAAACAGGACCTTTGGAGGATCTACAGGGGGAATTGTGGGATCGACTGGCCCTGATTGGATCGTATTAGGGCCGGCTCGCCACTATGCTCATGGGCGGATGCCCTACGGAGTATAGCGGGGGCCTTTTGCGTTGGTGGATGCAATTTGTGAGTCCATGCTAGGTTCTATATAGAATACGACGTTGCTTGATCCTGCTGGATTGGTGAAGGGTTGTTTGTTCAGTCCGCCTTGTCGCGTCATCATTTGTAAAGCGAGAGCATCGTCATGGCTTCTCATTGACTTCAGAGTAGAGTACAAACTCATTGATTGGAAGGAGCTAGATGAAGGATCCATTTTTAATTTGGATCGTGTGAACGAAGTAAAGTCATCACCATCTTCACTGTTCGAAGGACACAAGCATCTGGAACCCCAGTTGTGAATCAAATCAAAGCGTTTAGCGGCACAACTGGCGATATCATTCAGTCTTTAGCCCGACAACTAAGGGGGTTTGCAGCGCAGCCGCTGAGGTTCGTGCTCGTGCAGGCTTGGCAGTGACATACCGAGCTTGCGTGGGCTCCCCCAGATGGGAAGTGATGCACAAGGCATTGTAAGGTGGGTCGAGGGGCTGTCTCGGTGGCTGGGCCACTGGGTAGACGAAAGGGAGACTTGGATACGGAGTACAGAGTAACATATAGGACACGGAGTAAAATAATGTGAATTGAAAGAGATAGACATGCATTAAATTCAAAGAAACAGCCTGAGCACTTGGGATATGTCGTAAACCAGTAGAAGCCATATCGTCCAGGCGCGAATATGATCTTCAGGCATCAACGCTCAATATGGTTCTGTTCTGGGAAATAAAATAGGCGACCTACAACATAGCATGATGTGTGATGGACAAGATGTCAGCTATCACTAGAAGACAGTGGCGGCAGGACTATTCTCAGTTTACTGAACTACCAAAACAGGTGTACGTTTGAAATGATCAATCCACTGGATCATTTCCCGAGGCTTATTTCTCTCGTCCGTCTGCAATTGACCTGCAGCAGCTTAGGTCGCACGTTGATCATACTTCTCCCGAAGACCTTTCAAAACAACCTTCACCAAGCCCCCCAGATTACCCGCCCGGTTGATCTCTACCGTCGGGATCTCCACACCCAGTGATCTCCGTAACCAATTCCTAACCTCTATGGCCATGAGGGAGTCCACTGGCATTCCTGCGATCGCCTCAGTATCAACAGCAGAATCTTCTCCTTGTTCATGCATCTGTCCTGTGAGATTGTGATTGATAAATTTGCCCAGTTCCACCATCAAGGCGAGCTCAATCTCCGCTTTCCCTGTCAACGACGGATCTGCCTGAATTTGAGCAAGGAGAAACTTCAAGCCATTTGTATGAGAGGATTGATCGCCACCAATGCCAGCATGGGCTGACTCGAGATTAGGGTATATAGAAAATCGGGCGTCGCGTCCCCCGAGGAAGATTTCTTTTGGGAGAGTGGCACTGCGTCTGGTGTGCGCGAGTCCCATGGCTATTGCCCCCGTGGAGCTAGAAACACTAACTTGGGATATTTTGATAGCTGCCGCGAGCCCATCAATTACTTCGGCTTCATGAAGCACATGCAGCGCGATAGATTGTACCCTCTGGAGGAACCGAGAGTTGCGACTTGCGGCACCCACATCTCCCACCACTCCGAGGTGCAAGATAGAAGAGGGGAATCCACATTGCCGTCGATACCGGGTAAATGCCTCTAAAAACGTGGTCGCTGCCGCATAGTTCGCCTGGCCTGTGTTGCCACATACCCCGGCAATTGAGCCAAAGACGACGAAGAAATCCAGCGAGCATTGTGCTGTGGCATGGTGCAGGTTCCAGCTTCCGGTGACTTTTGGGGCCAGCGCGGCATTCCATTCCTCGTGGTTTATTTGCAAGAAGAGACGATCCTACCATAATATGAGAGATTAGTAGAGATGTTCGATGATGTGACAGAGAAGAACGGAGAGAAATACCTTCAAGTCAACGGCCATCTGCAGAACACCAGCCAAGGACTGGGTGCATGCCGCAACGGCTTCCCGTACATCCTTGAGATTTGTGACGTCACCTACCGCACAGAGAACATGACAGCCTTGCACCTTGAGCTCTTGAATGAATGTCTGATCTTCCTCGGATTTGCCAGCGGACCGAGAAAGGAAGACAAGCTCTCGCGCACCCCGCTCGACCATCCAGGTTGACACAGACCGGCCAATACCACCAAGCCCGCCAATGAGCAAATAAGCGGCGTCGGATCGGAACAGTGGGTAGACCTTCGTGGTGGGCAAAGGCAACTTGTCCACGGTAGATGGCATGTGCACCAAAATCTTACCTAGGTGAGTGCCAGCCTGCATATACCGAAAGGCGCTGACCACATCAACGGCATCAAAGATTTTGACAGGCGCAATAGGTGCAATTTTCCCTTCGCGACACCAATCCGAAAACGTTCTTAGGGTGCTGTGATAAGTTAATAACCATTATCGCACGGAGGGCATATTTGCAACAGACCTTTTGAGGATCTCCGGAGTCTCTTTGCAAACTTGCGCAAGATCAACCCCAAAGAATGATCGATTAGCTTCAAAAAGGCTCATATCAAGTATTCCGTGATTTATGAAATCACGCTTGCCTAGCTCGACCATCCGTCCGAACTTTGCGACGCATTGCCAAGAAGCGTGTAAAAGGTTCCCCGACAATGAGTTAAGCACTAAATCGACGCCTCGCCCAGCAGTAGCACACATTAGATCTGGGTGGAAGGAAGCGTTGCGAGAATTGAAGATGCGTTCTCGTGGTAGACCGAAATTCTCCATCAAGTGTGCCACCTTTTTGTCGTTGCCGACAGTGGCATATATCTATATCAAGAAATTGTCAAGCCCTGCGTCAACACTTATTATGAACAATGCGAGCTAACCTCAGTTCCAACAGCCTGGCATACTTGAAGGGCCGCCAATCCAACCCCCCCACACGCGGAGTGAATAAGAACAGACTGCTATTTCGTTAGTCGCTACCACCAACAAAACAACGGTGCCTTGACTTGCCTGGTTCTTCTTGAGGCCACCAATATCAAGCAACGAATAGAGAACAGTGACATAGGCTGTCAACATTGTAGCAGCGTCGGCCATTGACAGCCCCTCTGGTAGCTTGATACAAGCTTCTTGAGGAACCACAACATTTGAGGTGAGAACTCCAGAATGCATAAGGGCAACCCGGTCCCCAATCTGGATGTCCATCACATCACGTCCAACTTGAAGTACAATGCCGCTCCCTTCCAAACCGAGATCTTCTTTGCTTCCAAAAAAGCCCATTGCGACCATCATATCCTGAGAAGCATTCATTAGCAAGAACCAGAGAATCAATTGGACAAGGAGACCCAACTTTAAAGTTTAAGCCTATGTAGTCCATCTCAACCTCGACTTGCCCAGCGCCTAGGTCATAGCATGGCTCTTTCTCGGCCCAGTACAGCGTATCCAGCAGCCCATACGATGTAAGTGTCAGCTTTCGAGATGCCTCTGGCCGCGGTGGATTTGCGAGTTGCTCGAGTAGCGGAGCCCAGTGGTACCGACCAACCTGGATTTTGCCCTCATGCAATGCAAACTCGTATTCCGGATCAGGAAGAGATTGCGCTCGTGATCTCTGTATTTTCTCGCAGACTTGGACCACGGCCTTTGCGCCTGCCATATCCCATGCAGGGACTTCAAAAAGTGAGAGATCAAGCAACAATTCCGCTCGTAAGGTGCGGGCGAGTCCATGAATGAAGCCGAACGAAGGATCTGAGCAGGCATGTGATGTTGACTGCGTGACCCACAGGATTTGGCATTCTTGTGCTTGCTCTATGTAGTGTTGGAAAGCTTCATAGTAATCCTTGGGTAGGATGCCAATTGAACTTTCTTCAACGTCCAGCAGGGATACGATAAATTTGCCTTTCGGTGGAGTTTGATGTATGGTGGTCCAAGTAGGGGTATAGCCTTCGTCGCGGAACAGCGATTCGACATCATTCGCCCACTGACACGGGGTAGCATCTCCAGCGAGCAACCAAATTTCTGCAGGAATGGGTATGTTGTCTACAGGTCGTGTCACCATGCTAGCAGATATATGGTACGGGGGCTTTTGATCATAAGCTGCCACGTCTGTTCCAGTAAAACCTGCATCCCGTAGCTCGCGATCCCATCTCTCGGGTGAGATGTACGGTTTTTCTACTCGGTCATTTTCTTCGCCTAGCCACCAGCCGGTAAATATCCCCTGAAGAACATATGAGCAACAGAGATAATCAGTCTTATATAGGATCGTGACATACCATGGTGTAATCTGCGATCAGAATTTCTGGAGCCTAGTCAGCTTGATGATTCAGATACGAGGGCCTCACGTACCGGGACTAATCTCATGGAGTAAGAAGCGTCCAGTGGGCTTTAACAGATGATGTATATGACGAAGTGTGGATTGTAAATTGGGTGTAGCGTGGAGAACCTGTCGAAGAAACTCAGTATAAACTGCCTGGGACCCCAAGGTCATTTAGTCAAGGACTCACATTAGAAGCGATGATCAAGTCAAAGCTATGAACATCGAATCCTTGCTCCATGGGATCTAAAGTGATATCGAGAACTTTGTATTCAATGCACTCCTCATGGGCAAATTTCTCTTGTGCTGTGGTCATAAAGCCAGAGGAGATGTCCGTAAAAACATATTGGTCGTACATACGCGCCCCGCTTGGAGACTTGAGAAGTTCTAGAGCCATTGCTGTTGCAGAGCCGGTGCCCGCACCGATCTCAAGTATTCGTAGGCCCGGGTTGGAATGGCAAAGTAACGGTAGGAATGGGCTCCAATCCGCGTACTGTGTATGCGCAGCATGGAATTTATGTAACAGATTGTCTTGCATGAGAACTTCCAGTGGATTCCTCTCTTCAGATAGAAATGCTGTGCAGTGTTTGAAGACCACTTGGATGCAATCCGCCAGTGGAGCATCAAAGGTAAACTTTGTGTGAGCCAGAACCTCCCTTATCATTCCCTGTCTCTCTGGAGAGCTCAGAAATGCCCAATTAGATGACACTGGATAGATAGATTGTTGTCCAGATGTGCTCATATCGAGAGCTGCGTCCAGGATAAATTTCTTCCATTTCGCAAAGTGTGGTGATACTGGTTCGACATCTCGAATTTTGTCAGCCGTCTCCATGACAAATAGCGCAGATAGCTGGCCTATGGCTTTGATATTCATGGCCTTTGAAGTAAACTCTTGCGGTGTGGCCAGGAGTGCCGCTGACGGCAAGAGATCAATGTCTGGTTTCCACTCCAGATGGCTCACAGAGCTTGCGGGTCCAGTTCCAGAATTGATATCATCATTTTCCAAGGCGAAAAGATACACTCCATGAATAGACAGAACGACCCTGTCATCAAACATGGCGATAGCATCGCCCATCTGCCCGTCGCGCACACCGCTAGTTGTTTGAGCATTTGCTTGCATAGGTGGACCTCCTGATCCGATGAACAAAGAATCTATCACTGCGGGAACGTAAATAGTGGCCAGATGTCGCAGCATGCCCTGGGAGCAGGCGACACCCATGAGCTGCAAACATTGATCAATTGCAGTTGGATGCAAGCAGTACCTGCTCCCAGGCACGCCTCGATTACCCAGAACAGTTGCGGTTGCCCTCGGTCCCATGGGATCGGCTGTGATCTCCTCTAAGCCCTGGAACTGAGCACCATAATCTATCCCGCTTCTCCGAAGCACCCTGTACAAACTTTCAGATGGTACCTTTCTCTCATAGGAGGATATCGGATATGCCTCCGGGGAATGACCGGACCCAGCTCTTACTTGGCCCTGGCAATGCATTGTCCAATGTTCTCCGTCATGAACCATCATTTTGAAACCATACCAGCCAGATGGGACCCTGTCAGCGACTTCAATTGGACTGAGGCTAGTGACAATTTCGATCAGATCTCCCTCATGGAATACCAAAGGCGTTATGAATGTCGTATTACGAACAGAATAACTATCGTTCCCTGGGCACAATTGTTGGACTGCCTCACCTGCCATGGCAACAAACCCAGCGCCAGGGAATGTAACGGCACCTTGGATGACATGATCTAAGAGCCAGGGCACATTGTCTAGCGTGAGTAAATTGCGCCAAGAGGGCTCATGATCGGTTGTATCGACGACTCGAGAACCAAGGATTTCGTGATGCGGAAATTTGCGCTGTCTCCACTCCCTACTTAGTCGACTCTCACTCCAATACGGGAGATCATGTTGCCAGGGATAAGGAGGAAGATCTGTCAAAGTTTTACCAGGCTCAATTATGCTTGACAAGTTGACGACTACGCCACTTGCATGTGCCTGTCCCGCTGTTTTTAGTAGCTGACTTTCAACATCCTCGTCATATCTGAAGAGAGTGGGTATATAGACGGGTGAGCGCGCCGCCAGCGTCCGGAAGATTTGCCGCAGAGGGGCAGCGAGGGCTGAGTGAGGCCCGATCTCTAGAAAGACGGGATTTTCGCTAGCAGGGAGACTTTGGATAGCCTCAGTGAACAAGACTGGGGATTCCAAATTTCGTCGCCAGTATGATGCATCCAGTTCGCGGGGGTCGGTAATTGTGTGGCCGGTTACACTGGAACGGAAAGGGAGCATATCCTGCTCATGTTCAACATGGCTAGTGATACAGTGTTCATACTCGATTCCAATATGTTTCATGTGGTCTTCAGTTACGGTAAGCGCAATTGGACGAGAAGAAGGCGAAGGGGGCCGACTTACCAGAGTGATAAGCGATCTTCACTGGCAACCGTCGACACAGCGTGTCAATATTCGCCATCTTGATGCTTTTAACAGCACGATCGACTGAGTCTTTATTTCCGGACAGTGTGACACTATTTGGACTATTATGGCACGCAATGACTACTCCCGGGGTCAGGTACGGTGTCACTTCGTCCGGAGTAAGGCCGACGGCCACCATAGCACCTAGGCCCTCTAGTGGCTTTGCCACTTTGCCTCGATAGTATGCTAGAATGATAGCAGTTCTCATTGAAATGGCTCGGGAGGCATATGCGGCCACAATCTCTCCACTAGAATGCCCGACAACTGTGGACGGCTCAATGCCCCACCCTCTAAGAATGTTAAACAAGCCAATCTGGAGTGCAACACAGAGCGGCTGAGAGAACTCAGCTTCGTGAACCCGACTAGTTGAGGTTAACTGGCTCAGTTCATCTGGCAGATATGTTAGTCGGGTTCTCATAATTTCAGGCATAGGAGCCGTCGGCCTGACCATGCAATAACCAATGAGGGCTGTCAGGTAGTTCCTGCAATGCCTCGTCCATTGTTGTAATATCCTGCTTGAAATTTTGAAAACAGGCCAGAAGCCTTTGCCCCATGCCGGGCCATTGCGCTCCTTGGCCTGTGAAGACAAATACAACGTTCGAGGAAGTGATATTAAAGCTCGAAAATACGGCATCTTCTATAAAAGAGCTATGTGGCTGCAGGACTGCGTAAGCCCGGTGGGAAAGATGTGACCTTCGCGCGCCAAGAGTATGAGAAAGGTCATGAAGCCGGTCTGGGTGTTTGTCAATATAGTTGGTGATTTGACCGATGCGCTTACGAAGAGTATCTGAGGTGTGTGCAGACACAACCAAGAGCTGAGGATCGGAATGATCAAGTAATATCCTTCGATGGTTCGCAGATTTTGCAGTGGCAGAGGTGGACTCTAGGATAGCATGAGCATTAGATCCTCCAATCCCAAATGAATTGACACTGATCCTTTCGGGCCTATTCGCAGGCCACGGAGTTGGTTCTAGAGGTACGTGCAAATTTCCCTCGGCAAATGGAATATTGGGATTCGGCGTTTGGAAATGGATGTTAGGTGGGATGGTTTTGTGTTCAAGTGACAAGATGGACTTGATGATGCTTGTTATGCCTGAGGCCCCTTCCGAGTGACCAACATTGGGTTTAACCTATGGGCAAATGTGAGTAACGTGATCTGCTACGGCATCACTTCTCCATGGATAAAGAACACGCACCGCAGTGATATATGTTTCTTCTCCCTGGGTCATCTTTGCAACAACCGACGCTTCGATCACGTCGCCGACGGCTGTCCCTGTCCCATGGCATTCGAAAACGGGCGTGTCGTAGATAGCATCAATACCTGCAGCTTGATATGCCTGTCGAATCAACTTCTCTTGAGATATAGGACATGGTTGAGAGAAGTTGGGGGTTTTTCCGTCGTGGTTGGTTACTGTGGAGCGAATGATGGCGCGGACCGTGTCGTTGTCTCGCAGGGCATGGCGTAACAATTTGATATATATGCAGTTGACTCCTTCGCCCCGACCATAACCATCTGCCTCGGCGTCAAATGTATGAGAAATACCACTTGGTGACAAAACCATGTTCTTGGTCATGGCATCTGTCATGGTTGGGCCCCATATAAGGCTTGTTCCACCCACTAGAGCCGATGCGCACTCGCCGGAACGAAGTGTTTGGCAAGCCTCGTGCAGGCCAACTAGGGATGAGGAACACGCTGTTTGAATGGTCATACTGCACAAGGTCAGAGAATTTTGACACAAAGCCGCAGCCCTACTCACCTTGGGCCCAGGAGATCAAACCGATATGACACTTGGTTTGCTAGCGCGAAACCACCGGTACCAATGGGATAAATCTGATTGAGGTGTTGAGGATCTTTATGTGAAATTTCCAACCAATCTTCTCCAAAAACACCAACGAAACAACCTATCTTTTCCCCCCGCCATCTGGTCTCCCCGGCGTTTTCCAAACACTCCCAGACCACCTCCATCAAGAGCCGTTGCTGGGGATCTAGGCGTGCTGCCTCGTGTGGAGGAACAGAAAAGAAGGAAACATCAAAACAAGCCGGATCTTCTTGCAAAAAGAACCCCTTTTTCGTTTCACTCAAATTGCCACAATCGGAGCTGCTAGACGCTTCTCTGGTACAGCGCGAGGGAGGTACCTCACAAAACCCATCTCGCTTGTTTATGAGCATCTCCCAAAATTCATCACCACATCGAACACCGCCTGGTAGCCGCATCGCCATACCGACTACAGCTATTGGCTCCGCATAGTCTTCCTCGTGGCCTCTGCATGATGATTGCCCTTGTCCAGTTGTGGAGTTCATCTTTGGTCGAATGATGGAAAATGGCACTGGATCAAGATGGCTGCAGAAGGAATCAAGCAACCATAGGACTACAGAGTGAGCGTTGGTGTTACAAGGTATAGTCTCTTTAAAAACGATGCAGCTAATGCGCAAGCCAGTGGCTTTGATCAAATCTACACATAATATGTACATGCACACAATGGTACTATTGGCTGCAACAAACACAATCCCTCCGAGATCTGCCGCTATCGGATGAATGGAATGTACCAAACCAATTTTCGGTCGTACTGACAAACAAAGTTAAGATAGAGAACAGTGAGATAGCTTGAACAGGCCCGAAGAAACATCATTGGCTTCTCAATATTGTTCAACACTATTCTACTTCAACCCAGGCCTGCATACATGTGTGACCGTGACACAAACAGCGCCTACCTGGAATTTCCTATATATTGCCTGATAGAGTAAATTATAATTGTGGTCATGTATAAGAAAGGGTCAGCGCTATCTGTCAATCTATAAAATGGCTGATCCTTCTGTTGCAGACTTTGACCCTGCGCCATAAGGCATCACCGGGTATGATAACAAAGATCCAATAAGGCAGTGCAAAGCCATGCGTATAAGAATCAAGAGACTTCGGACCAAGACAATCAATGAACCCTCCAGGTGTCCAATCCAGTCTCTCACCTCCAGGGATTTGGAAGTAACCCACCTTCGTTGAGGTATTGGTTCTCCGATGCAGCACTCAACGGCACATTTGGATGAAATTGCTCCAGGTCTCGGTCCAATACAACCCAATATTCCACCAAACTTATATTGTTAGGCCGTTTAAGCGATTACATCCCGATACTCGCTATCTAAGTAGGTTTATGGGGTTACGAATTATTTTGATCTCCATAATACGGCCGTATGGGGCATATCGGTTCTTTTTCAACGCAAAGAACTGCTGAACTGCCTTTCTCGCCGGTATATATCCTCGATAAATGCCGGCTTCGCGGTATGTCCAGAACTGGCTGATTGACACCCAAATAGACGGCCCCAAAAGGCAGAAGAAGAGAACCATGAGACTGTGACTTACGTCTAACACTACAAGATGCTGCTTTACGTCTCGGTAGATCCCATCCAATAGAATTGTTTTCCAGTCAGTCGATCAACAACTACACAAGGACATCGACCCGGTTCTCACCGAAAACTGCCAGTACAACATCTTTCATGTTGCAAAAATAATTGTGAAGTATATTTCAAGGGCTGCACACGGCTTTATTCTTGATATGGACAGTCAATGGTTTGAAAACCAGGCTGTCTTCCTCACCGGAGCTACCGGCAACCTTGGAGGCTGCCTGTTATACAAGTTAGCGATTCAGCTTCCAACTTCCAAAATCTTCGTGCTGGTGCGGGAATCTGTCCAGAAGGCTATCGAGACATGGGAGCAGTCGATGCCAGAGCAAGTGGAAGAGATTATCGCCACTTGCAAGATTCAGTTCTTTCTGGGTGATATGACCCAGCCTAACATTGGGTTATCGCCAGCCAATCTATTACGTCTACAAAATGAGGTCACAGTGATGATCAATGCCGCTGGTGATATTGCTCTATCTCGAGATCTCGCGGAGACCTTTCCGGTCAATTGCACTGCCCATTTGACTCTAGCTAGTCTAGTAGACAAGTTCACTCAGTTACAGCGCTTTTTACATATATCAACAACATATGCTTCTAGCTTTCTGCCCGACGGTGTGATCAAGGAGCAAATGTACACTCTGTACAAAGACCCTGTCGAAGAACTAGAGAGGATCCTTGTCACAGGAAAATCTTCCTACACCACACGGTTCGCGGCGCCCTATGCATTGGCCAAACACTTAGCAGAATGTTTGCTTCTAAGTGGTGACCATCAATTCCCCATCCTGATCGTGCGACCGTGCCTCATCTCACCTGCCATTGAGGAGCCTTTCCCACTCTACGGCAGTGATGGCGCAATACCGGTCCATTCCTTTCTACAAGTGCTCCTCGGGGACTCAGAATATGGCCCCCTGAAGCTTGAGCCGACGCTACCTTTGGACGTATCATGTAATGAGATACCCGTTGACCTCGTGGCGCGCACCTGCCTGGCCCATGTCGCCCAAGGAACGACAGGCGTTGTGCATGCCAGTGCTGACTTGTACATCTCCCGAACGATTGGAGACTTGCTTCAACTTATGCGTCGCTACGCGCCGCATGGTGCGGAAGAACAAGTCCGGAAGGCTGGCATTGATCATGGGGAGGTCACTGCTCCTGAGTTCTTCAGTATGATCCAACAATTTGCTCGGGACTGGAAGATCGAATGCACAAGGTCTATGCACTTGAAGCAGATGTCCGGTCCGCTGGGACTTGATCTCGGCGACCATGACCCAGAGGCATTTTTCAAACTTCGTATTGAGCGGCTGGCGAAAGCTATGTTGGAAAAGTTGGAAAATGTCAATCGCATAGGGAACAAGGTCTATCCAAATCTGTCTTAAAGGTATGAGATGCGGAATAACGTCTGGTTATTGGGTTATTGTAGAGCATAATGCACTTTGAGTGGTGGCCTGATGTGGGCGCCGTTGATTATTTCCCCTTAGAGATTATGTCAAAGATCCTGAACCTTCTGATCTTCAATAATTATTTTTTGACGAAGCATGATCTTTTTTAGAGGTTGATCTATATTAAATTTTACGAACTTCTGGTGGGTTGCCAATATGTCACCCTTTAGCCGTCCACGGATCCATCCAGTTGACTCCCGAGAGGTAGCCAACGGCGCAGAGGCATTTTTCGCCGAACATTCTCCGCCTTTTCTTCTCCTCGCGACTACCCCAGAAATCCCCAGACTCTACAAAAAACCCCAACTATCCATATCTTTCATCATGGAGGAGCCGGTGCCCCCTATTCTACCGGAATCCAGGATCCCAGAGGGCAATTTCAACAGCGCTACTCCGCTTATCGAAGAAGAGGCCTTCTTGTCGCCAGGAACATTCTCCAGCGCCGACGACTATGCGGCCAACCCCAGATTCCTTGAATTACAAGAAGAGCTTCGCTGTGTACTATTCTCTGCAGTTGCAAGCCTAGAACCCGCAAATTACACAACTCCAGCACCTCTAGAACCAACAGAAGGACCGCAGCCTCGAGCTCCGCGCCAAAGCCTAGACTTTACGCGGGTCATCTCAATCCCCAAAATCAAACTGATCTTCTACCTCAAGAACTGGATCACGGAATGTGCGCCATACCTTGATAAATTTGACGAGGCGCGGCATTTTGGCGTGCACATCCCCATTTTAGCACAAGGCTCCCCAGCCTTATTCTATGCGATCCTCGCATTCTCCGCGCGGCAAACGGAACGGAAAGCCTGTTTGGACAAAGCTTACGACAGCCTGGAGCTGTACCAAGAGTCCATTCGACTCCTGGCGCCCTGCCTGCAAGCAAAAGACCCCAACGCCCTCGTGACTGTCTGCATTCTTGCTGTGATGGAACTAATGTCCGTGAGCCCTCGCGACTGGCGACGACATGTCGAGGGCTGCGCGGCACTTTTCGACTCATTCAATGTAAACGGCCTCTCGGGTGGGCATCTGCAAGCCGTCTTTTGGTGCTACGCACGGATGGAGTTGTGTGGGGCGATCATCTCCAACGGCACGGAGAGCACCGTCCTCCCGTTGGACAAATGGGTTCCAGCCATGCCGCAGGCCAGCTCGAAAGAGGCAGAGGAAGACATGATCCGGGATGCCTTTTGTGAGAAGGGTCATGCGTCGGCAGACATGCACGCAAACTGGGCGGTTTATCTGTGCGCGAAGACGTGCGATCTCTCCTGTCGTCGCACGCGGTTCTTGGAATTGGGGGAGGCGCCTGTCGACGCGCGCCCATTTTCAGAGCAGTGGAGTCGGCTCTGGGAAGAGTTACAGTACTGGCTTGAGCAGCGCCCCCCTGCTATGCTGCCAATCAAGACTACGGGGATGGGTAGTGGGCAGACTTTCCCAGAGATTTTGTTTGCGCACTGGGCGGCTATCTCTGGGAATCAATTGTACCATGCTGCATGCATTATGATGCTGGATATGAGGCCGGTCGACAGGGGGACACCTGCTTCCAAGCCGCATTTCTCGGCAATTTGGCATGCTCGCCGAGTATGTGGGATTTCCTTGACAAATCCTCATTCAGGCAACTTGATCAATGCCATCCAGCCGCTCTACATTGCGGGCAAGTTGCTCAGTCATCACAGTGAGCATGTTGAGGTTGCGAAATTGTTCAAGATTGTTGAGCGCACGACTGGGTGGGGTGCGTTGTGGCGTCTAAAAGACCTTGAGAGAGCTTGGGGATATGAACCGGGGGAGATTTCGGGCGCCATTTGAAAAGCTCTATGATTGAATGATATGCAACTTAATTTGTGACGACCTAATGCTCTCCATGCAAGTTGACGACAGTGCGACTCTACGATGCGCAAAACACAGAATCCCAGGTCAGCGATCCGCAAGCGATTTAGGGAGCAAGATCGCAGTATCAAACCAGTCATGAGGTCCCTCGAAGGTCAAGCAAGTCCCAAACCGCAACATAGAAAGTGTTTACAAAACCCAACCGGGATCCACTCTGAATCAACGCAAGATTTGGGATCTTGCAGAGCACGTCTGATGCTCTTTTTGAGCTTCTAAATAACAACTTTGAACACATGTATCACCTCTCGAGTACTTGGAGGCGAAAGCACCTTCTAGAACCCACGGATGGTCTCATGACCAGGGCTGCCAAGGAGGCATCTACGTCCATAGAAATTCAGGCAGGAGGAAGTGTCAGCTACAGCCACTGAACTCTGATAGACAGAGAAAGACGGATGAACATCAACGCAGGGGCTCTCGCCTCAGAAGGGCAATGAAAGGCCACAGGGCTTACTGAAAAGTTTGTTGTACGAGTGTGCGATGGAGCGGGATTTTGATTCCAAGCACTTGCTTAGGAACACCTGGGTCGCAAAATCACCAGCAAAGGTGATATGAGGGAAGTCAGCTGTTAGAGCGATCTTCGAGGCTTTAGGGTCGATGTTGAGATTAGTTTATTGAATGACTCATTTCAGCTATACAATCGCAACCCCAATCATATCACAGCAACTCGGTCACATCAGACTGATCATCAGCGCCAATAATACTAGGTTCCGCTCGTCTCGCCGCATCTCACACGATGCGATCTCAATGAGCATTGAAATCAATGAAAGTGAATACAGTATGGGGTTCATTCCGGTTACATTCGATCAATCATCTAGATGGTGCGATGTGTGCACTCGCTCTATCTCCTCTGATTGTGCCAACTATCAATGCAAGCCCTGCCATAATCTCGATATATGCTTGGAGTGTTGCGGATTCGGGATTCAATGCTTCGATCCTTCATACGAATGGGCCTTCCATAACCCCGGCAGCTGAATCTGACAATGGTCAATAGCTCAAAAGGGCGGATATATTGCAAACCAAACAGTTTTTGGATTATGTCCAATCTGCTAGTATTATGACCGACAAATTTCTACGTCATGATAAATTCGGTAGCATGAGTCTCGAGGAACTCTGCGAAATTGAGGAGGAAAATATAACAAACAAGAAGCGCAGCGATCCTGGTATGTTGCATGGCGACCAGGTACAGGATGAAGGCCGCAGTATACCAATCACTGTCTAAGTCGGCATGGGGTACAGCAAGCCCGCCTATGACGAATGGGAGTAATGAAATTCAAAGTAGCGGAATGAACCAATGTGGACCTTTACATCTCAAGTGCCGAAGATAAATAGGCAGAAAAAGCAGAAAAAAAGAAAAAAAACCACTATCCCGTGAACGGAATAAAGTGTATCGAATCATTTCAAGAATTGAAGAATACTTCCAGAGGGATTTAACATCATGAAACTTCCTAGAAAATGAAACGGTTACGTCAATTCCGATTGCATGAACTTCTCGCGATTAGAGACCTCACTCAGCGATACTGGTGGCTCTGTTTCCCTCAAAGGGATGCACGATCTCCCCATTTTCCCACATTTTCCGCATTTCCCACATTTTAAAAGGTCGGGGGGGCCGAGTGAGACCGAGTTAAACCCTCATGGGAATCGGGCTAGGCCGTTCAGGGCCCGAGATTCCCCTCGGACCAGGCCAATTCGTCCCGAGATGCCCACTTTATTCCGTCTAAGCGATGCCTATTTCGGAGATCACAGGCTACAGATCGCCCAAACAGGCTTAGCGATCTGTTTTCTCCACACGATTGCCTCCACAAAAAAAAAAAGGGAAAACGGGGTTCCGGGGATGTTGGCCCATGTGAGCGAGTCGGGACGCCGAAAAACTGGAGAAACAGGGTCAAGTCGACGATGAGCTTTTTTCTTTTTTTTTTTCACTGCACGTGGCGCCCACTTCCGACTAACTATGACAGAAATAAATCATATTCAAGGATCGAGTTCGTGTATATATGAGACCCTCTTTCCCCCATGTTTTCAATTCCCCAGATTTCGTCTCTGCCATAACGGTACTACTATTTTGGAAGCAATTTGGAAACTCCGATTAATCTCCAATTGCTCAACATGACAGAAAGATCATCAACAGATATGGAGGCTGGTCCACATGTCCGCATCGCAAAGAAATCTATGTGGCAGTCGATCTTCGATAACCCAAAAGTCCTTGCTATTGCTTTCTTTGCCTCGTAAGAACTCCCGGCATTTGCATTGGCGATCAATACTGACATCCGCAGATTCGGCGGTTTCGAATATGGCTACCAACAAGGTGTCCTCGGCCAATCCTTGGTCATGACCCGCTTCAACGAGAATTTCCCAACAGTCGTTGCTTCCTCCACAGCAACGGGCTGGCTGACCTCCATCCTACAATTGGGTGGTGTTGTCGGTTCCTTGTCTGCTGGTATGCTGGGCGAAATTTTCTCGCGCAAATACACCATGTTCTTCGCCTGCTGCTGGGTCGTCCTCGGCAGCTACCTCTACATCGGCGCAACTAACGGCAACCCCGCTCTGCTCTACGCCGGCCGATTCTTCACTGGTATTGGAGTGGGTCTTTTCAGTGGTGTTGGACCTTTGTACAACGCTGAACTGGCAGCCCCGGAGATGCGTGGTCTCCTTGTCTCGTTCTATCAATTCGCTACTATTCTCGGTATCATGATTTCCTTCTGGGTCGGCTACGGCAGCAACAATATCGGTGGCACTGGTGCTGATCAATCTGATCTTGCCTGGCGCTTGCCTTCCATTATCCAGGGTATTCCCGCGGTTGCGCTGGCTTGTGGAATTTGGTTCATGCCTTTCTCTCCCCGTTGGCTGGTTAAGCAGGGCCGTGACCAGGAGGCTCAGGATACTCTTGCTTGGATGCGCAAGCTCCCCGTTGAACATGATCTTATCCAGATGGAGTATCTCGAGATCAAGGCTGAGGCTGTCTTTGAACAGCGCGCGTTTGCCAAGGCTTCGCCCAAGCTTGCGGACAAGGAGAAGAGCAGCGTTATCATGAAAGAGTTCGCCCAGTATAGCAACTGCTTCCGCACTATGGATAACTTCAAGCGTGTCAGCATTGCTTGGTTGATTATGTTCTTCCAGCAGTGGAGCGGTATTGATGCTAGTAAGTTGATAATTAGCAGAGATTGAAATTTCCTGGCTAACTGAAGTTTCCTCCAGTTATTTACTACGCTTCCAATGTCTTCGTGAGCCTCGGATTGACCGGTGGTACCATTGCTCTGCTGGCCACTGGTGTGACCGGTGTCGTCTTCCTCATCTCCACTATTCCCGGCATGTTGGTCATTGACAAAATCGGCCGCAAGCCCATGCTTATTGGCGGTTCATTGGTCATGTTTGCCAGCATGGTTATCGTCGGTGTGATTGTGGCCAAGTTCCAGCACGACTGGCCAGGCCATGTGGCAGCTGGCTGGACTGCAGTTGGTAAGTAACCAAATTCTCTCCTAACGACACATCCAAAAAAAAAAAGAAATACTAATCCAACCGTAGCTCTGATCTGGCTCTACATCGCCGGCTTCGGCGCCACCTGGGGCCCTGTCTCATGGACCCTTGTTTCCGAGATTTTCCCTCTCTCCATTCGCGCCAAGGGTGCTTCCATTGGCGCCTTCAGCAACTGGATCAACAACTTCGCCATCGCTTTCTTCGTGCCTCCTATGCTCGAAGACTGGGAATGGGGCACTTACATCTTCTTCGCGGGCTTCCTTGCCGTCGGTATTGTCTGGGTATGGTTCTTCCTTCCCGAGACTAAGGGCGCCACCCTAGAAGAGATGGACCGCGTCTTCAACAGTAACGCTGGCGAGCAGGACAGTGAACTCCTTCGTGAGGCGCAGCGCGATGTCGGTCTTACTTCTTTCCTTGAGCGCTTGGGATCTCCCAAAGGAGGTGATATGGAGAAGAATGAGGGCTCGCACTATATTGAGAAGCTTTAAATGGTTTTACGCAAAAGATGGTCAACTTGGGTGGCTTGGTGTCAATTTTAATTATGTATACAACGTTACGAAGTCATTATTTTTCATGTCAGATCTATCGCGGGTTATTTGTCTTCTCTGTCTAAACTGCCCTCGCCCCGCTTTTAGTATATATATCCTTCCTGCATTCAAACGTCGGTATTTCGGATAGAAACCAATATCCATAGAAGGTTTCAAAAGAAATCAAACTATCTAGCTCCTCGGGTATAGGCATTGTGGAAAAGATTGATGTCCTGTAATCCATTAACGCAAAGGGACTTACATAAGAGTCATGTAATACTGGTAGACCAGCTTTCCAAGGTGATATATCTATATTAGTAAATATGGTACCATCTGAGAAGTGGAAGACCTGAGTCCCACTACGTAGATGAGGACATGTTCGAGTAAGATATACCTCAACACTTTTCTACTGTAATATATTGCGATCAAGGCATTTATCCGACCTCTAATCGTGACAATACTGTTGGAAAGCGTTGCGCATATGTAGCATTACTACGTCTTTCTTCTCTCTTGAATAGTTCTTTACAGTATACATTCTCCACATTATCATATTGTAATTCATGCTTTATGATCTCATCTAATTACTTGTAGACTCAAACACCAGGGAAGAACGTTTCAAAAGTAAAAACAAAACAATCCCTCATGCCACTAAAACGACCAAGCGGTTCCAATGGGCCACCGTAAACCCCGTCGGCTCGACTCTCCGGATTAGTGCCCCACGGACCCGACCTCGGGGAATTCGTCGCCTCCAGTCACCTAACGGGACAGCGGAGCCTCCGATCTTTTTTTCCGCAACATCTGGGGTAATGCACTAGATCGCCCTTTTCAACAACATGCCCCGAAAACCCACACCGGCGGCCAAGCAGCGGGTGAGGACTGGTTGCTTGACGTGTCGCAAAAGGAGAAGAAAATGTACGTGTCACGTGGCTTGCTTGTTTTTTTCTTCTTTCGGACATGACAGATTGACTTGGATATAGGCGATGAGCAGAAACCGAGTTGCGCGAACTGTCAAGTTAAGGCGCTTACGTGTAAATACGGCTCGGACCTGTCGTTTGTGCCACAGCAGTCGGGCTTTGTTTCTGGTGCGTCGAAACAGGGGTATAGCAGTATCACGGTAAGTACGGAGTAATGGATTAGCGGAGGTAATTCCACGACTACGATGGGTCTAAGGCTGACTTTGAACAGTTTGTCGATGACTCGCCCCTTGCAGCGGGGACTAAATCGAAAGGCCAGCAGAAGCCTGCAGATGAGTTACAGAGCAATGCTGGTTTCTCTCTTGACGGATTGCAATCTTCGGCTGATGATCAGGATCAATCCGAGGAGGCGCGCCGTTCGTTTGAACTTCAGGACGTATCATCATCGACTGTTCCCAATGTCGACTTTTCCGAGCCTCCAACCCCATATGTTGGAGGACGGTATGCGCCAGACACTCGGTACATGAACAGTGCTCCATACTTTGGATACAAATCAGCTACCAGTGGTGGAGCAGTGGAACAAAGAGTGCTTCTTTCAAATGGCAATTACGAAACTGGCTTGCTTCGACATTTTCGCTACCATGTCGGTCCTTGGATCGACACTGGGGATCCCGAGCTCCCTTTTGGACTGCAAGTTCTGCTTCTTTCACGAACCAACAGAGCTCTGCAATCGGCGGTTCTTGCACTCTCTGCAGGCCAGAGAGTTCTCGTGGCATCTCCAAATAATAGGGATGCGGAAAGCAGCCAACAGTTTCGAAAAGAGGCGGAAGAGAGTCTTGCGCTTGAGTATGACTTGGCTAGATATGCTGGCCACGCCCTCTTACTGCTTCAGGATGCGTTGCTTGCTGGACCACAGCAGTGGAGAAGTCTTCTGATCCACAAAATTGAGAATGTTAGCAACTTTGCTTCACGAGCTGTGGGAGAAGAAGTTGGGGAAGCTTTGCTATGGCTTTATTTCCGAATCGGTAAGTCTTCATTTCACCTGCTGTTTTGAACAACTGAGAAGGCATTGACTAACAGATGCGCTTTTCTAATAGATCTTGCTGGCTCAATATCCTCATCAAAACCCCCGCTGATGCCTTTTCGATCATTACTACGACGGGATGGTACCCTATTACATCACTCACAATCCATGCGGCCCCAAACGGTCAATTCCGTATACAAACATATCTTGTGTCTTTTGGGTCACTCCCTGGCCCTGATTCACGGAGACATGGAAATATCATCTTCGCACACAGTTGTGTCATCCGATCTAGCAGCGTTCCCTTCATTACGACAGTCGCACTTCCTATCACAATGGACATTCCTCTGGTCAGATTGCCAGAAATGGTACAACGAGCGCCCGGTTCATGTGCAGCAGATTGTGGACATCCGAGGCGGCGAAGCCGACCAAATCGATCCAGACCACAACTCCTCATTCCCGATTCTCATTTACACGACGCCCATGGCGCTGGTCGCCAATGCCGTCTATCACATCATCTCCCTTCTGTTGCTTACACACAAACCGCGACTTCTAAAATCGCTGCCTGGACCAAGATCTGTCACGTCGCATATCTGGCACGCGCAGTCAATTGCAGGGATTGCAGCGAGCAATGATTCTCCCGAACAATGGGATCCAGTATTGATTGCGAGTCTTCTCACCATCGCCAAAGAGATGACGCACGCATCACAGCAAGCCGTTCTACTAGACCGTTTAGCCAAAATCACAGCAACAACGGGGATAAACCTGAACCGCGAGACGGAGGCATTACAAGCAGCGTGGAATTTAGCACGATACGAGGAGGAATTCGATGATGAAGCAGACGCAATGATTTCATGATTATACCCCCAAACGCCCGTATCTATTATTCTTTCTATGGTTCGATCATCAGTGTACGCCATATTCACATTTCATCATATCCTTCCTTTTATTCCATGTCATATGCAAAGGGAATACTTTGCATCGCACCACGACGTTGCACACACATCGCAGCCGCAGCATTCGCCTTCGACACCGCAGCCTCGATCTCATCATCAAACGCCTCCAAGCTCTTCCCAGTAGCCATGAAGCGCGCCACAGCCGTCGCAAAGTATCCGACGAAGGTATCGCCCGCCGCAGTGGTATCCACAACCTTAGCCACCTTCACACCAGCAACGATACCAGTGCGACCCGTCTTCGTGGAGAAATACACCCCCTTGGCGCCGAGCGTAATAAGAACAATCTCAACGCCCGCGCGCTCATGGAATCGCGGTGCCAATTCTTCAGGCCGCAAATCATCTTCCTCAATCGCATCACCGACCGGTAATCCATCTATCGACCTAGCCATCTGCACAACCTCAGTCTCATTCATAATCAACACGGCGGTATTGCGCAGCGCCGATAGCGGGATTCCCTCCGGAAACACAGGTGCGGGGTTGAAAACGATCTTCACACCATTCGCTGATGAAGCCCCGCCATTGAAGTATTCCAGTAATGCGAGAGTCGTGCTGCGCGGGATCTCGCCTTGCAGAACGATAGTATCAGGGAAAAATTCCTGGGTTTTGAGGGCGGAAATTATGGATTCGACATTGCTCATGAGTCCCGCATGGTTTGCGCCGGGAACGACGAGGATGCGATTCTCACCGCCAGCGGCTTCTTCGACGATAATTGTTGCTGAGCCGGTTTGGGCGGTGGTGGATTGTTCGATTGAGTTTGTGTTGACACCTGATTTTTCGAGGGCGGGTTGCAAGAGACTGGCGTAGTAGGGGTCTTCAGCGCCGACGGCGCCGATCATGCTCACGGAGACATCTTGAACTGTTTGTGATGTGAAGGAGGAGCGACCGCAGGCGACAGCCTGGTTACCGCCTTTACCGCCGGCGGAGACGGTTAGGGAGGTTGCTGTGAGGGTTTCGCCGGCTCCAGGACAGCGCGGGGTTGCTGTGACAAAGTCGATGTTTAGGGAGCCGATTATGCTTATTTGAGGCTTCTTGGTGGATCGCGTGGTCTGGGATGGGGTTGTGATGGTCATTTTGGTGGCTTTAGTGGAGTTTTTCAGTTATGATCGGAACATGCAGGAGCTTGGGAGGGAGGATTCGGGGGATTAAATATTTTATAAATTGAGTTGAAGGAAAATGTCTTTCATTTTGAATAACCGCCATATCCCATGATCTTTGATATTTTGGTTCGGTCGGGATCTGGCCCGGCGCCTTGGAGCCCGGGTGTCCCTGTCCCGAAGCCTATGCAGATTCCCTAATGAAGGGGGTCATAGGCTCTAGACATCCTAAATAGGCTAGCTCCATTTACCCTTCCATCAGATATAGTTTGGCACAGGAACAGCACTGACCAAAAAGGGAAGCAACATGCCTGAATTAAGCGGGGAGACCAAAAATCATACTCATAAGCAAGGGATATTTAACCCAGGACTTGATCACACCTATCTTCCGCTTTTAGCCTGAGTATCTCATGATCTAGTCAATGCGCAAACTCGTGGACTCGAAACGCACGTGACGTCATCCCATCCATGTATCGGGATCGTTTCATCGGCCTACATATAGAAAGCAGTTCCTGATAAGGAACAGAATACGTATGTTAACATTAGATAAAATTTCAAGGACTAGCCCTTTGACCAAAAAGATATGTGGCTTTTGAATGTCCAGATTAAATAAGTTGCAAACCAAGAAAAGAGTTTTCGCTCAAGATTTCCCCCATAATTGACCCAATACTCCAAGGAAATGCAGAGACAAGTTTCCAGTTCAGTTCATCTTAACCTGGAACAAATAGCGCTGCCGAATTTGCGCAACATCATAGACGATATACTCATTGTAGTACAAACAATGACTATCGGCATTTTTGCTACTCCCAACTGCAGGATCCGGCATCTTCACACCCTGCAAAGCCGGGTTCAAGCAGCCAGCATCCTTCCATCCACCGGGTACGTTAGAACCCTTTCCAAGAGTCGCAATCTTGCCAGCCTTGTGAGCAACGCTGCCAGCATCGTAGTTGCTGTGAATCAGCTCCAGCATGGGGGATCCGAGTTCTGCATCGCAAAGAAGAAGCAATCCCATACCACCGCTGTTGTAGGGACAGCAGTAATTCGCCGACTTGCTCGATGTATCTGCGAGGTACACACCCTTGCCGAACATGTATCCGTTGACAGGGGCCTCGGGTGGCGCGATGCGCAGACCTTGGCTGAGGATACCACCGAAGTTTGTACTGCGGGATCCGTGCCAGAGGAGACGGCGGTCGCTGTTCGGGATGTTGGCGTAAGGAGATGAGTTAAAGCGGTCGTTTTCGCCTTGCCGCTCAATGCGGAAGATGTTGATGACTTTGTATTGCATGCTGTGTGTCTCGCCGCGGGAGTTTTGGAGGTAATTTTCGAGTTCTTGGAACTCGGAGGATTTGCGGTCCACTACACATGGTTAGTTGGGATCGGTAGAACACTTCTTGGGGGTTGATACTCACGTTCTGTCATCTCTTCCATGCCTAGACTCTGGAATTGACGGTCCAGTTCGTTGAGTTCATCGTCTTCTTTGGACTCTTGCATGATTTCATTCGCAACATCCATGTCCGTCAACGCCTCCAGCAGGTCGATTTCCCTCTTGATCAGCTGGTTTGTGTTCAAAACTGGGGGACGATTGCGGCCAAACACGTGGGGAATCAAGCTGTAGTATCGATCGCTCAAGTTCTCAATGGTGGTTGAAGCAGCTGTTCCGTATCTTTCTTGTGCCAAAGCAGGAGTGGCCATGATCTCAGATATCTCCTTGAGAACAAGGAAACCACTCTTCAAAGTCCTCTCGCCGAGCTTCCCCAGTGGCAGCTTTTTGGCGTCGTATGACAATGCGGCCAATGTCTCGAGAACATTGTTGATGTTGAAGATGAAAGACATGAGGTTTTGGATACCCTTTGAAAGGGCGCTCTCGGGCGGGGGCTTGCCATCTTCGCCCTTCTGAACAGGTTTCTCATCTTTCTCAGAATCTTCATCATCCTCATCGTAGTTGCGCTCGAGGAACGTGTACTTGTTGTTCCTGGGAGCCTCCAGTCGATCTTCCCATCGAAGGCCTGACTTGTCCTTGAACTTCTTCTCATACCACACCATTGCGTTTTGTAAGCTGCCGTCTCCGAGACAGGCTGACTGTCCACGTTCTCCAACCCGGCCCCAGCGGGTCCAGGTCAAGTACTTTGAGTTTGCACCGACCAAGAGTTGGACGCGATAGAACTTATTGGCATTGCTAGACGACACAGTCTGGCTCAGTGTGGCATCCCAGATCAGGCCTGCATCATCAATGTAGACCTCGGGACCTGCAATAAAGCTCATTAGTATCTTGACTCCGGGCGAGTCCTGCGTTGCAGACTTACTGTTGAGTTTGCCGGTTTCGATAAAACCCTCGTCGATGGGGACAATTAGAGTTTTTGCGGCTGTTTTTTGGATATCCTTTGTCTTCTTCTTTGATCCATTTTCAGTAGGATCTTCATCCGCGCCTCGCTTCTTGGTTTTAGGCTTCTCATCTTCCGACTTTATCGGTTTTCCGTTTGAAGCTTTCTTTTTGGTATCGTCTTTCGGCTTGCTGTCACCATCAATAACGGAATCCTTGGCAACGCCTCGCTTTCTCATCACACGCTTGTTGTCAGCAGGAACTGAAGTGCTGCCGTCGGTGGAATCCTGTTGGGTGTCCTGGTCTACTTGGGACACCGGATTGGCCTGATTGAAGGAATACCGTGACTCTGGCAAGGGTTTCTTGGCCTCATCTGATTCGGTGAGCCACGAAAGTGAGACAATGTGACAACTCGGAAGCGCAGCAGCTTGCTTGTCTGGTCGATTGATCAACGAAAGGTCCCGGAGCTGTACAATGGCACCCCACGAGATTTGAACACTTCATCTCTCCAACTTGACCTCATTCTGGATGCTCTGTCTTGGCCTTGTTTGTTGGGAATCAAAACAAGCATGCCAAATATTGGCAAAGTGAGTCTGATTGAACTTCTCAGCCAGAAGCGGCCGAGGAAGAGAGACGAGGGTTTCAAACTTCTAGATCTTGCCAAGTGCACACTCACATTTGCTAGTCTGCTTCTCCACATCCTTCTCTGTGGTCACCAAGTGGGTACAATCCTCTGTGACCGTGGCGCTGAATGATGCCCCATTCTTCTCAACCAATTCTTTCAAGTCGGCTGGGAGCAATGTATATGTCAGTGTGCAAATCGCGGGGGAAGATAGCCAATGCCCCGGTGGAGGCGAATAGGGGCTCATACCCTGTCTTAAACCAGGAAATGTTCCACCCAGGGCGATCACCAGCTTTTTGAAACTTCTAGCCGGCATGATGGTAATTCAATTGCAGGTCAGGGTTGGGTATCAAAAAAATAAAAGGAGGGGTGCTAAGAGTGAGGATGAAAGACGACAGAGTCAAGCGGGTACGAGGTTGGGGTTGTACGAGAGGAATGGGCTCGCAGCAAATGACGACGAAGAATAACAGTGTGGAAGTTGGAATGAACATAGAACGAACGCAGGAATCCATCACTTCTTAAATAAGATAATCCTAAGCTCCTGATGTTGCTCAAAGAGTAGTTTGGCCTGAGGGATGAGGCAGCAATGAGGCTGTTGCCTGACGCTAAGCCAGGCAACACACCCTTTTTGTGGGCTCCTTCCCCACTCATCAGGCATCCAGCTCTCGATGGCTATATTGTTTGCTACAACGTTGTATACACTTTTGTGGAAGTGTTGTCTCGGATCTCTTCTGATAACTCTATACCCAATCTTTGGCGGAGGCAATGTAAATCAGGCCTTGGGGGCTGGAGTGCTTAGCGACTCCACGATCCATACGCAATAGATAGATCAGTTATACAGAGCGAGTGTTCCTATTTCAAAGAGGACCATGACAGCTTTTTACGCATCTCTTTCCCGCACTAATTTTTAGAAGAAGCATATGCAAGATCAAATATATGTTTGCGCTCAGACAGTGCTATAGAGGATGGTGTAGAATTTGGTAAAGGTGCTTATGTTTCTATCTTTAATCTCATTGCTTGTTATCCAAGTGACTTGTAGTGTGTATCATAGTAAGATAGAAGGAATTGAATTCCTTGGACATCAAGTATTCTCAATAAGCGGATTAGGCGTTTCTATTCCATAAAGGTCGAAGGTTCAGCAAAAGGTATCTTACGTAGTAGATGATATTGGCTAGGTATCAAATGACCCTTTGCGTGTAATAAGATAGTGATGCCCTTGACCCTGCAGTGTAGAATCAAAATGATTTGGTTCAGATTATAGCGGAGCAAAAGGTTCGGACTTTCCGGTTTAGGAAAGACGCCGCTCCGGGCGAAATAAGCGCCCGCCACCAAAACGGAAAAACGCCCAACCTGTCCCTTAAGAGAGAAAACCCCAACCTGTCAAGCTGACAGACTTCATAAATGGAATTGTTTTATGATGGAGCTGACCTTTCTGGTTAGTAGAGATGGTGAAAATGCCAAGAGGGTGCAGGCGCGGCGTGCCTGCAATTCGTGTCGTCACAAAAAGGTATCGCATTCTGCTCGGGCTAGATCGTAGCCCTCGTAAGGTGGAGTCGCATGCTAATTTTGTCAGAAACGATGTTATCATGACACATCCCAGGATCATTCAACCACCAAGACTCCATCGGCTGATCTTTCGAGCTTTACGGGTAGTCAAAGTCCTGCATCCCAAGCCTCAAGGCGGGATCCCGTAGTCCGAAGTAGGTCTGCATCCCCTCGCAGTGAGCGGTTGAGTAGTTCGTCGCGTGTCATTTCAGTTGGACATGGGGCTCAAACACTAGATACCACGGATGCAGGTACAACCGCAGAGGTCGAGCAAGGATCTCGTCACTTTGCTTGTCACACAAACCCTATGGTGACTTTGATGGATCAGAATGGGTCAAGGTTGCAAAGAGGTCGATCGCATAAGGGGGTTATGGGACTGTGGATGCGCCCAGAAGAAAATACCATTGAACAAAGCGAGCCACAAGGCACGTCTTCACAGACAGCGCCTGGGACAAGTGTTCAGCTTGACAGGCTGCCCCCAAAAGTGTGCCAAGAAGCATTGATGGACATATATTTTCGTCGGATACAGCCAGTACTCCCTGTACTCGACGAGGAAAAAGTGCGAGCTCAATACAAAGAGGGTGACCTCTCTTTGCGGCTTTTGCAAGCGATCTGTCTTGTTGCAGCGAAGGACCAAAGTGCGGTTCCCTTCCTTTGTCTGGGTTCTCGCTCAATGCTCCTCACATTGGAGAAATTTAGCAACATCATCTATGCAGATGTTATGCAGCACCTCTCGAGGAGGACTGAAAAGAAAATCCCCGCGATTCAGATCTTGGTGCTGTTATCACTTCACGAATGGGGCCCCACCGGTTCTGAAGACCGTTCTCTGAACCTGGCTTTGGCAATTCATCATGCCCACACCATAGGGTTGCATTTGATGAGACCAGATCAACACTTTGGTACATCTGCAAGAGCACTATTCTGGTGTTTATGGAGCCTAGACCGATGGAACGCCGCCATGAATGGAAGGCCAATAATGATCCAAGACCACGACATCAACCAGACAGTAGACGACGTTATTTCGACGTTTCAATCGCCGTTTTGTGTCTGGCTCCGAATTGCCGATAAGCTGGGGAAAGTGATTCACTTTTACCGACCGATCATGAAAGGCGCCGATCACAGTGAACTCGATCTTCCCTGTTTCGAAGAAATCGTGGAGCAATGTCAGGCCTGGAATATGGCTCCAGACCTTGTTGGTATGCAACACTCCGTCTTGTTATTGTAACACTGTCTAACCCCAGAATCGATAGAATCTCTCGAGCTTGTTTATCATTCAGTAATTATTCTCTCCACGTATTCCAGCGGGCTGCAAGGTCGTGAACGGCCACGAATGTCAAGAATTCGACAAAGCCATTCAATCTTGACCATCGCGTCACTCAGTTCCAATATACATACCCGCAAATTTCTGCCGCTCCCCATGATCGGTTACACCATCTCGCTCGCCTTCTCCGTCACGTACAAACAGCTCCGAGAAAGCAAATTGCTCAGTGCTCGCCACACAGCCGTTTCCCAAATCCGTCTATTCCATCAATGTCTAGAGAAAATGAGTTCCACATGGTGGCCAGCCGCTGTGATGACCCGTCTAGGCCAGCGTGTGGTGAACAACATCCCACCCACCATAAATCAGGAACGTTCCACAGACCCGGAGATCGATATCACCCGACCCAACTCGCTGCCTGGGCCAAGCAATATAGAGCCATATTCACTGATCTGGACTGACGATTCGCAGTCACACTCGGGTGTCGGCGGTGCACAAGTGGCGAGACGCATAGATGCTGGATATCAAAGTGCACATCCTCTGGCTGATCATCAGCTAGGATCCGACCTGTATTCTGATTATGACTCGGTAGACAGCATGCCGCTGTCCACGATCCCCGGCCTTGAGGATGTTGATACCTTTTTCAGCAATATCTTGGATGTCAATATTCCGAGTTACTCGAATGATCAAATATTGGTTGATCTCGACCTGCCTGACTTTGATCTTGGTCAAAGTGGCCTGGCTTAACGGGGACTGCAAAAACATAAGGTCATATCGGCCGCAAATACCGCCTCACTTGATAGGCTTCACAAGATGTCTTTTCTCGCGATATTTTGTCGTTAATATGAAATGGTGGGGTGGGCGCATGCAAATATTGTCATTATCTTGATCCATGACATACATATATTTACTTGAGTAGATCGAGCGGATTGAGTCAAGTGATGAGTATCCCAACTCTTTAAATTCAAACAACTAAGTTCGAATCTTGTGATAGGTCGTAGTACATTCTCAAGTAGTTAGCAGTCTCATGATTATGAAAAGATGCTCTTTCATATGTTGTAGATCAAGGATCACCCCAAAAATCTTGCAAGAAAATGCCTAAGGACTGACCTTGAAATCTTGGAATACTGTCATGTCCAATTGTAACATACATACGTCGGCAGCATCACAAGAATGTCGGTACTTCCCCTGTGGCCAAGAGCTGCACTATAGTTTAGTTCGATTGCTTGGAAATCACGCTCCCCGACCCCGTTTAGGAATGTCCGCTCTGTCACGCCGACTTTATAAAGGCAAACAATGCTCGATGATCCCCCCATTAACTCATTGTGATCAAATTTTATTCATTTGCAGAGCTACCTCAGTTATCAATTGAAACAACTCTCGACTTTTTCATGATGTTCCGCCAACCGTTTGCTGGCGCCGCTTTGGGGTACGAAGTGTTCCTGGCTGTCGGCTTTTTCAGAACCTAACATATCTTCAATTAGCCTCGATCATTCATGCATTTTCATCTCAGGGGATCGCAATCCATTGTCTGTGACTGGCAAATTTAGTCTTTCTCTTGCACAAGACGCCTCGATCAAGAGTATCAAAGTGAGGTTAAGGGGGACGTTAACAATGTAAGAATCCAATCACCGACTCCTTTCAACATTTACTGATGTTTGCGATCTCTAGCCCTTTCGAGGGAATCTTGATGAATGACATTCGCGAACAAATTACATTCGAGCGAGAGCAGGCACTAGCCTCCTCAAAAACACTCAACGCATTCCGCATGCCCGCAGGGGATCATGTTTTCTTGTTCGATATTCCACTACCAAGCAAGATTTTTGAAACAATCACCGGTCCAAACCATCAATATCACACTTATCGCGTCGAAGTGGTGATTGAGCGACGTCTCAAATCGGATTTTGTGGTGTCACAGCCCATTAGGATCTACAAGATTTCTGATTTGGAGACAAGCTATTTAAGGCCGCATTGTCCACTGGTCGGTCTATTTCTTCATCAAAAAAATTGAACAATATGACTAACTATAAGTAGACTCTCGAGGGTCAGTCGGACCAAGATATACAGTATTGCATATCCATCACAGACCGGAATGTTCCCTTCGGTTGCACATTCCCAGTGGAATGTTGGTTCGCACCGTTATTGAAAGATGCCAAACTCGACACTGTTACAATCAAAATAGTCGAGAAACAGATTGCACGTTTGGAAGCGACTGCTTCAGAATCAGTGCGACACAACGTACGATATATGACTGCAGCACAAAGTTCAACGGTCTTTTCAAAAACCATTGATTTCTCTCAAGGGGATGAGTTACTGGAAAATGATTGTTCAGAGCTTGAATGGCGTTTCAGCACGTCAGTCAATCTGCCTCAGGGTCTCGAAAAATGTTCACAAAGTGTCTCGACCAAACCCATCAAGATCACCCATGAATTAGTTGTCAGTGCTGAGTTCGGGAATGAGGCAGGGCATGTGACAGCCAAGGTATGTGGACGATCCCCCACACGCACACCAGTTGGGTTCTGCAGCTGATCACAAACTAGCTTTCGAAAACTTTGCCATTCAAGATTTATATGACACCTAATGTGGTTGGAGGTGATGCATCTATCCGTGTGCAGGAGATTCAGCACATGCAGGAGAACCGAAATCCTCCCCCAGCATACTCTGATCATTTCACAGACCTCATTGTGTCGGCATGTGCACAGCAGAATCTCTGTGATTTACCGATGGTGGCAGATATCAACTCTGCGCGGTCTTCAAGTGAGCAAAGTGCCAATATCTATGGCGTGGATCCTGCTCCCCGGTACGAAGAAACAGTTTAATCCGGACTAAATTGGTGGTTTTCCCCCAGTGTGTTCTCCAAAATAATAGCGTATTGTTATAATCAAATTGCAGACTTACGGGCCTGGAGCCTCGACAACTTGCCAAATATTCTCTTGTTCTCTCTGCTATGTACTTCTTCCAAAACGATTAGTGTCAATCATTGCATCTTATAGACCAATCCCTCTTCGGCGCCCACCTGTCCATGGCATAACCTTTCCCAGCCTCCCTCAATGCCATGAACACCTAAAACACCTCGACCGAACACAATCTGCATTCCCGGCACGCTCAGGTGACGTTCATCTAGCCATTTCTCCCAGTGTGCGCTGCGATTCGTAAAGTAGGCTTCCGGTCCAATGGTCTCTAGTATCGTGTCCTGGACACCAGCGGTGTTATATTGAACCTTGCCGAGCTTAGCCCCCGCCGCTCTACCAGCGAGCATCTCCTCAGTCGAGTAAACCTTCTGCTCACTACCAACCTTGATCATAACAACCTTGACCGATTGCAACTCAGCGTGGCCCTTGATAAGCGAGAGCACATTCTCAAGAGCATTTGCCCGACCGCCAAAGTCGACGATAACAATCTTCGAAGCCTTCCGACTAGCCAACCACTCCGCCGACTCCTTGGATTCAATACCATCATATCCAACTACCATAGAAGGCACAGAAGTGGCCATATTGCGATCCACTTCAGCCATACGTGACACGGATGATGTCACGTGTAACAAGCCCAGGGGAGCGGATCCATCCGCCTTCCGCGAGAGGAAATACGAGAAAACACGGGCCGTCTTCGTCGACGCAGCCAGGTTGACAACGACGGCGGAGGACAAATCCCCGTCGGACGCGGTCCACTGCAACCCCGCTTGGTTTCCTAGTGGATGAATGGGCGGTTGGGTTTCTGGGTTGGACGAGAAAACGTACTCGCTCAGCACGAACCCGGCTACCCCACCGAGAAATAGCGCGTTCCAGGCCATGCGGTCTAGCTCGTCTCGTGCAGAGTCCGATGTGGAATTAAGCTCGGTGGTGAGCTCGGAGACTGCGGGAGATGTTGGGACCACAGTGTAGCGGTTGTACAATGGCATTAATTGCCGGCGATGGTCGCTGATCTCAATCCAGTGGTCTTTTGGTGAGCCTTGTTTGAGTTTGAGGTCGGTCGCTATGCTGGATGTGGGCCAGAATCCGTATAGGAGGGTTCCCTGGGCTAAGTCGGGAATTGTGCTCTCTTCTACTGTTGCATAACCCCATGCTGGGACGATTCCCCATGCTGATGGGTTGTTGTATGGAGCGGGATAGTTTTCAGATACGGGATATGCGTCCCACCTGATGATTATAGGTTTGAGGTCAATTTCAGATCTTTTGTTCACGACTTCTAGGCTAATGCGATTTTGGGGAGCTTACCAACGGAGAATGCCACCCAATTGGGCATAGGTCAAATTATTTGAAGTGAGACTGATCAGCAGTGGTCGGATTCTTATTGAGGACTGTGGCAGGTCTCCCTGGGCATTGGCCTCAACATCGAAGGTTGCATGCTGGCGATTATCCAGCTTTGATACCACATGAACGCCCATTGCTAAATGAGTGAAAAAAGAAAACTATCGATTTGAATTCTTAGACTGATGTTATCCGGTCTTTTCCCGGGGTTTTAAGCTGAACGATTACTGATCAGGACGGGCAATGTTCATCCGGTGGAGAACCCCCGCCAATTGTGATGGAGATGATAATATGATCAGCACAATGCACTTTTCGTGTCTTACCGTGTCTTTCCGTTGCAGTATAGTATTCCTGGCATTTGATCAATCGCGTACTCGAAATCATCTCGGCCATGTTTCGAGCCCAGTGTAAGTCGCCTTCCCGCGAGGACCCTAAGGGACTTAGTGCTATTACTAAAAATGCTGCGGGGCATCCACCTGAGCTTTGCATGAATCTCACTTCAAAATGCGAATGGCAGAGAAGATTCATCAGTTTATTGAATCCCTACAACTTCCGATTCCCAAGAGCTTTAACCTAGAGGGAATGTTTCCAAACTTCACAGGGGTTTGTCTGCATCTTCCCGTAAAAGCGTACGGAACTACGATCGCCTTGTTATTGGCGAATGGACTAATCCGTGGGGTAATCATAGATATCAGATACATTACAAAATGCCATATAGACTATATTATAGACCAATAACAGTGCTTGTGTGATGGCAAACATGTGTACGGAGTGCTTAGGCCGCGGACATGAACCAGCTTCGTTCAAAACGTGAGACCACAAACAGAGCAATCACCAAGTGACCAAGCTCAGTCTTTGTATTGATTTGACGAAGGTAGATGCAGTAAGCCATCGCGAGTTCTTGAGACTTCAAGGCGCGCTTCTCAAAGCCTTCAGAGCGCCTCAACCCTCTTCACACATTCAAGCCCCTCAAGTTTCCCCGAATTTCGCCAATTTCTTAACAACTCAATAAAAGCGGGAGACCCAAGGCCATAAACGGAGTTTCGAAGCACTGTCTCTGAAATACTCCCTTCGTTGTTGTAGTAGCCGGGTGTGCATTCTTTCCCAAAGTCTTGTTGCAGCTTCCCGAGCTCAACAATGGTCTGGACCCATTTGTTCTCGGCATCCGCTGCAGTATGCAGGACATCGATACCCTTTTCCATGCAATATGACGTGATGTAGGCAATATGAATGGCCTGTTCGTCGAGTATGTGGGTCACGTTAGGAGTAAGCCCCGATTGCAGGAAACTAACAATGTAGAGGTTGGGGAAGCCTTTACTGTGCAGACCGTGGAGTGTGGATGCGCCGTTCCTCCACTTCTCCGAAAGCGTGAGTCCTTCACAACCTCGAATCACAAGTTTAGACCTGTTAGAATGGTTGACCGAATACTCAAATCCTGTGGCATAGATAATGCAATCCAGCTTGTATAATTTGCCACCAGCAACAATGCCTTCCTCGGTAACGCTCTCGACACCTTGACCATCGGTGTCAACCAAGGTAACATTAGGGCGATTGAAAGTTTGAAGATAACTATCGTGAAAGCAGGGTCGTTTGCAGAACTGATTATACCAAGGCTTCAATTTATCGGCGGTAGGCTTGTGGTGAACAATGCTGTCCACCCGAGCACGGATATGCTCCATTTGTTGAAAATCGGCAAGCTGCCGGTTTTTTGCCATTTCCGATGGCGATGTTGGCTGATCCTTTCCCCCGAAACCGACAGCTTGCGGATAACGTTGGTCCAGTTATCATTAACTAGGTCTTCGTTGGTATGACCACCAGTCACAATGGTGTTAAAATTCTCCATCCTTCGTTTTGGCCATCCCGCTGTCAAGCTAGCCGCCCACGCCGGATCAGTCGGTTGGTTGTTTCGAACATCGACGGAGGATGGAGTGCGCTGGAAGACATAGACATGTTGAGCCCCTTCCGCAAGATGTGGAATGACTTGAACTGCCGATGCTCCCGTCCCAATAATACCAATACGCTTATCTGATATATTGTCCAAGTTCCCAGTGCTGTCTCCTCCAGTATAAGCATAGTCCCAGCGACTTGTGTGAAAGGAATTTCCCTTGAATAAGTCGAGGCCGGGGATACGTGGGATCTTCGCATTGTGCAGTGGGCCGCTTGCCGTTGCCACGAATTTGGCCCGGATTCGATCGTTGCGGTTTGTTCTTCCAATCCATCGCGCAGGTTCCTCATCCCAATCAAGGGACAACAGTTCAGTCTGGAATAAAGTTTTGTCGTACAGGCCGAATCTCACCCCGATTTTACGAGCATGCTTCCGCAACTCCGGCGACATGGCGTACTTTTCGGACGGAATATAACCCATTTCTTCCAATAACGGCATGTAAATATGCGATTCAGTATCACAGGCCGCCCCTGGATACCGGTTCCAGTACCACACGCCACCAAAATCCCCGGCTTTTTCCACAATTCTGATGTTGGTGATTCCTGCTTGAATCAGCCTCACGGCAACGAGTTGACCTCCCCATCCACCTCCCATGATTAGGAAGTCGACATCTTCATCCAAGGGACCCCGACTCATGGGCGAATTTACATATGGGTCTGCCAGATCGTCTTGCTCCAACTGCACGTACTGATCAACACCATCGCTGCGAAGACGTTTGACACGTTCTGCTTGATATTTGTTCTGAAGCACTTTTGGATCAAAATCCAGCGCGATTTCGCTTGTGCCAATGCTTCCCATCTTGTTGCTTACTTTAATTGCGGGGAAAATCAAAAATAGAGAACAAAGTACGGAGTAGAATGTTTTATAAAGGTTCAAGGGGCCGGGATTGCTTCTTTTTGTTCTTCAAATTGTAAGGCTATTCTATTTGCGTGAATCGAGGCCCGCTAAAACTAACGTTACATTGCATCGCAAACGCGGCATAAGACATCCAGATTCTCATAAAGTGAGGCTAGAGGTATCGACTCGACAAGGATATAAACGCGCTCTAATTGGCTCATTCGCACGTGTATGCAGGGATTGAGGAGTTCTTATTTTTTTTGAAAAAAAAAAAAAAAAAGTTGGATAAGAAGTGTTTGAGTCAGCGCTACGATAAACAATGGTTATATGTGTTTTGTTAACCAAGTAGCGGTTATGTGACGGTACAAACTTGAATATCTTGTCCGTCTCCGCCATCTCCTTGTGGATCCATGGGGCGGCCCCGCGGGCCGGGCGGCTTCATTGCTCCTTAGGCGTGATCGGTTATACTCAGTGAGCAAAAAGCGGCAAGGGAAAGGCACCTGATGTCTTGCGGCTTAAAATCCGGTGTGTACGTATTAATAACAGGCACAACAATGGGTGCAATGATCGTCGAGCATAAATCGTAAACAAAATTTCTAGGGGACTGTTCTCATCAATATTCGAAGTGAGTAAAGCTAATTTTGAAACCAGTTCACTAGGCAGACAAAAGGACTGGTAGTATTGTTTGAATGCACCAGTCTACCTCAGTCTTCTCTGCCAGGTTCATTTCTCATGAATAGTATATCCAACTCATCCCATGCAAAGATATCAGACATCATAGGGAGGTAATAGCCTCTGGATATCAGCAAATGTGCGGCTCTACCTTTCAATGCGGTATCATCTGATAGAACAGTTGGAGGAGATCAACATCAATTTGTATTGGCTAGCTCGAGATTGAGGCAAAGAAAAGGAGAGCCCGAGGAATCAAGATCTCAATATTTCCAATCATCGTGGTACCCAACTTTGGGCCCCGGAAGACGTTGTCTCTTGTCATCGGTATCAGCCGCTCTCTCCACATTTGCCGCTCTTTGGCCAAAGGTGGCCTCGTGGTCTCTTTCTCTTCGTCTTCTCGCTTCTTGCTCCAAGCCACGGAGTTTGTCAGAGCTTGCCGTGCATTTCCATTAAGCAGTTAACTTAGGTGATGATTATGATTGTTTTCAAACACCTCTCCTTCACCACCGTTATGCCGGATGGCCCATTGAGTGAAGGATACTCAAGGATAATTTTCATTTTCGAAGACCACAAACCATGAGATCCCCAGCCCAATTCTCCTGCTTTGAATGGGTTGGGTAGGTTTGTTCAAGACCATTCTGAGCGCTCTTGGATCTGTGTAAAATTATCAGTCAGTTGTTCCACCGTCTGTGTGCTAGCCTCGATGGCTGAATAAGGAGAAAGGAATGCACCTATTCCCGACTTATCGTTACTTACCTCATCATTTTGCTTTTGCCCTTTTATGAACCCTTTCCCCACAAGGTATTGCCGTTCCTGCACTAATCACAGTTCTACTGTTGCGTTTGGTGTTGACGAGTATAATTACTGTCATCAACAGGGCTTAAAAACCACGGATAAAAGCGAAGAGGAAAATACCAGGTGGAGTGTTCCTCGATTCCTCTGCGGGAATGTCATCCACATATTGATGGTTGACGAAGAAACGAAAATATAGACCCATTTTGGCTTCTCTGAATCCCTCATCGACACGTGCTAACATGTCATACACCAGTGGATTCCTGTGGCGTTTGTTACCACTCCCAATGATTCCCTCGCTGTGTATCCGTCAATCAACTTTGCGGATGTGTCATTCTTTTGATAAAGGTTTCGGAAATTCATGCAGTTCTCTGTCAATTCGGGTGGCGTCTACACACCGCCGATCGAAGTCATCAGCAAACTGGACCCGGCAGGTTCGAATATCAATCTGCTGTCTCACTTCAAACACGAGTTGTGTTTTAATTCAAGGTGTCGTGCAGCATGAAGAAACGGAAGATAAGGCAAGGAAGCCGCGTCACACGCAAGGTCATTCTGTCACCATGGTAGTGGGTGATGTGATACGTAATGATCAGAGGGAGGACAGACCGACAACAAGCAGCTGGGCGAAACTGTATATGTTTCATATGGAGAAGTTCTGGAAATCCCATATGGCGTGGGGACGCGTACAAGAGTGTTGTCTCGGAAACATGGGTCGAGAACATTTTTTCCTGATGCCCGTGGGTTGTTGTGATTGTGAGAGCTCCGTAGGATTTGCCTCTAGGGCTGGATACTCTCGGGGCCTAAGCTTACCTACATTGGGCACGATTAACGAACGATATAAAAGAAGACTTTGCTTAGGGAATGAGTTGGCCTCATATTGGTTCTTTTATAATCATTATTTTGGATCATCTATACTCCACCCTACTGACAGAAACCCATGTTTTCCCTATCAAATAATATCTGCAGTAGCTTACGGTTCACCAATATTCTTACCTTCTACAGTAAGCGATAAAAAAGGTGTAAACCTGTGCGGTTGCCAGGTGTTACGTGGAAAGGGTAAAAAATCACAACAAATGCACTCAAGAAATAGATTCACATTCGTGTGCTTTAACACGCCAAGCGCGACAAAAGTGACCAGAGATCCAATGTCAGTAGTTGTCGTACTCGGACACAAGGTATTCCTTTTTGATCTACGGTCTTAGAAAAAATCAACTATAAGGATTCACGAGGCGGCTAGGTACTTAAATCATCTCCCACAGGCGAGTTTAGTAGAGACTTGATATATGTAAGATTGAGTCCCTAGTACCAGACTCTGCCTTGAAACATATAAGCCATTCACTTCCCCAGAGCCCTATCCCAAGCTTCAACCCTTCGCTAGCCCTTTTGTCCATCCAAATATCCGATGTATCAGAGCACTTATAATATAAACTCCAACAACAGCCATGCTTTCGTTAGGATACGGCATCAACGACAAATTAGTCGTGAAAAATGACCAGACAGTCAGAAGCAGCCCAATATTTATTGACAGTAGCAATCTTCGAAGCCAGGGCCTATCTCGAGGCACGGCTAACTCAATGATCATGGAGCAAAGAACCAGGCAGTAGACTTGCCAGAATGCTAGCGGAATACCGAGTCCCACCTGTTTGACCCCTTTCAATGGAGATACTATCTGAGCATTCCGAGTCAGACCGAAAATGAAACAAGCTATAGCCAGACACGCCCCGAAGCAGTACGTGGTGACCGTTCCAAGAAATGTAGTATTCATGGCCCAATCAGTCTCTGGATTTTCGGGATCATCTTGGCTTTTGACTTCAATGGAGGTGACAGGCAGATGAGAGACTTGGCTGCTAGGTTCCGAGGACGGCATGGACTCGTCAGGCGGGGTCTGTAGCACTGTATGGCCCTTGACTTCTGTATCTTCTTTGAAAGGAACGTTAATAGAGGGAGACACCGTCAAATCTCATAGGGCCTTACCGTCATTGAAAGCTCCAATGACACTTATAAGCGGTGCCATTAGCATAATGACAGACACGACTTGTCCAAAGGTCCAGTCTTCTCTACTGGCATTGAAGAATTCGCTCTGGTCGCCAAGGTCCAGGTACAGACGGTACACACCCCAGGAAAATCCGATACAAACCCAGCTAATCTGTCCAAAGTTAGGAAGGAAAAAGTAGGACCTTCTCTTAGAAGCTTACCTCGACGGCAAAGGAAGCCCATGAAACAAACAGTAGACGTAGTGTTACAAAGATACCGAAGAGAGGACGGTATATAAGCGAGCGTTTGAGACTGTAAATACTTTCCCCAGTACAGAACCACTTGAACAGAACCCAGAGAAGCTGCCGCCCCTGAAAATCAAGCCAATAAATAGCCTGGCCGAGTGTTCGGACTTTTAGGAATTTGTGTAGTCTCACAACCCGAGAGATAAATGCAACCATAACGAAGACTGCAGATATGATGGAAGTTCGGAAAGCTGATAAAGAAATGTCGACCGCGTAATCGTAGTCTTCATAGCAACCTAGTTTGCAGATAGCGGGACGGGAGTCACCAGGTATATTCCACATAGGGTTGCCTGTCAACAGCAAACCAACAGCTAAGAGCGTTGCAAGCGCCCCGGTGGCAAGCAGGCGCCAGAAGCGCTCAAATGTATGAGTATAAAGGTGGTCTTGCAATACTGTCAAGCATGAAAGTTGAGTGATATAGGAAAACCATGCTAAGTCAAGGATAGCGCGCCATTCCAAGCTACTAAGGCCACATTCAAGCTGTGTATACCCACTGACGAGAATCGCGAAGCCGGTGACAGTCTGAAGATCGCTCATCACCAGGATACACTTTTCCAGTGTTAACGTTAGCACAAGACGATGAAGTGAGACACGGAGAGTTTGACCATATGAAGCAAGAAGTCCCATGCAGGGGAAACACACCTTGATTAAGATTTTTTCAATCCGAACAATCAAACGATGCGCCACTCGATCAGAGCCGACGAGATTTTTCAACAGCCATCTGGCTACAGATCGGACTCCTCCTAAGATGAGATTGTCCACTGGGTTGCAGCGAGATAAGATTGTCTCTTTCTCGGCCTTGTCGAATGGATCATCAGAAGGCTCGTACACGGTGAGATAATAAATCGTGATAACAAGAATAGAGAGTCCTGCTGTCACAATATAATTGACAGTCACCTACGCTTGCTGCTTAATTCTTGATTTCATCGATTTTGAAAGACGATCAACTTACCCCGATCCCTGTGATGTCGCTATCTGGCAGAGATGCTGGTCCTCGCACTGAGCAGTCGTAGGTACAGGATCCAGACATGCTGATACCAGATTAGATACAAAACGGTGGAAAAAAAATGTTTACCCCTGAGCTCCAGTTGATAAATTATTATCAGTGGATGATACAAAGGGTTCTGATCCTGCTGGAGGTTTGTGCTCCTGCGCGAGGTTGAGAGGTGCCCGATGAAGATCCATACCGCAATAGTCGTCGGATGGCGCAGGCAGTGGTATCTTTTCAGCAGTCTCTGAAATGTAATGATGAGTCCTCATAAATCGATCGTCGCAACTATCCCTCTTTTGCAGAATTCGTACGGACAAGCAATTGGACCTGAAATCCAGTACCTCTGACTTCGACTCCCATGTGTTCAGAGCCTCTTGAATCTACCTACCCGCATGTTGAAACTGAATCATCGTGGATTTTGGCAGCCAGCACCAAGAGGTTCGGTGAGATGCTCTTTCATTGTCTCATCAGTTAGGCTATTGATATAACGAGGTAGTTGGGCGTTCCAGATCAAAGAAATAAAGCTGTAGGTCGCATCCTTTAGAATGATGTGGCATAAGAAGAACACAGTGCATTGAGCCTTGCTTGGTAAGACATATTTCAAGCACCCTTCCGTTGATAGAATAATAGCTTTAGCTCATTAGAGATGATCAGAGAAAAGCTGTTATTGATGAAAGATGAAGCCAATCGTGGACGGGGAGGAAGAAGAGAGGGGGGACAGAGGCAACTGACTGTTAAGATTCAGGTCAGGTGCCTAGCTCCTTCTCTCCCGGATCTGTTATTCTTCTCTATCAACGATCTATAGCTTCACTTTGATATCAAGAGACCGTGTTTTTCCTGATCTGTCTTCCATCGTAGATCTTCACAGTGATTACTGTTTCTGTTCTGTCATGCCTGAGGCCAAGGGCCCAAGAAGCCCAACCGTCGGAGCTGGAATCTCCGCTGACTGTACTGTCCGCCAAGCCCTCGAGTACGTACTACATACAACGTTGTACACCCACTCTAGCAAAGAGTATTATTGTATGCCCACAGAGCTTCCGGGCTAGGGGTTACGATGCAGCTTATTTTTGTTTGAGATATGGTTGGTCGCAATGTATCGGGAAGCCAACTATCTCTCCCTCTATCCTTCTATCCTAGCCACCCGTGACGATCAGTGATGAAAACATTACAGCTACGACACTGATGGAGATAAAAAGTTATCACGACGATTGTGCATCTCCTATGCAGATATATATATAAAGGGTTTTCATGGGCCATCAGGTAGAATAGCATCTACGGCCTCGTCATTCACGTCGATCACCTGCCCAGTGCCCACTCAGCGTCAGCCTTATTCAAGCTACAACACTTACACCTTCCACAATCCTTAATCCCCCGTGTTTAGAATGGTCCAGCCAGATTTGAGTTACTATGCCTTGGCAGGGGCACTAATTGCAACATGATCGACAGTGTATTCGTCATGTAATTGACTATAATTGTCGCCCATCCATGATTTCCCCGGTCGCCCTGAACCCATGTCCAATGAGCTGTGTCAAATTCCAAACCCTCGATCTGAGACTGCCTCGTTTCCATTGATGGAGTCTTCGACCTCCGCTGCGGGGCCTGCGGCTTCTATCAACGCTCCCGCTGAGATTATCTCACGCTTCATTTGTGGAGATAGGAAGAGAACTCGTCAGCTTCATCACGAAGCCTTCTATCTCAAGCGGAGCATCCTGAATGGACCTACTCTCCGCTATGGATATCCATTGTGGAGGGACCAGGAGGTTATAAAAGACACCAAAGATGCCCCTCTGTGGTGATCACAATCTCATCCAACTCCCTCCGCCCTAGGACCTCAATCATGGTTCATCTCGCATCCGCTATTACCGTCGGCCTAGCCGGTCTCGCTGGTCTGGTTTCGGCTCATCCTGGACATGATGTCAAGGCTGAAGCTGCTGAGCGCGCAGCCTTCCTGAAGAATGCCCCTGTTCACTCGCGCAGCCTTTCTCAGTGTGCTTCCAAGCTGAAGGCCAGAGGCCATGAGAACCGCAACGTTGCCCGTCGCCAGCACATCGTCAAGAACCTCCGTGCTGCCCGTGGCCTTTCATCTAGTATGCCCTTCAGCCAGCCCCGAACGCGAGAACATGCTAACCAAAATTTAGACAACCGTTATCTCAAGGCACGCAGCCTCAACAGCACCCTGAGCACTTCCCATCACTCTAGCCTGACCGGAGTTGATGATTCTACCGACCCCAATGTCCTGTTTGGCTCCGAGGCGACTTGCATCCTTGGACCGGAAGTTACACAGGGTCCCTACTGTAAGCTAGCTGGCTTGCTCATAGAAAGTGAACCTTCACTGACCCCTTTCAGACGTTACCGGCGAACTCGTTCGCAAGAACATTGCTGAGACCCAAGAGGGTGTTCCCCTTTTCATGGACATCCAGCTGATCAACACCAACACCTGCGAGCCCATTCCCGATATCTACACTGATATTTGGCACTGTAACTCCACTGTAAGAAAATCACCCGGCTCAAGCTTCTTCGTCCAGGGACAACACTGAACAGCATAGGGCGTCTACTCCGGAGTCGTTGCCAGCGGCAATGGTGATTCTTCTGATGAGCTCAACATCAATTCAACTTTCCTTCGCGGTATCCAGGAGAGTGACTCCAACGGTGTCATGCACTTCCAGTCTACATTCCCCGGTCACTACACTGGCCGTGCCACTCACATCCACGGTATGATACTCAAATTTGGCATAATTCCGATCTTCCCAGCTGATTTTGACATAATATTGATCCGAAGTTACTGAGCCTTTTGCTAACTTGAAAACTTGAAATGCAGTTCTCACCCACCCGTCCAACGAGACTGTAGTTCTCGCCAACGGAACTATCTCCGGTTTGTACACCTCGAGCTCTTCGCATGTTGGCCAGATCTTCTTCGATCAGGATCTCATCACCACCGTCGAGAAGGTTTCTCCCTATGCCACCAACACCCAGGAGCTCACCACGAATGCCGAGGATTCGATTCTTGCCGAGGAAGCTGATACCATTGACCCATTCATGGAGTATGTCTACCTCGGTGATGATGTCTCTGACGGAATCTTTGCTTGGATCTCTCTTGGTATCGACCCTTCCAAGGACAGCAGCGTGACCCCCGCTGCTTACTACACCGAGCAGGGTGGTGTTGAGAACGAGAACTCTGGTATGGGCGGCGGCGGCGGTCCTCCTCCTTCTTAAGTGAGGAGGTAGATATTTTCTCTGCCTTGTAGTCAATCTTGGAGGAAAGTGGCATTTCCCTCGTGTCTTGTTATATTTCTAAATTCTGTGTCCATTCTTGTCCAAGTCAATTATTGTTGCACCGACAGAATCAAGTCTGGTCATTTTGTCGGCATTGAAATCAAAGAATCTGCGCATTGAAAAACACAGAGCTTATATATTTATATGGATACCATCGCGTCCCTGAGTCAAATTTTTAGTCGATTTTTGCATACTGGTGAAATGTGATATGCCATGAGCAACTTTGATTGCCGGTTTTCCAATTGAAGTTGAGGCAATTTATTTGACTTTTGCTGTAGAAAGCACTCACATCTATGATTCTAGCGGCACAATGGAAACGCCTATCTGGTTAAATAATTGTGCATTTAAGCGAAAAATGAATTCATTAAAACCGGCTATTGACTAGTTTTTCTAGAAACACCAGGTAAAAATTGAAAAAGAAAATCGAAACAGAAACCGCGCGCTCAAAAGAAAATAGGAGGACCGAAACGATTCGGATATACAAGGTGGCGCGAAACGAAGTCATCTCTTCGGTAATACAATCAATAACAGTGTGGTCGTGGGCTCGCTTTCCAAAGTCGGCCGCGCGGTTGGAAGCAGAGATGGCAGCGAAGGGGTTGATGGGGAGAGTCAGCTGGTGACTCGATAGTACTTGTCGATTGGAGATCGAGCATACCGAACCAAACCAGTGGCAGCAGGCACATTTGGAGTGTCCATCAGCAGAGTCAACGCTCACGCAGAATAGGATTTGCTCCTCTCGCATAGGAAGTTGATGCATTCCATTTCGACACGTCGTCTAACCATGAACATGTACGTTGCCTCAACGTTCTCAATTTCTTACAGCGGAGCTGATACATCAGGCCGCCCTTGATGTTTGCCTATCTCTGCATCTTGAACCATAAGCATGCTATAGCCCTCTGGGCCCAAAACCCCGGCGGTGCTTCCACCTGCTCTGCAGTACCGTATGCAGGGGCTTCTGCTACCGGGTCATCGAATTTCCGCTTTGAGGCGAGAAGACTTTTTGCCTTGAACTCATTGATTGAAACGTGAAATTCTGGCAGAAGGTTAGAGCCTTTATTTAAATCAACGTCTTGTAACTCTGTGGGACTCACGATCTGTGGCCATGTCGGGTTTGTTGGTAGGTCTCTTACAATCTGTTGTGAGAGACCTCGAATTGCATGAGGTTGATGATTATTGAAGAAGATAAGAACTAAGCGCCCTATATTGAGCAATATATAGGAATAGGATAGGGTGGACTGAGCAGGCTATGATTTAGCCATTCTAAAGGATGGAGGGGAAAGATAGTCTCGTAAAAGAGGAAGGGCCATATATGGGAAGGTGTACTCGTTACGGAGTATAGCGACCACCTGGGCAGGATCAAAGAATTTCTTTTTTAAGTGTCTCGTCTAATTGAGATAAATTTCAGACCGCTCTTGAAACTACTTTATAGAGTAGATTAGAAATCAAGCTATTTCTTTAAGTCTCTCTTGAAGCCTCTATTAAAGCTTCTATGGAAGCAAGTCCCACTCGTAGTGTCATATAACGGGCTTAGTGGTTTAAAATGCCGGCAATCCGGGGGTTCTTTAAAGGATGAAGTAAGAGAGAGGTGAGAGAGAGGTGAGAGAAGTGAGAGAGGGAAAGGATAATTAGCAGATAAAGAGGATTATTTTATGTATATATGGAATGCGGGACTCTGGCCTAATATGGGTTTGCTCTCTTTAGACTATTTTGTTTGTCTTATATATATTCATTAGCCTTTTTGGTCTTACCTTTTAGATGGCGAGACCTTGAGACTCTATCTGGAAGTCTTGGAGTTAAGTCTATAGGGTGGAACTACACAATGAGGGTGTATCATTATATTTTCGTTTTTGGAGGTGGCTCTGGCACGATATCCTGCATAGCAGCATTTATGCGAAGCGAGCTAATCGGGTCAATGAGAACATCATCAGTATTATCAATGAGTAGTGATATATGAAATATAACTCTAGTTTATATCCAAGTACATGAATAGGAAGACCTACAATCTAAACGTTTTGTTTGGGACGTCTGATACAAACTCTCACATTGAATAAATACTATGGTAGTCACTATGTGCAAATCCGACAATTCTCATATGTATACACCATCAAACTTCATGATTCATAATCACCAAGCGAATCTGAAACATAGGCCAAATTCTGAATAACAGCCAGGCCGTATTGCGCAATATCGTTAGTTGCAAGCCATGCAGCCTCATCAACGGGCATCAAAACAGCACTTCCGTTCACATGCGTGGTGTTCCACGGAGCATCCGGCGCTAGACCATCGCTAGCATAGAAGTCCTTCCAAGCGCGCAGGGCCAGAGTTTTGTTCTTTGTCTCATACGCCGCGTACGCTGCAAGTCTAGAATGCGCCTGAAGCAGACTGATCTTGCTGAAGCTTACTCCGTACCGGTCCTTCTGCTCTGCCGCTGTGGCATGGTAGTAGTAACAGTAGTCAAGCCAATCTTGCTTGAAACCTTTGGGTAGGTCATCCGCCAGATAGGCTATCGCTTCAGAGACAACCTCAGGGAGGCCGAAGACGGCATTCAGATGTGAGATAGACACATTTCCCAGGTTGTTCGGGTCAGTGGGTGGAGGACCCAATTTCCAGGTCACAGGATCGTACAGACCTGAGCCGGTCACGAAGCCGTTAGTCATGTTTGCGATTCCTGAGATCGTGTTCGTCAACTTTGTCTTGGCCTCTTCCCATCTTGATCCTCGTCGCTCCCATTCAATCAACCACCCTGCAGCAAGACCCGACCAATCGGTTCCAAGACCAAACGAGACTGTTGAATTGGCGCTAGGTGTCCAGCCATCTGTGCGGACCTTTCTCTGAGGATCAAGCTTCCCGTATGTCTTATCCGTGTCGAGCAATTCTTCCAGCAACTCCCCAATACGTTCGTCTCCGCCAGAGAGGTAGAAGAAGTATTTCCGGTACTGCGGTTGAGAAATGCGAGCCTGTTTCGCACTATCACTCCAGTGTTGCACACCGTGACGTGTGCCAAGGCCTTTCCAATCGCCGATGTGGTATACATCTACCTCGCCTGTGTGTCGTGTCAAAGCCTCAGCAAACCGATATGCATCCTTGCTGCCAGTGCGAAGGTAGTAAAGCCAGAAGAAGAGATCTGGCGAGAGCTCTGAGTTGTCCCAGGCATAACCACCCACATCGTATCGCCAGGTATGTCGGTCAGTGTCGTATGTGTGCATGAAATCACCGTAGTCTAAGAAGCCGTACCAGCGTCGCTGCTCAATCTGCTTCCGGTAGAAGTCAAAGATGAAGTGAAGCCGCTCTTCAAGGGTGGTTGCAGCTTGGCTGGTGGTGTCAGGCAAGGCCCAGTATTCTCCAAGAGCTTGCGTTTCATGGATATATTTCGGCTCTGGCACCAAGACTGGAGGATCATTCACATATGTAGTGAGAGAGGCGAGCTTGTCACTCGTGGGTGTTTGATCAAATGCAAACAGGTAGACTTCGCTGGTCCGAGCAATTCCATAGGGGGTATCGAAACCAGGTTCCCAATCTTCGTAGGTAATCTCGAGAGCGTCTAACTGATCTTCGTATCCATCCTGGCCCAAGCCGTCGTGGAAGGGTCGTAGATCCAACGGGTCGGCAGCGGGGCTGTACAGCCACAAAGTAATTTCACCCGTATCGGAAGCAGCGTTTGAGATATCGAGGCCAGAGGGGTATCTTTTCCAGAAATCACGTAGACCGACGGCCAGGCCTCCTTGAGTGGCACCTCCCAGATAGGCAAGACCTTGAGCGCGGGTCCCGCTGGGAATTTTGACCCACGACTGGCCGGATTTCGTCCTCTTTTTAAGGCTGAATCCGTCGGCCGTGAGCTGGGTAAGACTGTAGTCCGCCCACTTGGGAATCCATTTTAGTCGAGTGGTAACCCGGGTGTCCCAAGTGTCCGTGTCTGGCAATTTCTGTCCTGCAAATTGGGCAGCTCTGACTTCTTCACCAGGATCCCTTCGCAGTCCAGTAATTCCCTGAACTGCCTCATTAAAAATACCACCTTCTACACCAGCGATTCTGATGTGTCGGTTGTAGTGCTCTTCGCCTTTCAATGGAACATCGAATCGAAGACCGAGTCCGGTGATGAAATCCTTCTCATCCCCATCAAAGGTGATGCTGTGCAGCACTTTGATAGAAGCTGAGTTGGCATAGAGATAAAATCTGATAACGAATGGGAGCCAGGGATCGTGATCGGCACCTTCAGTTACCTTGTGTGTGCCGCGAACAGTGACGAGTGTGCGAAGCGAAGTCTGGTTTACCGAGACCTCGTCGATATTGCTTTCGAAGTTGGAATATTGGATGGAGGAGTTCGCTCGGCTGTCAGAGTTGTCCAGCACCGAGTCCTGAGACTGGAGAACAAGTCTTCCATTGGTACCGACAATTTTGCCACTATTTGTCTTGATACCACTAACAACGACGCTGCCTTCCTTCGGGAATGAGACTGTAATTTCGCCCGTATTGATAGTGAGCGCGTCAGAACTGTCGGCCACTGTAACAGAGCTATTTGTTGCACTGGACTCTTGCGATGAAGACGAGTTGTCGACACTGTTCAAAGACGATGCAGTGACCGTGTATTGGTCATAAATTTGCTCCGATTCAGCAATAGCATGCCCGGTCCACTTGACGGAGCCGTCAGCCCAGTAGCCAGTGGCCCAGGATTGTAGCTTTAGCCCTTGGGCATCGCCAGTGAGACTGAAGTTAGTCTCGTTGTGCTGATGTTTGCCTTGTGGCCATGGCAGACCAAAGGTCACACCAGCGTGATAAGTTGGCTTATCACCAAGCCAATGAACTGTCGCAGAAGATGAAGTGGAATTGGAAGCTATAGCGGGATGGCTTAGAAGCCCGACAAGAGCCAAAAGGCCAACGCCAAGTCCCGACATGGTAGGCTACCAGGAGAATCGAGAGACTCGTGCATTGTGGTGTCTGCAGAGGCGAATTGACCCTTTTAAATGCGTTTTGACAAAATGTGTGAGAGCTATGAGCACGCGAGAAATAGCACCTCTGGCATGAGAAATCCCGTCATAGTCCAAATGACCATCATCCTGAGACTTCCAAAATGAGATTGATTGGTGGTAAGGTCAATTCCATTTTACCGGACAATTTCATCTCGGGGTCACATTGGCCCAAGCCCCGCAACACTTGCCATAACCCCAGAAAACCATGTTGTTTCCCCCTCACTAGAGGAGCACGTAGTCGGGCCTATCGGCGTAAGGAGGGCCGAAACAGTCAATTTCGGTCCTGGGAATTGATTGTTCCGTTGCTTTACGTACAAAAGGGGAAATTCCCCGGAGCTTGGCTTCAAGATAAGGGAAATCGGAGATTATTCAGGTTCTGAAGAGATCAGAAAAGGTGAATAACAGGCGCTGATCCCACTATGAAGCTATGCACGGGCCTCGGTATCAGCCATAGGCAGGTTTCCTCCTAGTAAGTGACCAATATCGTGAACTACAGATAGCATTGAAAATTGCGTCTATGGGAACAACAGGGTTCCAGACGTGATTGGTGTCGTTGGAGCCTCCAATTACTCTCGTGACATGTACATACTAGCTGCCGTCGTGCATGAAGTTACCATGATGAACGTGATGGCGCCTTCATTATTCACTGCTAGCGCCAGGAGTAATGCATAAATCTAATATGTCACCACCCTCTGTTCCTATTGCGAAGGCTATCTTTCGAGCCCAAATTTTGATGCTTGCAAGTTTTCTATGTCCCACGCTAAGAGTTGCTTCCCTTCTGAATACCAGGCATATTTGCACCCAATATTTTCATCAAACAGCCCGGGTGGTCTAGTGGTATGATTCGCGCTTAGGGTATTCAAAACCTGAGCAATATTGCGCGAGGTCCCGCGTTCAATCCGCGGCTCGGGCCTGTTATCTTTTTTTGCATCGCCAAACGCTGCCTGATACTCCTAGCAGTAGGAACAGACTATAGTGGGGCATATTTTCTGCAATCTAGGGGTCAACGGTTCGAATCCTGTTGCTCAAAACATCCACCAATCGACCCAAATCGCAGTTCACAGGAACAGTGTTGATAAATCCACGCAGAAAAATCGATACTGTATATCTAGGAGGCTTAGAAGGTTCATTGATTGTCTACTACTCTAAAATAGCCAATCAGGAGCTTGGAAAGCCTGATCACCCTGGCAATCCCTTGGTATTTCAACAATATGACAAAATATATTCCTTCATCAGCACGCCTACCTCTCGTGTATCCTATCGAAATTGGATTGTCCATTGCGAGACGAAAACAAATTCTCTAAAGGCCATCTCCTTACCATTCCACTAGAAGGTTACGCTTTCAATGTTGGTATGCCTTGGTTTTGAACAAATACCTCGATTGCGATAGGGCCCTCTTTGTGGCCATCGCAGTTATGGATCGTGGTAGACAGCATGTCGTCCTATAGGATATAGAACATCGTTCCAGAATGCCCGAGCTGGCCGGCTTATGTGTGTGGCCTGGTTTGCAATAAAAGTATTTCGATCATTCTTGAGAACTTCGTAGTACTGAGATTCTACGGGCGCTTTTGAGGAAAGCTCCAATAAGTGATAGTAACAATACTTCAAATTGTTTACAGAACAGGCAAAGGCTGCTCGTGCCTCTCGACGTAGCGAAGCTGAGAATTGAGGACGTGATAGCATCTCTGTAGGCCAACTATTTTTTATAGTGCTCAAAATATACGTTTCACATCAATTTTTAAAATTTTTGATTTAGTCAAATTCCTATTCATTTTGAGACGCGTATAGACCGGCGTGCAAAGGACTAGGCTGTATTGATGGTATAAAAGCTGTAATTACATTGAAGGAGCTCAGATATTGAAACAAGAGGACTCTAACTTAGAAAACAAGTGAAAGGTTTGAAAAAACTCAAATTGATAAAAAAGGGTTTTCCAATCAAGTAAGTCTTCCTCATCCCCATCCTCATCCCCCGAAATTAAGCATTGAAGCCCGCGGCTACAACTGCCAGCCCAGCAAGCAAAAGGATCTCTACCCTTCGAGATCCCACACCGTTGTCCTCCCCTTCCGACCCAGTAGAGGGGCTTGCAGAAGCAGCACTGGATGTTTCAGCTGGTCCATCGCAGTGCCAGTGGTCACCATGGGGCTCGCAGCCAGTAGACTCAGTAGGGCTAGCCATTATGGAAGCAGCAGAGGTAGAGGTGGTGATGACAGTTCCACTTGTTGTCAATGTTTCACTTAATGTCGAAGTTTCACTTGTTGTCGTCACCATGGATGAATCAACGGTCGACGCTGGGCCGTCACAGTGCCTAAAGGAATATCGTTAATAATGTGACGAGGAATGGCAACAAGCAAGATTTTTTTTAATACGAACCAATGGTCTCCGTGAGGCTCACAGCCAACGGAAGCAGTAGGAGATGGGCCTGCACTCTGACCCACGACAGTGGATGAGACCAAAGCCGTGATAGCAAGGAAACGGATGAAGAGCCCCATATTGTATAGGTGGATGATGGCAGGCGGATATTTTGTGACTGATATATGTAAGGGACAGAAAATGAATTCACAATGAGTGCTCACCCGGATTTATAGCCACAAGGTCAGCAAAATTAGCCCCCAAGAAAGGTCCTGGTCTTCGGGGGAGGGTGGATAGTTGCAACGCCAAGAATATAAAAAGTCTTGGTGCCCCAAAGGTTCTCAGTTACTCTTGGCGGAAGTATCATTTTACCAAGAGGCTTTTTCGTTCGGCTGACGGGCTACGTTTCGGTACTCTGCTCCTGGTGCCTATCATTCCTGGTTGGTCGCACTCTGGCTACTTGGTCCCACCAAGGGTCCAAGGGTCACTACTAGCGACGAGAGCGGGCAGGTCCGGGTGAGGTGGACAAGCAGCATGGTTCTATATGCAAGATGAGTCTGAGGCGACAGGAGGCTTTCTTCTCCACATATGTACCTCATCGGTTAAATCGGGACAGGCCTTGTCCGGTTTCAATTCATACGGTGGCGCCGCGAACTATCTTGGGTGCGTTGTGAAAGTTAACGGGCAATTTTGGAATGATGCTCGAGTTACAAATTAAATAGAAGAAAATGATTATATTCGCATGTTGATATTTTATGAAGAATGCCGTCAGTCTTGTGGTACGAATTGTCGAGGGAGCTCATATGTGTAGAGCATGGCGAGTCTGATGCAGGCAAAGAATTGCAAACTGCTTAGTACAAAAGCATATAGAAATTTTATGCTAGGATTCTCAAAGAACCTTCACATTGTCTCCAATTGGACTGAGCACGCTTCAGAATGACTGGAGAATGATACCGCTGCATTTTATTTATCGGCCCTCTAATGCTTGACTGCCTCCCAGTACTGAGCCTGAAATGCATTTTTGTTCAACCCTCGAGGATTTCGGCCATAGGCAACCTCATTGCCACGAGCTTTGAAGCCGGGTATTGTGATATTCCCAAACATGTCATCCGTCTCGCGGAACTCAAATCCAACCCGCGTACTCAACGCGATAATTTCATCCAGTGATAGCTGTACAAAGGGGGCTGTTCCATACAGCAAAGGACCAAGGTTGATCCACCGACCTCCAGGGCGGAGCAACCGATGGATATTCTCAATGTACGATATGAGATTACGTGCAGTGTCAATGAAAAACAGGGTCACGATTATATCGTACTGGCCTGTATTCTCACTAAACACCGTAGTAAAATCTCCTTCTACAAGCGAAACAGATGATGGATCGCTCACTTGATCTGGAAATGTAACAGATCGCTGGAGATCAGCGCTCGTGGCGTGATGAGACAACCAGTGTACATATGGGTGAAACGGCACGCTGTTGGGCTCAGATCGACTTGACACATAACGATATGCGAGATTCATGTAGGCAGACCATTCGTTCATAGTCACCTTGAAGCCTGATTGTGATATCAGCAAAAGAAACACTGTTTATCAGCTATTAGGAACCAACCTCCGAGTTTGTGAACTTCGTGCGCTAGCCTTCCCAGCCCTCCCCCGGGTAATAGCACACGCAAAGGGGCATCGTTGGTCCTTGGCTCCCGATCGAGTGCGTTCAAAATACATTGAAAGGACTCTAGTCGCTCTGAGTGACCCTCTTCAGCCCAGTCACGCACAAAATGCTTCATTCCTTGCGTGACACTCGTCTGGTCAACACGCCGACCCTGGGCTTCAGCTTCTCGGGTGAACTCGTCTAGCTCAATCTGAGTGATATTGTAAAACCGCATACCATGCTCAGCAATAGATCTGGCGATTTTGATATTCACATCTAGCAAACTCTTTATATTCGTCAGCTTACGAGGATAGTCGACAGCTGACTCGAGTAGCTAAACAAGTTAGTGTGGATCAGATAAGACACGCAAATAGTGCTCTTTACCAATCGTTGCCGTTTAGGAACCTTCTTGTAAAAATCTTTCCATCGATTCAGATCCGATTGGCTTGCCTCTTTATAGCGGGTGAAATCAGACAGTGCAGTTAATAATCTATGTCGTGGGTGAGACGAATCCCACTTCCCGCTAGATCTGTCAAGGCTCTTCAGGAGACGGGAGTGCTCTTCTTCACGCCCATATTCCAACGGCGCAAACTCATCAATAACATTGGCTCTGTTTCTGAGCGCTTGATGAGCAATTTCCTATAAAAGTCAAAGCATGAGAGAAGGGTTCGCTCGTGTGGAAGTTGGTCTTACTTCAATTTGGGGCGAGTAGTGAATCGCAAACTCAATCCAGGCCACGCATGCCAGTATTAGAAGTACCTGGCGACGTACACTATAACCCATTTCGATAGATGAGATGGAAAAACCTTGAGAAAATAGTCAGCTCTCACTTTCTATAGAGGAACGCCAAGCCATGTAGTCCCAAGGTCCTCGATGCCAAGGTCGCTTGGCGCTTCCTAGGTGTTTTGAGGGACATGTGCTAGATTGCGTATAGAAACCCTCAAAGATAATGAGGAGGCTCGGCATGATGTGTAGGCTTTGGCATGCCATGTTAATATGTGCAGACATGTGAGTTTTGATGCAATGGATTGGGTCAGATTTGGTTGCAGAAGCAGATCAAGCATAGTAAAGCTTTTACCTCTCTGCTCTCCACCACACCCACATACCACGGAGATTTGATGACAAGGTCCGAGCGCACTGTCTCCCAGCCTGTGGGCCTTCGAGTCGAAGCTCTGACGCCAGTTCTAGTCTGCCGCAGATTGAAGGAAAGGGGCTCTGTGGGAGCAATGAAAGGTTTGTTAGCCTCCGTCCGAGAATTGGATCCTGCTAACAAGGGTAATGACTCGCAATATGTGTATCCAATTTGCACGGTGCTTGGTGATTGGATCGAATCACCTGTTACAAATACATGTTAAATCAATCGTTCCAAATGGATCTGAATTTAAGCGGGAGAACTAGAAATTCTATAGGATTGTCTGCATGCAGGTAGGAATATGTAGGATCGGAAGACGGGCCGGGAACGAAGGGTGGGAAGGAAATTTAGTTCGACGCCGCTATGCAAGACATCTGCATAATATAGCAATGGTTTGGTTCGGCAGTAGCAACTACGATTAGACTGGAGGACGCGGACAACGAGACAAATCTCAGTACCAACGCTCAGGACACTAGTGATTCAAGTAATGATGTAAGTGATAGACCTACCGGTCAAAAGCCAGCCTTCACCGAGATTGACCAGATTTGTTGACCAACGACGATTAAGACAACCTGTTGAGCCTAGGGAGTTAAACAGTCGACGGCATGCACTTTGGAAGATTCGAGGCTGCTGCTACTCTTCAATCAGAAGAAATTATTCGTTGTAGAAGATGATACTGGGGCGGTTATATAGGCTGAAGATATCGATCAAAGGACTTGGTCACTGGAGTCTATACAGTAGAGCATTTTTCTCGGCAGTGGTGTGCCTATGTATGATATGGCCCTCATGAACAATGTCCCTTTATCACTAGCGATGCGGGAATACTGCTCATCGCATTGCCTGTAAAGCTTTTTTTTTTTTTGCTTTTTGGGTTTTGCATCCGAAGCGAACATACGTATGTTGTTGAGACAACAAAACTGAGGATAAGTGCGTTGTACTGAGGAAGAAGGTAGTGAGCAGACTCTCGAACTAGCTAGCAAAATGTATGCTGCCTGATCTACGTGGCATAAACATACGATCCCAGACTCCCAACAGCTTTTTCTCTGAAAATATACAGCTCACCCAGCTGCCTGCTTGTGCTACTGCCTCCCTCTCTCCCCTTGACCCGCGGAAGCGGCATCCGAAAGCCGCGAGAGGTGACTCAAAATGGTGCAAAAGCATGCCCTAACCCAGGGTTATTATACTACTATCAAGCGCAGCAGCCCAGGCAGAAATATGGCTCCAATGTGTTAAATCAGTTAAGATGAGATGGAACCCGGAGCTTCCTATTCGTCCAATTTCACGTCCAACAGGCTCAAAAAGCAAGATTACTCCTTACGCTTTACACAAATATTATTTCTGGATATTATATAATCATGCATGTATAGGTAGTTATATGTATTGACGAATTCAACTTCTGCATGTTCTTCCACGGCGTGGGCGAGGAAGAAAGTTCGAAGCAATATAGAGAAATGACATTGTGACAAATGAAAAAACGGATATATGCTTGGGTACCCTCAATATAATAATAATGACAACATGGAGTGAGATTCGCTGATTGTCCCATTTTGGGAATAAAGTGCTCACTGCTCAAAGGCAAGGTATTTTTCTGTGAATGAGATGAGACAGCTGCTTCCAAACTTCAATCCCACCATATGCCATAGCTGAATCATATGGATCTGATAGATATCCTATTCGACTGCGCAAGCGTCATCTCAAATTTTAACCTGACTACTGATAATACTTAACCTATCGATTCAATATTCAGTTAGAACGTCAAAGCAAAAAGGTCTATAGATAAGATTCATAGAGTGCCAAGTTAGTAGAATTCCGTTAAAAATCATCGACAATAAGTGATGACACACTATAAATACGTTATATATGCAAGCATGAAGAGTTCCATAAGAGGGCAAGATGTGAGCACTAGATCAAAATAGTGGTAATCAATAAGACCACCCAGAAAATGATGATAAAGCATGCAAAATTCACCATCAATAGAATCATATGGCCTTGTAGGATACCGATACCACCGAGAACGAAGACATGACGCAGACCAAAGATAGAACTCGAAGATTGAGCAAATGCAGGGACGAAAATAGCTACACAGATGACTGAGGTGGAATGTTAGACGAGCGCGAAAGGACAGTGGTATAGGTTCAGGATGCGGGAGGGGAAACATAATAGGGATTTCAAAATCAAAATGCCTTGTCAAATGATGTTCAAATCGCTGGTAAATGACAGATTCACGCTTGTGCTTTTGGCTTTGCGTGGGTTTATGCAGAGGGTGGGGTCATGTATGTATTAACGTCGTAGCCTGTTCTTGTGGTAATGCAGGTAGTGTATTTGCATTTCAAATGCTTAGAGAAAAAGGAAGAACGAGGCTGGGTAGGGATTCAAGAGTGCAGCTTTTAGATCGTATGATGAGATCAGGTCATAAGTGGCAATTGCAATGAGACTAGAAGATGACGAAACGCTTCTGTTTGGCGGGCTTGTCAATTTCGGGTTCTAGGTAAACCATGCAGAGTTAGTCAATGGTCTTCACGTATTCACCCAACAAGTGATTCAAGAATTGGTTTCACTCACCCTGGTTTGAAGTTGGGCTTTGCTCCTTGCGCTCAGACTTCTTGAGCCGGCCTCCATGGCGAGCCGCTCCCTTACGGGCTCCCAGCGCCGGATGGGTACCATCCGCCGCTGCCCGAATTGTCGCAATTCGATGTTTAGCCCGCTCATCGCCCTGGTCCGCTGCCTTGACGTACCAGACATTCGCCTCCAATGGATCACGACGGCAGCCAATGCCCATTTCAGTGAAGTAGCCGACAGCATACTCAGCCTTAGCAAGACCAAGGTTCGCCGCCCGCAAAGCCCATTCATACGCCTCGTGTTCATCCTTCTCGAGAACAGGCTCCGCGCCAACAAGGTACCACGCACATAGAGCCATCATGGCAACCGGATGTCCGTTCTGCGCGGCACCGGTGTAGAAATGGATACTGAGAGCAGGATCACGCGGACAATTCAATTTTCCATGTTCATACGCATCCCCGAGACGATAGCAAGCCTCGGCATGACCTAGCTCCGCAGATTTGGTAAACAGCTGCGCTGCATATGTAGGATCGGGGAAAACGTCATCCCCGAAGCCTTGCTCATGTAGCAAACCGAGCTCGTACGGCCCGGAATTATACTGCGTATCTGCGGACTCAGTCGCGCGCTTCATCCACTTGATTCCCTCGCGGTAGCGCTTGCCCAGACCCATATCGCCGGCAATACAGGCGTTGGCCATACGCATCATCGCACCGGGATGGTTCTTCGACGCTGCCTGGCGGTAGAACTGAACCGCACGGCCGCCATCGGCGCGAGTGCCCCAGGCAAATTCGTAGCACAGCGCTGTGCGATAGCAGGCCTCGACGTGGCCGTGTTTGCTTGCTGCGAGGAAAAGCGGGAATGCGCGGTCGTGGTCTTCGACGCCCTTATTGAACAGACCCGACGCGTACCCGTCGCCAAGGTAGTACTGTGCGAAGGGATAGCTGCGATCTGCGAGACGTTGGAGAATTGCCTTTGATTCGCGGAGCAGGCGGGTGCGGGTTATCGGGCTGGAGTCCTCAAGGTCCACAGCTGGCATCTCGCGCATGGAGTTTATCATGAAGACAGCGAATTCGTAGAGCACTGTAGGCTCATCTGTTTTCTTCACGTTTGCTAGATACATCTCGAAGGTCTCTTTGTGGCTGAGTAAAGAGGCATTGTTTCCAACAGAGGCTTGTAAGCGCGAGTTATCGAACCGTGCTGGTGTTGGGCCCGGTTGCGGGTATGATGTGTTAAGCAAATCAAGGAATGATGAAGACCGATTGTCGGGGGTTCCAGCCGAGTTCCGTGAAGAAGATCGTGCATGCAGATATGGCGATGCGGAGAGGTTGCGTCGGTGGCCCTGGCCCCCAATATCTGATCCTGACGAGTACGTGGAGAGAGGCCGGGAAATTCTTGATCGCCGCACCGCCAGCTTATCTGTTGAGCCAGATGGGTCATCTCCAGCAGTGGGCGCGGGTTTGGTGATTGGTTTCGCCGGTTGTTGCTGGTGGTGGTAAGCCAAAGGCTCATAGCCGTCCGACGCCTGCGCCGCGCTATCCAAGCTTCCCCGCGAAGAGCCGTTATAGCTCTGACGCCCGCGCTCCAGCGAGGAGCCACTCTTTTGAGGATTTCCATGTCCATCATCTTTCAGGGGCTCTACCACAGACCATGACGCGCTGCTTGTTGGAGTGTGATGGGCGCGCGTGTAGTGTGAGGCCTGTGCTGAGTCTCGCCGCGGCGGAAAGGCAGGATTCCAGCTCTGCTGGGGCGGCTGCACGGGCCCGTCGAGCGACAGGTCTGCGAAATCGGTCAACTCAAATTGCGGCGTGGTGGGCCCACTGTATGCGGCTTCAATTCGGGCTGTCGAGGCCTGCGGTAGATCTGCGCCATGGTCGATTTTGACTGGTGAGCGCGGCGAGTTTTGAATCACCGGCGAGGTTTCGGACTGCGATGCAGGGGGTGCGACTGGCTTGCGGCTGAGGTTCAAGCCCTGGGGGTGGTTTGGGATGGTCCGAGGTGTCGATTCGTGCGATGGGGTGAATGGGGGTGAGGATCGGAGGTAAGCTGGCGGGGGCGAAGGGAGCGCCTGGCGATATGCTGGGGCGGGACTGGCCATGATGAAATGTCACGCCGTGCGCGGATGGAAGGTCCAAAAGTTCAGATGTTCAGAGGCGCTGTGGTTTAATAGCGAGCGAAATTTCAATAATCATCCAAGAAATAGCGATACAGCACTTGTATGGGGCAATCGAGTCCCAGATCTGGAGAAAAAGCGAGGGTCGAGTTGGGGTCGGGCCCCGTTAAAAGAGTGGACCACAGGGAACGCTACTTAGCATTAGACGTTTCTCAAGCAAACAGGTGTTCACGACTCACGAAGATACCAAAATGAAGTCAGGGAAAGCGAAAGACTATTAAGAGATGAAGCGAGGGGCAAGAGAACAGTTTGAAAGACAAGAGACAAAAAGGTCCCACTTACAATCGTCGCTAGCTCACTCCTTCTTTCAAATAATACGTCTTTTTTCTTCTTTAATTGTTTTAAATGGCTGTTCTTTATTTTTATGGGCGATTTTCCACGCGCCCTGCCCGATATGGCCAGATCAGTTCACCATGAGTTTGTTGTCATGGGCTGTACACATGTATTTAGAGTACTACCCATCTGATTTCTCGTATAACCTACCCAAAGCCCAACCCAATAATCAAAGTTGATGCCTATAAGAATGGACTGCTGTGTCCATTGGTCTTGTCTAACCAAGTCTGACATCTCCACTCCACGGCTCTTAGTGCGGAGACTGAACAGGGCCTTCCGAGACATGCTATAGTCTATCTAAGAATAATCTTGACACTCATGACCTGGCAGCGCATAAGACATACCTAGTGTATGAGATCCACACACACATAACCAGACATACACACTTCCTTCCTTCTTGATCCTTAGAGAGGCCGTTCAAATCCTCTTAATCCTCTATTTTCAGTTAGGAATCGTGTGGAGACGGGCCACTGGGGCATAACTCTAAGCTGATAAGCGCAGAATTAGAGTCCGACATTTCCGGGGCTTCGTGCGTGGCAAGAAGAGACTATATAGTACCAATTACAGGTATACTTCAAGTGCTTTCAGGCTATCCCGTACAAACTTTATCGGAAACAGTAGCGTAGAAGATCACTTCTCACCATTCAACTCCTTGTTTCAGTCGAGGCTCGAGCGACGTCGTAACCGAGATTGAGCATTTGCTTTCCATCCCCTCTTTCTATTCTGTTAGGTCACCTTAGCGAACTACAGAGGAAATGAACAGAGAGTCGCAATTGAGTTCACCGTACGGAGTACTCCGTACCGGGTACCTTGATTTCATGATTCTTGAGCTCGCTCTGGTAGGAAACTCTCGCACGGCCCGGGCTGTATACTCCTTGCTCCTGGACATGTGTGCGGCTGCAACAACCACACCGTCAATGCACAGACCAAAGCAAGGTCCATGTGTCCATATGGATTTGCGAGTCTCATCTCCGACTCGTATCAATGACCTAAACTACGCCGCAAGTCCAAAGGTCAGCCAGTACCAAACACCCTTCGCAACCAGTATAAGGTACCCGGGATCAAGGCATATAAGGTACTCTGATGCTGACGTGTTCGGCGATCGCCTACCAAGCTACGGCCAGCATTCCAGTAAGAGCCGAAGAACATGGCTCGACGAAGATACCAGACTCCACCGTTGAAGACCACCGTGTCCGCGCTATTCCCAGCAGATCCGGAGCCAAGTCGACTTCTCAATTGAGGCAGAATTCGCGAATCGGCATGGAAGAGGGAAGGAACTGGTCAGTGGTAAGACGTCCTGCGTTCCTTCCGTTGGTGGTCGAAAGATTGACTTAATGCAATTGGTGATGGATGTAATCTTTATTTTCGAATTTGAAATGGGTTGGCGTACATGCACTATGGGGCGATGGATTCTGGGCATTGCCGTGGTGATCGACCGCCAGTTGTCGATCATTTGGTCGAATTGGGCATTGCGGAGTTGGCACTAGGAATGAGGTCAAGAATATTCTAGAGTTGATCTATAATCTACTGTTGTAGTCAGTCAACTATCTTAGTTTTCAGTATGATTTTTCTTGTCTTTTGGCTAATCTCGTATTACACAAACTGCGTTGCCTCGGATCTACAAACGATCGAGGTATACAGCAAACGTAGAGAGGTAGCACAGATCCGCCGCACGCCATATCCTGAAATAGGGAATTTGTCAAGGGTTCGCGCAGAGATGGCGTGCATTGCCTTTCGATTATTATGTCCAAATGTTGCAATATGAAATCTAGATAACCTCACCGACATGGAAGAGTCAATATTGTTCGTATCGACTGAACCATTGTATAAGACAGAGCTCACATTCGAGATGTATCACAAAACAGTCTGGTTTTGTTGAGAAAAAGGAACAATGAGTATGTATATGTACCTATGGAGGTATGGCTCTGTCCACCCCAATTGGACTACTGTCATTCTTGTTTGAGTATACACTATACCCGGGATGGATGTATATCGGAGTTGGTGTAACACAATGGCAATATGTTGTTCGGCGTGGCATTAAGTTAGCCGGGGACCAAAGACACTAAGCCCAGGCCTAAGTAAAAAACAGTTTAGCCCCATCAAAATTAGACGAGAATAGAAAGGACCCCGTGATCATAAGAGAAAAAAAAAAAAGTGCCCTCGGCTGGTCTTCCCCTCTGTAACGGTTCACCTGGGCAGTCTTTCAAAACTTGCCATCTTTGGATGGGTGAGCCGTGGAAAGGAGGGGCTTTTGATTGGTTCGATGGATATGATTGGTAGGGGTATTGCCCCTAGCGACAGAGAAATAGATTATTTATTTTGGCTCAGAATAGATAATAGCTGTACTCCGTACAGAGCCCTATGTACGCAGTAATTAATGTACCTGATGCTCTGTCAGAAACAAGCTAACCCATCTCAGAAAGCGGCGAGTGCCGTGTACAGGGTCTTTGTTCAAGTCCCTTTTCCTCTTGACTTGACTTAACCTTGGGGTTTAAACACATTCGCTATTCCTACATTTATCATCGTTTTGTGTTTCATGTTGATCCTTCGATTTCTTGCATAGTGACGTTGGGTGGGACTTTGTTTACCTTGCTCCACTTGACCACCTCCAGCACTCGTTGCATAGGCCGACCGTATCATTTTTCGTCTATTTGGATTTTGCATACCTGAACCAACTCGAGTTGCTGGTCAATAGAGAGATTGAGAAGAGTGAAAGAAATCTGAGTCCATCGGGTGAAGAGCGAGTCGACTGGGTCGCATTCTTCAGGAAAGACCGGGTCAGCGCATTTGACATGTTTCAGTCGGCAAACCGCATATCGAATTTCTGATTATTTTTCTCGGTTCAACCTGCTGCTGATGACTGGGGAAGAATAAAAGTGAGCAGAACCGCAGATCAAAACCACAGACTCAGTGAGCGACGTATTGTTGCTGGTAGAGTTCGCTGACAGTTAGACCGTTTGTAGGAGCGAGATGTCTTTGCCGCAAAGGCCAGGCAAGCCCTCTCCTCGGCGCGAAGAAGCCCGCGCATTTCGTGAACCCTCTCGGCGTCGTCGACGCGATATCGACTCGGGCACATACAGTGACGACCCCGCTTCCCCCTCCCACCGACACCGTCGTCGACACTCCCACAGCCATCAAAGAGCAGTGGATACAGACGAGGAGCGCATGGAGCGGGGCGGTGATGTGAGACGCAAAAAAGGCATGGTCAAACCAGACCGCCGGCGAGACGACCGTGACCAGCCTAATTACCATTACCGTCAGCGATCGCAGAACATGCCGGTTTTCCCTTCTGCGACTGGAAATGATCCGTTATTAGACAACAAAGATGGCGAGGCGGAGACGAACAGCTCCCGCAGCATGGATATGAAGAGTAAAGAGGGTCTATACGGTGCACGGGGTAATGTCAACAAACCCATGGACCGGGTTCCCAGCAGGCATCGCTCAAAGAAAAAGAAAAGGGGATCGCGGCGGACGTCCCAGGGAGCGTCCGGGGATGAAAAGAGACGCCGGAAAGTCGTCGAGGACCATGGGCCGCCCGAGGTGTGGCCTGTATATTGTGCGATGATCACTTTTTTCATTCCGGACTTTGTCCTGAAATGCTTCGGCATGCCAGAGAAAGAGCAGCGCACTGCTTGGCGAGAGAAGATCGGCCTTATCAGCATCATCTTGATGATAGCTGCTTTTGTCGGTTTCCTGACCTTTGGTTTTACTGCGACAGTTTGTGGCTCGCCTCCGGTTCGGATGAAAGTTAACAAAGTCAATTCCAACTACATGATCTTCCATGGAAGGGCATATGACCTAGCTGGGTCCAAGCACGCTGCCGTGGCTGGAATTCCTGCCGACTCAAATGTCGTCTATGATCTGCCACACAAGTATGGCGGACAGGATGGCAGCTTTTTCTTCCAGCAGGTCAATGGTGCGTGTAAGGGACTGATTACAGCTCAGCCTGATAGTGATATCCCGACCAACTCCGATGGAGATCTGGGATGGTATTTTCCCTGTGCACCGTTTAATCAGGATGGGTCATCTTCGCCGAATTTGACCACTGCTTACTACACGGGTTGGGCTTGTCACACCAGCAGGCGCGCTCGTGAGCCGTTTTACACGTTGAGAAGTGACGGAGATGTCTACTACACCTGGGAGGATACGAAGAATAAGAGTCGCAACCTGGCGGTCTATTCTGGGAATGTCCTCGATCTCGATCTTCTGGCGTGGTTCGACCGCAGCCAAGTGTCATATCCCGCTCAATTTGACCAACTCCGCAGGAACCCTGATGTCCGCGGAGTTGATTTTACTTACTACTTTCAAAGCGGGGAGGAGAAGAAGATTGGCAAGTGCTTGGCGCAGATCATCAAGGTCGGCACCATTGACACCGATACTGTTGGCTGTATCGCGTCCCAAGTCGTGCTCTACGTGTCCCTGATTTTCATTCTCTCCATTGTGGGTGTCAAATTTGGTTTCGCGCTGCTCTTCCAATGGTTCCTTGCACCTAGATTTGCCGCCGAAACCACGAGCATGTCGTCCGATTCCAGAACTCGCAATCAACAGATTGAAGATTGGTCCAACGATATCTACCGGCCCGCTCCTCGAATCTCCGAACCCATCGTGCCTGATCGTAGCACCAAGCGCGCCAGTTTCCTTCCCACCACTTCTCGATTTTCAAGCCCGTACAATGTGAGCAGTAGCACTGGGAGTAAGCAAAGACCGTTGTATGTCACAATGGCCAGCCAAAACTCAACCTCTCGCCTCATGCCCAGCTCAAATCCCGGAACCATGTACAAAATAAGCCATAACGGCAGTGGAGGCACCCTGAGCGCCGACAACTCTCGCCCCAATCCCGCTGCTAGCCGGGCGAGCTTGGTTCCCCCAGGTCAGCAAGATCAGGGTTATTCGACACTCTTAACGGACTATGAGGGACCAGGCCCTGCTGGTTTCATTCACGAAGCCGTAGTTCCTCAGCCTCCGCCTGAATGGCAGCCATTCGGCTATCCCCTAGCCCATGGTCTTTGTCTGGTAACTTGCTATTCCGAAGGCGAAGAAGGCATTCGGTCGACTCTAGATTCCATTGCTATGACCGACTACCCGAACAGCCACAAGACTATCCTAGTTATCTGTGACGGTATTATCAAGGGTAAAGGCGAAGAGTTCTCCACTCCTGACATTGTGTTGGGCATGCTCAGAGACCCTGTTATTCCTATCGATGAGGTCCAGCCCTATTCTTATGTGGCGGTGGCTACTGGGTCCAAGCGACACAACATGGCCAAGGTTTACACTGGATTTTATGATTACGGCGAGACTTCTATCATCCCGCCAGAGAAGCAACAGCGTGTTCCCATGATGGTGGTTGTGAAGTGTGGAACTCCCCAAGAGGCGACTCAGTCGAAGCCTGGCAACCGAGGAAAACGAGACAGCCAAATCATTCTCATGTCTTTCCTTCAGAAGGTTATGTTCGATGAGCGCATGACGGAACTCGAGTTCGAGATGTTCAACGGCATGTGGAACGTCACAGGAATTCCACCAGACTTTTACGAGGTTGTTCTCATGGTCGATGCCGACACCAAGGTGTTCCCAGACAGCTTGACCCATATGGTCTCGGCCATGGTGAAGGACCCGGAAATCATGGGTCTCTGCGGAGAAACCAAGATTGCCAATAAGACCGACAGTTGGGTAACGATGATCCAGGTCTTTGAGTACGTTATTCCCATACCCCGTGAAACCAGCACAATAACTAATTCCACGACAGGTACTTCATCTCTCATCATCAAGCCAAAGCGTTCGAGTCCATTTTTGGTGGTGTCACTTGTCTTCCGGGATGTTTCACTATGTACAGAATCAAAGCCCCCAAGGGTGGCCAGAACTACTGGGTGCCCATTTTGGCAAACCCAGATATCGTCGAACATTACTCTGAAAATGTCGTTGACACCCTGCACAAGAAAAACCTGCTGCTTCTCGGCGAAGATCGCTACCTGACCACTCTGATGCTCAAGACGTTCCCGAAACGAAAACAGATATTTGTCCCTCAAGCCGTCTGCAAAACAATTGTGCCTGACGCATTCATGGTCCTGCTCTCTCAGCGCCGCCGTTGGATCAACAGTACCGTTCACAATCTGTTCGAACTCGTCCTTGTCCGCGACCTGTGCGGAACCTTCTGCTTCAGCATGCAGTTCGTTATCTTCATCGAGCTTGTGGGAACTTTGGTTCTGCCCGCCGCCATCTCCTTCACCATTTATGTCATTATCTCTTCCATTATCCGAAAACCTGTCCAGGTCATCCCGCTAGTCCTTCTCGGCCTGATTCTTGGTCTGCCTGGTGTTCTGATCGTCGTCACTGCACACAAACTCGTTTACGTGCTCTGGATGCTGATCTACCTCATTTCGCTTCCGATCTGGAACTTTGTGCTGCCAGTGTACGCCTTCTGGAAGTTTGATGACTTCAGTTGGGGTGATACTCGCAAGACTGCTGGTGAGAAAGACAAGGGACACGGTGACGCCGAGGGCGAGTTCGACAGTACGAAGATCACGATGAAGAGGTGGCGTGATTTCGAGAAAGGTAAGCGTTTTCTGTCTATCTCTCGCATGTGTATGTCGATTCTAACCGTCTCCTTAGAACGTCGCCTACGCAGTGCCTGGTCACAGCCCCATGCTTCGGATCCGTATCCATCGCACTACGAGACATATTCGCATTATTAACGAAAGCGATGGCGCTTGCTCTTGATTATTTATTATTGCTGTTTTATTCCTCGCGTTCCTCTTCATATCTCCCGGATGCATTTGGTTTCGATGTGATTTATTGTACCATTTACATATCTTCCGGCGCTCCGACAAATCCTCTAATACAGTTCCCAGCGGGCTTGACGGCGTTGCACGACTGACGAGTTGCTTGTTTTCCACGTCCGCTTATATCTTGTTCCTTTATTCTTTTTGTGCCTTTTTCTTTTTTTTTTTTTTTTTTTTTTTTTTTGCTTTGCTTCATCTCATATGAGGTTTTCCATAGGCTTGTACGGCGGTTCAAATTGAGCGAGTTGCATTTGTTTGTCTTTTTTCTTGTGCTTTTTTCTCGTAAATAGACTCCTCATATTGATCGCCATGATGTGATGGGCCCTGTCAAACCGGCATAAGCTATGGTTTACAACATAGTCTCTGCCACTGCGAGGGGCCATAGCGGGCAAGGGCTGGATGCCTAATTTTTATAGTCGCTGCTTGAAATGTCTGGGTTGAAACTGGCAGAAATTTGAATACCTGAATTACTATAACAGAGCCTTGGATATACAAAGTACTTATATTGTTCAACCCTAGGCAAGCAGACCGAAGCTTTTTTTTTTATTACTCCGAGCATGAGTTATCATCCCTTGAATAATGGAGGACGCAAGGATTGCGCTTATAGGAAAATAAGCGTAAACCGACCATTCATATCCAAATGATAGAATGTGAAGATTTCTCTGTAGCTGCCGCGTTTCTTCCGACTAGCTTGTACCATCGCCATGCCAAAAGCTAGCGATGTGTTGGGATTCAGGTCCTATGCCCATATCGTTTTTCTTCTGCTCTTGGTTGCTAGCTCATTTTCTTCCCTATCCATCTTCCACGGCCTTTCTTCATCATCAAGAGGCTGTCGATCTGCCTTCGCTTGTGGATCTTCACGGTGTGGTCGACTCCACCGATTTGTTTAGCTTCAATCATCACGGCATGACAAGCCGGGTGGTCACGTTCTCCAAAGAAAGGGCTGTAATCCGCCCTTCCTACACATATGTGATCGGGCCTCAATTCACGGTTGTTGGATGAGCTAGTGTGATAGGAGGTCCGGGTCCGTGTACTAGCAGGTTTTGTGTGGAGAGCGCTTGATAAACAATGTTTATCAAGACATTGGGATTATAGCGCACCCGGGGTTTCGTTCGCGTGTTTAGTGAGGGGCTCGAAAACCCCCAAGGGTACGCACTGATTATAGGTAATTAGTGGAAATCCAAGGTGTAGGCTGTGGATTCACTCACAAATGGATTCCGGGATGTTTATCCCCACTGCGAAAGTGTATAGCGTTGGCCAGGGTCAGAGCCCCGATTTTTGTCTCAGTGTAGGCTTTGAATTGAAGGATTTCCAGAGATTTTCATCGTATTCAACCATCTTCACCAGAGGTTTTGATAGAGGCCTCACTATAGACTTCGAGCAATAGGGGTCACAGCATCGATTTACAGTACACTGTACAGAGCGGTGTCAGCGAACTGAAACCAGACCCGATTAGGAAATAGACACCTCGGAAATTTGGCTTCTAACACTGGCCGCTATGTAACTATGCGCCTTCGCAGGCCCTGTCAAAGCAACATAAACTATGAGTAAGTCTCTGCCATCCTGTCTCCCCACAGCTTAAATGCACCTGTGTGCTGGTCAGCCCAAACTGTGCCCAACAGGATCAAAGCGCGGGTCACCAGGCTTGTCCGGGTTAGATCTGCTGTGCATTACTCCCTGCATTGTCATTTACATATGCGCTCGAAGTGATCAAAGTCATCGAGAAGGCGTTCTTAGATGTTTGAGTACTAAGTCACATGTTTGTGCCAGGGTATATTGTATGTTATATACCGTAACCCAACTACATGTAGGTAGGTATGTTGTAGTAGGAAGTCGAAGTAGAACTTATCGGCTCCGAGCATCCCTGACCCCAGGGTTGAATCCCTGCACATCTCTGATTTTATCTATCAACTTTGGATTCTTTGCATGTGTATACCCTTTGTACTTGGGACTGGAAGTTTGATGTCAAGATTGTATGTCTACAACGTTGTATACTCTTACTCTTACGAAAGATCAACTGACCTGGAAAAGGCGGAAGGGCGCATCGTCTCCACCCACGTTCTCCTCCCTCGCCACGTTCCCTATGACTGCATCTTAGGATTAATATCTGACTGTCCTTGCATCCGAGGATTATTCTCGCATCACTTGAGTGACATCCGGATAAATCTACCGTATGTTGTACATTATCCGGAGCGTCGAACACCCCCCCCCCCCCTTTTTTTATCCCATCTAACGATCAGCCCACACCTGTCAGAATCTCATATCGAACCCGGTCGCGCTAGCGGCATATCTAGCATCCAAATTCGATTATCCCTGGACATTTGATCTTAGCTCCTACCTTCATCTTCGCTTGCGTCTTTTTTTTTGACACCCGATCGCTCGTCTCTCCGCGGTTGACTGGGCATTTCCATCTCGCCCGCTCTCCGCTTCTCTCCGCTCTCCTGCTCGCGTCATAGGTGGGCTTGGACCGAGTGCGCCACGCGGTCGCTGTATACTGTGGTGGGGAAAACGACCGATTGGAAGTCAGCAGTCAGCTGCGAGGCAACCGCTCGCTGCACAGAAATACAAAGACAATACATTTCCAGGATCTGTGGGTTACCATTGAGTAGGCGGTACCTGTAGGTACTGGATCTAAGTTGTTGGCGACTGGACTGTTTCTCCGCTCGTGCGACCGCCGCTGCCCGCCATCCCTGCGAACCGACCTAATCAGGACGTGATCATCCGGCGCCTTGGCTGCACGGTGCCTGGAATAGAGGTTCAGAAATTGGGTCTCTGACTTTTGCGCGACCGCTCAGCATTCTCCGTGGATTGCTCGATCTTCTGCATTTGATTACATTCGTCCATGGCGGGCGATGCTTCATTCCAGCAACTGTAACTCTGGACCGAATCAACCATCATCCGTCTCTGCCCGCTTGCGAGATTCCGCTGCATCGCCGCGCCATGTGTCATGTGATATTGGTGGTTCGTCAGCGCAGCCACGAGTCATGAATCCTGCTTCGCATTCCTTTGATGCTAGAGTATCCAGTCGGGGGGACGATGCGTCGACCTTCCACACGAGCCTCGATCCGGATATATTTTCCAGCTCCGACGGTCGATCTACTTCGGCTCCGACGAATATGGCCTCCGAAGTTGATCGTCGATTACATGACGTGGGAATTGCAGCTCTTGCTGCTGTAGCCGAATTCCCTCGAGCTATCAATAATCAAAGTGATTCTTTTCTTGTGTCGGAAGTCGTCAGCGCTGTGACGAGTTCTGGCAGCCCTCCCGATTTTCGAACTATGAACTCGGGCGCATCATTCCTGCCTGGACACTCAAGTTTTCATCATCTATCAGGACCAGAGACTTCTTCGGCTGGACCGGAGTTTGTCTTTCAATCCAACCCGGATGGCGATGTGAATATGGAAACCACTGTTCACCCTACGATCCACCGTACTGCAGGACGGTCAAATGTCGCCATTGCGCCGGACAGCGATATCGATGATTTTCAGAAGGACATGGTCATGGATTACGATTCGCCTACCATGGAAGACAATACGTCGCCCTCCTTGACCTCCAACGATGAGCTTGAAGACTTTCTCCAATTCTACCCGGACGAAGAGGAATATTATTACAGACGCCAGGAACGTCCGACGCACGAAGCTGAAATGGAAGACTATGATCTTGATGATTTTTACACCAGTATTAACTATGAAGATATTGAAGTGGACCTTCCACAAACAGCTGGGGTGGCTGTTGCAGATCCTTTTGAGAATCACTTCGCCGATCCATTGGAACTCCCTGGTCCACATCCAGCAACTATAATCCACACCTCTAGTATGACGCCATTGCCTTTTGTTTTACCCCGGTCTTGACTAACCTCTTGTAGCATACGAGCGAAATCTCACCATCGATGAGTTCATCCAGCGTTGGATGGTTTCAATAAACACCATTCCTCATGGCTTCCACACCGAAAGTCGAATACCACCTCAGCTCCGCCCACTGTCGAAGATGATTAGCTGGCAACCCCCACCAGAGGTTGTTCGGCCGCACAACTGGAGACGTAATTCATATGATCTGCAGCAAATTCCCTGGACGGAGACCTTGCGAGTAACACGGTCCGATGCACGGGCAGTGCGCGATGCCTGGTACACCTCCTATCACAATTTGGATTACTCGCAGCTCATCCATGCAAAGCGCCTTCCGCAGCATGAAACATTTTTCCGAGAAACCTCCATGCATACTTCACACAAGGCGTCTATTGAGCACTTCCAGCTTCGCAATTTGATGTCGACTCCTGCATCTAATACCGTACATTTCGCTTGCCGCTCTAAAGTACTCTCGTGGACCCCTGGTACCGGCGATGCAGTATGCTTAATTGATATGAGCCAGGCAGATCCAGACTCGGGATTCCTTGGACCGGTGAAGATCTCTACCATGAAAACAGCGCATGGCCTCACCATAGCAGGTGGATTCTGCGGCGAATATGCCCTGCAGGAATCAAGTGGATCCGGTACTGGCATCAAGGGCCTTGTCACCCCCGACTTCAACGACGGTATCACAAACCACGTCGACATAATTCCCAACCGCACAGGTCCCTCGCCCACGGGCGTCTTCGCCTCGAATGACAAACACCTCCGCATCCTAGACACAGAAACAAACATCTTCACCTCCGACCAAGAGCTTTCCCAACCGATCAACTGCACAGCTACATCCCCTGACAGCCGTCTTCGCGTCGTGATAGGCGATTCTCCAGACGCATGGGTCATTGAAGCCGACACCGGCCGACCAGTGCACCCACTCCGCGGACACCGAGACTTCGGCTTCGCCTGCGCCTGGTCCCCAGATATGCGCCACATCGCAACCTCCAATCAAGATAAAACCGTCATCATCTGGGACGCACGCACATGGCGACCGCTGGAAACCATCGACTCGGACGTGGCGGGCTACCGGTCGCTGCGCTTCTCACCCGTCGGCGGCGGTCCGCGCACCCTTCTTTGCAGTGAACCCGCAGACCGTATCTCGATTGTGGATGCGCAGCTGTACCGATCGCGCCAAGTGCATGATTTCTTTGGCGAGATTGGCGGCGCGGATTACTCGCCTGATGGCGGGGAGATCTGGGTTGCTAATACCGACCGCCACTTTGGTGGCTTTATGCAGTACGAACGTCGGCAGTGGGGCCGGCGTGTTGGGTTGACGGATTTGCCGAGTGAGTGGGTTCCTGAGGAAGAGTTGAAATCGGATCCGAGGTGTGTTCTTAGTAGAAGGGAGCGGGGGTTGAGGTTTCTGAGGACTATGTCGGATGCGGAGCATGAGGCTTTGATTCTTTGAGTTGGATCTATGCTGTTGCTTCTTTCTTATATGCCACTCTTACTCTCTCTCTCTCTCCTCTTTACTTTGTTATTTCGTTGTTTGTTGGGGTGGTTTTGTGTGCTCCTTTTTATCTGCATCTGATACCCTGGGCTATGTATGGCGTTGGAGGCAGTTTGTATTTCCCTTTTTTGTCTTTCTTCCTGGTTTCATAGAGTATCATTGGATGTGGGTTGATGAACTATCAGGGATCCATATGTGTAAATTTTGTCTCCTTTTGAAATCGCCATGTCTTTCTTAGCTCCAACCTAGTGATGATTTTCGATCTGATCTCAACTCAGCCCCATGTCGTATGTACAAAATAGGAAATATCCTTGTGCAGCATCAATCTCCGACAGCCACCTCCATGCATATTACTTTTAATCCTCAGAGTCCGAATATCGCCTAAACACCCCCAAAACAAGAATCACCCACCCAAAGCCAAACAAGAAACTAAAGAGCCCACAGCGCAAATACCAAGATTGGCCACATCACTTATGATCCACTCCATTCGATCGCTCCAATCGACTGACGATCAACAAAATAACAGCCCCGCAACCCCTCCTCACAGCCTCAGCTGAAGCTCTTCCATTCCATTCTGTTCTTCCAGCTCTCAGCTTTCTCATCCATTAGCTTAATCCATAACTCAATATCTCAACCTTCTTCCGTCTCTGTCTCCCTTTCACTCTATCCACTTCAAACCCACTCTATCAAAATGTCTTACCGCGATAACCAGCAATACGGCGGCAACGGCGGCGGCGGCGCCAGCAACAGCTACTACAACACGGACGATAACTTCTCCGGCCGCAACAACAACAACAACAATAACAACTCGTACGGTGGATCCGGCGGTGGCTATGAAGGCCGCTCCAACGAGGGCTACGGAAATCAGAACCAAGGCAACTACGGTGGTAACAGCTACAACAACCAGAACCAGAACCAGGGTGGCTACGGCGGTGGTTATGGTAACAACAACAACAACAACAACAATGAGAGCCACGGTAACCAAGGCGGGTATGGTGGTCACTCCTCAGGCTCGGGCTACAACCAAGGCCAGAACCAGAACCAAGGTAGCTACGGTGGTCGTCAGGAATCGCATGGAAGCGGTGGTTACGGAAACAACAACTCTTCCTCTGGTTATGGTAACCAGCAGGAATCCTACGGTAGCGGTGGCTATGGTAACAACAACAACTCTTCCTCTGGCTACGGCAACAACAACTCCTCCGGCTACGGGAACAACAACAACAACTCTTCCTCAGGCTACAGCGGCCACCAGGAATCGCACGGTAGCAGTGGCTACGGCAACAACTCTTCCTCTGGCTACGGCAACAACTCTTCCTCCGGCTACGGAAACAACAACAGCTCTTCCTCAGGCTACGGAAACCACTCCTCAAACCACCACAACAACAACGACGACGACGACTTCAGCAGCGCCGCCTCCCACGCAGCCGCAAATGACAGCAACGAAGACAAATCCCTCTTCAGCACAGCCCTAAGCTTCCTCGCCGATCGCAAAAACTCCAGCTCAGGCAGCGATGTCGACGAACAACAGGCCGCAAATGCGCACCAGGCGATGTACGGATCCGGCAACGGTAACTCTTCGCAAACGAATGATTCCAGCACCGTTGGCGCTGGTGCTGCGATGCAGGCTTTGAAGATGTTTACTGGTGGTAAGGATGATAAGAAGGATGATGGGAAGATGGATAAGAATAAGCTTATTGGGCTTGCGATGGCTCAGGCCGGGAAGTTGTGGGATGAGAAGGCTGGTTCTGGTGGGAATATGGTATGTTTTATTTCTATTTTGAGATGTGTTACTGTTGGATGGTTGTGCTAATTGGGTTTAGGCTGGTGATAAGCAGTCTGCTGTCAACTCGGCTGCTGAGATGGCGTTGAAGATGTACTTGAAGAGTCAGAGTGGTGGTTCTGGTGGTTCTTCTGGTGGTGCTAGTGGGCTTTTGAGTCTTGCGAGCAAGTTCCTGTGATTTTGAAGCTGTACTATTGTGTGGAATATATACGTGATCTTTGAAAGATATGGTCGACATCCAGAATGACGACAACTTTGAACGTCCTTTCTGGATTTTGTATTCGCGTGGAATGGTATATATTGAAAAGTGGGGTCTACTGTAGAATGAGGGAAAAAAATCCCAATGAAGGAGAAAAAACACAATGACTCGCTGACCTGCAAATGCACACATGCACATGCAACGGCCCTGGAAAATAGACTAGGAATAAACGCAAAAAAAAAGGTCAACGCTAAGCGCAGAAATGTCCAACACGGCGAGCGACCATAAGCAATCCGCATCAAATCTACACTCTACCACTCATCGTCGTCGTCGTGCTTGCCCTGCATCGCGTTCTGTCGTGCCCGTAGTGCCTCGGCTAAACCACCAGCCAAGCTGGCGTTCGACGCGCTGTTGGGCGTGCCGCGGCCGCTGGCGCCTGATGAGTCGCCCGAGTTCATACTCACAGCACTATCCCGGGGAGCGGGTGGGGGCGCGGGTTTGCGACCGGCCATGTTGGGCCGCTTGGCAGGAGGAGCGGGCGGGGCGGGTTTGCTCTTTGCAGCAGCAGCGGCTCCAACGCCATTCGGGATAGGGCTGGGAGTTGCGCGGGGTGCCGCAGGGGGTGGGGGTGGAACGGGCTTTGGTGCAGGGGCAACAGCTACCTCTTCGAGGTAGGCTTCGGGGGTCCAGCCTTGCGTCGATGTTGTTGTGTTCATGCACAGCCACCAGCCTAGAATGAGATTAGTAAAAATCAAGCCATGTAGTAAACTATAAGCAACGTACCATTGCCTTCCTTGGACACAATTTGTAGAATTTCGCCTGTGCGGATGGAAAGCTCATTGGCCTGGTCACTATTGAAATCATACTTGACCTTCGCAGTGGGCTTCTTTGAGGCTGGAGGAGGGGCCGCGGGGGGAGGAGGGGGTGGGGCCCTGACAGAGCTGGTAGACTCGGTGCGAGAGTGTACGGCGGTCGCGACGGCCACAGGCTGAGGCACTATGCGCGATTGAACAGCCGGCTGTGGCACTGCGGCGGGCTGTGGTGTAGACCGGGGAAGAGGTTGAGCGGCAGGGACAGGTCTGCGAGCAGCCTGTGACAGTTTCGAAGGACCACCACCAGGGCCACCGGGGCGCAGTAGCCTTCCCTTTGTGACCGGACGAGCAGCAACTGGCTTCGGTCGCGGAGTAGGCTTCGATACAGAGTTGGGAGGCTCACCAGCACTGGTGTGAATTGTGCTGCTCTTGTAGCTGTCTACCCTTCCAGCAGCCGGGTCCTTGACTGCCTTGACTGTCGCCAGCTTGCCGGGTTTCTTGTGGTATTCGATAGTCTCCCCGATCTTCAGATTTAGAGAGCCACGCAAGACGGTGTTCAGGTGGGTGAAAAATTCGGTCTTGAAGATGCAGTTGATCAGCGGATCGGGCTCCTGGGCTCCGATAAGTAGCGAAAACCAGTCATCTTTGAGGTTCGAGGTGCCAACACTCTTGATGGCTCCCACGGGTATTGTTCGCTCAGATGAGATAACAAGCTGGTTGTTGACAATGCTCTGTGCCACAATGTAGACATGTCGATTTGTCAATACAAGAATCCGAGGAACAGGCTTGCTGGAACGGCCGAATTTGGAGACCAAGAGTTCGGCACGGCAAGAGAAAACAACGTCTTCTGAACCGCTGATGCCTGCACCATTGCGGATCATTTCGCCGGGACCACCAGGATTGCCGACACCGAGGTAATCACCCAGGAAGCGGCGAGAGCCCAGAAGACTCATTCTTCGGCGTTCCTTGCGGCCCTGGAGCAATTGGTGTCCCTGGTCACGAACCTTGATGAACTCGAGGCCACCAGTCATGCGGCGCCAGAAGCGCTGGATACGGATCGCGCACTCAATACGATACCGGAGGTAGTTTCTCCAAGCACGCTGGATGCGAATAGCCATGTTGTGCCAGTATTTATCTCGCATGGCTTCCAGTGCGAAAAGTGTTTCTGGGGTTTTTACGAAAACCTTGGTGATACCCATTTGGTACTCCTCGGGGGGAATTCGAGTATCCTTCAGAATCTGCTTCGCACCAGATTCCACATCACCGGTCCATGTGTAGTCACCGGCATACGAGGTCTTCGGGGACAACAAGTAGAATCGCTCAGTGAACTTGTCGAAAGTCTGACGGTATGCAAATCCAGCGCGCCGAATGCGGACGTTCTCTTGGAGACCCAGGTATTTGATTTGGTGCAGAACATTTCCAACATTGTATTCCTTGGGGGCCTTGTTATCGTTGGGCTTGATGGTACGGATGTAAGATGGCTGTGCCTTCATGAGCGTGGCCACAAGATCATTCGCCGATGCTTTTATTTTGTCACCGGCGGTAGGTGGGCGACGCTTGTCATCCTGGTTGACCTGGTCGGGGAACAGTGTGTGGACAAATTCGTTGCTGCTCG